>CM063160.1:5774945-7063278 GCA_031885435.1 Passerculus sandwichensis | reverse complement strand
GGTGCGACCTTGGGTCTGGGGACCATCCTGCGTACCGAGGATTTTCAGGAGCCAGCCAGCCACTCCAAATCATAAGCCCTCAAATTCAAACCACGGCCCTTTTCTTTGGCAAACATAACTCAGCTGCCCTGCTTCTGGATGGCAGATTGCAGGAGCCACTTGGTGCTATCAAATCAGCCCGACGTGGAACTGGTGCCACCTTGGGTCTGGGAACATTTATGCGTATCTTGGATTTTCAGGAGCCACCAGGCCACTCCCCCCCTCAAGCCCTAAAACTTAAACCACAGCACTTTTCTCTGGCTAACAAAATTCAGATGCCCTGCTTTGGATGGCAAATTGCAAGAGCCACTTGGCACTGTCAAACCAGCCCGACTTGGAACTGGTGCCACCATGGGTCTGGGAACCATCCTGCTTATCGTGGATTTTCAGGAGCCAGACGGCCACTCACAGCCATGGGCTGCCAAACACAAACCACGGACCTTTTTTCTGCCTAACAAAATTAAGATGCCACTCTTGTGGTTTGCAGATTGCAGGAGCTACTTGGCACTGTCATACCAGCCCGACTTGGCACTGGTGCGACCTTCGGTCTGTGAACCATCCTGCGTATCGTGGATTTTCAGAAGCCAGCAGGCCACTAGCAGCCACAACACTCAAACGTAAACCACAGGCCTTTTCCCTGGCTATCAAAACTCAGCTGCCCTGCTTCTGGATGGCAGATTGCAGGAGCCACTTGGAACTCTCAAACCAGGCCAACTAGGCACTGGTGCCACCTTGGGTCTGGGAACCATCCTGTGCATCGTCGATTTTCAGGAGCCAGCAGGCCACTCCCAGCCATAGGTTGCCAAACTCAAATCACGGCCCTTTTCCCTGGCTAACAAAATTCAGATGCCCCGCTTCTGGATGTCAGATTGCAGGAGCCACTTGGTACTATCAAACCAGCCCAACTTGGCACTGGTGCCACCTTGGGTCTGGGAACCATCCTGCGTATCGTGGATTTTCAGGACCCACACGGCCACTCCCAGCCACAAGCCCTCAAACTCAAACCACGGCCCTTTCCTCTGGCAAACAAAACTCAGCTGCCCTGCTTCTGGATGGCAGATTGCAGGAGCCACTTGGCACTGTCAAACCAGCCCAACTTGGCACTGGTGCCACCTTGGTCTGGGAACCATCCTGCGTTTCGTGGATTTTCAGGAGCCAGCCGGCCACTCCCAGCTACAAGCCCTCAAACTAAAACCATGACCCTTTTCTCTGGCAAAAAAAACTCAGCTGCCCTGCTTCTGGATGGCAGATTGCAGGAGCCACTTGGTACTGTCAAACCAGCCCAACTTGGCACTGGTGCCACCTTGGGTCTGGGAACCATCCGGCGTTTAGTGTATTTTCAGGAGCCAGCCGGCCACTCCAAGCCATAGGCTCCAAAACACAAACCACCGCCCTTTTCAATGGCTAACAAAATTCCGATGCCCCGCTTCTGGATGGCAGATTGCAGGAGCTACTTGGCTCTGTCCAACCAGCCCGACTCGGCACTGGTGCCACCTTCCGTCTGGGAACCATCCTGCGTATCGTGGATTTTCAGGAGCCAGCCGGCCACTCCCAGCCATAGGCTGCCAAATACAAACCACGGCCCTTTTCCCTGGCTAACAGAACTCAGATGCCCTGCTTCTGGATGGCAGATTGCAGGAGCCACTTGGTAATATCAAACCAGCCCGACTTTGCACTTCTACCACCTTGGGTCTGGGAACCATCCTGCGCACTGTGGATTTTCAGGAGCCAGCCGGACAGTCCCAGCAACAGGCCCAGAAAAAAACCTCAGCCCGTTTCCCTGAAAAACAAAACTCAGCTACCCCGATCCTGGATGTCAGATTGCAGGAGTTTCTTGGCACAATCAAACCAGCCCAACTTGGCACTGGTGCCACCTTTGGTCTGGGAACCCTCTTGCTTATCGTGGATTTTCCGGAGCCAGCCGACCACTCCCAGCCATAGGCTGCCAAACACAAACCACGGCCCTTTTCCCTGGCTAAAAAAATTCAGATGGCCCGAATCTGGATGGCAGATTTCAGACACCACTTGGCTCTATCCAACCCGCCCAACTTGGCACTGGTGCCACTTTTGGTCTGGAAACCATCCTGCATATCGTGGATATTCAGTAGTGTTTTGCGGAGAAAAGAAGAAACTTCACAACTTTATAAAAGTTGTTAACCTCGGTATGTTTATTTTACGACACGTGCTGGACGCAAGTCTCTTAACAAGGATGCGTACTTTTGAAGACTTCAGGTCGTCTTTTATCTCTTTCTCAAATGCATATAGATACAGTTTCACTATAAGTTCATACATATTCATTCTGCGTGACATTTAGCACTAGTTCTTTTTTATCAGGGGAATTTCTAGGTCTGGGGCAGACCGACCTTGCGGTAATTTCTGTTTTCCTTTCTCTGTCTCCTTGCTGTCTCTGGAATGCGGCCTTTGCTTCAGCTTTGGCTCCATAGACCTTTCACCTCTTACAGGCCCTTCACCCAATTCAGAATGGATCCCCACTTCGTCTCATTCCCCCCTTTCCTAGGAAATAAGTAAATTCGTTTACTTAAGGAAAAGTGGCCTGTCGGCCACTCCCAGCCACATGCCATCATACTAAAACCACGGCCCTTTTGCCTGCCTAACAAAACTCAGCTACCCTGTTTCTGGATGGCAGATTGCAGGAGGCACTTGGTACTGTCAAACCAGCCCAACTTGGCAATGGTGCCACATTGGATCTGGGAACCATCCTGCGTATCGTGGGTTTTCAGGGGCCAGCCGGTACCTCCCAGGCATAGGCTGCCAAACACAAACCACGGCCCGTTTCCCAGCCTAAAAAAATTCATATGCCCCGCTTCTGGATGGTAGAATGCAGGAGCCACTTGGTACTGTCAAACCAGGTCGATTTGGTACTGGTGCCACCTTGGGTCTGGGAACCATCCTGCGTATCGTGGATTTTCAGGACCCACACGGCCACTCCCAGCCACAAGCCCTCCAACTCAAACCACGGCCCTTTGCCCTGTCTAAAAAAACTCAGCTGCCCTGCTTCTGGATGGCAGATTGCAGGAGGCACTTGGTACTATCAAACCAGCCCAACTTGGCACTGGTGCCACCTTGGGTCTGGGAACCATCCTGCGTATCGTGGATTTTCAGGAGCCAGACGGCCACTCCCAGCCATAGGTTGCCAAACAAAAACCATGGCCCTTTTCGCTGGCTAACAAAATTTAGATGCCCCGCTTCTGGATGGCAGATTGCAGACGACACGTGTCTCTGTCCAACCAGCCCGATTTGGGACTGGTGCCACCTTGGGTCTGGGAACCATCCAGCATATGGTGGATTTTCAGGAGCCAGCCGGCCACTCCCAACCACAGGCTGCCAAACACAAACCTCGGCCGTTTTCCCTGCCTAACAAAACTCAGCTTACCCGCTTCTGGATGGCAGATTGCAGGAGCCACTTGGTACTGTCAAACCAGCCCAACTTGGCACTGGTGCCACCTTGGGTCTGGGAACCATCCTGCGAATCGTGGATTTTCAGGAGCCACCCGGCCACTCCCAGTCACAAGCCCTCAAACTCAATCCAGGGCCCTTTAATCTTGCAAACAAAACTCAGCTGCCCTTCTTCTGGATGGCAGATTACAGGAGCCACTTGGTACTATCAAACCAGCCCAACTTGGCGCTGGTGCCACGTTGGATATGGGAACCATCCGGCATATCGTGGATTTTCAGGAGACAGCCGGCCACACCCATCCATAGGCTGCCAAACACAAACCACGGCCCTTTCCCCTGTCTAACAAAATTCAGATGCCCCGCATTGTATGGCAAATTGCAAGTGCCACTTGGCACTGTCAATCCAGCCCGACTTGGAACTGGTTCCACCATGTGTCTGGAACCATCCTGCTTATTGTGGATTTTCAGGAGCCAGACGGCCACTCCCAGCCATGGGCTGCCAAACACAAACCACGGAACTTTTCCTTGCCTAACAAAATTAAGATGCCACTCTTGTGGTTTGCAGATTGCAGGAGCTACTCAGCACTGTCAAACCAGCCCGACTTGGCACTGGTGCGACCTTGGGTCTGGGGACCATCCTGCGTATCGAGGATTTTCAGGAGCCAGCCAGCCATTCCAAATCATAAGCCCTCAAATTCAAACCACGGCCCTTTTCTTTGGCAAACATAACTCAGCTGCCCTGCTTCTGGATGGCAGATTGCAGGAGCCACTTGGTGCTATCAAATCAGCCCGACGTGGAACTGGTGCCACCTTGGGTCTGGGAACATTTATGCGTATCTTGGATTTTCAGGAGCCACCAGGCCACTCCACCCCTCAAGCCCTAAAACTTAAACCACAGCACGTTTCTCTGGCTAACAAAATTCAGATGCCCTGCTTTGGATGGCAGATTGCAGACGACACGTGTCTCTGTCAAACCAGCCCGACTTGGAACTGGTGCCACCATGGGTCTGGGAACCATCCTGCTTATCGTGGATTTTCAGGAGCCAGACGGCCACTCACAGCCATGGGCTGCCAAACACAAACCACGGACCTTTTTTCTGCCTAACAAAATTAAGATGCCACTCTTGTGGTTTGCAGATTGCAGGAGCTACTTGGCACTGTCATACCAGCCCGACTTGCACTGGTGCGACCTTCGGTCTGTGAACCATCCTGCGTATCGTGGATTTTCAGAAGCCAGCAGGCCACTAGCAGCCACAACACTCAAACGTAAACCACAGGCCTTTTCCCTGGCTAACAAAACTCAGCTGCCCTGCTTCTGGATGGCAGATTGAAGGAGCCACTTGGAACTCTCAAACCAGGCCAACTAGGCACTGGTGCCACCTTGGGTCTGGGAACCATCCTGTGCATCGTCGATTTTCAGGAGCCAGCAGGCCACTCCCAGCCATAGGGTGCCAAACACAAATCACGGCCCTTTTCCCTGGCTAACAAAATTCAGATGCCCCGCTTCTGGATGGCAGATTGCAGGAGCCACTTGGTACTATGAAACCAGCCCAACTTGGCACTGGTGCCACCTTGGGTCTGGGAACCATCCTGCGTATCGTGGATTTTCAGGACCCACACGGCCACTCCCAGCCACAAGCCCTCAAACTCAAACCACGGCCCTTTCCTCTGGCAAACAAAACTCAGCTGCCCTGCTTCTGGATGGCAGATTGCAGGAGCCACTTGGCACTGTCAAACCAGCCCAACTTGGCACTGGTGCCACCTTGGTCTGAGAACCATCCTGCGTTTCGTGGATTTTCAGGAGCCAGCCGGCCACTCCCAGCTACAAGCCCTCAAAATAAAACCACGACCCTTTTCTCTGGCAAAAAAAACTCAGCTGCCCTGCTTCTGGATGGCAGATTGCAGGAGCCACTTGGTACTATCAAACCAGCCCAACTTGGCACTGGTGCCACCTTGGGTCTGGGAACCATCCGGCGTTTAGTGTATTTTCAGGAGCCAGCCGGCCACTCCAAGCCATAGGCTCCAAAACACAAACCACCGCCCTTTTCAATGGCTAACAAAATTCCGATGCCCCGCTTCTGGATGGCAGATTGCAGGAGCTACTTGGCTCTGTCCAACCAGCCCGACTCGGCACTGGTGCCACCTTCCGTCTGGGAACCATCCTGCGTATCGTGGATTTTCAGGAGCCAGCCGGCCACTCCCAGCCATAGGCTGCCAAATACAAACCACGGCCCTTTTCCCTGGCTAACAGAACTCAGATGCCCTGCTTCTGGATGGCAGATTGCAGGAACCACTTGGTAATATCAAACCAGCCCGACTTTGCACTTCTACCACCTTGGGTCTGGGAACCATCCTGCGCACTGTGGATTTTCAGGAGCCAGCCGGCCACTCCAAGCCATAGCCTGCCAAAGACAAACCACGGCCCTTTTCCCTGGCGAGCAAAATTCAGATGCCCCTCTTCTGGATGGCAGATTGCCGAAGCCACTTGGCACTGTCAAACCAGCCCGACTTGGAACTGGTGCCACCTTGGGTCTGGGAAACATCCTGCGCACTGTGGATTTTCAGGAGCCAGCCGGACAGTCCCAGCAACAGGCCCAGAAAAAAACCTCAGCCCGTTTCCCTGAAAAACAAAACTCAGCTACCCCGATCCTGGATGTCAGATTGCAGGAGTTTCTTGGCACAATCAAACCAGCCCAACTTGGCACTGGTGCCACCTTTGGTCTGGGAACCCTCTTGCTTATCGTGGATTTTCCGGAGCCAGCCGACCACTCCCAGCCATAGGCTGCCAAACACAAACCACGGCCCTTTTCCCTGGCTAAAAAAATTCAGATGGCCCGAATCTGGATGGCAGATTTCAGACACCACTTGGCTCTATCCAACCCGCCCAACTTGGCACTGGTGCCACTTTTGGTCTGGAAACCATCCTGCGTATCGTGGATATTCAGTAGTGTTTTGCGGAGAAAAGAAGAAACTTCACAACTTTATAAAAGTTGTTAACCTCGGTATGTTTATTTTACGACACGTGCTGGACGCAAGTCTCTTAACAAGGATGCGTACTTTTGAAGACTTCAGGTCGTCTTTTATCTCTTTCTCAAATGCATATAGATACAGTTTCACTATAAGTTCATACATATTCATTCTGCGTGACATTTAGCACTAGTTCTTTTTTATCAGGGGAATTTCTAGGTCTAGGGCAGACCGACCTTGCGGTAATTTCTGTTTTCCTTTCTCTGTCTCCTTGCTGTCTCTGGAATGCGGCCTTTGCTTCAGCTTTGGCTCCATAGACCTTTCACCTCTTACAGGCCCTTCACCCAATTCAGAATGGATCCCCACTTCGTCTCATTCCCCCCTTTCCTAGGAAATAAGTAAATTCGTTTACTTAAGGAAAAGTGGCCTGTCGGCCACTCCCAGCCACATGCCATCATACTCAAACCACGGCCCTTTTGCCTGCCTAACAAAACTCAGCTACCCTGTTTCTGGATGGCAGATTGCAGGAGGCACTTGGTACTGTCAAACCAGCCCAACTTGGCAATGGTGCCACCTTGGGTCTGGGAACCATCCTGCGTATCGTGGGTTTTCAGGGGCCAGCCGGTACCTCCCAGGCATAGGCTGCCAAACACAAACCACGGCCCGTTTCCCAGCCTAAAAAAATTCATATGCCCCGCTTCTGGATGGTAGAATGCAGGAGCCACTTGGTACTGTCAAACCAGGTCGATTTGGTACTGGTGCCACCTTGGGTCTGGGAACCATCCTGCGTATCGTGGATTTTCAGGACCCACACGGCCACTCCCAGCCACAAGCCCTCCAAGTCAAACCACGGCCCTTTGCCCTGTCTAAAAAAACTCAGCTGCCCTGCTTCTGGATGGCAGATTGCAGGAGGCACTTGGTACTATCAAACCAGCCCAACTTGGCACTGGTGCCACCTTGGGTCTGGGAACCATCCTGCGTATCGTGGATTTTAAGGAGCCAGACGGCCACTCCCAGCCATAGGTTGCCAAACAAAAACCACGGCCCTTTTCGCTGGCTAACAAAATTTAGATGCCCCGCTTCTGGATGGCAGATTGCAGACGATACGTGTCTCTGTCCAACCAGCCCGATTTGGGACTGGTGCCACCTTGGGTCTGGGAACCATCCTGCGTATTGTGGATTTACAGGAGCCAGACGGCCACTCCCAGCCACAGGCTGCCAAAGACAAACCACGGCCTTTTTCCCAGCAAATAGAAATACAGATGCCTCACTTCTGGATGGCAGATTGCAGACACCACTTGGCGCTGTCCAACAAGCCAAACTTGGAACTGGTGCCACCTTGGGTCTGGGAACCATCCTGCGTATTGTGGATTTTCAGGAGGCAGCCGACCACCCCCAGCCACAGGCTGCCAAACACAAACCACGGCACTTTCCCCTGTCTAACAAAAGTCAGATGACCCGCATGTGGATGGCAGATTTCACGAGCCACTTGGTACTATCAAAGCAGCCCAACCTGGCACTGGTGCCACCTTGGGTGTGGGAACCATCCTGCGTATCGTGGATTTCGAGGAGCCACCCGGCCACTCCCAGCTATAGGCTGCCGAACACAAACCACGGCCCTTTTACCAGGCTAAAAAAATTCAGATGCCCCGCTTCTGGATGGCAGAATGCAGGAGCCACTTGGTACTGTCAAACCAGCCTGACTTTGCTGTGCTGCCACCTTTGGTCTGGGAAGCATCCTGCGTATCGTGGATTTTCATGAGCCAGCAGGCCACTGTTAGCCACAAGCCCTCAAACCCAAACCACTGCCCTTTTATCTGGCAAACAAAACTCAGCTGCCCTGCTTCTGGATGGCAAATTGCAGAAGGCACTTGTTAATATCAAACCAGCCAAAGTTGGCACTAGTGCCACCTTGGGTCTGGGAACCATACTGCGTATCGTGGATTTTCAGGATCCACCCAGCCACTTCCAGGCATAGGCTGCCAAACACAAACCATGGTCCATTTCCCTGGCTAACAAAAGTCAGATGCCCCGCATCTGGATGGCAGATTGCAGGAGCCACTTGGTACTATCAAAGCAGCCCAACCTGGCACTGGTGCCACCTTGGGTCTGGGAACCATCCTGCGTATCGTGGATGTCGAGGAGCCAGCCGGCCACTCCCAGCTAGAAGCCCTCAAACTCAAACCACGGCCCTTTTCTCTGGCAAACAAAACTCAGCTGCCCTGCTTCTGGATGGCAGATTGCAGGAGCCACTTGGTACTATCAAACCAGCCCGACTTGGCACTGGTGCCACCTTTGGTCCGGGAAACATCCTGCGTATCGTGGATTTTCAGGAGCCACTCGGCCACTCCCTGCCTCAAGCCCTCCAACTCAAACTACGTCCCTTTTCCCTGCCAAAAACAACTCAGCTTCCCAGTTTCTGGATGGCAGATTGCACGAGCCACTTGGTACTATCAAACCAGCCAAACATGGCACTGGTGCCACTTGGGTCTGGGAACCATCTTGCGTATCGTGGATTTTCAGGAGCCAGACGGCCACTCCAAGCCATTAGCTGCCAAACACAAACCACGGCCCGTTTCCCTGGCTAACAAAATTCAGATGCCCCGCTTCTGGATGGCAGATCGCAGACACCTCTTGGCTCTGTCCAACCAGCCCGACTTGGCACTGGTGCCACCTTCGGTCTGGGAACCATCCTGCGTATCGTGGATTTTCAGGATCCAGCTGGCCACTCCCAGCCACACGCCCTCAAACTTAAACTGCGGTCCTTTTCTCTGGCAAAAAAAACTCAGCCGCCCTGCTTCTGGATGGTAGATTGCAGGAGCCACCTGGTACTATCAAACCAGCCCAACTTGGCAGTGGTGCCACCTTCGGTTTGGGAACCATCCTGCATATCGTTGATTTTCAGGAGCCAGCCGGCCACTCCCAGCCATAGGCTGCCAAAGACAAACCACGGCCTTGTTCCCAGCAAATAGAAATACAGATGCCTCACTTCTGGATGGCAGATTGCAGACACCACTTGGAGCTGTCCAACAAGCCAAACTTGGCACTGGTGCCACCTTGGGTCTGAGAACCATCCAGCGTTTTGTGGATTTTCAGGAGGCAGCCGACCACCCCCAGCCATACGCTGCCAAACACAAACCACGGCACATTTCCCTGGCTAACAAAAGTCAGATGCCGCGCATCTGGATGGCAGATTGCAGGAGCCACATGGTACTATCAAAGCAGCCCAACCTGGCACTGGTGCCACCTTGGGTCTGGGAACCATCCTGCGTATCGTGGATGTCGAGGAGCCAGCCGGCCACTCCCAGCCAGAAGCCCTCAAACTCAAACCACGGCCCTTTTCTCTGGCAAACAAAACTCAGCTGCCCTGCTTCTGGATGGCAGATTGCAGGAGCCACTTGGTACTATCAAACCAGCCCGACTTGGCACTTGTGCCACCTTAGGTCCGGGAACCATCATGCGTATAGTGGATTTTCAGGAGCCAGCCGGCCACTCCCAGCCATAGGCTGCCAAACACAAACCACGGCCCTTTTCCCTGCCGAACAAAATTCAGATGCCCCGCTTCTGGATGGCAGATTGCAGGAGCTACTTGGCACTATCAAACCAGCCCGACTTGGCACTGGTGCCACCTTTGGTCTGGGAACCATCCTGCGTATCGTGGATTTTCAGGAGCCAGCCTGCCACTCCCAACCATAGGCTGCCAGACACAAACCACGGCCCTTTTCCCTGGCTAACAAAATTCAGATGCCCCGCTTCTGGATGGCAGATCGCAGACACCTCTTGGCTCTGTCCAACCAGCCCGACTTGCCACTGGTGCCACCTTGGGTCTGGGAACCATCCTGCGTATCGTGGATATCGAGGAGCCAGCCGGCCACTCCCAGCCAGAAGCCCTCAAACTCAAATCACGGCCCTTTTCTCTGGCAAACAAAACTCAGTCGCCCTGCTTCTGGATGGCAGATTGCAGGAGACACTTGGTACTATCAAACCAGCCCAACTTGGCAGTGGTGCCACGTTCGGTTTGGGAACCATCCTGCATATGGTGGATTTTCAGGAGCCAGCCGGCTACTCCCAGCCATAGGCTGCCAAACACAAACCACGGCCCGTTTCCCAGGCCTAAAAAATTCAGATGCCCCGCTTCTGGATGGCAGAGTGCAGGAGCCACTTGGTACTGTCAAACCAGCCCAACTTGGCACTGGTGCCACCTTGGGTCTGGGAACCATGCTGCATATTGTGGATTTTCAGGAGCCAGCCGGCCACTCCCAGCCACAAGCCCTCCAACTCAAACCACGGCCCCTTTCCCTGCCTAAAAAAACTTAGCTGCCCTGCTTCTGGATGGCAGATTGCACGAGCCACTTGGTACTATCAAACCAGCCCCACGTGGCACTGGTGCCACATTGGGTCTGGGAACCATCATGAGTATCGTGGATTTTCAGGAGCTAGCCGGCCACTCCCAGACTCAGGCCCCAAAAACCAACCTCGGCCCGTTTCCCTGACAAACAATACCCAGCTACCCCGCTTCTGGATGGTAGATTGCAGGAGCCACTTGGTACTGTCAAACCAGCCAAAGTTTGCACTGGTGCCACCTTGGGTCTGGGAACCATCCTGCGTATCGTGGATTTTAAGGGGCCACCCGGCCACTCCCAGCCACAAGCCCTGAAACCTAAAACACGGCCCTTTTCTCTGGCAAACAAAACTCAGCCGCCCTGCTTCTGGATGACAGATTGCAGGAGGCACTTGTTACTATCAAACAAGCCCAACTTGGCACTGGTGCCACCTTGGGTCTGGGAACCATCCTGCGTATCGTGGATTTTCAGGAGCCAGACAGCCACTCCCAGCCATAGGGTGCCAAATACAAACCACGGCCCGTTTCCCAGCCGAAAAAAATTCAGATGCCCCGCTTCTGGATGGCAGATTGCAGGAGCCACTTGGTACTGTCAAACCAGGCCGACTTGGCATTGGTGCCACCTTGGGTCTGGGAACCATCCTGCGTATCGTGGATTTTCAGGAGCCAGACGGCCTCTCCCAGCCACAAGCCCTCCAACTCAAACCACGGCCCTTTTCCCTGTCTAACAAAACTGAGCTGCCCTGCTTCTGGATGGAAAATTGCAGGAGGCACTTGGTATTGTCAAACCAGCCCAACTTGGCAGTGGTGCCAATTTCGGTCTGCGAACCATCCTGCGTATCGTGGATTTTCAGGAGCCAGCCGGCCACTCCCAGCCATACGCCCTAAAACTTAAACCGCGGCCCTTTCCTCTAGCAAAAAAAACTCAGTCGCCCTGCTTTTGGATGGCAGATTGCAAAAGGCACTTGGTACTATCAAACCAGCCCAACTTGGCACTGGTGCCACCTTGGGTCTGGGAACCATCCTGCGTATCGTGGATTTTCAGGAGCCAGCCGGCTACTCCCAGCCGCATGCCCTCAAACTTAAACCACGGCCCTTTCCTCTGGAAAAGAAAACTCAGCCGCCCTGCTTCTGGATGGCAGATTGCAGGAGCCACTTGGTACTATCAAACCAGCCCAACTTGGCTCCGGTACCACCTTTGGTCTGGGAACCATCCTGCGTATCGTGGATTTTCAGGAGCCACCCGGCAACTCCCAGCCATAGGCTACCAAACAAAAACCATGGCCCTTTTCCATGGCTAACAAAATTCAGATGCCCCGCTTCTGGATGGCAGATTGCAGGAGCCACTTGGCACTGTCAACCCAGCCAGACTTGGCACTGGTGCCACCTTGGGTCTGGGAACCATCCTGCGTATCATGGATTTTCAGGAGCCAGCTGGCCACTCCCAGGCATAGACTGCCAAACACAAACCACGGCCCTTTTCCCTGGCTAACAAAATTCAGATGCCCCGCTTCTGGATGGCAGATTGCAGACGCCACTTGTCTCTGTCCAACCAGCCTGACTTGGCACTGGTGGTACCTTCGGTCTGGGAACCATCCTGCGTATCGTGGATTTTCAGGAGCTAGCCGGCCACTCTATGCCACAGGCCCCAAAAACAAACCTCGGCCCGTATCCCTGGCAAAAAAAACTCAGCTACCTTGCTTCTGGATGGCAGATTGCAGGAGGCACTTGGTACTGTCAAACCAGCCCAACTTGGCACTGGTGCCAACTTGGGTCTGGGAACCATCCTGCGTATCGTGGATTTTAAGGAGCCACCCTGCCACTCCCAACCACAAGCCCTGAAACCAAAACTACGGCCCTTTTCTCTGGCAAATAAAACTCAGCTGCCCTCCTTCTGGATGGCAGATTGCAGGAGCCGCTTGGTATTATCACACCAGCCCAACTTGTCACTTGTGCCAGCTTGGGTCTGGGAACCATCCTGCGTATCGTGGATTTTCAGAAGCCACCCGGCCATCCCAGCCACAAGCCCTCAAAGTCAAACCATGGCCCTTTTATTTGGCAAACAAAACTCAGCTGCCCTGCTTCTGGATGGCAGATTGCAGGAGCCACTTGGTACTATCAAACCAGCCCAACTTAGCACTGGTGTAACCTTGGGTCTTTGAACCATCATGCATATCGTGGGTTTTCAGGAGCCACCCGGCCACTCCCAGCCATAGGCTGCCGAACGCAAACCACGACCCGTTTCCCAGGCTAAAAAAATTTTGATGTCCCGCTTCTGGATGGCAGATTGCAGGAGCCACTTGGTACTGTCATACAAGCCCGACTTGGCACTGGTGCCACCTTGGGTCTGGGAACCATCCTGCGTATCGTGGATTTTCAGGGGCCACCCGGCCACTCCCAGCCATAGGCTGCCAAACTCAAACCACAGCGCTTTTCCCTGGCTAACAAAATTCAGATGCCCCGCTTCTGGATGGCAGATTGCAGGAGCCACTTGGCACTGTCAAACCAGCACGACTTGGTGCTGGTGCCACCTTGGGTCTGGGAACCATCCTGCGTTTAGCGGATTTTCAGGAGCCCGCCGGCCACTCCCAGCCACAGGTTCCCAAACTCAATCCACTGCCCTTTTCTCTGCCAAACAAAACTCAGCTGCCCTGCTTCTGGATAGCAGATTGCAGGAGCCACTTTGTACTATCAAACCAGCCCAATTTGGCACTGGTGCCACCTTGTGTCTGGGAACCTATTGGAAAAAAAATGCTCCCAATATTACCAGTTAGATTGTGCCTGGGCCAGTCTGACCCTCGCTGCTGGGCCAAAGGCAGCAACTGCGGCGTGTCACCCCAGAGATACCTTGGCTAGCTGGTGGTTGCAGCTGGGCACTGAACAAGTCCAGGCTTGTTGGAACCCTGTTCACCTCAGGAGGAATAGCTTCAGGCGATGGTGAAGAGAAAAAGGAGAGGATTCCGCTGGAGGGTTTAATGTCCAGAGGTTTATTCCATGGTTACAGAGGTCTGAACGTGAGCAACTGCTCCAACAGAATCCTGGCCGCATGGTCTGATTCACCTTTTAAGCTCAGGGACAGGGGGAGGGGAGGTACAGGTGAGCGACCAACCAGGTGAGAGGGGCAGGGTCTCAGGGGAAGATGACACCCAGACAGGCCAATGACCCCCAGGCCTGAGGGGCATCCTTTGAACTTGACCAACCACACGACGCCTTGCTGGAATGCTAAGTCTGAGTGACAGGACTCACTCAGCATGGGGGTAAGGGGGAAGGGAGAGAGACATAGGCACACCTGGGAAAGTGACCTGGAAGGCCAAAATGGGACAATACCGCACACCACAACATCTCCCCCTAGTTTTGTTTAAAAAGAAGAGGACTGTGTTTGTGGTGCAGAATGATTGCCAAACCATGGTTGGTAAATCAGTTCTTCCTCTACAGGAGGGTCAGTGTTCTCCACTGAGGCTTTCAGGTCATCCATTGGAGCACTGAGGGCTTCCAAATGGTAGACCTCAGGAGGGGGAGATGAGCTTGAATTAACTTGAGAACCATGCATTTGATTAGTCTAAAAACAATGCTAACAGTTACACAACTATAACTAAAATAAACAACACTAAAAACACAGTTTTCAGAATAGATCCCAACATCCCAACCAGCCCAAGAGTCCCCAGCCTTTGAGCAGTCCATTCAGCCAGTTGTCAGTTTCTCTGTTGATGTCTGAGCGCCTTTGTCAAGGTAGTCCATATGTGGTTTGGGCTGAGGCACTATGCAGGAGGTCACAGGTGGGATGATCACGAGTAGGACGAGAAGCAGGCTCGGTCTCACGGCATCTCGAGGCTACACACAAGCATTGGGATCTAAACTGGTACAAAAACTTGAAACAAACACATATTATAAACTATTCCAGATAGGTGGTTTAAGTGGAATTTCTTCCAGAGAACACGTGCGGCGTTTTCTTCTCCAGGCAGCATGAGCAACCTGGGGTGCTTCTGTAGATTTCTCTGAGACCTTGGGAACATAGGGCTTTACCCATTTGGAAGGAACGCACCTTAAACCAGAGGGGGTGGATACACAGGCATATCCACGTCCCCAAGTAACCAATTTGTAGGGTCCCACCATTTTCCAAGTCTCAGGGTCCTTTACTAAAACTGGAGGTTTTTCTTTCATTAACTTATGATTGCTCCCCCCAAAGTGGCATAGGATGGGTGGGTTCAGGCTGTCAAAAGAACAGTTCAGAAAATTTATTGTGAATAGCGCCCTGGATAACCGGATATGGGGGGGTTCCACCTTCAGAACCTGTTGTTGCTGGTCCAGGACCCTTTTAATATCACGGTGAGTTCTTTCTACAATGGCTTGACCTTTAGGGGAGTAGGGGATGCCAGTTTTGTGCTCTACTCCCCATTGCTGCAGGAAGCTCCCGAATTCCTTGGATTTGTAGGCAGGTCCATTATCAGTTTTCAGCTCCTTGGGGATGCCCATGAAAGAAAAAGCCTGCAAGAGGTGCTTAACAGCATCAATAGATGATTCTCCTGTGTGGGCAGAAGCATAGACCGCTCCAGAAAAGGTATCTACACTAACATGAACATATTTCTGCCGTCCAAAAGACTGTATGTGTGTTACATCTGTTTGCCACAGTTCACAACTGTTCAGTCCCCTTGGGTTTGCTCCCGTACTCACTGTAGGGAGTGCATGTTGTTGGCAATTTGGGCATGTGGCCACAATCGCTTTGGCCTGTTCTCGAGTGATGTTAAACTGACGAACCAGGCCAGGTGCATTTTGGTGGAAAAGCTGGTGGCTGATTTTTGCCTGTTCAAAAACATTTGGGAGAGTGGCCATCACTGCAGGTGCAGCAAGAGCATCTGCCCTTCTGTTGCCTTCAGCGATAAACCCTGGCAAGTCAGTGTGTGACCTGACATGCATCACATAAAATGGTTGCTCTCGGTGAGTGACTAACTTTACCAGTTTTGAGAGCAATTCGAAAAGTGCGATGTTAGACACATCTTGCAGTATTGCTTGATCTGCCCTGGATACTACTCCTGCCACATATGCAGAGTCTGTAATCAGATTAAATGGTTCTGAGAACTTTTCAAAGGCCCTAACAACTGCAGCCAATTCAGCAACCTGAGGTGAACCTTCCACCTCAGCAATGTCTGTCTCCCACTGCTGGGTTTGAGGATCCTTCCAAGTCATAACGGACTTGTGGGACCTCCCAGACGCATCTGTAAAGACAGTCAGAGCCCTTTTTAAAGGTCTCCTACTTAAAGCACTTCTCAATTTTAAGGTAAATTGAACATCTTGTTCGAACAATTTGTGAGCGGGCCGCGCTACCAAAATTTGTCCTGAGTAGGAATCCAGAGCAAACTGCAACACTTCATTTTCTTGAAACAATTGTTCCAGTATTTTCATAGTGTTTTGACCTGATTTTAACTCAACTGGAATGTGAATGCACTTAAAATCACATCCTGCTAACTCCCTGATCCGGGTCCTTGCTTTCCGGATCAGTTCTGCTACCAGCTCCTGAGGCTTTGTCAGTCTCTTGGACTTTTTGTGACTGAGGAAAACCCATTCTATGATCAAGAGAGGGTCCCTCTGGTCCCGGTCCTTTTTTGGTGTGTTCTTTGCTTTAGGTGTTTGTTTTTCCTCCCACTGGAAAATAATTCCATGGAGGTGTGGCAACTTACCTAGGATGATAAATTTGAATGGCAGGTCAGGCCGGCATCGGTTGGCCTGTCTTGTGGACATTGCAATCTTAACCTTTTCTAGAGCTTTCCGTGCCTCTGGGGTAACAGACCTAGGAGCACCTGGGTCCTCTCCCCCTTTCAATAAATTGAAAAGAGGGGTAAGGTCTTCATTAGTCAGACCGAGCCATGGTCTTACCCAATTTAAAGACCCACACAACTTGTGGACATCCGCAAGGGTCTTGATCTTTGGATTGATTTCTAGTTTTTGAGGAACAATGGTCCTATTTCCAATTTCTAAGCCCAAATACTTCCAAGGTGGCATCTTTTGAATTTTCTTTTCCTGGAGCTCGAACCCTGCAACAATCAATGCATCGATCGTTAGGTCAAGTGCATGTGTGAGTAAATCATCATTGGGGGCACACACAAGGATATCATCCATATAATGATAGATGATGGCCTTCTCTGCGGCTGCACGTACTGGGGAAAGCAGGGAAGACACATACCACTGGCAGATAGCTGGAGATACCTTTAATCCCTGAGGAAGAACGGTCCAATGGTACCTTTTCATAGGGGATTCCATATTAATAGAAGGAACTGAGAATGCAAAACGCGGTGCATCGTCAGGGTGCAAGGGGATTTGGAAAAAACAATCCTTAATATCAATAACAGCTAATTTCCAATCTTGGGGAAGCATTGTTGGAGATGGCATACCAGGTTGGGGAGAAACCATATCTTCAATTACATGATTAATTTGTCGGAGGTCGCAGAGGAGTCGCCATCTCTTTTTGTCAGCTTTTTGGATGACAAACACTGGAGAGTTCCATGGGGACATGGTCTCCACAATGTGGCCCTTTTTTAGTTGCTCTTCCACTAGTTCTTCAAGCACCTTTATTTTTTGTTTACTGAGCGGCCACTGTTTCACCTGAACTGGTTTGTCTGTTTTCCACTTCAGTTTTTGGGTGGGGCGCTGTTGTTCAGTGACTGCTGTACAAATATGCTGTGGAGAGTCTGGGATATCAATTGTGACACCCCACTGGGCCATCAAATCTCTCCCTAACAAAGGTTCTGAATAATCTAACACAAATGGACGGATATTTGCCAATTGTCCGTTTGGTCCCTCAAATTGAATAATGCTTTTGGATTGTCTTGCCAATTGCAGACCTCCTACACCTTGAAGGTGACCGGCAACATTTTGCAAAGGCCAATGTGCTGGCCAGTCTTGTACTGGAATCACTGTGCAGTCTGCACCTGTGTCTACAAGCATCTCAATGCGTTTAGACTCCCCACCCCCACTGACATTACACCATAATTTGGGTTTGTCTTTCCCAATAACTTGTACTCGGGCGACTGTGGGCCCTTGTTTTTTGATATTTTCAGGTAAAGATGGCACAGGGATAGCTTGTGCAACAATTTGTCCCTTGGGAAGAAACAGGGGTGGGTGGAAACAATGCAGGCCGAGAACAAATTGCTCAGGATCTGATGTTGTCATTCCTGGAGCAATTTCGATCTCTCGTGGTGTGTGTTTGGTGTCCCCAATGACAATGTACTTACAACGAATCCGGTTCCAAGTACCTTTCTGTTCAGGATTTACAGACACAAAATGCCAGTCAGTGTCCTCCAGATGGAGTGACTCAGTCAGCTGCAACCTGTAAGGCTCATTGACAGAAGACGTGGTTAACACAGGATCACCTAAATCATACACAGTCTTTGAAGCACCTGCTTCACTTACACAAACATTAATATTATTGCGCGCTTGATTTGTTTTGCTACCCTTATTCCCTTGGCCTGCTCTTTTAGTGTCTATGCGCCTGGCAGGCCGGCGCTCCCTTTTCAGTTTTTTTGTTGTTGTTGACCCCCAGGGAGGGCTTGTAGTTCTCCTCCCCTGCCATTTCTAAATTCATCAAATTCCCTTTTCAGGGGGCACTGGTTACTCCAGTGCCCTAGGTTGTTACAAAGCAGGCATGGTTTTGTGGGCTCAGCCAGTGCTGGTCTCCGCTGCTGCCCAGGGTACTGCTGTGCTGAGGGAAAAGGCGCAGGGCTGGCAACGGCGACACGCTGAGGTGGTCTTGGCAGCAGCTTTGGTCTGGTGTCTTCAGCCACACTCATCAGAGGCACTTTCTTGTTACAGACTAGTAGCATGTCCTTTAACGTTGGAGGCGGTTGAAGAGGAAGGCTAAGGATTGCCGCTTGACACTGTTTATTTGCATTTGTAAATGCCATTTCTTCTAAAATTGCTTCCCTAGCATTCTCTTTTTTAACTTGTATTTCAATAGCTCTAGTTAACCTTTCTACAAATTTCAAAAAAGGCTCTGATGGTAGCTGTTTAATTTTACTATAGGGTTCAAAAGGCCCCTCAGGTTGTAGGGAAAAGAACGCTTTTTCAGCTGCATCCTTTACTTTCTCGAGTGTTTCTGCAGGAATTGCAGTAGCTTGGATCGAGGGAGAAGACCATTGGCCCTCACCACAGAGGTGCTCAATGGTGATAGGGTTACCACTATTGTCTTTGGCTGTGTTTGGATCAGAATGCAAGCCTGGGAGAGCATCTTTCAGCAGTTGTTTCCATGCTATTTCCCATAATTTAAATTCCGTGGAGGTCATGAGACAGGAAAAAAGCTGTTTTAAATCATGTGGAATCACTACAGTCCTACTCAATTCAGAATTTAAAAGGCCACGGAAATATGGGCTGTGTGGACCATATTTTTTATGAGATTTACAGATCTCTTTAATCAATTGTCGTCCAAAAGAACTCCAATTAGCGGTTGGAGCTGCTCCCCCCTGAGCTGCAGGCTGAAAGGTAACAGGAGCCAGTGACAACATGGGACTATGCATTGAATCTGCTGTTCCCTGCTCTGTATCCCTTGAAACAGAAGCATTGGGATCACAGCTACAGGTTTGGGGGATGGCAGTGGGTGTGTCCCCACCGTGGGAACCCGGGGAGGGGGCGGGGACAGGGGGCTGGCAAGGGGCGGGGAAACCGTGGGAACAGGGGGCGGGGTCAAGGGGCAGGCAGGGGGCGGAGACACCTGGTGACATCACGTCAGCAGACGCCCCCTGGGAGGAGTAGAGGGGTGGGGCTGAAGGTACTGAAGGAAAGGGAGGGGGAGGGGGGAAGGTGTCACGAGGAACAGGAGGAGAGGGGGATGGGGCTGGAGTTTTGGGATGCTTAAGGGGATTTTGGGAAGAAGAAGACCAGGTTTGGGAAGATGCCACGTGGCATCCACCATCTTGTGGACCCCCTAGGGACTGGGGGCCATTTTGGGTAACACTGCTCTCTGCAAAGCTAACACGTGCTGTGGGTTTCAGAGGATGGGACACAGGGGATTGGGAAAGGTTCCACGCAGCCTGGCCGGGGTCTTGTGGAAAGGGCAACTCAGGCATTTCAACAGATTTTGGGCGTCGACTTCCCAATGAGTGTGCTCTGTTTAAAATACCAAGTTTTGGGGAAAGAGGTTTAGGGGTTTTAGAACTAGGAGAGGGAGAAACAGGGAGAGCAGAGGTACATGGCTTTACATTTGGCTTTTTCTCAATTTCTTCTTGTTTGAGCAATGCTGTACGAATTTGTAAACTCCAAAACACAAATTTAGCTGAGGGGGCATTGCCAGATTGTCCTAAGGTTATCAATTCATTCCCAACTTTATCCCAGAATTGAATATTGTGGATTTCTTCAGGGGAGATTTGTGGGAAGTGGAGGAAAAGCCATCTTACAAACTGTTTCAATTTTCCCTTTGAGAACTTCACATTACCACTGTTTAAAATGCTATTATAAAACACTCCTTTTTGTACAATGCTGAGTTTCAAACCCATGTTAGATGTAAAAAGCAAAGTACTAAATCCCGCCTGACCAAAAACAAAGCTAAAATCAGCTACCGATTTCAAAAAAAATTCCACAGATTGGAAAGCGATAACGAGCCGACAAAAGCTTCACAATGCAGCTGTATATACTGCTTTTAAAATTCCCGGGCAGCAGCAGCAGGGCACGCCCTGCCAAGCAAAGGCAGAAACAAAGCCTCCCCCGCCGTGGAATGCACCCCCCCGCGGAGCAGAGAGAGCGGACACGCCACGTGGCAAACCGAAACCGGGGCCCCCCGCGCCGCGTGTGAATAGAACCCCCCCCTCTGCACAGAGAGAGAGAGAGAGGGATCCCCCGCGGCAAGAGAGCCGAGAGCCCCCCCTCCCCCACAGAGAGAGAGAGAAAGATCTCCCGACCACGTGGAGAGAGCGAGCACGCTGCGCTGCAGAGGAAGGGCAGAGCTCCCGCGCGAATTCTAAAAGACAGCAAAACACGCGGCAGAAAGCTAATAGCTAGAAATCAATGAATTCCCGTCTGTGGGGCTGCGCAGCCAAAAATGCAAATGCAAAAAGAAACAGAACTCACGGCAGAGTCTGTTTTTGAGCTCCTGCCCTAACGAGAGCAGAGATACTCACCCGAAATGGAAGCTGTAGCTGGCTGGGTACAGGCAGGTCTCTTCACCGGAACAGGACCTCTCTGTGGGCGAGAGAGGCTCCCCTGTCCTCCCTCTGGAAAATGTGCTCACCAGAAAGGAGCTGGGCTTTCCAGAGGCGCCGAACAGTCCACGAAACTTCTTCTGGGAATAATCCCTAAGTCTCTAGCTCAGGGCGTTGCAACCAAAGCCCCTTTCAGCTGGATGCACGGCTGCCAGAAGGTTCTCCGAGGTGCTGCGTTCCGTCTCAGGCTGCAGAGTCGCTTTGCCGATCTCAGGGACGCCAAATATTGGAAAAAAAAAGGCTCCCAATATTACCAGTTAGATTGTGCCTGGGCCAGTCTGACCCTCGCTGCTGGGCCAAAGGCAGCAACTGCGGCGTGTCACCCCAGAGATACCTTGGCTAGCTGGTGGTTGCAGCTGGGCACTGAACAAGTCCAGGCTTGTTGGAACCCCGTTCACCTCAGGAGGAATAGCTTCAGGCGATGGTGAAGAGAAAAAGGAGAGGATTCCGCTGGAGGGTTTAATTTCCAGAGGTTTATTCCATGGTTACAGAGGTCTGAACGTGAGCAACTGCTCCAACAGAATCCCGGCCGCATGGTCTGATTCACCTTTTAAGCTCAGGGACAGGGGGAGGGGAGGTACAGGTGAGCGACCAACCAGGTGAGAGGGGCAGGGTCTCAGGGGAAGATGACACCCAGACAGGCCAATGACCCCCAGGCCTGAGGGGCATCCTTTGAACTTGACCAACCACACGACGCCTTGCTGGAACGCTAAGTCTGAGTGTCAGGACTCACTCAGCATGGGGGTAAGGGGGAAGGGAGAGAGACATAGGCACACCTGGGGAAGTGACCTGGAAGGCCAAAATGGGACAATACCGCACACCACAACAGGAACCATCCTGCGTATCGTGGATTTTCAGGAGCCAGCCGGCCACTCCCAGCCATAGGCTGCCAAACACGAACCACGGCCGTTTTCCCTGGCAAACAAAATTCAGATGCCCGGCTTCTGGATGGCAGATTGCAGACGCCACTTGGCTCTGTCCAACCAGACAGACTTGACACTGGTGCCACCTTCGTTCTGGGAACCATCATGCATATCGTGGATTTTCAGGAGCCAGCCGGCCACTCCCAGCCATAGGCTGCAAAACACATATTACGGCGCTTTTCCCTGCCTAACAAAATTCAGATGCCCCGTTTTTGGATGGAAGATTGCAGGAGCTACTTGGCACTATGGAACCAGCCCGACTTGGCACTGGTGCCACCTTCGGTCTGGGAACCATCCTGCGTATCGTGGATTTTCAGGAGCCAGCCGGGCACTCCCAGCCACAAGACATCAAACTCAAACCACGGCCCTTTTCTCTGGCAAACAAAACTCAGCTACCCTGCTTCTGGATGGCAGATTGCAGGAGCCACTTGGTACTATCAAACCAGCCCAACTTGGTACTGGTGCCACCTTTGGTCTGGGAACCATCCTGCGTATCGTGGATTTTCAGGAGCCACCCGGCCACTCCCAACCATAGGTTGCCAAACACAAACCACGGCCCTTTTCCCTGCCTAACAAAATTCAGATGCCCCGCTTCTGGATGGCAGATTGCAGGAGCCACTTGGTACTGTCCAACCAGCCTAACTTGGAACTGATGCCACCTTCGGTCTGGGAACCATCCTGCGTATCGTGGATTTTCAGGAGCCAGCCGGCCACTCCACGCCACTAGCCTTCAAACTCAAACCACGGCCCTTTTCTCTGGCAAACAAAACTCAGCTGCCCTGCTTCTGGATGGCAGATTGCAGGAGCCACTTGGTACTATCAAACCAGCCCAACTTGGCACTGGTGCCACCTTTGGTCTTTGAACCATCCTGCGTAACGTGGATTTTCAGGACGCAGCCGGCCACTCCCAGCCATCGGCTGCCAAACAGAAACCACGGCCTTTTTCTCTGGCTAACAAAATTAAGTTGCCTCTCTTCTGGTGGCACATTGCAGGAGCCAATTGGCACTGTCAAACCAGCCCAACTTGGCACTGGTGCCAACTTGGGTCTGGGAACCACCCTGCGTATCGTGGATTTTCAGGAGCCAGCCGGCCACTCCCAGCCATAGGCTGCCAAACACAAACCACGGCCCTTTTCCCTGGCTAACAAAATTCATATTCCCCGCTTCTGGATGGCAGATTGCAGAGCTACTTGGCACTATCAAACCAGCCCGACTTGGCACTGGTGCCACCTTTGGTCTTGGAACCATCCTGCGTATCGTGGATTTTCAGGAGCCATCCGGCCACTCCAAGCCACAAGCTTTCGAACTCAAACCACGGCCCTTTTCTCTGGGAAACAAAACTTAGCTGCCCTGCTTCTGGATGGCAGATTGCAGGAGCCACTTGGTACTATACAACCAACCCAACTTGGCACTGGTGCCACCTTTGGTTTGGGAACCATCCTGTGTATTGTGGATTTTCAGGAGCCAGCCGGCCACTCCCAGACATAGGCTGCCAAACTCAAACGACGGCCCTTTTCCCTGGCAAACAAAATTCAGATGCCCCGCTTCTGGATGGCAGATTGCAGGAGCCACTTGGTACTGTCCAACCAGCCCAACTTGGCACTGGTGCCACCTTGGGTGTGGGAACCATCCTGCGTATCGTGGATTTTCAGGAGCTAGCCGGCCACTCCCAGGCACAAGCCTTCAAACTCAAACCACGGCCCTTTTCTCTGGTGTCAACAGGAGGGAACCAGGACATCCATTTGATCATCACAGGCTCAATTTTATTGATCCGTACGGCGGATTAAATACAGTTAATAATGAGCTTCATACATATTGCAAAAGTTGAGCTCAGGATTGGTCATCTTACATATCAGCACCTACGCCTACTTCTACATTCCTATGGTTCTACTTTTGATACTTTCTACATATTCTTAGGATATTTCAGGACTAATCTCAACTCCCTATCCTCATTTTGCAGCAAGGTCACTGCTGACTTTTCCTTTCAGCTTGCTGACTGCTGACTGTTCTCCTTCATCTTAACCAGTGGCATTATATCAGTGTGGTCTTTCTCAGCTAACCAATTATTAATAATACTCTCCACATTTCCCCCATTTTCTTCTTGTGCAAGGAGATTAGTTTGCCATGTTTTTGCTATTGTACGGCCGACCATGTTTTGAATACATTTAAAGATACAAGGCAAAATAAGCAAAAACAGTAAAATTACACCCAGCAGTCCTATAGCATAGATCACAAGGTTCCTCTGCGACGGTCCGAGTCCTAAGCCTTTAAGCCATTCGTCAATTCCTAAACCATCTTCTTCCTTGAGTTTGTGAAGTCCCTGTTGCAATTCTTTTATCTTAGTTTGAATGGACACCGAATGATCAGACAGATTCATGCAACACATTCCCTCAAACTCTTCACATCCATGCCCTTGTGCTAAGAGCAAAAAATCTACAGCAGCTCTATTCTGCAAAACAGCATGGTTAACACTTTGCACATCTGCAGTTAACATGTCTGGAATTTGTGATGTCTTGTTCAGCTCATCCCTTGCCCAGCATCCTAATTGTTTTGCTAAATTCATGGCTTTATTGGCAGATCCTCCTGGTAAGATAGTTGAAACCACCACCTGTTTGAATGTGCCCCAAAACCGTGGATCTCCTATCTTGCTGCAGTCTAAGTCATGTATGCTACGTTTTCTCCTGTTTGAATTTTGACTCAGCTGCATTAGCAAGGACACATTAGGATGAAACAGTGACAATTTTCCCAAAAAACAGGGTCCACCCTGTGGTTTAGCTGGTATACCATTCCATGCCCTGTCTCCACAAATCAAAAATATTCCTGTGGGTAATTTCATTGGTGCTGTGATATTTGTGCCGTTACATTGACTGTAATGCTGTGGAGAGAATTCACTCACATTCAGGGATGAATCTAGGGTGCCCCATGTTTCTTTAGGTTGGTTTAAATTCTGAGCACCTGAAAGTTTGAAGCTAAACCATCCACCAGCTGTAGTGTTAGATATGCTGGCATTTGTACTTCCAAAAAGATCCAATTCTTCAGGAGGAGAATGCAAAGAGGTGTTAAGTGATTGGATTAGTAAGCATTGACGATAGCCATCACTCTGACCTGCAGTATACCCTTGTTGCACCGGCAATGTGATGTTTGACATGTTAGACATACATAAGGTTTGATTGTTTATCAAACTGCAAAATTCTCCAGGAGACCACACCGGAAGTCCCACCAGGCATGTTCGAAATGGGTTAGTGACTCCTCCAAGACTAAGACAAAGTGATGATTGGTTAGTTTGATTAGCAAGTGTCACCCATAAATTTTTCCTTGGTTGACTAAAGTGTGTTACTCCTACTGCTTCACTTGCTACAGCATTGAGCAGTATAACAAAAACAAACCTCATTTTTCTTTCTGCTTGCTTTGCTTCTCCTTTTCTTCCTTCTGCTTACGTTGTTTTTCCTTTCTTCGCTGTCTTTTCCCTGGTTTGCTAGATTGTCTATTGTAAGGCTGAGTCAATTTTTGAATATACTGATCTAATTCTAAATCAGCATCCTTGCTCACAGGTATAGCATGAGGCAAGTTTGAAGGCAAATCAGCTTTGCAGCGAGCTGCTATGATGCGTGAGGCTTTAGTAATTTCAAATATTCTAAGGTTTTCCTGTAACGTCCACCTAAGATATGCTATAATCACTTGTTCTGCACTCTCAAAGAGCTGTAATCCCGTCCGTCCTGGCAGGCCGGTACTTTGTTCAAGAGCTCTAACCCAGATATGATTTCGAATCCACTTTCCAAAACAAGATGTACACCATAAATATCCCAATGACCTCTGTGGATACCAATAAACCTGATTACAATCTGCACAATGCAAAGCTACCCATGCATAGCATTTATCTTTATCCTTTTTTGCAAACATAACAAGGAAGCGAATGTAAGTAAGGACCAGTATAAAATTCTGGTTCTTCAATCCAAAGCAACCAATTCAGTGGTGGTGATTGCAAAGCCTCTTCAGCCTTTTTACTATATGAGGCTAACAGCTCAAGGTCTTTCTTTAACGCAAGGTGTATCTTATTTCGTAATCGTAGTTCTTGTTCGTTATCCTCCTCAACAACTATATCCTCCTGAGGGTCCCACAACTGTAAAAGTTTTCTAATCATAGAAAATTAATTAGCAATCACTGATACCCCTATTCAAATGAGACCGTTCCCTTTTTTGCCTTCTTTTTCTTATCTGTCTTCAATCTTGCTGCTCCTAATTTCACTGGTCCTGCCACTTGCAAACTTAACTTTTGCAACTTATCAATGCAGCAATCTAATGCTCTATCAGGATCCCCTTGGAAGGGTCCTACAACTGAACGCTGTGTTAAAGGCACTAATTTCCTACACCTTATAGAAACTATACGTGATTTACTTTGAACCTTAACTCTATTTACAATACATTGTATTTCCCATCGATAATAAGCAAGAACCTTTTGTTCAGGAGACTCATAAAGATTTAAAGCTATATATGCGTTTTGCCCCGTTTGTCTCCTTAATTCATCTTGCCAGCTTTTTCCCCACGTATGCTCGTATTCACAAGTATGACACCACAAGTCCCACAATAATGATTGTTCTAACCAAAAAGTTCTTTCACAACCCCCACAACGTAGAGCTATCCAGGCAGCACAATGTGGATTGTGACAGTCAAGGCAATGTAGTTTCGCTGGATTTGTTAAGTGAAAAGTTGATAATGAGTCAATAAAACCAATCAACTCCTGGGCTGTCCGGTAGTGACGTGTCAGTGCTCTGTCCACCGCTTCCGAGTACCCCTTCAATTGTAACAGTAGTGGTTGTAGGACCAGAAGCAGTTTCTTCCCCAGTCGCTCCTTGTCCTCCTCCATAAGGCGATCCACCAGACGCTGCATCAAAAAGAGGTTTAGTCCACTTAGCAGGCACCCACAAAGGCCCTGTAGGTGAGGAAACACAAAGATACCCCCGACCCCAATATAATACTTTTGCAGGTTTTTCCCATAATCCTGTACTTGGGTTCTTAACCCAGACCTCTGTTTCCTTAGTATTTTCCTGACCTGACCTCGGATGATGTTTCATTGCAGGGGGGGGTATCATCTTCCCCAAAAATGCATAAATGATTAATCACATACAAAACCTTAGCCAAACATGCTTGTGGATCTGTCAAATCTTGATGTTTTTCAATATACTGCTTAAGGGTACCGTTTGCTCTTTCCACTATTGCCTGTCCAGTAGAAGAGTGTGGAATACCTGTCACATGCTTAACAGACCACTGATTCAAAAATTTCCGGACCCTAGCACTTATATAACCTCGACCATTATCGGTTTTGATACTCTTTGGAACTCCCATAACAGCGAAACAACTTAACAGATGTCTGATAACCTGAAGCCCTAAAGCAGATAGCCTTCCAGAAGTAATGGGTTAAAACATGGAATGAGAGGCATGTAAAGAAGGGCCTAGCACTAGAACACACGGAGAAAGCACAGCACTAGGAAAACAGAGCAATAAATTAGATAAAAGGTAGAGCATCATGACAGGGGAAGAGATAGGTAGAGCATCATGACAGGGGAAGAGATAGGTATAGGAGAAACTAATAAGCTAAGCAGGTTTAGAGCCAGCAATGTCAAAACGACCCTAAGGGTTTTGCCAAGCCACGGGATCTAAGCCAAATACACCGGGAATTGACCAAATTAGGAAAAGAGTTCAAAAGTTTAAAGAGGAAGACTCATCGGAAAGACCCCGTCTATGATGAAGGCAACAGGAACGACCACCTGAAAATTCCCCAAAAGAGATGTCTCCACCTACGCTCCGCCCACGCTCCGCCTACACCACGCCCCATATGAATATGCATGATTATGTATCTGATCTGATGTAATCCTATACCCAAAATTGTATATAAGGCTTGCTTTTGCTATGTGAACTCAGAAATCCATTTTGTGATTTCTCCGACGCGTCGCTAATAAAAATACCTCCTGCTTAATTGACTTAAGCTGAGTCTGATTAGGCAGTCACTCTGCCTGTTTGGGGCAAAATTTGGCATCAAACCTGTATAGCTTTCTGTCCTGCCTGAGCCGTAGCCCATATGTAATGACTATATGTATCTATGGTGACGTGCACATGCTTGACTTTGCCAAATCTAGCTATGTGTGTAACATCCATTTGCCATATCTCATTTATTTTTAAACCTCGAGGATTAACCCCGATGCCTAGACCTATCCCACCATTATGATAACTACATGTTGGACATGCTCTGACAATGGCCTTGGCTTGTGACAAACTCAGCCAAAGTGTTTTGCTAAACCTCTTGCATTTTGATGATATCTACTATGTGCTTCTCTGGCCAATGTGTGCTTGTCAATAGGACAAGAATTATCAATGGGTAGGGTAACCAATTTATCTGCACGTTCATTCCCTTCTCCTAAACCTTCAGACCACTTATGGCTCCTAATATGAATCACAGAATATGCTGCATTTCTTTCTCGTAAAGCTTTCCTCAACTGTATCAGTAACTCATACAATCGTTTATTATTCACTTCCTTAATTGCTGCTTCCTCTATTCGTTTGACTACTCCTGCAACATACATAGAGTCTGTGACCACATTTAAAGGCTCCTGTAAGTTGGACACCACCCATACTACTGCTAACAATTCCAAAGTTTGTAAGCTATCTGCAGGGTCTGCTGTGAGGAGTTGATGCTTCCATTGTCCTTTTTCTTGCCAGGTAACAGCAGCACGCCTTGATTTCCTTCCTGCATCTGTAAAAACTGTAATAGCTCCTTCTATGGGGTTTTCTTCTCTCAAAGGTCGAGTAATCCAGTTCCCATTGCAATGCCCATTGCAAAACTCTAGGCACTAATTTACTGGTCTCTACTTTAGCAGGTGACATCAATAATGCTTCTTGTAAATTCTTTGAATTTATCAAGTACCAGTCCAAGGTTTCTTTTTCCATAGGCAATCTAATAGTAGCAGGTTCTCTACCATCCACTTCAAGAATTCTGAGACGCCCCTTTTTGATTAATGCTGCCAATTGTTCAATTTTTGAAGATATTGTTTTCTTGTGCTGTAGTGGTGGTGATAACCATTCCAACACCCGTATCTCCCCCGTTTTCTTTTGCAACTGAGAGAGAGCACCAAGCAAGTGGCAAGGGCTATTCCAAATAGTAAGGTCAATGGGGTGCTCGAGTTGTCGACGAGACACATACCCTTGCTGTACACAGTTACTAATTTGCTGCAAGGCAAGACGATGCTCCTTTGTCAGGTGTACAGGAGTAGTAGGGTCCACGCCTTTTAACAAAGGCCGTAGGGCTTCTAATAAATGATTTGGTATTCCCACAATAGGCTTCAGCCACTGTAAGTCTCCCAGCAACTTCTGTGCATCATGTAGAGTTTTAATGTCCAATTGTAATTCCAATTTTTGTGGTATCACTTTTTGATCCGTCAAAGTCCATCCCAAATATTTCCAGGGCTTTGTAGTCTGAATTTTCTCTGCAGCAATAACAAGTGAATATGCAGCAAGAGTATTTTTAATGGTGTCAATCTGCAAAGAGGAGAATGGCTGTTGCTGTGTAAACAAAATATCGTCCATGTAATGATATATTATAGTTGCTGGCCATTTACGACGTAGAGGCTGTAATGCAGCATCAACATAAAGCTGACATAAAGTGGGGGAGTTGCGCATGCCCTGCGGAAGAGACGTCCATTCAAATCTTTTATCTGGTTCCCCACGATTTATTGCTGGTAAAGTAAAAGCAAATCTCTTCATGTCATCAGGATGCAGGCCAATAGTGAAAAAACAATCCTTTAGGTCAATAATTAAAAGTGGCCAGTGTTCTGGAATCATAGCTGGATTTGGAAGACCAGGCTGTAAGGCCCCCATTGGTTCCATTTGGTCATTTACAGCCCTCAAATCATGTATCAAACGATATTTCCCTGATTTCTTTTTGATTACAAAAATAGGTGTATTCCAAGGGCTTGTGGACAGTCTTAGGTGCCCTTTTGTATATTGTTCCTGTACCAATTCATGGGCATGCATAAGACTCTCCCCTTTTAATGGCCATTGCTTAACCATCACCGGTGTATCCGTTTTCCAGGTGAGTGGAATGGGGAAAGTCCAAGCAATGGCAATTACCCCAAAGGGTGCTGATTAGTTAACACCACTCCCAATTGTGTTAAAATGTCCCTTCCAATTAAGCAGGAAACTGTAGGAGGCAATTGAACAATTGAAAACACAGCAGATATTTGTTGATTCTCAATGCACACAGACAAAGATGGCAACCTGCTTGCCAATGTAAATCCTCCCACTCCTGTGAGCATGTTTGATGAAGGAAATAGAGGCCAATGTTGTGGCCATGCTTCTGGAGAAATGATGCTAGTATCTGCTCCTGTATCCAATAATCCATAAAGGGTTATGCTTTGATGCCCATAAGTAATTTCAACCTTTTGCTTTGGTCTATTTTGTAAATCCACAGTTAAAAGTGTAACACCAGTAGAGCCAAAACCTTTTTCATCCCATGTTTGTCCAGTAAATGATTGTATTCCTGATGTCATTTGTGACAGTGGTATCAATTGTGCAATGCGTTGTCCTTTTGTAATTTTAATCGGAGGGTAAAGGGTGTAAGCCATAATTTGTATTTCCCCTGTAAAGTCTGCATCGATAACACCAGGCAAAACAAATAATCCCAACATAGTTATAGAGGAACGTCCCAGCAATAATGCTCCACATGTTTGTCCATTTAATATAAGAGGACCCTTTACTCCAGTGGGTATCCTCTCAGGCCGGTTCGTCATTAGTGTGACGTCTACTGCTGCTGATAAGTCCAAGCCGAGGCTCCCTGTTGTTGTGGGTTGCAGACAGGAGGTAGCAGCGATGTCACGGCAGCAGCTGGTGTCTCCGATGTCCCGGCGGCAACTTGTGTCTGTCCCTCATTGCCGCATCAGTAACACTTGATGAATGGTCTCGAGCCTCTTTATGTGACTGCCAGTGAGCCGCTTTGGAGAGGAGCAAGAGCAACTAGCACCTGATTTTGAGTAGACTCTGCTTGCTTTTGTAACCCTAATCCTAATTTCTTTAAGGCTTCTGCTATAAATGCCTGTGAAGATGTTGGCATTAATGCCATTCGCTCTAATGCTTCCTCAATAGTCCAATTTGCCCCTAAAGTAGCTAACACTCCCTGGGTTGCTGGATTGCTATTTTGCAAGGCACACCGCTTCAATAGTGCCCTGCAACACCAGCCCGATCTATAGCAGTAGCTGTTCTATCGATAAAATTTCCAAATGATTCTTCCCTACCTTGTTTAATGCCCATATAAGCCGGTAACCCTCCTGGCTCTTTAACCATATCTATTGCAGCACGCACTAACCACATAGACTCTCTAAGTTTATCTTCTCCCGATATCATCTGTGCCTCTGTACGTAAAAATGCCTCTAAGCCCATCAGCTCCTTTACTGTTACTCCATGTAATGGGTCATGTGCATTAAACAATAACTGCTGATGCTGAGTAAATATCAACCGAACTATTCCTCTTAAATCATTAGGACATAAAACCTGAGTATTAAAAAGATAATCTAACATTTGCTTAACAGGTTCACTTTTTACTCCAAACTGACTAACCGTAGAACGTAGCTGAGTTAACAGCTTCCAATCTAAGGGAGTATATTCTGCTATATTATGCGTAAGGTTCCCTTGTGCATCATATTGTGGTGTGTATGTAACTGGACATGCAAGACTAGAAGCTATTTCCACTGCCTCACCATCCCCCATTTGCATTACTTCCCTCGCCAAAGCAGCCCAAGCTTCCCTCCTCTGTTTAGCCATCTCCCCCCATGGATCACGGTGTGCCCCTGGGATGGGATCTGGCCCTTTAAGGGTGCTATGCTGCTGGCGCTTCGGTGCAGACACCGAGGTTTCGCGCGGGGGGGGGCAGTGAAGCAGAGGCTGGCTCGCGCGGGGGAAGCAGGGGAAGCAGCCTCCCCTCCCCCGCTGGAGCTGGCAGTGAAACCGGAGCCTATTCACGCAAAGCCAGCCTGCGGGGGAAAGCCAGCCCCCCCGCCGAGGCTGTAACCGGAGCCGGCTCATTGAGGGGAAGCGGCGGAGGCAAGGCTGGCGGCAGAGGCGAAGCTGGCTTGCTCCCACCCCCACCATCTGACCCGCCTGAAGCTGGTGGCAGAGGCAAAGCTGGTTTGCCCCCACCCCCACCATCCAACTCGCCCTCCCCCTCTGACAAGAAAGGTGCAGACGGTTCCACTGTGCTTATAGAAAAATCCTCCACACCACTTTGCTGGGGACTCTTAGGCATAAGTACCTTAGTTACAGAAGGTGCCAGGGGATCATCTTCACGACCATACCCTATATTCCTCTTATGAGCTTCTGTTGCCCTTTCTGCTGCCTTTCTCTCAGAGACTTGCTGAAGTAACGTGTTATACACCACCCGCCATAACTTCCCAAATTTCTTTGCTGACTTATCATCATCTAGCACTGTATCCCACAATATTTCCCCAAACTTTCTCCACTCTGATAACTCATGAACTGTATGAGGATTAGAAAAGATACCCTTAGCATGGCCATAAGCTAATAACCCTGGTAACTCCTTTTTTAAATCTATCCCTTTTCTCCCACGCCGCTCTAAATAGGCGGTAAATAAATCATATGCCGCTTGCCTATCCATACCTATTAATCAGCGCGCGCTGTTGCAGCTCTCCAGGCTCCTGCGGACACGTATTGGCTTAAGTCACTGTTGTGAACCTTAAGGCTGCTTCAAATTCCGGCACCGTCCCTGCTGCCGGGACCCAAACACAACTCCTTCGACCGTGGCGTAATCCCTTTTTCTTTTAATCCGAGAAAAAGGGCAGAGATTCGGTTATGCCCGCATTCTCCACCATTTGTCGACAGGAGGGAACCAGGACATCCATTTGATCATCACAGGCTCAATTTTATTGATCAGTACGGCGGATTAAATACAGTTAATAATGAGCTTCATACATATTGCAAAAGATGAGCTCAGGATTGGACGGCTTACATATCAGCACCTACGCCTACTTCTACATTCCTATGGTACTACTTTTGATAATTTCTACATATTCTTAGGATATTTCAGGACTAATCTCAACTCCCTATCCTCATGTTGCAGCAAGGTCAATGCTGACTATTCCTTTCAGCTTGCTGACTGCTGACTTTGCTCCTTCAGCTTAACCAGTGGCATTCTATCAGTGTGGCATTTCTCAGCTAACCAATTATTAATAATACTCTCCACACTCTGGCAAAAAAAACTCAGCTCCCCTGCTTCTGGATGGACGATTGCAGGAATCACTTGGTACTATCAAAGAAGCCCAACATTGCACTGGTGCCACATTTGGTCTGGGAACCATCCTGCGTATCGTGGATTTTCAGCAGCCAGCCGGCCAATCCCAGCCACAAGCCCTCAAACCCAAACCACAGCCCTTCTCTCTGGCAAACAAAATTCAGCTGTCCTGCTTCTGGAAGGCAGATTGCAGGAGTCACTTGGTACTGTCAAACCAGCCCAACTTGGCACTGGTGCCACCTTGGGTCTGGGAACCATCCTGCATATCGTGGATTTTCAGAAGCCACCCAGACTCTCGAAGCCATAGGCTGCCAAACACAAACCACGGCCCTTTTCCCTGGCTAACAAAATTGAGGTGCCGCGCTTCTGGATGGCAGATTGCAGACACCACTTGGCTCTGTCCAACCAGCCCGACATGGGAGTGGTGCCACCTTGGTTCTGGGAACCATCCTGCGTATCGTGGATTTTCAGGAGCCAGCCGGCCACTCCCAGCCATAGGCTGCCAAACACAAACCACGGCCCTTTTCCCTGGCTAAAAAAATTCAGATGCCCCGCTTCTGGATGGCAGATTGCAGGAGCTACTTGGCACTACCAAACCAGCCCGACTTGGCACTGGTGCCACCTGTGGTCTGGGAATCATCCTGCGTACTGTGGATTTTCAGGAGCCAGCCAGACGCTCCCAGCCACAAGCCCTCAAACTCAAACCATGGCGCTTTTCTCTGGCAAACAAAATTCAGCTGCCCTGTTTATGGATGGCAGATTGCAGGAGCCACTTGGTACTATCAAACCAGCCCAACTTGGCACTGGTGCAACCTTGGGTCTGGGAACCATGCGGCGTATCATGGATTTTCAGCAGCCAGCCGGCCACTCCAAGCCACAAGCCCTGAAACTTAAACTACGGCCCTTTCCTCTGTCAAACAAAACTCAGCTGCCCTGCTTCCGGATGGCAGAATGCAGGAGCCACTTGGTATTATCAAACCGGCCCCACTTCGCACTGGTGCCACCTCGGGCCTGGGAACCATCCTGCGTATCGTGGATTTTCAGGAGCCAGCCGGGCACTCCAAGCCACAAGCCCTCAAATTTAAACCACTGCCCTTTTCTCTGGCAAACAAAATTCAGCTGCGCTGCTTCTGGATGGCAGATTGCAGGAGCCACTTGGGACTATCAAACAAGCCCAACTTGGCACTGGTGCAACCTTGGGTCTTTGAAATATCCTGCATACGGTGGATTTTCAGGAGCCAGCCGGCCACTCCCAGCCATGGGCTGCCAAACAAAAACCACGGCCCTTTTCCCTGGCTAACAAAATTCAGATGCCCCGCTTCTGGATGGCAGATTGCAGGAGCCACTTGGCACTGTCAAACCAGCCCGACTTGGCACTGGTGCCACCTTGGGTCTGGGAACCATCCTGCGTATCGTGGATTTTCAGGAGCCAGCCGGCCACTCCCAGCCACACGCCCTCAAACTCAAACAACGGCTTTTTTGTCTGGCAAACCAAACTTAGCTGCCCTTCTTCTGGATGGCAGATTGCAGGAGGCACTTGGTACTATCAAACCAGCCCAACTTGGCACTGGTGGCACCTTAGGTCTGGGAACTATCCTGGGTATCGTGGATTTTCAGGAGCCATCCGGCCACTCCCAGCCATAGGCTGCCAAACACAAACCACGGCCCTTTTCCCTGGCTAAAAAAGTTCAGAAGCCCCGCTTCTGGATGGCAGAGTGCAGACACAACTTCGCTCTGTCCAACCAGCCCCATTTGGAACTGGTGACACCTTGGGTCTGGGAAACATCCTGCGTATCGTGGATTTTCAGGAGCCGGACGGCCACTCCCAGCCATAGGCTGCCAAAAACAAACCACGGCCCTTTTCCCTGCCTAACAAAATTCAGATGCCCCGCTTCTGGATGGCAGATAGCAGGAGCTACTTGGCACTATCAAACCAGCCCAACTTCGCACTGGTGCCACATTTGGACTGGGAACCATCCTGCGTATCGTGGATTTTCAGGAGCCAGCCGGCCACTCCAAGCCACAAGACGTCAAACTCAAACCACGGCGCTTTTCTCTGGCAAACAAAACTCAGCTACCCTGTTTCTGGATGGCAGATTGCAGGAGACACTTGCTACTATCAAACCAGCAAAACTTGGCACTGGTGCCACCTTGGGTGTGGGAACCATCCTGCATACAGTGGATTTTCAGGAGCCAGCCGGCCACTCCCAGCCATAGGCTGCCAAACACAAACCACGGCCCGTTTCCCAGGCTAAAAAAATTCAGATGCCCCGCTTCTGGATGGCAGATTGCAGGAGCCACTAGGTACTATCAAACCGGCCCAACTAGACAGATGTGCCACCTTGGGTCTGGGAACCATCCTGCGTATCATGGATATTCAGCAGCCAGCCGGCCACGCCCAGCCACAAGCCCTCAAAATCAAACCACGGCCCTTTTCTCTGGCAAACAAAACTCAGCTGCCCTGCTTCTGGATGGCAGATTGCAGGAGCCCCGTGGTACTGTCAAAGCAGCCCAACTTGGATCTGGTACCACCTTTGGTCTTTGAACAATCCAGCGTATCATTGATTTTAAAGGAGCCAGCCGGCCACTCCCAGCCATAGGCAGCCAAACAGTAACCACGGCCCTTTTCCCTGGCTAGCAAAATTAAGAGGCCCCACTTGTGGATGGCAGATTGCAGGAGCTACTTGGCACTTTCAAACCAGCCCGACATGACACTAGTGCCACCTTCGGTCTGGGAACCATCCTGCGTATCGTGGATTATCAGGAGCCAGCCGGCCACTCCCAGCCACAGGCCCCAAAAACAAACCTCGGCTCGTTTGCCTGAAAAACCAATCGCAGCTAATCCGCTTCTAGATGGCAGATTGCAGAAGCCACTTGGAAGTGTCAAACCAGCCCAACTTGGCACTGGTGCCAACTTGGGTCTGGGAACTATCCTGCGTTTCGCGGATTTTCAAGAGCCAGCCGGCCACTCCCAGCCACAAGCCTTACAACTTAAACCACGGCCCTTTTCTCTGCCAAACAAAACTCAGCTATCCAGCATCTGGATGGCAGATTGCAGGAGCCACTTGGTACTGTCAAACAAGTCCAACTGGGCACTGGTGCCACCTTGGTTCTGGGAACCATCCTGCGTACCGTGGATTTTAAGGGACCCCCGGCCACTCCCAGCCATAAGAGGCAAAACATAAACTACGGCGCTTTTCCTTGGCTAACAATATTCAGATGCCCCCTTCTGGATGGCAGATTGCAGAAGCTACTTGGCACTATCAAACCAGCCTGACTTTGCACTGGTGCCGCCTTTGATATGGGAACCATCCTGCGTATAGTGGATTTTCAGGAGCCAGCCGGCCACTCCAAGCCAAAAGCCCTCAAACTCAAACCACGGCCCTGTTCTCTGCCAAAAAAAACTCACCTGCCCCGCTTCTGGATAGCAGATTTCAGGAGCCACTTGGTAGTATCAAACCAGCCCAACTTGGCGCTGGTGCCACCTTCGGTCTGGGAACCATCCTGCGTATCGTGGACTTTCAGGAGCCAGCCGGCCACTCCACGCCACAAGTTCTCAAACTCAAACCACGGCCGTTTTCTCTGGCAAAAAAACTCAGAAGCCCTGTTTATGCATGGCAGATTGCAGGAGCCACTTGGTACAATCAAACAACCCCAAATTGGCACTGGTGCCACCTGGGGTCTGGGAAACATCCTGCGTATCGTGGATTTTGAGGAGCCAGCCGGCCACTCCCAGTCAAAAGCCCTCAAACTCAAACCAGGGCCCTTTTCTCTGGCAAACAAAACTCAGCTGCCCTGCTTCTGGATGGCAGATTGCAGGAGCCACTTGGTACTATCAAAGCAGCCCAACTTGGCACTCGTGCCACCTTGAGTCTGGGAACCATCCTGGGTATCATGGATTTTCAGGAGCCAGCTGGCCAATCCCAGCCATAGGCTGCCAAACACAAACCAATGACCTGTTCCCTGGGTAACAAAATTCAGATGCCCCTCTTGTGGATGGCATATTGCAGGAGCCACGTGGTACTGTCAAACAAGCCCAACTTGGCACTGGTGCCACCTTCGGTCTGGGAACCATCCTGCGTATCGTGGATTTTCAAGAGCCAGACGGCCACTCCAAGCCACAAGCCCTCAAACTCAAATCACGGTCCTTTTCTCTGGCAAACAAAACTCAGCTACCCTGCTTCTGTATGGCAGTTTGCAGGAGCCAATTGGTACTGTCAAACCAGCCCAACTTGGCACTGGTGCCACCTTCGGTCTGGGAACCATCATGCGTATTGTGGATTGTCAGGAGCCAGCTAGCCACTCCCAGCCACAGGCCCCAAAAACACACCTCGGCCCTTTTGCCTGACAAACCAATCTCAGCTAACCCGCTTCGAGATGGCAGATTGCAGGAGACACTTGGAAGTGTCAAACCAGCCCAACTTGTCACTGGTGCCACCTTGGGTATTTGAACCATCCAGCATACTTGGATTTTCAGGAGCCACCCACACACTCCCAGCCATAGGCTGCCAAACACAAACCACGGCCCTTTTCCCTGGCTAACAAAATTCCGATGCCCCGCTTCTGGATGGCAGATTTCAGGAGCCACTTGGCTCTGTCAAACCAGCCCTACTTGGCACTGGTGCCACCTTGAGTCTGGGAACCATCCTGCGTATCCTGGATTTTCAGAAGCCAGCCGGCCACTTCCAGCCACAGGCCCCAAAAACAAACCTCGGCCCGTTTGCCTGACAAACAAAACTCAGCTAACCTACTTCTGGATGGCAGATTGCAGGAGCCACTTGGAAGTGTCAAACTAGCCCAACCTGGCACTGGTGCCACCTTGGGTCTGGGAACTATCCTGCGTATCGTGGATTTTAAGGAGCCAGCCGGCCACTCCCAGCCACAAGCCCTACAAATTAAACCACGGCACTTTTCTCTGGCAAACAAAACTCAGCTGCCCTGGTTTTGGATGGCTAATTGCATGAGCCACTTGGTACTATCAAACCAGTCAAACTTGGCACTGGTGCCACCTTGGGTCTTGGAACCATCCTGCGTATCGTGGATTTTCAGGAGCCAGCCAGCCATTCCCAGCCACAAGTCCTCAAACTCAAACCATGGCCCTTTTCTCTGGCAAAAAACTCAGCTGCCCTGCTTCTGGATGGCAGATTGCAGGAGCCACTTGGTACTATCAAACCAGCCCAACTTGGCACTGGTGCCACCTTGGGTCTTTGAAGCATCCTGCATAGAGTGGATTTTCAGGAGCCAGCCGGCCACTCCCAGCCATTGATTGCCAAACACAAACCACGGCACTTTTCCCTTGCTGACACAATTCAGATGCCCCGCTTCTGGAGGGCAGATTGCAGGAGCCACTTGGCACTGTCAAAGCAGCCCGACTTTGAACTGGTGACACCTTGGGTCTTGGAACCATCCTGCGTATCGTGGATTTTCCGGAGACAGCCGGCCAGTCCCAGCTAGAGGCTGCCAAACACAAGTCACGGCCCTTTTCCCTGCCTAACAAAATTAAGATGCCCCGTTCTGGATGGCAGATTGCAGGAGCTACTTGGCACTATGAAACCAGCCCGACTTGGCACTGGTGCCACCTTGGGTCTGGGAACCCTCCTGCGTATCGTGGATTTTCAGCAGCCAGCAGGCCACTCCCAGCCACAAGCCCTCAAACACAAACCACGCCCTTTTCTCTGGCAAACAAAACTCAGCTGCCCTGCTTCTGGATGGCAGATTGCAGGAACTCTTGGTACTATCAAACCAGTCCAACATGGCACTCGTGCCACCTTGGGTCTGGGAAACATCCTGGGTATCATGGATTTTCAGGAGCCAGCTGGCCACTCCCAGCCATAGGCTGCCAAACACAAACCACTGCCCTCTTTCCTGGCTAACAAAATTCAGATGCCCCTCTTGTCGATGGCATATTACAGGAGCCACTTGGAACTGTCAAACCAGCCCAGCCTTGCACTGGTGCCACCTTGGGTCTGGGAACCATCTTGCGTATCGTAGATTTTCTGGAGCCAGCAAACCACTCCCAGCCATGGGCTGCCAAACACAAACCACGGCACTTTTCCTTGCCTAACAAAATTCAGATGCCGTGCTTCTGGATGGCAGATTGCAGGAGCTACTTGGCACAGTCAAACCAGCCCAACTTGGCACTGGTTCCACCTTTGGTCTGGGAACCATCCTGCGTATCGTGGATTTTCAGGAGCCAGCCGGCCACTCCCAGCCATGGGCTGCCAAACACAAACCGCGGCCCTTTTCCAGTGTAAACAAAATTCAAATTCCCCGCTTCTGGATGGCAGATTTCAGACGCCACTTGGCTCTGTCATACAAGCCCAACTTTGCACTGGTGCCACATTCGATCTTGGAACCTTCATGCGTATCCAGGATTTTCACGAGCCAGCCGGCCACTTCAAGCCACAAGCACTCAAACTCAAACCACGGCCCTTTTCTCTGGCAAACAAAACAAAGCTGCCCTGCTCCTGGATGGCAAATTGCAGGAGCCACTTGTTACGATAAAACCAGCCCATCTTTGCACTGGTGCCACCTTGGGTCTGGGAACCATCCTGCGTATTGTGGATTTTCCGGAGACAGCCGGCCAGTCCCAGCCAGAGGCTGCCAAACAAAAACCACGGCCCTTTTCCCTGCCTAACAAAATTCAGATGCCCTGTTCTGGATGGCATACTGCAGGAGCTACTTGGCACTATCAAACCAGCCCAACTTGGCACTGGTGCCACATTTGGTCTGGGAACCATCCTGCGTATCGTGGATTTTCAGGAGCCAGCTGGCCACTCCCAGCCACAAGCCCTCAAACTAAAACCACGGCCCTTGTCTCTGCCAAGCAAAACGCATCTGCCCCGCTTCTGGATAGCAGATTTCAGGAGCCACTTAGTACTATCAAAGCAGCCCAACTTGGCACTGTTGCCACCTTTGGTCTGGGAACCATCCTGCGTACCGTGGATTTTAAGGAGCCAGGCGGCCACTCCCAGGCACAAGCCCTCAAACTCAAGCAACGGCCCTTTATTCTGGCAAAAAAAACTCAGATGCCCCGCTTCTGGATGGCAGATTGCAGGAGGCACTTGGTACTATCAAACCAGTCAAACTTGGCACTGGTGCCACTTTGGGTCTGGGAACCATCCTGCGTATGGTGGATTTTCAGGATCTAGGCAGCCATTCCCAGCCACAAGTCCTCAAACTCAAACCAAGGCCCTTTTCTCTGGCAAAAAAAACTCAGCTGCCCTGCTTCTGGATGGCAGATTTCAGGATCCACTTGGTACTATCAAACCAGCCCAACTTGGCACTGGTGCCACCTTGGGTCTTTGAAGCATCCTGCATACAGTGGATTTTCAGGAGCCAGCCGGCCACTCCCAGCCATTGGTTGCCAAACACAAACCACGGCACTTTTCCCTTGCTGACACAATTCAGATGCCCCGCTTCTGGAGGGCAGATTGCAGGAGCCACTTGGCACTGTCAAAGCAGCCCGACTTGGAACTGGTGACACTTTGGGTCTGGGAACCATCCTGCGTATCGTGGATTTTCCAGAGACAGACGGCCAGTCCCAGCTAGAGGCTGCCAAACACAAGTCACGGCCCTTTTCCCTGCCTAACAAAATTAAGATGCCCCGTTTTGGATGGCAGATTGCAGGAGCTACTTGGCACTATGAAACCAGACCGACTTGGCAATGGTGCCACCTTGGGTCTGGGAACCCTCCTGCGTATCGTGGATTTTCAGCAGCCAGCAGGCCACTCCCAGCCACAAGCCCTCAAACACAAACCACGCCCTTTTCTCTGGCAAACAAAACTCAGCTGCCCTGCTTCTGGATGGCAGATTGCAGGACCTCTTGGTACTATCAAACCAGTCCAACATGGCACTCGTGCCACCTTCGGTCTGGGAACCATCCTGGGTATCACGGATTTTCAGGAGCCAGCTGGCCACTCCCAGCCATAGGCTGCCAAACACAAACCACTGCCCTCTTTCCTGGCTAACAAAATTGAGATGCCCCTCTTGTCGATGGCATATTGCAGGAGCCACTTGGAACTGTCAAACCAGCCCAGCTTGGCACTGGCGCCACCTTGGGTCTGGGAACCATCTTGCGTATCGTAGATTTTCTGGAGCCAGCCAACCACTCCCAGCCATGGGCTGCCAAACACAAACCACGGCACTTTTTCTTGCCTAACAAAATTCAGATGCCGTGCTTCTGGATGGCAGAATGCAGGAGATACTTGGCACTATCAAACCAGCCCGACTTGGCACTGGTGCCACCTTTGATATATGAACCATCCTGCGTATCGTGGATTTTCAGGAGCCAGCCGGCCACTCCCAGCCACAAACCCTCAAACTTAAACCACGGCCCTTTTCTCTACCAAACAAAACTCACCTGCCACGCTTCTGGATTGCAGATTTCAGGAGCCACTTGGTAGTATCAAACCAGCCCAACTTGGCGCTGGTGCCACCTTCGGTCTGGTAATCATCCTGCGTATCGTGGATTTTGAGGAGCCAGCCGGCCACTCCCAGTCAAAAGCCCTCAAACTCAAACCAGGGCCCTTTTCTCTGGCAAACAAAACTCAGCTGCCCTGCTTCTGGATGGCAGATTGCAGGAGCCACTTGGTACTATCAAAGCAGCCCAACTTGGCACTCGTGCCACCTTGGGTCTGGGAACCATCCTGGGTATTATGGATTTTCAGGAGCCAGCTGGCCACTCCCAGCCATAGGCTGCCAAACACAAACCAAAGACCTGTTCCCTGGGTAACAAAATTCAGGTGCCCTGCTTCTGTATGGCAGTTTGCATGAGCCAATTGGTACTGTCAAACCAGCCCAACTTGGCACTGGTGCCACCTTCGGTCTGGGAACCATCATGCGTATTGTGGATTATCAGGAGCCAGCTAGCCATTCCCAGCCACAGGCCCCAAAAACACACCTCGGCCCTTTTGCCTGACAAACCAATCTCAGCTAACCCGCTTCGAGATGGCAGATTGCAGGAGACACTTAGAAGTGTCAAACCAGCCCAACTTGTCACTGGTGCCACCTTGGGTATTTGAACCATCCAGCATACTTGGATTTTCAGGAGCCACCCACACACTCCCAGCCATAGGCTGCCAAACACAAACCACGGCCCTTTTCCCTGGCTAACAAAATTCCGATGCCCCGCTTCTGGATGGCAGATTTCAGGAGCCACTTGGCTCTGTCAAACCAGCCCTACTTGGCACTGGTGCCACCTTGAGTCTGGGAACCATCCTGCGTGTCCTGGATTTTCAGGAGCCAGCCGGCCACTCCCAGCCACAAGCCCCAAAAACAAACCTCGGCCCGTTTGACTGAAAAACAAAACTCAGCTAACCTACTTCCTGATGGCTGATTGCAGGAGCCACTTGGAAGTGTCAAAGTAGCCCAACCTGGCACTGGTGCCACCTTGGGTCTGGGAACTATCCTGCGTATCGTGGATTTTAAGGAGCCAGCCGGCCACTCCCAGCCACTAGCCCTACAAATTAAACCACGGCCCTTTTCTCTGGCAAACAAAACTCTGCTGCCCTGATCTGGATGGCTAATTGCATGAGCCACTTGGTACTATCAAACCAGTCAAACTTGGCACTGGTGCAACCTTGGGTCTGGGAACCATCCTGCGTATCGTGGATTTTCAGGAGCTAGGCAGACATTCCCAGCCACAAGTCCTCAAACTCAAACCATGGCCCTTTTCTCTGGCAAAAAAAACTCAGCTGCCCTGCTTCTGGATGGCAGATTGCAGGAGCCACTTGGTACTATCAAACCAGCCCAACTTGGCACTGGTGCCACCTTGGGTCTTTGAAGCATCCTGCATACAGTGGATTTTCAGGAGCCATCCGGCCCCTCACAGCCATTGGTTGCCAAACACAAACCACGGCACTTTTCCCTGGCTGACACAACTCAGATGCCCCGCTTCTGGAGGGCAGATTGCAGGAGCCACTTGGCACTGTCAAAGCAGCCCGACTTTGAAATGGTGACACCTTGGGTCTGGGAACCATCCTGCGTATCGTGGATTTTCCGGACACAGCCGGCCAGTCCCAGCTAGAGGCTGCCAAACACAAGTCACGGCCCTTTTCCCTGCCTAACAAAATTAAGATGCCCCGTTCTGGATGGCAGATTGCAGAAGCTACTTGGCACTATGAAACCAGACCGACTTGGCACTGGTGCCACCTTGGGTCTGGGAACCCTCCTGCGTATCGTGGATTTTCAGCAGCCAGCAGGCCACACCCAGCCACAAGCCCTCAAACACAAACCACGCCCTTTTCTCTGGCAAACAAACCTCAGCTGCCCTGCTTCTGGATGGCAGATTGCAGGACCTCTGGTTACTATCAAACCAGCCCAACATGGCACTCGTGCCACCTTGGTTCTGGGAACCATCCTGGGTATCATGGATTTTCAGGAGGCAGCTGGCCACTCCCAGCCATAGGCTGCCAAACACAAAACACTGCCCTCTTTCCTGGCTAACAAATTTCAGATGCCCCTCTTGTGGATGGCATATTGCAGGAGCCACTTGGAACTGTCAAACCAGCCCAGCCTGGTACTGGTGCCACCTTGGGTCTGGGAACCATCTTGCTTATCGTAGATTTTCTGGAGCCAGCCAACCACTCCCAGCCATGGGCTGCCAAACACAAACCACGGCACTTTTCCTTGCCTAACAAAATTCAGATGCCCTGCTTCTGGATGGCAGAATGCAGGAGATACTTGGCTCTGTCCAACCAGCCCGACTTGGCAAAGGTGCTTACTTTGGTCTGGGAACCATCCTGCGTATCGTAGACTTTCATGTGCTAGACGGCCAACCCCAGCCATAGGCCCCAAAAAAAAACCTCGGCCCGTTTCCCAGACAAACAAAACTCTGCTTTCCAGCTTCTGGATGGCAGATTGCAGGAGACACTTGGCACTGTCAAACCAGCACAACTTCGCACTGGTGCCACCTTGGGTCTGGGAACCATCATGCGTACCGTGGATTTTCATGAGTCAGCCGGACACTCCCAGCAATAGGCTGCAAAAAAAAAACTAAAGCCCTTTTCCCTTGCTAACAAAATTCAGATGCCCCGTTCTGGACGGCAGATTGTAGGAGCTAATGGGCACTATCAAACCAGCCCGACTTGGCACTGGTGCAACCTTTGGTCTGGGAACCATCCTGCGTATCGTGGATTTTCAGGAGCAAGCCGGCCACTCCCAGCTACAAGTCTTCAAACTCAAGCCACGGCCCTTTTCTCTGCCAAAAAAAACTCAGCTGCCCCGCTTCTGGATAGCAGATTTCAGGAGCCACTTAGTACTATCAAACCAGCTCAACTTGGCACTGGTGCCACCTTCGGTCTGGGAACCATTCTGCGTATTGTGGATTTTCAGGAGCCAGCCGGCCACTCCCAGCAACAAGCCCTCAAACCCAAACCACGGCCCTTTTCTCTGGCAAACAAAACTCAGCTGCCCCGCTTCTGGATGGCAGATTGCAGGAGCCACTTGGTACTATCAAACAAGCCCAACTTGGCACTGGTGCCACCTGGGGTCTGGGAACCATCCTGCGTACCGTGGATTTTCAGGAGCCAGCCGGCCACTCCCAGCCATAGGCTGCCAAACACAAACCACGGCCCTTTTTCCCTGGCTAACAAAATTCAGATGCCCCGCTTCTTGAAGGCAGATTGCAGGAGATACTTGGCACAGTCAAACCAGCCCAACTTGGCACTGGTGCCACCTTTGGTCTGGGAACCATCCTGCGTATCGTGGATTTTCAGCAGCCAGCAGGCCACTCCCAGCCATGGGCTGCCAAACACAAACCGCGGCCCTTTTCCAGTGTAAACAAAATTCAAATGCCCCGCTTCTGGATGGCAGATTTCAGACGCCACTTGGCTCTGTCCAGCCAGCCCAACTTGGCACTGGTGCCACCTTGAGTCTGGGAACCATCCTGCGTATCGTGGATTTTCAGGTGCCAGCCGGCCACTCCCAGCCACAGGCCCCAAAAACAAACCTTGGCCCGTTTGCCTGACAAACAAAACTCAGCTAACCTACTTCTGGATGGCAGATTTCAGGAGCCACTTGGAAGTGTCAAACTAGCCCAACCTGGCACTGGTGCCACCTTGGGTCTGGGAACTATCCTGCGTATCGTGGATTTTAAGGAGCCAGCCGGCCACTCCCAGCCATAGGCTGCCAAACACAAACCACGGCCCTTTTCCCAATCTAAAAATATTCAGATGCCCCGCTTCTGGATGGCAGATTGCAGGAGGCACTTGGTACTATCAAACCAGTCAAACTTGGCAATGGTGCCACTTTGGGTCTGGGAACCATCCTGCGGATGGTGGATTTTCAGGAGCTAGGCAGCCATTCCCAGCCACAAGTCCTCAAACTCAAACCATGGCCCTTTTCTCTGGCAAAAAAAACTCAGCTGCCCTGCTTCTGGATGGCAGATTTCAGGATCCACTTGGTACTATCAAACCAGCCCAACTTGGCACTGGTGCCACCTTGGGTCTTTGAAGCATCCTGCATACAGTGGATTTTCAGGAGCCAGCCGGCCATTCCCAGCCATTGGTTGCCAAACACAAACCACGGCACTTTTCCCTTGCTGACACAATTCAGATGCCCCGCTTCAGGAGGGCAGATTGCAGGAGCCACTTGGCACTGTCAAAGCAGCCCGACTTTGAACTGGTGACACCTTGGGTCTGGGAACCATCCTGCGTATCGTGGATTTTCCGGAGACAGCCGGCCAGTCCCAGCTAGAGGCTGCCAAACACAAGTCACGGCCCTTTTCCCTGCCTAACAAAATTAAGATGACCCGTTCTGGATGGCAGATTGCAGGAGCTACTTGGCACTATGAAACCAGACCGACTTGGCACTGGTGCCACCTTGGATCTGGGAACCCTCCTGCGTATCGTGGATTTTCAGCAGCCAGCAGGCCACTCCCAGCCACAAGCCCTCAAACACAAACCACGCCCTTTTCTCTGGCAAACAAAACTCAGCTGCCCTGCTTCTGGATGGCAGATTGCAGGACCTCTTGGTACTATCAAACCAGTCCAACATGGCACTCGTGCCACCTTCGGTCTGGGAACCATCCTGGGTATCATGGATTTTCAGGAGCCAGCTGGCCACTCCCAGCCATAGGCTGCCAAACACAAACCAAAGACCTGTTCCCTGGGTAACAAAATTCAGCTGCCCTGCTTCTGTATGGCAGTTTGCATGAGCCAATTGGTACTGTCAAACCAGCCCAACATGGTACTGGTGCCACCTTCGGTCTGGGAACCATCATGCGTATTGTGGATTATCAGGAGCCAGCTAGCTATTCCCAGCCACAGGCCCCAAAAACACACCTCGGCCCTTTTGCCTGACAAACCAATCTCAGCTAACCCGCTTCGAGATGGCAGATTGCAGGAGACACTTAGAAGTGTCAAACCAGCCCAACTTGTCACTGGTGCCACCTTGCGTATTTGAACCATCCAGCATACGTGGATTTTCAGGAGCCACACGGACACTCCGAGCCATAGGCTGCCAAACACAAACCACGGCCCTTTTCCCTGGCTAACAAAATTCCGATGCCCCGCTTCTGGATGGCAGATTTCAGGAGCCACTTGGCTCTGTCAAACCAGCCCTACTTGGCACTGGTGCCACCTTGAGTCTGGGAACCATCCTGCGTATCGTGGATTTTCAGGTGCCAGCCGGCCACTCCCAGCCCCAGGCCCCAAAAACAAACCTCGGCCCGTTTGCCTGACAAACAAAACTCAGCTAACCTACTTCTGGATGGCAGATTGCAGGAGCCACTTGGAAGTGTCAAACTGGCCCAACCTGGCACTGGTGCCACCTTGGGTCTGGGAACTATCCTGCGTATCGTGGATTTAAGGAGCCAGCCGGCCACTCCCAGCCACAAGCCCTACAAATTAAACCACGGCCCTTTTCTCTGGCAAAAAAAACTCAGTTGCCCTGCTTCTGGATGGCTTATTGCATGAGCCACTTGGTACTATCAAACCAGTCAAACCTGGCACTGGTGCCACCTTGGGTCTGGGAACCATCCTGCGTAAGGTGGATTTTCAGGAGCTAGACGGCCAATCCCAGCCATAGGCCCCAAAAAAAAACCTCGGCCCGTTTCCCAGACAAACAAAACTCTGCTTTCCAGCTTCTGGATGGCAGATTGCAGGAGACACTTGGCACTGTCAAACCAGCTCAACTTCGCACTGGTGCCACCTTGGGTCTGGGAACCATCTTGCGTATCGTAGATTTTCTGGAGCCAGCCAACCACTCCCAGCCATGGGCTGCCAAACACAAACCACGGCACTTTTCCTTGCCTAAAAAAATTCAGATGCCGTGCTTCTGGATGGCAGAATGCAGGAGATACTTGGCTCTGTCCAACCAGCCCGACTTGGCAAAGGTGCTAACTTTGGTCTGGGAACCATCCTGCGTATCGTAGATTTTCAGCAGCCAGCCGGCCACTCCCAGCCACAAGCCCTCAAACAAAAACCACCCCCTTTTCTCTGGCAAACAAAACTCAGCTGCCCTGCTTCTGGATGGCAGATTTCAGGGCCTCATGGTACTATCAAACCAGCCCAACTTGGCACTGGTGCCACCTTGGGTCTGGAAACCATCCTGGGTGTCATGGATTTTCAGGAGCCAGCTGTCCACTCCCAGCCATAGGCTGCCAAACACAAACCACTGCCCTGTTCCGTGGCTAACAAATTTCTGATGCCCCTCTTGTGGATGGCATATTGCAGGAGCCACTTGGTACTGTCAAACCAGCCCAACTTGGCACTGGTGCCACCTTGGGTCTGGGAACCATCTTGCGTATCGTAGATTTTCTGGAGCCAGCAAACCACTCCCACCCATGGGCTGCCAAACACAAACCACGGCACTTTTCCCTCCCTAACAAAATTCAGATGCCCCGCTTCTGGATGGCAGAATGCAGGAGATACTTGGCACTGTCAAACCAGCCCGACTTGGCAATGGTGCTACCTTTGGTCTGGGAACCATCCTGCGTATCGTGGATTTTCATGAGCTAGCCAGCCAACCCCAGCCAGAGGCCCCAAAATAAACCTCGGCCCGTTTCCCTGACAAACAAAACTCAGCTTTCCAGCTTCTGGATGGCAGATTACAGGAGAAACTTGGCGCTGTCAAACCAGCTCAACTTGGCACTGGTGTCACCTTCGGTCTGGGAACCATCCTGCGTACCGTGGATTTTCAGGAGTCAGCCGGCCACTCCCAGCAGTAGGCTGCAAAAAAAATCTACGGCCCTTTTCCTTTGCTAACAAAATTCAGATGCCCCGTTCTGGACGGCAGATTGTAGGAGCTAATTGGCACTATCAAACCAGCCCGACTTGGCACTGGTGCCACCTTTGGTCTGGGAACCATCCTGCGTATCGTGGATTTCCGGAGCCAGCCGGCCACTCCAAGCCACAAGCCCTCAAACTCAAACCACGGCGCTTTTCCCTGGCAAACAAAAGTCAGCTGCCCTGCTTCTGGATAGCAGATTTCAGGAGCCACTTGGTAGTATCAAACCAGCCCAACTTGGCACTGGTGCCACCTTCGGTCTGGGAACCATCCTGCGTATCGTGGATTTTCAGGAGCCAGCCGGCCAGTCCCAGCCATAGGCTGCCAAACACAAACCACGGCCCTTTTCCCTGGCTAACAAAATTCAGATGCCCTGCTACTGGATGGCAGGTTGCCGGAGCTTCTTGGCACTATCAAACCAGCAGGACTGTGGACGGGTGTCACCTTTGGTCTGTGAAGCATCCTGCGTATCGTGGATTTTCAGGAGCCAGCCGGCCACTCCAAGCCACAAGCCCTCAAACTCAAACCACGGCGCTTTTCCCTGGCAAACAAAACTCAGCTGCCCTGCTTCTGGATGGCAGATTGCAGGAGCCACTTGGAATTATCAAACCAGCCCAATCTGGCACTGGTGCCACCTTGGGTCTGGGAAACATCCTGCGTATCTTGGATTTTCCGGAGCCAGCAGTCCACTCCCAGCCACAAGCCCTCAAACTCAAACCACAGCCATTTTCCCTGCCTAAGAAAATTCAGATTCACCGCTTCTGGTTGGCAGATTGCAGACACCACTTGGCTCTGTCTAACCAGCACGACAAGGCAGTGGTGCCGCGTTGAGTCTGGGAACAATCCTACGTATCGTGGATTTTCAGGAGCCAGCCGGCCACTCCAAGCCATAGGCTGCCAAACACAAACCACGGCACTTTTCCCTGGCCAACAAAATTCAGATGCCCCGCTTCTGGATGGGTGATTGCAGGAGCTTCTTGGCACTATCAAACCAGCCCGACTTGGCAGTGGTGCCAAATTTGGTCACGGAGCCATCCTGCGTATTGTGGTTTTTCAGGAGCCAGCCAGCCACTCCAAGCCACAAGCCCTCAAAATCAAACCACGACGCTTTTTTCTGGCAAACAAAACTCAGCTAACCTACTTCTGGATGGCAGATTGCAGGAGCCACTTGGCACAATGAAACCAGTCCAACTTGGCACTTGTGCCCCCTTGGGTCTGAGAATCATCCTGCGTATCGTGGATTTTCAGGAGCCAGGCAGGATTCCCAGCCACATGTCCTCAAACTAAAACCATGGCCCTTTTTCCTGGCATAAAATACTCAGCTGCCCTGCTTCTGGATGGCAGATTGCAGGAGCCACTTGGAACTGTCAAACCAGCCCAGCTTGGCACTGGCGCCACCTTGGGTCTGGGAACCATCTTGCGTATCGTAGATTTTCTGGAGCCAGCCAACCACTCCCAGCCATGGGCTGCCAAACACAAACCACGGCACTTTTCCTTGCCTAACAAAATTCAGATGCCGTGCTTCTGGATGGCAGAATGCAGGAGATACTTGGCACTATCAAACCAGCACAACTTCGCACTGGTGCCACCTTGGGTCTGGGAACCATCATGCGTACCGTGGATTTTCATGAGTCAGCCGGACACTCCCAGCAATAGGCTGCAAAACAAAAACTAAGGCCCTTTTCCCTTGCTAACAAAATTCAGATGCCCCGTTCTGGACGGCAGATTGTAGGAGCTAATGGGCACTATCAAACCAGCCCGACTTGGCACTGGTGCAACCTTTGGTCTGGGAACCATCCTGCGTATCGTGGATTTTCAGGAGCAAGCCGGCCACTCCCAGCCACAAGTCTTCAAACTCAAGCCACGGCCCTTTTCTCTGCCAAACAAAACTCAGCTGCCCCGCTTCTGGATAGCAGATTTCAGGAGCCACTTAGTACTATCAAACCAGCCCATCTTGGCACTGGTGCCACCTTCAATCTGGGAACCATTCTGCGTATTGTGGATTTTCAGGAGCCAGCCGGCCACTCCCAGCCACAAGCCCTCAAACCCAAACCACGGCCCTTTTCTCTGGCAAAAAAAACTCAGCTGCCCTGCTTCTGGATGGCAGATTGCAGGAGCCACTTGGTACTATCAAACAAGCCCAACTTGGCACTGGTGCCACCTGGGGTCTGGGAACCATCCTGCGTACCGTGGATTTTCAGGAGCCAGCCGGCCACTCCCAGCCATAGGCTGCCAAACACAAACCACGGCCCTTTTTCCCTGGCTAACAAAATTCAGATGCCCCGCTTCTTGAAGGCAGATTGTAGGAGCTACTTGGCACAGTCAAACCAGCCCAACTTGGCACTGGTGCCACCTTTGGTCTGGGAACCATCCTGCGTATCGTGGATTTTCAGCAGCCAGCAGGCCACTCCCAGCCATGGGCTGCCAAACACAAACCGCGGCCCTTTTCCAGTGTAAACAAAATTCAAATGCCCCGCTTCTGGATGGCAGATTTCAGACGCCACTTGGTACTGTCCAGCCAGCCCAACTTGGCACTGGTGCCACCTTGAGTCTGGGAACCATCCTGCGTATCGTGGATTTTCAGGTGCCAGCCGGCCACTCCCAGCCATTGGTTGCCAAACACAAACCACGGCACTTTTCCCTGGCTGACAAAATTCAGATGCCCCGCTTCTGTATGGCAGATTGTAGACAACACTTGGCTCTGTCAAACCAGCCTGACTTGGCACTGGTGCCACCTTTGGTCTGAGAACCATCCTGCGTATTGTGGATTTTCAGGAGCCAGCAGGCCACTCCAAGCCACAAGCCCTCAAACACAAACAACGGCCCTTTTCTCTCTCAAACAAAACTCAGCTGCCCTGCTTCTGGATGGCAGATTGCAGGAGCCACTTGGTACTATCAAACAAGCCCAACTTGGCACTGATGCCACCTGGGGTCTGGGAACCATCCTGCGTATCGTGGATTTTCAGGAGCCAGCCGGCCACTCCCAGCCATAGGCTGCCCAACACAAACCACGGCGCTTTTCTCTGGCAAATAAATCTCAGCTGCCCTGCTTCTGGAAGGCAGATTGCAGGAGCCACTTGGTACTGTCAAACCAGCCCAACTTGGCACTGGTGCCACCTTGGGTCTGGGAACCATCCTGTGTATTGTGGATTTTCAGGAGCCAGCCGGCCACTCCGAGCCATAGGCTGCCAAACACAAACCACAGCCCTTTTCCCTGGCTAAAAAAATATAGATACCCAGCTTCTGGATGGAAGAATGCAGTAGCCACTTGGTATTATCAAACCGGCCCAACTTGGCACTGGTGCCACCTCGGGCCTGGGAACCATCCTGCGTATCGTGGATTTTCAGGAGCCAGCCGGCCACTCCCAGTCATAGGCTGCCAAACACAAACCACGGACCTTTTCCTTGGCGAACAAAATTCAGATGTCCCGCATCTGGTTGGCAGAATGCAGGAGCTACTTGGCATTATCAAACCAGCCCGACTTGGCACTGGTGCCACCTGTGGTCTGGGAACCATCCTGCGTATCGTGGATGTTCAGGAACCTGCCGGCCACTCCCAGCCATTGGCTGCCAAAGACAAACCATGGCCCTTTTCACTGCCTAACAAAATAAAGATGCCCCGCTTCTGGATGGCAGATTGCAGGAGCTACTTTGCACAATCAAACCAGCCCAACTTGGCACTGGTGCCAACTTTGGTCTGGGAACCATCCTGCGTGTCGTGGATTTTAAGAGCCAGCCGGCCACTCCCAGCGACAAGACCGCAAACTAAAACCACGGCGGTTTTCTCTGGCAAAAAAAAAAAACAGTTGCCCTGTTTCTGGATGGCAGATTGCAGGAGCCACTTGGTACTATCACACCAGCCCAACTTGGCACTGGTGCCAACTTTTGTCTGGGAACCATGCTGCGTATCGTGGATTTTAAGGAGCCAGCCGGCCACTCCATGCCACAAGCCCTCAAACTCAAACCACAGCCCTTTTCTCTTGAAAACAACACTCAGCTGACCTGCTTCTGGATGGCAGTTGTCTGGGAACCATGCTGCGTATCGTGGATTTTAAGGAGCCAGCCGGACAATCCCAGGCACAAGACCTCAAATTCAAACCATGGCCCTTTTCTCTGGCAAACAAAACTCAGCTGCCCTGGTTCTTGATGGCAGATTGCAGGAGCCACTAGGTACTATCAAACCAGCACAACTTGGCACTGGTGCCACCTTGGGTCTGGGAACCCTCCTGCGTATCGTGGATTTTCAGGAGCCAGCCGGCCACTCCCAGCCACACGCCCTCAAACTGAAACCACGGCCCTTTTCTCTGGCAAACAAAACTCAGTTGCCCTGATTCTGGATGGCAGATTGCATGAGCCACTTGGTAATATCAAACCAGCCCAACTTGGCACTGGTGCCACCATAGGTCTGGAAAACATCCTGGGTATCGTGGATGTTCAGGAGCCTGCCGGCCACTCCCAGCCATTGGCTGCCAAAGACAAACCACGGCCCTTTTCACTGCCTAACAAAATTTAGACGCCCTGCTTCTGGATGGCAGATTGCAGGAGCTACTTGGCACAATCAAACTAGCCCAACTTGGCACTGGTGCCACCTTGGGTCTGGCAACCATCCTGCGTTATGTGGATTTTCAGGATCCAGCCGGCCACTCCCAGCCACAAGCACTCAAACTTAAACCACGGCCCTTTTGTCTTGCAAAAAAATCTCAGCTGCCCTGCTTCTGGATGGCAGATTGCATGAGCCACTTTGTAATGTCAAACCAGCCTAACTTGGCACTGGTGCCACTATAGGTCTGGGAACCATCCTGGGTATCGTAGATGTTCAGGAGCCACCCGGCCACTCCCAGCCATAGGCTGCCACACACAAACCACGGCCCTTTTCCCTGGCTAAAACAGTTCAGAAGCCCCGCTTCAGGATGGCAGATTGCCGACACCACTTGGCTCTGTCCAACCAGCCCGACTTGGAACTGGTGCCACCTTGGGTCTGGGAACCATCCTGCGTATCGTGGATTTTCAGGTGCCAGCCGGCCACTCCCAGCCACAGGCCCCAAAAAAAAACCTTGGCCCGTTTGCCTGACAAACAAAACTCAGCTAACCTACTTCTGGATGGCAGATTGCAGGAGCCACTTGGAAGTGTCAAACTAGCCCAACCTGGCACTGGTGCCACCTTGGGTCTGGGAACTATCCTGCGTATCGTGGATTTTCAGGAACCAGCCGGCCACTCCCAGCCATAGGCTGCCAAACACAAACCACGGCCCTTTTCCCAATCTAAAAATATTCAGATGCCCCGCTTCTGGATGGCAGATTGCAGGAGGCACTTGGTACTATCAAACCAGTCAAACTTGGCAATGGTGCCACTTTGGGTCTGGGAACCATCCTGCGTATGGTGGATTTTCAGGAGCTAGGCAGCCATTCCCAGCCACAAGTCCTCAAACTCAAACCATGGCCCTTTTCTCTGGCAAAAAAAACTCAGCTGCCCTGCTTCTGGATGGCAGATTTCAGGATCCACTTGGTACTATCAAACCAGCCCAACTTGGCACTGGTGCCACCTTGGGTCTTTGAAGCATCCTGCATACAGTGGATTTTCAGGAGCCAGCCGGCCATTCCCAGCCATTGGTTGCCAAACACAAACCACGGCACTTTTCCCTTGCTGACACAATTCAGATGCCCCGCTTCTGGAGGGCAGATTGCAGGAGCCACTTGGCACTGTCAAAGCAGCCCGACTTTGAACTGGTGACACCTTGGGTCTGGGAACCATCCTGCGTATCGTGGATTTTCCGGAGACAGCCGGCCAGTCCCAGCTAGAGGCTGCCAAACACAAGTCACGGCCCTTTTCCCTGCCTAACAAAATTAAGATGACCCGTTCTGGATGGCAGATTGCAGGAGCTACTTGGCACTATGAAACCAGACCGACTTGGCACTGGTGCCACCTTGGGTCTGGGAACCCTCCTGCGTATCGTGGATTTTCAGCAGCCAGCCGGCCACTCCCAGCCACAAGCCCTCAAACACAAACCACGCCCTTTTCTCTGGCAAACAAAACTCAGCTGCCCTGCTTCTGGATGGCAGATTGCAGGACCTCTTGGTACTATCAAACCAGTCCAACATGGCACTCGTGCCACCTTCGGTCTGGGAACCATCCTGGGTATCATGGATTTTCAGGAGCCAGCTGGCCACTCCCAGCCATAGGCTGCCAAACACAAACCAAAGACCTGTTCCCTGGGTAACAAAATTCAGCTGCCCTGCTTCTGTATGGCAGTTTGCATGAGCCAATTGGTACTGTCAAACCAGCCCAACATGGCACTGGTGCCACCTTCGGTCTGGGAACCATCATGCGTATTGTGGATTATCAGGAGCCAGCTAGCCATTCCCAGCCACAGGCCCCAAAAACACACCTCGGCCCTTTTGCCTGACAAACCAATCTCAGCTAACCCGCTTCGAGATGGCAGATTGCAGGAGACACTTGGAAGTGTCAAACCAGCCCAACTTGTCACTGGTGCCACCTTGGGTATTTGAACCATCCAGCATACGTGGATTTTCAGGAGCCACACGGACACTCCGAGCCATAGGCTGCCAAACACAAACCACGGCCCTTTTCCCTGGCTAACAAAATTCCGATGCCCCGCTTCTGGATGGCAGATTTCATGAGCCACTTGGCTCTGTCAAACCAGCCCTACTTGGCACTGGTGCCACCTTGAGTCTGGGAACCATCCTGCGTATCGTGGATTTTCAGGTGCCAGCCGGCCACTCCCAGCCCCAGGCCCCAAAAACAAACCTCGGCCCGTTTGCCTGACAAACAAAACTCAGCTAACCTACTTCTGGATGGCAGATTGCAGGAGCCACTTGGAAGTGTCAAACTGGCCCAACGTGGCACTGGTGCCACCTTGGGTCTGGGAACTATCCTGCGTATCGTGGATTTAAGGAGCCAGCCGGCCACTCCCAGCCACAAGCCCTACAAATTAAACCACGGCCCTTTTCTCTGGCAAAAAAAACTCAGTTGCCCTGCTTCTGGATGGCTTATTGCATGAGCCACTTGGTACTATCAAACCAGTCAAACCTGGCACTGGTGCCACCTTGGGTCTGGGAACCATCCTGCGTAAGGTGGATTTTCAGGAGCTAGACGGCCAATCCCAGCCATAGGCCCCAAAAAAAAACCTCGGCCCGTTTCCCAGACAAACAAAACTCTGCTTTCCAGCTTCTGGATGGCATATTGCAGGAGCCACTTGGTACTGTCAAACCAGCCCAACTTGGCACTGGTGCCACCTTGGGTCTGGGAACCATCTTGCGTATCGTAGATTTTCTGGAGCCAGCAAACCACTCCCACCCATGGGCTGCCAAACACAAACCACGGCACTTTTCCCTCCCTAACAAAATTCAGATGCCCCGCTTCTGGATGGCAGAATGCAGGAGATACTTGGCACTGTCAAACCAGCCCGACTTGGCAATGGTGCTACCTTTGGTCTGGGAACCATCCTGCGTATCGTGGATTTTCATGAGCTAGCCAGCCAACCCCAGCCAGAGGCCCCAAAATAAACCTCGGCCCGTTTCCCTGACAAACAAAACTCAGCTTTCCAGCTTCTGGATGGCAGATTACAGGAGAAACTTGGCGCTGTCAAACCAGCTCAACTTGGCACTGGTGTCACCTTGGGTCTGGGAACCATCCTGCTTACCGTGGATTTTCAGGAGTCAGCCGGCCACTCCCAGCAGTAGGCTGCAAAAAAAATCTACGGCCCTTTTCCTTTGCTAACAAAATTCAGATGCCCCGTTCTGGACGGCAGATTGTAGGAGCTAATTGGCACTATCAAACCAGCCCGACTTGGCACTGGTGCCACCTTTCGTCTGGGAACCATCCTGCGTATCGTGGATTTCCGGAGCCAGCCGGCCACTCCAAGCCACAAGCCCTCAAACTCAAACCACGGCGCTTTTCCCTGGCAAACAAAAGTCAGCTGCCCTGCTTCTGGATAGCAGATTTCAGGAGCCACTTGGTAGTATCAAACCAGCCCAACTTGGCACTGGTGCCACCTTCGGTCTGGGAACCATCCTGCGTATCGTGGATTTTCAGGAGCCAGCCGGCCAGTCCCAGCCATAGGCTGCCAAACACAAACCACGGCCCTTTTCCCTGGCTAACAAAATTCAGATGCCCTGCTACTGGATGGCAGGTTGCCGGAGCTTCTTGGCACTATCAAACCAGCAGGACTGTGGACGGGTGTCACCTTTGGTCTGTGAAGCATCCTGCGTATCGTGGATTTTCAGGAGCCAGCCGGCCACTCCAAGCCACAAGCCCTCAAACTCAAACCACGGCGCTTTTCCCTGGCAAACAAAACTCAGCTGCCCTGCTTCTGGATGGCAGATTGCAGGAGCCACTTGGAATTATCAAACCAGCCCAATCTGGCACTGGTGCCACCTTGGGTCTGGGAAACATCCTGCGTATCGTGGATTTTCCGGAGCCAGCAGTCCACTCCCAGCCACAAGCCCTCAAACTCAAACCACAGCCATTTTCCCTGCCTAAGAAAATTCAGATTCACCGCTTCTGGTTGGCAGATTGCAGACACCACTTGGCTCTGTCTAACCAGCACGACAAGGCAGTGGTGCCGCGTTGAGTCTGGGAACAATCCTGCGTATCGTGGATTTTCAGGAGCCAGCCGGCCACTCCAAGCGATAGGCTGCCAAACACAAACCACGGCACTTTTCCCTGGCCAACAAAATTCAGATGCCCCGCTTCTGGATGGGTGATTGCAGGAGCTTCTTGGCACTATCAAACCAGCCCGACTTGGCAGTGGTGCCAAATTTGGTCACGGAGCCATCCTGCGTATTGTGGTTTTTCAGGAGCCAGCCAGCCACTCCAAGCCACAAGCCCTCAAAATCAAACCACGACGCTTTTTTCTGGCAAACAAAACTCAGCTAACCTACTTCTGGATGGCAGATTGCAGGAGCCACTTGGCACAATGAAACCAGTCCAACTTGGCACTTGTGCCCCCTTGGGTCTGAGAATCATCCTGCGTATCGTGGATTTTCAGGAGCCAGGCAGGATTCCCAGCCACATGTCCTCAAACTAAAACCATGGCCCTTTTCTCTGGCATAAAATACTCAGCTGCCCTGCTTCTGGATGGCAGATTGCAGGAGCCACTTGGAACTGTCAAACCAGCCCAGCTTGGCACTGGCGCCACCTTGGGTCTGGGAACCATCTTGCGTATCGTAGATTTTCTGGAGCCAGCCAACCACTCCCAGCCATGGGCTGCCAAACACAAACCACGGCACTTTTCCTTGCCTAACAAAATTCAGATGCCGTGCTTCTGGATGGCAGAATGCAGGAGATACTTGGCACTATCAAACCAGCACAACTTCGCACTGGTGCCACCTTGGGTCTGGGAACCATCATGCGTATCGTGGATTTTCATGAGTCAGCCGGACACTCCCAGCAATAGGCTGCAAAACAAAAACTAAGGCCCTTTTCCCTTGCTAACAAAATTCAGATGCCCCGTTCTGGACGGCAGATTGTAGGAGCTAATGGGCACTATCAAACCAGCCCGACTTGGCACTGGTGCAACCTTTGGTCTGGGAACCATCCTGCGTATCGTGGATTTTCAGGAGCAAGCCGGCCACTCCCAGCCACAAGTCTTCAAACTCAAGCCACGGCCCTTTTCTCTGCCAAACAAAACTCAGCTGCCCCGCTTCTGGATAGCAGATTTCAGGAGCCACTTAGTACTATCAAACCAGCCCATCTTGGCACTGGTGCCACCTTCAATCTGGGAACCATTCTGCGTATTGTGGATTTTCAGGAGCCAGCCGGCCACTCCCAGCCACAAGCCCTCAAACCCAAACCACGGCCCTTTTCTCTGGCAAAAAAAACTCAGCTGCCCTGCTTCTGGATGGCAGATTGCAGGAGCCACTTGGTACTATCAAACAAGCCCAACTTGGCACTGGTGCCACCTGGGGTCTGGGAACCATCCTGCGTACCGTGGATTTTCAGGAGCCAGCCGGCCACTCCCAGCCATAGGCTGCCAAACACAAACCACGGCCCTTTTTCCCTGGCTAACAAAATTCAGATGCCCCGCTTCTTGAAGGCAGATTGTAGGAGCTACTTGGCACAGTCAAACCAGCCCAACTTGGCACTGGTGCCACCTTTGGTCTGGGAACCATCCTGCGTATCGTGGATTTTCAGCAGCCAGCAGGCCACTCCCAGCCATGGGCTGCCAAACACAAACCGCGGCCCTTTTCCAGTGTAAACAAAATTCAAATGCCCCGCTTCTGGATGGCAGATTTCAGACGCCACTTGGTACTGTCCAGCCAGCCCAACTTGGCACTGGTGCCACCTTGAGTCTGGGAACCATCCTGCGTATCGTGGATTTTCAGGTGCCAGCCGGCCACTCCCAGCCATTGGTTGCCAAACACAAACCACGGCACTTTTCCCTGGCTGACAAAATTCAGATGCCCCGCTTCTGTATGGCAGATTGTAGACAACACTTGGCTCTGTCAAACCAGCCTGACTTGGCACTGGTGCCACCTTTGGTCTGAGAACCATCCTGCGTATTGTGGATTTTCAGGAGCCAGCAGGCCACTCCAAGCCACAAGCCCTCAAACACAAACAACGGCCCTTTTCTCTCTCAAACAAAACTCAGCTGCCCTGCTTCTGGATGGCAGATTGCAGGAGCCACTTGGTACTATCAAACAAGCCCAACTTGGCACTGATGCCACCTGGGGTCTGGGAACCATCCTGCGTATCGTGGATTTTCAGGAGCCAGCCGGCCACTCCCAGCCATAGGCTGCCCAACACAAACCACGGCGCTTTTCTCTGGCAAATAAATCTCAGCTGCCCTGCTTCTGGAAGGCAGATTGCAGGAGCCACTTGGTACTGTCAAACCAGCCCAACTTGGCACTGGTGCCACCTTGGGTCTGGGAACCATCCTGTGTATTGTGGATTTTCAGGAGCCAGCCGGCCACTCCGAGCCATAGGCTGCCAAACACAAACCACAGCCCTTTTCCCTGGCTAAAAAAATATAGATACCCAGCTTCTGGATGGAAGAATGCAGTAGCCACTTGGTATTATCAAACCGGCCCAACTTGGCACTGGTGCCACCTCGGGCCTGGGAACCATCCTGCGTATCGTGGATTTTCAGGAGCCAGCCGGCCACTCCCAGTCATAGGCTGCCAAACACAAACCACGGACCTTTTCCTTGGCGAACAAAATTCAGATGTCCCGCATCTGGTTGGCAGAATGCAGGAGCTACTTGGCATTATCAAACCAGCCCGACTTGGCACTGGTGCCACCTGTGGTCTGGGAACCATCCTGCGTATCGTGGATGTTCAGGAACCTGCCGGCCACTCCCAGCCATTGGCTGCCAAAGACAAACCATGGCCCTTTTAACTGCCTAACAAAATAAAGATGCCCCGCTTCTGGATGGCAGATTGCAGGAGCTACTTTGCACAATCAAACCAGCCCAACTTGGCACTGGTGCCAACTTTGGTCTGGGAACCATCCTGCGTGTCGTGGATTTTAAGAGCCAGCCGGCCACTCCCAGCGACAAGACCGCAAACTAAAACCACGGCGGTTTTCTCTGGCAAAAAAAAAAAACAGTTGCCCTGTTTCTGGATGGCAGATTGCAGGAGCCACTTGGTACTATCACACCAGCCCAACTTGGCACTGGTGCCAACTTTTGTCTGGGAACCATGCTGCGTATCGTGGATTTTAAGGAGCCAGCCGGCAACTCCATGCCACAAGCCCTCAAACTCAAACCACAGCCCTTTTCTCTTGAAAACAACACTCAGCTGACCTGCTTCTGGATGGCAGTTGTCTGGGAACCATGCTGCGTATCGTGGATTTTAAGGAGCCAGCCGGACAATCCCAGGCACAAGACCTCAAATTCAAACCATGGCCCTTTTCTCTGGCAAACAAAACTCAGCTGCCCTGGTTCTTGATGGCAGATTGCAGGAGCCACTAGGTACTATCAAACCAGCACAACTTGGCACTGGTGCCACCTTGGGTCTGGGAACCCTCCTGCGTATCGTGGATTTTCAGGAGCCAGCCGGCCACTCCCAGCCACACGCCCTCAAACTGAAACCACGGCCCTTTTCTCTGGCAAACAAAACTCAGTTGCCCTGATTCTGGATGGCAGATTGCATGAGCCACGTGGTAATATCAAACCAGCCCAACTTGGCACTGGTGCCACCATAGGTCTGGAAAACATCCTGGGTATCGTGGATGTTCAGGAGCCTGCCGGCCACTCCCAGCCATTGGCTGCCAAAGACAAACCACGGCCCTTTTCACTGCCTAACAAAATTTAGACGCCCTGCTTCTGGATGGCAGATTGCAGGAGCTACTTGGCACAATCAAACTAGCCCAACTTGGCACTGGTGCCACCTTGGGTCTGGCAACCATCCTGCGTTATGTGGATTTTCAGGATCCAGCCGGCCACTCCCAGCCACAAGCACTCAAACTTAAACCACGGCCCTTTTGTCTTGCAAAAAAATCTCAGCTGCCCTGCTTCTGGATGGCAGATTGCATGAGCCACTTTGTAATGTCAAACCAGCCTAACTTGGCACTGGTGCCACTATAGGTCTGGGAACCATCCTGCGTATCGTAGATGTTCAGGAGCCACCCGGCCACTCCCAGCCATAGGCTGCCACACACAAACCACGGCCCTTTTCCCTGGCTAAAACAGTTCAGAAGCCCCGCTTCAGGATGGCAGATGGACGACACCACTTGGCTCTGTCCAACCAGCCCGACTTGGAACTGGTGCCGCCTTGGGTCTGGGAACCATCCTGCGTATCGTGGATTTTCAGGAACCAGCCGGCCAGTCCCAGGCATAGGCTGCCAAACACAAAGCACGGACCTTTTCCCTGGCTAACAAAATTAAGATGCCCCGCTTCTGGATGGCATACTGGAGACAAAACTTGGCTCTGTCAAACAATCCCGACTTGGCAGTGTTGCCACCTGTGGTCTGGGAACCATACTGCGTATCGTGGATTTTCAGGAGCCAGCCGGCCACTCCCAGCCATAGGCTTCCAAAAACAAATCAGGGCCTTTTCCCAGTCTTACAAAATTCAGATGCCCTGCTTCTGGATGGCAGATCACAGGAGCCACTTTGCACTGTCAAACCAGCCCTACTTGGAACTGGTGACACCTTGGGTCTGGGAACCATCCTGCGTATCGTGGATTTTCAAGAGCCAGCCGGCCACTCCCAGCCATAGTCTGCCAAACAAAAATTACATCCTTTTCCCTGCCTAACAAAATTCAGATGCCCCGCATCTGGATGGCAGATTGCAGGATCTACTTGGCACTATGGAACCAGCCAGACATAGCACTGGTGCCACCTTCGGTCTGGGAACCATCCTGCGTATCGTGGATTTTCAGGAGCCAGCCAGACTATCCCAGGCACAAGACCTCAAACTCAAACAATGGCACTTTTCTCTGGAAAACAAAACTCAGCTGCCCTGCTTCTGGATGGCAGATTGCAGGAGCCACTTGGCACTATCAAACCAGCCCAACTTGCCACTGGTGCCACCTTGGGTCTAGGAACCATCATGAGTTTCGTGGATTTTCAGGAGCCAGCCAGCCACTCCCAGCCATAGGCTGCCAAACACAAACCACGGAACTTTTGCCTGGCTAACAAAATTCAGATGCCCCGCTTCTGGATGGCAGATTGCAGGAGCTACTTGGAACTATGGAACCAGCCCGACTTGGCACTGGTGCCACCTTGCGTCTGGGAACAATCCTGCGTATCGTGGATTTTCAGGAGCCAACCGGCCACTCCCAGTCATATGCTGCCAAACACAAACCACGGCAGTTTTCCCTGCCTAACAAAATTCAGATGCCCCTCTTGTGGATGGCAGATTGCAGGAGCTACCTGCACTGTAAAACCAGCCCGGCTTGGCACTGGTGCCACCTTCGGTCTTAGAACCATCCTGCGTATCGTGGATTTTCAGGAGCCAGTCGGCCACTACCAGCCACAACTCCTCAAACTCAAACCACGGCCCTTTTCTCTGGCAAACAATACTCTGCTGCCCTGCTTCTGGATAGCAGATTGCAGGAGCCACTTGGTACTATCAAACCAGCCCAACTTGTCACTGGTGCCACCTTGTGTCTGGGAACCCTCCTGCGTATCGTGGATTTTCAGGAGCCAGCCGGCCACTCCCAGCCATAGGCTGCCAAACACAAACCACGGCACTTTTCCCTGCCAAACAAAATTCAGATGTCCCGCTTCTGGATGGCAGATTGCAGACAACACTTGGCTCTGTCCAACCAGCCCGACTTGGCACTGGTGCCACCTTGGGTCTGGGAACAATCCTGCGTATCGTGGATTTTCAGGAGCCAGCCGGCCACTCCCAGCCATAGGCTGCCAAACACAAACCACGGCCCTTTTCCCTGCCTAAGAAAATTCAGATGCCCCGCTTCTGGATGGCAGATTGCAGGAGACACTTCGCACAGTCAAACCAGCTGGACTTGGAACTGGTGCCACCTTGGGTCTGGGAACCATCAGGCGTGTCGTGGATTTTCAGGAGCCAGCCTCCCACTCCCAGCCATTAGCTGGCAAACACAAACCACGGCCCTTTTCCCTGGCAAACAAAATTCAGATGACCCTATTCTGGATGGCAGATTGCAGGAGCCACTTGGTACTATCAAACCAGCCCAACTTGGCACTGGTGCCACCTTGGGTCTTTGAACCTTCCGGCATATCGTGGAATTTCAGGAGCCAGCCGGCCACTCCCAGCCATAAGCTACCAAACACAAACCACAGCCCATTTCCCTGCTTAAAAAATTCAGATGCCCCGCTTCTGGATGGCAGACTGCAGGAGCAACTCGCCGCTGTCAAACCAGCCCGACTTGGAACTGGTGACAACTTGGGCCTGGGAACCATCCTGCGTATCGTAGATTTTCAGGAGCCAGCTGGCCACTCCCAGGCATAGGCTGCCAAACACAAAACATGGCCCTTTTCCCTGGCTAACAAAATTCAGATGCCCCGCTTATGGATGGCAGATTGCAGGAGCTACTTGGCACAATCATACCTGCCCAACTTGGCAGTGGTGCCACCTTGGGTCTGGGAACCATCCTGCATATCGTGGATTTTCAGGAGCCAGCCGGCCACTCCCAGCCATAGGCTACCAAAAACAAACCACGGCCCTTTACCCCGGGTAACAAAATTCAGATGCCCCGCTTCTGGATGGCAGATTACAGGAGCCACTTGTAACTGTCCAACCAGCCCGAATTGGAACTGATGCCACCTTGGGTCTGTGAACCGTCCTGCGTATCGTGGATTTTCAGGATCCAGCCGTCCACTCCCAGCCATGGGCTGCCAAACACAAACCTCGGAACTTTTCCCTGCATTAGAAAATTCAGATGCCCCGATTATAGATGGCAGAGGGCAGGAGCTACTTGGCACTGGCAAACCAGCCCAACACTGCACTTGTGCCACCTTTGGTCTGGGAACCATCCTGCGTATGGTGGATTTTCAGGAGCCAGCCGGCCACTCCCAGGCACAGGCCCGAAAAAAAAACCTCTGCCCGTTTCCCTGACAAGCAAAACTCAGCTACCCCGCTTCTGTATGGCAGATTGCAGGAGCCACTTGTAGTATCAAACCAGCCCAACTTGGCACTAGTTTCACCTGAGGTCTGGGAACAATCCTGCGTATCATGGATTTTCAGGAGCCAGCCGGCAACTCCCAGCCACATGCCCTAAAACTCAAAGCACGGCCCTTTTCTCTGGCAAACAAATTCAGCTGTCCTGCTTCTGGATGGCAGATTGCAGGAGCCACTTGGTACTATCAAACCAGCCCAACTAGGCACTGGTACCACCTTGAGTCTGGGAACCATCCTTCCTATCGTGTATTTTTAGGAGCCAGCCAGCCACTCCCAGCCATAGGCTGACCAACACAAACCACAGCCCTTTTCCCTGGCTAACAAAATTTAGAAGCCCCTGTTCTGGATGGCAGATTGCAGGAGCCACTTGGTACTATCAAACCAGTCCAACTTGCACTGGTGACAGCTTGGGTCTTTGAACCATCCTGCATATCGTGGATTTTCAGGAGCCAGCCGGCCACTCCCAGCCATAGGCTGCCAAACAGAAACCACCGCCCTTTTCCCTTGCTAATAAAATTCAGATGCCCTGCTTCTGGATGGGACTTTGCAGGAGATACTTGGCACTATCAAACCAGCCCGACTTGCACTGGTTCCACTTTTGGTCTTGGAACTCTCCTACATATCGTGGATTTTCAGGAGCCAGCCGGCCACTCCCAGCCACAAAAAAGCAAACTGGAACCACGGCACTTTTCTCTGGCAAACAAAACTCAGCGGCCCTGCTTCTGGATGGCAGATTGTAGGAGACACTTGGTACTATCAAACCAGCCCAACATGGCACTAGTGTCCCAGGGGACTGGGAACAATCCTGCGTATCGTGGATTTTCAGGAGCCAGCCGGCCACTCCCAGCCATAGGCTGCCAAACACAAACCACGGCCCTTTGCCCTGCCTAAGAAAATTCAGATGCCCTGCTTCTGGATGGCAGATTGCAGGAGACATTTCGCACTGTCAAACCAGCTGGACTTGGAACTGGTGCCACCTTGGGTCTGGGAACCATCATGCGTGTCGTGGATTTTCAGGAGCCAGCCTCCCACTCCCAGCCATAGGCTGCCAAACACAAACCACGGCCCTTTTCCCTGGCAAACAAAATTCAGATGCCCCTATTCTGGATGGCAGATTGCAGGAGCCACTTGGCACTGTCAAACCAGCCCGACTTGGAACTGGTGCCACCTTGGTTCTGGGAACAATCCTGCGTAATGTGGATTTTCAGGAGCCTGCCGGCCACTCCCAGCCAAAAACCCTCAAACTCAAACCACGGCCCTTTTCTTTGGCTAACAAAACTCAGCTCCCCCGCTTCTGGATGGCAGATTGCAGGAGCCACTTGGTACTATCAAACCAGCCCAACTTGGCACTAGTGTCCCTGGGGTCTGGGAACAATCCTGCGTATCGTGGATTTTCAGGAGCCAGCCGGCCACTCCCAGCCATAGGCTGCCAAACACAAACCACGGCCCTTTTCCCTGCCTAAGAAAATTCAGATGCCCCGCTTCTGGATGGCAGATTGCAGGAGACACTTCGCACAGTCAAACCAGCTGGACTTGGAACTGGTGCCACCTTGGGTCTGGGAACCATCAGGCGTGTCGTGGATTTTCAGGAGCCAGCCTCCCACTCCCAGCCATTAGCTGGCAAACACAAACCACGGCCCTTTTCCCTGGCAAACAAAATTCAGATGACCCTATTCTGGATGGCAGATTGCAGGAGCCACTTGGCACTGTCAAACCAGCCCGACTTGGAACTGGTGCCACCTTGGTTCTGGGAACAATCCTGCGTATTGTGGATTTTCAGGAGCCTGCCGGCCACTCCCAGCCAAAAACCATCAAACTCAAACCACGGCCCTTTTCTTTGGCTAACAAAACTCAGCTGCCCCGCTTCTGGATGGCAGATTACAGGAGCCACTTGGTACTATCAAACCAGTCCAACTTGGCACTGGTGCCACCTTGGGTCTGGGAATCATCCTGCGTATCGTGGATTTTCAGGAGTCAGCCGGCCACTCCCAGTCCCAAGCCCTCAAACTCTAACCACAGCCTTTTTCTCTGGCAAAAAAAACTCAGCTGCCTCGCTTCTTCATGGTAGGCTGCCGATGCCACTTGGCTCTGCCAAACCAGACCGATTTGGCACTGGTGCCTCCTTGGGTCTGGGAACCATCCTGCGTATCATGGATTTTCAGGAGCCAGCGGGCCACTCCCAGCCACACGCCCTAAAACTCAAAGCACGGCCCTTTTCTCTGGCAAAGAAATTCAGCTGTCCTGCTTCTGGATGGCAGATTGCAGGAGCCACTTGGTACTATCAAACCAGCCCAACTAGGCACTGGTACCACCTTGAGTCTGGGAACCATCCTTCCTATCGTGTATTTTAAGGAGCCAGCCGGCCACTCCCAGCCATAGGCTGACCAACACAAACCACAGCCCTTTTCCCTGGCTAACAAAATTTAGAAGCCCCTGTTCTGGATGGCAGATTGCAGGAGCCACTTGGTACTACCAAACTAGTCCAACTTGCACTGGTGACAGCTTGGGTCTTTTAACCATCCTGCATATCGTGGATTTTCAGGAGCCAGCCGGCCACTCCCAGCCATAGGCTGCCAAACAGAAACCACGGCCCTTTTCCCTTGCTAACAAAATTCAGATGCCCTGCTTTTGGATGGGACTTTGGAGGAGACACTTGGCACTATCAAACCAGCCCGACTTGCACTGGTTCCACTTTTGGTCTTGGAACTATCCTACATATCGTGGATTTTCAGGAGCCAGCCGGCCACTCCCAGCCACAAAAAAGCAAACTGGAACCACGGCACTTTTCTCTGGCAAACAAAACTCAGCGGCCCTGCTTCTGGATGGCAGATTGTAGGAGACACTTGGTACTATCAAACCAGCCCAACATGGCACTAGTGTCCCAGGGGACTGGGAACAATCCTGCGTATCGTGGATTTTCAGGAGCCAGCCGGCCACTCCCAGCCATAGGCTGCCAAACACAAACCACGGCCCTTTGCCCTGCCTAAGAAAATTCAGATGCCCTGCTTCTGGATGGCAGATTGCAGGAGACACTTCGCACTGTCAAACCAGCTGGACTTGGAACTGGTGCCACCTTGGGTCTGGGACCATCATGCGTGTCGTGGATTTTCAGGAGCCAGCCTCCCACTCCCAGCCATAGGCTGCCAAACACAAACCACGGCCCTTTTCCCTGGCAAACAAAATTCAGATGCCCCTATTCTGGATGGCAGATTGCAGGAGCCACTTGGCACTGTCAAACCAGCCCGACTTGGAACTGGTGCCACCTTGGTTCTGGGAACAATCCAGCGTATTGTGGATTTTCAGGAGCCTGCCGGCCACTCCCAGCCAAAAACCCTCAAACTCAAACCACGGCCCTTTTCTTTGGCTAACAAAACTCAGCTGCCCCGCTTCTGGATGGCAGATTGCAGGAGACACTTGGTACTATCAAACCAGCCCAACTTGGCACTAGTGTCCCTGGGGTCTGGGAACAATCCTGCGTATCGTGGATTTTCAGGAGCCAGCCGGCCACTCCCAGCCATAGGCTGCCAAACACAAACCACGGCCCTTTTCCCTGCCTAAGAAAATTCAGATGCCCCGCTTCTGGATGGCAGATTGCAGGAGACACTTCGCACAGTCAAACCAGCTGGACTTGGAACTGGTGCCACCTTGGGTCTGGGAACCATCATGCGTGTCGTGGATTTTCAGGAGCCAGACTCCCACTCCCAGCCATTAGCTGGCAAACACAAACCACGGCCCTTTTCCCTGGCAAACAAAATTCAGATGCCCCTATTCTGGATGGCAGATTGCAGGAGCCACTTGGCACTGTCAAACCAGCCCGACTTGGAACTGGTGCCACCTTGGTTCTGGGAACAATCCTGCGTATTGTGGATTTTCAGGAGCCTGCCGGCCACTCCCAGCCAAAAACCATCAAACTCAAACCACGGCCCTTTTCTTTGGCTAACAAAACTCAGCTGCCCCGCTTCTGGATGGCAGATTACAGGAGCCACTTGATACTATCAAACCAGTCCAACTTGGCACTGGTGCCACCTTGGGTCTGGGAATCATCCTGCCTATCGTGGATTTTCAGGAGTCAGCCGGCCACTCCCAGTCCCAAGCCCTCAAACTCAAACCACAGCCTTTTTCTCTGGCAAAAAAAACTCAGCTGCCCCGCTTCTTGATGGTAGGCTGCCGATGCCACTTGGCTCTGCCAAACCAGACCGAGTTGGCACTGGTGCCTCCTTGGGTCTGGAAACCATCCTGCGTATCGTGGATTTTGAGGAGCCAGCTGGCCACTCCCAGCCATGGGCTGCCAAACACAGACCACGGCCCTTTTCCCTGGTTAACTAAATTCAGATGCCCTGCTTCTGGATGGCAGATTGCAGGAGCTACATGGCACTGTCAAACGAGCCCGACTTTGCACTGGTGCCACCTTTGGTCAAGGAACCATCCTGCGTATTGTGGATTTTCAGGAGCCAGACGGCAACACCCAGCCACAGACAGCAAACTCAAACCACGGCACTTTTCTCTGGCAAACAAATTCAGCGGCCCTGCTTCTGGATGGCAGATTGCAGACACCACTTGGCTCTGTCCAATCAGCCTGACATGGCAGTGGTGCCACCTTGGGTCTGGGAACCATCCTGCGTATTGTGGATTTTCAGGAGCCAGCCCGCCACTCCCTGCAATAGGCTGCCAAAGACAAAACACGGCCCATTTCCGTGGCTAACAAAATTCAGAGGCCCGCTTCTGGATGGCAGATTGCAGGAGCCACTTGGTACTATCAAACCAGCGCAACTTGGCACTGGTGCCACCCTGGGTCTGGGAACCATCCTACGTATCATGGATTTTCAGGAGCCAGCCGGCCACTCCCAGCCCCAAGCCCTCAAACTCAAACCACAGACCTTTTCTCTGGCAAACAACACTCAACTGCCCCGCTTCTTGATGGCAGACTGCCGACGTCACTTGGCTCTGTCCACTAGCCCGACTTGGCAATGGTGCCACGTTGGGTCTCTAAACCATCCGGAATATCGTGGATTTTCAGGAGCCAGCCGGCCACTCCCAGCCAAAAGCCCTCAAACTCAAACCACGGCCCTTTTCTCTGGCAAAAAAAACTCAGCTGCCCTGCTTCTGGATGGCACATTGCAGGAGCCACTTGGTACTATCAAACCATCCAATCTTGGCACTGGTGCCACCTTGGGTCTGGGAACCATCCTGCGTGTCGTGGATTTTCAGGAGTCAGCCGGCCACTCCCAGTACCAAGCCCTCAAACTCAAACCACAGCCCTTTTCTCTGGCAAAAAAAACTGAGCTGCCCCGCTTCTTGATGGTAGGCTGCCGACGCCACTTGGCTCTGCCAAACCAGACCGATTTGGCACTGGTGCCTCCTTGGGTCTGGGAACCATCCTGCGTATCGTGGATTTTCAGGAGCCAGCTGGCCACTCCCAGCCATGGGCTGCCAAACACAGACCACGGCCCTTTTCCCTGGTTAACTAAATTCAGATGCCCTGCTTCTTGATGGCAGATTGCAGGAGCTACATGGCACTGTCAAACGAGCACGACTTTGCACTGGTGCCACCTTCGGTCTGGGATTCATCCTGCGTATTGTGGATTTTCAGGAGCCAGACGGCAACTTCCAGCCACAGACATCAAACTCAAACCACGGCACTTTTCTCTGGCAAACAAATTCAGCGGCCCTGCTTCTGGATGGCAGATTGCAGGAGACACTTGGTACTATCAAACCAGCCCAACTTGGCACTAGTGTCACTGGGGTCTGGGAACCATCCTGCGTATTGTGGATTTTCAGGAGCCAGCCGGCCACTCCCTGCAATAGGCTGCCAAAGACAAAGCACGGCCCTTTTCCGTGGCTAACAAAATTCAGATGCCCACTTCTGGATGGCAGATTGCAGGAGCCACTTGGTACTATCAAACCAGCGCAACTTGGCACTGGTGTCACCCTGGGTCTGGGAACCATCCTACGTATCATGGATTTTCAGGAGCCAGCCGGCCACTCCCAGCCCCAAGCCCTCAAACTCAAACCACAGACCTTTTCTCTGGCAAACAACACTCAACTGCCCCGCTTCTTGATGGCAGACTGCCGACGTCACTTGGCTCTGTCCAACCAGCCCGACTTGGCACTGCTGCCACCTTGGGTCTCTAAACCATCCGGAATATCGTGGATTTTCAGGAGCCAGCCGGCCACTCCCAGCCAAAAGCCCTCAAACTCAAACCACGGCCCTTTTCTCTGGCAAAAAAAACTCAGCTGCCCTGCTTCTGGATGGCACATTGCAGGAGCCACTTGGTACTATCAAACCATCCAATCTTGGCACTGGTGCCACCTTGGGTCCGGGAACCATCCTGCGTATCGTGGATTTTCAGGAGCCAGCCGGCCACTCCCAGCCATAGGCCTCCAAACACAAACCACGGCCCTTTTCCCTGGCTAACAATATTCAGATGCCCCGCTTCCGGATGGCAGATTGCAGACGCCACTTGGCTCTGTCCAAAAAGCCCGACTTGGCACTGGTGACACCTTCGGTCTGGGAACCATCCTTGTATCGTGGATTTTCAGGAGCCTGCCGGCCACTCCCAGCAGCAGACCCCGAAAAAAACCTCTGCCCGTTTCGCTGACAAACAAAACTCAGCTACCTTCTTCTGGATGGCAGATTGCAGGAGGCACTTGGTACTGTCAAACCAGCCCAACTTGGCACTGGTGCCACCTTGGGTCTTGGAACCATCCTGCGTATCGTGGATTTTGAGGACCCAGCCGGCCACTCCCAACTACAAGCCCTCAATCTGAAACCACAGCCATTTTATCTGGCAAGTAAAATTCCGCTGCCTTGCCTCTGGATGGCAGATTGCAGGAGCCACTTGGTAATGTCAAACCAGCCAAACTTGGCACTGGTGCCACCTAGGGTCTGGGAACCATCATGCATATCGTGGATTTTCAGGAGCCAGCCGTCCACTCCAAGCCACAAGCCCTCAAACAGAAACCACCGCCCTTTTCTCTGGCCAAAAAAACACAGCTGCCCTACTTCTGGATGGCAGATTGCAGGAGACACTTGGAATTATCAAACCAGCCCAATCTGGCACTGGTGCCACCTTGGGTCTGGGAAACATCCTGTGTATCGTGGATTTTCAGGAGCCAGCCGTCCACTCCCAGCCACAAGCCCTCAAACTCAAACCACAGCCATTTTCTCTAGCAAACAAAACTCAGCTGCCCTGCTTCTGGATGGCAGATTGCAGGAGTCACTTGGTACTATCAACCCAGACAAATAGGCACTGGTGCCAACTTTGGTCTGGGAACCATCCTACGTATCGTGTATTTTCAGGAGCCAGCCGGCCACTCCCAGCCATAGGCTGACAATCACCGTCCATGGCCCTTTTCCCTGGCTAACAAAATTCATATGCCCTTCTTCTGGATGGCAGATTGTAGATGTCACTTGGCTCTGTCCAACCAGTTTGACTTGGCACTGGTGCCACCTTGGGTCTGGGAACCACTCTGCGTAACGTGGATTTTCAGGAGGCAGCCGGCCACTCCAAGTCATAGGCCCTCAAACTCAAACCACGGCCCATTTCTCTGGCAAAAAAAACTAAGCCTTCCTGCTTCTGGATAGCAGATTGCAGGAGCCACTAGGTACTATCAAACCAGCCTTACTTGGCCCTGGGGTAACCTGGGGTCTGGGAACCATCCTGCGTATCGTGGATTTTCAGGAGGAAGCCGGCCCCTCCCAGCCATAGGCTGCCAAAATAAACCACGGCTATTTTCCCTGGTAACAAAATTCAGCTGCCCTTCTTCTGCATGGGAGATTGCAGGAGCCACTTTGTACTATCAAACCAGCACAACTTGGCATTGGTGCCACCTTGGGTCTGGGAACCATCCTGTGTATCGTGGATTTTCAGGAGCCAGCCGGCCACTCCCAGCCACAGGCCCCAAACACACCTCTGCCCGTTTTGCTGACAAACAAAACTCAGCTACCCCGTTTCTAAATGGCAGATTGCAGGAGCCACTTGGTACTGTCAAACCAGCCTAACTTGGCACTACTGCCACCTTGGGTCAGGGAACCATCCTGCGTATCGTGGAATTTCATGGGCCAGCCGGCCACTCCCAGCCAAAGGCCCCAATAAAAACCTCGGCTTGTGTCCCTGACAAACAAAACTCAGCTACCCTGCTTCTGGATGGCAGATTGCAGGAGCCACTTGATACTGTCAAACCACCCCACTTGGCACTGGTGCCACCTTGGGTCTGGGAACCATCCTGCGTATCGTGGATTTTCAGGAGCCAGCAGGCCACGCCCAGCCATAGGCTGCGAAACTCAAACCACGGCCCTTTTCTCTGGCAAACAAAACTCAGCTGCCCTGCTTCTGGATGGCAGATTGCAGGAGCCACTTGGTACTTTCAAACCAGCCCGACTTGGCACTGGTGCCACCTTGGGTCTGGGAACCATCCTGCGTATCGTGGATTTTCAGGAGCCAGCCGGCGACTCCCAGCCATAGGCTGCCAAAGAGAAACTTCGGCCCTTTTCCCTGGCTAAAAAATTCAGATGCCTTGCTTCTGGATGGCAGATTGCAGGAGCCACTTGGCACATTCAAACCACCCGACTTGGAACTGGTGCGACCTTAGGTCTGGGAACCATGCTGAGTATCGTGGATTTTCCGGAGCCAGCCGGCCACTTCCAGCCACAGGCCTTCAAAATCAAACCACGGCACTTTACTCTGGCAAAGAAAACTCAGCTGCCCTGCTTCTTGATAGCAGATTGCAGGAGCAACTTGGTACTATCAAACCTGCCCAACTTGGCTCTGGGGTCACATGGCGTCTGGGAACCATCCTGCGTATCCTGGATTTTCAGGAGACACCCGGCCACTCCCATTTATGGGCTGCCAAACCCAATCCATGGCCCTTTTCCCTTCCTAACAAAATTAAGATGCCCCTCTTTTGGATGGCAGATTGCAGGAGCTTCTTGCCACTGTCAAACCAGCCCAACTTGGCACTGGTGCCACCTTGGGTCTGGGAACCATCCTGCGTATCGTGGATTTTCAGGAGCCAGCCGGACACTCCCAGCCACAGGACCTCAAACTCTAAGCAGGGCCCTTTTCTCTGGCAAACAAAACTAAGCCTTCCTGCTTCTGGATAGCAGATTGCAGGAGCCACTTGGTACTATCAAACCAGCCCAACTTGTCCCTGGGGTCACCTGGGGTCTGGGAACCATCCTGCGTATCGTGGATTTTCAAGAGCCAGCTGGCCACTCCCAGCCATAGGCTGCCAAAAAAAACCCACGGCCCTTATCTCTGGCTAACAAAATTTAGATTCCCTGCTTTTGGATTGCAGATTGCAGACGCCACTTGGCACTGTCAAACCAACCCGACTTGGAACTGGTGCCACGTTCCGTCCGGGAAACATCCTGCGCATCGTGGATTTTCAGGAGCCAGCCAGCCACTCCAAACCACAAGCCGTCAAACTCAAACCACGGCCCTTTATACCGGCAAACAAAACTCAGCTGCCCTGCTTCTGGATTGCAGATTGCAGGAGCTACTTGGTACTATCAAACCAGCCCAACTTGGCACTGGTGCCACTTGGGTCTGGGAACCATCCTGCGTATCGTGGATTTTCAGGAGCCAGCCGGCCACTCCTAGCCATAGGCTGCCAAGGACAATCCTCGGCCCTTTTCCCTGGCTAAAAAATTCAGATGCCTTGCTTCTGGATGGCAGATTGCAGGAGCCACTTGGCACAGTCAAACCAGCCCGACTTGGAAATGCTGCGACCTTAGGTTTGGGAACCATGCTGAGTATCGTGGATTTTTCCGGAACCAGCTGGCCACTTCCAGCCACAGGCCTTCAAAATCAAACCACGGCACTTTTCTCTGGCAAACAGAACTCGGCTGCCCTGCTTCTTGATAGCAGATTGCAGGAGCAACTTGGTACTATCAAACCGGCCCAACTTGGCTCTGGGGTGACATGGGGTCTGGGAACCATCCTGCGTATCCTGGATTTTCAGGAGCCACCCGGCCACTCCCATCCATGGGCTGCCAAACACAAACCACGGGCATTTTCCCTTCGTAAAAAAATTCAGATGCCCCTCTTTTGGATGGCAGATTGCAGGAGCTTCTTGGCACTGTCAAACCAGCCCAACTTGGCACTGGTGCCACCTTGGGTCTGGGAATCATCCTGCGTATCGTGGATTGTCAGGAGCCAGCCAGCAACTCTAAGCCATAGTCTGCCAAACAGAAACCACAGCACTTTATACTGGCAAACAAAACTCAGCTGCCCTGCTTCTGGATGGCAGATTGCAGGAGCCACATGGTACTATCAAACCAGACAAAGTAGGCACTTGTGCCAACTTGGGCCTGGGAACCATCCTGCGTATCGTGGATTTTCAGGAGCCAGCTGGCCACTCAGAGCCATGTGCTGCCAAACACAAACCACGGCCCTTTTCCCTGGTAAACAAAATTCAGATGCCCTGCTTGTGGATGGCAGATTGCAGGAACCACTTGGCACTGTCAAACCAGCCCGACTTGGAACTGGTGCCACCTTCGGTCTGGGAACCATCCTGCGTATCGTGGATTTTCTGGAGACAGCCGGCCACTCCCAGCCAAAGGCCCCAAAAACAAACCTCGGCTTGTGTCCCCGACAAACAAAACTCAGCTACCCTGCTCCTGGATGGCAGGTTGCAGGAGCCACTTGGTACTGTCAAACCAGCCCAACTTGGCACTTGTGCCACCTTGGGTCTGGGAACCATCCTGCGTATCGTGGATTTTCAGGAGACAGCTGGCCACTCCCAGCCATAGGCGGCGAAATTCAAACGATGGCCCTTTTCTCTGGCAAACAAAACTCATCTGCCCTGCTTATGGATGGCAGATGGCAGGTGCCACATGGTACTATCAAACCAGCCCAACTTGGCCTTGGGGTCACCTGGGGTCTGGGAACCATCCTGCGGATTCTGGATTTTAAAGAGCCAGCCGGGCAATCCCAGCCATAGGCTGCCAAAAAAAAACCACGGCCCTTTTCCCTGGCTAACAAAAATCAGATGCCCTGATTCTGGATGGCAGATTGCAAACGCCACTTGGCACTGTCAAACCAAGCCGACTTGGAAGTGGTGCCACCTTCGGTCAGGGAACCATCCTGCGTATCGTGGATTTTCAGGTGCCAGCCAGCCACTTCCAGCCACAAGACGTCAAACTCAAACCACCTCCTTTTCTCTGGCAAACAAAACTCAGCTGCCCTGCTTCTGGATGGCAGATTGCAGGAGCAACTTGGTACTCTCAAACCAGCCCAACTTGGCACTGGTGCCACCTTGGGTCTGGGAACCATCCTGCGTATCGTGGATTTTCAGGAGCCAGCCTTCCACTCCCAGTCCCAAGCCCTCAAACTCAAACCACAGCCCTTTTCTTTGGCAAACAAAACTCAGCTGCCCCGCTTCTTGATGGTAGGCTGCCGACGCCACTTGGCTCTGCCAAACCAGACCGATTTGGCACTGGTGCCTCCTTGGGTCTGGGAACCATCCTGCGTATCGTGGAATTTCAGGAGCCAGCTGGCCACTCCCAGCCATGGGCTGCCAAACACAGACCACGGCCCATTTCCCTAGTTAACTAAATTCAGATGCCCTGCTTCTGGATGGCAGATTGCAGGAGCTACTTGGCACTGTCAAACGAGCCCGACTTTGCACTGGTGCCACCTTCGGTCTGGGATTCATCCTGCGTATTGTGGATATTCAGGAGCCAGACGGCAACTCCCAGCCACACACAGCAAACTCAAACCACGGCACTTTTCTCTGGCAAACAAATTCAGTGGCCCTGCTTCTGGATGGCAGATTGTAGGAGACACTTGGTACTATCAAACCAGCCCAACTTGGCACTAGTGTCCCTGGGGTCTGGGAACCATCCTGCGTATTGTGGATTTTCTGGAGCCAGCCAGCCACTCCCTGCAATAGGCTGCCAAAGACAAAGCACGGCCCTTTTCCGTGGCTAACAAAATTCAGATGCCCGCTTCTGGATGGCAGATTGCAGGAGCCACTTGGTACTATCAAACCAGCGCAACTTGGCACTGGTGCCACCCTGGGTCTGGGAACCATCCTGCGTATCATGGATATTCAGGAGCCAGCCGGCCACTCCCAGGCACAAGCCCTCAAACTGAAACCACGGCCCTTTTCTCTGGCAAAAAAAACTCAGCTGCCCCGCTTCTTGATGGCAGACTGCCGACGTCACTTGGCTCTGTCCAACCAGCCCGACTTGGCACTGGTGCCACGTTGGGTCTCTAAACCATCCGGAATATCGTGGATTTTCAGGAGCCAGCCGGCCACTCCCAGCCAAAAGCCCTCAAACTCAAACCACGGCCCTTTTCTCTGGCAAACAAAACTCAGCTGCCCTGCTTCTGGATGGCATATTGCAGGAGCCACTTGGTACTATCAAACCATCCAATCTTGGCACTGGTGCCACCTTGGGTCTGGGAACCATCCTGCGTATCGTGGATTTTCAGGAGCCAGCCGGCCACTCCCAGCCATAGGCCTCCAAACACAAACCACGACCCTTTTCCCTGGCTAACAATATTCAGATGCCCCGCTTCCGGATGGCATATTGCAGACGCAACATGGCTCTGTCCAACCAGGCTGAATTGGCACTGGTACCACAATCAGTCTGGGATCCAACCTGCGTATTGTGGATTTTCAGGAGCCAGCCAGCCACACCAACCACAGGCCCCAAAAACTAATACCACGGCCCTTTCCTCTGGCAAACAAAACTCAGCTGCCCTTCTTCTTGATGGCAGATTGCAGGAGCCACTTGGTACTATCAAACCAGCCCAACTTGGCACTGGTGCCTCCTTGGGTCTGGGAAGCATCCTGCGTATCGTGGATTTTGTGGAGCCAGCCGGCCACTCCCAGCCATAGGCCTCCAAACACAAACCACAGCACTTTTCCGTGGCTAACAATATTCAGATACCCGGCTTCTGGATGGCAGATTGTAGAGGCCACTTTGGCTCTGTCCAACCAGCCCGACTTGGCACTGGTGACACCATCAGTCTCAGATCCATCCTGCGTATTGTGGATTTTCAGGAGCCAGCCAGACACTCCCAGCCATGGGTTGCCATACAAAAACCACGGCCTTTTTCCCTGGCTAACAAAATTCAGATACCCCTCTTGTGGAGGGCAGATTGCAAGAGCTACTTGACACTATCAAACCAGCCCGACTTGGCACTGGTGCCAACTTCGGTCAGGGAACCATCCTGCGTATCAGGGATTTTCATCAGCCAGCCGGCCACTCCCAGCCACAGGCCCCCAAACTCAAACCAAGGCCCTTATCTCTAGAAAACAAAACTCAGCTGCCCTGCTTCTGGATGGCAGATTGCAGGAGCTACTTGGTACTGTCAAACCAGCCCAACTTGGCACTGGTGCCACCTTGGGTCTGGGAACCATCCTGCGTATCATGGATTTTCAGGAGCCAGGCGGCCACTCCCAGCCTTGGGCTACCAAACAAAAACCACGGCCCTTTTCCGTGGCTAACAATATTCAGATGCCTTGCTTCTGGATGTCAGATTGTAGGAGCCACTAGGCTCTGTCCAACCAGCCCGACTTGGCACTGGTGCCGCCATCAGTCTCGGATCCATCCTGCGTATTGTGGATTGTCAGGAGCCAGCCGGCCACTCGCAGCCAAAAGCCCTCAAATTCAAACCAGGGCCCTTTTCTGTGGCAAAGAAATCTCAGCTGCCCCGCTTCTGGATAAGAGATTGCAGGAGCCACTTGGAACTATCAAACCAGCCCAACTTGACACTGGTGCCACCTTGGTTCTGGGAACCATCCTGCGTATCGTGGATATTCAGGAGCCAGCCGTCCACTCCCAGCCATAGGCTGCCAAACACAAACCACGGAACTTTTCCTTGGCTAACAAAATTCAGATGCTCCTCATCTGGATGGCAGATTGCATGAGTTACTTGGTACTATCAAACCTGCCCGACTTGGCGCTGGTGCCACATTTGGTCTGGGAACCATCCTGCGTATCGTGGATTTTCAGGAGCCAGCCGGCCTCTTCCTTTCCACAAGCCCTCAAAATCAAACCACGGCACTTTTCTTTGGCCATCAAAATTCAGCTGCCCTGCTTCTGGCTGGCAGATTGCAGGAGCCACTTGGAACTATCAAAAAATCCCGACTTGGCAATGGTGCCTCCTTTGGTCTGGGAACCATCCCGCGTATCGTGGATTTTCAGGAGACAGCCGGCCACTCCCAGCCATGGGCTGCCAAACTCAAACCACGGCCCTTTTCCCTGGGAAAGAAAATTCAGATGCCCCGCTTCTGGATGGCAGATTGCAGGAGCCACTTTGCACTGTCAAACCAGCCCAACTTGGCACTTGTGCCACCTTGGGTCTCGGAACCATCCTGCGTATCGTGGATTTTCAGGAGCCAGCCAGCCACTCCCAGCCATAGGCTGCCAAACACAATCCACGGCCCTTTTCCCTGGCTAAAAAAATTCAGATGCCCCGCTTCTGGATGGCAGATTGCCGGAGCTACTTGGTACTATCAAACATGCACGACTTGGCACTGGTTCCACCTTTGGTCTGGGAACCATCCTGCGTATCGTGGATTTTCAGGAGCCAGCCGGCCTCTCCCAGCCACAAGCCCTCAAACTCAAACCACGGTCCTTTACTCTGGGAAACAAAACTCAGCTGCCCTGCTTCTGGATGGCAGATTGCAGGAGCCACTTTGTGCTATCAAATCAGCCCAACTTGGCACTGGTGCCACCTTGGGTCTGGGTACAATCCTGCGTATGGTGGATTGTCAGGGTCTAGCCGGCCACTCCCAGCCACAAGCTGCCAAAGACAAACCACGGCACTTTTCTCTGCCTAAAAAAAATTCAGAAGACCCTCTTGTGGATGGCAGATTGCAGGAGCTACTTGGCACTATCAAACCAGCCCGACTTGGCTCTGGTGCCACCTTGGGTCTGGGAACCATCCTGCGTATGGTGGATTTTCTGGAACAGGCAGGCCACTCCCAACCATAGGCTGCCAAACACACACCACGGCCCTTTTCACTGGCTAACGAAATTCAGATGGCCCGTTCTGGATGGCAGATTGCAGGAGCCACTTGGCACTATCAAACCAGCATTTCTTGGCACGTGTGCCACCTTTGCTCTGGGAACTATCCTGCGTATCGTGGATTTTCAGGAGCCAGACGGACACTCTCAGCTGTGGGCTGCCAAACAAAAACCACGGACCTTTTCCCTGGCAAAGAAAATTCAGATGCCCCGCTTCTGGATGGCAGATTGCAGACGCCACTTGGCTCTTTCCAACCAGCCAGACCTTGCACTGGTGCCACCTTCGGTATGGGAACCATCCTGCGTGTCGTGGATTTTCAGGAGCCAGCCGGCCACTCCCAGCCACAAGTCCTCAAACCACGGCCCATTTCCCTGACAAACAAAACTCAGCTACCCTGCTTCTGGATGGCAGATAACAGGAGCCACTTGGTACGGTCAAACCAGCCCAACTTGGCACTCGTGCCACCTTGGGTCTGGGAACCATCCTGCGTATTGTGGATTTTCAGGAGCCAGCCGGCCACTCCCAGCCACAAGCCCGAAAAACAAACCACTGCCCGTTTCGCTTTCTAACAAAACTCAGCTAACCAGCATCTGGATGCCAGATTGCAGGAGCCACTTGGCACTGTCAAATCAGCCCGACATGGTACTGGTGCCACCTTAGGTCTGGGAACCATCCTGCATATCGTGGATTTTCAGGAGCCAGCCGGCAACTCCCAGCCATAGGCTGACAAACACAAACCACGGCCCTTTTCCCTGGCTAACAAAATTGACATGCCCCTCTTCTGGATGGCAGAATGCAGGAGCCACTTGGCACTGTCAAACCAGCCCGACTTGGCACTGGTGCCACCTTCGGCCTGGGAACCATCCTGCGTATAGTGGATTTTCAGGATCCAGCCGGCCACTCCCAGCCAAAGACCCCAAAAAATAACCTCGGCTATCGTCCCTGACAAACAAAACTCAGCTACCCTGCCTCTGGATGGCAGATTGCAGGAGCCACTTGGCACTGTCATACCTGCCCGACTTAGAACTGGTGCCACCTTCGGTCTGGGAAAGATCCTGCGTATCGTGGATATTCAGGAGCCAGCCGGCCACTCCCAGCCACAAGCCCTCAGACTCAAACCACAGCCCTTTTCTCTAGCAAACAAACCTCAGCTGCCCTGCTTCTGAATGGCAGATTGCAGGAGCCACTTGGTAATATCAAACCAGCCAAACGCCCTCAGACTCAAATCACAGCCCTTTTCTCTAGCAAACAAAACTCAGCTGCCCTGCTTCTGAATGGCAGATTGCAGGAGCCACTTGTCACTGTCATACCAGCCCGACTTAGAACTGGTGCCACCTTCGGTCTGGGAACCATCCTGCGTATCGTGGATTTTCAGGAGCCAGCCAGCCACTCCCAGCCATAGGCTGACAAACACAAAACACGGCCCTTTTCCCTGGCTAAAAAAATTGAGATGCCCCGCTTCTGGATGGAAGACTGCAGGAGCCACTTGGCACTGTCAAACAAGCCCGACTTTCAACTGGTGCCACATTCGGTCTGGGAACCATCCTGCGTATCGTGGATTTTCAGGAGCCAGCCAGCCACTCCAAGCCACATGCGGTTAAACTCAAACCACGGCCCTTTATATTGGCAAACAAAACTCAGCTGCCCTGCTTCTGGATAGCAGATTGCAGGAGCGACTTTTTACTATTAAACCAGCCGGACTTGGCACTGGTGCCACCTTGGGTCTGGGAACCATCCTGCGTATCGTGGATTTTCAGGTGCCAGCCGGCCACACCCAGCCATGGGCTGCAAAACAGAAACCACGGCCCTTTTCCCTACCTAACAAAATTCAGATGCCGCTCTTCTGGATGACAGATTGCAGACACCACTTGGCTCTGTCCAACCAGCCTCATTTGGCACTGGTGCCACCTTGGGTCTGGGAACCATCCTGCGTATCGTGGATTTTCAGGAGCCACCCGGCCACTCCCAGCCATAGGCTCTCAAAAAAAAACCACGGCCCATTGCCACAGCTAACAAAATTCAGATGCCCCGCTTCTGGATGGCAGATTGCAGGAGGCACTTGGCTCTGTCAAACCAGCCCGACTTGGATCCGGTGCCACATTGGGTCTGGGAACCATCCTGCGTATCGTGGATTTTCAGGCGCCAGCCAGCCACACCCAGCCATGGGATGCTACACACAAACCACGGCCCTTTTCCCTGCCTAACAAAATTCAGATGCCGCTCTTCTGGATGACAGATTGCAGCCGCCTCTTGGCTCTGTCCAACCAGCCTCACTTGGCACTGGTGCCACCTTGGGTCTGGGAACCATCCTGCGTATCGTGGATTTTCAGGAGCCAGCTGGCCACTCCCAGCCATAGGCTGAAAAACACATACCACGAAACTTTTCCCTGCCTAACCAAATTCATATGCCCCGGTTCTGGATTGGCAGATTGCAGGAGCTACTTGACACTATCAAACCACCCCGACTTGGCACTGGTGCCACCCTTGGTCTGGGATCCATCCTGCGTATCGTGGATTGTCAGGAGGTAGCCGGTCACACCCAGCCATGGGTAGCTAAACACAAACCACGGCCCTTTACCCTGCCTAACAAAATTCAGATGCCCTTCTTCTGGATGGCAGATTGCAGACGCCACTTGGCTCTGTCAAACCAGCCAGACTTGGCACAGGTGCAAACTTCGGTCTGGGAACCATCCTGCGTATGGTGGATTTTCAGGAGCAACCTGGCCACTCCCAGCTATAGGCCCCAAAAACAAACCTCGGCCCATTTCCCTGACAAAGAAAACTCAGCTACCATGCTTCTGGATGGCAGATTGCAGGAGCCACTTGGTACTGTCAAACCAGCCCAACTTGGAACTGTTGCCACCATCAGTCTGGGAACCATCCTGCGTATCGTAGATTTTCAGAAACCAGCCGGCCACTCCCAGCCACATGCCCTCAAGCTTAAACCACGGTCCTTTCCCTCGCAAACAAAATTGAGACGCCCCGCTTCTGGATCGCAGATTGCAGACACCACTTCCCTCTGTCCAACCAGCCTGACTTGGAACTGGTGCCACCTTGGGTCTGGGAACCATTCTGCGTATCGTGGATTTTCAGGAGCCACCCGGCCACTCCCAGACATAGGCTGCTAAAAAAAAACCTCCGCCCATTGCTACGGCTAACAAAATTCAGATGCCCCGCTTCTAGATGGCAGATTGCAGGAGCCACTTGGTACTGTCAAACCAGCACAACTTTGCACTTGTGCCACCTTGGGTCCGGGAACCATCCTGCGTATGGTGGCTTTTCAGGAGGCAGCCGGACGCTTCTAGACAAAACCCCTGAAACTTAAATCACGGCCCTTTACTCTGACAAAAAATACTCAGCTGCCCTGCTTCTGGATGGCAGATTGCAGGAGCCACTTGGTACTATCAAACCAGGCCAACTTGGCACTGGTGCAACCTTGGCTCTGGGAACCACCCTGGGTGTCATGGATTTTCAGTAGAAACCCGGCCACTACAAGCCACAAGACCTCAAACTCAATCCACGGCCCTTTTCCCAGGCAAACAATATTCAGATGCCCCGCTTCAGATGGCAGATTGCAGACACTTCTTGGCTCTGTCCAACCAGCCCGACTTGGCACTGGTGCCCCCTTGGGTCTGGGAACCTTCCTGCGTATCGTGGATTTTCAGGAGCCAGCCGGCCACTCCCAGACATAGTCTGCGAAACACAAACCACGGCACTTTTCCCTGCCTAAAAAAATTCAGATGCCCTGTTCTGGATGTCAGATTGCAGGAGCTACTTGGCACTGACAAACCATTCCGACTTGGAACTGGTGCCACCTTGGGTCTGGGAACCATCCTTCGTATCTTGGATTTTCAGGAGCCAGCCGGCCACTCCCAGCCACAAGCCCTCAAACCTAAACTAGGGCGCTTTCCTCTTGCAAACAAAACTTAGCTGCCCTGCTTCTGGATGGCAGATTGCAGACGCCACTTGGCTCTATCCAATTAGCCCGACTTGGCACTGGTCCCACCTTGGGTCTGGGAACCATCCTGCGAATCGTGGATTTTCAGGAGCCAGCCGGCACCTCCGCGCCATAGGCTGCCAAACAAAAACCACGGACCTTTTCACTAGCAAACAAAATTCAGATGCCCCGCTTCTGGATGGCAGATTGCAGGAGCTACTTGGCAAAATCAAACCAGCCTGACTTGGCACTGGTGCCACCTTTGGTCTGGGAACCATCCTGCGTATCGTGGATTTTCAGGAGCCAGCCGGCCACTCCCAGCCATAGGCAGCCTAACACAAACCACGGCCCTTTTATCTGCCGAACAAAATTCAGATGCCCCTGTTGTGGATTGCATATTGCAGGAGCTACTTGGCACTGTCAAACCAGTTCGAATTGGCAATGGTACCACCTTCGGTCTGGGAACCAGCCTGCGTATTGTGGATTTCCAGGAGCCAGCCGGCCACTCCCAGCCACAAGCCCTCAAACTCAAACCACGGCCCTTTTCACTGGAAAACAAAACTCAGCTGCCCTGCTTCTGGATGGCAGATGGCAGGAGACACTTGTTGCTATCAAACCAGGCCAACTTGGCCCTGGTGCCACCTTGGGTTTGGGAACCATCCTGCGTATCGTGGATTTTCAGGAGCCAGCCGGCCACTCCCAGCCATAGGCTGCCAAACACAAACCACGGCCCTTTTCCCTGGCAAACAAAATTAAGATGCCCCGCTTCTGGATGGCATATTGCAGACGCCACTTGGCTCTGTCAATCCAACCCGAGTTGGCACTCGTGCCACCTTGGGTCTGGGAACCATCCTGCGTATCGTGGATTTTCAGGAGCCAGCCGGCCACTCCCAGCCACAGGCCTTAAAAGAAAACCTCGTCCCGTTACCCTGACAAACAAAACTCAGCTACCCCGCTTCTGGATGGCAGATTGCAGGAGCCACTTGGTACTGTCAAACCAGTACAACTTTGCACTGGTGCCACCTCGGGTCTGGGAACCATCATGCGTATCGTGGATTTTTAGGAGCCAGCAGGACACTCCTAGCCACAAGACCTAAATTTAAACCACGGCCCTTTCCTCTGGCAACCAAAATCAACTTCCCTGCTTCTGGATGGCAGATCGTAGGCGCCACTTTATGCTAGCAAACCAGCCCAACTTGGCACTCGTGCCATCTTGGGTCTGGGAACCATCCTGCGTATCTTGGATTTTCAGGAGCCAGCCGGCCACTCCCAGCCACAAGCCCTCAAACTTAAATCACAGCCCTTTTCTCTGGCAAACAAAACTCAGCTGCCCTGCTTCTTGATGGCAGATTGCAGGAGCCACTTGGTACAATCAAACCAGCCCAACTTGGCACTGGTGCCACCTTGGGTCTGGGAACCATCCTGCGTATCGTGGATTTTCAGGAGCTAGCCGGCCACTCCCAGCCATAGGCTGCCAAATAGAAACCACGGCCCTTTTCCCTGGCAAACAAAATTCAGATGCCACTCTTCTGGATGGCAGATTGCAGACGCCACTTGGCTCTGTCCAACCAGCCAGACTTGGCATTGGTGCCACCTTAGGTCTGCGCACCATCTTGCGTATCGTGGATTTTCAGGAGCCATCCGGCCACTCCCAGCCATTGGCTGCCAAACACTAACCACGGTTCTTTGCCTTGGCTAACAAAATTCAGATGCCCCGCTTCTGGATGGCAGATTGCAGGAGCCACTTGACACTGTCAAACCAGCCCGACTTGGATCCGGTGCCACCTTGGGTCTGGGAGCCTTCCTGCGTATCGTGGATTTTCAGGTGCCAGCCGGCCACACCCAGCCATGGGCTGCAAAACACAAACCACGGCACTTTTCCCTGCCTAACAAAATTCAGATGCCGCTCTTCTGGATGGCAGATTGCAGACACCACTTGGCTCTGTCTAACCAGCCTCACATGCCACTGGTGCCACCTTGGGTCTGGGAACCATCCTGCGTATCGTGGATTTTCAGGAGCCACCCGGCCACTCCCAGCCATAGGCTCTCAAACAAAAACCACGGCCCATTATCAGGGCCAACAAAATTCAGATGCCCCGCTTCTGGATGACAAATTGCAGGAGCTACTTGGCATTATCAAACCAGCACGACTTGGCATTGGTGCCACCTTCGGCCTGGGAACCGTCCTGCGTATCGTGGATTTTCAGGAGCCAGCTGGCCACTCCCAGCCATAGGCTGAAAAACACATACCACGAAATTTTCCCTGCCTAACCAAATTCAGATGCCAGGTTCTGGATTGGCAGATTGCAGGAGCTACTTGACACTATCAAACCACCCCGACTTGGCACTGGTGCCACCATTGGTCTGGGATCCATCCTGCGTATCGTGGATTGTCAGGAGGTAGCCGGTCACACCCAGCCATGGGTAGCTAAACACAAACCACGGCCCTTTACCCTGCCTAAAAAAATTCAGATGCCCTTCTTCTGGATGGCAGATTGCAGACGCCACTTGGCTCTGTCAAACCAGCCAGACTTGGCACAGGTGCAAACTTCGGTCTGGGAACCATCCTGCGTATGGTGGATTATCAGGAACAACCTGGCCACTCCCAGCCATAGGCCCCAAAAACAAACCTAGGCCCATTTCCCTGACAAAGAAAACTCAGCTACCACGCTTCTGGATGGCAGATTGCAGGAGCCACTTGGTACTGTCAAACCAGACCAACTTGGCACTGTTGCCACCTTCGGTCTGGGAACCATGCTGCGTATCGTAGATTTTCAGAAACCAGCCGGCCACTCCCAGCCACATGCCATCAAACTTAAACCACGACCCTTTTCCCTCGCAAACAAAACTCAGACGCCCCGCTTCTGGATGGCAGATTGCAGACACCACTTCGCTCTGTCCAACCAGCCTGACATGGCACTGGTGCCACCTTGGGTCTGGGGACCATCCTGCGTATCGTGGATTTTCAGGAGCCAGCCGGCCACTCCAAGCCACAGGCCGCAAAATCAAACCTCGGCCAGTTTCCCTGATAAGGAAAACTCAGCTACCCCACTTTTGGATGGTAGATTGCAGGAGCCACTTGGTACTGTCAAACCAGCCCAACTTGGCACTGGTACCACCTTGGGTCTGGGAACCATCCTGCGTATCGTGGATTTTCAGAAGCCAACCGGCCACTCCCAGCCATAGGCTGTCAAATAAAAACCACGGCCCATTATCAGGGCTAACAAAATTCAGATGCCCCGCTTCTGGATGACAAATTGCAGGAGCTACTTGGCATTATCAAACCAGCACGACTTGGCATTGGTGCCACCTTCGGCCTGGGGACCATCCTGCGTATCGTGGATTTTCCGGAGCCAGCCGGCCACACCCAGCCATGGGCTGCTAAACACAAACCACGCCCCTTTTCCCTGCCTAACAAAATTCAGATGCCCCTCTTCTGGATGGCAGATTGCAGACGCTACTTGGCTCTATCAAACCAGCAAGACTTGGCACAGGGGCAACCTTCGGTCTGGGAACCATTCTGCGTGTCGTGGATTTTGAGGAGCGCCCCGGCCACCCCCAGCCACAGGCCCCAAAACTAACCTCGGCCCATTTCCCTGACAAACAAAACTCAGCTACCCTTCTTCTGGATGGCAGATTTCAGGAGCCACTTGGTACTGTCAAACCAGCCCAACTTGGCACTGTTGCCACCTTGGGTCTGGGAAAAATCCTGCGTATCGTGGATTTTCAGGAGCCAGCCGGCCACTCCCAGCCACAAGCCCTGAATGTTAAACCACGGCCTATTTCTCTGGCAAACAAACTCAGCTGCCCTCCTTCTGGATGGCAGATTGCTGGTGCCACTTCGTACTATCAAACCAGCCCAACCTTGCACTGGTGCCACCATGGGTCTGGGAACCATTCTGCGTGTCGTGTATTTTCAGGAGCAACCCGGCCACTCCCAGCCACAGGCCCCAAACTCAAACCACGGCCCTTTTCCCTGGCTAACAAAATTCAGATGCCCTGCTTGTGGATGGCAGATTGCAGACGCCACTTGGCACTGTCAAACCAGCCCGACTTGGAACTGGTTCCAACTTTGGTGTGGGAACCATCCTGCGCATCGTGGATTTTCAGGAGCCAGCCAGCCACTCCCAACCATGGGATGCCAAACACAAACCACGGCCCTTTTCCCTGCCTAACAAAATTCAGATGCCCTGCTTCTGGATGGCAGAATGCAGACGCAACTTGGCTCTGTCCAACCAGCCATACTTGACACTGGTTGGACCTTCGGTCTGGGAACCATCTTGCGTATCATGGATTTTCAGGAGCAAACCGGCCACTCCTATCCACAGGCCCCAAAAAAAACCTCGGCCCATTTCCCTGACAAAAAAATCTCAGTTACCCCGCATCTGGATGGCAGATTGCAGGAGCCTCTTGGTATTGTCCAACCAGGCCAACTTGGCACTGTTTCCACCTTGGGTCTGGGATCCATCCTGCGTATCGTGGATTTTCAGGAGCCAGCCAGCCACCCACAGCCACAGGCCCCAAAAAAAACCTCGGCCCTTTTCCCTGACAAACAAATCTCAGCTACCCCGCTTCTGGATGGCTGATTGCAGACGCCACATGGCTCTGTGAAACCAGCCTGATTTGGCACTGGTGCCACCTTTGGTCTGGGAACCAAACTGCGTATCGTGGATTTTCAGGAGCCACCCGTCCACTCCCAACCATAGGCTGTCAAACAAAAACCACGGCCCATTGCTACGGCTAACAAAATTCAGATGCCCCGCTTCTGGATTGCAAATTGAAGGAGCTACTTGGCATTATCAAACCAGCCCGACTTGGCACTGGTGCCACCTTGGGTCTGGGGATTGTCCTGCGTATCGTGGATTTTCAGGAGCCAGCCGGCCACTACAACCACAAGCCCTCAAACTCAAACCACCGCCCTTTACTCTGGGAAACAAATCTCAGCTGCCCTGCTTCTGGATGGCAGATTACAGGAGCCACTTGGTACTATTAAACCAGACAACGTTGGCACTGGTGCCACCTTGGGTCTGGGAACCCTCCTGCGTATCATGGATATTCAGGTGCCAGCCGGCCACTCCAAGCCACAGGACCCAAAATCAAACCTCGGCCGGTTTCCCTGACAAAAAAAACTCAGCTACCCCACTTCTGGATGGCAGATGGCAGGAGCCACTTGGTACTCTCAAACCAGCCCAACTTGGCACTGGTGCCACCTTGGGTCTGGGAACCATCCTGCGTATCGTGGATTTTCAGGAGCCAGTTGGACACTCCCAGCCATAGCCTGACAAACACATACCATGAACCTTTTCCCTGGCTAACAAAATTCACATGCCCCATTCTGTATGGCAGATTGCAGGAGCTACTTGACATTCTCAAACCACCCCAACTTGGTACTGGTGCAACCATTGGTCTGGGAATCATCCTGCGTATCTTTGACTTTCAGGAGCCAGCCGGCCACACCCAGCCATGGGCCGCTAAACAGAAACCACAACCCTATTCCCTGCGTAAAAAAATTCAGATGCCCCGCTTCTGGATGGCAGATTGCAGACGCCACTTGGCTCTGTCCAACCAGCCAGACTTGGCACTGGTGACACCTTCGGTCTGGGAACCAATCTGCGTGTCGTGGATTTTAAGGAGCACCCCGGCAACACCCAGCAACAGGCCCCGAAAACCAAACTCGGCCCATTTCCCTGGCTAACAAAATTCAGATGCCCAGCTTCTGGATGGCAGATTGCAGACGCCACTTGGCACTATCAAACCAGCCCGACTTGGCACTGGTGCCACCTGTGGTCTGGGAACCATCCTGCGTATTGTGGATTTTCAGGAGCCAGCCGGCCACTCCCAACCATGGGCTGCTAAACACAAACCACGCCCCTTTTCCCTGCCTAACAAAATTCAGATGCCCCCCTTCTGCATGGCAGATTGCAGACGCCACTTGGCTCTGTCAAACCAGCCAGACATGGCACAGGGGCAACATTCGGTCTGGGAACCATTCTGCGTGTCGTGGATTTTCAGGAGCACACCGGACACTCCCAGCCACAGGCCCTAAAAACAAACCTCGTCCCATTTCCCTGACAAAGAAAACTCAGCTACCACGCTTCTGGATGGCAGATTGCAGACGCCACTTGGCTCTATCAAAACAGCCAGAATTGGCACAGGGACAACCTTCGGTCTGGGAACCATTCTGCGTGTCGTGGATTTTCAAGAGCCAGCCGGCCACTCCCAGCCACATGACCTCAAACTTAAACCACGGCCCTTTTCCCTGGCAAACAAAATTCAGATGCCCCGCTTCTGGATGGCAGATTGCAGACACCACTTCGCTCTGTCCAACCAGCCTGACTTGGCACTGGTGCCACCTTGGGTCTGGGAACCATCCTGTGTATCGTGGATTTTCAGGAGCCACCCGGCACTCCCAGCCATAGGCTGCCGAACAAAAACCTCGGCCCATTGCCATAGCTAACAAATTTCAGATGCCCAGCTTCTGGATGGCAGATTGCAGGAGCCACTTGGCACTTTCGAACCAACCCGACTTGGATCCGGTGCAACCTTGGGTCTGGGAACCATCCTGTGTATCGTGGATTTTCAGGAGCCAGCCAGCCACTCCCACCCATGGGCTGCCAAACACAAACCACGGCCCTTTACCCTGCCTAACAAAATTCAGATGCCCCACTTCTGGATGGCAGATTGCAGACGCCACTTGGCATTATCAAACCAGCTCGACTTGGCATGGGTACCACCTTCGGCCTGCGGACCATCCTGCGTATCGTGGATTTTCAGTTGCCAGTCGGCCACTCCAACCACAAGCCCGCAAACTCAAACCACGGCCTTTTACTCTGGGAAACAAAATTCAGCTGCCCTGCTTCTGGATGGCAGATTGCAAGAGCCACTTGGTACTATTCAACCAGACTAAGTTGGCACTGGTGCCACCTTGTGTCTGGGAACCATCTTGTGTGTCGTGGATTTTCAGAAGCCAGCAGGCCACTCCCCGCCATAGGCTGCCAAACACAAACCACTGAACTTTTCCCTGGCTAACAAAATTCAGATGCCCCGTTCTGGATGGCAGATTGCAGGAGCTACTTGACACTATCAAAACACACCGACTTGGCACTGGTGCCACCATTGGTCTGGGAACCATCCTGCGTATCGTGGATTTTCAGGAGCCACCCGCCCACACCCAGCCATGGGCTGCTAAACACAAACCACTGCCCTTTTCCCTGCCTAACAAAATTCAGATGCCCCGCTTCTGGATGGCAGATTGCAGACGCCACTTGGCTCTGTCCAACCAGCCAGACTTGGTACTGGTGCCACCTTCGGTCTGGGAACCATATCGCGTGTCGTGGATTTTCAGGAGAACACCGGCCACTCCCAGCCACAGGCCCCGAAAACAAACCTCGGCCCATTTCCCTGAAAAACAAAACTCAGCTACACCGCTTCTGGATGGCAGATTGCAGGAGCCACTTGGTACTGTCAAACCAGCCCAACTTGGCACTGGTGCCACCTTGGGTCTGGGAACCATCCTGCGTATCGTGGATTTTCAGGAGCCAGCCGGTAACTCCCAGGCATAGGCTGCAAAAAAAAACCTCGGCCAATTGCCACGGCTAACAAAATTCAGATGCCCCGCTTCTGGATGGCAGAATGAAGGAGCAACTTGGTACTGTCAAACCAGCCCAACTTGTCACTGGTACCACGTTGGGTCTGGGAACCATCCTGCGTATCGTGGATTTTCAGGAGCCAGGTGGCCACACCCAGCCATGAGCTGCTAAACACAAACCACGGCCCTTTTCCCTGCCTAACAAAATTCAGATGCCGCTCTTCTGGATTGCAGATTGCAGACGCCACTTGGCTCTGTCCAACCAGCCTGACATAGCACTGGTGCCACCTTGGGTCTGGGAACCATCCTACGTATCGTGGATTTTCAGGAGCCAGCCGGCCACACCCAGCCATGGGCTGCTAAACACAAACCACGGCCCTTTTCCCTGCCTAACAAAATTCAGATGCCCAGCTTCTGGATGGCAGATTGCAGACGCCACTTGGCTCTGTCAAACCAGCCAGACTTGGCACAGGAGCAACATTCTGTCTGGGAACCATTCTGCGTGTCGTGGATTTTCAGGAGCACACCGGCCACTCCCAGACACAGGCCCCAAAAACAAACCTCGTCCCATTTCCCTGACAAACAAAACTCAGCTACCACACTTCTGGATCGCAGATTGCAGACGCCACTTGGCCCTATCAAAGCAGCCAGACTTGGCACAGGGGCAAACTTCGGTCTGGGAACCATTTTGCGTGTCGTGGATTTTCAGGAGCACACCGGCCACTCCCAGACACAGGCCCCAAAAACAAACCTCGTCCCATTTCCCTGACAAACAAAACTCAGCTACCACACTTCTGGATCGCAGATTGCAGACGCCACTTGGCCCTATCAAAGCAGCCAGACTTGGCACAGGGGCAAACTTCGGTCTGGGAACCATTTTGCGTGTCGTGGATTTTCAGGAGCCAGCCGGCCACTCCCAGCCACATGCCCTCAAACTTAAATCACGGCTCTTTTCCTTGGCAAACAAAACTCAGATGCCCCGCTTCTGGACGGCAGATTGCAGACACAACTTCGCTCTGTCCAACCAGTCTGACGTGGCATTGGTGCCGCCTTGGGTCTGGGAACCATCCTGCGTATCGTGGATTTTCAGGAGCCAGCCGGCCACACCCAGCCATGGGCTGCTAAACACAAACCACCGACCTTTTCCCTGGCAAACACAATTCAGGTGCCCCGCTTCTGGATTGCAGATTGCAGACATCACTTGGCTCTGTCCAACAAGCCTGACTTGAAACTGGTGCCACCTTCGGTCTGGGAACCATCCTGCATATCGTGGATTTTCAGGAGCCAGCCGGCCACTCCAAGCCACAGGCCCCAAAACAAACCTCGGCCCGTTTCCCTGATAAAGAAAACTCAGCTACCCCACTTTTGGATGGCAGATTGCAAGAGCCACTTGGTACTGTCAAACCAGCCCAACTTGGCCCTGTTGCCACCTTGGGTCTGGGAACCATCCTGCGTATCGTGGATTTTCCGGAGCCAGCCGGCCAGTCCCAGCCATCGGCTGAAAAACACATACCACGAACCTTTTTCCTTCCTAACAAAATTCAGATGCCCCGTTCTGGATGGCAGATTACAGAAGCTACTTGACACTATCAAACCACCCCGACTTGGCAGTGGTGCCACCATTGGTCTGGGAACCATCCTGCGTATCGTGGATTTTCAGGAGCCAGCCGGACACACCCAGCCATGGGCGGCTAAACACAAACCACGCCCCTTTTCCCTGCCTAACAAAATTCAGATGCCCCTTTTCTGGATGGCAGATTGCAGACCCCACTTGGCTCTATCAAACCAGCCAGACTTGGCACAGGGGCAACCTTCGGTCTGGGAACCATTCTGCGTGTCGTGGATTTTCAGGAGCACCCCGGCCACCCCCAGCAACAGGCCCCAAAAGTAACCTCGGCCCATTTTCCTGACAAACAAAACGCAGCTACTCCGCTTCTGGATGGCAGATTGCAGGAGCCACTTGGTACTCTCAAACCAGCCCAACTTGGCACTGGTGCCACCTTGGGTCTGGGAACCATCCTGCGTATCGTGGATTTTCAGGAGCCAGCCGGCCACTCCCAGCCATAGGCTGACAAACACATACCACGAACCTTTTCCCTGGCTAACAAAATTCAGATGCCCCATTCTGGATGGCAGATTGCAGGAGCTACTTGACATTCTCAAACCACCCCAACTTGGTATTGGTGCCACCATTGGTCTGGGAATCATCCTGCGTATCTTTGACTTTCAGGAGCCAGCCGGCCACTCCAAGCCACAGGCCGCAAAATCAAACCTCGGCCCGTTTCCCTGATAAAGAAAACTCAGCTGCCCTTCTTCTAGATAGGAGATCGCAGGAGCCACATGGTACTATCAAACCAGCCCAACCTTGCACTGGTGCCACTGTGCCTGTGGGAACCATCCCGCGTTTCGTGGATTTTCAAGAGTCACCCAGCCACTCCCAGCCAGAAGCCCTTAAACTGAAACCACGGACTTTTTCCCTGGCTAACAAAATTCAGATGCCCTGCTTGTGGATGGCAGATTGCCGACGCCTCTTTGCACTGTCAAACCAGCCCGACTTGGAACTGGTTCAAACTTGGGTTTGGGAACCATCCTGCGTATCGTGGATTTTCAGGAGCAGCCGGACGCTCTCAGCGAAAAGTCCTCACACTCAAATCACGGCTCTTTTCTCTGGCAAACAAAACTCAGCTGCCCTGCTTCTGGATGGCAGATTGCAGGAGCCACTTTGTACTATCAAACCAGCCCAACGTGGCTCTGGTGCCACCTTTGGTCTTGGAACCACCCTGCGCATCGTGGATTTTCAGAAGCCAGCCAGCCACTCCCAACCATGGGCTGCCAAACACAAACCACGGCCCTTTTCCCTGCCTAAAAAAATTCAGATGCCCTGCTTCTGGATGGCAGAATGCAGACGCAACTTGGCTCTGTCCAACCAGCCATACTTGAAACTGGTAGGACCTTCGGTCTGGGAACCATCCTGCGTATCGTGGATTTTCAGGAGCCAGCCGGCCACTCCTAGCCACAGGCCCCAAAAATACCTCGGCCCATTTCCCTGACAAAAAAACTCAGTTACCCTGCTTCTGGATAGCAGATTGCAGGAGCCTCTTGGTACTGTCCAACCAGCCCAACTTGGCACTATTGCCACCTTGGGTCTGGGATCCATCCTGCGTATCGTGGATGTTCAGGAGCCAGCCAGCCACCCACAGCCACAGGCCCCAAAAAAAACCTCGGCCCTTTTCCCTGACAAACAAATCTCAGCTACCCCGCTTCTGGATGGCTGATTGCAGACGCCACTTGGCTCTGTGAAACCAGCCCATCTTGGCACTAGTGCCACCTTGGGTCTGGGAACCATCCTGCGTATCGTGGATTTTCAGGAGCCAGCCGGCCACTCCCAGCCATAGGCTGCCAAACATAAACCATGGCCCTTTTACCTGGCAAAAAAATTTCAAATGCCCCGCTTCTGGATGGCAGATTGCAGACACCACTTGGCGCTGTCCAACCAGCCTGAATTGGCACTGGTGCCACCTTGGGTCTGGGAACCATCCTGCGTATCGTGGATTTTCAGGAGCCAGCCAGCCACTTCCAGCCATAGGGTGTCAAACAAAAACCACGGCCCATTGCCACGGCAAACAAAATTCCGATGCCCTGCTTCTGGATGGCAAATTGAAGGAGCTACTTGGCATTATCAAACCAGCCCGACTTGGCACTGGTACCACCTTGGGTCTGGGGATCATCCTGCGTATCGTGGATTTTCAGGAGCCAGCCGGCCACTACAACCACAAGCCCTCAAACTCAAACCACCGCCCTTTACTCTGGGAAACAAATCTCAGCTGCCCTGCTTCTGGATGGCAGATTACAGGAGCCACTTGGTACTATAAAACCAGAAAAGGTTGGCACTGGTGCCAGCTTGGGTCTGGGAACCCTCCTGCGTATCGTGGATTTTCAGGAGCCAGCCGGCCACTCCCAGCCATAGGCTGACAAACACATACCTCGAACCTTTTCCCTGGCTAACAAAATTCAGATGCCCCATTCTGGATGGCAGATTACAGGAGCTACTTGACCTTCTCAAACCACCCCAACTTGGTATTGGTGCCACCATTGGTCTGGGAATCATCCTGCGTATCTTTGACTTTCAGGAGCCAGCCAGCCACACCCAGCCATGGGCCGCTAAACACAAACTACGGCACTTTTCCCTGCGTAACAAAATTCAGATGCCCCGCTTCTGGATGGCAGATTGCAGACGCCACTTGGCTCTGTCCAACCAGCAAGACTTGGCACTGGTGACACCTTCGGTCTCGAACCATTCTGCGTGTCGTGGATTTTAGGGAGCACCCCGGCCACTCCCAGCCACAGGCCCCAAAAACCAAACTCGGCCCATTTCCCTGACAAACAAAACTGAGCTACCCCGCTTTTGGATGGCATATTACAGGAGCCACTTGGTACTGTCAAACCAGCCGAACTGGGCACTGTTGCCACCTTGGGTCTGGGAACCATCCTGCGTATCGTGGATTTTTAGGAGACAGCCGGCCACTCCAAGCCACAGGCCGCAAAATCAAACCTCGGCCCGTTTCCCTGATAAAGAAAACTCAGCTGCCCTTCTTCTGGATAGGAGATCGCAGGAGCCACTTGGTACTATCAAACCAGCCCAACCTTGCACTGGTGCCACCGTGCGTGTGGGAACCATCCTGCGTTTCGTGGATTTTCAAGAGTCACCCAGCCACTCCCAGCCAGAAGCCTTGAAACTGAAACCACGGCCCTTTTCCCTGGCTAACAAAATTCAGATGCCCCGCTTCTGGATGGCAGATTGCAGACGCCACTTGGCACTATCAAACCAGCCCGACTTGGCACTGGTGCCACCTTTGCTCTGGGAACCATCCTGCGTAGAGTGGATTTTCAGGGGCCAGCCGGCCACTCCCAACCATGGGCGGCCAAACACAAACCACGGCCCTTTTACCTGCCTAACAAAATTCAGATGCCCTTCTTCTGGATGGCAGATTGCAGATGCGTCTTGGCCCTGTCAAAGCAGCCCGACTTGGAACTGCTGCCACCTTGTGTCTGGGAACCATCCTGCGTATCGTGGATTTTCAGGAGCCAGCCGGCCACTCCCACCACAAGCCCTCAAACTCAAACCAAGGCTCTTTTCTCTGGCAAACAAAACTCAGCAGCCCTGCTTCTGGATGGCAGATTGCAGGAGCCACTTTGTACTATCAACCCAGCCCACCTTGGCACTGGTGCCACCTTGGGTCTTTGAACCATCCGTCATATCGTGGATTTTGAGGAGCATGCCGGCCGCTCCAAGCCATAGGCTGCCAAATAAAAACCAAGGCCCTTTTCCCTGGCTAACAAAATTCAGCTGCCCCGCTACTGGATGGCAGATTGCAGACGCCACTTTGCTCTGTCCAACCAGCCCAACTTGGCACATTTGCAACCTTTGGTCTGGGACACCATTCTGCGTTTCGTGGATTTTCAGGAGCCACCCGGCCACTCCCAGCCACAGGCCCCAAAAAGAGAACTCGGCCCATTTCCCTGACAAACAAAACTCAGTTACCCCGCTTCTGGATAGTAGATTGCAGTAGCCTCTTGGTACTGTCAAACCAGCCCGACTTGGCACTGTTGGCCCCTTGGGTCTTGGAACCATCCCGTGTATCGTGAATTTTCAGGAGCCAGCCGGCCACTCCCAGCCATAGGCTGACAAATGCATACCACGAACCTTTTCCCTGGCTAACAAAATTCAGATGTCCCGTTCTGGATGGCAGATTGCAGGAGCCACTTGGCTCTGTCCAACCAGCCAGAATTGGCACTGGTGCCACCTTCGGTCTGGGAACCATTCTGCGTGTCGTGTATTTTAAGGAGTACCCCGGCCACTCCCATGCACAAGCCCCAAAAGCAAACCTCGGCCCATTTCCCTGACAAACAAAACTCAGCTACCCCACTTCTGGCTGGCAGAGTGCAGGAGCCACTTGGTACTCTCAAACCAGCCCAACTTGGCACTGGTGCCACCTTGGGTCTGGGAACCATCCTGCGTATCGTGGATTTTCAGGAGCCAGCCGGCCACTCCCAGCCACAAGCCCTGAAACTTAAACCACAGCCCTTTTCTCTGGCAAACAAAATTCAGCTGCCCTCCTTCTGGATGGCAGATTGCAGGTGCCACTTTGTACTATCAAACCAGCCCACTCTTGCACTGGTGCCACCTTGGGTCAGGGAACCATCCTGCGTTTCGTGGATTTTCAGGAGTCACCCGGCCACTCCCAGCTGCAAGCCCTCAAACTCAAACCACGGCCCTTTTCCCTGGCTAACAAAAATCAGATGCCCCGCTCCTGGATGGCAGATTGCAGACGTCACTTGGCACTATCAAACCAGCCCCACTTGGCACTGGTGCAACCTTGGGTCTGGGAACCATCCGGTGTATCGTGGATTTTCATGAGCCAGCCGGCCGCTCCAAGCCAGAGGCCCCAAAATCAAACCTCGGCCCGTTTCCCTGACAAACCAGAGTCAGCAACCCCACTTCTGGATGGCAGATTGCAGGAGCCACTTGGTACTGTCAAACCAGCCAAAGTTGGCACTGGTGCCACCTTGGGTCTGGGAACAATCCCGCGTATCGTGGATTTTCACGAGCCACCTGGCCTTGCCCAGTCATAGGCTACCAAACACAAACCACGGCTCTTTTCCCTGGCTAACAAAATTCAGATGCCCTGCTTCTGCATGGCAGATTGCAGACTCCACTTGGCACTGTCAAACCAGCCCGACTTTGCACTGGTGCCACCTTCGGTGTGGGGACCATCCTGCGTATCGTGGATTTTCAGGAGCCAGCTGGCCACTCCCAGCCATAGGCTGCCAAACACAAACCACGGCCCTTTTCCCTGGCAAACAAAATTCAGATGCCCCGCTTCTGGATGGCAGATTGCAGACGCCACTTGGCTCTGTCAAACCAGCCCGACTTGGAACTGGTGCCACCTTGGGTCTTTGAACCATCCTGTGTATTGTGGATTTTTAGGAGCCAGCCATCCATCCCCAGCCATAGGCTGCCAAACAAAAACCACGGCACTTTGCCCTGGCTAACAAAATTCAGATGCCCCGCTTCAGCATGGCAGATTGCAGACCCCACTTGGCTCTGCCCAACCAGCCAGACTTGGTACTGGTGCCACCTTCGGTCTGGGAACCATATCGCGTGTCGTGGATTTTCAGGAGAACACCGGCCACTCCCAGCCACAGGCCCCGAAAACAAACCTCGGCCCATTTCCCTGAAAAACAAAACTCAGCTACACCGCTTCTGGATGGCAGATTGCAGGAGCCACTTGGTACTGTCAAACCAGCCCAACTTGGCACTGGTGCCACCTTGGGTCTGGGAACCATCCTGCGTATCGTGGATTTTCAGGAGCCAGCCGGTAACTCCCAGGCATAGGCTGCAAAAAAAAAACCTCGGCCAATTGCCACGGCTAACAAAATTCAGATGCCCCGCTTCTGGATGGCAGAATGAAGGAGCAACTTGGTACTGTCAAACCAGCCCAACTTGTCACTGGTACCACGTTGGGTCTGGGAACCATCCTGCGTATCGTGGATTTTCAGGAGCCAGGCGGCCACACCCAGCCATGAGCTGCTAAACACAAACCACGGCCCTTTTCCCTGCCTAACAAAATTCAGATGCCGCTCTTCTGGATTGCAGATTGCAGACGCCACTTGGCTCTGTCCAACCAGCCTGACATAGCACTGGTGCCACCTTGGGTCTGGGAACCATCCTACGTATCGTGGATTTTCAGGAGCCAGCCGGCCACACCCAGCCATGGGCTGCTAAACACAAACCACGGCCCTTTTCCCTGCCTAACAAAATTCAGATGCCCAGCTTCTGGATGGCAGATTGCAGACGCCACTTGGCTCTGTCAAACCAGCCAGACTTGGCACAGGAGCAACATTCTGTCTGGGAACCATTCTGCGTGTCGTGGATTTTCAGGAGCACACCGGCCACTCCCAGACACAGGCCCCAAAAACAAACCTCGTCCCATTTCCCTGACAAACAAAACTCAGCTACCACACTTCTGGATCGCAGATTGCAGACGCCACTTGGCCCTATCAAAGCATCCAGACTTGGCACAGGGGCAAACTTCGGTCTGGGAACCATTTTGCGTGTCGTGGATTTTCAGGAGCCAGCCGGCCACTCCCAGCCACATGCCCTCAAACTTAAATCACGGCCCTTTTCCTTGGCAAACAAAACTCAGATGCCCCGCTTCTGGACGGCAGATTGCAGACACAACTTCGCTCTGTCCAACCAGTCTGACGTGGCATTGGTGCCGCCTTGGGTCTGGGAACCATCCTGCGTATCGTGGATTTTCAGGAGCCAGCCGGCCACACCCAGCCATGGGCTGCTAAACACAAACCACCGACCTTTTCCCTGGCAAACACAATTCAGATGCCCCGCTTCTGGATTGCAGATTGCAGACATCACTTGGCTCTGTCCAACAAGCCTGACTTGAAACTGGTGCCACCTTCGGTCTGGGAACCATCCTGCATATCGTGGATTTTCAGGAGCCAGCCGGCCACTCCAAGCCACAGGCCCCAAAACAAACCTCGGCCCGTTTCCCTGATAAAGAAAACTCAGCTACCCCACTTTTGGATGGCAGATTGCAAGAGCCACTTGGTACTGTCAAACCAGCCCAACTTGGCCCTGTTGCCACCTTGGGTCTGGGAACCATTCTGCGTATCGTGGATTTTCAGGAGCCAGCCGGCCACTCCCAGCCATGGGCTGCCAAACACAAACCACGGCACTTTGAGCTGCCTAACAAAATTAAGATGCCCCGCTTCTGGATTGTAGATTGCCGGATCTACTTGGCACTGACAAACCAGCCCGACTTGGCACTTGTGCCTCCTTGGATCTGGTAATCATCCTGCGTATCGTGGATTTTCATGAGCCACCCGGCCACTCCCAGCCATAGGCTGCCAAAAACAAACCTCGGCCAGTTTCCCTGACAAACAAAACTCAGCTACCCCGCTTCTGGATGGCAGATTGCAGGAGCTTCTTGGCACTGTCAAACCAGCCAAACTTGGCACTGGTGCCACCCTGGGTCTGGGAACCATCCTGCGTATCGTGGATTTTCAGGAGCCATCTGGCCACTCCCAGACGTAGGCTGACAAACACATACCACGAAACTTTTCCTTGGCTAACACAATTCAGATGCCCCGCTTCTGGAATGCAGATTGCAGGAGCTACTTGGCAATGATAAACCAGCCCGACTTGGAAATGGTGCCACCTTTGGTCTGGGAACCAACTTCCGTATCGTGGATTTTCAGGAGCCAGCCGGCCACTACCACCCACAAGCCCTCAACCTTAAACCAGGGCCTTTTTCTCTGGCAAACAAAACTCAGCTGCCCTGCTTCTGGATGGCAGAGTGCAGGAGCCACTTGGAACAATCAAACCAGCCCGACTTGGCACTGGTGCCACCTTGGGTCTGGGAACCATCCTGCGTAGAGTGGATTTTCAGGAGCCAGCCGGCCACGCCCAGCCATAGGCTGCCAAAAACAAACCTCGGCCAGTTTCCCTGACAAACAAAACTCAGCTACCCCGCTTCTGGATGGCAGATTGCAGGAGCTTCTTGGCACTGTCAAACCAGCTCGACTTGGCACTGGTGCCACCTTCGGTCTGGGAACCATCCTGCGTATCGTGGATTTTCAGGAGCCAGCCGGCCACTCCAAGCCGCAAGTCCTCAAACACAAACCACAGCCCTTTTCTCTGGCAAACAAAACTCAGCTGCCCTGCTTCTGGATGGTAGATTGCAGGAGCCACTTGGAACAATCAAACCAGCCAAACTTGGCACTGGTGCCACCTTGGGTCTGGGAACCATCCTGCGTATCGTGGATTTTCAGGAGCCAGTCGGCCACTTCCACCCGCAGGCCCCAAAAACAAACCTCGGCCCTTTTCCCTGACAAACAAAACTCAGCTACCCCGCTTCTGCATGACAGATTGCAGATGCCACTTGGCTCTGTCAAACCAGCCCATCTTGGCACTGGTGCCACCTTGGGTCTGGGAAGCATCCTTCGTATTGTGGATTTTCAGGAGCCAGGAGGCTACTCCCAGCCATAAGGTTCCAAACATAAACCAAGGCCCTTTTTCCCTGGCAAACAAAATTCAGATGCCCCGCTTCTGGATGGCATATTGCAAGAAGTACTTGGCACTGTCAAACCAGGCTGACTTGGATCTGGTGCCACCTTCGGCCTGGGGACCATCCTGCGTATCGTGGATTTTCAAGAGCCAGCTGGCCACTCCAACCACACGCCCTCCAACTCAAACCACGGCCCTTTTCTCTGGCAAACAAAACTCAGCTGCCCTGCTTCTGGATGGCAGATTGCAGGAGACACTTGATACTATTAAACCAGCAAAAGTTGGCTCTGGTGCCACTTTGGGTCTGGGAAACATCCTGTGCATCGTGGATTTTCAGTAGCCAGCAGGCCACTCCCAGCCACAGGCTGCCAAACAGAAACCACGGCCCTTTTCCCTGGCAAAAAAAATTCAGATGCCCCGCTTCTGGATGGCAGATTGCAGACGCCACTTGGCTCTGTCCAACCAGCGAGACCTGGCCCTGGTGCCACCTTCGGTCTGGGAACCATCCTGCGTATCATGGATTTTCAGTAGCCACCCGGCCACTCCAAGCCAAAAGGCCCAAAAACAAACCTCGGCCCATTTCCCTGACAAAAAAAACTCAGCTACCCCACTTCTGGTTGGCAGATTGCAGGAGCCACTTGGTACTGTCAAACCTGCCAAACTTGGCACTGGTGCCACCCTGGGTCTGGGAACCATCCTGCGTATCGTGGATTTTCAGGAGCCAGCTGGCCACTCCCAGACGTAGGCTGACAAACACATACCACGAAACTTTTCCTTGGCTAACACAATTCAGATGCCCCGCTTCTGGAATGCAGATTGCAGGAGCTACTTGGCAATGATAAACCAGCCCGACTTGGAAATGGTGCCACCTTTGGTCTGGGAACCATCCTGCGTATCGTGGATTTTCAGGAGCCAGCCGGCCACACCCAGCCTCATTTCCCGAAAAGAATCCTCAGCCCGTTTCCCTGACAAACAAAACTCAGCTTCCCGCTTCTGGATGGCAGATTGCAGTTGCCACTTGGTACTGTCAAACCAGCACAACTTTGCACTGGTGCCGCCTTGTGTCTGGGAACCATCCTGCATATTGTGGATTATCAGGAGCCAGCCGCGCACTCCCAGACATAGGATGAAAAGTACAAACCACGGACCTTTTCCCTGGCTAACAAAATTCAGACGCCCCGTTATGGATGGCAGATTGCAGGAGCTACTTGGTACTATCAAACCAGCCCAATTTGTCACTGGTGCCACCTTTTGTCTGGGAACCTTACTGCGTATCGTGGATTTTCAGGAACCACCAGGCCACTCCAAGCCATAGGCTGCCAAAAACAAACTACGGCACTCTCCCTGCCTAAAAAAATTGAGATGCCCCTCTTGCGGATAGCAGATTGTAGGAGCTACTTGGCACTGTAAAAGCAGCTCGACTTGGCACTGGTGCCAACTTCGGTCTGGGAACCATCCTGCGTATGGTGGATTTTCACGAGCCAGCCGGCCACTCCCAGCCGCAAGTCCTCAAACTCAAACCACGGCCCTTTTCTCTGGCAAACAAAACTTAGCTGCCCTGCTTCTGGATGGCAGATTGCAGGAGGCACTTGGAACAATCAAACCAGCCAAACTTTGCACTGGTGCCACCTTGGGTCTGAAACCTACCTGCGTATCATGGATTTTCAGTAGCCAGCCGGCCACTCCCAGCCATAGCCTGCCAAACACAAACCACAGCCCTTTTCCCTGGCTAACAAAATTCAGATGCCCCGTTCTGGATGGCAGATTGCAGACGCCACTTCGCTCTGTCCAACCAGCCCGACTTGGCCCTGGTGCCACCTTGGGTCTGGGAACCATCCTGCGTATTGTGGATTTTCAGGAGCCACCCGGCCACTCCCAGCCATAGGCTGCCAAGCACAAACCACGATGCTTTTCCCTGACGAACAAACCTCAGCTACCCCGCTTCTGGATGGCAGATTGCAGGAGTCACTTCGTACTGTCAAACCAGCCTACCTTGGCACTGGTGCCACCTTGGGTCTGGGAACCATCCTACATATGGTGGATTTTCAGGAGCCAGCCGGCCACTCCCAGCCACAGGCCCCCAAAAAAAACCTTGGCCCTTTTCCGTGACAAACAAATCTCAGGTACCCTGCTTTTAGATGGCAGATTTCAGGAGTCACTTCGTACTGTCAAACCAACCCAACTTGGCACTGGTGCCCACCTTGGGTCAGGGAACCATTCTGCGTATCGTGGATTTTCAGGAGCCACCCCGCCACTCCAAGCCATAGGCTGCCAAACACAAACCACGGCACTTTTTTCTGGCTAACAAAATTCAGATGCCCCGCTTCTGGATGGCAGATTGCAGACACCACTTGGCTCTGTCCAAGCAGCCCAACTTGGCACTGGTGCCCCATTCGGTCTGGGAACCATCCTGCGTATCGTGGATTTTCAGGAGCCAGCTTGCCACTCCCAGACTTAGGCTGACAAACACATACCACAAAACTTTTCCTTGGCTAACACAATTCAGATGCCCCGCTTCTGGATGGCAGATTGCAGACGCCACTTGGCTCTGTCCAACCAGCCTGACTTGGCACTGGTGCCACCTTGGGTCTGGGAACCATCCTGCGTATCGTGGATTTTCAAGAGCCAGCCGGCCACGCCCAGCCAGAAGCCCTCAAACTCAAACCACGGCTTTTTTCTCTCGCAAAAAAATCAGCTGCCCTGCTTCTGGATGGCAGATTGCAGGAGTCAGTTTGTACTGTCAAACCAGCCCAACTTGGCACTGGTTCCACCTTCGGTCTGGAGACCATCCAGCGTATCGTGGATTTTCAGGAGCCAGCCGGCCACTCCCAGCCATGGGCTGCCAAACACAAACCACGGCCCTTTACCCTGCCTAACAAAATTCAGATGCCGCTCTTGTGGATCGCAAATTGCAGGAACTGCTTTGCATTATCAAACCAGCCCGACTTGGCACTGGTGCCACCTTGGGTCTGGGAACCATCCTGCGTATCGTGGATTTTCAAGAGCCAGCCGGCCACTCCCAGCCAGAAGCCCTCAAACTCAAACCACGGCCCTGTTCTCTCGCAAAAAAATCAGCTGCCCTGCTTCTGGATGGCAGATTGCAGGAGCCACTTTGTACTGTCAAACCAGCCCAACTTGGCACTGGTGCCACCTTCGGTCTGGAGACCATCCTGCGTATCGTGGATTTTCAGGAGCCAGCCGGCCACTCCCAGCCATAGGCTGTCAAACACAAGCCACGGCCCTTTTTCCTGGCAAACAAAATTCAGATGCCCTGCTTCTGGATGGCAGATTGCAGACGCCACTTGCCTCTGTCCACACAGCCAGACCTGAATCTGGTGCCACCTTGGGTCTGGGAACCATCCTGCGTATCGTGGATTTTCTGGAGCCAGCCGGCCAATACTAGCCATAGGCTGCCAAACAAAAACCACGGCCCTTTTCCCTGGCTAACAAAATTCAGATGCCCCGCTTCTGGATGGCAGATTGCAGGAGGTACTTGGCACTGTCAAACCAGCCCGACTTGGCAGTGGTGCCACCTTTGGTCTGGAGACCATCCTGCGTATCGTGGATTTTAAGGAGCCAGCCCGCCACTCCCAGCCACAGGCCCTTAAATTCAAACCACGGCCCTTTTCTCTGGCAAACAAAACTCAGCTGCTCTGCTTCTGGATGGCAGATTGCAGGAGCCACTTGGAACAATCATACCAGCCAAACATGGCACGGGTGCCACCTTGGGTCTGGGAACCATCCTGCGTATCGTGGATTTTCCAGAGCCAGCTGGCCACTCCTTGCCTTCGGCTGCCAAACTCAAACCACATCACTTTTCCTTGGCTAACAAAATTCAGATGCTCTGCTTCTGGATTGCAGATTGCATATGCCACTTGGCTCTGTCCAAAAAGCCCGCTGTGGAACTGGTGCCACCTTGGACCTTGGAACCATCCTGCGTATCGTGGATTTTCAGGAGCCAGCCGGCCACTCCCCGCCACAAGCCCTCAATCTTAAACCACGGCCCTTTTCTCTGGCAAACAAAACTCAGCAGCCCTGCTTCTGGAAGGCAGATTGCAGGAGCCACTTGGTACTGTCAAACCAGCCCAACTTGGCATTGGTGCCACCTTCGGTCTGGGGACCATCCTGCTTATCATGGATTTTCAGGAACCAGCCAGCCACTTCCAGCCACAAGCCCTCAAATTCAAACCACGTCCCTTTTCTCTGGAAAACAAAACTCAGCTGCCCTGCTTCTGGATGGCAGATTGCAGGAGCCACTTGGTACTATCAAACCAGCCCGACTTGGCACTGCTGCCGCCTTGGGTCTGGGAACCATCCTGCGTATCGTGGATTTTCAGGAGACACCCGTCCACTCCCAATCATAGGCTGCCAAACACAAACCACGGCCCTTTTCCCTGGCTAACAAAATACAGATGTCCCGTTCTGGATGGCTGATTGCAGGAGACACTTGGCACTGTCAAACCAGCCCGACTTGGCAATGCTAGCGCCTTTGGTCTTGGAACCATCCTGCGTATCGTGGATTTTCAGGAGCCAGCCGGCCACCTCCAGCAACAGGCCCCATAAACATGCCTGGCCCGTATCCTGAAAAACAAAACTCATCTACTCCGCTTCTGGATGGCAGATTGCAGACGCCACTTCTCACTGTCAAACCAGCCCGACTTGGCAATGCTGCCGCCTTGGGTCTGGGAACCATCCTGCGTATCGTGGATTTTCAGGAGACACCCGGCCACTCCCAGCCATAGGCTGCCAAACACAAACCACAGCCCTTTTCCCTGCCTAACAAAATTCAGATGCCCTGCTTCTGGATGTCAGATTGCAGACACCACTTGGCTCTGTCCAACGAGCCCGACTTGGCACTGGTGCCACCTTGGGTCTGGGAACCATCCTGCGTATCGTGGATTTTCAGGAGCCACCCGGCCCCTCCGAACCATAGGCTGCCAAATACATACCTTGGCCCTTTTACCTGGCAAACAAAACTCAGCTGCCCTGCTTCTGGATGGCAGATTGCAGGAGCCACTTGGTACTATCAAACCAGCCCAACTTGGCACTGGTGCCACCTTGGGTCTGGGAACCATTCGTCAGATCGTGGATTTTCAGGGCCAGCCGGCCACTCCCAGCCATAGGATGCCAAACACAAACCACGGCCCTTTTCCCTGCCAAACAAAATTCAGATGGCCCGCTTCTGGATGGCAGATTGCAGACAGCACTTGGCTCTGTCCAACCAGCCCCACTTGGCCCTGGTGCCACCTTGGGTCTGGGAATCATCCTGCGTGTCGTGGATTTTCAGGAGCCAGCCGGCCACTTCCAGCAACAGGCCCCATAAATATGCCTGGCCCGTATCCTGACAAACAAAACTCATCTACTCCGCTTCTGGATGGCAGATTGCAGACGCCACTTCGCACTGTCAAACCAGCCCGACTTGGCAATGCTGCCGCCTTGGGTCTGGGAACCATCATGCGTATCGTGGATTTTCAGGAGACACCCGGCCACTCCCAGCCATAGGCTGCCAAACACAATCCACGGCACTTTGGCCTGCCTAAAAAAATTGAGATGCCCCTCTTGTGGATAGCAGATTGCAGGAGCTGCTTGGCACTGTCAAAGCAGCTCGTCCTGGCACTGGTGCCACCTTCGGTGGGGACCATCCTGCGTATCGTGGATTTTCAAGAGCCAGCCGGCCACTCCAAGCCACAAGCCCTCAAACTCAAACCACGGCCCTTTTCTCTGGCAAACAAAACTCAGCTGCCCTGCTTCTGGATGGCAGATTGCAGGAGCCACTTGGTACAATCAAACCAGCCAAACTTGGCACTGGTGCCACCTTGGGTCTGGGAACCATCCTGCGTATCGTGGATTTTCAGGCGCCGGCCGGCCACTTCCAGCAACAGGCCCCAAAAATACACCTGGCCTGTTTCGTGACAACCAAAACACATCTACTGCGCTTCTGGATTGCAGATTGCAGGAGCCACTTGGAACAATCAAACCAGCCCAACTTGGCACTGGTGCCACCTTGGGTCTTTGAACCATCCTGCATATCGTGGATTTTCAGGAGCCAGCTGGCCACTCCCAGCCATGTGCAGCCAAACAAAAACCACGGCCCTTTTCCCTGGCAAACAAGATTCAGATGCCCCTCTTGTGGATAGCAGATTGCAGGAGCTACTTGGCACTGTTAAACCAGCCCGACTTGGCACTGGTGCCATCTTGGGTCTGGGAACCATCCTGCGTATCGTGGATTCTCAGGAGCCACCCGGACAGTCCAAGCCATAGGCTGCCAAAAAAGAACCATGGCCCTTTGCCCTGGCTAAAAAAATTCAGGTTCCCCGCTTCTGGATGGCAGATTGCAGACACCACTTGTCTCTGTCCAACCAGCCCGACTTGGCAATTCTGCCACCTTGGGTCTCGGAACCATCCTGCGTATCGTGGATATCCAGGAGCCAGCCGCCCACTCCCAGCCATAGGCTGCCAAACAAAAACCACGGCCCTTTTCCCAGGCAAACAAATTCAGATGCCCCGCTTCATGATGGCAGAATGCAGAACATACTTGGCACTATCAAACTAGCCCGACTTGGCACTTGTGCCACCTTGGGTCTGGGAACCATCCTGCGTATCGTGGATTTTCATGAGCCAGCTGGCCACTTCCAGCCATAGACTGCCAAACACAAACCACTGCCTTTTTCCCTGACTAACAAAATTCAGATACCCATCTTCTGGATGGCAGATAGCAGGAGCCACTGGGCACTGTCATACCAGGCAGACTTGGAACTGGTGCCACCTTGGATCTAGGAACCATCCTGCGTATCGTGGATTTTCAGGACCCACCCATGAGCTCCCTGCCATGGGCTGCCAAACACAAACACGGGCCCTTTTCCCTGCCTAAAATTCAGATGCCCGTCTTGTGGATGGCAGATTGCAGAAGCATCTTGGCTCTGTCCAAAAATCCCGACTTGGCACTGGTGCCATCTTGGGTCTGGGAACCATCCTGCGTATCGTGGATTTTCAGCAGCCAGCCGGCCACTTCCAGCCACAGGCCTCAGAAACAAACCTCGTCCCGCTTTCCTGATAAACAAAAATCAGCAGCCCTGCTTCTGGGTGGCATATTGTAGGAGACACTTGGTACAATCAAACCAGCCCAACTTGACACTGGTGCCACCTTCAGCCTGGTGACCATACAGCATATCGTGGATATTCAGGAGACAGCCAGACACTCAGAGCCACAAGCCCTCAAATGAAACGACGGCCCTTTTCCCTGGCAAACAAAACCCAGCTCCCTGCTTCTGGATGGCAGATTGCAGGAGCCACTTGGTACTATCAAAACAGCCCGACTTTGCACTGGTGCCACCTTGGGTCTGGGAACCATCCTGCGTATCGTGGATTTTAAGGAGCCAGCTGGCCAAACCCAGCCACAAGCCCCCAAGCACAAACCACGGCCATTTTCTCTGGCAAACTAAACTGAGCTGCCCTGCTTCTTCTGGATGGCAGATTGAAGACGCCACTTGGCTCTGTCCAACCAGCCCGACTTGGCACTGGTTCCACCTTGGGTCTGGGAACCATCCTTCGTATCGTGGATTTTCAGGAGCCAGCCGGCCAATTCCAGCAACATGCCCCAAAAAAATCCTGGCTCGTTTACCTGACAAACAAAAATCAGCTACCCCCCTTCTGGATGGCAGATTACAGGAGCCACTTGGTAATGTCAAACCAGTACAACTTGGCACTGGTGCCACCTTGGGTCTGGGAACTATCCTGCGTATAGTAGATTTTCAGGAACCAGACGGCCACTCCCAGCTATAGGCTGCCAAACACAAACCACGGACCTTTTCTCTGGCAAAAAAAATTCAGATGCCCCGCTTCTGGATGGCAGATTGCAGACGCCACTTGGCGCTGTCCAACCATCCCAACTAGGCACTGGTTCCATCTTGGGTCTGGGAACCATCCTGCGTATCGTGGATTCTCAGGATCCAGCCGGCCACTTCCAGCCATAGGACCCAAAAACATACCTCGGCCCGTTTTCCTGACAAACAAAACTCAGCTGCCCTGCTTCTGGATGGCAGATTGCAGGAGCCACGTGGTACAATCAAACAAGCTCGACTTGGCACTGGTGCCACCTTTGGTCCGAGAACAATCCTGCGTATCATGGATTTTCAGGAGCCAGCTGGCCACTCCAAGCCACAAGCCCTCAAACTAAAACCACGGCCCTTTGGCAAAAAAAACTCAGCTATCCTGCTTCTGGATGGCAGATTGCAGGAGCCACTTTGTACTGTCAAACCAGCCCAACTTGGCACTGGTGCCACCTTGGGTCTGGGAACCGTCCTGCGTATGGTGGATTTTCAGGAGCTATCCGGCCACTCGCAGCCATAGGCTGCCAAACACAAACCACGGCACTTTTCCCTGGCTAAACAAAATTCAGATGCCCCGTTCTGGATGGCAGATTGCAGGAGCCACTTCGCACGGTCAAACCAGCCGCACTTGGCACTGGTGCCACCTTGGGTCCGGGAAGCATCCTGCGTATCGTGGATTTTCAGGAGTCATCCGGCCACTCCCAGCCATAGGCGGCCAAACAAAAACCACGGCCTTTTTCCCTGGCAAACAAAACTGAGCTGCCCTGCTTCTGGATAGCAGATTGCAGACGCCACTTGGCTCTGTCCAACAAGCCCGATGTGGAACTGGTGCCACCTTCGGTCTGGGAACCATCCTGCGTATCTTGGATTTTCAGGAGCCAGCCGGCCACTTCCAGAAACATGCCCCAAAAATAATCCTGGCCCGTTTCCCTGACAAACAAAACTCAGCTGCCCTGCTTCTGGATGGCAGATTGCTGGAGCCACTTGGCACTGTCAAACCAGTCCAATTTAGCACTGGTGCCACCTTTGCTCTGGGAACCATCCTGCGTATCGTGGATTCTCAGGAGCCACCCGGACACTCCCAGCCATAGGCTGCCAAACAGAAACCACGGCCCTTTGCCCTGGCTACCAAAATTCAGATGCCCCGCTTCTGGATGGCAGATTGCAGACACCACTTGTCTCTGTCCAACCATTCCGACTTGGCACTGGTGCCACCTTGTGTCTGGAAACCATCCTGAGTATCGTGGATTTTCAGGAGCCAGCCGGCCACTTCTAGCCATAGGCTGCCAAACACAAACCACGGCCCTTTTCCCTGGCTAACAAAATTCAGATGCCCCTCTTCTGGATGGCAGATAGCAGGAACCACTGTGCACTGTTAAATCAGGCCGACTTGGAACGGGTGCCACCTTGGGTCTGGGAACCATCCTGCGTATCGTGGATTTTCAGGAGCCAGCAGGCCACTCCCAGCCATAGGCTGGAAAACTCAAACCATGGCCCTTTTCTCTGGCAAACAAAACTCAGCTGCCCTGCTACTGGATGGCAGATTGAAGGAGCCACTTGGTATTATCAAACCAGCCCGACTTGGCACTGGTGCCACCTTGGGTCTGGGAACCATCCTGTGTATTGTGGATTTTCAGGAGGCGCCCGACCTCTCCTAGCCACAAGCCCTCAAACTCAAACGGCCCTTTTCTCTGGCAAACAAAATTCAGCTGCCCTGCTTCTGGATGGCAGATTGCAGGAGCCACTTTGTACTACCAAACCAGCCCAACTTGGCACTGGTGCCCCCTTGGGTCTTTGAACCATCCGGTATATCGTGGATTTTCAGGGCCAGCCAGCCACTCCCAGCCATAGGCTGCCAAACACAAACCACGGCCCTTTTCCCTGGCTAACAAAATTAAGATGGCCCTCTTGAGGATGGCAGATTGCAGGAGATACTTGGCACTGTCAAACCAGCCCGACTTGGCATTGGTGCTACCTTCGGTCTTGGGACCATCCTGCGTATCGGGGATTTTCAGGACCCAGCCGGCCACTCCAAGCCACGAGCCCTCAAATTCAAACCAAGGACCTTTTCTCTGGCAAACAGGCCTCAGCTGCCCTGCTTCGGGATGGCAGATTGCAGGAGCCACTTGGAGCAATCATAGCAGCCAAACCTGGCACTGGGTCCACCTTGGGTCTGGGAACAATCATGCGTACCGTGGATTTTCAGGAGCCAGCTGTCCACTCCCAGCCATCGGCTGCCAAAATCAAACCACGACCCTTTGCTCTGGCAAACAAAACTCAGCTGCCCTGCTTCTGGATGGCAGATTGCAGGAGCCACTTGGTATTATCAAACCAGCCCGACTTGGCACTGGTGCTACCTTTGGTCTGGGAACGATCCTGCGCATCGTGGATTTTCAGGAGCCACCCGGCCACTCCCAGCCACAATCCCTCAAACTCAAACCACGGCTCTTTTCTCTGGCAAACAAAACTCAGCTGCCCTGCTTCTGGATGGCAGATTGCTGGAGCCACTTGGCACTGTCAAACCAGTCCAACTTGGCACTGGTGAAACCTTGGTCTTTGAACCATCCTGCATATCGTGGATTTTCAGGAACCAGCCTGCCACTCCAAGCCATCGGCTGTCAAACACAAGCCATGGCCCTTTTTCCTGGCAAACAAAATTCAGATGCCCCGCTTCTGGATGGCAGATTGCAGCAGCCACTTGGCACTATCAAACCGGCCTGACTTGGAACTGGTGCCACCTTGGGTCTGGGAATCATCCTGCGTATCGTGGTTTTTCCGGAGCAAGCCGACCACTCCCAGCCATGGCCGTCACAACACAAACCGACGCCGTTTTCCCTAGCTAAAAAAATTCAGATGCCCTGTTCTGGATGGCAGATTGCAGCAGCGACATGTCACTATGAAACCAGCCCGACTTGGCACTGGTGCCACCTTGGGTCAGGGAACCATTCTGCGTATCGTGGATTTTCAGGAGCCACCCCGCCACTCCCAGCCATAGGCTGCCAAACACAAACCACGGCACTTTTTTCTGGCTAACAAAATTCAGATGCCCCGCTTCTGGATGGCAGATTGCAGACACCACTTGGCTCTGTCCAAGCAGCCCAACTTGGCACTGGTGCCCCATTCGGTCTGGGAACCATCCTGCGTATCGTGGATTTTCAGGAGCCAGCTGGCCACTCCCAGACTTAGGCTGACAAACACATACCACAAAACTTTTCCTTGGCTAACACAATTCAGATGCCCCGCTTCTGGATGGCAGATTGCAGACGCCACTTGGCTCTGTCCAACCAGCCTGACTTGGCACTGGTGCCACCTTGGGTCTGGGAACCATCCTGCGTATCGTGGATTTTCAAGAGCCAGCCGGCCACGCCCAGCCAGAAGCCCTCAAACTCAAACCACGGCTTTTTTCTCTCGCAAAAAAATCAGCTGCCCTGCTTCTGGATGGCAGATTGCAGGAGTCAGTTTGTACTGTCAAACCAGCCCAACTTGGCACTGGTTCCACCTTCGGTCTGGAGACCATCCAGCGTATCGTGGATTTTCAGGAGCCAGCCGGCCACTCCCAGCCATGGGCTGCCAAACACAAACCACGGCCCTTTACCCTGCCTAACAAAATTCAGATGCCGCTCTTGTGGATCGCAAATTGCAGGAACTGCTTTGCATTATCAAACCAGCCCGACTTGGCACTGGTGCCACCTTGGGTCTGGGAACCATCCTGCGTATCGTGGATTTTCAAGAGCCAGCCGGCCACTCCCAGCCAGAAGCCCTCAAACTCAAACCACGGCCCTGTTCTCTCGCAAAAAAATCAGCTGCCCTGCTTCTGGATGGCAGATTGCAGGAGCCACTTTGTACTGTCAAACCAGCCCAACTTGGCACTGGTGCCACCTTCGGTCTGGAGACCATCCTGCGTATCGTGGATTTTCAGGAGCCAGCCGGCCACTCCCAGCCATAGGCTGTCAAACACAAGCCACGGCCCTTTTTCCTGGCAAACAAAATTCAGATGCCCTGCTTCTGGATGGCAGATTGCAGACGCCACTTGCCTCTGTCCACACAGCCAGACCTGAATCTGGTGCCACCTTGGGTCTGGGAACCATCCTGCGTATCGTGGATTTTCAGGAGCCAGCAGGCCACTCCCAGCCATAGGCTGGAAAACTCAAACCATGGCCCTTTTCTCTGGCAAACAAAACTCAGCTGCCCTGCTACTGGATGGCAGATTGAAGGAGCCACTTGGTATTATCAAACCAGCCCGACTTGGCACTGGTGCCACCTTGGGTCTGGGAACCATCCTGTGTATTGTGGATTTTCAGGAGGCGCCCGACCTCTCCTAGCCACAAGCCCTCAAACTCAAACGGCCCTTTTCTCTGGCAAACAAAATTCAGCTGCCCTGCTTCTGGATGGCAGATTGCAGGAGCCACTTTGTACTACCAAACCAGCCCAACTTGGCACTGGTGCCCCCTTGGGTCTTTGAACCATCCGGTATATCGTGGATTTTCAGGGCCAGCCAGCCACTCCCAGCCATAGGCTGCCAAACACAAACCACGGCCCTTTTCCCTGGCTAACAAAATTAAGATGGCCCTCTTGAGGATGGCAGATTGCAGGAGATACTTGGCACTGTCAAACCAGCCCGACTTGGCATTGGTGCTACCTTCGGTCTTGGGACCATCCTGCGTATCGGGGATTTTCAGGACCCAGCCGGCCACTCCAAGCCACGAGCCCTCAAATTCAAACCAAGGACCTTTTCTCTGGCAAACAGGCCTCAGCTGCCCTGCTTCGGGATGGCAGATTGCAGGAGCCACTTGGAACAATCATAGCAGCCAAACCTGGCACTGGGTCCACCTTGGGTCTGGGAACAATCATGCGTACCGTGGATTTTCAGGAGCCAGCTGTCCACTCCCAGCCATCGGCTGCCAAAATCAAACCACGACACTTTCCTCTGGCAAACAAAACTCAGCTGCCCTGCTTCTGGATGGCAGATTGCAGGAGCCACTTGGTATTATCAAACCAGCCCGACTTGGCACTGGTGCTACCTTTGGTCTGGGAACGATCCTGCGCATCGTGGATTTTCAGGAGCCACCCGGCCACTCCCAGCCACAATCCCTCAAACTCAAACCACGGCTCTTTTCTCTGGCAAACAAAACTCAGCTGCCCTGCTTCTGGATGGCAGATTGCTGGAGCCACTTGGCACTGTCAAACCAGTCCAACTTGGCACTGGTGAAACCTTGGTCTTTGAACCATCCTGCATATCGTGGATTTTCAGGAACCAGCCTGCCACTCCAAGCCATCGGCTGTCAAACACAAGCCATGGCCCTTTTTCCTGGCAAACAAAATTCAGATGCCCCGCTTCTGGATGGCAGATTGCAGCAGCCACTTGGCACTATCAAACCGGCCTGACTTGGAACTGGTGCCACCTTGGGTCTGGGAATCATCCTGCGTATCGTGGTTTTTCCGGAGCAAGCCGACCACTCCCAGCCATGGCCGTCACAACACAAACCGACGCCGTTTTCCCTAGCTAAAAAAATTCAGATGCCCTGTTCTGGATGGCAGATTGCAGGAGCGACTTGTCACTATGAAACCAGCCCGACTTGGCACTGGTGCCACCTTGGGTCTGGGAACCATTCTGCGTATCGTGGATTTTCAGGAGCCACCCCGCCACTCCCAGCCATAGGCTGCCAAACACAAACCACGGCACTTTTTTCTGGCTAACAAAATTCAGATGCCCCGCTTCTGGATGGCAGATTGCAGACACCACTTGGCTCTGTCCAAGCAGCCCAACTTGGCACTGGTGCCCCATTCGGTCTGGGAACCATCCTGCGTATCGTGGATTTTCAGGAGCCAGCTGGCCACTCCCAGACTTAGGCTGACAAACACATACCACAAAACTTTTCCTTGGCTAACACAATTCAGATGCCCCGCTTCTGGATGGCAGATTGCAGACGCCACTTGGCTCTGTCCAACCAGCCTGACTTGGCACTGGTGCCACCTTGGGTCTGGGAACCATCCTGCGTATCGTGGATTTTCAAGAGCCAGCCGGCCACGCCCAGCCAGAAGCCCTCAAACTCAAACCACGGCTTTTTTCTCTCGCAAAAAAATCAGCTGCCCTGCTTCTGGATGGCAGATTGCAGGAGTCAGTTTGTACTGTCAAACCAGCCAAACTTGGCACTGGTTCCACCTTCGGTCTGGAGACCATCCAGCGTATCGTGGATTTTCAGGAGCCAGCCGGCCACTCCCAGCCATGGGCTGCCAAACACAAACCACGGCCCTTTACCCTGCCTAACAAAATTCAGATGCCGCTCTTGTGGATCGCAAATTGCAGGAACGGCTTTGCATTATCAAACCAGCCCGACTTGGCACTGGTGCCACCTTGGGTCTGGGAACCATCCTGCGTATCGTGGATTTTCAAGAGCCAGCCGGCCACTCCCAGCCAGAAGCCCTCAAACTCAAACCACGGCCCTGTTCTCTCGCAAAAAAATCAGCTGCCCTGCTTCTGGATGGCAGATTGCAGGAGCCACTTTGTACTGTCAAACCAGCCCAACTTGGCACTGGTGCCACCTTCGGTCTGGAGACCATCCTGCGTATCGTGGATTTTCAGGAGCCAGCCGGCCACTCCCAGCCATAGGCTGTCAAACACAAGCCACGGCCCTTTTTCCTGGCAAACAAAATTCAGATGCCCTGCTTCTGGATGGCAGATTGCAGACGCCACTTGCCTCTGTCCACACAGCCAGACCTGAATCTGGTGCCACCTTGGGTCTGGGAACCATCCTGCGTATCGTGGATTTTCAGGAGCCAGCAGGCCACTCCCAGCCATAGGCTGGAAAACTCAAACCATGGCCCTTTTCTCTGGCAAACAAAACTCAGCTGCCCTGCTACTGGATGGCAGATTGAAGGAGCCACTTGGTATTATCAAACCAGCCCGACTTGGCACTGGTGCCACCTTGGGTCTGGGAACCATCCTGTGTATTGTGGATTTTCAGGAGGCGCCCGACCTCTCCTAGCCACAAGCCCTCAAACTCAAACGGCCCTTTTCTCTGGCAAACAAAATTCAGCTGCCCTGCTTCTGGATGGCAGATTGCAGGAGCCACTTTGTACTACCAAACCAGCCCAACTTGGCACTGGTGCCCCCTTGGGTCTTTGAACCATCCGGTATATCGTGGATTTTCAGGGCCAGCCAGCCACTCCCAGCCATAGGCTGCCAAACACAAACCACGGCCCTTTTCCCTGGCTAACAAAATTAAGATGGCCCTCTTGAGGATGGCAGATTGCAGGAGATACTTGGCACTGTCAAACCAGCCCGACTTGGCATTGGTGCTACCTTCGGTCTTGGGACCATCCTGCGTATCGGGGATTTTCAGGACCCAGCCGGCCACTCCAAGCCACGAGCCCTCAAATTCAAACCAAGGACCTTTTCTCTGGCAAACAGGCCTCAGCTGCCCTGCTTCGGGATGGCAGATTGCAGGAGCCACTTGGAACAATCATAGCAGCCAAACCTGGCACTGGGTCCACCTTGGGTCTGGGAACAATCATGCGTACCGTGGATTTTCAGGAGCCAGCTGTCCACTCCCAGCCATCGGCTGCCAAAATCAAACCACGACACTTTCCTCTGGCAAACAAAACTCAGCTGCCCTGCTTCTGGATGGCAGATTGCAGGAGCCACTTGGTATTATCAAACCAGCCCGACTTGGCACTGGTGCTACCTTTGGTCTGGGAACGATCCTGCGCATCGTGGATTTTCAGGAGCCACCCGGCCACTCCCAGCCACAATCCCTCAAACTCAAACCACGGCTCTTTTCTCTGGCAAACAAAACTCAGCTGCCCTGCTTCTGGATGGCAGATTGCTGGAGCCACTTGGCACTGTCAAACCAGTCCAACTTGGCACTGGTGAAACCTTGGTCTTTGAACCATCCTGCATATCGTGGATTTTCAGGAACCAGCCTGCCACTCCAAGCCATCGGCTGTCAAACACAAGCCATGGCCCTTTTTCCTGGCAAACAAAATTCAGATGCCCCGCTTCTGGATGGCAGATTGCAGCAGCCACTTGGCACTATCAAACCGGCCTGACTTGGAACTGGTGCCACCTTGGGTCTGGGAATCATCCTGCGTATCGTGGTTTTTCCGGAGCAAGCCGACCACTCCCAGCCATGGCCGTCACAACACAAACCGACGCCGTTTTCCCTAGCTAAAAAAATTCAGATGCCCTGTTCTGGATGGCAGATTGCAGGAGCGACTTGTCACTATGAAACCAGCCCGACTTGGCACTGGTGCCACCTTTGGTCTGGGAACCATCCTGCGTATAGTGGATTTTCAGGAGTCACCAGGCCACTCCCAGCCATAGGCTGCCAAACACAAACCACGGCCCTTTTCCCTGGCTAACAAAATTCAGTTGCCCCGCTTCTGGATGGCAGATTGCAGACACCACTTGGCTCTGTCCAACCAGCCCAACTTGGCACTGGTGCCACCTTGGGTCTGGGAACCATCCTGCATATCAAGGATTTTCAGGAGCCAGCCGGCCACTGCCAGCCATGGGCTGCCAAACACAAACCACGGCGCTTTTCCCTGCCGAAAAAAATTCACATGACCCTCTTGTGCATGGCAGATTGCAGGAGACACTTGGTACTGTCAAACCAGCTCGACTTGGCACTGGTGCCACCCTCGGTGTGGGGAACATCCTGCGTATCGTGGATTTTCTGGAGCCAGCCGGCCACTCCAAGCCACAAGCCCTCAAACTCAAACCACGGCTCTCTTTTCTGGCAAACAAAACTCAGCTGCCCTGCTTCTGGATGGCAGATTGCAGGAGCCACTTCGTACTATCAAAGCAGCCCAACTTGGCACTGGTGCCACCTTCGGTCTTTGAACCATCCGGCATATCGTGGATTTTCTGGGCCAGCAGGCCAGTCCCAGCCATAGGCTGCCAAACACAAACCACGGCCCTTTTCCCTGGCTAAGAAAATTAAGATTGCCCGTTCTGGATGGCAGAATGCAGACATCACTTGGCTCTGTCCAACCAGCCCGACTTGGCATTGGTGCCACTTTCGGTCTGGGGACCTTCATGCTTATCATGGATTTTCAGGAGCCATCCAGCCACTCCCAGCCACAAGCCCTCAAATTCAAACCACGGCCCTTTTCTCTGGAAAAAAAAACTCAGCTGCCCTGCTTCTGGACGGCAGATTGCAGGAGCCACTTGGTACTGTCAAACCAGCCAAACATGGCACTGGTGCCACGTTGGGTCTGGGAACCATCCTGCGTATCGTGGATTTTCCGGAGCCAGCTGGAAACTCCAAGCGTTCGGATGCCAAACATCAGCCCCGGCCCTTTTCCCTGGCTAACAAAATTCAGATGCCCTGCGTCTGGATGGCAGATTGCAGACGCCACTTGGCTCTGTCCAACAAGCCCGATGTGGAACTGGTGCCACCTTCGGTCTGGGAAACATCCTGCGTATCTTGGATTTTCAGGAGCCAGCCTGCCACTCCCAGCCACAGGCCCTCAAACATAAACGACAGCCCTTTTCTCTGGCAAACAAAACTCAGCTACCCTGCTTCTGGATGGCAAAATGCAGGAGCCACTTGGAGCAATCAAACCAGACAAACTTGGCACTGGTGCCACCTTGGGTCTGGGAAACATCCCGCGTATCCTGGATTTTCAGGAGCCAGCTGGCAACTCCCAGCCATAGGCTTTCAAACACAAACCACGGCCCTTTACGTTTGCAAAAATAATTCAGATGCCCCGCTTCTGGATGGCAGATTGCAGACGCCACTTGGCTCTGTCCAACAGGCGTGACTTGGCACTGCTGCCACCTTCGGTCTGGGAACCATCCTCCGTATCGTGGATTTTCAGGTGCCAGCCGGCCACTTCCAGCAACAGGCCCCAAAAATAACCTGGCCCGTTTCCTGACAAACAAAACTCAGCTACCCCGCTTCTGGAAGGCAGATTGCAGGAGCCACTTGGTACTGTCAAACCAGCCCAACTTGGACCGGGTCCCACCTTGGGTCTGGGAACCATCCTGCGTATCGTGGATTTTCAGGAGCCAGCCGGCCACTCCAAGCCACAAGCCCTCAAACTCAAACCACGGCCCTTTTCCCTGCCTAACAAAACTCAGCTGCCCTGCTTCTGGATGGCAGATTGCAGCAGCCACTTGGTACTGTCAAACCAGCCCAACTTGGCACTGGTTCCACCTTGGGCCTGGGAACCATCCTGCGTTTCGTGGATTTTCAGGAGCCAGCCGGCCACTCCCAGCCATAGGCTGCCAAACACAAACCACGGCCCTTTTCCCTGGCTAACAAAATTCAGATGCCCCGCTTCTGGATGGCAGATTGCATACACCACTTGGCTCTGTCCAACCAGCCCAACTTGGCACTGGTGCCACCTTGGGTCTGGGAACCATCCTGCATATCGTGGATTTTCAGGAGCCACCCGGCCACTCCCAATCATAGGCTGACAAACACAAACCTCGGCCCTTTTCCCTGGGAAAAAAAACTCAGCTGCCCCGCTTCTGGATGGCAGATTGCATACACCACTTGGCTCTGTCCAACCAGCCCAACTTGGCACTGGTGCCACCTTGGGCCTGGGAATCATCCTGCATATCGTGGATTTTCAGGAGCCAACCGGCCACTTCCAGCAACAGGCCCCATAAACATGCCTGGCCCGTATCCTGACAAACAAAACTCATCTACTCCGCTTCTGGATGGCAGATTGCAGACGCCACTTCGCACTGTCAAACCAGCCGGACTTGGCAATGCTGCCGTCTTGGGTTTGGGAACCATCCTGCGTATCGTGGATTTTCAGGAGGCACCCGGCCACTCCCAGCCATAGGCTGCCAAACACAAACCACGGCGCTTTTCCCTGCCTAAAAAAATTCACATGCCCCTCTTGTGCATGGCAGATTGCAGGAGCCACTTGGTACTGTCAAACCAGCTCGACTTGGCACTGGTGCCACCTTGGGTCTGGGAACCATCCTGCGTATCGTGGATTTTCAGCAGCCAGCCAGCCACTCCTAGCCATAGGCTGCCAAACACAAACCACGGCGCTTTTCCCTGCCTAAACAAAATTCACATTCCCCTCTTGTGGATGGCATATTGCAGGAGGCACTTGGTACTGTCAAACCAGCCCGACTTGGCAGTGGTGGCACCTTCGGTGTGGGGAACATCCTGCGTATCGTGGATTTTCATGAGCCAGCCGGCCACTCCAAGCCACAAGCCCTCAAACTCAAACCACGGCCCTTTTCTCTGGCAAACAAAACTCAGCTGCCCTGCTTCTGGATGGCAGATGGCAGGAGCCACTTGGTACTGCAAAAAAGCCCAACTTGGCACTAGCGCCACTTTGGGTCTTTGAACCATCCGGCATATCGTGGATTTTCTGGGCCAGCATGCCAGTCCCAACCATGGGCTGCCAAACACAAACCACGGCCCTTTTCTTTGGCTAACAAAATTCAGATGGCCCGTTCTGGATGGCAGATTGCAGGAGCTACTTGGCACTATCAAACCATCCCGACTTGGCACTGGTGCCACCTTTGGTCTGTGAACCATCCTGCGTATCGTGGATTTTCAGGAGCCAGCCCGCCACTCCAAGCCACAAGCACGCAAACTCAAACCACGGCCCTTTGCTCTGGCAAAAACCACTCAGCTACCCTGCTTATATATTAAAGATTGCCAGAGCCTCTTTGTACTGTTAAACCAGACCACCTTGGCACTGGTTGCCACTTAGGGTCTGGGAACCATCCTGCGTATTGTAGATTTTCAGGATCCACCCAACCACTCCCAGCCATAGGCTGCCAAACACAAACCACAGGGCCTTTTCCCTTGCTGAAAAAGTTCAGATGGCCCTCTTGTGGATGGCAGATAGCAGGAGCTACTTGGCACTGTCAAACAAGCCCGACTTGGAATTGCTGCCACCTTCGGTCTCGGGACCATCCTGCTTATCGTGGATTTTCAGGAGCCAGCCAGCCACTCCCAGCAACAAGCCCTCAAAATGAAACCACGGCCCTTTTCTCTGCAAAAAAAACTCAGCTGCCCTGCTTCTGGATGGCTGATTGCAGGAGCCACTTGGTACTATCAAACCAGCCCGACTTGGCACTGCTGCCACCTTGGGTCTGGAAACCATCCTGCGTATCGTGGATTTTCAGGAGCCAGCCGGCCACTCCCAGCCATAGGCTGCCAAACACAAACCACGGCCCTTTTCTCTGGCAAACAAAATTCAGATGCCCCGCTTCTGGATGGCAGATTGCAGACGCCACTTCGCACTGTCAAACCAGCCCGACTTGGCAATGCTGCCGCCTTGGGTCTGGGAACCATCCTGCGTATCGTGGATTTTCAGGAGACACCCGTCCACTCCCAATCATAGGCTGCCAAACACAAACCACGGCCCTTTTCCCTGGCTAACAAAATACAGATGTCCCGTTCTGGATGGCTGATTGCAGGAGACACTTGGCACTGTCAAACCAGCCCGACTTGGCAATGCTAGCGCCTTTGGTCTTGGAACCATCCTGCGTATCGTGGATTTTCAGGAGCCAGCCGGCCACCTCCAGCAACAGGCCCCATAAACATGCCTGGCCCGTATCCTGACAAACAAAACTCATCTACTCCGCTTCTGGATGGCAGATTGCAGACGCCACTTCTCACTGTCAAACCAGCCCGACTTGACAATGATGCCGCCTTGGGTCTGGGAACCATCCTGCGTATCGTGGATTTTCAGGAGACACCCGGCCACTCCCAGCCATAGGCTGCCAAACACAAACCACAGCCCTTTTCCCTGCCTAACAAAATTCAGATGACCCGCATCTGGATGGCAGATTGCAGACACCACTTGGCTCTGTCCAACGAGCCCGACTTGGCACTGGTGCCACCTTGGGTCTGTGAACTATCCTGCGTATCGTGGATTTTCAGGAGCCACCCGGCCACTCCGAACCATAGGCTGCAAAATACATACCTTGGCCCTTTTACCTGGCAAACAAAACTCAGCTGCCCTGCTTCTGGATGGCAGATTGCAGGAGCCACTTGGTACTATCAAAGCAGCCCAACTTGGCACTGGTGCCACCTTGGGTCTTTGAACCATCCGGCATATCGTGGATTTTCTGTGCCATCAGGCCAGTCCCAGCCATAGGCTGCAAAACACAAACCACGGCCCTTTTCCCTGGCTAAGAAAATTAAGATTGCCCGTTCTGGATGGCAGATTGTAGACATCACTTGGCTCTGTCCAACCAGACCGACTTGGCATTGGTGCCAATTTCGGTCTGGGGACCATCTTGCTTATCGTGGATTTTCAGGAGCCAGCCAGCCACTCCCAGCCACAAGCCCTCAAATTCAAACCACGGCCCTTTTCTCTGGAAAAAAAAACTCAGCTGCCCTGCTTCTGGATGGCAGATTGCAGGAGCCACTTGGTACTGTCAAACCAGCCAAACATGGCACTGGTGCCACGTTGGGTCTGGGAACCATCCTGCGTATCGTGGATTTTCAGGAGCCAGCTGGCCACTCCCAGCGTTCGGCTGCCAAACATCAGCCACGACACTTTTCCCCTGCTAACAAAATTCAGATTCCCTGCGTCTGGATGGCAGATTGCAGACGCCACTTGGCTCTGTCCAACAAGCCCGATGTGGAACTGGTGCCAACTTCGGTTTGGGAACCATCCTGTGTATCGTGGATTTTCAGGAGCCAGCCAGCCACTCCCAGCCACAGGCCCTCAAACATAAACGACAGCCCTTTTCTCTGGCAAACAAAACTCAGCTGCCCTGATTCTGGATGGCAAAATGCAGGAGCCACTTGGAGCAATCAAACCAGACAAACATGGCTGTGGTGCCACCTTGGGTCTGGGAAGCATCCTGCGTATCCTGGATTTTCAGGAGCCAGCTGGCAACTCCCAGCCATAGGCTTTCAAACACAAACCACGGCCCTTTACGATTGCAAAAATAATTCAGATGCCCCGCTTGTGGATGGCAGATGGCAGACGCCACTTGGCTCTGTCCAACAGGCGTGACTTGGCACTGGTGCCACCTTCGGACTGGGAACCATCCTCCGTATCGTGGATTTTCAGGAGCCAGCCGGCCACTTCCAGCAACAGGCCCCAAAAATAACCTGGCCCGTTTCCTGACAAACAAAACTCAGCTACCCCGCTTCCGGAAGGCAGATTGCAGGGCCACTTGGTACTGTCAAACCAGCCAACTTGGACCAGGTCCCACCTTGGGTCTGGGAATCATCCTGCGTATCATGGATTTTCAGTATCCACCCGGCCACTCCCAGCCATAGGCTCCGAAATACATACCACGGCCCTTTTCCCTGGCAAACAAAACTCAGCTGCCCTGCTTCTGGATGGCAGATTGCAGGAGACAGTTGGTACTATCAAACCAGCCCAACTTGGCACTTGTGTCACCTTGGGTCTGGGAACCATCCTGCGTGTCGTGGATTTTCAGGAGCCACCAGGCCACTCCCAGCCATAGGCTGCCAAACACAAACCACGGCCCTTTTGCCTGCCTAAAAAAATTGAGATGCCCCTCTTGTGGATAGCAGATTGCAGGAGCTACTTGGCACTGTCAAAGCAGCTCGACTTGGCACAGGTGCCACCTTCGGTGTGGGGACCATCCTGCGTATCGTGTATTTTCAGGAGCCAGCCGGCCACTCCAAACCACAAGCCCTCAAACTCAAACCACGGCCCTTTTCCCTCTCTCACAAAACTCAACTGCCCTTCTTCTGGATGGCAGATTGCAGGAGCCACTTGGTACAATCAAACCAGCCAAACTTGGCACTGGTGCCACCTTGGGTCTGGGAACCATCCTGCGTATCGTGGATTTTCAGGCGCCAGCCGGCCACTTCCAGCAACAGGCCCCAAAAATACACCTGGTCCGTTTCCTGACAACCAAAACACATCTACTGGGCTTCTGGATTGCAGATTGCAGGAGCCACTTGGAACAATCAAACCAGCCAAACTAGGCACTGGTGCCACCTTGGGTCTTTGAACCATCCTGCATATCGTGGATTTTCAGGACCCAGCCAGGCACTCCCAGCCACAAGACCTCAAACTCAATCCACGGCCCTTTTCTCTGGCAAACAAAGTTCAGCTGCCCTGGTTTTGGATGGCAGATTGCAGGAGCCACTTGGTACTATCAAATCAGCCCCACTTGGCACTGGTCCCACCTTTGGTCTGGGAACCATCCGGCATATCGTGGATTTTCAGGAGCCAGCCGGCCACTCCCAGCCCTAGGCTGCCAGGACAAACCACGGCACTTTTCCCTGGCTAAAAAAATTCAGATGCCCCGCTTCTGGATGGCAGATTGCAGACACCACTTGGCTCTCTCCTACAAGCTCGATGTGTAACTGGTGCCACCTTCGGTCTGGGAAATATCCTGCGTATCTTGGATTTTCAGGAGCCAGCCGGCCACTTCCAGCAACATGCCCAAAAAATAATCCTGGCCCGTTCCTTTGGCAAACAAAACTCAGCTACCCCGCTTCTGGATGGCAGATTGCAGCAGCCACTTGATACAATCAAACCAGCCTAACTTGGCAGTGGGGCCACCTTGGGTCTTTGAACAATCCTGCGTATCGTGGATTTTCAGGAGACAGCCGGCCACTCCCAGCCATAGGCTGCCATACACAATCCACGGCTTTTACCCTGGCTAACAAAATTCAGACGCCCCGCTTCCGGATGGCAGATTGCAGGATCCACCTGGCACTGTAAAACCAGCCGGATTTGGAACTGGTGCCAACTTGGAACTGGGAACCATACTGCGTACCGTGGATTTTCAGGAGCCAGCCGGCCACTCCCAGCCAGAAGCCCTCAAACCCAAACCAATGTCCTTTACTCTGGCAAAGAAAACTCGGCTGCTCTGCTTCTGGAAGGCAGATTTTAAGAGCCACTTGGTACTGTCAAACCAGCCCAACTTGGAGGTCTTGCCACCTTGGGTCTGGGAACCTTCCTGCGTATCTTGGATTTTCAGGAGTTAGCCGGACACTCCAAGCCACAACACCTAAAACTCAATCCACGGCCCTTTTCTCTTTCAAACAAAACTCAGCTGCCCTTCTTATGGATGGCAGTTGCAGGAGCCACTTGGTACTATCAAACCAGCCCAACTTGGCACTGGTGCCACCTTGGGTCTGGGAACCATCCTGCGTATCGTGGATTTTCAGGAGCCAGCCGGCCACTCCTAGCCATAGGCTGCCAAACAAAAACCACGGCAATTTTCCCTGGCAAAAAAAATTCAGATGCCCCGCTTCTGGATGGCAGATTGGAGATGCCACTTGGCTCTGTCCAACCAGCCCGACTTGGCACTGGTGCCACCTTCGGTGTGGGGACCATCCTACGTATCGTGGATTTTCAGGAGCCAGCCGGCCACTCCAAGCCACAAGCCCTCAAATTCAAACCATGGCCCTTTTTCTCTGACAAAGAAAACTCAGCTGCCCTGCTTCTGGATGGCATATTGCAGGAGTCACTTGGTAAAATCAAACCAGCCACACTTGGCACTGCTGCCACCTCTAGGAACCATCATGCGTGTCGTGGATTTTCATGAGCCAGCCGGCCACTCCCAGGCATAGGCTGTCCAACACGAACCACGGACTTTTCCCTGGCTAACAAAATTCAGATGCCCGGTTCTGGATGGCAGTTTGCAGGAGATACTTGGCACTAGCAAACCAGCCCACCTTGGCACTGGTTCCACATTTGGTCTGGGAACCCTCCTGCGTATCATGGATTTTCAGCAGCCAGCCGGCCAATCCCAGCCACAAGCCATCAAAGTCAAACCACCGCCGTTTTCTCTGGTAAAGAAAATTCAGCTGCTCTGCTTCTGCATGGCAGATTCCTGAAGCCTCCTGGTACTGTCAAACCAGCCCAACTTGGCACTGGTGCCACCTTTTGTCTGGGAACCATCCTGCATATCGTGGATTTTCAGGAGCTACCCGGCCACTCCCAGCCCTAGGCTGCCAGGACAAACCACGGCACTTTTCCCTGGCTAAAAAAATTCAGATGCCCCTCTTCTGGATGGCAGATTGCAGACACCACTTTTCTCTGTCCAACCAGCCCGACTTGGCACAGGTGCCACCTTAGGTCTCGGAACAATCCTGCGTATCGTGGATTTTCAGGAGACAGCCGGCCACTCCCAGCCATAGGCTGCCAAACAAAAACCACGGCCATTATCCCAGGCAAACAAAATTCAGATGCCCCGCTTCATGATGGCAGAATGCAGGACACACTTGGCACTATCAAACCAGCCTGACTTGGCACTGGTGCCACCTTTGTTCTGGGAAGCATCCTGTGTATCGTGGATTTTCAGGAGCCAGCCGGCCACTCACAGCCACAGGCCCAAAAACCAACCTAGGCCCGTTTCCATGACAAAAAAAACTCAGCTACCCGCTTCTGGATGGCAGATTGCAGGAGCCACTTGGTAGCGTCAAACCAGCCCAACTTGGCACTGGTGCCACCTTCGGTCTGGGAACCATCCTGCGTATCGTCAATTTTCAGGAGCCAGCCGGCCACTCCCAGCCACAAGCCCTCAAACTCCAACCACGGCCCTTTCCTCTGGCAAACAAAACTCAGCTGCCCTGCTTCTGGATGGCAGATTGAAGGAGCAACATGGTACTATCAAACCAGCCCAACTTGGCACTGGTGCCACCTTGGGTCTTTGAACCATCCTGCATATCGTGGATTTTCAGGAGCCAGCGGGACACTCCCAGCCATAGGCTGCCAATGACAAACCATGGCCCTTTTCCCTGACAAACAAAACTCAGCTACACTGCTTCTTGATGGCAGATTGCAGGAGCCACTTGGTACTGTCAAACCAGCCGAACTTGGCACTGCTGCCACCTTCGGTCTTGGAACCATCATGCGTATATTCGATTTTCAGGAGCCTGTGGGCCACTCCCAGCTACAGGCCCCAAAACTATAACCACGGCCCTTTCCTCTGCCAAACAAAATTCAACTGCCCTGATTCTGGACGGCAGATTGCAGGAGCAACTTGGCACTGTCAAACCACCCTGACTTGGCACTGGTGCCGCCTTGGGTCTGGGAACCATCCTGCATATCGTGGATTTTCAGGTGCAAGCCGGTCATGATCAGCCACACGACCTAAAACTTAAACCACGGCCCTTTTCCTTGGTAAACATAACTCAGCTGCCCTGGTTCTGGATGGCAGATTGCAGGAGCCACATTGTACTATCAAACCAGCCATGCTTGGCAATGGTGCCACCTTAGGTCTCGGAACCATCCTGCGTATCGTGGATTTTCAGGAGCCATCCGGCCACTCCCAGCCATAGGCTGCCAAAAACAAACCACGGCCCTTTTCCCTGCCTAACAAAATTCAGATGCCCCGTTCTGGGTGGCAGATTGCAGGAGCAACTAGGTACTTTCAAACCAGTCCAACTTGGCACTGGTGAACCTTGGGTCTGGGAACCATCCTGAGTATCGTGGATTTTCAGGAGCCAGAGAGCCACTCCCAGCCATAGGCTGCCAAACACAAACCACGGCCTTTTTCCCAGGCTAAAATAATTCAGATGCCCAGCATCTGGATGGCTGATTCCGGGAGCAACTTGGTACTGTCAAACCAGTAAAACTTGGCATGGGTGCCACCTTGCGTCTGGGAAACATCCTACGTATCGTGGATTTTCCGGAGCCAGCCGGCCTCTCCCAGCCACAAGACCTCAAACTCAAACCACGGCCCTTTTGCCTGCCAAACAAAACTCAGCTGCCCTGCTTCTGGATGGCAGATTGCAGGAGGCACTTAGAACTATCAAACCAACCAAACTCGGCACTGGTGCCAGCTTGGGTCTGGGAACCATCCTGCGTATCGTGGATTTTCACGGTCCAGCCGGCCACTATCAGTCACAGGCCCCAAAAACAAACCTCGGCGCGTTTCCCTGACAAACAAAACTCAGCTACCCCACTTCTGGATTGCAGATTGCAGGAGACACTTCGTATTATCAAACCAGCCCAACTTGGCACTGGTGCCACCTTGGGACTGGGAACCATCTTGCGTATCGTGGATTTTCAGGAGCCAGCCTGCCACTCCCAGCCATAGGCTACCAAACGCAAACCACGGACCTTTTCCCAGGCTAAAAATATTCAGCTGCCCTGCATCTGGATGGAATATTACAGGAGCCACTTGATACTGTCAAAGCAGCTCAACATGGCACTGGTGCCACCTTGGGTGTGGGAACCATCAGGCGTATCGTGGATTTTCAGGAGCCTGCGGGCCACTCCCATCTACTGGCCCCAATACTCAAACCACGGCCCTTTCCTCTGCCAAACAAAACTCAGCTGCCCCGATTCTGGACGGCAGATTGCAGGAGCCACTTGGCACTGTCAAACCACCCTGACTTGTGACTGGTGCCGCCTTGGGTCTGGGAACCATCCTGCATATCCTGGATTTTCAGGTGCAAGCCGGCCATTCCCAGCCACAAGACCTAAAACTTAAACCACGGCCCTTTTCCGTGGCAAACATAACTCAGCTGCCCTGCTTCTGGATGGCAGATTGCAGGAGCCACTTTGGAATATCAAACCAGCCATACTTGGCAATGGTGCCACCTTAGGTCTGGGAACCATCCTGCGTATCGTGGATTTTCAGGAGCCACCCGGCCACTCCCAGCCATAGGCTGCCAAAGACAAACCACGGCCCTTTTCCCTGGCTAAAAAAATTCATATGCCCCGCTTCTGGATGGCAGATTGCAGGAGGCACTTTGTACTATCAAACCAACTCAACTCGGCACTGGTGCCACTTTGGGTCTGGGAACCATCCTGCGTATCGTGGATTTTCAGGGTCCAGCCGGCCACTCCCAGCCACAGGCCCCAAAAACCAACCTCGGCGCGTTTCCCTGACAAACAAAACTCAGCTACCCCACTTTTGGATGGCAGATTGCAGGAGCCACTTGGTACTGTCAAACCTGCCCAACTTGGCACTGGTGCCACCTTGGGTCTGGGAACCATCCTGCGTATCGTGGATTTTCAGGAGCCATCAGGCCACTGCCAGCCACAAGCCCTCAAACTCAAACCACGGCCCTTTTCCCTCTCTCACAAAACTCAGCTGCCCTTCTTCTGGATGGCAGATTGCAGGAGGCACTTGGTACTATCAAACCAGCCCAACTCGGTACTGGTGCCATCTTGGGTCTGGGAACCATCATGCGTATGGTGGATTTTCAGGAGCCAGCCGGCCACTCCCAGCCACAAGCCCTCCAACTCAAACCACGGCCCTTTTCCCTGCCTAAAAAAACACAGCTGCCCTGCTTCTAGATGGCAGTTTGCAGGAGACACTTCGTACTATCAAACCAGCCCAACTTGGGACAGGTGCCACCTTGGGACTGGGAACCATCCTGCGTATCGTGGATTTTCAGGAGCCAGCCGGCCACTCCCAGCCATAGGCTGCCAAACACAAACCACGGACCTTTTCCCAGGCTAAAAATATTCAGCTGCCCTGCATCTGGATGGAAGATTGCAGGAGCCACTTGATACTGTCAATCCAGCTCAACTGGGCACTGGTGCCACCTTGGGTGTGTGAACCATCCTGCGTATCGTGGATTTTCAGGAGCCAGCCGGCCACTCCCAGCCACAAGACCTCAAACTCAAACCACGGCCCTTTTCCCTGCCTAACAAAATTCAGCTGCCCTGCTTCTGGATGACAGATTGCAGGAGCCACTTGGTACTATCAAACCAGCCCAACTTGACACTGGTGCCACCTTCGGTCTGGGAACCATCCTGCGTATCGTGGATTTTCAGGAGCCAGACGGCCACTCCCAGCCATAGGCTGCCAAACACAAACCACGGCGCGTTTCCTTGACAAACAATACTCAGCTACGCCACTTCTGGATGGCAGATTGCAGGGGCCACTTGGTACTGTCAAAGCAGCCCAACTTGGCACTGGTGCCACCTTGGGTCTGGGAACCATCCTGCGTATCGTGGATTTTCAGGAGCCAGCCGGCCACTCCCAGCTGTAAGATGCCAAACACAAAACACGGCCTTTTTCCCTGGCTAACAAATTTCAGATGCCCCGCTTCTGGATGGCAGATTGCAGACGACACTTATCTCTGTCCAACCAGCCCGACTTGGCACTTGTGCCACCTTAGGTCTGGGAACCATCCTGCGTATTGTGGATTTTCAGGAGCTAGCCGGCCATTCCCAGCCACAGGCCCCAAAAACAAACCTCTGCCCGTTTCCCTGACCAACAAAACTCAGCTACCCCGCATCTGGATGGCAAATTGCAGGAGCCACTTGGTACTGTCAAACCAGCCCAACTTGACACTGGTGCCACCTTCGGTCTGGGAACCATCCTCCGTATCGTTGATTTTCAGGAGCCAGCCGGCCACTTCAAGAAACAGGCCCCAAAACTCCTGGCTCGTTCCCTGACCAACAAAACTCAACTACCCCGCTTCTGGATGGCAGATTGCAGGAGCCACTTGGTACTGTCAAACCAGCCCAAATTGGACGAGGTGCCACTTTGGGTCTGGGAACCATCCTGCGTATCGTGGATTTTGAGAAGCCATCCAAACACTCCCAGCCCAAAGACCTGAAACCTAAACTACGGCGCTTTTCTTTGGCAAAAAAAAACTCAGCTGCCCTGCTTCTGGATGGCAGATTGCAGGAGCCACTTGGTACTATCAAACCAGCCCAACCTGGCACTGGTGCCACCCTGGGTCTGGGAACCATCCTGCATATCGTGGATTTTCAGGATCCACACGGCAACTCCCTGCCACAAGCCCTCCAACTCAAACCACGGCCCTTTTGCCTGCCTAATAAAACTCAGCTGCTCTGTTTCTGGATGGCAGATTGCAGGAGGCACTTGGTACTGTCAAACCAGCCCAAATTGGCACTGGTGCCACCTTGGGTCTGGGCACCATCCTGCGTATCGTGGATTTTCATGGACCAGCCGACACCTCCCAGGCCTAGGCTGCCAAACACAAACCACGGCCCGTTTCCCAGGCTATAAAAATTCAGATGCCCTGCTTCTGGATGGCAGATTGCAGGAGCAACTTTGTACTGTCAAACCAGCTCAACTTGGTAGTGGTGCCACCTTGGGTCTGGGAACCATCTTGCGTATCGTGGATTTTCAGGAGCCAGCCGGCCACTCCCAGCCACAAATCCTCAGACTCAAACCACGGCCATTTACCCTGTCAAAAAAAATTCAGCTGCCCTGCTTCTGGATGGCAGATTGCAGGAGGCACTTGGTACTATCAAACCAGCCAAACTTGGCACTGGTGCCACCTTGGGTCTTTGAACAATCCGACATACCGTGGATTTTCAGGAGCCAGACAGCCACTCCCAGCCATAGGCTGCCAAACACAAACCACGGCCCTTTTCGCTAGCTAACAAAATTTAGATGCCCCGCTTCTGGATGGCAGATTGCAGACGACACTTGTCTCTGTCCAACCAGCCCGACTTGGCACTGTTGCCAACTTCGGTCTGGGAACCATCCTGCGTATTGTGGATTTTTAGGAGCTAGCCGGCCACTCCCAGCCACAGGCCCCACAAACAAACCTCGGCCCGTTTCCCTGACAAACAAAAGACAGCTCCCCCACTTCTGGATGGCAGATTGCAGGAGACACTTGGTACTGTCAAACCAGCCCAACTTGGCACTGGTGCCACCTTGGGTCTGGGAACCATCCTGCGTATCGTGGATTTCCAGGAGCCAGCCGGCGACTCCCAGCCATAGGATGCCAAACACAAACCACGGACCGTTTCCCAGGCTAAAAAAATTCAGATGCCCCGCTTCTGGATGGCAGAATGTAGGAGCCACTTGGTACTGTCAAACCAGCTCGACTTGGCACTGGTGCCAGCTTCGGTCTGGGAACCATCCTGCGTATCGTGGATTTTCAGGAGCCAGAAAGCCACTCCAAGCCACAAGCCCTCAAACTCAAACCACGGCCATTTTCTCTGGCAAACAAAACTCCGCTGCCATGCTTCTGGATGGCAGATTTCAGGAGCCACATGGTACTATCCCACCAGCCCGACTTGGCACTGGTGACACCTTCGGTCTGGGAACCATCCTGCGTATCGTGGATTTTCAGGAGACAGACGGCCACGCCCAGCAATAGTCTGCCAAACACAGACCATGGCCCTTTTCCCTGCCTAACAAAATTCAGATGCCCCTCTTGTGGATGGCAGATAGCAGGAGCTACGTGGCACTGTCAAACCAGCCCGACTTGGCACTGGTGCCACATTGGGTCAGGGAACCATCCTGCGTATCGTGGATTTTCAGGAGGCAGCCGGCCACTCCCAGCCATAGGCCCTCAAACTCTTACCACGGCCCTTTTCTCTGGCAAAAAAAACTAAGCCTTCCTGCTTCTGGATGGCAGATTGCAGAAGCCACTTGGTACTATCCAGCCAGCCCAACTTGTCCCTGGGGTCACCTGGGGTCTTGGAACCATCCTGCGTATCGTGGATTTTAAAGAGCCCACCGGCCAATCCCAGCCATAGGCTGCCAAAAAAAAACCACGGCCCTTTTCCCTGGCTAAGAAAATTCAGATGCCCTGCTTCTGGATGGCAGATTGCAGACGCCACTTATCTCTGTCCAACCAGTCCAACTTGGAACTGGTGCGACCTTAGGTCTGGGAACCATGCTGAGAATCGTGGATTCTCCGGAGCCAGCCGGCCACTCCCAGCAACAGGCCTACAAACTCAAACCACGGCTCTTTTCTCTGGCAAACAAAACTCAGCTGCCCTGCTTCTTGATAGCAGATTGCAGGAGTAACTTCGTACTATCAAACCAGCCCAACTTGGCACTGGGGTCACCTTGGATCTGGAAACCATCCTGCATATCGTGGATTTTCAGGAGCCAGCCAGCCACTCCCATCCATGGGCTGCCAAACACAAACCACGGCCCTTTTCCCTGACTAACAAAATTCAGATGCCCCTCTTGTGGATGGCAGATTGCCGGAGCTACTTGGCACTGTCAAACCAGCCCGACTTGGCACTGGTGACACCTTCAGAATGGGAACCATCCTGCGTATCCTGGATTTTCAGGAGCTAGCCGGCCACTCCCAGCCAGAGGCCCTAAAAACAAACCTCTGCCCGTTTCGCTTCTTAACCAAACTCAGCTACCCCCCGTCTGGATGGCAGATTGCAGGAGCCACTTGGTACCGTCAAAGAAACCCAACTGGATACTGGGATCCCCTGGGGTCTGGGAACAATCCTGCGGATTGGGGATTTTCAGGAGCCACCCGGCCACTCCCAGCCATAGGCGGCCAAACACAAACTCCGGCCCTTTCCCCTGGTTAAACACAATTCAGATGCCCCGCTTCATGATGGCAGATTGCAGGAGCCACTTGGCACTGTCATACCAGCCCGACATGGTATTGGTGCGACCTTAAGACTGGGAACCATGCTGAGTTTCGTGGATTTTCCGGAGTCAGCCGGCCACTCCCAGCCATGGGCTGCGAAACACAAACCACGGCCCTTTTCCCTGCCTAACAAAATTCAGATGCCCCTCTTGTGGATTGCAGATTGCAGGAGCTACCTGGCACTGTCAAACCAGCCCGACTTGGCTCAAATTCAACCTTGGGTCTGGGAACCATCCTGCGTATCGTGGATTTTCAGGAGCCAGCCGGCCACTGCCAGCCACAGGCCCTCAAACTCTAAACACGGCCCTTTATACTGGCAAACATAACTCAGCTGCCCTGGTTCTGGATTGCAGATTGCAGGAGCCACATTGTACTATCAAACCAGCCATGCTTGGCAATGGTGCCACCTTAGGTCTCGGAACCATCCTGCGTATCGTGGATTTTCAGGAGCCATCCGGCCACTCCCAGCCATAGGCTGCCAAAAACAAACCACGGCCCTTTTCCCTGCCTAACAAAATTCAGATGCCCCGTTCTGGGTGGCAGATTGCAGGAGCAACTAGGTACTTTCAAACCAGTCCAACTTGGCACTGGTGAACCTTGGGTCTGGGAACCATCCTGAGTATCGTGGATTTTCAGGAGCCAGAGAGCCACTCCCAGCCATAGGCTGCCAAACACAAACCACGGCCTTTTTCCCAGGCTAAAATAATTCAGATGCCCAGCATCTGGATGGCTGATTCCGGGAGCAACTTGGTACTGTCAAACCAGTAAAACTTGGCACGGGTGCCACCTTGCGTCTGGGAACCATCCTACGTATCGTGGATTTTCCGGAGACAGCCGGCCTCTCCCAGCCACAAGACCTCAAACTCAAACCACGGCCCTTTTGCCTGCCAAACAAAACTCAGCTGCCCTGCTTCTGGATGGCAGATGGCAGGAGGCACTTAGAACTATCAAACCAACCAAACTCGGCACTGGTGCCAGCTTGGGTCTGGGAACCATCCTGCGTATCGTGGATTTTCACGGTCCAGCCGGCCACTATCAGTCACAGGCCCCAAAAACAAACCTCGGCGCGTTTCCCTGACAAACAAAACTCAGCTACCCCACTTCTGGATTGCAGATTGCAGGAGACACTTCGTATTATCAAACCAGCCCAACTTGGCACTGGTGCCACCTTGGGACTGGGAACCATCTTGCGTATCGTGGATTTTCAGGAGCCAGCCTGCCACTCCCAGCCATAGGCTACCAAACGCAAACCACGGACCTTTTCCCAGGCTAAAAATATTCAGCTGCCCTGCATCTGGATGGAATATTACAGGAGCCACTTGATACTGTCAAAGCAGCTCAACATGGCACTGGTGCCACCTTGGGTGTGGGAACCATCAGGCGTATCGTGGATTTTCAGGAGCCTGCGGGCCACTCCCATCTACTGGCCCCAATACTCAAACCACGGCCCTTTCCTCTGCCAAACAAAACTCAGCTGCCCCGATTCTGGACGGCAGATTGCAGGAGCCACTTGGCACTGTCAAACCACCCTGACTTGTGACTGGTGCCGCCTTGGGTCTGGGAACCATCCTGCATATCCTGGATTTTCAGGTGCAAGCCGGCCATTCCTAGCCACAAGACCTAAAACTTAAACCACGGCCCTTTTCCGTGGCAAACATAACTCAGCTGCCCTGCTTCTGGATGGCAGATTGCAGGAGCCACTTTGGAATATCAAACCAGCCATACTTGGCAATGGTGCCACCTTAGGTCTGGGAACCATCCTGCGTATCGTGGATTTTCAGGAGCCACCCGGCCACTCCCAGCCATAGGCTGCCAAAGACAAACCACGGCCCTTTTCCCTGGCTAAAAAAATTCATATGCCCCGCTTCTGGATGGCAGATTGCAGGAGGCACTTTGTACTATCAAACCAACTCAACTCGGCACTGGTGCCACTTTGGGTCTGGGAACCATCCTGCGTATCGTGGATTTTCAGGGTCCAGCCGGCCACTCCCAGCCACAGGCCCCAAAAACAAACCTCGGCGCGTTTCCCTGACAAACAAAACTCAGCTACCCCACTTTTGGATGGCAGATTGCAGGAGCCACTTGGTACTGTCAAACCTGCCCAACTTGGCACTGGTGCCACCTTGGGTCTGGGAACCATCCTGCGTATCGTGGATTTTCAGGAGCCATCAGGCCACTGCCAGCCACAAGCCCTCAAACTCAAACCACGGCCCTTTTCCCTCTCTCACAAAACTCAGCTGCCCTTCTTCTGGATGGCAGATTGCAGGAGGCACTTGGTACTATCAAACCAGCCCAACTCGGCACTGGTGCCATCTTGGGTCTGGGAACCATCATGCGTATGGTGGATTTTCAGGAGCCAGCCGGCCACTCCCAGCCACAAGCCCTCCAACTCAAACCACGGCCCTTTTCCCTGCCTAACAAAACACAGCTGCCCTGCTTCTAGATGGCAGTTTGCAGGAGACACTTCGTACTATCAAACCAGCCCAACTTGGGACAGGTGCCACCTTGGGACTGGGAACCATCCTGCGTATCGTGGATTTTCAGGAGCCAGCCGGCCACTCCCAGCCATAGGCTGCCAAACACAAACCACGGACCTTTTCCCAGGCTAAAAATATTCAGCTGCCCTGCATCTGGATGGAAGATTGCAGGAGCCACTTGATACTGTCAATCCAGCTCAACTGGGCACTGGTGCCACCTTGGGTGTGTGAACCATCCTGCGTATCGTGGATTTTCAGGAGCCAGCCGGCCACTCCCAGCCACAAGACCTCAAACTCAAACCACGGCCCTTTGGCCTGCCTAACAAAATTCAGCTGCCCTGCTTCTGGATGGCAGATTGCAGGAGCCACTTGGTACTATCAAACCAGCCCAACTTGACACTGGTGCCACCTTCGGTCTGGGAACCATCCTGCGTATCGTGGATTTTCAGGAGCCAGACGGCCACTCCCAGCCATAGGCTGCCAAACACAAACCACGGCGCGTTTCCTTGACAAACAATACTCAGCTACGCCACTTCTGGATGGCAGATTGCAGGGGCCACTTGGTACTGTCAAAGCAGCCCAACTTGGCACTGGTGCCACCTTGGGTCTGGGAACCATCCTGCGTATCGTGGATTTTCAGGAGCCAGCCGGCCACTCCCAGCTGTAAGATGCCAAACACAAAACACGGCCTTTTTCCCTGGCTAACAAATTTCAGATGCCCCGCTTCTGGATGGCAGATTGCAGACGACACTTATCTCTGTCCAACCAGCCCGACTTGGCACTTGTGCCACCTTAGGTCTGGGAACCATCCTGCGTATTGTGGATTTTCAGGAGCTAGCCGGCCATTCCCAGCCACAGGCCCCAAAAACAAACCTCTGCCCGTTTCCCTGACCAACAAAACTCAGCTACCCCGCATCTGGATGGCAAATTGCAGGAGCCACTTGGTACTGTCAAACCAGCCCAACTTGACACTGGTGCCACCTTCGGTCTGGGAACCATCCTCCGTATCATTGATTTTCAGGAGCCAGCCGGCCACTTCAAGAAACAGGCCCCAAAACTCCTGGCTCGTTTCCTGACAAACAAAACTCAACTACCCCGCTTCTGGATGGCAGATTGCAGGAGCCACTTGGTACTGTCAAACCAGCCCAAATTGGACGAGGTGCCACTTTGGGTCTGGGAACCATCCTGCGTATCGTGGATTTTGAGAAGCCATCCAAACACTCCCAGCCCAAAGACCTGAAACCTAAACTACGGCGCTTTTCTTTGGCAAAAAAAAACTCAGCTGCCCTGCTTCTGGATGGCAGATTGCAGGAGCCACTTGGTACTATCAAACCAGCCCAACCTGGCACTGGTGCCACCCTGGGTCTGGGAACCATCCTGCATATCGTGGATTTTCAGGATCCACACGGCAACTCCCTGCCACAAGCCCTCCAACTCAAACCACGGCCCTTTTGCCTGCCTAATAAAACTCAGCTGCTCTTTTTCTGGATGGCAGATTGCAGGAGGCACTTGGTACTGTCAAACCAGCCCAAATTGGCACTGGTGCCACCTTGGGTCTGGGCACCATCCTGCGTATCGTGGATTTTCATGGACCAGCCGACACCTCCCAGGCCTAGGCTGCCAAACACAAACCACGGCCCGTTTCCCAGGCTATAAAAATTCAGATGCCCTGCTTCTGGATGGCAGATTGCAGGAGCAACTTTGTACTGTCAAACCAGCTCAACTTGGTAGTGGTGCCACCTTGGGTCTGGGAACCATCTTGCGTATCGTGGATTTTCAGGAGCCAGCCGGCCACTCCCAGCCACAAATCCTCAGACTCAAACCACGGCCATTTACCCTGTCAAAAAAAATTCAGCTGCCCTGCTTCTGGATGGCAGATTGCAGGAGGCACTTGGTACTATCAAACCAGCCAAACTTGGCACTGGTGCCACCTTGGGTCTTTGAACAATCCGACATACCGTGGATTTTCAGGAGCCAGACAGCCACTCCCAGCCATAGGCTGCCAAACACAAACCACGGCCCTTTTCGCTAGCTAACAAAATTTAGATGCCCCGCTTCTGGATGGCAGATTGCAGACGACACTTGTCTCTGTCCAACCAGCCCGACTTGGCACTGTTGCCAACTTCGGTCTGGGAACCATCCTGCGTATTGTGGATTTTTAGGAGCTAGCCGGCCACTCCCAGCCACAGGCCCCACAAACAAACCTCGGCCCGTTTCCCTGACAAACAAAAGACAGCTCCCCCACTTCTGGATGGCAGATTGCAGGAGACACTTGGTACTGTCAAACCAGCCCAACTTGGCACTGGTGCCACCTTGGGTCTGGGAACCATCCTGCGTATCGTGGATTTCCAGGAGCCAGCCGGCGACTCCCAGCCATAGGATGCCAAACACAAACCACGGACCGTTTCCCAGGCTAAAAAAATTCAGATGCCCCGCTTCTGGATGGCAGAATGTAGGAGCCACTTGGTACTGTCAAACCAGCTCGACTTGTCACTGGTGCCAGCTTCGGTCTGGGAACCATCCTGCGTATCGTGGATTTTCAGGAGCCAGAAAGCCACTCCAAGCCACAAGCCCTCAAACTCAAACCACGGCCATTTTCTCTGGCAAACAAAACTCCGCTGCCATGCTTCTGGATGGCAGATTTCAGGAGCCACATGGTACTATCCCACCAGCCCGACTTGGCACTGGTGACACCTTCGGTCTGGGAACCATCCTGCGTATCGTGGATTTTCAGGAGACAGACGGCCACGCCCAGCAATAGTCTGCCAAACACAGACCATGGCCCTTTTCCCTGCCTAACAAAATTCAGATGCCCCTCTTGTGGATGGCAGATAGCAGGAGCTACGTGGCACTGTCAAACCAGCCCGACTTGGCACTGGTGCCACATTGGGTCAGGGAACCATCCTGCGTATCGTGGATTTTCAGGAGGCAGCCGGCCACTCCCAGCCATAGGCCCTCAAACTCTTACCACGGCCCTTTTCTCTGGCAAAAAAAACTAAGCCTTCCTGCTTCTGGATGGCAGATTGCAGAAGCCACTTGGTACTATCCAGCCAGCCCAACTTGTCCCTGGGGTCACCTGGGGTCTTGGAACCATCCTGCGTATCGTGGATTTTAAAGAGCCCACCGGCCAATCCCAGCCATAGGCTGCCAAAAAAAAACCACGGCCCTTTTCCCTGGCTAAGAAAATTCAGATGCCCTGCTTCTGGATGGCAGATTGCAGACGCCACTTATCTCTGTCCAACCAGTCCAACTTGGAACTGGTGCGACCTTAGGTCTGGGAACCATGCTGAGAATCGTGGATTCTCCGGAGCCAGCCGGCCACTCCCAGCAACAGGCCTACAAACTCAAACCACGGCTCTTTTCTCTGGCAAACAAAACTCAGCTGCCCTGCTTCTTGATAGCAGATTGCAGGAGTAACTTCGTACTATCAAACCAGCCCAACTTGGCACTGGGGTCACCTTGGATCTGGAAACCATCCTGCATATCGTGGATTTTCAGGAGCCAGCCAGCCACTCCCATCCATGGGCTGCCAAACACAAACCACGGCCCTTTTCCCTGACTAACAAAATTCAGATGCCCCTCTTGTGGATGGCAGATTGCCGGAGCTACTTGGCACTGTCAAACCAGCCCGACTTGGCACTGGTGACACCTTCAGAATGGGAACCATCCTGCGTATCCTGGATTTTCAGGAGCCAGCCGGCCACTCCCAGCCAGAGGCCCTAAAAACAAACCTCTGCCCGTTTCGCTTCTTAACCAAACTCAGCTACCCCCCGTCTGGATGGCAGATTGCAGGAGCCACTTGGTACCGTCAAAGAAACCCAACTGGATACTGGGATCCCCTGGGGTCTGGGAACAATCCTGCGGATTGGGGATTTTCAGGAGCCACCCGGCCACTCCCAGCCATAGGCGGCCAAACACAAACTCCGGCCCTTTCCCCTGGTTAAACACAATTCAGATGCCCCGCTTCTGGATGGCAGATTGCAGGAGCCACTTGGCACTGTCAAACCAGCCCGACATGGTATTGGTGCGACCTTAAGACTGGGAACCATGCTGAGTTTCGTGGATTTTCCGGAGTCAGCCGGCCACTCCCAGCCATGGGCTGCGAAACACAAACCACGGCCCTTTTCCCTGCCTAACAAAATTCAGATGCCCCTCTTGTGGATTGCAGATTGCAGGAGCTACCTGGCACTGTCAAACCAGCCCGACTTGGCTCAAATTCAACCTTGGGTCTGGGAACCATCCTGCGTATCGTGGATTTTCAGGAGCCAGCCGGCCACTGCCAGCCACAGGCCCTCAAACTCTAAACACGGCCCTTTATACTGGCAAACAAAACTCAGCTGCCCGGCTTCTGGATGGCAGATTGTAGGAGCCACTTGCTACTATCAAACCAGCCAAACTTGGCATTGGTGCCACCATGGGTCTGGGAACCATCCTGCGTAACCTGGATTTTCAGGAGCCAGCCGGCCACTCCCAGCCATAGGCTGCCAACGAGAAACCTCGGCCCTTTTCCCTGGCTAAAAAAATTCAGATGCCTTGCTTCTGGATGGCAGATTGCAGGAGCCACTTGGCACAGTCAAACCAGCCTGACTTGGAACTGATGCGACCTTAGGTCTGGGACCCATTCTGAGTATCGTGGATTCTCCGGAGCCAGCCGGCCACTCCCAGCCACAGGCCTTCAAACTCAAACCATGGCACTTTTCTCTGGCAAACAAAACTCAGCTGCCCTGCTTCTTGATAGCAGATTGCAGGAGCAACTTGGTACTATCAAACCAGCCCAACTTGGCACTGGGGTCACATGGGGTCTGGGAACCATCCTGCGTATCGTGGATTTTCAGGAGCCAGCAGGCCACTCGCAGCCATAGGCGGCCAAAGCAAACCACGGTACTTTCCCCTGGCTAACAAAATTCAGATGCCCCGCTTCTGGATGGCAGATTGCAGGAGACACTTGGCACTGTCAAACCAGCCCGAGTTGGCACTGGTGCCACCTTGGGTCTGGAAACCATCCTGCATATCGTGGATTTTCAGGAGCCAGCCGGCCACTCCCATCCATGGGCTGCCAAACACAAACCACGTCCCTTTTCCCTTCCTAACAAAATTCAGATGCCCCTCTTGTGGATGGCAGATTTACGGAGCTACTTGGCACTGTCAAACCAGCCCAACTTGACACTGGTGACACCTTGGGTCTAGGAACCATCCTGCGTATTGTGGATTTTCAGGAGCCAGCCGCTCAATCCCAGCCATAGGCTGCCAAACACAAATTCCGGCCCTTTCCCCTGGCTAAACACAATTCAGATGCCCTGCTTCTGGATGGCAGATTGCAGGAGCCACTTGGCACTCTCAATTCAGCCTGACATGGTACTGGTGCTACCTTAAGTCTGGGAACCATGCTGAGTATCGTGGATTATCCGGAGCCAGCCGGCCACTCCCCGCCATGGGCAGCGAAACACAAACCACGGCCCATTTCCCTGGCTAAGAAAACTCAGCTGCCCTGCTTCTGGATGGCAGATTGCAGGACCTACTTGGCTCTATGACACCAGCCCGATTTGGCACTGGTGCCACATTTGGTCTGGGAACCATCCTGCGTATGGTGGATTTTCAGGAGCCAGCTCGCCACTCCAAGCCATTTGCTGCCAAACACAAACCACTGTACTTTTCCCTGGCTAAAAAAATTCAGATGCCTCTCCTCTGGATGGCAGATTGCAGGAACCACCTGGCACTGTCATAACAGCCCGACTTGTCACTGGTGCCACCTTGGGTCTGGGAACCATCCTGCGTATCATGGATTTTCAGGAGCCAGCCGGCCACTCCCACCCAAAGGCCCCCAAAAAAACTTCGGCTTGTGTCCCTGACAAACAAATCACAGCTACCCTGCTTCTGGATGGCAGACTGCAGGAGCTACTTGGTACTGTAAAACCAGCCCAACTTGGCACTGGTGCCACGTTGGGTCTGGGAACCATCCTGCGTATCGTGTAGTTTCAGGAGCCAGCAGCTCACTCCCAGCCATAGTCTGCAAAACTCATACCACGGCCCTTTTCTCTGGCAAACAAAACTCCGCTGCCCTGCGTCTGGATGGCAGATTGCAGGAGCCAGATGGTACTATCAAACCAGCCCGACTTCGCACTGGTGGCATCTTCGGTCTGGGAACCATCCTGCGTGTCGTGGATTTTCAGTAGCCAGCAAGCCAATCCCCGCCACAAGCCCTCAAACTCAAACCACCGACCTTTTCTCTGGTAAAAATAATGCAGCTGACATGCTTCTGGAAGGCAGATTGCAGGAGCCATTTGGCACTGTCAAACCAGCCCGACTTGGCACTGGTGCCACTTTGGATCTGGGAACCATCCTGCGTATCGTGGACTATCAGGAGGTACCCGGACACTCCCAGCCATAGGCTGCCAAACACAAACCACGGCCGTTTTCCCTGCCTAACAAAATTCAGATTACCTGTTGTGGATGGCAGATTGCAGGAGCTGCTTGGCACTGTAAAACGAGCCCGACTTGGCACTGGTGCCACCTTGGGTCTGCGAACCATCCTGCGTATCGTGGATTTCCAGGAGCCAGCCGGCCACTCCCAGCCACAAGCCCTCAAAATCAAACCACGGCCCTTTTCTCTGGCAAACAAAACTCTGCTGCCCTGCTTCTGGATAGCAGATCACAGGAGCCACTTGGTAATATCAAACCCGCCCACCTTGGCACAGGTGCCACCTTGCGTCTGGGAACCATCCGGCGTATCGTGGGTTTTCAGGAGCCAGTCGGCCACTCTCAGCCATAAGCTACAAAACACAATCCACGGCCCTTTTCCCTGGTAAACAAAATTCAGATGCCCCATAACTGGATGGCAGATTGCAGACGCCACTTGGTACTATCAAACCAGCCCAACTTGGCACTGGTGTCACCTGGGGTCTGGGAACCATCCTGCGTATTGTGGATATTCAGGGGCCAGCCGGCCACTCCCAGCCATGGGCTGCGAAACACAAACCACGGCCCTTTCCCCTGGCTTACAAACTTCAAATGCCCCTCTTGTGGATTGCACATTGCAGGAGCTACTTGGCACTGTCAAACTAGCCCTACTTGGCACTGGTCCCACCTTGGGTCCGGGGACCATCCGGCGTATCCTGGATTTTCAGGAGCCAGCCGGCCACTCCAAATCACAAGCCCTCAAACTCAAACCACGGCACATTCCTCAGGCAAAAAAAACACAGCTGCCCCGCTTCTGGATGCCAGATTGCTGGAGACACTTGGTACTATCAAACCAGCCCGACTTGGCACTGGTGCCACCTTCGGTCTGGGAACCATCCTGCGTATCGTGGATTTTCAGGAGCCAGCCGGCCACTCCCAGCCATAGGCGGCCAAACACAAACGACGGACCTTTTCCCTGGCAAACAAAATTCAGATGTCCCACTTCAGGATGGCAGATTGCAGATGCCACTTTGCTCTGTCCAACCAGCCCGACTTGGCAATTGTGCCACCTTCGGTCTCGGAACCATCCTGCGTATCGTGGATTTTCAGGAGCCAGCTGGCCACTCCCAGCCACAAGCCCTCAAACTCAAACCACGGCCCTTTCCTCTGGCAAACAAAACTCAGCTGCCTTGCTTCTGGATGGCAGATTGCAGGAGCCACTTGGTACTATCAAACCAGCCTAACTTGGCACTGGTGCCACCTTCGGTCTGGGAACCATCCTGCTTATCGTGGATTTGCAGGAGCCAGCCGGCCACTCCCAGTCATAGGCAGCCAAAAACAAAGCACGGAACTTTTCCCTGGCAAACAAAATTCAGATGCCCCTCTTCTGGATGGCAGATTGCAGGAGCCACTTGGCACTGTCAAACCAGACCGACTTGGATCTGGTGGAACCCTGGGTCTGGGAACAATCCTGCGTATCGTGGATTTTCAGGAGCCAGCCAGCCACTCCCAGCCATGGTTTGGCAAATACAATCCATGGCCCTTTTCCCTGCCTAACAAAATTCAGATGCCCCTCTTGTGGATGGAAGATTGCAGGAGCTACTGGGCACTGTCAAACCAGCCAAATTTCGCTCTGGTGTCACCTTCGTCTGGGGACCATCCTGCGTATTGTGGATTTTCAGGAGCCAGCCGGCCAGAACTATCCTCAAGCTGGCAAACAGAAACCACAGTCCTTTTCTCTGGCAAATAAAACTCAGCTGCCCTGCTTCTGGATGGCAGATTGCAGGAGCCACTTTGTACTATCAAATCAGCCAAACTTGACATTTGTGCCACCTTTGGTCTGGGAACCATCCTGCGTATCGTGGATTTTCTGGAGATAGCCGGCCACTCAAAGCCATAGGCTTCCAAACTCAAACCACGGTCCTTTTCCCTGGCTAACAAAATTCAGATGCCCCGCTTCTTGATGGCAGATTGCAGACGCCACATAGCTCTGTCCAGCCAGCCCAACTTGGCAGTGGTGCCACCTTGGGTCTGGGAACCATCCTGCGTAACATGGATTTTCAGGAGCCAGCCGGCCACTCCCACCCACAAGCCCTCAAACTCAAACCACGGCACTTTTCTCTGGCAAAAAAAAATCAGCTGCCCTGCTTTTGGATGTCCGATTGCAGATGACACTTGGGTCTGTCCAACCAGCCCGACATGCCACTGGTGCCACCTTGGGTCTGGGAACCCTCCTGCGTATCGTGGATTTTCAGGAGCCAGCCAGCCACTCCCAGCCATAGGCTTCCAAACACAAACCACGGCCCTTTTCCCTGGCTAAAAAAATTCAGATGCCCCTCTTCAGGATGGCAGATTGCAGGAGCCACTCTGCACTGTCAAACCAGCCCAACTTGGAAGTGGTGCGCCCCTTGGTCTGGGAATCATCCTGCGTATCGTGGATTTTCAGGAGCCAGCCGGCCACACCCAGCCATGGGCTGCCAAACACAAACCACGGCCCTTTTCCCTGGCTAACAAAATTCAGATGCCCCTCTTGTGGATTGCAGATTGCAGGAGCTACTTGGCACTGTCAAACCAGCCCAACTTGGCACTGGTCCCACCTTGGGTCGGGGGACTATCCTGCGTATCGTTGATTTTCAGGAGCCAGCCGGCCACGTCAACTCACAAGCCCTCAAACTCTAACCACGGCGCTTTTGTCTGGCAAACTTAACTAAGCTTCCGGATGGCAGATTGCAGGAGCCACTTGGTGCTATCAAACCAGCCCAACTTGGACCTGGTGCCACCTTTGGTCTGGGAACCATCCTGCGTATCGTGGATTTTCTGCAGGTAGCCGGCCACTCAGAGCCATAGGCTTCCAAACTCAAACCACGGTCCTTTTCCCTGGCTAACAAAATTCAGATGCCCCGCTTCTTGATGGCAGATTGCAGACGCCACATAGCTCTGTCCAGCCAGCCCAACTTGGCAGTGGTGCCACCTTGGGTCTGGGAAACATCCTGCGTAACATGGATTTTCAGGAGCCAGCCGGCCAATCCCACCCACAAGCCCTCAAACTCAAACCACGGCACTTTTCTCTGGCAAAAAAAAATCAGCTGCCCTGCTTTTGGATGGCCGATTGCAGATGACACTTGGGTCTGTCCAACCAGCCCGACATGCCACTGGTGCCACATTGGGTCTGGGAACCCTCCTGCGTATCGTGGATTTTCAGGAGCCAGCCAGCCACTCCCAGCCATAGGCTTCCAAACACAAACCACGGCCCTTTTCCCTGGCTAAAAAAATTCAGATGCCCCTCTTCAGGATGGCAGATTGCAGGAGCCACTCTGCACTGTCAAACCAGCCCAACTTGGAAGTGGTGCGCCCCTTGGTCTGGGAATCATCCTGCGTATCGTGGATTTTCAGGAGCCAGCCGGCCACACCCAGCCATGGGCTGCCAAACACAAACCACGGCCCTTTTCCCTGGCTAACAAAATTCAGATGCCCCTCTTGTGGATTGCAGATTGCAGGAGCTACTTGGCACTGTCAAACCAGCCCAACTTGGCATTGGTCCCACCTTGGGTCGGGGGACTATCCTGCGTAACGTTGATTTTCAGGAGCCAGCCGGCCACGCCAACTCACAAACCTTCAAACTCTAACCACGGCGCTTTTGTCTGGCAAACTTAACTAAGCTGACCTGCTTCCGGATGGCAGATTGCAGGAGCCACTTGGTACTATCAAACCAGCCCAACTTGGCACTGGTGCCACCTTCGGTCTTGTAGCCATTCTGCGTATCGTGGATTTTCAGGAGTCATCTGGAAGCTCACAGCCATAGGCTGCCCAACACAACCCACGGCCCTTTTCCCTGGCTAACAAAATTCAGATGCCCCGCTTCTGCATGGCAGATTGCAGACGCCACTTTGCTCTGTCCAACCAGCCCCACTTGGCACTGGTGCCACCTGCGGTCTTGGATCCATCCTGAGTATCGTGGATTTTCAGGAGCCAGCGGTTTGGTCGAGCCATAGGCTGCAAAACACAAACCACGGCAGTTTTCTCTGGCAAACAAAACTCAGATGCTCTGCTTCTGGATGGCAGATTGCATGAGCCATTTGGTACTATCAAACCAGCCCAACTTGGCACTGTTGCCACCTTCGGTCTGGGAACCATCCTGCGTATCATGGATTTTCAGGAGCCAGCCAGCCACTCCCAGCCATAGGTTTCCAAAAACAATCCATGGCCCTTTTCCCTGCCTAACAAAATTCAGATGCCCCTCTCGTGGATGGACGATTGCAGGAGCTACTTGGCACTGTCAAACCAGCCAAACTTGGCACTGGTATCACCTTCGTCTGGGGACCATCCTGCGTATTGTGGATTTTCAGGAGCCAGCCGGCCACAACAAACCTCAAGCTCTCAAACAGAAACCACAGACCTTTTCTCTGGCAAATAAAACTCAGCTGCCCTGCTTCTGGATGGCAGATTGCAGGAGCCACTTGGTACTATCACACCAGCAAAACTTGGCATTTGTGCCACCTTTGTTCTGGGAACCATCCTGCGTATCGTGGATTTTCTGGAGACAGCCGGCCACTCCAAGCCATAGGCTACCAAACACAAACCACGGCCCTTCTCCCTGGCAAACTAAATTCAGATGCCCCGATTCTTGATGGCAGATTGCAGACGCCACTTGGCTCTGTCCAACCAGCCCGACTTGGCACTGGTACCACCTTGGGTCTGGGAACCATCCTGCGTATCGTGGATTTTCAGGAGCCACCCGGCCACTCCCAGCCACAAGCCCTCAAACTCAAACCACATCCCTTTCCCTCTGGCAAACAAAACTCAGCTGCCCTGGTTCTGGATGGCAGATTGCAGGAGCCACTTGGTACTATCAATCCAGCCCAACTTGGCACTGGTGCCTCTTTCGGTCTTGGATCCATCCTGAGTATCGTGGATTTTCAGGTGCCAGCGGGTTGGTCGAGCCATAGGCTGCAAAACACAAACCACGGCAGTTTTCTCTGACAAAGAAAACTCAGCTGCCCTGCTTCTGGATGGCAGAGTCCAGGAGCCACTTGGTAGTATCAAAACAGCCCAACTTGGCACTGGTGCAATCTTGGCTCGGGGGACCATCCTGCGTATCGTGGATTTTCAGGAGCCAGCCGGCCACTCCAAACCACAAGCCCTCAACCTCAAGCCAGGGCGCTTTACTCTGGCAAAACAAACTCAGCTGCCCTGCTTCTGGATGGCAGATTGCAGGAGCCACTTGGTACTATCAAACAAGCCCAACTTGGCACTGGTGCCACCTTGGGTCTGGGAACCATCCTGCGTATCGTGGATTTTCAGGATCCAGCTGGACACTCACAGCCTTAGGCTGCCAAACACAAACCACGGAACTTTTCCTTGGCAAACAAAATTCAGATGACCCGCTTCTGGATTGCAGATTGCAGACGCCACTTTGATCTGTCCAACCAGCACGACTTGGCGCTGGTGCCACCTTCGGTCTGGGAACCATCCTGCGTATCGTGGATTTTCAGGAGCCAGCCGGACACTCCCAGCCACAGGCCCCAAAAACAAACCTCGGCCCCTTTCCCTAACAAACAAAAGTCAGCTGCCCTGCTTCTGGATGGCAGATTGCAGGAGCCACTTGGTACTACCAAACCAGCTCAACTTGGCACTGGTGCCACCTTGGGTCCAGGAACCATCCTGCGTATCGTGGATTTTCAGGAGTCAGCCGGCTACTCCCAGCCATAGGCTGACAAACACAAACCACGGCCCATTTCCCTGGCTCAAAAGATTCAGATGCCCCGTTCTGAATGGCAGATTGCAGGAGCTACTTGGCACTATCAAACCAGCCCGACTTGGCACTGGTTCCACCCTTGGTCTGGAAACCATCCTGCGTAGCGTGGATTTTCGCGTGCCAGCTGGCCACTCCAAGCCACAAGCCCTCAAACTTAAACCACGGCACATTTCTATGGCTAACAAAACTCAGCTGCCCTGGTTCTGGATGGCAGATTGCAGGAGCCACTTGGTACTATCAATCCAGCCCAACTTGGCACTGGTGCCACCCTTGGTCTGGGAACCATCTTGCGTATCGTGGATTTTCTGGAGCCAGACGGCCACTCCCAGCCACAAGCCCTCAAATTGAAACCACGGCACATTTCTATGGCTAACAAAACTCAGCTGCCCTGGTTCTGGATGGCAGATTGCAGGAGACACTTGGTAACATCCAACCAGCCCAACTTGGCCCTGGTGCCACCTTGGGTCTGGGAACCATCCTGCGTATCGTGGATTTTCTGGAGCCAGCCGGCCACACCAAGCCATAGGGTGCCAAAAACAAACCACGGCACTTTTCCCTTGCTAACAAAATTCAGATGCCCCGCATCTTGATGGCAGATTGCAGACGCCACTTGGCTCTGTCCAACCAGCCCGACTTGGCACTGTTGCCACCTTTGGTCTTGGAACCATCTTGCGTATCGTGGATTTTCAGGAGCCAGCCGGCCACTCCCAGCCACAAGCCCTCAAACTGAAACCACTGCACATTTCTATGGCTAACAAAACTCAGCTGCCCTGGTTCTGGATGGCAGATTGCAGGAGACACTTGGTACTATCAATCCAGCCCAACTTGGCACTGGTGCCACCCTTGGTCTGGGAACCATCCTGCGTATCGTGGATTTTCTGGAGATAGCCGGCCACTTAGAGCCATAGGCTTCCAAACTCAAACCACGGTCCTTTTCCCTGGCTAACAAAATTCAGATGCCCCGCTTCTTGATGGCAGATTGCAGACGCCACATAGCTCTGTCCAGCCAGCCCAACTTGGCAGTGGTGCCACCTTGGGTCTGGGAACCATCCTGCGTAACATGGATTTTCAGGAGCCAGCCGGCCACTCCCACCCACAAGCCCTCAAACTCAAACCACGGCACTTTTCTCTGGCAAAAAAAAATCAGCTGCCCTGCTTTTGGATGGCCGATTGCAGATGACACTTGGGTCTGTCCAACCAGCCCGACATGCCACTGGTGCCACCTTGGGTCTGGGAACCATCCTGCTTATCATGGATTTGCAGGAGCCAGCCGGCCACTCCCAGTCATAGGCAGCCAAACACAAAGCACGGAACTTTTCCCTGGCTAACAAAATTCAGATGCCCCGCTTCTGCATGGCAGATTGCAGACGCCACTTTGCTCTGTCCAACCAGCCCCACTTGGCACTGGTGCCACCTGCGGTCTTGGATCCATCCTGAATATCGTGGATTTTCAGGAGCCAGCGGTTTGGTCGAGCCATAGGCTGCAAAACACAAACCACGGCAGTTTTCTCTGGCAAACAAAACTCAGATGCTCTGCTTCTGGATGGCAGATTGCATGAGCCATTTGGTACTATCAAACCAGCCCAACTTGGCACTGTTGCCACCTTCGGTCTGGGAACCATCCTGCGTATCATGGATTTTCAGGAGCCAGCCAGCCACTCCCAGCCATAGGTTTCCAAAAACAATCCATGGCCCTTTTCCCTGCCTAACAAAATTCAGATGCCCCTCTCGTGGATGGACGATTGCAGGAGCTACTTGGCACTGTCAAACCAGCCAAACTTGGCACTGGTATCACCTTCGTCTGGGGACCATCCTGCGTATTGTGGATTTTCAGGAGCCAGCCGGCCACAACAAACCTCAAGCTCTCAAACAGAAACCACAGACCTTTTCTCTGGCAAATAAAACTCAGCTGCCCTGCTTCTGGATGGCAGATTGCAGGAGCCACTTGGTACTATCACACCAGCAAAACTTGGCATTTGTGCCACCTTTGTTCTGGGAACCATCCTGCGTATCGTGGATTTTCTGGAGACAGCCGGCCACTCCAAGCCATAGGCTACCAAACACAAACCACGGCCCTTTACCCTGGCAAACAAAATTCAGATGCCCCGATTCTTGATGGCAGATTGCAGACGCCACTTGGCTCTGTCCAACCAGCCCGACTTGGCACTGGTACCACCTTGGGTCTGGGAACCATCCTGCGTATCGTGGATTTTCAGGAGCCAGCCGGCCACTCCCAGCCACAAGCCCTCAAACTCAAACCACATCCCTTTCCCTCTGGCAAACAAAACTCAGCTGCCCTGGTTCTGGATGGCAGATTGCAGGAGCCACTTGGTACTATCAATCCAGCCCAACTTGGCACTGGTGCCTCTTTCGGTCTTGGATCCATCCTGAGTATCGTGGATTTTCAGGTGCCAGCGGGTTGGTCGAGCCATAGGCTGCAAAACACAAACCACGGCAGTTTTCTCTGACAAAGAAAACTCAGCTGCCCTGCTTCTGGATGGCAGAGTCCAGGAGCCACTTGGTAGTATCAAAACAGCCCAACTTGGCACTGGTGCAATCTTGGCTCGGGGGACCATCCTGCGTATCGTGGATTTTCAGGAGCCAGCCGGCCACTCCAAACCACAAGCCCTCAACCTCAAGCCAGGGCGCTTTACTCTGGCAAAACAAACTCAGCTGCCCTGCTTCTGGATGGCAGATTGCAGGAGCCACTTGGTACTATCAAACAAGCCCAACTTGGCACTGGTGCCACCTTGGGTCTGGGAACCATCCTGCGTATCGTGGATTTTCAGGATCCAGCTGGACACTCACAGCCTTAGACTGCCAAACACAAACCACGGAACTTTTCCTTGGCAAACAAAATTCAGATGACCCGCTTCTGGATTGCAGATTGCAGACGCCACTTTGATCTGTCCAACCAGCACGACTTGGCGCTGGTGCCACCTTCGGTCTGGGAACCATCCTGCGTATCGTGGATTTTCAGGAGCCAGCCGGACACTCCCAGCCACAGGCCCCAAAAACAAACCTCGGCCCCTTTCCCTAACAAACAAAAGTCAGCTGCCCTGCTTCTGGATGGCAGATTGCAGGAGCCACTTGGTACTACCAAACCAGCTCAACTTGGCACTGGTGCCACCTTGGGTCCAGGAACCATCCTGCGTATCGTGGATTTTCAGGAGTCAGCCGGCTACTCCCAGCCATAGGCTGACAAACACAAACCACGGCCCATTTCCCTGGCTCAAAAGATTCAGATGCCCCGTTCTGAATGGCAGATTGCAGGAGCTACTTGGCACTATCAAACCAGCCCGACTTGGCACTGGTTCCACCCTTGGTCTGGAAACCATCCTGCGTAGCGTGGATTTTCGCGTGCCAGCTGGCCACTCCAAGCCACAAGCCCTCAAACTTAAACCACGGCACATTTCTATGGCTAACAAAACTCAGCTGCCCTGGTTCTGGATGGCAGATTGCAGGAGCCACTTGGTACTATCAATCCAGCCCAACTTGGCACTGGTGCCACCCTTGGTCTGGGAACCATCTTGCGTATCGTGGATTTTCTGGAGCCAGACGGCCACTCCCAGCCACAAGCCCTCAAATTGAAACCACGGCACATTTCTATGGCTAACAAAACTCAGCTGCCCTGGTTCTGGATGGCAGATTGCAGGAGACACTTGGTAACATCCAACCAGCCCAACTTGGCCCTGGTGCCACCTTGGGTCTGGGAACCATCCTGCGTATCGTGGATTTTCTGGAGCCAGCCGGCCACACCAAGCCATAGGGTGCCAAAAACAAACCACGGCACTTTTCCCTTGCTAACAAAATTCAGATGCCCCGCATCTTGATGGCAGATTGCAGACGCCACTTGGCTCTGTCCAACCAGCCCGACTTGGCACTGTTGCCACCTTTGGTCTTGGAACCATCTTGCGTATCGTGGATTTTCAGGAGCCAGCCGGCCACTCCCAGCCACAAGCCCTCAAACTGAAACCACTGCACATTTCTATGGCTAACAAAACTCAGCTGCCCTGGTTCTGGATGGCAGATTGCAGGAGACACTTGGTACTATCAATCCAGCCCAACTTGGCACTGGTGCCACCCTTGGTCTGGGAACCATCCTGCGTATCGTGGATTTTCTGGAGATAGCCGGCCACTTAGAGCCATAGGCTTCCAAACTCAAACCACGGTCCTTTTCCCTGGCTAACAAAATTCAGATGCCCCGCTTCTTGATGGCAGATTGCAGACGCCACATAGCTCTGTCCAGCCAGCCCAACTTGGCAGTGGTGCCACCTTGGGTCTGGGAACCATCCTGCGTAACATGGATTTTCAGGAGCCAGCCGGCCACTCCCACCCACAAGCCCTCAAACTCAAACCACGGCACTTTTCTCTGGCAAAAAAAAATCAGCTGCCCTGCTTTTGGATGGCCGATTGCAGATGACACTTGGGTCTGTCCAACCAGCCCGACATGCCACTGGTGCCACCTTGGGTCTGGGAACCATCCTGCTTATCATGGATTTGCAGGAGCCAGCCGGCCACTCCCAGTCATAGGCAGCCAAACACAAAGCACGGAACTTTTCCCTGGCTAACAAAATTCAGATGCCCCGCTTCTGCATGGCAGATTGCAGACGCCACTTTGCTCTGTCCAACCAGCCCCACTTGGCACTGGTGCCACCTGCGGTCTTGGATCCATCCTGAATATCGTGGATTTTCAGGAGCCAGCGGTTTGGTCGAGCCATAGGCTGCAAAACACAAACCACGGCAGTTTTCTCTGGCAAACAAAACTCAGATGCTCTGCTTCTGGATGGCAGATTGCATGAGCCATTTGGTACTATCAAACCAGCCCAACTTGGCACTGTTGCCACCTTCGGTCTGGGAACCATCCTGCGTATCATGGATTTTCAGGAGCCAGCCAGCCACTCCCAGCCATAGGTTTCCAAAAACAATCCATGGCCCTTTTCCCTGCCTAACAAAATTCAGATGCCCCTCTCGTGGATGGACGATTGCAGGAGCTACTTGGCACTATCAAACCAGCCAAACTTGGCACTGGTATCACCTTCGTCTGGGGACCATCCTGCGTATTGTGGATTTTCAGGAGCCAGCCGGCCACAACAAACCTCAAGCTCTCAAACAGAAACCACAGACCTTTACTCTGGCAAATAAAACTCAGCTGCCCTGCTTCTGGATGGCAGATTGCAGGAGCCACTTGGTACTATCACACCAGCAAAACTTGGCATTTGTGCCACCTTTGTTCTGGGAACCATCCTGCGTATCGTGGATTTTCTGGAGACAGCCGGCCACTCCAAGCCATAGGCTACCAAACACAAACCACGGCCCTTTACCCTGGCAAACAAAATTCAGATGCCCCGATTCTTGATGGCAGATTGCAGACGCCACTTGGCTCTGTCCAACCAGCCCGACTTGGCACTGGTACCACCTTGGGTCTGGGAACCATCCTGCGTATCGTGGATTTTCAGGAGCCAGCCGGCCACTCCCAGCCACAAGCCCTCAAACTCAAACCACATCCCTTTCCCTCTGGCAAACAAAACTCAGCTGCCCTGGTTCTGGATGGCAGATTGCAGGAGCCACTTGGTACTATCAATCCAGCCCAACTTGGCACTGGTGCCTCTTTCGGTCTTGGATCCATCCTGAGTATCGTGGATTTTCAGGTGCCAGCGGGTTGGTCGAGCCATAGGCTGCAAAACACAAACCACGGCAGTTTTCTCTGACAAAGAAAACTCAGCTGCCCTGCTTCTGGATTGCAGAGTCCAGGAGCCACTTGGTAGTATCAAAACAGCCCAACTTGGCACTGGTGCAATCTTGGCTCGGGGGACCATCCTGCGTATCGTGGATTTTCAGGAGCCAGCCGGCCACTCCAAACCACAAGCCCTCAACCTCAAGCCAGGGCGCTTTACTCTGGCAAAACAAACTCAGCTGCCCTGCTTCTGGATGGCAGATTGCACGAGCCACTTGGTACTATCAAACAAGCCCAACTTGGCACTGGTGCCACCTTGGGTCTGGGAACCATCCTGCGTATCGTGGATTTTCAGGATCCAGCTGGACACTCACAGCCTTAGGCTGCCAAACACAAACCACGGAACTTTTCCTTGGCAAACAAAATTCAGATGACCCGCTTCTGGATTGCAGATTGCAGACGCCACTTTGATCTGTCCAACCAGCACGACTTGGCGCTGGTGCCACCTTCGGTCTGGGAACCATCCTGCGTATCGTGGATTTTCAGGAGCCAGCCGGACACTCCCAGCCACAGGCCCCAAAAACAAACCTCGGCCCCTTTCCCTAACAAACAAAAGTCAGCTGCCCTGCTTCTGGATGGCAGATTGCAGGAGCCACTTGGTACTACCAAACCAGCTCAACTTGGCACTGGTGCCACCTTGGGTCCAGGAACCATCCTGCGTATCGTGGATTTTCAGGAGTCAGCCGGCTACTCCCAGCCATAGGCTGACAAACACAAACCACGGCCCATTTCCCTGGCTCAAAAGATTCAGATGCCCCGTTCTGAATGGCAGATTGCAGGAGCTACTTGGCACTATCAAACCAGCCCGACTTGGCACTGGTTCCACCCTTGGTCTGGAAACCATCCTGCGTAGCGTGGATTTTCGCGTGCCAGCTGGCCACTCCAAGCCACAAGCCCTCAAACTTAAACCACGGCACATTTCTATGGCTAACAAAACTCAGCTGCCCTGGTTCTGGATGGCAGATTGCAGGAGCCACTTGGTACTATCAATCCAGCCCAACTTGGCACTGGTGCCACCCTTGGTCTGGGAACCATCTTGCGTATCGTGGATTTTCTGGAGCCAGACGGCCACTCCCAGCCACAAGCCCTCAAATTGAAACCACGGCACATTTCTATGGCTAACAAAACTCAGCTGCCCTGGTTCTGGATGGCAGATTGCAGGAGACACTTGGTAACATCCAACCAGCCCAACTTGGCCCTGGTGCCACCTTGGGTCTGGGAACCATCCTGCGTATCGTGGATTTTCTGGAGCCAGCCGGCCACACCAAGCCATAGGGTGCCAAAAACAAACCACGGCACTTTTCCCTTGCTAACAAAATTCAGATGCCCCGCATCTTGATGGCAGTTTGCAGACGCCACTTGGCTCTGTCCAACCAGCCAGACTTGGCACTGTTGCCACCTTTGGTCTTGGAACCATCTTGCGTATCGTGGATTTTCAGGAGCCAGCCAGCCACTCCCAGCCACAAGCCCTCAAACTGAAACCACTGCACATTTCTATGGCTAACAAAACTCAGCTGCCCTGGTTCTGGATGGCAGATTGCAGGAGACACTTGGTACTATCAATCCAGCCCAACTTGGCACTGGTGCCACCCTTGGTCTGGGAACCATCCTGCGTATCGTGGATTTTCTGGAGCCAGCCGGCCACTCCCAGCCACAAGCCCTCAAACTGAAACCACAGCACATTTATATGTCTAACAAAACTCAGCTGCCCTGGTTCTGGATGGCAGATTGCAGGAGCCACTTGGTAATGTCAACCAGCCCAACTTGGCACTGTTGCCACCTTCGGTCTTGGAACCATCCTGCGTATCGTGGATTTGCAGGAGCCAGCCGGCCACACCCAACCACAAGTCCTCAAACTCCACCCACATCCCTTTTCTCTGGCAAACAAAACTCAGGTGCCCTGCTTCTGGATGCCAGATTGCAGGAGCCACTTGTTACTATCAAACCAGCCAAACTTGTCAGTGGTGCCACCCTTGGTCTTGGAACCATCCTACGTATCGTGGATTTTCTGGAGCCAGCCGGCCACTGCTAGCCATAGGCTGCCAAACAAAAACCACGGCACTTTTCCCTGGCTAACAAAATTCAGATGCCTTGTTCTCGATGGCAGATTGCAGGAGCTACTTGGCACTATCAAACCAGTCCGACTTGGCAATGGTGCCACATTAGGTCTTGGTACCATCCTGCGTATCGTGGATTTTAAAGAGCCAGCCGGCCACTCCCAGCAAAGAGCCCTGAAACTCAAACGACGGCACTTTTCCATGGTAAACAAAACTCAGCTTCTCTGCTTCTGGATGTAAGATTGCAGACGACACTTGGCTCTGTCCAACCAGCCCCACTTGGCACTGGTGCCACCTTCGGTCTAGGAACCATCCTGCGTATAGTGAATTTTCAGGAGCCCGCCGGCCAGTGGAGGCATAGGATGCCAAACAAACACCACGGGCCATTTCCGTGCCTAAAAAAATTCAGATGCCTTGTTCTGGATGGCAGATTGCAGGAGCCACTTGGTACTATCAAACCAGCCTAACTTGGCACTGGTGCCATTATTGGTCTGGGAAACATCCTGCGTGTCTTGGATTTTCAGGAGCCAGCCGGCCACACCCACCCACAAGTCCTCAAACTCAAACCACGGCACTTTTCTCTGGCAAACAAAACTCACCTGCCCTGCTTCTGGATGGCAGATTTCAGGAGCCACTTGGTACTATCAAATCAGCCCAACGTGGCACTGGTGCCACCTTGGGACTGGGAACCTTCCTGCGTATCGTGGATTTTCAAGAGCCAGACGGCCACTCGCAGCCAAACACAAACCACAGCTCTTTTCCCTGGCTAACACGATTCAGATGCCCGTTTCTGGATGGAAGATTGCTGAGCCACTTGGCACTGTCAAACCAGCCCGACTTGGAACTGGTGCCACCTTGGGTCTGGGAACCATCCTGTGTATCGTGTATATTTAGGAGCCAGCCAGCCACTCCCAGCCATAGGCTGCCAAACACGAAATCCGGCCCTTTTCCCTGGGTAAATAAATTCAGATGCCCCGTTCTGGATGGCAGATTGCAGGAGCTACTTGGCACTGTCAAACCAGCCCGCCTTGGCACTGGTGCCACCTTTGGTCTGGGAACCATCCTGCGTATCGGTGATTTTCAGGAACCAGCCGGCCACTCCCAGCCACAAGCCCTCAAACTCAAACCATGGCCATTTTCTCTGGCAAAAAAAAATCAGCAGCCCTGCTTCTTGATGGCAGATTGCAGGAGCCACTTGGTACTATCAAACCAGCCCAACTTGGCACTGGTGCCACCTTGGGTCTGGGAATCATCCTGCTTATTGTGGATTTTGAGGAGCCATCCGGCCACTCCCAGCCACAAGCCCTCAAACTCAAACCATGGCCATTTTCTCTGGCAAACAACACTCAGCTGCCCTGCTTCTGGATTGCAGACTGCCGGAGCCACTTGGTACTATCAAACCAGCCCAACTTGGCACTGGTGCCACCTTGGGTCTGGGAACCATTCTGCGTAACGTGGATTTTCAGGAGCCAGCCGGCCACTCCCAGGCACAAGCCCTCAAACTCAAACCACGGCCCTTTCCTCTGGAAAACTAAACTCAGCTGCCTTGCTTCTGAATGGGAGATTGCAGGAGCCACTTGGTACTATCAAACCAGTTAAACTTGGCACGGGTGCCACCTTGGGTCTGGGAACCATCCTGCGTATTGTGGATTTTCAGGAGCTAGCCGGCCACTACCAGTCATAGGCTGCCAAAAACAAACCACAGCCCTTTTCCCTGGCTAACAAAATTCAGATGCCCCTCTTCTGGATGGCAGATTGCAGGAGCCACTTGGCACTGTCAAACCAGCCAGACTTGGAACTGGTAGAACCCTGGGTCTGGGAACCATCCTGCGTATCGTGGATTATCAGGAGCCAGCCGGCCACAACAAACCTCAAGCTCTCAAACAGAAACCACAGACCTTTTCTCTGGCAAAAAAAACTCACCTGCCCTGCTTCTGGATGGCAGATTGCAGACGCCACTTGGCTCTGTCCAACCAGCCCAACTTGCCACTGGTGTCACCTTGGGTCTGGGTACCATCTTGCATATCGTGGATTTTCAGGAGCCAGCCGGCCACTCCCAGCCACAAAACCTCAAACTCAAACCACGGCCCCATACTCTGGCAAACAAAACTAAGCTGCCTTGCTTCTGGGTGGGAGATTGCAGGAGCCAATTGCTACTATCAAACCAGCCCAACTTGGAACTGGTGCCACCTTGCGTCTGGGAATCATCCTGTGTATCGTCGATTTGCAGGAACCAGCCGGCCACTCCATGTCTTCGGCTGCCAAACACAAACCACGGCCCTTTTCCCTGGCTAACAAAATTCAGATGCCCCGTTTCTGGATGGCAGATTGCAGGAGACACGTGGCACTGTCAAACCAGCCTGACTTGGAAATGGTGACACCTTGCGTCTGGGAACCATCCTGCGTATCGTGGATTTTCAGGAGCCAGCCGGCCACTCCCAGCCTTAGGCTGCCATACACAAACCACAGCCCTTTTCCCTGGCTAACAAAATTCAGATACCCGCTTCTGGATGGCAGATTGCAGGAGCTACTTGGTACTATCAAACCAGCCCAACTTGGCACTGGTACCACCTTGGGTCTTGGAACCATCCTGCGTATCATGGATTATAAGGAGCCAACCGGCCACTCCCAGCCATAGGCTGCCAAACAAAAACCACGGCCGTTTTCCCTGGCAAACGCAATTCAGATGCCCTGTTCTGGATGGCAGATTGCAGGAGCTTCTTGGTACTATCAAACCAGTTCGATTTGGCACTGGTGCCAACTTTGGTCTTGCAACCATCCTGTTTAATTTGGATTTTCAGGAGCCACCCGGCCACTCCTAGCCACAAGCCCTCAAACTCAAACCACAGCCCTTTTCTGTTGCAAACCAAACTCAGCCGCCCTGATTCTGGATGGCAGATTGCAGGAGCCTCTTGGTATTATCAAACCAGCCCAACTTGGCACTGGTGCCACCTTCGGTCTGGGAACCATCGTGCAAAACGTGGATTTTCAGGAGCCAGCCGGCCACTCACCGCCAGAGACAGCCAAACACAAACCACGGCACTTTTCGCTGGCTAAAAAAATTCAGATGCCCCGCTTCAGGATGGCAGATTGCAGGAGCCATTCTGCACTGTCAAACCAACCCAACTTAAAACTGGTGCCACCCTGGGTCTGGGAACCATCCAGCTTATCATGGATTTTCAGGAGCCAGACGGCCACTCCCAGCCATGGGCTGCCTAACACAAACCACGGCCCAATTCCCTGCCTAACCAAATTTAGATGCGCCTCTTGTGGATGGCAGATTGCAGGAGCTACTTGGCACTGTCAAACCTGCCCGTCTTGGCACTGGTGCCACCTTGGGTCTGGGAACCATCCTGCGTATCGTGGATTTTCAGGAGCCAGCCGGCCACTCCCAGCCACAAGCACTCAAACTCAAACCACGGCGCTTTTCTCTGGCTAACAAAACACAGCTGCCCTGCTTCTGGATGGCAGATTGCAGACGCCATTTGGTACTGTAAACCAGCCCAACTTTGCACTGGTTCCACCTTGGGTCTGGGAAGTATCCTGCGTATCGTCGATTTTAGGAGCCACCAGGCCACTCCCAGCCACAAACACACAAACTCAAACCACGGCCCTTTTCTCTGGCAAACAAAACTCAGCTGCCCTGCTTCTGGATGGCAGATTGCAGATGCCACTTTTCTCTATCCAACCTGCCCCTCTTTGCTCTGGTGCCACCTTCGGTCTTGGAACCATCCTGCGTATCGTGGATTTTCAGGAGCCAGCCGGCCACTCCCCGCCATAGGCTGCCAAACAGCAACCACGGCCCTTTTCCCTGGCAAAAAAAATTCAAATGCCCTGCTTCTGGATGGCAGATTGCAGGAGCCACTTGGTAGTATCAAACCAGCCCAAATTGGCACTGGTGCCACCTTGGGTCTGGGAACCATCCGGCATATCGTGGATATTCAGGAGCCATCCGGCCACTCCCAGCCATAGGTTGCCAAACACAAACCTCGGCCCTTTTCCCAACCTAAAAAAATTCAGATGCCCCTCTTGCAGATGGCAGATTGCGAGATCAACTTGGCACTGTCAAACCAGCCCGACTTCGTACTGGTGCCACCTACGGTCTGGGAACCATCATGCGTATCATGGATTTTCAGGAGCCAGCCGGACACTCCCAGCCATGGGCTGCCAAACACAATCCACGGCCCTTTTCCCTGGCTAACAAAATTCAGATGCCCCTCTTGTGGATGGCAGATTGCAGGAGCTACTTAGTATTATCAAACTAGCCCATCTTGTCCCTGGTGCCAACTTGGGCCTGGGAACCATCCTGGGTATTGTGGATTTTTAGGAGCCAGCCGACCACTGCCAGCTACAGGCCCTCAAACTCAATCCACAGCCCTTTTCTCTGCCTTACAAAATTCAGATGTCCCTCTTGTGGATGGCAGAGTGCAGGAGCTGCTTGGTACTGTAAAACCAGCCCGACTTGGCATTGGTGCCAACTTGGATCTCTTAACCATGCGGCACATCGTGGATTTTCAGGAGCCAGCAGGCCACTGCCAGCCATGGGCTGCCAAACACAAACAACGGACATTTTCCCTGCCTAAAAAAATTCAGATGCCCCTCTTGTGGATGGCAGATTGCAGGAGCTACTTCGCTCTGTCCAACCAGCCCGACTTGGCACTGGTGCCACCTTGGGTCTGGGAATCATCCTACGTATTGTGGATTTTCAGGAGCAATCTGGACACTCCCAGCCGCAGGCCCCAAAAATAAACCTCAGCCAGTTTCCCTGACAAAGAAAACTCAGCTGCCCTACTTCTGGATGGCAGATCGCAGGAGGCACTTGGTACTATCAAACCAGCCGAACTTGGCGCTGGTGCCACCTTGGGTCTGGGAACAATCCGGCATATCGTGGATTTTCTGGAGACAGCCGGCCACACCGAACCATAGGCTGCCAAACACAAACTACGACCCTTTTCCCTGGCAAACAAAATTCAGATGCCCCGCTTCTGGATTGCAAATTGCAAGAGCCACTTGGCACTGTCAAACCAGCCCGACTTGGCACTGGTGCCACCATGGGTCTGGGAACCATCCTGCGTATCGTGGTTTTTCAGGAGCAAGCCGGCCACTCCCTGCCATAGGCTGCCAAACACAAACCACGGCCCTTTTCCCTGGCTAAAAGAACTCAGATGTCCTGCTTCTGGATGGCAGATTGCAGGAGCCACTTGGTAATATCAAACCAGCCCTACTTGGCACTTCTGCCACCCTCGGTCTGGGAACCATCCTGCGTATGGTGGATTTTCAGGAGCCAGCCGGCCACTCCCAGCCATAGGCTGCCAAACACAAACCACGGACCTTTTCCCTGCCTAAAAAAATTCAGATGCCCCTCTTGTGGATGGCAGATTGCAGGAGCTACTTGGCTCTGTCCAACCAGCCCAAATTGGCAATGGTGCCACCTTCGTTCTGGGAACCATCCTGCTTATCATGGATTTTCTTTAGCCACCAGGCCACGCCAAGCCACAAGCACTCAAAATTAAACCACAGATCTTTTCTCTGACTAACAAAACTCAGCTGCCCTGCTTCTGGATGGCAGATCGCAGGAGCCACTTGGTACTATCAAACCAGCCCAACTTGGCCCTGGTGACACCTTGGGTCTGGGAACACTTCGGCATGTCGTTGATTTTCAGGAGACAGACGGCCACACCCAGCCATAGGCTGCCTAACACAAACCACAGCCCTTTTCCCTGGCTAAAAAAATTCAGATGCCCCGCTTCTGGATGGCAAATTGCAAGAGCCACTCGGCACTGTCAAACCTGCCCGACTTGGAACTGGTGCCACCATGTTTCTGGTAACCATCCTGCTTATCGTAGATTTTCAGGAGCCAGACGGCCACTCCCAGCCATGGGCTGCCAAACACAAACCAAGGCACTTTTCCCATCCTAACAAAATTAAGATGCCACTCTTGTGTTTTGCATATTGCAGGAGCTACTTGGCACTGCCAAACCAGCCCGACTTGGCACTGGTGCGACCTTGGGTCTAGGAACCATCCTGCGTATGGTGGATTTTCAGGAGCCAGCCGGCCACTCCCAGCCAAAAGCACTCAAACTTAAACCACAGCCCTTTTCGCTGGCTAAAAAAACTCAGCTGCCCTGCTTCTGGATGGCAGATTGCAGGAGCCACTTGGTACTGTCAAACACGCCCAACTTGGCACTGGTGACACCTTGGGTCTGGGAACCATCCTGCGTATCGTGGATTTTCAGGAGCCAGCCGGCCACTCCCAGCCATAGGCTGCCAAACACAAACCACGGCACTTTTCCCTGGCTAAAAAAAATTCAGATGACCCGCTTCTGGATGGCAGATTGCAGGAGCCACTTGGTACTGTCAAACACGCCCAACTTGGCACTGGTGCCACCTTGAGTCTTGGAACCATCCTGCGTATGGTGGATTTTCAGGTGCCAGCCGGCCACTCCTAGCCATAGGCTGCCAAACACAAACCACGGCCCTTTTCCCTGGCAAACAAAATTCAGATGCCCTGCTTCTGGATGGCAGATTGCAGACGCCACTTGGCGCTGTCCAGTCAGCCCGACTTGGCACTGGTGCCACCTTGTGTCTGGGAACCATCATTCGTATCGTGGATTTTCAGGAGCCACCAGGCCACTCCCACCCACAAGCCCTAAAATTTAACCACAGCACTTGTCTCTGGCTAACAAAATTCAGATGCCCCGCTTTGGATGGCAAATTGCAAGAGCCACTTGGCACTGTCAAACCAGCCCGACTTGGAACTGGTGCCACCATGGGTCTGGGAACCATCCTGTTATCGTGGATTTTCAGGAGCCAGACGGCCACTCACAGCCATGGTCTGCCAAACACAAACCACGGCACTTTTTTCTGCCTAACAAAATTAAGATGCCACTCTTGTGGTTTGCAGATTGCAGGAGCTACTTGGCACTGTCATACCAGCCCGACTTGGCACTGGTGCGACCTTCGGTCTGAGAACCATCCTGCGTATCGTGGATTTTCAGGACGCACCCGGCCACTCCCAGCCAGAAGCCCTTAAACTCAAACCACGGCCCTTTTCTCTGGCAAACAAAACTCAGCTGCCCTGCTTCTGGATGGCAGATTGCAGACGCCACTTGGCACTGTCAAACCAGCCCAACTTGGCACTGCTGCCACCTTGGGTCTGGGAACCATCCTGCGTTTCGTGAATTTTCAGGAGCCAGCCGGCCACTCCAAGCCACATGCCATCATACTCAAACCACGGCCCTTTTGCCTGCCTAACAAAACTCAGCTACCCTGTTTATGGATGGCAGATTGCAGGACGCACTTGGTACTGTCAAACCAGCCCAACTTGGCAATGGTGCCACCTTGGGTCTGGGAACCATCCTGCGTATCGTGGGTTTTCAGGGGCCAGCCGGTACCTCCCAGGCATAGGCTGCCAAACACAAACCACGGCCCGTTTCCCAGCCTAAAATAATTCATATGCCCCGCTTCTGGATGGTAGAATGCAGGAGCCACTTGGTACTGTCAAACCAGGTCGATTTGGTACTGGTGCCACCTTGGGTCTGGGAACCATCCTGCGTATCGTGGATTTTCATTAGCCAGCCGGCCACTCCCAGCCACAAGCCCTCCAACTCAAACCACAGCCCTTTTCCCTGGCTAACAAAATTCAGATGCCCCGCTTCTGGACAGCAGATTGCAGACGCCACTTTTCTCTGTCCAACCAGTCCGACATGGCACTGGTGCCACCTTTGGTCTTGGAACCATCCTGCATATTGTGGATTTTCAGGAGCTCGCCGGCCACTCCCAGCCACAAGCCATGAAACTCAAACTACGGCCGTTTTCTCTAGCAAGAAAAACTCAGCTGCCCTGCTTTTGGATGGAAGATTGCAGGAGCCACTTGGTATTATCACACCAGCCCGACTCGGCACTGTTGCCACCTTGGGTCTGGGAACCATCCTGCGTATCGTGGATTTTCAGGAGCCACTCGGCCACTCCCTGCCACAAGCACTGAAACCAAAAATACGGCCCTTTTCTCGGGCAAACAAAACCCAGCTACTCTGCTTCTGGATGGAAGATTGCAGGAGCCAATTGGTATTATCAAACCAGCCCAACTTGGCACTGGTGCCACCCTGGGTCTGGGAACCATCCTGCGTATCGTGCATTTTCAGGAGCCAGACGGCCAGTCTTAGCCACAAGCATTCCAACTAAAACCACGGCCCTTTCCCTGCTTAACAAAACTCAGCTGCCCGGCTTCTGGATGGCAGATTGCAGGAGCCACTTGCTACTATCAAACCAGCCCTACTTGGCACTGGTGCCACCTTGGGTCTGGGAACCATCTTGCGTATCGTGGATTTTCAGGATCCACCCGGCCACTTCCACCCATAGGCTGCCAAACACAAACTATGGCCCTTTTCCCAGGCTAAAAAAATTCAGATGCCCCGCTTCTGGATGGCAGATTGCAGGAGCCACTTGGTACTGTCAAACCAGGACGACTTGGCAGTGGTGCCACCTTGGGTCTGGGAACCATCCTGCGTATCGTGGATTTTCAGGAGCCAGCCGGCCACTCCCAGCCACAAGCCCTCCAACTCAAACCACGGCCCCTTTCCCTGCCTAAAAAAACTCAGCTGCCCTGCTTCTGGATGGCAAATTGCACGAAACACTTGGTACTATCAAACCAGCCCCATGTGCCACTGGTGCCACCTTGGGTCTGGGAACCATCCTGCGTATCGTGGATTTTCAGGAGCCAGCCGGCCACTCCCAGCCACAAGCCCACCAACTCAAACCACGGCACTTTTCCCTGCCTAGAGAAAACGTAGCTGCCCTGCTTCTGGATGGCAGTTTGCAGGAGGCACTTGGTACTATCAAACCAGCCCAACTTGGCACTGGTGCCACCTTGGGTCTGGGAACCATCCTGCTTATGGTGGATTTTCAGGAGCCAGACGGCCACTCCAAACCATAAGCCCTCCAACTCAAACCACGGCCCTTTTCTCTGGCAAACAAAACTCAGCTAACCTGCTTCTGGATGGCAGATTATAGGAGCCACTTGTACTATCAAACCAGCCCAACTTGGCAGTGGTGCCACCTTGGGTCTGGGAACCATCCTGCGTATCGTGGATTTTCAGGAGCCACCCGGCCACTCCTAGCCACAAGCCCTCAAACACAAACCACGGCCATTTCCTCTGGGAAACAAAACTCAGCTGCCCTGCTTCTGAATGGCAGATGGCAGGACTATCAAACCAGCCCAACTTGGCACTGGTGACACCTTGGGTCTGGGAACCATCCTGCGTATCGTGGATTTTCAGGAGCCACCCGGCCACTCCCAGCCACAAGCCTTATAACTCAAACCACGGCCCTTTGCTCTGGCAAACAAAACTCATCTGCCCTGGTTCTGGATGGAAGATTGCAGGACCCACTTGGTACTATCAAACCAGCCCAACTTGGTACTGGTGCCACCTTGAGTCTTGGAACCATCCTGCGTTTCATGGATTTTCAGGTGCCAGCCTCCCATTCCTAGCCATAGGCTGCCAAAGACAAACCACGGCCCTTTTCCCTGGCAAACAAAATTCAGATGCCCCGCTTCTGGATGGCAGATTGCAGACGCCACTTGGTACTGTCAAACCAGCCCAACATGGCACTGATGCCACCTTGGGTCTGGGAACCATCCTGCGTATGTTGGATTTTCAGGAGCCACCAGGCCACTCGAAGCCACAAGCGCTAGAACTCAAACCACGGCCCATTTCTCTGGCAAACAAAATTCAGATGCCCCGCTTTGGATGGAAAATTGCAAGAGCCACTTGGCATTGTCAAACCAGCCCGACTTGAATCTGGTGCCACCATGGGTCTGGGAACCATCCTGCTTATCGTGGATTTTCAGGAGACAAACGGCCACTCACAGCCATTGGCTGCCAAACACAAACCACGGCCCTTTTCCCTGCCTAACAAAATTAAGATGCCAATCTTGTGGTTTGCAGACTGCAGGAGCAACTTGGCACTGTCAAACCAGCCCGACTTGGCACTGGTGCCACCTTGGGTTTGGGAACCATCCTGCGTATCGTGGATTTTCAGGAGCCACCCGGCCACTCCTAGCCACAAGCCCTCAAACACAAACCACGGCCATTTTCTCTGGGAAACAAAATTCAGCTGCCCTGCTTCTGAATGGCAGATGGCAGGACTATCAAACCAGCCCAACTTGGCACTGGTGACACCCTGGGTCTGGGAACCATCCTGCGTATCGTGGATTTTCAGGAGCCACCCGGCCACTCCCAGCCACAAGCCCTCAAACTCAAACCACGGCCCTTTCCTCTGGCAAACAAAACTCAGCTGCCTTGCTTCTGGATGGCAGATTGCAGGAGCCACTTGGTACTATCAAACCAGCCCAACTTGGTACTGGTGCCACCTTGAGTCTTGGAACCATCCTGCGTATCATGGATTTTCAGGTGCCAGCCGGCCATTCCTAGCCATAGGCTGCCAAACACAAACCACGGCCCTTTTCCCTGGCAAACAAAATTCAGATGCCCCGCTTCTGGATGGCAGATTGCAGACGCCACTTGGCGCTGTCCAATCAGCCTGACTTGGCACTGGTGCCACGGTGGGTCTGGGAACCATCCTGCGTATGATGGATTATCAGGAGCCAGCCGGCCACTCCAAACCACAGGGTGCCAAACACAAACCTCGGCAGTTTTCCTTGCCTAACAAAACTCAGCTAACCCGCTTCTGGATGGCAGATTGCAGGAGCCACTTGGTACTGTCAAACCAGCCCAACATGGCACTGGTGCCACCTTTGGTCTGCGAACCATCCTGCGTATGTTGGATTTTCAGGAGCCACCAGGCCACTCCAAGCCACAAGCGCTAAAACTCAAACCACGGCCCATTTCTCTGGCAAAAAAAATTCAGATGCCCCGCTTTGGATGGAAAATTGCAAGAGCCACTTGGCACTGTCAAACCAGCCCGCCTTGAATGTGGTGCCACCATGGGTCTGGGAACCATCCTGCTTATCGTGGATTTTCAGAAGCCACCAGGCCACACCCAGCCACAAGCCCTCAAACTTCAACCACAGGCCTTTTCCCTGGCTAACAAAACTCAGCTGCCCTGGTTCTGGATGGCAGATTGCAGGAGCCACTTGGTACTGTCAAACCAGCCCAACTTTGCACTGGTACCACCTTGGGTCTGGGAACCATCCTGCGCATCGTAGATTTTCAGGAGCCACCAGGCCACTCCCAGCCACAAGCCCTCAAACTCAAATCACGGCCCTTTTCTCTGGCAAACAAAACTCAGCTGCCCTGCTTCTGGATAGCAGATTGCAGGAGCTACTTAATACTATCAAAGCAGCCCTACTTGGCACTGGTGCCACCTTCAGTGTTTGAACCATCCGGCATATCGTGGATTTTCAGGAGCCAGCCGGCAACTCCCAGCCATGGGCTGCCAAACACAATCCACGGCCCTTTTCCCTGGCTAACAAAATTCAGATGCCCCGTTCTGGATGGCACATTGCAGATGCCTCTTGGCACTATCAAACCAGCCCGACTTGGCACTGGTGCCACCTTTTGTCTGGGAACCATCCTGCGTATCATGGATTTTCAGCAGCCAGCCGGCCACTCCCAGCCACAAGCCCTCAAACTCAAACCACGGCCCTTTTCTCTGGAAAAAAAAACTCAGCTGACCTGCTTCTGGATGGCAGATTGCAGGAGCCAATTTCTACTATCAAACCAGCCCAACTTCTCACTGGTGCCACCTTGGTTCTCTTAACCACGCGGAACATTGTGGATTTTCAGGAGCCATCAGGCCACTCCCTGCCATAGGTACCAAACACAAATCACGGCCTTTTTCCCTGGCTAACAAAATTCAGATGCCCCGCTTCTGGATGGCAGATTGCAGGAGCCACATGGTACTATCAAACCAGCCCAACTTGGCACTGGTTCCACCTTGGGTCTTGGACCCATCCTGCGTATCGTGGATTTTCAGGAGCCAGCCGGCCAAGCCAAGCCATAGGCTGCCAAATACAAACCACGGCCCTTTTCCCTGGCTAACAGAACTCAGATGCCCTGCTTCTGGATGGCAGATTGCAGGAGCCACTTGGTAATATCAAACCAGCCCGACTTTGCACTTCTACCACCTTGGGTCTGGGAACAATCCTGCGTATCGTGGATTTTCAGGAGCCAGCCGGCCACTCAAAGCCACATGCCATCGTACTCAAACCACGGCCCTTTTGCCTGCCTAACAAAACTCAGCTACCCTGTTTCTGGATGGCAGATTGCAGGAGGCACTTGGTACTGTCAAACCAGCCCAACTTGGCAATGGTGCCACCTTGGGTCTGGGAACCATCCTGCGTATCGTGGGTTTTCAGGGGCCAGCCGGTTCCTCCCAGGCATAGGCTGCCAAACACAAACCACGGCCCGTTTCCCAGCCTTAAAAAATTCATATGCCCTGCTTCTGGATGGTAGAATGCAGGAGCCACTTGGTACTGTCAAACCAGGTCGATTTGTTACTGGTGCCACCTTGGGTCTGGGAACCATCCTGCGTATCGTGGATTTTCATTAGCCAGCCGGCCACTCCCAGCCACAAGCCCTCCAACTCAAACCACGGCCCTTTTCCCTGGCTAACAAAATTAAATGCCCCGCTTCTGCATGGCAGATTGCAGACGCCACTTTTCTCTGTCCAACCAGTCCGACTTGGCACTGGTGCCACCTTTGGTCTTGGAACCATCCTGCATATTGTGGATTTTCAGGAGCTCGCCGGCCACTCCCAGCCACAAGCCATGAAACTCAAACTACGGCCGTTTTCTCAAGCAAGAAAAACTCAGCTGCCCTGCTTCTGGAAGGAAGATTGCAGGAGCCACTTGGTATTATGACACCAGCCCGACTCGGCACTGTTGCCACCTTGGGTCTGGGAACCATCCTGCGTATCGTGGATTTTCAGGAGCCACTCGGCCACTCCCTGCCACAAGCACTGAAACCAAAAATACGGCACTTTTCTCGGGCAAACAAAACCCAGCTGCCCTGCTTCTGGATGGCAGATTGCAGGAGCCAATTGGTATTATCAAACCAGCCCAACTTGGCACTGGTGCCACCCTGGGTCTGGGAACCATCCTGCGTATCGTGGATTTTCAGGAGCCAGACGGCCACTCTTAGCCACAAGCCTTCCAACTAAACCCCGGCACTTTTCCCTGCTTAACAAAACGCAGCTGCCCGGCTTCTTGATGGCAGATTGCAGGAGCCACTTGCTACTATCAAACCAGCCCTACTTGGCACTGGTGCCACCTTGGGTCTGGGAACCATCTTGCGTATCGTGGATTTTCAGGATCCACCCGGCCACTTCCACCCATAGGCTGCCAAACACAAACTACGGCCCTTTTCCCAGGCTAAAAAAATTCAGATGCCCCGCTTCTGGATGGCAGATTGCAGGAGCCACTTGGTACTGTCAAACAAGGACGACTTGGCAGTGGTGCCACCTTGGGTCTGGGAACCATCCTGCGTATCGTGGATTTTCAGGAGCCAGACGGCCACTCCCAGCCAAAGGCTGCCAAAGACAAACCACGGCCTTTTTCCCAGCAAATAGCAATACAGATGCCTCACATGTGGATGGCAGATTGCAGACACCACTTGGCGCTGTCCAACAATCCAAACTTGGAAGTGGTGCCACCTTGGGTCTGCGAACCATCCTGCGTATTGTGGATTTTCAGGAGGCAGCCGACCACCCCCAGCCATAGGCTGCAAAACACAAACCACGGCACTTTTCCCTGTCTAACAAAAGTCAGATGACCCGCATGTGGATGGCAGATTGCACGAGCCACTTGGTAATATCAAAGCAGCCCAACCTGGCACTGGTGCTGCCTTGGGTGTGGGAACCATCCTGCGTATCGTGGATTTCGAGGAGCCACCCGGCCACTCCCAGCTATAGGCTGCCGAACACAAACCACGGCCCTTTTCCCAGTCTAAAAAAATTCAGATGCCCCGCTTCTGGATGGCATAATGCAGGAGCCACTTGGTACTGTCAAACCAGCCTGACTTTGCAGTGGTGCCACCTTGGGTCTGGGAACCATCCTGCGTATCGTGGAGTTTCAGGAGCCAGCCGGCCACTCCCTGCCTCAAGCACTCCAAATCAAACCACGGCCCTTTTGCCTGCCTAACAAAACTCAGCTGCCCTGTTTATGGATGGCAGTTTGCAGGACGCACTTGGTACTGTCAAATCAGCCCAACTTGGCACTGGTGCCACCTTGGGTCTGGGAACCATCCTGCGTATGGTGGATTTTCAGGGGCCAGCCGTCACCTCCCAGACATTGGCTGCCAAACGCAAACCACAACCCGTTTCCCAGGCTAAAAAAGTTCAGATGCCCTGCTTCTGGATGGCAGAATGCAGGAGCCACTTGGCACTGTCAAACCAGGCCGACTTGGTACTGGTGCCACCTTGGGTCTGGGAACCATCCTGCGTATCGTGGATTTTCAGGAGCCACCCGGCCACTACCAGCCACAAGCCCTCCAACTCAAACCACGGCCCCTTTCCCTGCCTAAAAAAACTCAGCTGCCCTGCTTCTGGATGGCAAATTGCACGAGCCACTTGGTACTATCAAACCAGCCCCACGTGGCACTGGTGCCACCCTGGGTCTGGGAACCATCCTGCGTATCGTGGATTTTCAGGAGCTAGCCGGCCACTCCCAGACACAGGCCCCAAAAACCAACCTAGGCCCGTTTCCCTGACAAACAATACCCAGCTACCCCGATTCTGGATGGTAGATTGCAGGAGCCACTTGGTACTGTCAAACCGGCCCAACTTGGCACTGGTGCCACCTTAGGTCCGGGAACCATCATGCGTATCTTGGATTTTCAGGAGAGAGCCGGCCACTCCAAGCCACAAGCCCTATAACTCAAACCACGGCCCTTTTCCCTGGCAAACAAAATTCAGATGCCCTCCTTCTGGATGGCAGATTGCAGGAGCAACTTGGCTCTGTCCTACCAGCCCGACTTGGCACTGGTGCCACCGTGAGTCTGGGAAACATCCTGCGTGTCGTGGATTTTCAGAACCCCGCAGGCCACACCCAGCCATAGGCTGCCAAAGACAAACCACGGCCTTGTTCCCAGCAAAAAGAAATACAGCTGCCTCACTACTGGATGGCAGATTGCAGACACCACTTGGCGCTGTCCAACAAGCCAAACTTGGCACTGGTGCCACATTGGGTGTGAGAACCATCCAGCGTTTTGTGGATTTTCAGGAGGCAGCCGACCACCCCTAGCCATAGGCTGCCAAACACAAACCACGGCACTTTTCCCTGGCTAACAAAAGTCAGATGCCCCGCATCTGGATGGCAGATTGCAGGAGCCACTTGGTACTATCAAAGCAGCCCAACCTGGCACTGGTGCCACCTTGGGTCTGGGAACCATCCTGCATATCGTGGATGTCGAGAGCCAGACGGCCACTCCCAGCCGGAAGCCCTCAAACTCAAAACACGGCCCTTTTCTCTGGCAAAAAAACTCAGCTGCCCTGCTTCTGGATGGCAGATTGCAGGAGCCACTTGGTACTATCAAACCAGCCCGACTTGGCACGGGTGCCACCTTAGGTCCGGGAACCATCATGCGTATAGTGGGTTTTCAAGAGCCAGCCGGCCACTCCCAGCCATAGGCTCCCAAACACAAACCACGGCCCTTTTCCCTGCCTAAAAAAATTCAGATGCCCCGCTTCTGGATGACAGATTGCAGGAGCTACTTGGCACTATCTAACCAGCCCGACTTGTCACTGGAGCCACCTTTGGTCTGGGAACCAGCCTGCGTATCGTGGATATTTAGGAGCCACCCGGCCACTCCCAACCATAGGCTGCCAAACACAAACCACGGCCCTTTTCCCTGGCAAACAAAATTCAGATGCCCCGCTTCTGGATGGCAGATTGCAGACACCTCTTGGCTCTGTCCAACCAGCCCGACTTGGCAGTGGTGCCACCTTCGGTCTGGGAACCATCCTGCGTATCGTGGATTTTCAGGAGCCAGCTGGCCACTCCCAGCCACACGCCCTCAAACTTAAACGGCGGCCCTTTTCTCTGGCAAAAAAAACTCAGCCGCCCTGCTTCTGGATGGCAGATTGCAGGAGCCACTTGGTACTATCAAACCAGCCCGACTTGGCACTGGTGCCACCTTAGGTCCGGGAACCATCATGCGTATAGTGGATTTTCAGGAGGCAGCCAGCTACTCCCAGCCACTAGCCCTCAAACTCAAACCACGGCCCTTTCCTCTGGCAAACTAAACTCAGCTGCCCTGCTTCTGGATGGCAGATTGCAGCAGTCACTTGGTACTATCAAACCTGCCCAACTCTGCACTTGTGCCACCTTGGGTCTTTGAACCATCCTGCATAGAGTGGATTTTCAGGAGCCAGCCAGGCAAGCCAAGCCATAGGCTGCCAAACACAAACCACGGCCCTTTTTCCTGGCTAACAAAATTCAGATGCCCCGCTTCTGGATGGCAGATGGCAGGAGCCGCTTGACACTGTCAAACCAGCCCGACTTGGCACTGGTGCCACCTTGGGTCTGGGAACCATCCTGCGTATCGTGGATTTTCAGGAGCCAGCCGGCCACTCCCAGTCACAATCCCTCATCTCAAACCTCGGCGCGTTTATCTGACAAAAAAAACTCAGCTACCCCACTTATGGATCGCAGATTGCAGGAGCCAATTTGTACTGTCAAACCAGCCCTACTTGGCACTGGTGCCACCTTGGGTCTAAGATCCATCCTGCGTATCGTGGATTTTCAGGAGCCACCCGGCCACTTCCAGCCTTAGGCTGCCAAACGCAAACCACGGCCTTATTCCCAGGCTAAAAAAATTGAGATGCCCCGCTTCTGGATGGCAGATTGCAGGAGCCACTTGGCACTGTCATTCCAGACTGACTTGGCACTGGTGCCACCTTGGGTCTGGGAACCATCCTGCGTATCGTGGATTTTCAGGAGCCAGCCGGCCACTCCCAGCCACAAGCCCACCAACTCAAACCACGGCACTTTTCCCTGCCTAGAGAAAACATAGCTGCCCTGCTTCTGGATGGCAGATTGCAGGAGGCACTTGGTACTATCAAACCAGCCCAACTTGGCACTGGTGCCACCTTGGGTCTGGGAACCATCCTGCGTATCGTGGATTTTCATTAGCCAGCCGGCCACTCCCAGCCACAAGCCCTCCAACTCAAACCACGGCCCTTTTCCCTGGCTAACAAAATTCAGATGCCCCGCTTCTGGACAGCAGATTGCAGACGCCACTTTTCTCTGTCCAACCAGTCCGACATGGCACTGGTGCCACCTTTGGTCTTGGAACCATCCTGCATAATGTGGATTTTCAGGAGCTCGCCGGCCACTCCCAGCCACAAGCCATGAAACTCAAACTACGGCCGTTTTCTCTAGCAAGAAAAACTCAGCTGCCCTGCTTTTGGATGGAAGATTGCAGGAGCCACTTGGTATTATCACACCAGCCCGACTCGGCACTGTTGCCACCTTGGGTCTGGGAACCATCCTGCGTATCGTGGATTTTCAGGAGCCACTCGGCCACTCCCTGCCACAAGCACTGAAACCAAAAATACGGCCCTTTTCTCGGGCAAACAAAACCCTGCTACCCTGCTTCTGGATGGAAGATTGCAGGAGCCAATTGGTATTATCAAACCAGCCCAACTTGGCACTGGTGCCACCCTGGGTCTGGGAACCATCCTGCGTATCGTGCATTTTCAGGAGCCAGACGGCCAGTCTTAGCCACAAGCATTCCAACTAAAACCACGGCCCTTTTCCCTGCTTAACAAAACTCAGCTGCCCGGCTTCTGGATGGCAGATTGCAGGAGCCACTTGCTACTATCAAACCAGCCCTACTTGGCACTGGTGCCACCTTGGGTCTGGGAACCATCTTGCGTATCGTGGATTTTCAGGATCCACCCGGCCACTTCCACCCATAGGCTGCCAAACACAAACTATGGCCCTTTTCCCAGGCTAAAAAAATTCAGATGCCCCGCTTCTGGATGGCAGATTGCAGGAGCCACTTGGTACTGTCAAACCAGGACGACTTGGCAGTGGTGCCACCTTGGGTCTGGGAACCATCCTGCGTATCGTGGATTTTCAGGAGCCAGCCGGCCACTCCCAGCCACAAGCCCTCCAACTCAAACCACGGCCCCTTTCCCTGCCTAAAAAAACTCAGCTGCCCTGCTTCTGGATGGCAAATTGCACGAACCACTTGGTACTATCAAACCAGCCCCACGTGCCACTGGTGCCACCTTGGGTCTGGGAACCATCCTGCGTATCGTGGATTTTCAGGAGCCAGCCGGCCACTCCCAGCCACAAGCCCACCAACTCAAACCACGGCACTTTTCCCTGCCTAGAGAAAACGTAGCTGCCCTGCTTCTGGATGGCAGTTTGCAGGAGGCACTTGGTACTATCAAACCAGCCCAACTTGGCACTGGTGCCACCTTGGGTCTGGGAACCATCCTGCTTATGGTGGATTTTCAGGAGCCAGACGGCCACTCCAAACCATAAGCCCTCCAACTCAAACCACGGCCCTTTTCTCTGGCAAACAAAACTCAGCTAACCTGCTTCTGGATGGCAGATTATAGGAGCCACTTGTACTATCAAACCAGCCCAACTTGGCAGTGGTGCCACCTTGGGTCTGGGAACCATCCTGCGTATCGTGGATTTTCAGGAGCCACCCGGCCACTCCTAGCCACAAGCCCTCAAACACAAACCACGGCCATTTCCTCTGGGAAACAAAACTCAGCTGCCCTGCTTCTGAATGGCAGATGGCAGGACTATCAAACCAGCCCAACTTGGCACTGGTGACACCTTGGGTCTGGGAACCATCCTGCGTATCGTGGATTTTCAGGAGCCACCCGGCCACTCCCAGCCACAAGCCTTATAACTCAAACCACGGCCCTTTGCTCTGGCAAACAAAACTCAGCTGCCCTGGTTCTGGATGGAAGATTGCAGGACCCACTTGGTACTATCAAACCAGCCCAACTTGGTACTGGTGCCACCTTGAGTCTTGGAACCATCCTGCGTATCATGGATTTTCAGGTGCCAGCCTCCCATTCCTAGCCATAGGCTGCCAAAGACAAACCACGGCCCTTTTCCCTGGCAAACAAAATTCAGATGCCCCGCTTCTGGATGGCAGATTGCAGACGCCACTTGGTACTGTCAAACCAGCCCAACATGGCACTGATGCCACCTTGGGTCTGGGAACCATCCTGCGTATGTTGGATTTTCAGGAGCCACCAGGCCACTCGAAGCCACAAGCGCTAGAACTCAAACCACGGCCCATTTCTCTGGCAAACAAAATTCAGATGCCCCGCTTTGGATGGAAAATTGCAAGAGCCACTTGGCATTGTCAAACCAGCCCGACTTGAATCTGGTGCCACCATGGGTCTGGGAACCATCCTGCTTATCGTGGATTTTCAGGAGACAAACGGCCACTCACAGCCATTGGCTGCCAAACACAAACCACGGCCCTTTTCCCTGCCTAACAAAATTAAGATGCCAATCTTGTGGTTTGCAGACTGCAGGAGCAACTTGGCACTGTCAAACCAGCCCGACTTGGCACTGGTGCCACCTTGGGTTTGGGAACCATCCTGCGTATCGTGGATTTTCAGGAGCCACCCGGCCACTCCTAGCCACAAGCCCTCAAACACAAACCACGGCCATTTTCTCTGGGAAACAAAATTCAGCTGCCCTGCTTCTGAATGGCAGATGGCAGGACTATCAAACCAGCCCAACTTGGCACTGGTGACACCCTGGGTCTGGGAACCATCCTGCGTATCGTGGATTTTCAGGAGCCACCCGGCCACTCCCAGCCACAAGCCCTCAAACTCAAACCACGGCCCTTTCCTCTGGCAAACAAAACTCAGCTGCCTTGCTTCTGGATGGCAGATTGCAGGAGCCACTTGGTACTATCAAACCAGCCCAACTTGGTACTGGTGCCACCTTGAGTCTTGGAACCATCCTGCGTATCATGGATTTTCAGGTGCCAGCCGGCCATTCCTAGCCATAGGCTGCCAAACACAAACCACGGCCCTTTTCCCTGGCAAACAAAATTCAGATGCCCCGCTTCTGGATGGCAGATTGCAGACGCCACTTGGCGCTGTCCAATCAGCCTGACTTGGCACTGGTGCCACGGTGGGTCTGGGAACCATCCTGCGTATGGTGGATTATCAGGAGCCAGCCGGCCACTCCAAACCACAGGGTGCCAAACACAAACCTCGGCCGTTTTCCTTGCCTAACAAAACTCAGCTAACCCGCTTCTGGATGGCAGATTGCAGGAGCCACTTGGTACTGTCAAACCAGCCCAACATGGCACTGGTGCCACCTTTGGTCTGCGAACCATCCTGCGTATGTTGGATTTTCAGGGGCCACCAGGCCACTCCAAGCCACAAGCGCTAAAACTCAAACCACGGCCCATTTCTCTGGCAAAAAAAATTCAGATGCCCCGCTTTGGATGGAAAATTGCAAGAGCCACTTGGCACTGTCAAACCAGCCCGCCTTGAATGTGGTGCCACCATGGGTCTGGGAACCATCCTGCTTATCGTGGATTTTCAGAAGCCACCAGGCCACTCCCAGCCACAAGCCCTCAAACTTCAACCACAGGCCTTTTCCCTGGCTAACAAAACTCAGCTGCCCTGGTTCTGGATGGCAGATTGCAGGAGCCACTTGGTACTGTCAAACCAGCCCAACTTTGCACTGGTACCACCTTGGGTCTGGGAACCATCCTGCGCATCGTAGATTTTCAGGAGCCACCAGGCCACTCCCAGCCACAAGCCCTCAAACTCAAATCACGGCCCTTTTCTCTGGCAAACAAAACTCAGCTGCCCTGCTTCTGGATAGCAGATTGCAGGAGCTACTTAATACTATCAAAGCAGCCCTACTTGGCACTGGTGCCACCTTCAGTGTTTGAACCATCCGGCATATCGTGGATTTTCAGGAGCCAGCCGGCAACTCCCAGCCATGGGCTGCCAAACACAATCCACGGCCCTTTTCCCTGGCTAACAAAATTCAGATGCCCCGTTCTGGATGGCACATTGCAGATGCCTCTTGGCACTATCAAACCAGCCCGACTTGGCACTGGTGCCACCTTTTGTCTGGGAACCATCCTGCGTATCATGGATTTTCAGCAGCCAGCCGGCCACTCCCAGCCACAAGCCCTCAAACTCAAACCACGGCCCTTTTCTCTGGAAAAAAAAACTCAGCTGACCTGCTTCTGGATGGCAGATTGCAGGAGCCAATTTCTACTATCAAACCAGCCCAACTTCTCACTGGTGCCACCTTGGTTCTCTTAACCACGCGGAACATTGTGGATTTTCAGGAGCCATCAGGCCACTCCCTGCCATAGGTACCAAACACAAATCACGGCCTTTTTCCCTGGCTAACAAAATTCAGATGCCCCGCTTCTGGATGGCAGATTGCAGGAGCCACATGGTACTATCAAACCAGCCCAACTTGGCACTGGTGCCACCTTGGGTCTTGGACCCATCCTGCGTATCGTGGATTTTCAGGAGCCAGCCGGCCACTCCCAGCCATAGGCTGCCAAATACAAACCACGGCCCTTTTCCCTGGCTAACAGAACTCAGATGCCCTGCTTCTGGATGGCAGATTGCAGGAGCCACTTGGTAATATCAAACCAGCCCGACTTTGCACTTCTACCACCTTGGGTCTGGGAACAATCCTGCGTATCGTGGATTTTCAGGAGCCAGCCGGCCACTCAAAGCCACATGCCATCGTACTCAAACCACGGCCCTTTTGCCTGCCTAACAAAACTCAGCTACCCTGTTTCTGGATGGCAGATTGCAGGAGGCACTTGGTACTGTCAAACCAGCCCAACTTGGCAATGGTGCCACCTTGGGTCTGGGAACCATCCTGCGTATCGTGGGTTTTCAGGGGCCAGCCGGTTCCTCCCAGGCATAGGCTGCCAAACACAAACCACGGCCCGTTTCCCAGCCTTAAAAAATTCATATGCCCTGCTTCTGGATGGTAGAATGCAGGAGCCACTTGGTACTGTCAAACCAGGTCGATTTGTTACTGGTGCCACCTTGGGTCTGGGAACCATCCTGCGTATCGTGGATTTTCATTAGCCAGCCGGCCACTCCCAGCCACAAGCCCTCCAACTCAAACCACGGCCCTTTTCCCTGGCTAACAAAATTAAATGCCCCGCTTCTGCATGGCAGATTGCAGACGCCACTTTTCTCTGTCCAACCAGTCCGACTTGGCACTGGTGCCACCTTTGGTCTTGGAACCATCCTGCATATTGTGGATTTTCAGGAGCTCGCCGGCCACTCCCAGCCACAAGCCATGAAACTCAAACTACGGCCGTTTTCTCAAGCAAGAAAAACTCAGCTGCCCTGCTTCTGGAAGGAAGATTGCAGGAGCCACTTGGTATTATGACACCAGCCCGACTCGGCACTGTTGCCACCTTGGGTCTGGGAACCATCCTGCGTATCGTGGATTTTCAGGAGCCACTCGGCCACTCCCTGCCACAAGCACTGAAACCAAAAATACGGCACTTTTCTCGGGCAAACAAAACCCAGCTGCCCTGCTTCTGGATGGCAGATTGCAGGAGCCAATTGGTATTATCAAACCAGCCCAACTTGGCACTGGTGCCACCCTGGGTCTGGGAACCATCCTGCGTATCGTGGATTTTCAGGAGCCAGACGGCCACTCTTAGCCACAAGCCTTCCAACTAAACCCCGGCACTTTTCCCTGCTTAACAAAACTCAGCTGCCCGGCTTCTTGATGGCAGATTGCAGGAGCCACTTGCTACTATCAAACCAGCCCTACTTGGCACTGGTGCCACCTTGGGTCTGGGAACCATCTTGCGTATCGTGGATTTTCAGGATCCACCCGGCCACTTCCACCCATAGGCTGCCAAACACAAACTACGGCCCTTTTCCCAGGCTAAAAAAATTCAGATGCCCCGCTTCTGGATGGCAGATTGCAGGAGCCACTTGGTACTGTCAAACCAGGACGACTTGGCAGTGGTGCCACCTTGGGTCTGGGAACCATCCTGCGTATCGTGGATTTTCAGGAGCCAGACGGCCACTCCCAGCCAAAGGCTGCCAAAGACAAACCACGGCCTTTTTCCCAGCAAATAGCAATACAGATGCCTCACATGTGGATGGCAGATTGCAGACACCACTTGGCGCTGTCCAACAATCCAAACTTGGAAGTGGTGCCACCTTGGGTCTGCGAACCATCCTGCGTATTGTGGATTTTCAGGAGGCAGCCGACCACCCCCAGCCATAGGCTGCAAAACACAAACCACGGCACTTTTCCCTGTCTAACAAAAGTCAGATGACCCGCATGTGGATGGCAGATTGCACGAGCCACTTGGTAATATCAAAGCAGCCCAACCTGGCACTGGTGCTGCCTTGGGTGTGGGAACCATCCTGCGTATCGTGGATTTCGAGGAGCCACCCGGCCACTCCCAGCTATAGGCTGCCGAACACAAACCACGGCCCTTTTCCCAGTCTAAAAAAATTCAGATGCCCCGCTTCTGGATGGCATAATGCAGGAGCCACTTGGTACTGTCAAACCAGCCTGACTTTGCAGTGGTGCCACCTTGGGTCTGGGAACCATCCTGCGTATCGTGGAGTTTCAGGAGCCAGCCGGCCACTCCCTGCCTCAAGCACTCCAAATCAAACCACGGCCCTTTTGCCTGCCTAACAAAACTCAGCTGCCCTGTTTATGGATGGCAGTTTGCAGGACGCACTTGGTACTGTCAAATCAGCCCAACTTGGCACTGGTGCCACCTTGGGTCTGGGAACCATCCTGCGTATGGTGGATTTTCAGGGGCCAGCCGTCACCTCCCAGACATTGGCTGCCAAACGCAAACCACAACCCGTTTCCCAGGCTAAAAAAGTTCAGATGCCCTGCTTCTGGATGGCAGAATGCAGGAGCCACTTGGCACTGTCAAACCAGGCCGACTTGGTACTGGTGCCACCTTGGGTCTGGGAACCATCCTGCGTATCGTGGATTTTCAGGAGCCACCCGGCCACTACCAGCCACAAGCCCTCCAACTCAAACCACGGCCCCTTTCCCTGCCTAAAAAAACTCAGCTGCCCTGCTTCTGGATGGCAAATTGCACGAGCCACTTGGTACTATCAAACCAGCCCCACGTGGCACTGGTGCCACCCTGGGTCTGGGAACCATCCTGCGTATCGTGGATTTTCAGGAGCTAGCCGGCCACTCCCAGACACAGGCCCCAAAAACCAACCTAGGCCCGTTTCCCTGACAAACAATACCCAGCTACCCCGATTCTGGATGGTAGATTGCAGGAGCCACTTGGTACTGTCAAACCGGCCCAACTTGGCACTGGTGCCACCTTAGGTCCGGGAACCATCATGCGTATCTTGGATTTTCAGGAGAGAGCCGGCCACTCCAAGCCACAAGCCCTATAACTCAAACCACGGCCCTTTTCCCTGGCAAACAAAATTCAGATGCCCTCCTTCTGGATGGCAGATTGCAGGAGCAACTTGGCTCTGTCCTACCAGCCCGACTTGGCACTGGTGCCACCGTGAGTCTGGGAAACATCCTGCGTGTCGTGGATTTTCAGAACCCCGCAGGCCACACCCAGCCATAGGCTGCCAAAGACAAACCACGGCCTTGTTCCCAGCAAAAAGAAATACAGCTGCCTCACTACTGGATGGCAGATTGCAGACACCACTTGGCGCTGTCCAACAAGCCAAACTTGGCACTGGTGCCACATTGGGTGTGAGAACCATCCAGCGTTTTGTGGATTTTCAGGAGGCAGCCGACCACCCCTAGCCATAGGCTGCCAAACACAAACCACGGCACTTTTCCCTGGCTAACAAAAGTCAGATGCCCCGCATCTGGATGGCAGATTGCAGGAGCCACTTGGTACTATCAAAGCAGCCCAACCTGGCACTGGTGCCACCTTGGGTCTGGGAACCATCCTGCATATCGTGGATGTCGAGAGCCAGACGGCCACTCCCAGCCGGAAGCCCTCAAACTCAAAACACGGCCCTTTTCTCTGGCAAAAAACTCAGCTGCCCTGCTTCTGGATGGCAGATTGCAGGAGCCACTTGGTACTATCAAACCAGCCCGACTTGGCACTGGTGCCACCTTAGGTCCGGGAACCATCATGCGTATAGTGGGTTTTCAAGAGCCAGCCGGCCACTCCCAGCCATAGGCTCCCAAACACAAACCACGGCCCTTTTCCCTGCCTAAAAAAATTCAGATGCCCCGCTTCTGGATGACAGATTGCAGGAGCTACTTGGCACTATCTAACCAGCCCGACATGTCACTGGAGCCACCTTTGGTCTGGGAACCAGCCTGCGTATCGTGGATATTTAGGAGCCACCCGGCCACTCCCAACCATAGGCTGCCAAACACAAACCACGGCCCTTTTCCCTGGCAAACAAAATTCAGATGCCCCGCTTCTGGATGGCAGATCGCAGACACCTCTTGGCTCTGTCCAACCAGCCCGACTTGGCAGTGGTGCCACCTTCGGTCTGGGAACCATCCTGCGTATCGTGGATTTTCAGGAGCCAGGTGGCCACTCCCAGCCACACGCCCTCAAACTTAAACGGCGGTCCTTTTCTCTGGCAAAAAAAACTCAGCCGCCCTGCTTCTGGATGGCAGATTGCAGGAGCCACTTGGTACTATCAAACCAGCCCGACTTGGCACTGGTGCCACCTTAGGTCCGGGAACCATCATGCGTATAGTGGATTTTCAGGAGGCAGCCAGCTACTCCCAGCCACTAGCCCTCAAACTCAAACCACGGCCCTTTCCTCTGGCAAACTAAACTCAGCTGCCCTGCTTCTGGATGGCAGATTGCAGCAGTCACTTGGTACTATCAAACCTGCCCAACTCTGCACTTGTGCCACCTTGGGTCTTTGAACCATCCTGCATAGAGTGGATTTTCAGGAGCCAGCCAGGCAAGCCAAGCCATAGGCTGCCAAACACAAACCACGGCCCTTTTTCCTGGCTAACAAAATTCAGATGCCCCGCTTCTGGATGGCAGATGGCAGGAGCCGCTTGACACTGTCAAACCAGCCCGACTTGGCACTGGTGCCACCTTGGGTCTGGGAACCATCCTGCGTATCGTGGATTTTCAGGAGCCAGCCGGCCACTCCCAGTCACAATCCCTCATCTCAAACCTCGGCGCGTTTATCTGACAAAAAAAACTCAGCTACCCCACTTATGGATGGCAGATTGCAGGAGCCAATTTGTAGTGTCAAACCAGCCCAACTTGGCACTGGTGCCACCTTGGGTCTAAGATCCATCCTGCGTATCGTGGATTTTCAGGAGCCACCCGGCCACTTCCAGCCTTAGGCTGCCAAACGCAAACCACGGCCTTATTCCCAGGGTAAAAAAATTGAGATGCCCCGCTTCTGGATGGCTGATTGCAGGAGCCACTTGGCACTGTCATTCCAGACTGACTTGGCACTGGTGCCACCTTGGGTCTGGGAACCATCCTGCGTATCGTGGATTTTCAGGAGCCAGCCGGCCACTCCCAGCCACAAGCCCACCAACTCAAACCACGGCACTTTTCCCTGCCTAGAGAAAACATAGCTGCCCTGCTTCTGGATGGCAGATTGCAGGAGGCACTAGGTACTATCAAACCAGCCCAACTTGGCACTGGTGCCACCTTGGGTCTGGGAACCATCCTGCGTATCGTGGATTTTCAGGAGCCAGACAGCCACTCCCAGCCATAGGCTTCCAAACACAAACCACGGCCCTTTTCCCTGGCTAACAAAATTCAGATGCCCCGCTTCTGGACAGCAGATTGCAGACGCCACTTGTCTCTGTCCAACCAGCCCGACTTGGCACTGGTGCCACCTTGAGTCTGGGAACCATCCTGCGTAGCGTGGATTTTCAGGAGCCAGCCGGCCACTCCCAGCCACAAGCCCTCAAACTCAAACCAAGGCCATTTTCTCTGGCAAACAATACTCAGCTGCCCTACTTCTGGAAGGCAGATTGCAGGAGCCACTTGGTACTGTCAAACCAGCCCGACTTGGCACTGGTGCCACCTTGGGTCTGGTAACCATCCTGCGTATCGTGGATTTTCAGGAGCTAGCCGGCCTATCCCAGCCTCAGGCCCCAAAAACAAACCTCTGCCCGTTTCCCTGACAAACAAATCTCAGCTACCCCGCTTCTGGATGGCAGATTGCAGTAGACACTTGGTACTGTCAAACCAGCTAAAGTTGGCACTGCTGCCACCTTATGTCTGGGAAACATCCTGCGTATCGTGGATTTTCAGGAGCCACCCTGCAACTCTCTGCCACAAGCCCTGCAACTCAAACCACGGCCCTTTTGCCTGCCTAAGAAAACTCAGCTGCCCTGTTTCTGGATGGCAGATTGCAGGAGGCACTTGGTACTGTCAAACCAGCCCAACTTGGCACTGGTTCCACCTTGGGTCTGGGAACCATCCTGCGTATCGTGGATTTGCAGGAGCCAGCCGGCCACTCCCAGCCACAAGCCCTCCAACTCAAACACGGCCCTTTTCCCTGCCTAAAAAAACTCAGCTGCCCTGCTTCTGGATGGCAGATTGCAGGAGGCACTTGGTACTATCAAACCAGCCCGACTTGGCACTGGTGCCACCTTGGGTCTGGGAACCATCCTGCGTATTGTGGATTTTCAGGAGCCAGACAGCCACTTCCAGCCATAGGGTGCCAAACACAAACCACGGCCCTTTTCCCTGGCTAACAAAATTCAGATGCCCCGCTTCTGGACAGCAGATTGCAGACGCCACTTGTCTCTGTCCAACCAGCCCGACTTGGCACTGGTGCCATATTGAGTCTGGGAACCATCCTGCGTATCGTGGATTTTCAGGAGCTAGCCGGCCACTCCCAGCCACAAGCCCTCAAACTCAAACCAAGGCCATTTTCTCTGGCAAACAAAACTCAGCTGCCCTACTTCTGGAAGGCAGATTGCAGGAGCCACTTGGTACTGTCAAACCAGCCCGACTTGGCACTGGTGCCACCTTGGGTCTGGGAACCATCCTGCGTATCGTGGACTTTCAGGAGCTGGCTGGCCATTCCCAGCCTCAGGCCCCAAAAATAAACCTCTGCCCGTTTCCCTGACAAACAAATCTAAGCTACCCCGCTTCTGGATGGCAGATTGCAGTAGCCACTTGGTACTGTTAAACCAGCCCAACTTGGCACTGGTGCCACCTTGGGTCTGGGAACCATCCTGCGTATCGTGGATTTTCAGGGGCCAGCCGGCACCTCCCAGGCATAGGCTGCCAAACACAAACCACGGCCCGATTCCCAGCCGAAAAAAATTCAGCCGCCCCGCTTCTGGATGGCAGATTGCAGGAGGCACTTGGTACTGTCAAACCAGGCCGACTTGGCAGTGGTGCCACCTTGGGTCTGGGAACCATCCTGCGTATCGTGGATTTTCAGGAGCCAGACGGCCACTCCCAGCCACAAGCCCTCCAACTCAAACCACGGCCCTTTTCCCTGTCTAACAAAACTCAGCTGCCCTGCTTCTGGATGGAAAATTGCAGGAGGCACTTGGTACTATCAAAACAGCCCAACTTGGCAGTGGTGCCACCTTCGGTCTGGGAACCATCCTGCGTATCGTGGATTTTCAGGAGCCAGCCGGCCACTCCCAGCCATACACCCTCAAACTTAAACCGCGGCCCTTTCCTCTAGCAAAAAAAACTCAGCCGCCCTGCTTCTGGATGGCAGATTGCAAAAGGCACTTGGTACTATCAAACCAGCCCAACTTGGCATTGGTGCCACCTTGGGTCTGGGAACCTCCTGCGTATCGTGGATTTTCAGGAGCCACCCGGCAACTCCCAGCCATAGGCTACCAAACACAAAACACAGCCCTTTTCTCTGGCTAACAAAATTCAGATGCCCCGCTTCTGGATGGCAGATTGCAGGAGCCACTTGGCACTGTCAAACCAGCCCAACTTGGCACTGGTGCCACCTTGGGTCTGGGAACCATCCTGCGTATCATGGATTTTCAGGAGCCAGCCGGCCACTCCCAGCCACACGCCCTCAAACTTAAACCACGGCCCTTTCCTCTGGAAAACAAAACTCAGCTACCCTGCTTCTGGATGGCAGATTGCAGGAGCCACTTGGTATTATCAAACCAGCCCAACTTGGCTCCGGTACCACCTTTGGTCTGGGAACCATCCTGCAGATCGTGGATTTTAAGGAGCCACCCGGCAACTCACAGCCATAGGCTACCAAACACAAACCCCGTCCCTTTTCCCTGGCTAACAAAATTCAGATGCCCCGCTTCTGGATGGCAGATTGCAGGAGCCACTTGGCACTGTCAAACCAGCCCGACTTGGCACTGGTGCCATCTTGGGTCTGGGAACCATCCTGCGTATCGTGGATTTTAAGGAGCCACCCTGACACTCCCAACCACAAGCCCTGAAACTAAAACTACGGCCCTTTTCTCTGGCAAACAAAACTCAGCTGCCCTCCTTCTGGATGGCAGATTGCAGGAGCCTCTCGGTATTATCACACCAGCCCAACTTGTCACTGGTGCCACCTTGGGTCTGGGAACCATCCTGGGTATCGTGGATTTTCAGGAGCCAGCCGGCCACTCCCAGTCACAATCCCTCATCTCAAACCTCGGCGCGTTTCTCTGACAAAAAAAACTCAGCTACCCCACTTATGGATGGCAGATTGCAGGAGCCAATTTGTACTGTCAAACCAGCCCAACTTGGCACTGGTGCCACCTTGGGTCTGGGAACCATCCTGCGTATCGTGGATTTTCAGGAGCCACCCGGCCACTTCCAGCCTTAGGCTGCCAAACGCAAACCACGGCCTTATTCCCAGGCTAAAAAAATTGAGATGCCCCGCTTTTGGATGGCAGATTGCAGGAGCCACTTGGCACTGTCATTCCAGACTGACTTGGCACTGGTGCCACCTTGGGTCTGGGAACCATCCTGCGTATCGTGGATTTTCAGGAGCCAGCCGGCCACTCCCAGCCACAAGCCCACCAACTCAAACCACGGCACTTTTCCCTGCCTAGAGAAAACATAGCTGCCCTGCTTCTGGATGGCAGATTGCAGGAGGCACTTGGTACTATCAAACCAGCCCAACTTGGCACTGGTGCCACCTTGGGTCTGGGAAACATCCTGCGTATCGTGGATTTTCAGGAGCCAGCCGGCCACTCCCAGCCACAAGCCCTCAAACTCAAACCAAGGCCATTTTCTCTGGCAAACAATACTCAGCTGCCCTACTTCTGGAAGTCAGATTGCAGGAGCCTCTTGGTACTGTCAAACCAGCCCGACTTGGCACTGGTGCCACCTTGGGTCTGGGAACCATCCTGCGTATCGTGGATTTTCAGGAGCTAGCCGGCCTATCCCAGCCTCAGGCCCCAAAAACAAATCTCTGCCCGTTTCCCTGACAAACAAATCTCAGCTACCCCGCTTCTGGATGGCAGATTGCAGTAGACACTTGGTACTGTCAAACCAGCTAAAGTTGGCACTGCTGCCACCTTATGTCTGGGAACCATCCTGCGTATCGTGGATTTTCAGGAGCCACCTTGCAACTCCCTGCCACAAGCCCTGCAACTCAAACCACGGCCCTTTTGCCTGCCTAAGAAAACTCAGCTGCCCTGTTTCTGGATGGCAGATTGCAGGAGGCACTTGGTACTGTCAAACCAGCCCAACTTGGCACTGGTTCCACCTTGGGTCTGGGAACCATCCTGCGTATCGTGGATTTGCAGGAGCCAGCCGGCCACTCCCAGCCACAAGCCCTCCAACTCAAACACGGCCCTTTTCCCTGCCTAAAAAAACTCAGCTGCCCTGCTTCTGGATGGCAGATTGCAGGAGGCACTTGGTACTATCAAACCAGCCCAACTTGGCACTGGTGCCACCTTGGGTCTGGGAACCATCCTGCGTATTGTGGATTTTCAGGAGCCAGACGGCCACTCCCAGCCATAGGCTGCCAAACACAAACCACGGCCCTTTTCCCTGGCTAACAAAATTTAGATGCTCCGCTTCTGGATGGCAGATTGCAGACGTTAGTTGTCTCTGTCCAACTAGCCCAACTTGGGACTGGTGCCACGTTGGGTTTGGGAACCATCCTGCGTATCGTGGATTTTCAGGAGCTAGCCGGCCACTCCCAGCCTCAGGCCCCAAAAACAAACCTCGGCCGGTTTCCCTGACAAACAAAACTCAGCTACCTCGCTTCTGGATGGCAGATTGCAGGAGCCACTTGGTACTCTCAAACCAGCCCACCTTTGCACTGGTGCCACCTTGGGTCCGGGAACCATCCTACGTATCGTGGATTTTCAGGGGCCAGCCGGCTACTCCCAGCCACAAGCCCTCCAACTCAAACCACGGCCCTTTTCCCTGCCTAACAAAACTCAGCTGCCCTGCTTCTGGATGGCAGATTGCAGGAGGCACTTGTTACTATCAAACCAGCCCAACTTGGCACTGGTGCCACCTTGGGTCTGGGAACCATCCTGGGTATCGTGGATTTTCAGGAGCCAGACAGCCACTTCCAGCCATAGGGTGCCAAACACAAACCACGGCCCTTTTCCCTGGCTAACAAAATTCAGATGCCCCGCTTCTGGACAGCAGATTGCAGACGCCACTTGTCGCTGTCCAACCAGCCCGACATGGCACTGGTGCCATATTGAGTCTGGGAACCATCCTGCGTATCGTGGATTTTCAGGAGCCAGCCGGCCACTCCCAGCCACAAGCCCTCAAACTCAAACCAAGGCCATTTTCTCTGGAAAACAAAACTCAGCTGACCTACTTCTGGAAGGCAGATTGCAGGAGCCACTTGGTACTGTCAAACCAGCCCAACTTGGCACTGGTGCCACCTTGGGTCTGGGAACCATCCTGCGTATCGTGGACTTTCAGGAGCTGGCTGGCCATTCCCAGCCTCAGGCCCCAAAAATAAACCTCTGCCCGTTTCCCTGACAAACAAATCTAAGCTACCCCGCTTCTGGATGGCAGATTGCAGTAGCCACTTGGTACTGTCAAACCAGCCCAACTTGGCACTGGTGCCACCTTGGGTCTGGGAACCATCCTGCGTATCGTGGATTTTCAGGGGCCAGCCGGCACCTCCCAGGCATAGGCTGCCAAACACAAACCACGGCCCGATTCCCAGCCGAAAAAAATTCAGCCGCCCTGCTTCTGGATGGCAGATTGCAGGAGCCACTTGGTACTATCAAACCAGCCCGACTTGGCACTGGTGCCACCTTAGGTCCGGGAACCATCATGCGTATAGTGGATTTTCAGGAGGCAGCCAGCTACTCCCAGCCACTAGCCCTCAAACTCAAACCACGGCCCTTTCCTCTGGCAAACTAAACTCAGCTGCCCTGCTTCTGGATGGCAGATTGCAGCAGTCACTTGGTACTATCAAACCTGCCCAACTCTGCACTTGTGCCACCTTGGGTCTTTGAACCATCCTGCATAGAGTGGATTTTCAGGAGCCAGCCGGCCAAGCCAAGCCATAGGCTGCCAAACACAAACCACGGCCCTTTTTCCTGGCTAACAAAATTCAGATGCCCCGCTTCTGGATGGCAGATGGCAGGAGCCGCTTGACACTGTCAAACCAGCCCGACTTGGCACTGGTGCCACCTTGGGTCTGGGAACCATCCTGCGTATCGTGGATTTTCAGGAGCCAGCCGGCCACTCCCAGTCACAATCCCTCATCTCAAACCTCGGCGCGTTTATCTGACAAAAAAAACTCAGCTACCCCACTTATGGATGGCAGAGTGCAGGAGCCAATTTGTACTGTCAAACCAGCCCAACCTGGCACTGGTGCCACCTTAGGTCTAAGATCCATCCTGCGTATCGTGGATTTTCAGGAGCCACCCGGCAACTTCCAGCCTTAGGCTGCCAAACGCAAACCACGGCCTTATTCCCAGGCTAAAAAAATTGAGATGCCCCGCTTCTGGATGGCAGATTGCAGGAGCCACTTGGCACTGTCATTCCAGACTGACTTGGCACTGGTGCCACCTTGGGTCTGGGAACCATCCTGCGTATCGTGGATTTTCAGGAGCCAGCCGGCCACTCCCAGCCACAAGCCCACCAACTCAAACCACGGCACTTTTCCCTGCCTAGAGAAAACATAGCTGCCCTGCTTCTGGATGGCAGATTGCAGGAGGCACTTGGTACTATCAAACCAGCCCAACTTGGCACTGGTGCCACCTTGGGTCTGGGAACCATCCTGCGTATCGTGGATTTTCAGGAGCCAGCCGGCCACTCCCAGCCACAAGCCCTCAAACTCAAACCAAGGCCATTTTCTCTGGCAAACAATACTCAGCTGCCCTACTTCTGGAAGGCAGATTGCAGGAGCCACTTGGTACTGTCAAACCAGCCCGACTTGGCACTGGTGCCACCTTGGGTCTGGTAACCATCCTGCGTATCGTGGATTTTCAGGAGCTAGCCGGCCTATCCCAGCCTCAGGCCCCAAAAACAAACCTCTGCCCGTTTCCCTGACAAACAAATCTCAGCTACCCCGCTTCTGGATGGCAGATTGCAGTAGACACTTGGTACTGTCAAACCAGCTAAAGTTGGCACTGCTGCCACCTTATGTCTGGGAACCATCCTGCGTATCGTGGATTTTCAGGAGCCACCTTGCAACTCCCTGCCACAAGCCCTGCAACTCAAACCACGGCTCTTTTGCCTGCCTAAGAAAACTCAGCTGCCCTGTTTCTGGATGGCAGATTGCAGGAGGCACTTGGTACTGTCAAACCAGCCCAACTTGGCACTGGTTCCACCTTGGGTCTGGGAACCATCCTGCGTATCGTGGATTTGCAGGAGCCAGCCGGCCACTCCCAGCCACAAGCCCTCCAACTCAAACACGGCCCTTTTCCCTGCCTAAAAAAACTCAGCTGCCCTGCTTCTGGATGGCAGATTGCAGGAGGCACTTGGTACTATCAAACCAGCCCAACTTGGCACTGGTGCCACCTTGGGTCTGGGAACCATCCTGCGTATTGTGGATTTTCAGGAGCCAGACGGCCACTCCCAGCCATAGGCTGCCAAACACAAACCACGGCCCTTTTCCCTGGCTAACAAAATTTAGATGCTCCGCTTCTGGATGGCAGATTGCAGACGTTAGTTGTCTCTGTCCAACTAGCCCAACTTGGGACTGGTGCCACGTTGGGTTTGGGAACCATCCTGCGTATCGTGGATTTTCAGGAGCTAGCCGGCCACTCCCAGCCTCAGGCCCCAAAAACAAACCTCGGCCGGTTTCCCTGACAAACAAAACTCAGCTACCTCGCTTCTGGATGGCAGATTGCAGGAGCCACTTGGTACTCTCAAACCAGCCAAACTTTGCACTGGTGCCACCTTGGGTCTGGGAACCATCCTACGTATCGTGGATTTTCAGGGGCCAGCCGGCTACTCCCAGCCACAAGCCCTCCAACTCAAACCACGGCCCTTTTCCCTGCCTAACAAAACTCAGCTGCCCTGCTTCTGGATGGCAGATTGCAGGAGGCACTTGTTACTATCAAACCAGCCCAACTTGGCACTGGTGCCACCTTGGGTCTGGGAACCATCCTGCGTATCGTGGATTTTCAGGAGCCAGACAGCCACTTCCAGCCATAGGGTGCCAAACACAAACCACGGCCCTTTTCCCTGGCTAACAAAATTCAGATGCCCCGCTTCTGGACAGCAGATTGCAGACGCCACTTGTCGCTGTCCAACCAGCCCGACTTGGCACTGGTGCCATATTGAGTCTGGGAACCATCCTGCGTATCGTGGATTTTCAGGAGCCAGCCGGCCACTCCCAGCCACAAGCCCTCAAACTCAAACCAAGGCCATTTTCTCTGGAAAACAAAACTCAGCTGACCTACTTCTGGAAGGCAGATTGCAGGAGCCACTTGGTACTGTCAAACCAGCCCAACTTGGCACTGGTGCCACCTTGGGTCTGGGAACCATCCTGCGTATCGTGGACTTTCAGGAGCTGGTTGGCCATTCCCAGCCTCAGGCCCCAAAAATAAACCTCTGCCCGTTTCCCTGACAAACAAATCTAAGCTACCCCGCTTCTGGATGGCAGATTGCAGTAGCCACTTGGTACTGTCAAACCAGCCCAACTTGGCACTGGTGCCACCTTGGGTCTGGGAACCATGCTGCGTATCGTGGATTTTCAGGGGCCAGCCGGCACCTCCCAGGCATAGGCTGCCAAACACAAACCACGGCCCGATTCCCAGCCGAAAAAAATTCAGCCGCCCTGCTTCTGGATGGCAGATTGCAGGAGCCACTTGGTACTATCAAACCAGCCCGACTTGGCACTGGTGCCACCTTAGGTCCGGGAACCATCATGCGTATAGTGGATTTTCAGGAGGCAGCCAGCTACTCCCAGCCACTAGCCCTCAAACTCAAACCACGGCCCTTTCCTCTGGCAAACTAAACTCAGCTGCCCTGCTTCTGGATGGCAGATTGCAGCAGTCACTTGGTACTATCAAACCTGCCCAACTCTGCACTTGTGCCACCTTGGGTCTTTGAACCATCCTGCATAGAGTGGATTTTCAGGAGCCAGCCGGCCAAGCCAAGCCATAGGCTGCCAAACACAAACCACGGCCCTTTTTCCTGGCTAACAAAATTCAGATGCCCCGCTTCTGGATGGCAGATGGCAGGAGCCGCTTGACACTGTCAAACCAGCCCGACTTGGCACTGGTGCCACCTTGGGTCTGGGAACCATCCTGCGTATCGTGGATTTTCAGGAGCCAGCCGGCCACTCCCAGTCACAATCCCTCATCTCAAACCTCGGCGCGTTTATCTGACAAAAAAAACTCAGCTACCCCACTTATGGATGGCAGAGTGCAGGAGCCAATTTGTACTGTCAAACCAGCCCAACCTGGCACTGGTGCCACCTTAGGTCTAAGATCCATCCTGCGTATCGTGGATTTTCAGGAGCCACCCGGCCACTTCCAGCCTTAGGCTGCCAAACGCAAACCACGGCCTTATTCCCAGGCTAAAAAAATTGAGATGCCCCGCTTCTGGATGGCAGATTGCAGGAGCCACTTGGCACTGTCATTCCAGACTGACTTGGCACTGGTGCCACCTTGGGTCTGGGAACCATCCTGCGTATCGTGGATTTTCAGGAGCCAGCCGGCCACTCCCAGCCACAAGCCCACCAACTCAAACCACGGCACTTTTCCCTGCCTAGAGAAAACATAGCTGCCCTGCTTCTGGATGGCAGATTGCAGGAGGCACTTGGTACTATCAAACCAGCCCAACTTGGCACTGGTGCCACCTTGGGTCTGGGAACCATCCTGCGTATCGTGGATTTTCAGGAGCCAGCCGGCCACTCCCAGCCACAAGCCCTCAAACTCAAACCAAGGCCATTTTCTCTGGCAAACAATACTCAGCTGCCCTACTTCTGGAAGGCAGATTGCAGGAGCCACTTGGTACTGTCAAACCAGCCCGACTTGGCACTGGTGCCACCTTGGGTCTGGTAACCATCCTGCGTATCGTGGATTTTCAGGAGCTAGCCGGCCTATCCCAGCCTCAGGCCCCAAAAACAAACCTCTGCCCGTTTCCCTGACAAACAAATCTCAGCTACCCCGCTTCTGGATGGCAGATTGCAGTAGACACTTGGTACTGTCAAACCAGCTAAAGTTGGCACTGCTGCCACCTTATGTCTGGGAACCATCCTGCGTATCGTGGATTTTCAGGAGCCACCTTGCAACTCCCTGCCACAAGCCCTGCAACTCAAACCACGGCTCTTTTGCCTGCCTAAGAAAACTCAGCTGCCCTGTTTCTGGATGGCAGATTGCAGGAGGCACTTGGTACTGTCAAACCAGCCCAACTTGGCACTGGTTCCACCTTGGGTCTGGGAACCATCCTGCGTATCGTGGATTTGCAGGAGCCAGCCGGCCACTCCCAGCCACAAGCCCTCCAACTCAAACACGGCCCTTTTCCCTGCCTAAAAAAACTCAGCTGCCCTGCTTCTGGATGGCAGATTGCAGGAGGCACTTGGTACTATCAAACCAGCCCAACTTGGCACTGGTGCCACCTTGGGTCTGGGAACCATCCTGCGTATTGTGGATTTTCAGGAGCCAGACGGCCACTCCCAGCCATAGGCTGCCAAACACAAACCACGGCCCTTTTCCCTGGCTAACAAAATTTAGATGCTCCGCTTCTGGATGGCAGATTGCAGACGTTAGTTGTCTCTGTCCAACTAGCCCAACTTGGGACTGGTGCCACGTTGGGTTTGGGAACCATCCTGCGTATCGTGGATTTTCAGGAGCTAGCCGGCCACTCCCAGCCTCAGGCCCCAAAAACAAACCTCGGCCGGTTTCCCTGACAAACAAAACTCAGCTACCTCGCTTCTGGATGGCAGATTGCAGGAGCCACTTGGTACTCTCAAACCAGCCAAACTTTGCACTGGTGCCACCTTGGGTCTGGGAACCATCCTACGTATCGTGGATTTTCAGGGGCCAGCCGGCTACTCCCAGCCACAAGCCCTCCAACTCAAACCACGGCCCTTTTCCCTGCCTAACAAAACTCAGCTGCCCTGCTTCTGGATGGCAGATTGCAGGAGGCACTTGTTACTATCAAACCAGCCCAACTTGGCACTGGTGCCACCTTGGGTCTGGGAACCATCCTGCGTATCGTGGATTTTCAGGAGCCAGACAGCCACTTCCAGCCATAGGGTGCCAAACACAAACCACGGCCCTTTTCCCTGGCTAACAAAATTCAGATGCCCCGCTTCTGGACAGCAGATTGCAGACGCCACTTGTCGCTGTCCAACCAGCCCGACTTGGCACTGGTGCCATATTGAGTCTGGGAACCATCCTGCGTATCGTGGATTTTCAGGAGCCAGCCGGCCACTCCCAGCCACAAGCCCTCAAACTCAAACCAAGGCCATTTTCTCTGGCAAACAAAACTCAGCTGCCCTACTTCTGGAAGGCAGATTGCAGGAGCCACTTGGTACTGTCAAACCAGCCCGACTTGGCACTGGTGCCACCTTGGGTCTGGGAACCATCCTGCGTATCGTGGACTTTCAGGAGCTGGTTGGCCATTCCCAGCCTCAGGCCCCAAAAATAAACCTCTGCCCGTTTCCCTGACAAACAAATCTAAGCTACCCCGCTTCTGGATGGCAGATTGCAGTAGCCACTTGGTACTGTCAAACCAGCCCAACTTGGCACTGGTGCCACCTTGGGTCTGGGAACCATCCTGCGTATCGTGGATTTTCAGGGGCCAGCCGGCACCTCCCAGGCATAGGCTGCCAAACACAAACCACGGCCCGATTCCCAGCCGAAAAAAATTCAGCCGCCCTGCTTCTGGATGGCAGATTGCAGGAGCCACTTGGTACTATCAAACCAGCCCGACTTGGCACTGGTGCCACCTTAGGTCCGGGAACCATCATGCGTATAGTGGATTTTCAGGAGGCAGCCAGCTACTCCCAGCCACTAGCCCTCAAACTCAAACCACGGCCCTTTCCTCTGGCAAACTAAACTCAGCTGCCCTGCTTCTGGATGGCAGATTGCAGCAGTCACTTGGTACTATCAAACCTGCCCAACTCTGCACTTGTGCCACCTTGGGTCTTTGAACCATCCTGCATAGAGTGGATTTTCAGGAGCCAGCCGGCCAAGCCAAGCCATAGGCTGCCAAACACAAACCACGGCCCTTTTTCCTGGCTAACAAAATTCAGATGCCCCGCTTCTGGATGGCAGATGGCAGGAGCCGCTTGACACTGTCAAACCAGCCCGACTTGGCACTGGTGCCACCTTGGGTCTGGGAACCATCCTGCGTATCGTGGATTTTCAGGAGCCAGCCGGCCACTCCCAGTCACAATCCCTCATCTCAAACCTCGGCGCGTTTATCTGACAAAAAAAACTCAGCTACCCCACTTATGGATGGCAGAGTGCAGGAGCCAATTTGTACTGTCAAACCAGCCCAACCTGGCACTGGTGCCACTTTGGGTCTAAGATCCATCCTGCGTATCGTGGATTTTCAGGAGCCACCCGGCCACTTCCAGCCTTAGGCTGCCAAACGCAAACCACGGCCTTATTCCCAGGCTAAAAAAATTGAGATGCCCCGCTTCTGGATGGCAGATTGCAGGAGCCACTTGGCACTGTCATTCCAGACTGACTTGGCACTGGTGCCACCTTGGGTCTGGGAACCATCCTGCGTATCGTGGATTTTCAGGAGCCAGCCGGCCACTCCCAGCCACAAGCCCACCAACTCAAACCACGGCACTTTTCCCTGCCTAGAGAAAACATAGCTGCCCTGCTTCTGGATGGCAGATTGCAGGAGGCACTTGGTACTATCAAACCAGCCCAACTTGGCACTGGTGCCACCTTGGGTCTGGGAACCATCCTGCGTATCGTGGATTTTCAGGAGCCAGACAGCCACTCCCAGCCATAGGCTGCCAAACACAAACCACGGCCCTTTTCCCTGGCTAACAAAATTCAGATGCCCCGCTTCTGGACAGCAGATTGCAGACGCCACTTGTCTCTGTCCAACCAGCCCAACTTGGCACTGGTGCCACCTTGGGTCTGGGAACCATCCTGCGTATCGTGGATTTTCAGGAGCCAGCCGGCCACTCCCAGCCACAAGCCCTCAAACTCAAACCAAGGCCATTTTCTCTGGCAAACAATACTCAGCTGCCCTACTTCTGGAAGGCAGATTGCAGGAGCCACTTGGTACTGTCAAACCAGCCCGACTTGGCACTGGTGCCACCTTGGGTCTGGTAACCATCCTGCGTATCGTGGATTTTCAGGAGCTAGCCGGCCTATCCCAGCCTCAGGCCCCAAAAACAAATCTCTGCCCATTTCCCTGACAAACAAATCTCAGCTACCCCGCTTCTGGATGGCAGATTGCAGTAGACACTTGGTACTGTCAAACCAGCTAAAGTTGGCACTGCTGCCACCTTATGTCTGGGAACCATCCTGCGTATCGTGGATTTTCAGGAGCCACCTTGCAACTCCCTGCCACAAGCCCTGCAACTCAAACCACGGCCCTTTTGCCTGCCTAAGAAAACTCAGCTGCCCTGTTTCTGGATGGCAGATTGCAGGAGGCACTTGGTACTGTCAAACCAGCCCAACTTGGCACTGGTTCCACCTTGGGTCTGGGAACCATCCTGCGTATCGTGGATTTGCAGGAGCCAGCCGGCCACTCCCAGCCACAAGCCCTCCAACTCAAACACGGCCCTTTTCCCTGCCTAAAAAAACTCAGCTGCCCTGCTTCTGGATGGCAGATTGCAGGAGGCACTTGGTACTATCAAACCAGCCCAACTTGGCACTGGTGCCACCTTGGGTCTGGGAACCATCCTGCGTATTGTGGATTTTCAGGAGCCAGACGGCCACTCCCAGCCATAGGCTGCCAAACACAAACCACGGCCCTTTTCCCTGGCTAACAAAATTTAGATGCTCCGCTTCTGGATGGCAGATTGCAGACGTTAGTTGTCTCTGTCCAACTAGCCCAACTTGGGACTGGTGCCACGTTGGGTTTGGGAACCATCCTGCGTATCGTGGATTTTCAGGAGCTAGCCGGCCACTCCCAGCCTCAGGCCCCAAAAACAAACCTCGGCCGGTTTCCCTGACAAACAAAACTCAGCTACCTCGCTTCTGGATGGCAGATTGCAGGAGCCACTTGGTACTCTCAAACCAGCCAAACTTTGCACTGGTGCCACCTTGGGTCTGGGAACCATCCTACGTATCGTGGATTTTCAGGGGCCAGCCGGCTACTCCCAGCCACAAGCCCTCCAACTCAAACCACGGCCCTTTTCCCTGCCTAACAAAACTCAGCTGCCCTGCTTCTGGATGGCAGATTGCAGGAGGCTCTTGTTACTGTCAAACCAGCCCAACTTGGCACTGGTGCCACCTTGGGTCTGGGAACCATCCTGGGTATCGTGGATTTTCAGGAGCCAGACAGCCACTTCCAGCCATAGGGTGCCAAACACAAACCACGGCCCTTTTCCCTGGCTAACAAAATTCAGATGCCCCGCTTCTGGACAGCAGATTGCAGACGCCACTTGTCGCTGTCCAACCAGCCCGACTTGGCACTGGTGCCATATTGAGTCTGGGAACCATCCTGCGTATCGTGGATTTTCAGGAGCCAGCCGGCCACTCCCAGCCACAAGCCCTCAAACTCAAACCAAGGCCATTTTCTCTGGCAAACAAAACTCAGCTGCCCTACTTCTGGAAGGCAGATTGCAGGAGCCACTTGGTACTGTCAAACCAGCCCAACTTGGCACTGGTGCCACCTTGGGTCTGGGAACCATCCTGCGTATCGTGGACTTTCAGGAGCTGGCTGGCCATTCCCAGCCTCAGGCCCCAAAAATAAACCTCTGCCCGTTTCCCTGACAAACAAATCTAAGCTACCCCGCTTCTGGATGGCAGATTGCAGTAGCCACTTGGTACTGTCAAACCAGCCCAACTTGGCACTGGTGCCACCTTGGGTCTGGGAACCATCCTGCGTATCGTGGATTTTCAGGGGCCAGCCGGCACCTCCCAGGCATAGGCTGCCAAACACAAACCACGGCCCGATTCCCAGCCGAAAAAAATTCAGCCGCCCTGCTTCTGGATGGCAGATTGCAGGAGCCACTTGGTACTATCAAACCAGCCCGACTTGGCACTGGTGCCACCTTAGGTCCGGGAACCATCATGCGTATAGTGGATTTTCAGGAGGCAGCCAGCTACTCCCAGCCACTAGCCCTCAAACTCAAACCACGGCCCTTTCCTCTGGCAAACTAAACTCAGCTGCCCTGCTTCTGGATGGCAGATTGCAGCAGTCACTTGGTACTATCAAACCTGCCCAACTCTGCACTTGTGCCACCTTGGGTCTTTGAACCATCCTGCATAGAGTGGATTTTCAGGAGCCAGCCGGCCAAGCCAAGCCATAGGCTGCCAAACACAAACCACGGCCCTTTTTCCTGGCTAACAAAATTCAGATGCCCCGCTTCTGGATGGCAGATGGCAGGAGCCGCTTGACACTGTCAAACCAGCCCGACTTGGCACTGGTGCCACCTTGGGTCTGGGAACCATCCTGCGTATCGTGGATTTTCAGGAGCCAGCCGGCCACTCCCAGTCACAATCCCTCATCTCAAACCTCGGCGCGTTTATCTGACAAAAAAAACTCAGCTACCCCACTTATGGATGGCAGAGTGCAGGAGCCAATTTGTACTGTCAAACCAGCCCAACCTGGCACTGGTGCCACCTTGGGTCTAAGATCCATCCTGCGTATCGTGGATTTTCAGGAGCCACCCGGCCACTTCCAGCCTTAGGCTGCCAAACGCAAACCACGGCCTTATTCCCAGGCTAAAAAAATTGAGATGCCCCGCTTCTGGATGGCAGATTGCAGGAGCCACTTGGCACTGTCATTCCAGACTGACTTGGCACTGGTGCCACCTTGGGTCTGGGAACCATCCTGCGTATCGTGGATTTTCAGGAGCCAGCCGGCCACTCCCAGCCACAAGCCCACCAACTCAAAACACGGCACTTTTCCCTGCCTAGAGAAAACATAGCTGCCCTGCTTCTGGATGGCAGATTGCAGGAGGCACTTGGTACTATCAAACCAGCCCAACTTGGCACTGGTGCCACCTTGGGTCTGGGAACCATCCTGCGTATCGTGGATTTTCAGGAGCCAGACAGCCACTCCAAGCCATAGGCTGCCAAACACAAACCACGGCCCTTTTCCCTGGCTAACAAAATTCAGATGCCCCGCTTCTGGACAGCAGATTGCAGACGCCACTTGTCTCTGTCCAACCAGCCCAACTTGGCACTGGTGCCACCTTGGGTCTGGGAACCATCCTGCGTATCGTGGATTTTCAGGAGCCAGCCGGCCACTCCCAGCCACAAGCCCTCAAACTCAAACCAAGGCCATTTTCTCTGGCAAACAATACTCAGCTGCCCTACTTCTGGAAGGCAGATTGCAGGAGCCACTTGGTACTGTCAAACCAGCCCGACTTGGCACTGGTGCCACCTTGGGTCTGGTAACCATCCTGCGTATCGTGGATTTTCAGGAGCTAGCCGGCCTATCCCAGCCTCAGGCCCCAAAAACAAACCTCTGCCCGTTTCCCTGACAAACAAATCTCAGCTACCCCGCTTCTGGATGGCAGATTGCAGTAGACACTTGGTACTGTCAAACCAGCTAAAGTTGGCACTGCTGCCACCTTATGTCTGGGAACCATCCTGCGTATCGTGGATTTTCAGGAGCCACCTTGCAACTCCCTGCCACAAGCCCTGCAACTCAAACCACGGCCCTTTTGCCTGCCTAAGAAAACTCAGCTGCCCTGTTTCTGGATGGCAGATTGCAGGAGGCACTTGGTACTGTCAAACCAGCCCAACTTGGCACTGGTTCCACCTTGGGTCTGGGAACCATCCTGCGTATCGTGGATTTGCAGGAGCCAGCCGGCCACTCCCAGCCACAAGCCCTCCAACTCAAACACGGCCCTTTTCCCTGCCTAAAAAAACTCAGCTGCCCTGCTTCTGGATGGCAGATTGCAGGAGGCACTTGGTACTATCAAACCAGCCCAACTTGGCACTGGTGCCACCTTGGGTCTGGGAACCATCCTGCGTATTGTGGATTTTCAGGAGCCAGACGGCCACTCCCAGCCATAGGCTGCCAAACACAAACCACGGCCCTTTTCCCTGGCTAACAAAATTTAGATGCTCCGCTTCTGGATGGCAGATTGCAGACGTTAGTTGTCTCTGTCCAACTAGCCCAACTTGGGACTGGTGCCACGTTGGGTTTGGGAACCATCCTGCGTATCGTGGATTTTCAGGAGCTAGCCGGCCACTCCCAGCCTCAGGCCCCAAAAACAAACCTCGGCCGGTTTCCCTGACAAACAAAACTCAGCTACCTTGCTTCTGGATGGCAGATTGCAGGAGCCACTTGGTACTCTCAAACCAGCCAAACTTTGCACTGGTGCCACCTTGGGTCTGGGAACCATCCTACGTATCGTGGATTTTCAGGGGCCAGCCGGCTACTCCCAGCCACAAGCCCTCCAACTCAAACCACGGCCCTTTTCCCTGCCTAACAAAACTCAGCTGCCCTGCTTCTGGATGGCAGATTGCAGGAGGCACTTGTTACTGTCAAACCAGCCCAACTTGGCACTGGTGCCACCTTGGGTCTGGGAACCATCCTGGGTATCGTGGATTTTCAGGAGCCAGACAGCCACTTCCAGCCATAGGGTGCCAAACACAAACCACGGCCCTTTTCCCTGGCTAACAAAATTCAGATGCCCCGCTTCTGGACAGCAGATTGCAGACGCCACTTGTCGCTGTCCAACCAGCCCGACTTGGCACTGGTGCCATATTGAGTCTGGGAACCATCCTGCGTATCGTGGATTTTCAGGAGCCAGCCGGCCACTCCCAGCCACAAGCCCTCAAACTCAAACCAAGGCCATTTTCTCTGGCAAACAAAACTCAGCTGCCCTACTTCTGGAAGGCAGATTGCAGGAGCCACTTGGTACTGTCAAACCAGCCCGACTTGGCACTGGTGCCACCTTGGGTCTGGGAACCATCCTGCGTATCGTGGACTTTCAGGAGCTGGCTGGCCATTCCCAGCCTCAGGCCCCAAAAATAAACCTCTGCCCGTTTCCCTGACAAACAAATCTAAGCTACCCCGCTTCTGGATGGCAGATTGCAGTAGCCACTTGGTACTGTCAAACCAGCCCAACTTGGCACTGGTGCCACCTTGGGTCTGGGAACCATCCTGCGTATCGTGGATTTTCAGGGGCCAGCCGGCACCTCCCAGGCATAGGCTGCCAAACACAAACCACGGCCCGATTCCCAGCCGAAAAAAATTCAGCCGCCCTGCTTCTGGATGGCAGATTGCAGGAGCCACTTGGTACTATCAAACCAGCCCGACTTGGCACTGGTGCCACCTTAGGTCCGGGAACCATCATGCGTATAGTGGATTTTCAGGAGGCAGCCAGCTACTCCCAGCCACTAGCCCTCAAACTCAAACCACGGCCCTTTCCTCTGGCAAACTAAACTCAGCTGCCCTGCTTCTGGATGGCAGATTGCAGCAGTCACTTGGTACTATCAAACCTGCCCAACTCTGCACTTGTGCCACCTTGGGTCTTTGAACCATCCTGCATAGAGTGGATTTTCAGGAGCCAGCCGGCCAAGCCAAGCCATAGGCTGCCAAACACAAACCACGGCCCTTTTTCCTGGCTAACAAAATTCAGATGCCCCGCTTCTGGATGGCAGATGGCAGGAGCCGCTTGACACTGTCAAACCAGCCCGACTTGGCACTGGTGCCACCTTGGGTCTGGGAACCATCCTGCGTATCGTGGATTTTCAGGAGCCAGCCGGCCACTCCCAGTCACAATCCCTCATCTCAAACCTCGGCGCGTTTATCTGACAAAAAAAACTCAGCTACCCCACTTATGGATGGCAGATTGCAGGAGCCAATTTGTACTGTCAAACCAGCCCAACTTGGCACTGGTGCCACCTTGAGTCTAAGATCCATCCTGCGTATCGAGGATTTTCAGGAGCCACCCGGCCACTTCCAGCCTTAGGCTGCCAAACGCAAACCACGGCCTTATTCCCAGGCTAAAAAAATTGAGATGCCCCGCTTCTGGATGGCAGATTGCAGGAGACACTTGGCACTGTCATTCCAGACTGACTTGGCACTGGTGCCACCTTGGGTCTGGGAACCATCCTGCGTATCGTGGATTTTCAGGAGCCAGCCGGCCACTCCCAGCCACAAGCCCACCAACTCAAAACACGGCACTTTTCCCTGCCTAGAGAAAACATAGCTGCCCTGCTTCTGGATGGCAGATTGCAGGAGGCACTTGGTACTATCAAACCAGCCCAACTTGGCACTGGTGCCACCTTGGGTCTGGGAACCATCCTGCGTATCGTGGATTTTCAGGAGCCAGACTGCCACTCCCAGCCATAGGCTGCCAAACACAAACCACGGCCCTTTTCCCTGGCTAACAAAATTCAGATGCCCCGCTTCTGGACAGCAGATTGCAGACGCCACTTGTCTCTGTCCAACCAGCCCGACTTGGCACTGGTGCCACCTTGAGTCTGGGAACCATCCTGCGTAGCGTGGATTTTCAGGAGCCAGCCGGCCACTCCCAGCCACAAGCCCTCAAACTCAAACCAAGGCCATTTTCTCTGGCAAACAATACTCAGCTGCCCTACTTCTGGAAGGCAGATTGCAGGAGCCACTTGGTACTGTCAAACCAGCCCGACTTGGCACTGGTGCCACCTTGGGTCTGGTAACCATCCTGCGTATCGTGGATTTTCAGGAGCTAGCCGGCCTATCCCAGCCTCAGGCCCCAAAAACAAACCTCTGCCCGTTTCCCTGACAAACAAATCTCAGCTACCCCGCTTCTGGATGGCAGATTGCAGGAGCCACTTGGTACTATCAAACCAGCCCGACTTGGCACTGGTGCCACCTTAGGTCCGGGAACCATCATGCGTATAGTGGATTTTCAGGAGGCAGCCAGCTACTCCCAGCCACTAGCCCTCAAACTCAAACCACGGCCCTTTCCTCTGGCAAACTAAACTCAGCTGCCCTGCTTCTGGATGGCAGATTGCAGCAGTCACTTGGTACTATCAAACCTGCCCAACTCTGCACTTGTGCCACCTTGGGTCTTTGAACCATCCTGCATAGAGTGGATTTTCAGGAGCCAGCCGGCCAAGCCAAGCCATAGGCTGCCAAACACAAACCACGGCCCTTTTTCCTGGCTAACAAAATTCAGATGCCCCGCTTCTGGATGGCAGATGGCAGGAGCCGCTTGACACTGTCAAACCAGCCCGACTTGGCACTGGTGCCACCTTGGGTCTGGGAACCATCCTGCGTATTGTGGATTTTCAGGAGCCAGCCGGCCACTCCCAGTCACAATCCCTCATCTCAAACCTCGGCGCGTTTATCTGACAAAAAAAACTCAGCTACCCCACTTATGGATGGCAGATTGCAGGAGCCAATTTGTACTGTCAAACCAGCCCAACTTGGCACTGGTGCCACCTTGAGTCTAAGATCCATCCTGCGTATCGAGGATTTTCAGGAGCCACCCGGCCACTTCCAGCCTTAGGCTGCCAAACGCAAACCACGGCCTTATTCCCAGGCTAAAAAAATTGAGATGCCCCGCTTCTGGATGGCAGATTGCAGGAGACACTTGGCACTGTCATTCCAGACTGACTTGGCACTGGTGCCACCTTGGGTCTGGGAACCATCCTGCGTATCGTGGATTTTCAGGAGCCAGCCGGCCACTCCCAGCCACAAGCCCACCAACTCAAAACACGGCACTTTTCCCTGCCTAGAGAAAACATAGCTGCCCTGGTTCTGGATGGCAGATTGCAGGAGGCACTTGGTACTATCAAACCAGCCCAACTTGGCACTGGTGCCACCTTGGGTCTGGGAACCATCCTGCGTATCGTGGATTTTCAGGAGCCAGACTGCCACTCCCAGCCATAGGCTGCCAAACACAAACCACGGCCCTTTTCCCTGGCTAACAAAATTCAGATGCCCCGCTTCTGGACAGCAGATTGCAGACGCCACTTGTCTCTGTCCAACCAGCCCGACTTGGCACTGGTGCCACCTTGAGTCTGGGAACCATCCTGCGTAGCGTGGATTTTCAGGAGCCAGCCGGCCACTCCCAGCCACAAGCCCTCAAACTCAAACCAAGGCCATTTTCTCTGGCAAACAATACTCAGCTGCCCTACTTCTGGAAGGCAGATTGCAGGAGCCACTTGGTACTGTCAAACCAGCCCGACTTGGCACTGGTGCCACCTTGGGTCTGGTAACCATCCTGCGTATCGTGGATTTTCAGGAGCTAGCCGGCTTATCCCAGCCTCAGGCCCCAAAAACAAACCTCTGCCCGTTTCCCTGACAAACAAATCTCAGCTACCCCGCTTCTGGATGGCAGATTGCAGTAGACACTTGGTACTGTCAAACCAGCTAAAGTTGGCACTGCTGCCACCTTATGTCTGGGAAACATCCTGCGTATCGTGGATTTTCAGGAGCCACCCTGCAACTCCCTGCCACAAGCCCTGCAACTCAAACCACGGCCCTTTTGCCTGCCTAAGAAAACTCAGCTGCCCTGTTTCTGGATGGCAGATTGCAGGAGGCACTTGGTACTGTCAAACCAGCCCAACTTGGCACTGGTTCCACCTTGGGTCTGGGAACCATCCTGCGTATCGTGGATTTGCAGGAGCCAGCCGGCCACTCCCAGCCACAAGCCCTCCAACTCAAACACGGCCCTTTTCCCTGCCTAAAAAAACTCAGCTGCCCTGCTTCTGGATGGCAGATTGCAGGAGGCACTTGGTACTATCAAACCAGCCCAACTTGGCACTGGTGCCACCTTGGGTCTGGGAACCATCCTGCGTATTGTGGATTTTCAGGAGCCAGACGGCCACTCCCAGCCATAGGCTGCCAAACACAAACCACGGCCCTTTTCCCTGGCTAACAAAATTTAGATGCCCCGCTTCTGGATGGCAGATTGCAGACGTTAGTTGTCTTTGTCCAACTAGCCCAACTTGGGACTGGTGCCACGTTGGGTTTGGGAACCATCCTGCGTATCGTGGATTTTCAGGAGCTAGCCGGCCACTCCCAGCCTCAGGCCCCAAAAACAAACCTCGGCCCGTTTCCCTGACAAACAAAACTCAGCTACCTCGCTTCTGGATGGCAGATTGCAGGAGCCACTTGGTACTCTCAAACCAGCCAAACTTTGCACTGGTGCCACCTTGGGTCTGGGAACCATCCTACGTATCGTGGATTTTCAGGGGCCAGCCGGCTACTCCCAGCCACAAGCCCTCCAACTCAAACCACGGCCCTTTTCCCTGCCTAACAAAACTCAGTTTCCCTGCACCTGGATGGCTGATTTAAGGAGCCACTTGGTACTATCAAACCAGCCCAACGTGGCACTGGTGCCACCTTGGATTTGGGAACCATCCTGCGTATCGTGGATTTTCAGGAGCCAGACAGCCACTTCCAGCCATAGGGTGCCAAACACAAACCACGGCCCTTTTCCCTGGCTAACAAAATTCAGATGCCCCGCTTCTGGACAGCAGATTGCAGACGCCACTTGTCGCTGTCCAACCAGCCCGACTTGGCACTGGTGCCATATTGAGTCTGGGAACCATCCTGCGTATCGTGGATTTTCAGGAGCCAGCCGGCCACTCCCAGCCACAAGCCCTCAAACTCAAACCAAGGCCATTTTCTCTGGCAAACAAAACTCAGCTGCCCTACTTCTGGAAGGCAGATTGCAGGAGCCACTTGGTACTGTCAAACCAGCCCAACTTGGCACTGGTGCCACCTTGGGTCTGGGAACCATCCTGCGTATCCTGGACTTTCAGGAGCTGGCTGGCCATTCCCAGCCTCAGGCCCCAAAAATAAACCTCTGCCCGTTTCCCTGACAAACAAATCTAAGCTACCCCGCTTCTGGATGGCAGATTGCAGTAGCCACTTGGTACTGTCAAACCAGCCCAACTTGGCACTGGTGCCACCTTGGGTCTGGGAACCATCCTGCGTATCGTGGATTTTCAGGGGCCAGCCGGCACCTCCCAGGCATAGGCTGCCAAACACAAACCACGGCCCGATTCCCAGCCGAAAAAAATTCAGCCGCCCTGCTTCTGGATGGCAGATTGCAGGAGCCACTTGGTACTATCAAACCAGCCCGACTTGGCACTGGTGCCACCTTAGGTCCGGGAACCATCATGCGTATAGTGGATTTTCAGGAGGCAGCCAGCTACTCCCAGCCACTAGCCCTCAAACTCAAACCACGGCCCTTTCCTCTGGCAAACTAAACTCAGCTGCCCTGCTTCTGGATGGCAGATTGCAGCAGTCACTTGGTACTATCAAACCTGCCCAACTCTGCACTTGTGCCACCTTGGGTCTTTGAACCATCCTGCATAGAGTGGATTTTCAGGAGCCAGCCGGCCAAGCCAAGCCATAGGCTGCCAAACACAAACCACGGCCCTTTTTCCTGGCTAACAAAATTCAGATGCCCCGCTTCTGGATGGCAGATGGCAGGAGCCGCTTGACACTGTCAAACCAGCCCGACTTGGCACTGGTGCCACCTTGGGTCTGGGAACCATCCTGCGTATCGTGGATTTTCAGGAGCCAGCCGGCCACTCCCAGTCACAATCCCTCATCTCAAACCTCGGCGCGTTTATCTGACAAAAAAAACTCAGCTACCCCACTTATGGATGGCAGATTGCAGGAGCCAATTTGTACTGTCAAACCAGCCCAACTTGGCACTGGTGCCACCTTGAGTCTAAGATCCATCCTGCGTATCGAGGATTTTCAGGAGCCACCCGGCCACTTCCAGCCTTAGGCTGCCAAACGCAAACCACGGCCTTATTCCCAGGCTAAAAAAATTGAGATGCCCCGCTTCTGGATGGCAGATTGCAGGAGACACTTGGCACTGTCATTCCAGACTGACTTGGCACTGGTGCCACCTTGGGTCTGGGAACCATCCTGCGTATCGTGGATTTTCAGGAGCCAGCCGGCCACTCCCAGCCACAAGCCCACCAACTCAAAACACGGCACTTTTCCCTGCCTAGAGAAAACATAGCTGCCCTGCTTCTGGATGGCAGATTGCAGGAGGCACTTGGTACTATCAAACCAGCCCAACTTGGCACTGGTGCCACCTTGGGTCTGGGAACCATCCTGCGTATCGTGGATTTTCAGGAGCCAGACTGCCACTCCCAGCCATAGGCTGCCAAACACAAACCACGGCCCTTTTCCCTGGCTAACAAAATTCAGATGCCCCGCTTCTGGACAGCAGATTGCAGACGCCACTTGTCTCTGTCCAACCAGCCCGACTTGGCACTGGTGCCACCTTGAGTCTGGGAACCATCCTGCGTAGCGTGGATTTTCAGGAGCCAGCCGGCCACTCCCAGCCACAAGCCCTCAAACTCAAACCAAGGCCATTTTCTCTGGCAAACAATACTCAGCTGCCCTACTTCTGGAAGGCAGATTGCAGGAGCCACTTGGTACTGTCAAACCAGCCCGACTTGGCACTGGTGCCACCTTGGGTCTGGTAACCATCCTGCGTATCGTGGATTTTCAGGAGCTAGCCGGCCTATCCCAGCCTCAGGCCCCAAAAACAAACCTCTGCCCGTTTCCCTGACAAACAAATCTCAGCTACCCCGCTTCTGGATGGCAGATTGCAGGAGCCACTTGGTACTATCAAACCAGCCCGACTTGGCACTGGTGCCACCTTAGGTCCGGGAACCATCATGCGTATAGTGGATTTTCAGGAGGCAGCCAGCTACTCCCAGCCACTAGCCCTCAAACTCAAACCACGGCCCTTTCCTCTGGCAAACTAAACTCAGCTGCCCTGCTTCTGGATGGCAGATTGCAGCAGTCACTTGGTACTATCAAACCTGCCCAACTCTGCACTTGTGCCACCTTGGGTCTTTGAACCATCCTGCATAGAGTGGATTTTCAGGAGCCAGCCGGCCAAGCCAAGCCATAGGCTGCCAAACACAAACCACGGCCCTTTTTCCTGGCTAACAAAATTCAGATGCCCCGCTTCTGGATGGCAGATGGCAGGAGCCGCTTGACACTGTCAAACCAGCCCGACTTGGCACTGGTGCCACCTTGGGTCTGGGAACCATCCTGCGTATTGTGGATTTTCAGGAGCCAGCCGGCCACTCCCAGTCACAATCCCTCATCTCAAACCTCGGCGCGTTTATCTGACAAAAAAAACTCAGCTACCCCACTTATGGATGGCAGATTGCAGGAGCCAATTTGTACTGTCAAACCAGCCCAACTTGGCACTGGTGCCACCTTGAGTCTAAGATCCATCCTGCGTATCGAGGATTTTCAGGAGCCACCCGGCCACTTCCAGCCTTAGGCTGCCAAACGCAAACCACGGCCTTATTCCCAGGCTAAAAAAATTGAGATGCCCCGCTTCTGGATGGCAGATTGCAGGAGACACTTGGCACTGTCATTCCAGACTGACTTGGCACTGGTGCCACCTTGGGTCTGGGAACCATCCTGCGTATCGTGGATTTTCAGGAGCCAGCCGGCCACTCCCAGCCACAAGCCCACCAACTCAAAACACGGCACTTTTCCCTGCCTAGAGAAAACATAGCTGCCCTGCTTCTGGATGGCAGATTGCAGGAGGCACTTGGTACTATCAAACCAGCCCAACTTGGCACTGGTGCCACCTTGGGTCTGGGAACCATCCTGCGTATCGTGGATTTTCAGGAGCCAGACTGCCACTCCCAGCCATAGGCTGCCAAACACAAACCACGGCCCTTTTCCCTGGCTAACAAAATTCAGATGCCCCGCTTCTGGACAGCAGATTGCAGACGCCACTTGTCTCTGTCCAACCAGCCCGACTTGGCACTGGTGCCACCTTGAGTCTGGGAACCATCCTGCGTAGCGTGGATTTTCAGGAGCCAGCCGGCCACTCCCAGCCACAAGCCCTCAAACTCAAACCAAGGCCATTTTCTCTGGCAAACAATACTCAGCTGCCCTACTTCTGGAAGGCAGATTGCAGGAGCCACTTGGTACTGTCAAACCAGCCCGACTTGGCACTGGTGCCACCTTGGGTCTGGTAACCATCCTGCGTATCGTGGATTTTCAGGAGCTAGCCGGCCTATCCCAGCCTCAGGCCCCAAAAACAAACCTCTGCCCGTTTCCCTGACAAACAAATCTCAGCTACCCCGCTTCTGGATGGCAGATTGCAGTAGACACTTGGTACTGTCAAACCAGCTAAAGTTGGCACTGCTGCCACCTTATGTCTGGGAACCATCCTGCGTATCGTGGATTTTCAGGAGCCACCCTGCAACTCCCTGCCACAAGCCCTGCAACTCAAACCACGGCCCTTTTGCCTGCCTAAGAAAACTCAGCTGCCCTGTTTCTGGATGGCAGATTGCAGGAGGCACTTGGTACTGTCAAACCAGCCCAACTTGGCACTGGTTCCACCTTGGGTCTGGGAACCATCCTGCGTATCGTGGATTTGCAGGAGCCAGCCGGCCACTCCCAGCCACAAGCCCTCCAACTCAAACACGGCCCTTTTCCCTGCCTAAAAAAACTCAGCTGCCCTGCTTCTGGATGGCAGATTGCAGGAGGCACTTGGTACTATCAAACCAGCCCAACTTGGCACTGGTGCCACCTTGGGTCTGGGAACCATCCTGCGTATTGTGGATTTTCAGGAGCCAGACGGCCACTCCCAGCCATAGGCTGCCAAACACAAACCACGGCCCTTTTCCCTGGCTAACAAAATTTAGATGCCCCGCTTCTGGATGGCAGATTGCAGACGTTAGTTGTCTTTGTCCAACTAGCCCAACTTGGGACTGGTGCCACGTTGGGTTTGGGAACCATCCTGCGTATCGTGGATTTTCAGGAGCTAGCCGGCCACTCCCAGCCTCAGGCCCCAAAAACAAACCTCGGCCCGTTTCCCTGACAAACAAAACTCAGCTACCTCGCTTCTAGATGGCAGATTGCAGGAGCCACTTGGTACTCTCAAACCAGCCAAACTTTGCACTGGTGCCACCTTGGGTCTGGGAACCATCCTACGTATCGTGGATTTTCAGGGGCCAGCCGGCTACTCCCAGCCACAAGCCCTCCAACTCAAACCACGGCCCTTTTCCCTGCCTAACAAAACTCAGCTTCCCTGCACCTGGATGGCTGATTTAAGGAGCCACTTGGTACTATCAAACCAGCCCAACGTGGCACTGGTGCCACCTTGGATTTGGGAACCATCCTGCGTATCGTGGATTTTCAGGAGCCAGACAGCCACTTCCAGCCATAGGGTGCCAAACACAAACCACGGCCCTTTTCCCTGGCTAACAAAATTCAGATGCCCCGCTTCTGGACAGCAGATTGCAGACGCCACTTGTCGCTGTCCAACCAGCCCGACTTGGCACTGGTGCCATATTGAGTCTGGGAACCATCCTGCGTATCGTGGATTTTCAGGAGCCAGCCGGCCACTCCCAGCCACAAGCCCTCAAACTCAAACCAAGGCCATTTTCTCTGGCAAACAAAACTCAGCTGCCCTACTTCTGGAAGGCAGATTGCAGGAGCCACTTGGTACTGTCAAACCAGCCCAACTTGGCACTGGTGCCACCTTGGGTCTGGGAACCATCCTGCGTATCCTGGACTTTCAGGAGCTGGCTGGCCATTCCCAGCCTCAGGCCCCAAAAATAAACCTCTGCCCGTTTCCCTGACAAACAAATCTAAGCTACCCCGCTTCTGGATGGCAGATTGCAGTAGCCACTTGGTACTGTCAAACCAGCCCAACTTGGCACTGGTGCCACCTTGGGTCTGGGAACCATCCTGCGTATCGTGGATTTTCAGGGGCCAGCCGGCACCTCCCAGGCATAGGCTGCCAAACACAAACCACGGCCCGATTCCCAGCCGAAAAAAATTCAGCCGCCCTGCTTCTGGATGGCAGATTGCAGGAGCCACATGGTACTATCAAACCAGCCCGACTTGGCACTGGTGCCACCTTAGGTCCGGGAACCATCATGCGTATAGTGGATTTTCAGGAGGCAGCCAGCTACTCCCAGCCTCTAGCCCTCAAACTCAAACCACGGCCCTTTCCTCTGGCAAACTAAACTCAGCTGCCCTGCTTCTGGATGGCAGATTGCAGCAGTCACTTGGTACTATCAAACCTGCCCAACTCTGCACTTGTGCCACCTTGGGTCTTTGAACCATCTTGCATAGAGTGGATTTTCAGGAGCCAGCCGGCCAAGCCAAGCCATAGGCTGCCAAACACAAACCACGGCCCTTTTTCCTGGCTAACAAAATTCAGATGCCCCGCTTCTGGATGGCAGATGGCAGGAGCCGCTTGACACTGTCAAACCAGCCAGACTTGGCACTGGTGCCACCTTGGGTCTGGGAACCATCCTGCGTATTGTGGATTTTCAGGAGCCAGCCGGCCACTCCCAGTCACAATCCCTCATCTCAAACCTCGGCGCGTTTATCTGACAAAAAAAACTCAGCTACCCCACTTATGGATGGCAGATTGCAGGAGCCAATTTGTACTGTCAAACCAGCCCAACTTGGCACTGGTGCCACCTTGAGTCTAAGATCCATCCTGCGTATCGTGGATTTTCAGGAGCCACCCGGCCACTTCCAGCCTTAGGCTGCCAAACGCAAACCACGGCCTTATTCCCAGGCTAAAAAAATTGAGATGCCCCGCTTCTGGATGGCAGATTGCAGGAGCCACTTGGCACTGTCATTCCAGACTGACTTGGCACTGGTGCCACCTTGGGTCTGGGAACCATCCTGCGTATCGTGGATTTTCAGGAGCCAGCCGGCCACTCCCAGCCACAAGCCCACCAACTCAAACCACGGCACTTTTCCCTGCCTAGAGAAAACATAGCTGCCCTGCTTCTGGATGGCAGATTGCAGGAGGCACTTGGTACTATCAAACCAGCCCAACTTGGCACTGGTGCCACCTTGGGTCTGGGAACCATCCTGCGTATCGTGGATTTTCAGGAGCCAGACAGCCACTCCCAGCCATAGGCTGCCAAACACAAACCACGGCCCTTTTCCCTGGCTAACAAAATTCAGATGCCCCGCTTCTGGACAGCAGATTGCAGACGCCACTTGTCTCTGTCCAACCAGCCCGACTTGGCACTGGTGCCACCTTGAGTCTGGGAACCATCCTGCGTAGCGTGGATTTTCAGGAGCCAGCCGGCCACTCCCAGCCACAAGCCCTCAAACTCAAACCAAGGCCATTTTCTCTGGCAAACAATACTCAGCTGCCCTACTTCTGGAAGGCAGATTGCAGGAGCCACTTGGTACTGTCAAACCAGCCCGACTTGGCACTGGTGCCACCTTGGGTCTGGTAACCATCCTGCGTATCGTGGATTTTCAGGAGCTAGCCGGCTTATCCCAGCCTCAGGCCCCAAAAACAAACCTCTGCCCGTTTCCCTGACAAACAAATCTCAGCTACCCCGCTTCTGGATGGCAGATTGCAGTAGACACTTGGTACTGTCAAACCAGCTAAAGTTGGCACTGCTGCCACCTTATGTCTGGGAAACATCCTGCGTATCGTGGATTTTCAGGAGCCACCCTGCAACTCCCTGCCACAAGCCCTGCAACTCAAACCACGGCCCTTTTGCCTGCCTAAGAAAACTCAGCTGCCCTGTTTCTGGATGGCAGATTGCAGGAGGCACTTGGTACTGTCAAACCAGCACAACTTGGCACTGGTTCCACCTTGGGTCTGGGAACCATCCTGCGTATCATGGATTTGCAGGAGCCAGCCGGCCACTCCCAGCCACAAGCCCTCCAACTCAAACACGGCCCTTTTCCCTGCCTAAAAAAACTCAGCTGCCCCGCTTCTGGATGGCAGATTGCCGACGTTAGTTGTCTCTGTCCAACTAGCCCAACTTGGGACTGGTGCCACTTTGGGTTTGGGAACCATCCTGCGTATCGTGGATTTTCAGGAGCTAGCCGGCCACTCCCAGCCTCAGGCCCCAAAAACAAACCTCGGCCGGTTTCACTGACAAACAAAACTCAGCTACCTCGCTTCTGGATGGCAGATTGCAGGAGCCACTTGGTACTCTCAAACCAGCCAAACTTTGCACTGGTACCACCTTGGGTCTGGGAACCATCCTACGTATCGTGGATTTTCAGGGGCCAGCCGGCTACTCCCAGCCACAAGCCCTCCAACTCAAACCACGGCCCTTTTCCCTGCCTAACAAAACTCAGCTGCCCTGCTTCTGGATGGCAGATTGCAGGAGGCACTTGTTACTATCAAACCAGCCCAACTTGGCACTGGTGCCACCTTGGGTCTGGGAACCATCCTGGGTATCGTGGATTTTCAGGAGCCAGACAGCCACTTCCAGCCATAGGGTGCCAAACACAAACCACGGCCCTTTTCCCTGGCTAACAAAATTCAGATGCCCCGCTTCTGGACAGCAGATTGCAGACGCCACTTGTCGCTGTCCAACCAGCCCGACTTGGCACTGGTGCCATATTGAGTCTTGGAACCATCCTGCGTATCGTGGATTTTCAGGAGCCAGCCGGCCACTCCCAGCCACAAGCCCTCAAACTCAAACCAAGGCCATTTTCTCTGGCAAACAAAACTCAGCTGCCCTACTTCTGGAAGGCAGATTGCAGGAGCCACTTTGTACTGTCAAACCAGCCCAACTTGGCACTGGTGCCACCTTGGGTCTGGGAACCATCCTGCGTATCGTGGACTTTCAGGAGCTGGCTGGCCATTCCCAGCCTCAGGCCCCAAAAATAAACCTCTGCCCGTTTCCCTGACAAACAAATCTAAGCTACCCCGCTTCTGGATGGCAGATTGCAGTAGCCACTTGGTACTGTCAAACCAGCCCAACTTGGCACTGGTGCCACCTTGGGTCTGGGAACCATCCTGCGTATCGTGGATTTTCAGGGGCCAGCCGGCACCTCCCAGGCATAGGCTGCCAAACACAAACCACGGCCCGATTCCCAGCCGAAAAAAATTCAGATGCCCCGCTTCTGGATGGCAGATTGCAGGAGGCACTTGGTACTGTGAAACCAGGCCGACTTGGCAGTGGTGCCACCTTGGGTCTGGGAACCATCCTGCGTATCGTGGATTTTCAGGAGCCAGACGGCCACTCCCAGCCACAAGCCCTCCAACTCAAACCACGGCCCTTTTCCCTGTCTAACAAAACTCAGCTGCCCTGCTTCTGGATGGAAAATTGCAGGAGGCACTTGGTACTATCAAAACAGCCCAACTTGGCAGTGGTGCCACCTTCGGTCTGGGAACCATCCAGCGTATCGTGGATTTTCAGGAGCCAGCCGGCCACTCCCAGCCATACACCCTCAAACTTAAACCGCGGCCCTTTCCTCTTGCAAAAATAACTCAGCCGCCCTGCTTCTGGATGGCAGATTGCAAAAGGGACTTGGTACTATCAAACCAGCCCAACTTGGCATTGGTGCCACCTTGGGTCTGGGAACCTCCTGCGTATCGTTCATTTTCAGGAGCCAGCTGGCCACTCCGAGCATCACGCACTCAAAATTAAACCACGGCCCTTTCCTCTGGAAAACAAAACTCAGGCGCCCTGCTTCTGGATGGCAGATTGCAGGAGCCACTTGGTACTATCAAACCAGCCCAACTTCGCTCCGGTACCAGCTTTGGTCTGGGAACCATCCTGCGTATCGTGGATTTTCAGGAGCCACCTGGCAACTCCCAGCCATAGGCTACCAAACACAAAACACAGCCCTTTTCTCTGGCTAACAAAATTCAGATGCCCCGCTTCTGGATGGCAGATTGCAGGAGCCACTTGGCACTGTCAAACCAGCCCGACTTGGCACTGGTGCCACCATGGGTCTGGGAACCATCCTGCGTATCATGGATTTTCAGGAGCCAGCCGGCCACTCCCAGCCACACGCCGTCAAACTTAATCCGAGGCCCTTTTCTCTGGCAAACAAAACTCAGCTGCCCTGCTTCTGGATGGCAGAATGCAGGAGCCACTCGGTACTATCAAACCGGCCAACTTGGCACTGGTGTCACCTTCGGTCCGGGAACCATCCTGCGTATCGTGGATTTTCAGGAGCCACCCGGCCACTCCCAGCCATAGGCTGCCAAAAACAAACCACGGCCCATTTCCCTGTCTAAAAGTGTTCAGATGCCCCGCTTCTGGATTGCAGATTGCAGACACCACTTAGCTCTGTCAACCAGGCTGACTTGAAACAGGTGACACCTTGGGTCTGGGAACCATCCTGCGTATCGTGGATTTTCAGGAGCCAGCCGGCCACTCCCAGCCACAAGCACTCCAACTCAAACCACGGCACTTTTCCCTGTCTAACAAAACTCAGCTGCCCTTCTTCTGGATGGAAAATTGCAGGAGGCACTTGGTACTATCAAACCAGCCCAACTTGGCAGTGGTGCCACCTTTGTTCTGGGAACCATCCTGCGTATCGTGGATTTTCAGGAGCCAGCCGGCCACTCCCAGCCATAAACCCTCAAACTTAAACCGCGGCCATTTCCTCTAGAAAAAAAAACTCAGCCGCCCTGCTTCTGGATGGCAGATTACAAAAGGCACTTGGTACTATCAAACCAGCCCAACTTGGCATTGGTGCCACCTTGGGTCTGGGAACCATCCTGCGCATCGTAGATTTTCAGGAGCCAGCCGGCCACTCCCAGCCACACGCCCTCAAACTTAAACCACGGCCCTTTCCTCTGGAAAACAAAACTCAGCTACCCTGCTTCTGCATGGCAGATTGCAGGAGCCACTTGGTACTATCAAACCAGCTCAACTTGGCTCCGGTACCACCTTTGGTCTGGGAACCATCCTGCAGATCGTGGATTTTAAGGAGCCACCTGGCAACTCACAGCCATAGGCTACCAAACACAAACCCCGGCCCTTTTCCCTGGCTAACAAAATTCAGATGCCCCGCTTCTGGATGGCAGATTGCAGGAGCCACTTGGCACTGTCAAACCAGCCCGACTTGGCACTGGTGCCATCTTGGGTCTGGGAACCATCCTGCGTATCGTGGATTTTAAGGAGCCACCCTGCCACTCCCAACCACAAGCCCTGAAACCAAAACTACGGCCCTTTTCTCTGGCAAACAAAACTCAGCTGCCCTCCTTCTGGATGGCAGATTGCAGGAGCCTCTAGGTATTATCACACCAGCCCAACTTGTCACTGGTGCCACCTTGGGTCTGGGAACCATCCTGGGAATCGTGGATTTTCAGGAGCCACCCGGCCACTCCCAGTCACAATCCCTCATCTCAAACCTCGGCGCGTTTCTCTGACAAAAAAAACTCAGCTACCCCACTTATGGATGGCAGATTGCAGGAGCCAATTTGTACTGTCAAACCAGCCCAACTTGGCACTGGTGCCACCTTGAGTCTAAGATCCATCCTGCGTATCGTGGATTTTCAGGAGCCACCCGGCCACTTCCAGCCTTAGGCTGCCAAACGCAAACCACGGCCTTATTCCCAGGCTAAAAAAATTGAGATGCCCCGCTTCTGGATGGCAGATTGCAGGAGCCACTTGGCACTGTCATTCCAGACTGACTTGGCACTGGTGCCACCTTGGGTCTGGGAACCATCCTGCGTATCGTGGATTTTCAGGAGCCAGCCGGCCACTCCCAGCCACAAGCCCACCAACTCAAACCACGGCACTTTTCCCTGCCTAGAGAAAACATAGCTGCCCTGCTTCTGGATGGCAGATTGCAGGAGGCACTTGGTACTATCAAACCAGCCCAACTTGGCACTGGTGCCACCTTGGGTCTGGGAACCATCCTGCGTATCGTGGATTTTCAGGAGCCAGACAGCCACTCCCAGCCATAGGCTGCCAAACACAAACCACGGCCCTTTTCCCTGGCTAACAAAATTCAGATGCCCCGCTTCTGGACAGCAGATTGCAGACGCCACTTGTCTCTGTCCAACCAGCCCGACTTGGCACTGGTGCCACCTTGAGTCTGGGAACCATCCTGCGTAGCGTGGATTTTCAGGAGCCAGCCGGCCACTCCCAGCCACAAGCCCTCAAACTCAAACCAAGGCCATTTTCTCTGGCAAACAATACTCAGCTGCCCTACTTCTGGAAGGCAGATTGCAGGAGCCACTTGGTACTGTCAAACCAGCCCGACTTGGCACTGGTGCCACCTTGGGTCTGGTAACCATCCTGCGTATCGTGGATTTTCAGGAGCTAGCCGGCTTATCCCAGCCTCAGGCCCCAAAAACAAACCTCTGCCCGTTTCCCTGACAAACAAATCTCAGCTACCCCGCTTCTGGATGGCAGATTGCAGTAGACACTTGGTACTGTCAAACCAGCTAAAGTTGGCACTGCTGCCACCTTATGTCTGGGAAACATCCTGCGTATCGTGGATTTTCAGGAGCCACCCTGCAACTCCCTGCCACAAGCCCTGCAACTCAAACCACGGCCCTTTTGCCTGCCTAAGAAAACTCAGCTGCCCTGTTTCTGGATGGCAGATTGCAGGAGGCACTTGGTACTGTCAAACCAGCACAACTTGGCACTGGTTCCACCTTGGGTCTGGGAACCATCCTGCGTATCATGGATTTGCAGGAGCCAGCCGGCCACTCCCAGCCACAAGCCCTCCAACTCAAACACGGCCCTTTTCCCTGCCTAAAAAAACTCAGCTGCCCCGCTTCTGGATGGCAGATTGCCGACGTTAGTTGTCTCTGTCCAACTAGCCCAACTTGGGACTGGTGCCACTTTGGGTTTGGGAACCATCCTGCGTATCGTGGATTTTCAGGAGCTAGCCGGCCACTCCCAGCCTCAGGCCCCAAAAACAAACCTCGGCCGGTTTCACTGACAAACAAAACTCAGCTACCTCGCTTCTGGATGGCAGATTGCAGGAGCCACTTGGTACTCTCAAACCAGCCAAACTTTGCACTGGTACCACCTTGGGTCTGGGAACCATCCTACGTATCGTGGATTTTCAGGGGCCAGCCGGCTACTCCCAGCCACAAGCCCTCCAACTCAAACCACGGCCCTTTTCCCTGCCTAACAAAACTCAGCTGCCCTGCTTCTGGATGGCAGATTGCAGGAGGCACTTGTTACTATCAAACCAGCCCAACTTGGCACTGGTGCCACCTTGGGTCTGGGAACCATCCTGGGTATCGTGGATTTTCAGGAGCCAGACAGCCACTTCCAGCCATAGGGTGCCAAACACAAACCACGGCCCTTTTCCCTGGCTAACAAAATTCAGATGCCCCGCTTCTGGACAGCAGATTGCAGACGCCACTTGTCGCTGTCCAACCAGCCCGACTTGGCACTGGTGCCATATTGAGTCTTGGAACCATCCTGCGTATCGTGGATTTTCAGGAGCCAGCCGGCCACTCCCAGCCACAAGCCCTCAAACTCAAACCAAGGCCATTTTCTCTGGCAAACAAAACTCAGCTGCCCTACTTCTGGAAGGCAGATTGCAGGAGCCACTTTGTACTGTCAAACCAGCCCAACTTGGCACTGGTGCCACCTTGGGTCTGGGAACCATCCTGCGTATCGTGGACTTTCAGGAGCTGGCTGGCCATTCCCAGCCTCAGGCCCCAAAAATAAACCTCTGCCCGTTTCCCTGACAAACAAATCTAAGCTACCCCGCTTCTGGATGGCAGATTGCAGTAGCCACTTGGTACTGTCAAACCAGCCCAACTTGGCACTGGTGCCACCTTGGGTCTGGGAACCATCCTGCGTATCGTGGATTTTCAGGGGCCAGCCGGCACCTCCCAGGCATAGGCTGCCAAACACAAACCACGGCCCGATTCCCAGCCGAAAAAAATTCAGATGCCCCGCTTCTGGATGGCAGATTGCAGGAGGCACTTGGTACTGTGAAACCAGGCCGACTTGGCAGTGGTGCCACCTTGGGTCTGGGAACCATCCTGCGTATCGTGGATTTTCAGGAGCCAGACGGCCACTCCCAGCCACAAGCCCTCCAACTCAAACCACGGCCCTTTTCCCTGTCTAACAAAACTCAGCTGCCCTGCTTCTGGATGGAAAATTGCAGGAGGCACTTGGTACTATCAAAACAGCCCAACTTGGCAGTGGTGCCACCTTCGGTCTGGGAACCATCCAGCGTATCGTGGATTTTCAGGAGCCAGCCGGCCACTCCCAGCCATACACCCTCAAACTTAAACCGCGGCCCTTTCCTCTTGCAAAAATAACTCAGCCGCCCTGCTTCTGGATGGCAGATTGCAAAAGGGACTTGGTACTATCAAACCAGCCCAACTTGGCATTGGTGCCACCTTGGGTCTGGGAACCTCCTGCGTATCGTTCATTTTCAGGAGCCAGCTGGCCACTCCGAGCATCACGCACTCAAAATTAAACCACGGCCCTTTCCTCTGGAAAACAAAACTCAGGCGCCCTGCTTCTGGATGGCAGATTGCAGGAGCCACTTGGTACTATCAAACCAGCCCAACTTCGCTCCGGTACCAGCTTTGGTCTGGGAACCATCCTGCGTATCGTGGATTTTCAGGAGCCACCTGGCAACTCCCAGCCATAGGCTACCAAACACAAAACACAGCCCTTTTCTCTGGCTAACAAAATTCAGATGCCCCGCTTCTGGATGGCAGATTGCAGGAGCCACTTGGCACTGTCAAACCAGCCCGACTTGGCACTGGTGCCACCATGGGTCTGGGAACCATCCTGCGTATCATGGATTTTCAGGAGCCAGCCGGCCACTCCCAGCCACACGCCGTCAAACTTAATCCGAGGCCCTTTTCTCTGGCAAACAAAACTCAGCTGCCCTGCTTCTGGATGGCAGAATGCAGGAGCCACTCGGTACTATCAAACCGGCCAACTTGGCACTGGTGTCACCTTCGGTCCGGGAACCATCCTGCGTATCGTGGATTTTCAGGAGCCACCCGGCCACTCCCAGCCATAGGCTGCCAAAAACAAACCACGGCCCATTTCCCTGTCTAAAAGTGTTCAGATGCCCCGCTTCTGGATTGCAGATTGCAGACACCACTTAGCTCTGTCAACCAGGCTGACTTGAAACAGGTGACACCTTGGGTCTGGGAACCATCCTGCGTATCGTGGATTTTCAGGAGCCAGCCGGCCACTCCCAGCCACAAGCACTCCAACTCAAACCACGGCACTTTTCCCTGTCTAACAAAACTCAGCTGCCCTTCTTCTGGATGGAAAATTGCAGGAGGCACTTGGTACTATCAAACCAGCCCAACTTGGCAGTGGTGCCACCTTTGTTCTGGGAACCATCCTGCGTATCGTGGATTTTCAGGAGCCAGCCGGCCACTCCCAGCCATAAACCCTCAAACTTAAACCGCGGCCATTTCCTCTAGAAAAAAAAACTCAGCCGCCCTGCTTCTGGATGGCAGATTACAAAAGGCACTTGGTACTATCAAACCAGCCCAACTTGGCATTGGTGCCACCTTGGGTCTGGGAACCATCCTGCGCATCGTAGATTTTCAGGAGCCAGCCGGCCACTCCCAGCCACACGCCCTCAAACTTAAACCACGGCCCTTTCCTCTGGAAAACAAAACTCAGCTACCCTGCTTCTGCATGGCAGATTGCAGGAGCCACTTGGTACTATCAAACCAGCTCAACTTGGCTCCGGTACCACCTTTGGTCTGGGAACCATCCTGCAGATCGTGGATTTTAAGGAGCCACCTGGCAACTCACAGCCATAGGCTACCAAACACAAACCCCGGCCCTTTTCCCTGGCTAACAAAATTCAGATGCCCCGCTTCTGGATGGCAGATTGCAGGAGCCACTTGGCACTGTCAAACCAGCCCGACTTGGCACTGGTGCCATCTTGGGTCTGGGAACCATCCTGCGTATCGTGGATTTTAAGGAGCCACCCTGCCACTCCCAACCACAAGCCCTGAAACCAAAACTACGGCCCTTTTCTCTGGCAAACAAAACTCAGCTGCCCTCCTTCTGGATGGCAGATTGCAGGAGCCTCTAGGTATTATCACACCAGCCCAACTTGTCACTGGTGCCACCTTGGGTCTGGGAACCATCCTGGGAATCGTGGATTTTCAGGAGCCACCCGGCCACTCCCAGTCACAATCCCTCATCTCAAACCTCGGCGCGTTTCTCTGACAAAAAAAACTCAGCTACCCCACTTATGGATGGCAGATTGCAGGAGCCAATTTGTACTGTCAAACCAGCCCAACTTGGCACTGGTGCCACCTTGGGTCTAAGATCCATCCTGCGTATCGTGGATTTTCAGGAGCCACCCGGCCACTTCCAGCCTTACGCTGCCAAACGCAAACCACGGCCTTATTCCCAGGCTAAAAAAATTGAGATGCCCCGCTTCTGGATGGCAGATTGCAGGAGCCACTTGGCACTGTCATTCCAGACTGACTTGGCACTGGTGCCACCTTGGGTCTGGGAACCATCCTGCGTATCGTGGATTTTCAGGAGCCAGCCGGCCACTCCCAGCCACAAGCCCACCAACTCAAACCACGGCACTTTTCCCTGCCTAGAGAAAACATAGCTGCCCTGCTTCTGGATGGCAGATTGCAGGAGGCACTTGGTACTATCAAACCAGCCCAACTTGGCACTGGTGCCACCTTGGGTCTGGGAACCATCCTGCGTATCGTGGATTTTCAGGAGCCAGACAGCCACTCCCAGCCATAGGCTGCCAAACACAAACCACGGCCCTTTTCCCTGGCTAACAAAATTCAGATGCCCCGCTTCTGGACAGCAGATTGCAGACGCCACTTGTCTCTGTCCAACCAGCCCGACTTGGCACTGGTGCCACCTTGAGTCTGGGAACCATCCTGCGTAGCGTGGATTTTCAGGAGCCAGTCGGCCACTCCCAGCCACAAGCCCTCAAACTCAAACCAAGGCCATTTTCTCTGGCAAACAATACTCAGCTGCCCTACTTCTGGAAGGCAGATTGCAGGAGCCACTTGGTACTGTCAAACCAGCCCGACTTGGCACTGGTGCCACCTTGGGTCTGGGAACCATCCTGCGTATCGTGGATTTTCAGGAGCTAGCCGGCCTATCCCAGCCTCAGGCCCCAAAAACCAACCTCTGCCCATTTCCCTGACAAACAAATCTCAGCTACCCCGCTTCTGGATGGCAGATTGCAGTAGACACTTGGTACTGTCAAACCAGCTAAAGTTGGCACTGCTGCCACCTTATGTCTGGGAACCATCCTGCGTATCGTGGATTTTCAGGAGCCACCTTGCAACTCCCTGCCACAAGCCCTGCAACTCAAACCACGGCTCTTTTGCCTGCCTAAGAAAACTCAGCTGCCCTGTTTCTGGATGGCAGATTGCAGGAGGCACTTGGTACTGTCAAACCAGCCCAACTTGGCACTGGTTCCACCTTGGGTCTGGGAACCATCCTGCGTATCGTGGATTTGCAGGAGCCAGCCGGCCACTCCCAGCCACAAGCCCTCCAACTCAAACACGGCCCTTTTCCCTGCCTAAAAAAACTCAGCTGCCCTGCTTCTGGATGGCAGATTGCAGGAGGCACTTGGTACTATCAAACCAGCCCAACTTGGCACTGGTGCCACCTTGGGTCTGAGAACCATCCTGCGTATTGTGGATTTTCAGGAGCCAGACGGCCAATCCCAGCCATAGGCTGCCAAACACAAACCACGGCCCTTTTCCCTGGCTAACAAAATTTAGATGCCCCGCTTCTGGATGGCAGATTGCAGACGTTAGTTGTCTCTGTCCAACTAGCCCAACTTGGGACTGGTGCCACGTTGGGTTTGGGAACCATCCTGCGTATCGTGGATTTTCAGGAGCTAGCCGGCCACTCCCAGCCTCAGGCCCCAAAAACAAACCTCGGCCGGTTTCCCTGACAAACAAAACTCAGCTACCTCGCTTCTGGATGGCAGATTGCAGGAGCCACTTGGTACTCTCAAACCAGCCAAACTTTGCACTGGTGCCACCTTGGGTCTGGGAACCATCCTACGTATCGTGGATTTTCAGGGGCCAGCCGGCTACTCCCAGCCACAAGCCCTCCAACTCAAACCACGGCCCTTTTCCCTGCCTAACAAAACTCAGCTGCCCTGCTTCTGGATGGCAGATTGCAGGAGGCACTTGTTACTATCAAACCAGCCCAACTTGGCACTGGTGCCACCTTGGGTCTGGGAACCATCCTGGGTATCGTGGATTTTCAGGAGCCAGACAGCCACTTCCAGCCATAGGGTGCCAAACACAAACCACGGCCCTTTTCCCTGGCTAACAAAATTCAGATGCCCCGCTTCTGGACAGCAGATTGCAGACGCCACTTGTCGCTGTCCAACCAGCCCGACTTGGCACTGGTGCCATATTGAGTCTGGGAACCATCCTGCGTATCGTGGATTTTCAGGAGCCAGCCGGCCACTCCCAGCCACAAGCCCTCAAACTCAAACCAAGGCCATTTTCTCTGGCAAACAAAACTCAGCTGCCCTACTTCTGGAAGGCAGATTGCAGGAGCCACTTGGTACTGTCAAACCAGCCCGACTTGGCACTGGTGCCACCTTGGGTCTGGGAACCATCCTGCGTATCGTGGACTTTCAGGAGCTGGCTGGCCATTCCCAGCCTCAGGCCCCAAAAATAAACCTCTGCCCGTTTCACTGACAAACAAAACTCAGCTACCTCGCTTCTGGATGGCAGATTGCAGGAGCCACTTGGTACTCTCAAACCAGCCCAACTTTGCACTGGTGCCACCTTGGGTCTGGGAACCATCCTACGTATCGTGGATTTTCAGGGGCCAGCCGGCTACTCCCAGGCATAGGCTGCCAAACACAAACCACGGCCCGATTCCCAGCCGAAAAAAATTCAGCCGCCCTGCTTCTGGATGGCAGATTGCAGGAGCCACTTGGTACTATCAAACCAGCCCGACTTGGCACTGGTGCCACCTTAGGTCCGGGAACCATCATGCGTATAGTGGATTTTCAGGAGGCAGCCAGCTACTCCCAGCCTCTAGCCCTCAAACTCAAACCACGGCCCTTTCCTCTGGCAAACTAAACTTAGCTGCCCTGCTTCTGGATGGCAGATTGCAGCAGTCACTTGGTACTATCAAACCTGCCCAACTCTGCACTTGTGCCACCTTGGGTCTTTGAACCATCCTGCATAGAGTGGATTTTCAGGAGCCAGCCGGCCAAGCCAAGCCATAGGCTGCCAAACACAAACCACGGCCCTTTTTCCTGGCTAACAAAATTCAGATGCCCCGCTTCTGGATGGCAGATGGCAGGAGCCGCTTGACACTGTCAAACCAGCCCGACTTGGCACTGGTGCCACCTTGGGTCTGGGAACCATCCTGCGTATCGTGGATTTTCAGGAGCCAGCCGGCCACTCCCAGTCACAATCCCTCATCTCAAACCTCGGCGCGTTTATCTGACAAAAAAAACTCAGCTACCCCACTTATGGATGGCAGATTGCAGGAGCCAATTTGTACTGTCAAACCAGCCCAACTTGGCACTGGTGCCACCTTGGGTCTAAGATCCATCCTGCGTATCGTGGATTTTCAGGAGCCACCCGGCCACTTCCAGCCTTAGGCTGCCAAACGCAAACCACGGCCTTATTCCCAGGCTAAAAAAAATGAGATGCCCCGCTTCTGGATGGCAGATTGCAGGAGCCACTTGGCACTGTCATTCCAGACTGACTTGGCACTGGTGCCACCTTGGGTCTGGGAACCATCCTGCGTATCGTGGATTTTCAGGAGCCAGCCGGCCACTCCCAGCCACAAGCCCACCAACTCAAACCACGGCACTTTTCCCTGCCTAGAGAAAACATAGCTGCCCTGCTTCTGGATGGCAGATTGCAGGAGGCACTTGGTACTATCAAACCAGCCCAACTTGGCACTGGTGCCACCTTGGGTCTGGGAACCATCCTGCGTATCGTGGATTTGCAGGAGCCAGACAGCCACTCCCAGCCATAGGCTGCCAAACACAAACCACGGCCCTTTTCCCTGGCTAACAAAATTCAGATGCCCCGCTTCTGGACAGCAGATTGCAGACGCCACTTGTCTCTGTCCAACCAGCCCGACTTGGCACTGGTGCCACCTTGAGTCTGGGAACCATCCTGCGTAGCGTGGATTTTCAGGAGCCAGCCGGCCACTCCCAGCCACAAGCCCTCAAACTCAAACCAAGGCCATTTTCTCTGGCAAACAATACTCAGCTGCCCTACTTCTGGAAGGCAGATTGCAGGAGCCACTTGGTACTGTCAAACCAGCCCGACTTGGCACTGGTGCCACCTTGGGTCTGGTAACCATCCTGCGTATCGTGGATTTTCAGGAGCTAGCCGGCCTATCCCAGCCTCAGGCCCCAAAAACAAACCTCTGCCCGTTTCCCTGACAAACAAATCTCAGCTACCCCGCTTCTGGATGGCAGATTGCAGTAGACACTTGGTACTGTCAAACCAGCTAAAGTTGGCACTGCTGCCACCTTATGTCTGGGAAACATCCTGCGTATCGTGGATTTTCAGGAGCCACCCTGCAACTCCCTGCCACAAGCCCTGCAACTCAAACCACGGCCCTTTTGCCTGCCTAAGAAAACTCAGCTGCCCTGTTTCTGGATGGCAGATTGCAGGAGGCACTTGGTACTGTCAAACCAGCCCAACTTGGCACTGGTTCCATCTTGGGTCTGGGAACCATCCTGCGTATCGTGGATTTGCAGGAGCCAGCCGGCCACTCCCAGCCACAAGCCCTCCAACTCAAACACGGCCCTTTTCCCTGCCTAAAAAAACTCAGCTGCCCTGCTTCTGGATGGCAGATTGCAGGAGGCACTTGTTACTATCAAACCAGCCCAACTTGGCACTGGTGCCACCTTGGGTCTGGGAACCATCCTGGGTATCGTGGATTTTCAGGAGCCAGACAGCCACTTCCAGCCATAGGGTGCCAAACACAAACCACGGCCCTTTTCCCTGGCTAACAAAATTCAGATGCCCCGCTTCTGGACAGCAGATTGCAGACGCCACTTGTCGCTGTCCAACCAGCCCGACTTGGCACTGGTGCCATATTGAGTCTGGGAACCATCCTGCGTATCGTGGATTTTCAGGAGCCAGCCGGCCACTCCCAGCCACAAGCCCTCAAACTCAAACCAAGGCCATTTTCTCTGGCAAACAAAACTCAGCTGCCCTACTTCTGGAAGGCAGATTGCAGGAGCCTCTTGGTACTGTCAAACCAGCCCAACTTGGCACTGGTGCCACCTTGGGTCTGGGAACCATCCTGCGTATCGTGGACTTTCAGGAGCTGGCTGGCCATTCCCAGCCTCAGGCCCCAAAAATAAACCTCTGCCCGTTTCCCTGACAAACAAATCTAAGCTACCCCGCTTCTGGATGGCAGATTGCAGTAGCCACTTGGTACTGTCAAACCAGCCCAACTTGGCACTGGTGCCACCTTGGGTCTGGGAACCATCCTGCGTATCGTGGATTTTCAGGGGCCAGCCGGCACCTCCCAGGCATAGGCTGCCAAACACAAATCACGGACCGATTCCCAGCCGAAAAAAATTCAGATGCCCCGCTTCTGGATGGCAGATTGCAGGAGGCACTTGGTACTGTCAAACCAGGCCGACTTGGCAGTGGTGCCACCTTGGGTCTGGGAACCATCCTGCGTATCGTGGATTTTCAGGAGCCAGACGGCCACTCCCAGCCACAAGCCCTCCAACTAAAACCACGGCCCTTTTCCCTGTCTAACAAAACTCAGCTGCCCTGCTTCTGGATGGAAAATTGCAGGAGGCACTTGGTACTATCAAAACAGCCCAACTTGGCAGTGGTGCCACCTTCGGTCTGGGAACCATCCTGCGTATCGTGGATTTTCAGGAGCCAGCCGGCCACTCCCAGCCATACCTCCTCAAACTTAAACCGCGGCCCTTTCCTCTAGCAAAAAAAACTCAGCTGCCCTGCTTCTGGATGGCAGATTGCAAAAGGCACTTGGTATTATCAAACCAGCCCAACTTGGCATTGGTGCCACCTTGGGTCTGGGAACCTCCTGCGTATCGTTCATTTTCAGGAGCCAGCTGGCCACTCCGAGCCACACGCCCTCAAACTTAAACCACGGCCCTTTCCTCTGGAAAACAAAACTCAGCCGCCCTGCTTCTGGATGGCAGATTGCAGGAGCCACTTGGTACTATCAAACCAGCCCAACTTCGCTCCGGTACCACCTTTGGTCTGGGAACCATCCTGCAGATCGTGGATTTTAAGGAGCCACCCGGCAACTCACAGCCATAGGCTACCAAACACAAACCCCATCCCTTTTCCCTGGCTAACAAAATTCAGATGCCCCGCTTCTGGATGGCAGATTGCAGGAGCCACTTGGCACTGTCAAACCAGCCCGACTTGGCACTGGTGCCATCTTGGGTCTGGGAACCATCCTGCGTATCGTGGATTTTCAGGAGCCAGCCGGCCACTCCCAGCCATAAGCTGCCAAACTCAAACCACAGCGCTTTTCTCTGGCAAACAAAACTCAGCTGCCCTGCTTCTGGATGGCAGATTGCAGGAGCCACTTGGTACTGTCAAACCAGCCCAACCTGGCACTGGTGCCACCTTGGGTCTGGGAACCATCCTGTGTATGGTGGATTTTCAGGAGCCAGCCGGCCAATCCTACCCTTAGGCTGCCAAACACAAACCACGACACTTTTCCCTGGTTTACAAAATTCAGATGCCCCGCTTCTGGATGACAGATTGCAGACACCATATGGCTCTGTCCAACCACCCCGAGTCTGAACTTGTGAAACCTTGGGCCCGGGAACCATCCTGCGTATCGTGGATTTTCAGGAGCCAGCCGGCCACTCCCAGCCATAGGCTGCCAAACACAAACCACGGCCCTTTTCCCTGGCTAACAAAATTCAGATGCCCCGCTTCTGGATGGCAGATTGCAGGAGCTACTTGGAACTATGGAACCAGCCCGACTTGGCACTGGTGCCACCTTTGGTCTGGGATCCATCCTGCGTATTGTGGGTTTTAAGGAGCCAGCCGGCCACTCCCAGCCACACGCCCTCAAACTTAAACCGCGGCACTTTTGTCTGGCAAACAAAACTCAGCTGCCCTCTTTCTGGATGGCAGAATGCAGGAGCCACTTGGTACTATCGAACCAGCCCCACTTGGCACTGGTGCCACCTTTGGTCTGGGAACCATGCTGCGTATCGTGGATTTTAAGGAGCCATCTGGACACTCCCAGCCACACGCCCTCATACTTAAACCGCGGCACTTTTGTCTGGCAAACAAATCTCAGCTGCCCTACTTCTGGATGGCAGATTGCAGGAGGCACTTGGTACTATCAAACCATCCCAACTTGGCACTGTTGGCACCTTAGGTCTGGGAACCATCCTGCGTATCGTGGATTTTCAGGAGCCAGCCGGCCACTCCCAGCCATAGGCTGCCAGACACAAACGATGGCCCTTTTCCTTGGCAAAAAATGTTCAGATGCCCCGCTTCTGGATGGCAGATTGCAGACACTACTTGGCTCTGTCCAACCAACCCGATTTGGAACTGGTGACTCCTTGGGCCTGGGAACCGTCCTGCGTATCGTGGATTTTCAGGAGCCAGCCGTCCACTCCCAGCCATGGGCTTCCAAAGACAAACCACGGCCCATTTCCCTGCCTAAATTAATTCAGATGCCTCGCTTCTGGATGGCAGTTTGCACGAGCTACATGGCAATATCAAACCAGCCCGACTTGGCACTGGTGCCACCTTTGGTCTGGGAACCATCCTGCGTATGGTGGATTTTCAGGAGCCAGCCGGGCACTCCCTGCTACAAGGCTTTAAACTCAAACCACGGCCCTTTTCCCTGCCTAAAAAAATTCATTTGCCCCTCTAGTGGATGGCAGATATCAGGAGCTACTTGGCACTGTCAAAAAAGCCCGACTTGGCACTGGTGCCACCTTGGGTCTGGGAAACATCCTGCGTATCCTGGATTATCAGAAGCCACGGGGCCACTCCAAGGCACAAGCCCTCAAACTCATACCTCGGCCCTTTTCCCTGGCAAACAAAACTCAGCTTCCCTGCTTCTGGATGGCAGATTTCAGGAGCCACTTTGTACTTTTAAACCAGCCCAACTTGGCACTGGTGCCACCTTGGGTCTTTGTACCATCCTGCATATCATGGATTTTCAGGAGCCAGCCGGCCACTCCAAGCCATAGGCTGGCAAACACAAACCACGGCCCTTTTCCCTAGCTAACAAAATTCAGATGCCCTGCTTCTGGATGGCAGATTGCAGGTGCCACTTGGCACTGTCAAACTAGCACGACTTGGTGCTGGTGCCACCTTGGGTCTGGGAACCATCCTGCGCATCGCAGATTTTCAGGAGCCAGCTGGCCACTCCGAGCCACACGCCCTCAAACTTAAACCACGGCCCTTTCCTCTGGAAAACAAAACTCAGCCGCCCTGCTTCTGGATGGCAGATTGCAGGAGCCACTTGGTACTATCAAACCAGCCCAACTTCGCTCCGGTACCACCTTTGGTCTGGGAACCATCCTGCGTATCATGGATTTTCAGGAGCCAGCCGGCCACTCCCATCCACACGCCGTCAAACTTAATCCGAGGCCCTTTTCTCTGGCAAACAAAACTCAGCTGCCCTGCTTCTGGATGGCAGATTGCAGGAGCCACTCGGTACTACCAAACCGCCCAACTTGGCACTGGTGCCACCTTCGGTCCGGGAACCATCCTGCGTATCGTGGATTTTCAGGAGCCACCCGGCCACTCCCAGCCATAGGCTGCCAAAAACAAACCACGGCCCATTTCCCTGTCTAAAAATGTTCAGATGCCCCGCTTCTGGATTGCAGATTGCAGACACCACTTAGCTCTGTCAACCAGGCTGACTTGAAACAGGTGACATCTTGGGTCTGGGAACCATCCTGCGTATCGTGGATTTTCTGGAGCCAGCCGGCCACTCCCAGCCACAAGCCCTCCAACTCAAACCACGGCACTTTTCCCTGTCAAAACAAAACTCAGCTGCCCTTCTTCTGGATGGAAAATTGCAGGAGGCACTTGGTACTATCAAACCAGCCCAACTTGGCAGTGGTGCCACCTTTGGTCTGGGAACCATCCTGCGTATCGTGGATTTTCAGGAGCCAGCCGGCCACTCCCAGCCATAAACCCTCAAACTTAAACCGCGGCCATTTCCTCTAGCAAAAAAAACTCAGCCGCCCTGCTTCTGGATGGCAGATTACAAAAGGCACTTGGTACTATCAAACCAGCCCAACTTGGCATTGGTGCCACCTTGGGTCTGGGAACCATCCTGCGCATCGCAGATTTTCAGGAGCCAGCCGGCCACTCCCAGCCACACGCCCTCAAACTTAAACCACGGCCCTTTCCTCTGGAAAACAAAACTCAGCTACCCTGCTTCTGGATGGCAGATTGCAGGAGCCACTTGGTACTATCAAACCAGCCCAACTTGGCTCCGGTACCACCTTTGGTCTGGGAACCATCCTGCAGATCGTGGATTTTAAGGAGCCACCCGGCAACTCACAGCCATACGCTACCAAACACAAACCCCATCCCTTTTCCCTGGCTAACAAAATTCAGATGCCCCGCTTCTGGATGGCAGATTGCAGGAGCCACTTGGCACTGTCAAACCAGCCCGACTTGGCACTGGTGCCATCTTGGGTCTGGGAACCATCCTGCGTATCGTGGATTTTAAGGAGCCACCCTGCCACTCCCAACCACAAGCCCTGAAACCAAAACTACGGCCCTTTTCTCTGGCAAACAAAACTCAGCTGCCCTCCTTCTGGATGGCAGATTGCAGGAGCCTCTAGGTATTATCACACCAGCCCAACTTGTCACTGGTGCCACCTTGGGTCTGGGAACCATCCTGGGTATCGTGGATTTTCAGAAGCCAGCCGGCCATCCCAGCCACAAGCCCTCAAAGTCAAACCATGGCCCTTTTATTTGGCAAACAAAACTCAGCTGCCCTGCTTCTGGATGGCAGATTGCAGGAGCCGCTTGGTACTATCAAACCAGCCCAACTTAGAACTGGTGTAACCTTGGGTCTTTGAACCATCATGCATATCGTGGGTTTTCAGGAGCCACCCGGCCACTCCCAGCCATAAGCTGCCAAACGCAAACCACGACCCTTTTCCCAGGCTAAAAAAATTCAGATGCCCCGCTTCTGGATGGCAGATTGCAGGAGCCACTTGGTACTGTCATACAAGCCCGACTTGGCACTGGTGCCACCTTGGGTCTGGGAACCATCCTCCGTATCGTGGATTTTCAGGGGCCAGCAGGCCACTCCCAGCCACAAGCAGTCCAACTCAAACCACGGAACTTTTCCCTGCCTAACAAAACTCAGCTGCCCTGTTTCTGGATGGCAGATTTCAGGAGGCACTTTTTAATATCAGACCAGCCCAACTTGGCAGTGGTGCCACCTTGGGTCTGGGAACCATCCTGCGTATCGTGGATTTTCAGGAGCCAGCCGGCCACTCCCAGCCATAAGCTGCCAAACTCAAACCACAGCGCTTTTCTCTGGCAAACAAAACTCAGCTGCCCTGCTTCTGGATGGCAGATTGCAGGAGCCACTTGGTACTGTCAAACCAGCCCAACCTGGCACTGGTGCCACCTTGGGTCTGGGAACCATCCTGTGTATGGTGGATTTTCAGGAGCCAGCCGGCCAATCCTACCCTTAGGCTGCCAAACACAAACCACGACACTTTTCCCTGGTTTACAAAATTCAGATGCCCCGCTTCTGGATGACAGATTGCAGACACCATATGGCTCTGTCCAACCACCCCGAGTCTGAACTTGTGAAACCTTGGGCCCGGGAACCATCCTGCGTATCGTGGATTTTCAGGAGCCAGCCGGCCACTCCCAGCCATAGGCTGCCAAACACAAACCACGGCCCTTTTCCCTGGCTAACAAAATTCAGATGCCCCGCTTCTGGATGGCAGATTGCAGGAGCTACTTGGAACTATGGAACCAGCCCGACTTGGCACTGGTGCCACCTTTGGTCTGGGATCCATCCTGCGTATTGTGGGTTTTAAGGAGCCAGCCGGCCACTCCCTGCCACACGCCCTCAAACTTAAACCGCGGCACTTTTGTCTGGCAAACAAAACTCAGCTGCCCTCTTTCTGGATGGCAGAATGCAGGAGCCACTTGGTACTATCGAACCAGCCCCACTTGGCACTGGTGCCACCTTTGGTCTGGGAACCATGCTGCGTATCGTGGATTTTAAGGAGCCATCTGGACACTCCCAGCCACACGCCCTCATACTTAAACCGCGGCACTTTTGTCTGGCAAACAAATCTCAGCTGCCCTACTTCTGGATGGCAGATTGCAGGAGGCACTTGGTACTATCAAACCATCCCAACTTGGCACTGTTGGCACCTTAGGTCTGGGAACCATCCTGCGTATCGTGGATTTTCAGGAGCCAGCCGGCCACTCCCAGCCATAGGCTGCCAGACACAAACGATGGCCCTTTTCCTTGGCAAAAAATGTTCAGATGCCCCGCTTCTGGATGGCAGATTGCAGACACTACTTGGCTCTGTCCAACCAACCCGATTTGGAACTGGTGACTCCTTGGGCCTGGGAACCGTCCTGCGTATCGTGGATTTTCAGGAGCCAGCCGTCCACTCCCAGCCATGGGCTTCCAAAGACAAACCACGGCCCATTTCCCTGCCTAAATTAATTCAGATGCCTCGCTTCTGGATGGCAGTTTGCACGAGCTACATGGCAATATCAAACCAGCCCGACTTGGCACTGGTGCCACCTTTGGTCTGGGAACCATCCTGCGTATGGTGGATTTTCAGGAGCCAGCCGGGCACTCCCTGCTACAAGGCTTTAAACTCAAACCACGGCCCTTTTCCCTGCCTAAAAAAATTCATTTGCCCCTCTAGTGGATGGCAGATATCAGGAGCTACTTGGCACTGTCAAAAAAGCCCGACTTGGCACTGGTGCCACCTTGGGTCTGGGAAACATCCTGCGTATCCTGGATTATCAGAAGCCACGGGGCCACTCCAAGGCACAAGCCCTCAAACTCATACCACGGCCCTTTTCCCTGGCAAACAAAACTCAGCTTCCCTGCTTCTGGATGGCAGATTTCAGGAGCCACTTTGTACTTTTAAACCAGCCCAACTTGGCACTGGTGCCACCTTGGGTCTTTGTACCATCCTGCATATCATGGATTTTCAGGAGCCAGCCGGCCACTCCAAGCCATAGGCTGGCAAACACAAACCACGGCCCTTTTCCCTAGCTAACAAAATTCAGATGCCCTGCTTCTGGATGGCAGATTGCAGGTGCCACTTGGCACTGTCAAACTAGCACGACTTGGTGCTGGTGCCACCTTGGGTCTGGGAACCATCCTGCGCATCGCAGATTTTCAGGAGCCAGCCGGCCACTCCCAGCCACATGCCCTCAAACTTAAACCACGGCCCTTTCCTCTGGAAAACAAAACTCAGCTACCCTGCTTCTGGATGGCAGATTGCAGGAGCCACTTGGTACTATCAAACCAGCCCAACTTGGCTCCGGTACCACCTTTGGTCTGGGAACCATCCTGCAGATCGTCGATTTTAAGGAGCCACCCGGCAACTCACAGCCATAGGCTACCAAACACAAACCCCATCCCTTTTCCCTGGCTAACAAAATTCAGATGCCCCGCTTCTGGATGGCAGATTGCAGGAGCCACTTGGCACTGTCAAACCAGCCCGACTTGGCACTGGTGCCATCTTGGGTCTGGGAACCATCCTGCGTATCGTGGATTTTAAGGAGCCACCCTGCCACTCCCAACCACAAGCCCTGAAACCAAAACTACGGCCCTTTTCTCTGGCAAACAAAACTCAGCTGCCCTCCTTCTGGATGGCAGATTGCAGGAGCCTCTAGGTATTATCACACCAGCCCAACTTGTCACTGGTGCCACCTTGGGTCTGGGAACCATCCTGGGTATCGTGGATTTTCAGAAGCCAGCCGGCCATCCCAGCCACAAGCCCTCAAAGTCAAACCATGGCCCTTTTATTTGGCAAACAAAACTCAGCTGCCCTGCTTCTGGATGGCAGATTGCAGGAGCCGCTTGGTACTATCAAACCAGCCCAACTTAGAACTGGTGTAACCTTGGGTCTTTGAACCATCATGCATATCGTGGGTTTTCAGGAGCCACCCGGCCACTCCCAGCCATAAGCTGCCAAACGCAAACCACGACCCTTTTCCCAGGCTAAAAAAATTCAGATGCCCCGCTTCTGGATGGCAGATTGCAGGAGCCACTTGGTACTGTCATACAAGCCCGACTTGGCACTGGTGCCACCTTGGGTCTGGGAACCATCCTGCGTATCGTGGATTTTCAGGGGCCAGCAGGCCACTCCCAGCCACAAGCAGTCCAACTCAAACCACGGAACTTTTCCCTGCCTAACAAAACTCAGCTGCCCTGTTTCTGGATGGCAGATTTCAGGAGGCACTTTTTAATATCAGACCAGCCCAACTTGGCAGTGGTGCCACCTTGGGTCTGGGAACCATCCTGCGTATCGTGGATTTTCAGGAGCCAGCCGGCCACTCCCAGCCATAAGCTGCCAAACTCAAACCACAGCGCTTTTCTCTGGCAAACAAAACTCAGCTGCCCTGCTTCTGGATGGCAGATTGCAGGAGCCACTTGGTACTGTCAAACCAGCCCAACCTGGCACTGGTGCCACCTTGGGTCTGGGAACCATCCTGTGTATGGTGGATTTTCAGGAGCCAGCCGGCCAATCCTACCCTTAGGCTGCCAAACACAAACCACGACACTTTTCCCTGGTTTACAAAATTCAGATGCCCCGCTTCTGGATGACAGATTGCAGACACCATATGGCTCTGTCCAACCACCCCGAGTCTGAACTTGTGAAACCTTGGGCCCGGGAACCATCCTGCGTATCGTGGATTTTCAGGAGCCAGCCGGCCACTCCCAGCCATAGGCTGCCAAACACAAACCACGGCCCTTTTCCCTGGCTAACAAAATTCAGATGCCCTGCTTCTGGATGGCAGATTGCAGGAGCTACTTGGAACTATGGAACCAGCCCGACTTGGCACTGGTGCCACCTTTGGTCTGGGATCCATCCTGCGTATTGTGGGTTTTAAGGAGCCAGCCGGCCACTCCCAGCCACACGCCCTCAAACTTAAACCGCGGCACTTTTGTCTGGCAAACAAAACTCAGCTGCCCTCTTTCTGGATGGCAGAATGCAGGAGCCACTTGGTACTATCGAACCAGCCCCACTTGGCACTGGTGCCACCTTTGGTCTGGGAACCATGCTGCGTATCGTGGATTTTAAGGAGCCATCTGGACACTCCCAGCCACACGCCCTCATACTTAAACCGCGGCACTTTTGTCTGGCAAACAAATCTCAGCTGCCCTACTTCTGGATGGCAGATTGCAGGAGGCACTTGGTACTATCAAACCATCCCAACTTGGCACTGTTGGCACCTTAGGTCTGGGAACCATCCTGCGTATCGTGGATTTTCAGGAGCCAGCCGGCCACTCCCAGCCATAGGCTGCCAGACACAAACGATGGCCCTTTTCCTTGGCAAAAAATGTTCAGATGCCCCGCTTCTGGATGGCAGATTGCAGACACTACTTGGCTCTGTCCAACCAACCCGATTTGGAACTGGTGACTCCTTGGGCCTGGGAACCGTCCTGCGTATCGTGGATTTTCAGGAGCCAGCCGTCCACTCCCAGCCATGGGCTTCCAAAGACAAACCACGGCCCATTTCCCTGCCTAAATTAATTCAGATGCCTCGCTTCTGGATGGCAGTTTGCACGAGCTACATGGCAATATCAAACCAGCCCGACTTGGCACTGGTGCCACCTTTGGTCTGGGAACCATCCTGCGTATGGTGGATTTTCAGGAGCCAGCCGGGCACTCCCTGCTACAAGGCTTTAAACTCAAACCACGGCCCTTTTCCCTGCCTAAAAAAATTCATTTGCCCCTCTAGTGGATGGCAGATATCAGGAGCTACTTGGCACTGTCAAAAAAGCCCGACTTGGCACTGGTGCCACCTTGGGTCTGGGAAACATCCTGCGTATCCTGGATTATCAGAAGCCACGGGGCCACTCCAAGGCACAAGCCCTCAAACTCATACCACGGCCCTTTTCCCTGGCAAACAAAACTCAGCTTCCCTGCTTCTGGATGGCAGATTTCAGGAGCCACTTTGTACTTTTAAACCAGCCCAACTTGGCACTGGTGCCACCTTGGGTCTTTGTACCATCCTGCATATCATGGATTTTCAGGAGCCAGCCGGCCACTCCAAGCCATAGGCTGGCAAACACAAACCACGGCCCTTTTCCCTAGCTAACAAAATTCAGATGCCCTGCTTCTGGATGGCAGATTGCAGGTGCCACTTGGCACTGTCAAACTAGCACGACTTGGTGCTGGTGCCACCTTGGGTCTGGGAACCATCCTGCGTTTAGCGGATTTTCAGGAGCCAGCCGGCCACTCCCAGCCACACCTTCTCAAACTTAAACCACGGCCCTTTTCTCTGGGTAACAAAACTCAGCTTCCCTGCTTCTGGATGGCAGATTGCAGGAGCCACTTGGCACTGTCAAACCAGCCCAACTTGGCACTGGTGCCACCTTGGGTCTGGGAACCATCCTGCGTATCGTGGATTTTCAGGAGCCCGCCGGCCACTCTCAGCCACAGTTTCCCAAACTCAATCCACGGCCCTTTTCTCTGCCAAACAAAACTCAGCTGCCCTGCTTCTGGATAGCAGATTGCAGGAGCCACTTTGTACTATCAAACCAGCCCAATTTGGCACTGGTGCCACCTTGTGTCTGGGAACCTATTGGAAAAAAAAAGGCTCCCAATATTACCAGTTAGATTGTGCCTGGGCCAGTCTGACCCTCGCTGCTGGGCCAAAGGCAGCACCTGCGGCGTGTCACCCCAGAGATACCTTGGCTAGCTGGTGGTTGCAGCTGGGCACTGAACAAGTCCAGGCTTGTTGGAACCCTGTTCACCTCAGGTGGAATAGCTTCAGGCGATGGTGAAGAGAAAAAGGAGAGGATTCCGCTGGAGGGTTTAATGTCCAGAGGTTTATTCCATGGTTACAGAGGTCTGAACGTGAGCAACTGCTCCAACAGAATCCCGGCCGCATGGTCTGATTCACCTTTTAAGGTCAGGGACAGGGGGAGGGGAGGTACAGGTGAGCGACCAACCAGGTGAGAGGGGCAGGGTCTCAGGGGAAGATGACACCCAGACAGGCCAATGACCCCCAGGCCTGAGGGGCATCCTTTGAACTTGACCAACCACACGACGCCTTGCTGGAATGCTAAGTCTGAGTGACAGGACTCACTCAGCATGGGGGTAAGGGGGAAGGGAGAGAGACATAGGCACACCTGGGGAAGTGACCTGGAAGGCCAAAATGGGACAATACCGCACACCACAACATCTCCCCCTAGTTTTGTTTAAAAAGAAGAGGACTGTGTTTGTGGTGCAGAATGATTGCCAAACCATGGTTGGTAAATCAGTTCTTCCTCTACAGGAGGGTCAGTGTTCTCCACTGAGGCTTTCAGGTCATCCATTGGAGCACTGAGGGCTTCCAAATGGTAGACCTCAGGAGGGGGAGATGAGCTTGAATTAACTTGAGAACCATGCATTTGATTAGTCTAAAAACAATGCTAACAGTTACACAACTATAACTAAAATAAACAACACTAAAAACACAGTTTTCAGAATAGATCCCAACATCCCAACCAGCCCAAGAGTCCCCAGCCTTTGAACAGTCCATTCAGCCAGTTGTCAGTTTCTCTGTTGATGTCTGAGCGCCTTTGTCAAGGTAGTCCATATGTGGTTTGGGCTGAGGCACTATGCAGGAGGTCACAGGTGGGATGATCACGAGTAGGACGAGAAGCAGGCTCGGTCTCACGGCATCTCGAGGCTACACACAAGCATTGGGATCTAAACTGGTACAAAAACTTGAAACAAACACATATTATAAACTATTCCAGATAGGAGGTTTAAGTGGAATTTCCTCCAGAGAACACGTGCGGCGTTTTCTTCTCCAGGCAGCATGAGCAACCTGGGGTGCTTCTGTAGATTTCTCTGAGACCTTGGGAACATAGGGCTTTACCCATTTGGAAGGAACGCACCTTAAACCAGAGGGGGTGGATACACAGGCATATCCACGTCCCCAAGTAACCAATTTGTAGGGTCCCACCATTTTCCAAGTCTCAGGGTCCTTTACTAAAACTGGAGGTTTTTCTTTCATTAACTTATGATTGCTCCCCCCAAAGTGGCGTAGGATGGGTGGGTTCAGGCTGTCAAAAGAACAGTTCAGAAAATTTATTGTGAATAGCGCCCTGGATAACCGGATATGGGGGGGTTCCACCTTCAGAACCTGTTGTTGCTGGTCCAGGACCCTTTTAATATCACGGTGAGTTCTTTCTACAATGGCTTGACCTTTAGGGGAGTAGGGGATGCCAGTTTTGTGCTCTACTCCCCATTGCTGCAGGAAGCTCCCGAATTCCTTGGATTTGTAGGCAGGTCCATTATCAGTTTTCAGCTCCTTGGGGATGCCCATGAAAGAAAAAGCCTGCAAGAGGTGCTTAACAGCATCAATAGATGATTCTCCTGTGTGGGCAGAAGCATAGACCGCTCCAGAAAAGGTATCTACACTAACATGAACATATTTCTGCCGTCCAAAAACTGTATGTGTGTTACATTTGTTTGCCACAGTTCACAACTGTTCAGTCCCCTTGGGTTTGCTCCCATACTCACTGTAGGGAGTGCATGTTGTTGGCAATTTGGGCATGTGGCCACAATCGCTTTGGCCTGTTCTCGAGTGATGTTAAACTGACGAACCAGGCCAGGTGCATTTTGGTGGAAAAGCTGGTGGCTGATTTTTGCCTGTTCAAAAACATTTGGGAGAGTGGCCATCACTGCAGGTGCAGCAAGAGCATCTGCCCTTCTGTTGCCTTCAGCGATAAACCCTGGCAAGTCAGTGTGTGACCTGACATGCATCACATAAAATGGTTGCTCTCGGTGAGTGACTAACTTTACCAGTTTTGAGAGCAATTCGAAAAGTGCGATGTTAGACACATCTTGCAGTATTGCTTGATCTGCCCTGGATACTACTCCTGCCACATATGCAGAGTCTGTAATCAGATTAAATGGTTCTGAGAACCTTTCAAAGGCCCTAACAACTGCAGCCAATTCAGCAACCTGAGGTGAACCTTCCACCTCAGCAATGTCTGTCTCCCACTGCTGGGTTTGAGGATCCAAGTCATAACGGACTTGTGGGACCTCCCAGACGCATCTGTAAAGACAGTCAGAGCCCTTTTTAAAGGTCTCCTACTTAAAGCACTTCTCAATTTTAAGGTAAATTGAACATCTTGTTCGAACAATTTGTGAGCGGGCCGCGCTACCAAAATTTGTCCTGAGTAGGAATCCAGAGCAAACTGCAACACTTCATTTTCTTGAAACAATTGTTCCAGTATTTTCATAGTGTTTTGACCTGATTTTAACTCAACTGGAATGTGAATGCACTTAAAATCACATCCTGCTAACTCCCTGATCCGGGTCCTTGCTTTCCGGATCAGTTCTGCTACCAGCTCCTGAGGCTTTGTCAGTCTCTTGGACTTTTTGTGACTGAGGAAAACCCATTCTATGATCAAGAGAGGGTCCCTCTGGTCCCGGTCCTTTTTTGGTGTGTTCTTTGCTTTAGGTGTTTGTTTTTCCTCCCACTGGAAAATAATTCCATGGAGGTGTGGCAACTTACCTAGGATGATAAATTTGAATGGCAGGTCAGGCCGGCATCGGTTGGCCTGTCTTGTGGACATTGCAATCTGAACCTTTTCTAGAGCTTTCCATGCCTCTGGGGTAACAGACCTAGGAGCACCTGGGTCCTCTCCCCCTTTCAATAAATTGAAAAGAGGGGTAAGGTCTTCATTAGTCAGACCGAGCCATGGTCTTACCCAATTTAAAGACCCACACAACTTGTGGACATCCGCAAGGGTCTTGATCTTTGGATTGATTTCTAGTTTTTGAGGAACAATGGTCCTATTTCCAATTTCTAAGCCCAAATACTTCCAAGGTGGCATCTTTTGAATTTTCTTTTCCTGGAGCTCGAACCCTGCAACAATCAATGCATCGATCGTTAGGTCAAGTGCATGTGTGAGTAAATCATCATTGGGGGCACACACAAGGATATCATCCATATAATGATAGATGATGGCCTTCTCTGCGGCTGCACGTACTGGGGAAAGCAGGGAAGACACATACCACTGGCAGATAGCTGGAGATACCTTTAATCCCTGAGGAAGAACGGTCCAATGGTACCTTTTCATAGGGGATTCCATATTAATAGAAGGAACTGAGAATGCAAAACGCGGTGCATCGTCAGGGTGCAAGGGGATTTGGAAAAAACAATCCTTAATATCAATAACAGCTAATTTCCAATCTTGGGGAAGCATTGTTGGAGATGGCATACCAGGTTGGGGAGAAACCATATCTTCAATTACATGATTAATTTGTCGGAGGTCGCAGAGGAGTCGCCATCTCTTTTTGTCAGCTTTTTGGATGACAAACACTGGAGAGTTCCATGGGGACATGGTCTCCACAATGTGGCCCTTTTTTAGTTGCTCTTCCACTAGTTCTTCAAGCACCTTTATTTTTTGTTTACTGAGCGGCCACTGTTTCACCTGAACTGGTTTGTCTGTTTTCCACTTCAGTTTTTGGGTGGGGCACTGTTGTTCAGTGACTGCTGTACAAATATGCTGTGGAGAGTCTGGAATATCAATTGTGACACCCCACTGGGCCATCAAATCTCTCCCTAACAAAGGTTCTGAATAATCTAACACAAATGGACGGATATTTGCCAATTGTCCGTTTGGTCCCTCAAATTGAATAATGCTTTTGGATTGTCTTGCCAATTGCAGACCTCCTACACCTTGAAGGTGACCGGCAACATTTTGCAAAGGCCAATGTGCTGGCCAGTCTTGTACTGGAATCACTCTGCAGTCTGCACCTGTGTCTACAAGCATCTCAATGCGTTTAGACTCCCCACCCCCACTGACATTACACCATAATTTGGGTTTGTCTTTCCCAATAACTTGTACTCGGGCGACTGTGGGCCCTTGTTTTTTGATATTTTCAGGTAAAGATGGCACAGGGATAGCTTGTGCAACAATTTGTCCCTTGGGAAGAAACAGGGGTGGGTGGAAACAATGCAGGCCGAGAACAAATTGCTCAGGATCTGATGTTGTCATTCCTGGAGCAATTTCGATCTCTTGTGGTGTGTGTTTGGTGTCCCCAATGACAATGTACTTACAACGAATCCGGTTCCAAGTACCTTTCTGTTCAGGATTTACAGACACAAAATGCCAGTCAGTGTCCTCCAGATGGAGTGACTCAGTCAGCTGCAACCTGTAAGGCTCATTGACAGAAGACGTGGTTAACACAGGATCACCTAAATCATACACAGTCTTTGAAGCACCTGCTTCACTTACACAAACATTAATATTATTGCGCGCTTGATTTGTTTTGCTACCCTTATTCCCTTGGCCTGCTCTTTTAGTGTCTATGCGCCTGGCAGGCCGGCGCTCCCTTTTCAGTTTTTTTGTTGTTGTTGACCCCCAGGGAGGGCTTGTAGTTCTCCTCCCCTGCCATTTTTAAATTCATCAAATTCCCTTTTCAGGGGGCACTGGTTACTCCAGTGCCCTAGGTTGTTACAAAGCAGGCATGGTTTTGTGGGCTCAGCCAGTGCTGGTCTCCGCTGCTGCCCAGGGTACTGCTGTGCTGAGGGAAAAGGCGCAGGGCTGGCAACGGCGACACGCTGAGGTGGTCTTGGCAGCAGCTTTGGTCTGGTGTCTTCAGCCACACTCATCAGAGGCACTTTCTTGTTACAGACTAGTAGCATGTCCTTTAACGTTGGAGGCGGTTGAAGAGGAAGGCTAAGGATTGCCGCTTGACACTGTTTATTTGCATTTGTAAATGCCATTTCTTCTAAAATTGCTTCCCTAGCATTCTCTTTTTTAACTTGTATTTCAATAGCTCTAGTTAACCTTTCTACAAATTTCAAAAAAGGCTCTGATGGTAGCTGTTTAATTTTACTATAGGGTTCAAAAGGCCCCTCAGGTTGTAGGGAAAAGAACGCTTTTTCAGCTGCATCCTTTACTTTCTCGAGTGTTTCTGCAGGAATTGCAGTAGCTTGGATCGAGGGAGAAGACCATTGGCCCTCACCACAGAGGTGCTCAATGGTGATAGGGTTACCACTGTTGTCTTTGGCTGTGTTTGGATCAGAATGCAAGCCTGGGAGAGCATCTTTCAGCAGTTGTTTCCATGCTATTTCCCATAATTTAAATTCCGTGGAGGTCATGAGACAGGAAAAAGCTGTTTTAAATCATGTGGAATCACTACAGTCCTACTCAATTCAGAATTTAAAAGGTCATGGAAATATGGGCTGTGTGGACCATATTTTTTATGAGATTTACAGATCTCTTTAATCAATTGTCGTCCAAAAGAACTCCAATTAGCGGTTGGAGCTGCTCCCCCCTGAGCTGCAGGCTGAAAGGTAACAGGAGCCAGTGACAACATGGGACTATGCATTGAATCTGCTGTTCCCTGCTCTGTATCCCTTGAAACAGAAGCATTGGGATCACAGCTACAGGTTTGGGGGATGGCAGTGGATGTGTCCCCACCGTGGGAACCCGGGGAGGGGGCGGGGACAGGGGGCCGGCAAGGGGCGGGGAAACCGTGGGAACAGGGGGCGGGGTCAAGGGGCAGGCAGGGGGCGGAGACACCTGGTGACATCACGTCAGCAGACGCCCCCTGGGAGGAGTAGAGGGGTGGGGCTGAAGGTACTGAAGGAAAGGGAGGGGGAGGGGGGAAGGTGTCACGAGGAACAGGAGGAGAGGGGGATGGGGCTGGAGTTTTGGGATGCTTAAGGGGATTTTGGGAAGAAGAAGACCAGGTTTGGGAAGATGCCACGTGGCATCCACCATCTTGTGGACCCCCTAGGGACTGGGGGCCATTTTGGGTAACACTGCTCTCTGCAAAGCTAACACGTGCTGTGGGTTTCAGAGGATGGGACACAGGGGATTGGGAAAGGTTCCACGCAGCCTGGCCGGGGTCTTGTGGAAAGGGCAACTCAGGCATTTCAACAGATTTTGGGCGTTGACTTCCCAATGAGTGTGCTCTGTTTAAAATACCAAGTTTTGGGGAAAGAGGTTTGGGGGTTTTAGAACTAGGAGAGGGAGAAACAGGGAGAGCAGAGGTACATGGCTTTACATTTGGCTTTTTCTCAATTTCTTCTTGTTTGAGCAATGCTGTACGAATTTGTAAACTCCAAAACACAAATTTAGCTGAGGGGGCATTGCCAGATTGTCCTAAGGTTATCAATTCATTCCCAACTTTATCCCAGAATTGAATATTGTGGATTTCTTCAGGGGAGATTTGTGGGAAGTGGAGGAAAAGCCATCTTACAAACTGTTTCAATTTTCCCTTTGAGAACTTCACATTACCACTGTTTAAAATGCTAACAATATTATAAAACACTCCTTTTTGTACAATGCTGAGTTTCAAACCCATGTTAGATGTAAAAAGCAAAGTACTAAATCCCGCCTGACCAAAAACAAAGCTAAAATCAGCTACCGATTTCAAAAAAAATTCCACAGATTGGAAAGCGATAACGAGCCGACAAAAGCTTCACAATGCAGCTGTATATACTGCTTTTAAAATTCCTGGGCAGCAGCAGCAGGGCACGCCCTGCCAAGCAAAGGCAGAAACAAAGCCTCCCCCGCCATGGAATGCACCCCCCCGCGGAGCAGAGAGAGCGGACACGCCACGTGGCAAACCGAAACCGCGGCCCCCCGCGCCGCGTGTGAATAGAACCCCCCCCTCTGCACAGAGAGAGAGAGAGAGGGATCCCCCGTGGCAAGAGAGCCGAGAGCCCCCCCTCCCCCACAGAGAGAGAGAGAAAGATCTCCCGACCACGTGGAGAGAGCGAGCACGCTGCGCTGCAGAGGAAGGGCAGAGCTCCCGCGCGAATTCTAAAAGACAGCAAAACACGCGGCAGAAAGCTAATAGCTAGAAATCAATGAATTCCCGTCTGTGGGGCTGTGCAGCCAAAAATGCAAATGCAAAAAGGAACAGAACTCACGGCAGAGTCTGTTTTTGAGCTCCTGCCCTAACGAGAGCAGAGATACTCACCCGAAATGGAAGCTGTAGCTGGCTGGGTACAGGCAGGTCTCTTCACCGGAACAGGACCTCTCTGTGGGCGAGAGAGGCTCCCCTGTCCTCCCTCTGGAAAATCTGCTCACCAGAAAGGAGCTGGGCTTTCCAGAGGCGCCGAACAGTCCACGAAACTTCTTCTGGGAATAATCCCTAAGTCTCTAGCTCAGGGCGTTGCAACCAAAGCCCCTTTCAGCTGGATGCACGGCTGCCAGAAGGTTCTCCGAGGTGCTGCGGTCCGTCTCAGGCTGCAGAGTCGCTTTGCCGATCTCAGGGACGCCAAATATTGGAAAAAAAAAGGCTCCCAATATTACCAGTTAGATTGTGCCTGGGCCAGTCTGACCCTCGCTGCTGGGCCAAAGGCAGCACCTGCGGCGTGTCACCCCAGAGATACCTTGGCTAGCTGGTGGTTGCAGCTGGGCACTGAACAAGTCCAGGCTTGTTGGAACCCCGTTCACCTCAGGAGGAATAGCTTCAGGCGATGGTGAAGAGAAAAAGGAGAGGATTCCGCTGGAGGGTTTAATGTCCAGAGGTTTATTCCATGGTTACAGAGGTCTGAACGTGAGCAACTGCTCCAACAGAATCCCGGCCGCATGGTCTGATTCACCTTTTAAGGTCAGGGACAGGGGGAGGGGAGGTACAGGTGAGCGACCAACCAGGTGAGAGGGGCAGGGTCTCAGGGGAAGATGACACCCAGACAGGCCAATGACCCCCAGGCCTGAGGGGCATCCTTTGAACTTGACCAACCACACGACGCCTTGCTGGAATGCTAAGTCTGAGTGACAGGACTCACTCAGCATGGGGGTAAGGGGGAAGGGAGAGAGACATAGGCACACCTGGGGAAGTGACCTGGAAGGCCAAAATGGGACAATACCGCACACCACAACAGGAACCATCCTGCGTATCGTGGATTTTCAGGAGCCAGCTGGCCACTCCCAGCCATAGGCTGCCAAACACGAACCACGGCCGTTTTCCCTGGCAAACAAAATTCAGATGCCCGGCTTCTGGATGGCAGATTGCAGACGCCACTTGGCTCTGTCCAACCAGACAGACTTGACACTGGTGCCACCTTCGTTCTGGGAACCATCATGCATATCGTGGATTTTCAGGAGCCAGCCGGCCACTCCCAGCCATAGGCTGCCAAACACATATTACGGCGCTTTTCCCTGCCTAACAAAATTCAGATGCCCCGTTTTTGGATGGAAGATTGCAGGAGCTACTTGGCACTATGGAACCAGCCTGACTTGGCACTGGTGCCACCTTCGGTCTGGGAACCATCCTGCGTATCGTGGATTTTCAGGAGCCAGCCGGCCACTCCACGCCACTAGCCTTCAAACTCAAACCACGGCCCTTTTCACTGGCAAACAAAACTCAGCTGCCCTGCTTCTGGATGGCAGATTGCAGGAGCCACTTGGTACTATCAAACCAGCCCAACTTGGCACTGGTGCCACCTTGGGTTTTTGAACCATCCTGCGTATCGTGGATTTTCAGGACGCAGCCGGCCACTCCCAGCCATCGGCTGCCAAACAGAAACCACGGCCTTTTTCTCTGGCTAACAAAATTAAGTTGCCTCTCTTCTGGTGGCACATTGCAGGAGCCAATTGGCACTGTCAAACCAGCCCAACTTGGCACTGGTGCCAACTTGGGTCTGGGAACCATCCTGCGTATCGTGGATTTTCAGGAGCCAGCCGGCCACTCCCAGCCACAGGCCCCAAAAATAAACCTTGGCCCATTTGCCTGACAAACAAAACTCTGCTTACCCGCTTCTAGATGGCAGATGGCAGGAGCCACTTGGAAGTGTCCAACCAGCCCGACTTGAAACTGGTGACACCTTGGGTCTGGGAAATATTCTGCGTATCGTGGATTTTCAGGAGCCAGGAGGCCCCTCCAAGCCACAAGCCCTCCAACTCAAACCACGGCCCTTTTCTCTGGCAAACAAAACTCAGCTGCCCTGCTTCTGGATGGCAGATTGCAGGAGCCACTTGGTACTATCAAACCAGCCGAACTTGGCACTGGTGCCACCTTGGGTCTGGGAACCACCCTGCGTATCGTGGATTTTCAGGAGCCAGCCGGCCACTCCCAGCCATAGGCTGCCAAACACAAACCACGGCCCTTTTCCCTGGCTAACAAAATTCATATTCCCCGCTTCTGGTTGGCAGATTGCAGAGCTACTTGGCACTATCAAACCAGCCCGACTTGGCACTGGTGCCACCTTTGGTCTTGGAACCATCCTGCGTATCGTGGATTTTCAGGAGCCAGCCGGCCACTCCAAGCCACAAGCTTTCAAACTCAAACCACGGCCCTTTTCTCTGGGAAACAAAACTTAGCTGCCCTGCTTCTGGATGGCAGATTGCAGGAGCCACTTGGTACTATCAAACCAACCCAACTTGGCACTGGTGCCACCTTTGGTCTGGGAACCATCCTGTGTATCGTGGAGTTTCAGGAGCCAGCCGGCCACTCCCAGACATAGGCTGCCAAACTCAAACGACGGCCCTTTTCCCTGGCAAACAAAATTCAGATGCCCCGCTTCTGGATGGCAGATTGCAGGAGCCACTTGGTACTGTCCAACCAGCCCGACTTGGCACTGGTGTCACCTTGGGTCTGGGAACCATCCTGCGTATCGTGGATTTTCAGCAGCTAGCCGGCCACTCCCAGGCACAAGCCTTCAAACTCAAACCACGGCCCTTTTCTCTGGTGTCAACAGGAGGGAACCAGGACATCCATTTGATCATCACAGGCTCAATTTTATTGATCCGTACGGCGGATTAAATACAGTTAATAATGAGCTTCATACATATTTCAAAAGTTGAGCTCAGGATTGGTCATCTTACATATCAGCACCTACGCCTCCTTCTACATTCCTATGGTTCTACTTTTGATACTTTCTACATATTCTTAGGATATTTCAGGACTAATCTCAACTCCCTATCCTCATTTTGCAGCAAGGTCACTGCTGACTTTTCCTTTCAGCTTGCTGACTGCTGACTTTTCTCCTTCAGCTTAACCAGTGGCATTATATCAGTGTGGTCTTTCTCAGCTAACCAATTATTAATAATACTCTCCACATTTCCCCCATTTTCTTCTTGTGCAAGGAGATTAGTTTGCCATGTTTTTGCTATTGTACGGCCGACCATGTTTTGAATACATTTAAAGATACAAGGCAAAATAAGCAAAAACAGTAAAATTACACCCAGCAGTCCTATAGCATAGATCACAAGGTTCCTCAGCGACGGTCCGAGTCCTAAGCCTTTAAGCCATTCGTCAATTCCTAAACCATCTTCTTCCTTGAGTTTGTGAAGTCCCTGTTGCAATTCTTTTATCTTAGTGTGAATGGACACCGAATGATCAGACAGATTCATGCAACACATTCCCTCAAACTCTTCACATCCATGCCCTTGTGCTAAGAGCAAAAAATCTACAGCAGCTCTATTCTGCAAAACAGCATGGTTAACACTTTGCACATCTGCAGTTAACATGTCTGGAATTTGTGATGTCTTGTTCAGCTCATCCCTTGCCCAACATCCTAATTGTTTTGCTAAATTCATGGCTTTATTGGCAGATCCTCCTGGTAAGATAGTTGAAACCACCACCTGTTTGAATGTGCCCCAAAACCGTGGATCTCCTATCTTGCTGCAGTCTAAGTCATGTATGCTACGTTTTCTCCTGTTTGAATTTTGACTCAGCTGCATTAGCAAGGACACATTAGGATGAAACAGTGACAATTTTCCCAAAAAACAGGGTCCACCCTGTGGTTTAGCTGGTATACCATTCCATGCCCTGTCTCCACAAATCAAAAATATTCCTGTGGGTAATTTCATTGGTGCTGTGATATTTGTGCCGTTACATTGACTGTAATGCTGTGGAGAGAATTCACTCACATTCAGGAATGAATCTAGGGTGGCCCATGTTTCTTTAGGTTGGTTTAAATTCTGAGCACCCGAAAGTTTGAAGCTAAACCATCCACCAGCTGTAGTGTTAGATATGCTGGCATTTGTACTTCCAAAAAGATCCAACTCTTCAGGAGGAGAATGCAAAGAGGTGTTAAGTGATTGGATTAGTAAGCATTGACGATAGCCATCACTCTGACCTGCAGTATACCCTTGTTGCACCGGCAATGTGATGTTTGACATGTTAGACATACATAAGGTTTGATTGTTTATCAAACTGCAAAATTCTCCAGGAGACCACACCGGAAGTCCCACCAGGCATGTTCGAAATGGGTTAGTGACTCCTCCAAGACTAAGACAAAGTGATGATTGGTTAGTTTGATTAGCAAGTGTCACCCATAAATTTTTCCTTGGTTGACTAAAGTGTGTTACTCCTACTGCTTCACTTGCTACAGCATTGAGCAGTATAACAAAAACAAACCTCATTTTTCTTTCTGCTTGCTTTGCTTCTCCTTTTCTTCCTTCTGCTTACGTTGTTTTTCCTTTCTTCGCTGTCTTTTCCCTGGTTTGCTAGATTGTCTATTGTAAGGCTGAGTCAATTTTTGAATATACTGATCTAATTCTAAATCAGCATCCTTGCTCACAGGTATAGCATGAGGCAAGTTTGAAGGCAAATCAGCTTTGCAGCGAGCTGCTATGATGCGTGAGGCTTTAGTAATTTCAAATATTCTAAGGTTTTCCTGTAACGTCCACCTAAGATATGCTATAATCACTTGTTCTGCACTCTCAAAGAGCTGTAATCCCGTCCGTCCTGGCAGGCCAGTACTTTGTTCAAGAGCTCTAACCCAGATATGATTTCGAATCCACTTTCCAAAACAAGATGTACACCATAAATATCCCAATGACCTCTGTGGATACCAATAAACCTGATTACAATCTGCACAATGCAAAGCTACCCATGCATAGCATTTATCTTTATCCTTTTTTGCAAACATAACAAGGAAGCGAATGTAAGTAAGGACCAGTATAAAATTCTGGTTCTTCAATCCAAAGCAACCAATTCAGTGGTGGTGATTGCAAAGCCTCTTCAGCCTTTTTACTATATGAGGCTAACAGCTCAAGGTCTTTCTTTAACACAAGGTGTATCTTATTTCGTAATCGTAGTTCTTGTTCGTTATCCTCCTCAACAACTATATCCTCCTGAGGGTCCCACAACTGTAAAAGTGTTCTAATCATAGAAAATTAATTAGCAATCACTGATACCCCTATTCAAATGAGACCGTTCCCTTTTTTGCCTTCTTTTTCTTATCTGTCTTCAATCTTGCTGCTCCTAATTTCACTGGTCCTGCCACTTGCAAACTTAACTTTTGCAACTTATCAATGCAGCAATCTAATGCTCTATCAGGATCCCCTTGGAAGGGTCCTACAACTGAACGCTGTGTTAAAGGCACTAATTTCCTACACCTTATAGAAACTATACGTGATTTACTTTGAACCTTAACTCTATTTACAATACATTGTATTTCCCATCGATAATAAGCAAGAACCTTTTGTTCAGGAGACTCATAAAGATTTAAAGCTATATATGCGTTTTGCCCCGTTTGTCTCCTTAATTCATCTTGCCAGCTTTTTCCCCACGTATGCTCGTATTCACAAGTATGACACCACAAGTCCCACAATAATGATTGTTCTAACCAAAAAGTTCTTTCACAACCCCCACAACGTAGAGCTATCCAGGCAGCACAATGTGGATTGTGACAGTCAAGGCAATGTAGTTTCGCTGGATTTGTTAAGTGAAAAGTTGATAATGAGTCAATAAAACCAATCAACTCCTGGGCTGTCCAGTAGTGACGTGTCAGTGCTCTGTCCACTGCTTCCGAGTACCCTTTCAATTGTAACAGTAGTGGTTGTAGGACCAGAAGCAGTTTCTTCCCCAGTCGCTCCTTGTCCTCCTCCATAAGGCGATCCACCAGACGCTGCATCAAAAACAGGTTTAGTCCACTTAGCAGGCACCCACAAAGGCCCTGTAGGTGAGGAAACACAAAGATACCCCCGACCCCAATATAATACTTTTGCAGGTTTTTCCCATAATCCTGTACTTGGGTTCTTAAACTTAACCCAGACCTCTGTTTCCTTAGTATTTTCCTGACCTGACCTTGGATGATGTTTCATTGCAGGGGGGGTATCATCTTCCCCAAAAATGCATAAATGATTAATCACATACAAAACCTTAGCCAAACATGCTTGTGGATCTGTCAAATCTTGATGTTTTTCAATATACTGCTTAAGGGTACCGTTTGCTCTTTCCACTATTGCCTGTCCAGTAGAAGAGTGTGGAATACCTGTCACATGCTTAACAGACCACTGATTCAAAAATTTCCGGACCCTAGCACTTATATAACCTCGACCATTATCCGTTTTGATACTCTTTGGAACTCCCATAACAGCGAAACAACTTAACAGATGTCTGATAACCTGTATAGCTTTCTGTCCTGCCTGAGCCGTAGCCCATATGTAATGACTATATGTATCTATGGTGACGTGCACATGCTTGACTTTGCCAAATCTAGCTATGTGTGTAACATCCATTTGCCATATCTCATTTATTTTTAAACCTCGAGGATTAACCCCGATGCCTAGACCTATCCCACCATTATGATAACTACATGTTGGACATGCTCTGACAATGGCCTTGGCTTGTGACAAACTCAGCTCAAAGTGTTTTGCTAAACCTCTTGCATTTTGATGATATCTACTATGTGCTTCTCTGGCCAATGTGTGCTTGTCAATAGGACAAGAATTATCAATGGGTAGGGTAACCAATTTATCTGCACGTTCATTCCCTTCTCCTAAACCTTCAGACCACTTATGGCTCCTAATATGAATCACAGAATATGCTGCATTTCTTTCTCGTAAAGCTTTCCTCAACTGTATCAGTAACTCAGACAATCGTTTATTATTCACTTCCTTAATTGCTGCTTCCTCTATTCGTTTGACTACTCCTGCAACATACATAGAGTCTGTGACCACATTTAAAGGCTCCTGTAAGTTGGACACCGCCCATACTACTGCTAACAATTCCAAAGTTTGTAAGCTATCTGCAGGGTCTGCTGTGAGGAGTTGATGCTTCCATTGTCCTTTTTCTTGCCAGGTAACAGCAGCACGCCTTGATTTCCTTCCTGCATCTGTAAAAACTGTAATAGCTCCTTCTATGGGGTTTTCTTCTCTCAAAGGTTGAGTAATCCAGTTCCATTCTGTCATCCATTGCAAAACTCTAGGCACTAATTTACTGGTCTCTACTTTAGCAGGTGACATCAATAATGCTTCTTGTAAATTCTTTGAATTTATCAAGTACCAGTCCAAGGTTTCTTTTTCCATAGGCAATCTAATAGTAGCAGGTTCTCTACCATCCACTTCAAGAATTCTGAGACGCCCCTTTTTGATTAATGCTGCCAATTGTTCAATTTTTGAAGATATTGTTTTCTTGTGCTGTAGTGGTGGTGATAACCATTCCAACACCCGTATCTCCCCCGTTTTCTTTTGCAACTGAGAGAGAGCACCAAGCAAGTGGCAAGGGCTATTCCAAATAGTAAGGTCAATGGGGTGCTCGAGTTGTCGACGAGACACATACCCTTGCTGTACACAGTTACTAATTTGCTGCAAGGCAAGACGATGCTCCTTTGTCAGGTGTACAGGAGTAGTAGGGTCCACGCCTTTTAACAAAGGCCGTAGGGCTTCTAATAAATGATTTGGTATTCCCACAATAGGCTTCAGCCACTGTAAGTCTCCCAGCAACTTCTGTGCATCATGTAGAGTTTTAATGTCCAATTGTAATTCCAATTTTTGTGGTATCACTTTTTGATCCGTCAAAGTCCATCCCAAATATTTCCAGGGCTTTGTAGTCTGAATTTTCTCTGCAGCAATAACAAGTGAATATGCAGCAAGAGTATTTTTAATGGTGTTAATCTGTAAAGAGGAGAATGGCTGTTGCTGTGCAAACAAAATATCATCCATGTAATGATATATTATAGTTGCTGGCCATTTACGACGTAGAGGCTGTAATGCAGCATCAACATAAAGCTGACATAAAGTGGGGGAGTTGCGCATGCCCTGCGGAAGAGACGTCCATTCAAATCTTTTATCTGGTTCCCCACGATTTATTGCTGGTAAAGTAAAAGCAAATCTCTTCATGTCATCAGGATGCAGGCCAATAGTGAAAAAACAATCCTTTAGGTCAATAATTAAAAGTGGCCAGTGTTCTGGAATCATAGCTGGATTTGGAAGACCAGGCTGTAAGGCCCCCATTGGTTCCATTTGGTCATTTACAGCCCTCAAATCATGTATCAAACGATATTTCCCTGATTTCTTTTTGATTACAAAAATAGGTGTATTCCAAGGGCTTGTGGACAGTCTTAGGTGCCCTTTTGTATATTGTTCCTGTACCAATTCATGGGCATGCATAAGACTCTCCCCTTTTAATGGCCATTGCTTAACCATCACCGGTGTATCCGTTTTCCAGGTGAGTGGAATGGGGAAAGTCCAAGCAATGGCAATTACCCCAAAGGGTGCTGATTAGTTAACACCACTCCCAATTGTGTTAAAATGTCCCTTCCAATTAAGCAGGAAACTGTAGGAGGCAATTGAACAATTGAAAACACAGCAGATATTTGTTGATTCTCAATGCACACAGACAAAGATGGCAACCTGCTTGCCAATGTAAATCCTCCCACTCCTGTGAGCATGTTTGATGAAGGAAATAGAGGCCAATGTTGTGGCCGTGCTTCTGGAGAAATGATGCTAGTATCTGCTCCTGTATCCAATAATTCATAAAGGGTTATGCTTTGATGCCCATAAGTAATTTCAACCTTTTGCTTTGGTCTATTTTGTAAATCCACAGTTAAAAGTGTAACACCAGTAGAGCCAAAACCTTTTTCATCCCATGTTTGTCCAGTAAATGATTGTATTCCTGATGTCATTTGTGACAGTGGTATCAATTGTGCAATGCGTTGTCCTTTTGTAATTTTAATCGGAGGGTAAAGGGTGTAAGCCATAATTTGTATTTCCCCTGTAAAGTCCGCATCGATAACACCAGGCAAAACAAATAATCCCAACATAGTTATAGAGGAACGTCCCAGCAATAATGCTCCACATGTTTGTCCATTTAATATAAGAGGACCCTTTACTCCAGTGGGTATCCTCTCAGGCCGGTTCGTCATTAGTGTGACGTCTACTGCTGCTGATAAGTCCAAGCCGAGGCTCCCTGTTGTTGTGGGTTGCAGACAGGAGGTAGCAGCGATGTCACGGCAGCAGCTGGTGTCTCCGATGTCCCGGCGGCAACTTGTGTCTGTCCCTCATTGCCGCATCAGTAACACTTGATGAATGGTCTCGAGCCTCTTTATGTGACTGCCAGTGAGCCGCTTTGGAGAGGAGCAAGAGCAACTAGCACCTGATTTTGAGTAGACTCTGCTTGCTTTTGTAACCCTAATCCTAATTTCTTTAAGGCTTCTGCTATAAATGCCTGTGAAGATGTTGGCATTAATGCCATTCGCTCTAATGCTTCCTCAATAGTCCAATTTGCCCCTAAAGTAGCTAACACTCCCTGGGTTGCTGGATTGCTATTTTGCAAGGCACACCGCTTCAATAGTGCCCTGCAACACCAGCCCGATCTATAGCAGTAGCTGTTCTATCGATAAAATTTCCAAATGATTCTTCCCTACCTTGTTTAATGCCCATATAAGCCGGTAACCCTCCTGGCTCTTTAACCATATCTATTGCAGCACGCACTAACCACATAGACTCTCTAAGTTTATCTTCTCCCGATATCATCTGTGCCTCTGTACGTAAAAATGCCTCTAAGCCCATCAGCTCCTTTACTGTTACTCCATGTAATGGGTCATGTGCATTAAACAATAACTGCTGATGCTGAGTAAATATCAACCGAACTATTCCTCTTAAATCATTAGGACATAAAACCTGAGTATTAAAAAGATAATCTAACATTTGCTTAACAGGTTCACTTTTTACTCCAAACTGACTAACCGTAGAACGTAGCTGAGTTAACAGCTTCCAATCTAAGGGAGTATATTCTGCTATATTATGCGTAAGGTTCCCTTGTGCATCATATTGTGGTGTGTATGTAACTGGACATGCAAGACTAGAAGCTATTTCCACTGCCTCACCATCCCCCATTTGCATTACTTCCCTCGCCAAAGCAGCCCAAGCTTCCCTCCTCTGTTTAGCCATCTCCGCCCATGGATCACGGTGTGCCCCTGGGATGGGATCTGGCCCTTTAAGGGTGCTATGCTGCTGGCGCTTCGGTGCAGACACCGAGGTTTCGCGCGGGGGGGGCAGTGAAGCAGAGTCTGGCTCGCGTGGGGGAAGCAGGGGAAGCAGCCCCCCCTCCCCCGCTGGAGCTGGCAGTGAAACCGGAGCCGATTCACGCGAAGCCAGCCTGCGGGGGAAAGCCAGCCCCCCCGCCGAGGCTGTAACCGGAGCCGGCTCATTGAGGGGAAGCGGCGGAGGCAAGGCTGGCGGCGGAGGCGAAGCTGGCTTGCTCCCACCCCCACCATCCGACCCGCCTGAAGCTGGTGGCAGAGGCAAAGCTGGTTTGCTCCCACCCCCACCATCCAACTCGCCCTCCCCCTCTGACAAGAAAGGTGCAGACGGTTCCACTGTGCTTATAGAAAAATCCTCCACACCACTTTGCTGGGGACTCTTAGGCATAAGTACCTTAGTTACAGAAGGTGCCAGGGGATCATCTTCACGACCATACCCTATATTCCTCTTATGAGCTTCTGTTGCCCTTTCTGCTGCCTTTCTCTCAGAGACTTGCTGAAGTAACGTGTTATACACCACCCGCCATAACTTCCCAAATTTCTTTGCTGACTTATCATCATCTAGCACTGTATCCCACAATATTTCCCCAAACTTTCTCCACTCTGATAACTCATGAACTGTATGAGGATTAGAAAAGATACCCTTAGCATGGCCATAAGCTAATAACTCTGGTAACTCCTTTTTTAAATCTATCCCTTTTCTCCCACGCCGCTCTAAATAGGCGGTAAATAAATCATATGCCGCTTGCCTATCCATACCTATTAATCAGCGCACGCTGTTGCAGCTCTCCAGGCTCCTGTGGACACGTATTGGCTTAAGTCACTGTTGTGAACCTTAAGGCTGCTTCAAATTCCGGCACCGTCCCTGCTGCCGGGACCCAAACACAACTCCTTCGACCGTGGCGTAATCCCTTTTTCTTTTAATCCGAGAAAAAGGGCAGAGATTCGGTTATGCCCGCATTCTCCACCATTTGTCGACAGGAGGGAACCAGGACATCCATTTGATCATCACAGGCTCAATTTTATTGATCAGTACGGCGGATTAAATACAGTTAATAATGAGCTTCATACATATTGCAAAAGATGAGCTCAGGATTGGACGGCTTACATATCAGCACCTACGCCTACTTCAACATTCCTATGGTACTACTTTTGATACTTTCTACATATTCTTAGGATATTTCAGGACTAATCTCAACTCCCTATCCTCATGTTGCAGCAAGGTCACTGCTGACTATTCCTTTCAGCTTGCTGACTGCTGACTTTTCTCCTTCAGCTTAACCAGTGGCATTATATCACTGTGGCATTTCTCAGCTAACCAATATTAATAACACTCTCCACACTCTGGCAAAAAAAACTCAGCTCCCCTGCTTCTGGATGGCAGATTGCAGGAATCATTTGGTACTATCAAAGCAGCCCAACTTTGCACTGGTGCCACCTTTGGTCTGGGAACCATCCTGCGTATCGTGGATTTTCAGGAGCCAGCCGGCCAATCCCAGCCACAAGCCCTCAAAACCAAACCACAGCCCTTCTCTCTGGCAAACAAAATTCAGCTGCCCTGCTTCTGGAAGGCAGATTGCAGGAGTCACTTGGTACTGTCAAGCCAGCCCAACTTGGCACAGGTGCCACCTTGGGTCTGGGAACCATCCTGCGTATCGTGGATTTTCAGAAGCCACCCAGACTCTCGCAGCCATCGGCTGCCAAACACAAACCACGGCCCTTTTCCCTGGCTAAAAAAATTCAGATGCCCCGCTTCTGGATGGCAGATTTCAGGAGCTACTTGGCACTACCAAACCAGCCCGACTTGGCACTGGTGCCACCTGTGGTCTGGGAACAATCCTGCGTATTGTGGATTTTCAGGAGCCAGCCAGACGCTCCCAGCCACAAGCCCTCAAACTCAAACCACGGCGCTTTTGTCTGGCAAACAAAATTCAGCTGCCCTGTTTCGGGATGGCAGATTGCAGGAGCCACTTGGTACTATCAAACCAGCCCAACTTGGCACTGCTGCCACCTTGGGTCTGGGAACCATGCGGCGTATCATGGATTTTCAGCAGCCAGCCGGCCACTCCAAGCCACAAGCACTGGAACTTAAACTACGGCCCTTTTCTCTGTCAAACAAAACTCAGCTGCCCTGCTTCTGGATGGCAGAATGCAGGAGCCGCTTGGTATTATCAAACCGGCCCCACTTAGCACTGGTGCCACCTCGGGCCTGGGAACCATCCTGCGTATCGTGGATTTTCAGGAGCCAGCCGGGCACTCCAAGCTACAAGCCCTCAAACTCAAACCACTGCCCTTTTCTTTGGCAAACAAAACTCAGCTGCGCTGCTTCTGGATGGCAGATTGCAGGAGCCACTTGGTACTATCAAAAAAGCCCAACTTGGCACTGGTGCAACCTTGGGTCTTTGAAATATCCTGCATATCGTGGATTTTCAGTAGCCAGCCGGCCACTCCCACCCATGGGCTGCCAAACACAAACCACGGCACTTTTCCCTGGCTAACAAAATTCAGATGCCCCGTTCTGGATGGCAGCTGCAGGAGCCACTTGGCACTGTCAAACCAGCCCGACTTGGCACTGGTGCCACCTTGGGTCTGGGAACCATCCTGCGTATCGTGGATTTTCAGGAGCCAGCCGGCCACTCCCAGCCACACGCCCTCAAGCTCAAACAACGGCTTTTTTGTCTGGCAAACCAAACTTAGCTGCCCTGCTTCTGGATGGCAGATTGCAGGAGCCACTTGGTACTATCAAACCAGCCCAACTTGGCACTAGTGCCACCTTCGGTCTGGGAACCATCCTGCGTATCGTGGATTTTCAGGAGCCAGCCGGCCACTCCCAGCCATAGGCTGCCAAACACAAACCACGGCCCTTTTCCCTGGCTAAAAAAGTTCAGAAGCCCCGCTTCTGGATGGCAGAGTGCAGACACCACTTCGCTCTGTCCAACCACCCCAATTTTGAACTGGTGACACTTTGGGTCTGGGAAACATCCTGCGTATCGTGGATTTTCAGGAGCCAGCCGGCCACACCCAGCCTTAGGCTGCCAAAAACAAACCAAGGAACTTTTCCCTGGCTAACAAAATTCAGATGCCCTGCTTCTGGATGGCAGATAGCAGGAGCTACTTGGCACTATCAAACCAGCCGAACTTCGCACTGGTGCCACCTTTGGACTGGGAACCATCCTGCGTATCGTGGATTTTCAGGAGCCGGCCGGCCACTCCAAACCACAAGACGTCAAACTCAAACCACGGAGCTTTTCTCTGGCAAACAAAACTCAGCTACCCTGTTTCTGGATGGCAGATTGCAGGAGCAACTTGCTACTATCAAACCAGCAAAACTTGGCACTGGTGCCACCTTGGGTCTGGGAACCATCATGCGTATCGTGGATTTTCAGGAGCCAGCCGGCCACTCCCAGCCATAGGCTGCCGAACACAAACCACGGCCCTTTTCCCAGGCTAAAAAAATTCAGATGCCCCGCTTCTGGATGGCAGATTGCAGGAGCCACTTGGTACTATCAAACCAGCACAACTAGACAGATGTGCCACCTTGGGTCTGGGAACCATCCTGGGTATCATGGATTTTCAGGAGCCAGACGGCCACTCCCAGCCACAAGCCCTCAAACTCAAACCACGGCGCTTTTCTCTGGCAAACAAAACTCAGCTGCCCTGCATCTGGATGGGAGAATCAGGAGCCACTTGGTACTGTCAAACCAGCTCGACTTGGCACTGGTGCCACCTTGGGTCTGGGAACCCTCCTGCGTATCGTGGATTTTCAGGAGCCAATCGGCCACTCACAGCCATGGGCTGCCAGACACAAACCACGGCCCTTTTCCCTGGCAAACAAAATCCAGATGACCGGCTTCTGGATGGCAGATTGCAGACGCCACTTGGCTCTGTCCTGCCAGCCAGACTTGACAATGGTGCCACCTTCGGTCTTGGAGCAATCCTGCGTATCGTGGATTTTCAGGAGCCAGCCGGTCACTCCCAGACACGGGCCCCAAAAAGAAACCAAGGCCCGTTTCCCTGAAAAATAAAACTCAGAAACCCCGCTTCTGGATGGCATATTGCAGGAGCGACTGGGTACTGTCAAACCAGGCCAACTTGGCACTGGTGCCACCTTGGGTGTGGGAACCATGCGGCATATCATGGATATTCAGCAGCCAGCCGGCCACGCCCAGCCATAAGCCCTCAAATTCAAACCACGGCCCTTTTCTCTGGCAAACAAAACTCAGCTGCCCTGCTTCTGGATGGCAGATTGCAGGAGCCACTTGGTACTGTCAAACCAGCCCAACTTGGCACTGGTGCCACCTTTGGTCTTTGAACAATCCAGCGTATCGTTGATTTTAAAGGAGCCAGCCGGCCACACTCAGCCATAGGCAGCCAAACAGTACCCACGGCCCTTTTCCCTGGATAGCAAAATTAAGAGGCCCCTCTTGTGGATGGCAGATTGCAGGAGTTACTTGGCACTGTCAAACCAGCCCGACTTGACACTGGTGCCACCTTGGGTCTGGGAACCATCTTGCGTATCGTAGATTTTCTGGAGCCAGCCAACCACTCCCAGCCATGGGCTGCCAAACACAAACCACAGCACTTTTCCTTGCCTAACAAAATTCAGATGCCGTGTTTCTGGATGGCAGAATGCAGGAGATACTTGGCTCTGTCCAACCAGCCCGACTTGGCAATGGTGCTACATTTGGTCTGGGAACAATCCTGCGTATCGTAGATTTTCATGAGCTAGACGGCCAACCCCAGCAATAGGCCCCCAAAAAAATCCTCGGCCCGTTTCCCTGACAAGCAAAACTCTGCTTTCCAGCTTCTGGATGGCAGATTGCAGGAGACACTTGGCACTGTCAAACGAGCTCAACTTGGCACTGGTGCCACCCTAGGTCTGGGAACCATCCTGCGTACCGTGGATTTTCAGGAGTCAGCCGGACACTTCCAGCAATAGGGTGCAAAATAAAAAATACGGCCCTTTTCCCTTGCTAACAAAATTCAGATGCCCCGTTCTGGACGGCAGATTGTAGGAGCTAATTGGCTCTATCAAACCAGCCCGACTTGGCACTAGTGCAACCTTTGGTCTGGGAACCTTCCTGCGTATCGTGGATTTTCAGGAGACAGCCGGCCACTCCCAGCCACAAGCCCTCAAACTCAAGGCACGGCCCTTTTCTCTGCCAAACAAAACTCAGCTGCCCCGCTTCTGGATAGCAGATTTCAGGAGCCACATAGTACTATCAAACCAGCCCAACTTGGCACTAGTGCCACCTTCGGTCTGGGAACCATCCTGCGTATCGTGGATTATCAGGAGCCAGCCGGCCACTCTCAGCCACAGGCCCCAAAAACACAGCTCCGGCCGTTTGCCTGACAAACCAATCTCAGCTAATCCGCTTCTAGATGGCAGATTGCAGAAGCCACTTGGAAGTGTCAAACCAGCCCAACTTGGCACTGGTGCCACCTTGGTTCTGGGAACCATCATGCGTACCATGGATTTTAAGAGACCCCCGGCCACTCCCAGCCATAAGAGGCAAAACAAAAACTACGGCGCTTTTCCTTGGCTAACAAAAATCAGATGCCCCCTGCTGGATGGCAGATTGCAGAAGATACTTGGCACTATCAAACCAGCCCGACTTGGCACTGGTGCCACCTTTGATATGGGAACAATCCTGCGTATCGTGGATTTTCAGGAACCAGCCGGCCACTCCCAGCCACAAGCCCTCAAACTCAAACCACGGCCCTGTTCTCTGCCAAACAAAACCCACTTGCCCCGCTTCTGGATAGCAGATTTCAGGAGCCACTTGGTAGTATCAAACAAGCCCAGCTTGGTGCTGGTGCCAACTTCGGTCTGGGAACAATCCTGCGTATCGTGGATTTTCAGGAGCCAGTCGGCCACTCCCAGTCAAAAGCCCTCAAACTCAAACCACGGCGCTTTTCTCTGGCAAACAAAACTCAGCTGCCCTGCTTCTGGATGGCACATTGCAGGAGCCACTTCGTAATATCAAAGCAGCCCAACTTGGCACTCGTGCCACCTTGGGTCTGGGAATCATTTTGGGTATCATGGATTTTCAGGAGCCAGCTGGCCACTCCCAGCCATAGGCTGCCAAACACAAACCAATGCCCTGTTCCCTGGGTAACAAAATTCAGATGCCCCTCTTGTGGATGGCATATTGCAGGAGCCACTTGGTACTGTCAAACCAGCCCAACTTGGCACTGGTGCCACCTTGGGTCTGGGAACCATCTTGCGTATCGTAGATTTTCTGGAGACAGCCAACCACTCCCAGCCATGGGCTGCCAAACACAAACCACGGCCCTTTTCCCTGGCAAACAAAATTCAGATACCCGGCTTCTGGATGGCACATTCCAGGTGCCAATTGGTACTGTCCAATCAGCCCAACTTGGCACTGGTGCCACCTTCGGTCTGGGAACCATCCTGCGTATCGTGGATTTTCAGGAGCCAGCCGGCCACTCCAAGCCACAAGCCCTCAAACTCAAATCACGGTCCCTTTCTCTGGCAAACAAAACTCAGCTGCCCTGCTTCTCTATGGCAGTTTGCAGGAGCCAATTGGTAATGTCAAACCAGCCCAACTTGGCACTGGTGCCACCTTGGGTCTGGGAACCATCATGCGTATTGTGGATTATCAGAAGCCAGCTAGCCACTCCCAGCCACAGGCCCCAAAAACACACCTCGGCCCTTTTGCCTGACAAACCAATCTCAGCTAACCCGCTTCGAGATGGCAGATTGCTGGAGCCACTTGGAAGTGTCAAACCAGCCCAACTTGGCACTGGTGCCACCTTGGGTCTTTGAACCATCCAGCATACTTGGATTTTCAGGAGCCACCCGGACACTCCGTGCCATAGGCTGCCAAACACAAACCATGGCCCTTTTCCCTGGCTAACAAAATTCCGATGCCCTGCTTCTGGATGGCAGATTGCAGGAGCCACTTGGCTCTGTCAAACCAGCCCTACTTGGCACTGGTGCCACCTTGAGTCTGGGAACCATCCTGCGTATCTTGGATTTTCAGGAGCCAGACGGCTACTCCCAGCCACAGGCCCCAAAAAAAAACCTCGGCCCGTTTGCCTGACAAACAAAACTCAGCTAACCTACTTCTGGATGGCAGATTGCAGGAGCCACTTGGAAGTGTCAAACTAGCCCAACCTAGCACTGGTGCCACCTTGGGTCTGGGAACTATCCTGCGTATCGTGGATTTTAAGGAGACAGCTGGCCACTCCCAGCCACAAGCCCTAGAAATTAAACCACGGCCCTTTTCTCTGGCAAACAAAAGTCAGCTGCCCTGCTTCTGGATGGCAGATTGCATGAGCCACTTGGTACTATCAAACCAGTCAAACTTGGCACTGGTGCCACCTTGGGTCTGGGAACCATCCTGTGTATGGTGGATTTTCAGGAGCTAGGCAGCCATTCCCAGCCACAAGTCCTCTAACTAAACCATGGCCCTTTTCTCTGGCAAAAAAAACTCAGCTGCCCTGCTTATGGATGGCAGATTGCAGGAGCCACTTGGTACTATCAAACCAGCCCAACTTGGCACTGGTGCCACCTTGGGTCTTTGAAGCATCCTGCACAGAGAGGATTTTCAGGAGCCAGCCGGCCACTCCCAGACATTGGTTGCCAAACAGAAACCACGGCACTTTTCCCTGGCTGACACAATTCAGATGCCCCGCTTCTGGAGGGCAGATTGCAGGAGCCACTTGGCACTGTCAAAGCAGCCCGACCTTGAACTGGTGACACCTTGGGTCTGGGAACCATCCTGCGTATCGCGGATTTTCTGGAGACAGCCAGCCAGTCCCAGCTGGAGGCTCCAAACAGAAGTCACGGCCCTTTTCCCTGCCTAACAAAATTCAGATGCCCCGTTCTGGATGGCAGATTGCAGGAGCTACTTGGCACTATGAAACCAGACCGACTTGGCACTGGTGCCACCTTGGGTCTGGGAACCATCCTGCGTATCGTGGATTTTCAGCAGCCAGCAGGCCACTCCCAGCCACAAGCCCTCAAACACAAACCACGCCCTTTTCTCTGGCAAACAAAACTCAGCTGCCCTGCTTCTGGATGGCAGATTGCAGGACCTCTTGGTACTATCAAACCATCCCAACATGGCACTCGTGCCACCTTGGGTCTGGGAACCATCCTGGGTATGATGGATTTTCAGGAGCCAGCTGGCCACTCCCAGCCATAGGCTGCCAAACACAAACCACTGCCCTGTTCCCTGGTTAACAAAATTCAGATGCCCCTCTTGTGGATGGCATATTGCAGGAGCCACTTGGTACTGTCAAACCAGCCGAACATGGAACTGCTGCCACTTTGGATCTGGGAACCATCTTGCGTTTCGTTGATTTTCTGGAGCCAGCGAACCACTCCCACCCATGGGCTGCCAAACACAAACCACGGCACATTTCCTTGCCTAACAAAATTCAGATGCCGTGCTTCTGGATGGCAGAATGCAGGAGATACTTGGCTCTGTCCAACCAGCCCGACTTGGCTATGGTGCTACCTTTGGTCTGGGAACCATCCTTCGTATCGTAGATTTTCATGAGCTAGATGGAAAACCCCAGCCACAGGCCCCAAAAAAAAAACCTCGGCCCATTTCCCTGACAAACAAAACTCTGCTTTCCAGCTCCTGGATGGCAGATTGCAGGAGACACTTGGCACTGTCAAACCAGCCCGACTTGGCACTGGTGCCACCCTAGGTCTGGGAACCATCCTGCGTACCGTGGATTTTCAGGAGTCAGCCGGACACTCCCAGCATTAGGCTACAAAACAAAAACTACGGCCCTTTTCCCTTGCTAACAAAATTCAGATGCCCCGTTCTGGACGGCAGATTGTACGAGCTAATTGGCACTATCAAACCAGCCCGACTTGGCACTGGTGCAACCTTTGGTCTGGGAACCATCCTGCGTATCGTGGATTTTCAAGAGCCAGCCGGCCACTGGCAGCCACAAGCCCTCAAACTCAAGCCACGGCCCTTTTCTCTGCCAAACAAAACTCAGCTGCCTCGCTTCTGGATAGAAGATTTCAGGAGCCACTTAGTACTATCAAACCAGCCCAACTTGGCACTGGTGCCACCTTCGGTCTGGGAACCATCCTGCGTAATGTGGATTTTCAGGAGCCAGCCGGCCACTCCCAGCAACAAGCCCTCAAACCCAAACCACGGCCCTTTTCTCTGGCAAACAAAACTCAGCTGCCCTGCTTCTGGATGGCAGACTGCAGGAGCCACTTGGTACTATCAAACAAGCCTAATTTGGCACTGGTGCCAGCTTGAGTCTGGGAACCATCCTGCGTATCGTGGATTTTCAGGTCGGCCACTCCCAGCCATGGGCTGCCAAACAGAAACCGCGGCCCTTTTCCAGTGCAAACAAAATTCAGATGCCGCGCTTCTGGATGGCAGATTTCAGACGCCACTTGGCTCTGTCCAACAAGCCCAACTTGGCACTGGTGCCACCTTCCATCTTGGAACCTTCATGCGTATCGTGGATTTTCACGAGCCAGCCGGCCACTTCAAGCCACAAGCACTCAAACTCAAATCACGGCCCTTTTGTCTGGCAAACAAAACTCAGCTGCCCTGCTCCTGGATGGCAAATTGCAGGAGCCACTTGGTACTATAAAACCAGCCCATCTTGGCACTGGTGCTACCTTGGGTCTGGGAACCATCCAGCGTATCGTGGATTTTCCGGAGACAGCCGGCCAGTCCCACCCAGAGGCTGCCAAACACAAACCACGGCCCTTTTCCCTGCCTAACAAAATTCAGATGCCCCGTTCTGGATGGCATACTGCAGGAGCTACTTGGCACTATCAAACCAGCCCGACTTGGCACTGGTGCCACATTTGGTCTGGGAACCATCCTGCGTATGGTGGATTTTCAGGAGCCAGCCGGCCTCTCCCAGCCACAAGCCCTCAAACTAAAACCACGGCCCTTGTCTCCGCCAAGCAAAAGGCATCTGCCCAGCTTCTGGATAGCAGATTTCAGGAGCCACTTAGTACTATCAAAGCAGCCCAACTTGGCACTGTTGCCACCTTTGGTCTGGGAACCATCATGCGTATCGTGGATTTTAAAGAGCCAGCCGGCCACTCCAAGCCACAAGCCCTCAAACTCAAGCCACGGCCCTTTTCTCTGGCAAACAAAACTCAGCTGCCCTGCTTCTGGATGTCAGATTGCAGGAGCCACAAGGTACTATCAAACAAGCCCAACTTGACACGGGTGCCACCTTGGGTCTAGGAACCATCCTGCGTATCGTGGATTTTCAGAACCCAGCCAACCACTCCCAGCCTTAGGCTGCCAAACAGAAACCACGGCAATTTTCCCTGGCTAAAAAATTAAGTTGTCTTTCTTCTGGTGGCAGATTGCAGGAGCTACTTGGCACTGTCAAACCAGCCCTACACTGCACTGGTGCCACCTTCGGTCTGGGAACCATCCTGCGTATCGTGGATTTTCAGGAGCCAGCCAGCCACTCCCAGCCCTGGGCTGTCAAACACAAACCACAGGCCTTTTCCCGTGCAAACAAAATTCAGATGCCCCGCTTCTTGATCGCAGATTGCTGGAGCCACTTGGCTCTGTCCAGCCAGCCCAACTTGGCACTGGTGCCAACTTGAGTCTGGGAACCATCCTGCGTATCGTGGATTTTCAGGAGCCAGCCGGCCATTCCCAGCCACAGGCCCCAAAAACAAACCTCGGCCCGTTTGCCTGACAAACAAAACTCAGCTAACCCGCTTCTGGATGGCACATTGCAGGAGCCACTTGGAAGTGTCAAACTAGCCCAACCTGGCACTGGTGCCACCTTGGGTCTGGGAACTATCCTGCGTATTGTGGATTTTCAGGAGCCAGGCAGCCATTCCCAGCCACAAGTCCTCAAACTCAAACCGTGGCCCTTTTCTCTGGCAAACAAAACTCAGCTGCCCTGCTTCTGGATGGCAGATTTCAGGATCCACATGGTACTATCAAACCAGCCCAACTTGGAACTGGTGCCACCTTGGGTCTTTGAACCATCCTGCATCCAGTGGATTTTCAGGAGCTAGCCGGCTACTCCAAGCCATAGGCTGCCAAACACAAACCCCGGCACTTTCCCCTGGCTAAAAAAATTCAGATGCCCCGCTTCTGGAGGGCAGATTGCAGGAGCCACTTGGCACTGTCAAACCTGCCCGACGTTGAAATGGTGACACCTTGGGTCTGGGAAGCATCCTGCGTATCGTGGATTATCCGGAGACAGCCGGCCACTCCCAGCTAGAGGCTGCCAAAAACAAATCACGGACCTTTTCCCTGCCTAACAAAATTCAGATGCCCTGCTTCTGGATAGCAGATTGCAGGATCTACTTGGCTCTATAAAACCAGACCGACATGGCACTGGTGCCACCTTGGGTCTGGGAATCATCCTGTGTATTGTGGATTTTCAGGAGCCAGCTGTCCACTCCCAGCCATAGGCTGCCAAACACAAACCACGGCCCTGTTCCCTGTCTAACAAAATTCAGATGCCCCTCTTGTGGATGGCATATTGCAGGAGCCACTTGGTACTGTCAAACCAGCCCAACTTGGCACTGGTGCCACCTTGGCGCTTTTTTCTGGCAAACAATACTCAGCTGCCCTGCTTCTGGAGGGCAGTTTGCAGGAGCCACTTGGCACAATCAAACCAGTCCAACTTGGAACTGGTGCCACCTTGGGTCTTTGAACCATCCTGCATAGAGTGGATTTTCAGGAGCCAGCCGGCCACTCCAAGCCATAGGCTGCCAAACACAAACCCCGGCACTTTCCCCTGGCTAAAAAAATTCAGATGCCCCGCTTCTGGATGGCAGATTGCAGGAGCTTCTTGGCACTATCAAACCAGCCCGACTTGGCAGTGGTGCCAACTTTGGTCAGGGAACCATCCTGCGTATTGTGGTTTTTCAGGAGCCAGCCAGCCCCTCCCAGCCAGAAGCCCTCCAACTCAAACCACGGCGCTTTTCTCTGGCAAACTAAACTCAGCTGCCCTGTTTCTGGATGGCAGATTACAGGAGCCACTTGGTACTATCAAAGCAGCCCAACATGGCACTGGTGCCAACTTTGCTCTGGGAACCATCCTGCGTGTCGTGGACTTCCAGGAGCAACCCGGCCAGTCCCAGCCATAGGCTGCCAAACAAAAACCACGGCCATTATCCCCGGCTAAAAAAATTCAGATCCCCCGCTTCTGGATGGCAGATTGCAGACAACACTTGGCTCTGTCAAACCAGCCCGACTTGGCACTGGTGCCACCATGGTTCTGGTAACCATCCTGCGTATCGTGGATTTTCAGGAGCCAGCTGGCCACTCCAAGCCACAAGCCCTCTAACTCAAACCACGGCCCTTTTCTCTCTCAAACAAAACTCAGCTGCCCTGCTTCTGGATGGCAAATTGTAGGAGGCACTTGGTACTATCAAACAAGCCCAACTTGGCACTGATGCCACCTGGGGTCTGGGGACCATCCCGCGTATCGTGGATTTTCAGGAGCCAGCCGGCCACTCCCAGCCATAGGCTGCCAAACACAAACCACAGCCCTTTTCCCTGGCTAACAAAATTCAGGTGCCCCGCTTCTGGTTGGCAGGTTGCAGGAGCTACTTGGAACTATCAAACCAGCCTGACTTGGCATTCGTGCCACCTTGGGTCTGGGAACCATCCTGCGTATCGTGGATTTTCAGGAGGCTGCCGGCCACTCCCAGCCATAGGCTGCCAAACAAAAACCACGGCCCTTTTCCCTGGCTAACAAAATTTCCATGCCCCGTTCTTGATGGCAGATTGCAGGAGATGCTCGGCACTATCAAACCAGCACAACTTGGAAATTGATCCGCCTTTGATCTGGGAACCATCCTGTGTATCGTGGATTTTCCGGAGCCAGCCAGCCACTCCCAGCCATAGGCTGCCAAACAAAAACCACGGCCCTTTTCCCTGGCTAACAAAATTCAGATGCCCCGCTTCTGGTTGGCAGATTACAGGAGCTACTTGGCAATATCAAACCAGCCTGACATGGCACTGGTGCCACCTTGGTTCTGGGAACCATCCTGCGTATCGTGGATTTTCAGGAGCCAGCCGGCCACTCCCACCTATAGGCTGCCAAACAAAAACCACGGCCCTTTTCCCTGGCTAACAAAATTCAGATGCCCCGCTTCTGGATGGCAGATTGCAGGAGCCACTTGGTACTGTCCAACCAGATCAACTTGGCACTGGTGCCACCTTTGGTCTGTGAACCGTCCTGCGTATCGTGGATTTTCAGGAGCCAGACGGCCACTCCCCTGAAAAAGCCCTCAAACTCAAACCACGGCACTTTTCTCTGGCAAACAAAACTCAGCTGCCCTGCTTCTGGATGGCGAAATTGAAGGAGCCACTTGGTACTTTCAAAGCAGCCCAACTTGGCACTAGTGCCACCTTGGGTCTTTGAAACATCTTGCATATCGTGGATTTTCAGAAGCCAGCCGGCCACTCCTAGCCATACGCTGCCAAACACAAACTACGGCCCTTTTCCCTGGCTAACAAAACTCAGCTGCCCTACTTCTGTAAGGCATATTGCAGAAGCCACTTGGCACTATCAAACCAGGCCGACATGGCACTTGTGCCACCTTTGGTCTGGGAAACATCCTGCGTATTGTGTATTTTCAGGAGCCAGCAAGACACTCGCAGCCATAGCCTGCCCAACACAAACCACGGCGCTTTTCTCTGGCAAATAAATCTCTGCTGCCCTGCTTCTGGAAGGCAGATTGCAGGAGCCACTTGGTACTGTCAAACTAGCCCAACTTGGCACTGGTGCCACCTTGGGTCTGGGAACCATGCTGCGTATTGTGGATTTTCAGGAGCCAGCCGGCCACTCCAAGCCATAGGATGCCAAACACATACCACAGCCCTTTTACCTTGCTAAAAAAATATAGATACCCAGCTTCTGGATGGAAGAATGCAGTAGCCACTTGGTATTATCAAACAGGCCCAACTTGGCACTGGTGCCACCTCGGGCCTGGGATCCTTCCTGCGTATCGTGGATTTTCAGGAGCCAGCCGGCCACTCTAAGCCACAAGCCCTCAACCCCAAACCACGGCCCTTTTCTCTGGCAAACAAAACTCAGCTGCCCTGCTTCTGGATGGAAGAATGAAGAGCCACTTGGTATTATCAAACCAGCCCAATACCACTTGGTACTATCCAACCAGCCCAATACCATTGGTATTATCAAAGGCCCAAACATTCGGCGTATCGTGGATTTTCAGGAGCCAGCCGGCCACGCCCAGCCATAGGCTGCCAAACACAAACCACGACCTGTTTCCCAGGCTAAAAAAATTCAGATGCCCCGCTTCTGTATAGCAGATTGCTTGAGCCACTTGGTACTGTCAAACCAGCTCAACATGGCACTGGTGCCACTATGCGTCTGGGAACCATCCTGCGTATCGTGGATTTTCAGGAGCCAGACGGCCACTCCCCGGCACAAGACCTCAAACTCAAACCACGGCCCTTTTCTCTGGCAAACAAAACTCATCTGCCCTGCCTCTGGATGGCAGATTGCAGGAGCCACTTGGTACTTTCAAAGCAGCCCAAGTTGGCACTAGTGCCACCTTGGGTCTTTGAACCATCCGGCACACGTGTATTTTCAGAAGCCAGCCGGCCACTCCCAGCCATAGGCTGCCAAACACAAACCACGGTCCTTTTCACTGGCTAAAATAATACAGATGCCCCGCTTCTGGATGGCAGATTTCAGGAGACACTTGGCACTGTCAAACCAGCCCGTCTTGGAACTGGTGCTACCTTTGGTCTGGGAACCATCCTGCGTATCGTGGATTTTAATGAGCTAGCCGGCCAACCCCAGCCAGAGGCCCCAAAATAAACCTCGGCCCGTTTCCCTGACAAACAAAACTCAGCTTTCCAGCTTCTGGATGGCATCTTGCAGGAGGCACTTGGCACTGTCAAACCAGCTCAACTTGGCACTGGTGCCACCTTGGGTCTGGGAACCATCTTGCGTACCGTGGATTTTCAGGAGTCAGCCGGCCACTCCCAGCGATAGGCTGCAAAAAAAAACTACGGCCCCTTTCCATTGCTAACAAAATTCGAATGCCCCGTTCTGGACGGCAGATTGTAGGAGCTAATTGCACTATCAAACCAGCCCGACTTGGCACTGGTGCCAGCTTTGGTCTGGGAACCATCCTGCGTATCGTGGATTTTCCGGAGCCAGCCGGCCACTCCAAGCCACAAGCCCTGAAACCCAAACCACGGCCCTTTTCTCTGGCAAACAAAACTCACCTGCCCCGCTTCTGGATAGCCAATTTCAGGAGCCACTTGGTAGTATCAAACCAGCCCAACTTGGCGCTGGTGCCACCTTCGGTCTGGGAACCATCCTGCTTATCGTGGATTTTCAGGAGCCAGCCAGCCAGTCCCAGCCGTAGGCTGCCAAACACAAACCACGGCCCTTTTCCCTGGCTAAAAAAATTCAGATGCCCCGCTAGTGGATGGCAGATTGCAGGAGCTTCTTGGCACTATCAAACCAGCCGGACTGGGCACGGGTGTCACCTTTGGTCTGGGAACCATCCTGCGTATCGTGGATTTTCATGAGCCAGCCGGCCACTCCCAGCCACAAGCACTCAAACTCAAACCACGGCGCTTTTCCCTGGCAAACAAAACTCAGCTGCCCTGCTTCTGTCTGGCAGATTGCAGGAGAAAGTTGGTACTATCAAAGCAGCCAACCTGGCACTGGTGCCACCTTGGGTGTTTGAACCATCCTGCGTATCGTGGATTTTCAGGAGCCACCCGGCCACCCCAATCCATAGGCTGCTAAACACAATCCACAGCCCTTGTCCGTGGCTAAAAATATTCAGATGCACCGCTTCTGGATGGCAGATTGCAGACACCACTTGGCTCTGTCCAACCAGCACGACAAGGCAGTGGTGCCGCGTTGAGTCTGGGAACAATCCTGCGTATCGTGGATTTTCAGGAGCCAGCCGGCCACTCCAAGCCATAGGCTGCCAAACACAAACCACGGCACTTTTCCCTGGCTAACAAAATTCAGATACCCCGCTTGTGGATGGCAGATTGCAGGAGTTTCTTGGCACTATCAAACCAGCACGACTTGACAGTGGTGCCAACTTTGGTCAGGGAACCATCCTGCGTATTGTGGTTTTTCAGGAGCCAGCCAGCCACTCCCAGCCACAAGCCCTCAAAATCAAACCACGGCGCTTTTTTCTGGCAAACTAAACTCAGCTGCCATCTTTCTGGATGGCAGTTTGCAGGAGCCACTTGGCACAATCAAACCAGTCCAACTTGGCACTGGTGCCACCTTGGGTCTGGGAATCATCCTGCGTATCGTGGATTATCCGGAGCCAGGCAGCCATTCCCAGCCACAAGTCCTCAAAGTCAAACCATGGCCCTTTTCTCTGGCATAAAATACTCAGCTGCCCTGCTTCTGGAGGGCAGATTGCAGGAGCCACTTGGTACTTTCAAAGCAGCCCAAGTTGGCACTAGTGCCACCTTGGGTCTTTGAACCATCCGGCACACGTGTATTTTCAGAAGCCAGCCGGCCACTCCCAGCCATAGGCTGCCAAACACAAACCACGGTCCTTTTCACTGGCTAAAATAATACAGATGCCCCGCTTCTGGATGGCAGATTTCAGGAGACACTTGGCACTGTCAAACCAGCCCGTCTTGGAACTGGTGCTACCTTTGGTCTGGGAACCATCCTGCGTATCGTGGATTTTAATGAGCTAGCCGGCCAACCCCAGCCAGAGGCCCCAAAATAAACCTCGGCCCGTTTCCCTGACAAACAAAACTCAGCTTTCCAGCTTCTGGATGGCATCTTGCAGGAGGCACTTGGCACTGTCAAACCAGCTCAACTTGGCACTGGTGCCACCTTGGGTCTGGGAACCATCTTGCGTACCGTGGATTTTCAGGAGTCAGCCGGCCACTCCCAGCGATAGGCTGCAAAAAAAAACTACGGCCCCTTTCCATTGCTAACAAAATTCGAATGCCCCGTTCTGGACGGCAGATTGTAGGAGCTAATTGCACTATCAAACCAGCCCGACTTGGCACTGGTGCCAGCTTTGGTCTGGGAACCATCCTGCGTATCGTGGATTTTCCGGAGCCAGCCGGCCACTCCAAGCCACAAGCCCTGAAACCCAAACCACGGCCCTTTTCTCTGGCAAACAAAACTCACCTGCCCCGCTTCTGGATAGCCAATTTCAGGAGCCACTTGGTAGTATCAAACCAGCCCAACTTGGCGCTGGTGCCACCTTCGGTCTGGGAACCATCCTGCTTATCGTGGATTTTCAGGAGCCAGCCGGCAAGTCCCAGCCGTAGGCTGCCAAACACAAACCACGGCCCTTTTCCCTGGCTAAAAAAATTCAGATGCCCCGCTAGTGGATGGCAGATTGCAGGAGCTTCTTGGCACTATCAAACCAGCCGGACTGGGCACGGGTGTCACCTTTGGTCTGGGAACCATCCTGCGTATCGTGGATTTTCATGAGCCAGCCGGCCACTCCCAGCCACAAGCACTCAAACTCAAACCACGGCGCTTTTCCCTGGCAAACAAAACTCAGCTGCCCTGCTTCTGTCTGGCAGATTGCAGGAGAAAGTTGGTACTATCAAAGCAGCCAACCTGGCACTGGTGCCACCTTGGGTGTTTGAACCATCCTGCGTATCGTGGATTTTCAGGAGCCACCCGGCCACCCCAATCCATAGGCTGCTAAACACAATCCACAGCCCTTGTCCGTGGCTAAAAATATTCAGATGCACCGCTTCTGGATGGCAGATTGCAGACACCACTTGGCTCTGTCCAACCAGCACGACAAGGCAGTGGTGCCGCGTTGAGTCTGGGAACAATCCTGCGTATCGTGGATTTTCAGGAGCCAGCCGGCCACTCCAAGCCATAGGCTGCCAAACACAAACCACGGCACTTTTCCCAGGCTAACAAAATTCAGATACCCCGCTTGTGGATGGCAGATTGCAGGAGTTTCTTGGCACTATCAAACCAGCACGACTTGACAGTGGTGCCAACTTTGGTCAGGGAACCATCCTGCGTATTGTGGTTTTTCAGGAGCCAGCCAGCCACTCCCAGCCACAAGCCCTCAAAATCAAACCACGGCGCTTTTTTCTGGCAAACTAAACTCAGCTGCCATCTTTCTGGATGGCAGTTTGCAGGAGCCACTTGGCACAATCAAACCAGTCCAACTTGGCACTGGTGCCACCTTGGGTCTGGGAATCATCCTGCGTATCGTGGATTTTCCGGAGCCAGGCAGCCATTCCCAGCCACAAGTCCTCAAAGTCAAACCATGGCCCTTTTCTCTGGCATAAAATACTCAGCTGCCCTGCTTCTGGAGGGCAGATTGCAGGAACCACTTGGTACTGTCAAACCAGCCCAACTTGGAACTGGTGCCACCTTGGGTCTTTGAACCATCCTGCATAGAGTGGATTTTCAGGAGCCAGCCGGCCACTCCCAGCCATTGGTTGCCAAACACAAACCACGGCACTTTTCCCTGGCTGATACAATTCAGATGCCCCGCTTCTTGAGGGCAGATTGCAGGAGCCACATGGCACTATAAAACCAGACCGACTTGGCACTGGTGCCACCTTCGGTCCAGGAACATTCCTGCGTATCGTGGATTTTCCGGAGCCAGCCGGCCACTCCCAGCCATAGGCTGCCAAAAAAAAACCAAGGCCCTTTTCCCTGCCTAACAAAATTCAGATGCCCGCTTCTGGATGGCAGATTGCAGGAGCCGCTTGGAACTATCAAACCAGGCCTACTTGGCACTGGTGCCACCTGGGGTCTGGGAACCCTCCTGCGTATCGTGGATTTTCAGGAGCCAGCTGGCCACTCCAAGCCACAAGCCCTCTAACTCAATCCACGGCCCTTTTCTCTCTCAAACAAAACTCAGCTGCCCTGCTTCTGGATGGCAGATTGCAGGAGGCACTTGGTACTATCAAACAAGCCCAACTTGGGACTGATGCCACCAGGGGGCTGGGAACCATCCTGCGTATCTTGGATTTTCAGGAGCCAGCCGGCCACTCCCAGCCATAGGCTGCCAAACACAAACCACAGCCCTTTTCCCTGGCTAACCAAATTCAGGTGCCCCGCTTCTGGTTGGCAGGTTGCAGGAGCTACTAGGAACTATCAAACCAGCCTGACTTGGCACTCGTGCCACCTTGGGTCTGGGAACCATCCTGCGTATCGTGGATTTTCAGGAGGCTGCCGGCCACTCCCATCCATAGGCTACCAAACAAAAACCACGGCCCTTTTCCCTGGCTAACAAAATCAGATGCCCTGTTCTGGATGGCAGATTGCAGGAGATGCTCGACACTATCAAACCAGCACAACTTGGCACTGGAGCCACCTTTGGTCTGGGAACCATCCTGTGTATCGTGGATTTTCAGGAGCCATCTGGCCACTCCAAGCCACAAGCCCTCTAACTCAAACCACGGCCCTTTTCTCTCTCAAACAAAACTCAGCTGCCCTGCTTCTGGATGGCAGATTGCAGGAGCCACTTGGTACTGTTCAACCAGCTCAACTTGGCACTAGTGCCACCTTTGGTCTGTGAACCGTCTTGCGTATCGTGGATTTTCAGGGACTAGACGGCCACTCCCCTGTAAAAGCACTCAAACTCAAACCACGGCACTTTTCTCTGGCAAACAAAACTCAGCTGCCCTGCTTCTGGATGGCAGATTGAAGGAGCCACTTGGTACTTTCAAAGCAGCCCAACTTGGCACTAGTGCCACCTTGGGTCTTTGAAACCTCTTGCATATCGTGGATTTTCAGAAGCCAGCCGGCCACTCCCAGCCATAGGCTGCCAAACAAAAACCAAGGCAATTTTCCCCAGCTAAAAAAATTCTGATCCCCCGCTTCTGGATGGCAGATTGCAGACAACACTTGGCTCTGTCAAACCAGCCCGACTTGGCACTGGTGCCACCTGGGGTCTGGGAACCATCCTGCGTATCGTGGATTTTCAGGAGCCAGCTGGCCACTCCAAGCCACAAGCCCTCAAACTCAAACCACGGCCCTTTTCTCTCTCAAACAAAACTCAGCTGCCCTGCTTCTGGATGGCAGATTGCAGGAGCCACTTGGTACTATCAAAAAAGCCCATCTTGGCACTGCTGCCACCTGGGGTCTGGGAACCATCCTGCGTATCGTGGATTTTCAGGAGCCAGCCGGCCACTCCCAGCCATAGGCTGCCAAACACAAACCACAGCCCTTTTCCCTGGCTAACAAAATTCAGGTGCCCCGCTTCTGGTTGGCAGGTTGCAGGAGCTACTTGGCAATATCAAACCAGCCCGACTGTTCCCTGGTGCCACCTTGGGTCTGGGAACCATCCTGCGTATCGTGGATTTTCAGGACCCACCAGGCCACTCCCAGCCATAGGCTGCCAAACAAAAACCACGGCCCTTTTCCTGGCTAACAAAATTCAGATGCCCCGCTTCTGGATCGCAGATTTCAGGAGCCACTTGGTACTGTCCAACCAGCTCAACTTGGCAGTGGTGCCACCTTTGGTCTGTGAACCGTCCTGCGTATCGTGGATTTTCAGGGGCCAGACGGCCACTCCCCTGAAAAAGCCCTCAAACTCAAACCACGGCACTTTTCTCTGGCAAACAAAACTCAGCTGCCCTGCTTCTGGATGGCAGATTGAAGGAGCCACTTGGTACTTTCAAAGCAGCCCAACTTGGCACTAGTGCCACCTTGGGTCTTTGAAACATCTTGCATATCGTGGATTTTCAGAAGCCAGCCGGCCACTCCCAGCCATACGCTGCCAAACACAAACCACGGCCCTTTTCCCTGGCTAACAAAACTGAGCTGCCCTGCTTCTGGAAGGCATATTGCAGGAGCCACTTGGCACTGTCAAACCAGGCCGACTTGGCACATGTGCCATCTTTGGTCTGGGAACCATCCTGCGTACCGTGGATTTTCAGGAGTCAGCCGGACACTTCCAGCAATAGGGTGCAAAATAAAAAATACGGCCCTTTTCCCTTGCTAACAAAATTCAGATGCCCCGTTCTGGACGGCAGATTGTAGGAGCTAATTGGCTCTATCAAACCAGCCCGACTTGGCACTAGTGCAACCTTTGGTCTGGGAACCTTCCTGCGTATCGTGGATTTTCAGGAGACAGCCGGCCACTCCCAGCCACAAGCCCTCAAACTCAAGGCACGGCCCTTTTCTCTGCCAAACAAAACTCAGCTGCCCCGCTTCTGGATAGCAGATTTCAGGAGCCACATAGTACTATCAAACCAGCCCAACTTGGCACTAGTGCCACCTTCGGTCTGGGAACCATCCTGCGTATCGTGGATTATCAGGAGCCAGCCGGCCACTCTCAGCCACAGGCCCCAAAAACACAGCTCCGGCCGTTTGCCTGACAAACCAATCTCAGCTAATCCGCTTCTAGATGGCAGATTGCAGAAGCCACTTGGAAGTGTCAAACCAGCCCAACTTGGCACTGGTGCCACCTTGGTTCTGGGAACCATCATGCGTACCATGGATTTTAAGAGACCCCCGGCCACTCCCAGCCATAAGAGGCAAAACAAAAACTACGGCGCTTTTCCTTGGCTAACAAAAATCAGATGCCCCCTGCTGGATGGCAGATTGCAGAAGATACTTGGCACTATCAAACCAGCCCGACTTGGCACTGGTGCCACCTTTGATATGGGAACAATCCTGCGTATCGTGGATTTTCAGGAACCAGCCGGCCACTCCCAGCCACAAGCCCTCAAACTCAAACCACGGCCCTGTTCTCTGCCAAACAAAACCCACTTGCCCCGCTTCTGGATAGCAGATTTCAGGAGCCACTTGGTAGTATCAAACAAGCCCAGCTTGGTGCTGGTGCCAACTTCGGTCTGGGAACAATCCTGCGTATCGTGGATTTTCAGGAGCCAGTCGGCCACTCCCAGTCAAAAGCCCTCAAACTCAAACCACGGCGCTTTTCTCTGGCAAACAAAACTCAGCTGCCCTGCTTCTGGATGGCACATTGCAGGAGCCACTTCGTAATATCAAAGCAGCCCAACTTGGCACTCGTGCCACCTTGGGTCTGGGAATCATTTTGGGTATCATGGATTTTCAGGAGCCAGCTGGCCACTCCCAGCCATAGGCTGCCAAACACAAACCAATGCCCTGTTCCCTGGGTAACAAAATTCAGATGCCCCTCTTGTGGATGGCATATTGCAGGAGCCACTTGGTACTGTCAAACCAGCCCAACTTGGCACTGGTGCCACCTTGGGTCTGGGAACCATCTTGCGTATCGTAGATTTTCTGGAGACAGCCAACCACTCCCAGCCATGGGCTGCCAAACACAAACCACGGCCCTTTTCCCTGGCAAACAAAATTCAGATACCCGGCTTCTGGATGGCACATTCCAGGTGCCAATTGGTACTGTCCAATCAGCCCAACTTGGCACTGGTGCCACCTTCGGTCTGGGAACCATCCTGCGTATCGTGGATTTTCAGGAGCCAGCCGGCCACTCCAAGCCACAAGCCCTCAAACTCAAATCACGGTCCCTTTCTCTGGCAAACAAAACTCAGCTGCCCTGCTTCTCTATGGCAGTTTGCAGGAGCCAATTGGTAATGTCAAACCAGCCCAACTTGGCACTGGTGCCACCTTGGGTCTGGGAACCATCATGCGTATTGTGGATTATCAGAAGCCAGCTAGCCACTCCCAGCCACAGGCCCCAAAAACACACCTCGGCCCTTTTGCCTGACAAACCAATCTCAGCTAACCCGCTTCGAGATGGCAGATTGCTGGAGCCACTTGGAAGTGTCAAACCAGCCCAACTTGGCACTGGTGCCACCTTGGGTCTTTGAACCATCCAGCATACTTGGATTTTCAGGAGCCACCCGGACACTCCGTGCCATAGGCTGCCAAACACAAACCATGGCCCTTTTCCCTGGCTAACAAAATTCCGATGCCCTGCTTCTGGATGGCAGATTGCAGGAGCCACTTGGCTCTGTCAAACCAGCCCTACTTGGCACTGGTGCCACCTTGAGTCTGGGAACCATCCTGCGTATCTTGGATTTTCAGGAGCCAGACGGCTACTCCCAGCCACAGGCCCCAAAAAAAAACCTCGGCCCGTTTGCCTGACAAACAAAACTCAGCTAACCTACTTCTGGATGGCAGATTGCAGGAGCCACTTGGAAGTGTCAAACTAGCCCAACCTAGCACTGGTGCCACCTTGGGTCTGGGAACTATCCTGCGTATCGTGGATTTTAAGGAGACAGCTGGCCACTCCCAGCCACAAGCCCTAGAAATTAAACCACGGCCCTTTTCTCTGGCAAACAAAAGTCAGCTGCCCTGCTTCTGGATGGCAGATTGCATGAGCCACTTGGTACTATCAAACCAGTCAAACTTGGCACTGGTGCCACCTTGGGTCTGGGAACCATCCTGTGTATGGTGGATTTTCAGGAGCTAGGCAGCCATTCCCAGCCACAAGTCCTCTAACTAAACCATGGCCCTTTTCTCTGGCAAAAAAAACTCAGCTGCCCTGCTTATGGATGGCAGATTGCAGGAGCCACTTGGTACTATCAAACCAGCCCAACTTGGCACTGGTGCCACCTTGGGTCTTTGAAGCATCCTGCACAGAGAGGATTTTCAGGAGCCAGCCGGCCACTCCCAGACATTGGTTGCCAAACAGAAACCACGGCACTTTTCCCTGGCTGACACAATTCAGATGCCCCGCTTCTGGAGGGCAGATTGCAGGAGCCACTTGGCACTGTCAAAGCAGCCCGACCTTGAACTGGTGACACCTTGGGTCTGGGAACCATCCTGCGTATCGCGGATTTTCTGGAGACAGCCAGCCAGTCCCAGCTGGAGGCTCCAAACAGAAGTCACGGCCCTTTTCCCTGCCTAACAAAATTCAGATGCCCCGTTCTGGATGGCAGATTGCAGGAGCTACTTGGCACTATGAAACCAGACCGACTTGGCACTGGTGCCACCTTGGGTCTGGGAACCATCCTGCGTATCGTGGATTTTCAGCAGCCAGCAGGCCACTCCCAGCCACAAGCCCTCAAACACAAACCACGCCCTTTTCTCTGGCAAACAAAACTCAGCTGCCCTGCTTCTGGATGGCAGATTGCAGGACCTCTTGGTACTATCAAACCATCCCAACATGGCACTCGTGCCACCTTGGGTCTGGGAACCATCCTGGGTATGATGGATTTTCAGGAGCCAGCTGGCCACTCCCAGCCATAGGCTGCCAAACACAAACCACTGCCCTGTTCCCTGGTTAACAAAATTCAGATGCCCCTCTTGTGGATGGCATATTGCAGGAGCCACTTGGTACTGTCAAACCAGCCGAACATGGAACTGCTGCCACTTTGGATCTGGGAACCATCTTGCGTTTCGTTGATTTTCTGGAGCCAGCGAACCACTCCCACCCATGGGCTGCCAAACACAAACCACGGCACATTTCCTTGCCTAACAAAATTCAGATGCCGTGCTTCTGGATGGCAGAATGCAGGAGATACTTGGCTCTGTCCAACCAGCCCGACTTGGCTATGGTGCTACCTTTGGTCTGGGAACCATCCTTCGTATCGTAGATTTTCATGAGCTAGATGGAAAACCCCAGCCACAGGCCCCAAAAAAAAAACCTCGGCCCATTTCCCTGACAAACAAAACTCTGCTTTCCAGCTCCTGGATGGCAGATTGCAGGAGACACTTGGCACTGTCAAACCAGCCCGACTTGGCACTGGTGCCACCCTAGGTCTGGGAACCATCCTGCGTACCGTGGATTTTCAGGAGTCAGCCGGACACTCCCAGCATTAGGCTACAAAACAAAAACTACGGCCCTTTTCCCTTGCTAACAAAATTCAGATGCCCCGTTCTGGACGGCAGATTGTACGAGCTAATTGGCACTATCAAACCAGCCCGACTTGGCACTGGTGCAACCTTTGGTCTGGGAACCATCCTGCGTATCGTGGATTTTCAAGAGCCAGCCGGCCACTGGCAGCCACAAGCCCTCAAACTCAAGCCACGGCCCTTTTCTCTGCCAAACAAAACTCAGCTGCCTCGCTTCTGGATAGAAGATTTCAGGAGCCACTTAGTACTATCAAACCAGCCCAACTTGGCACTGGTGCCACCTTCGGTCTGGGAACCATCCTGCGTAATGTGGATTTTCAGGAGCCAGCCGGCCACTCCCAGCAACAAGCCCTCAAACCCAAACCACGGCCCTTTTCTCTGGCAAACAAAACTCAGCTGCCCTGCTTCTGGATGGCAGACTGCAGGAGCCACTTGGTACTATCAAACAAGCCTAATTTGGCACTGGTGCCAGCTTGAGTCTGGGAACCATCCTGCGTATCGTGGATTTTCAGGTCGGCCACTCCCAGCCATGGGCTGCCAAACAGAAACCGCGGCCCTTTTCCAGTGCAAACAAAATTCAGATGCCGCGCTTCTGGATGGCAGATTTCAGACGCCACTTGGCTCTGTCCAACAAGCCCAACTTGGCACTGGTGCCACCTTCCATCTTGGAACCTTCATGCGTATCGTGGATTTTCACGAGCCAGCCGGCCACTTCAAGCCACAAGCACTCAAACTCAAATCACGGCCCTTTTGTCTGGCAAACAAAACTCAGCTGCCCTGCTCCTGGATGGCAAATTGCAGGAGCCACTTGGTACTATAAAACCAGCCCATCTTGGCACTGGTGCTACCTTGGGTCTGGGAACCATCCAGCGTATCGTGGATTTTCCGGAGACAGCCGGCCAGTCCCACCCAGAGGCTGCCAAACACAAACCACGGCCCTTTTCCCTGCCTAACAAAATTCAGATGCCCCGTTCTGGATGGCATACTGCAGGAGCTACTTGGCACTATCAAACCAGCCCGACTTGGCACTGGTGCCACATTTGGTCTGGGAACCATCCTGCGTATCGTGGATTTTCAGGAGCCAGCCGGCCTCTCCCAGCCACAAGCCCTCAAACTAAAACCACGGCCCTTGTCTCCGCCAAGCAAAAGGCATCTGCCCAGCTTCTGGATAGCAGATTTCAGGAGCCACTTAGTACTATCAAAGCAGCCCAACTTGGCACTGTTGCCACCTTTGGTCTGGGAACCATCATGCGTATCGTGGATTTTAAAGAGCCAGCCGGCCACTCCAAGCCACAAGCCCTCAAACTCAAGCCACGGCCCTTTTCTCTGGCAAACAAAACTCAGCTGCCCTGCTTCTGGATGTCAGATTGCAGGAGCCACAAGGTACTATCAAACAAGCCCAACTTGACACGGGTGCCACCTTGGGTCTAGGAACCATCCTGCGTATCGTGGATTTTCAGAACCCAGCCAACCACTCCCAGCCTTAGGCTGCCAAACAGAAACCACGGCAATTTTCCCTGGCTAAAAAATTAAGTTGTCTTTCTTCTGGTGGCAGATTGCAGGAGCTACTTGGCACTGTCAAACCAGCCCTACACTGCACTGGTGCCACCTTCGGTCTGGGAACCATCCTGCGTATCGTGGATTTTCAGGAGCCAGCCAGCCACTCCCAGCCCTGGGCTGTCAAACACAAACCACAGGCCTTTTCCCGTGCAAACAAAATTCAGATGCCCCGCTTCTTGATCGCAGATTGCTGGAGCCACTTGGCTCTGTCCAGCCAGCCCAACTTGGCACTGGTGCCAACTTGAGTCTGGGAACCATCCTGCGTATCGTGGATTTTCAGGAGCCAGCCGGCCATTCCCAGCCACAGGCCCCAAAAACAAACCTCGGCCCGTTTGCCTGACAAACAAAACTCAGCTAACCCGCTTCTGGATGGCACATTGCAGGAGCCACTTGGAAGTGTCAAACTAGCCCAACCTGGCACTGGTGCCACATGGGTCTGGGAACTATCCTGCGTATTGTGGATTTTCAGGAGCCAGGCAGCCATTCCCAGCCACAAGTCCTCAAACTCAAACCGTGGCCCTTTTCTCTGGCAAACAAAACTCAGCTGCCCTGCTTCTGGATGGCAGATTTCAGGATCCACATGGTACTATCAAACCAGCCCAACTTGGAACTGGTGCCACCTTGGGTCTTTGAACCATCCTGCATCCAGTGGATTTTCAGGAGCTAGCCGGCTACTCCCAGCCATTGGTTGCCAAACACAAACCACGGCCTTTTCCCCTGGCTGACAAAATTCAGATGCCCCGCTTCTGGAGGGCAGATTGCAGGAGCCACTTGGCACTGTCAAACCTGCCCGACGTTGAAATGGTGACACCTTGGGTCTGGGAAGCATCCTGCGTATCGTGGATTATCCGGAGACAGCCGGCCACTCCCAGCTAGAGGCTGCCAAAAACAAATCACGGACCTTTTCCCTGCCTAACAAAATTCAGATGCCCTGCTTCTGGATAGCAGATTGCAGGATCTACTTGGCTCTATAAAACCAGACCGACATGGCACTGGTGCCACCTTGGGTCTGGGAATCATCCTGTGTATTGTGGATTTTCAGGAGCCAGCTGTCCACTCCCAGCCATAGGCTGCCAAACACAAACCACGGCCCTGTTCCCTGTCTAACAAAATTCAGATGCCCCTCTTGTGGATGGCATATTGCAGGAGCCACTTGGTACTGTCAAACCAGCCCAACTTGGCACTGGTGCCACCTTGGCGCTTTTTTCTGGCAAACAATACTCAGCTGCCCTGCTTCTGGAGGGCAGTTTGCAGGAGCCACTTGGCACAATCAAACCAGTCCAACTTGGAACTGGTGCCACCTTGGGTCTTTGAACCATCCTGCATAGAGTGGATTTTCAGGAGCCAGCCGGCCACTCCAAGCCATAGGCTGCCAAACACAAACCCCGGCACTTTCCCCTGGCTAAAAAAATTCAGATGCCCCGCTTCTGGATGGCAGATTGCAGGAGCTTCTTGGCACTATCAAACCAGCCCGACTTGGCAGTGGTGCCAACTTTGGTCAGGGAACCATCCTGCGTATTGTGGTTTTTCAGGAGCCAGCCAGCCCCTCCCAGCCAGAAGCCCTCCAACTCAAACCACGGCGCTTTTCTCTGGCAAACTAAACTCAGCTGCCCTGTTTCTGGATGGCAGATTACAGGAGCCACTTGGTACTATCAAAGCAGCCCAACATGGCACTGGTGCCAACTTTGCTCTGGGAACCATCCTGCGTGTCGTGGACTTCCAGGAGCAACCCGGCCAGTCCCAGCCATAGGCTGCCAAACAAAAACCACGGCCATTATCCCCGGCTAAAAAAATTCAGATCCCCCGCTTCTGGATGGCAGATTGCAGACAACACTTGGCTCTGTCAAACCAGCCCGACTTGGCACTGGTGCCACCATGGTTCTGGTAACCATCCTGCGTATCGTGGATTTTCAGGAGCCAGCTGGCCACTCCAAGCCACAAGCCCTCTAACTCAAACCACGGCCCTTTTCTCTCTCAAACAAAACTCAGCTGCCCTGCTTCTGGATGGCAAATTGTAGGAGGCACTTGGTACTATCAAACAAGCCCAACTTGGCACTGATGCCACCTGGGGTCTGGGGACCATCCCGCGTATCGTGGATTTTCAGGAGCCAGCCGGCCACTCCCAGCCATAGGCTGCCAAACACAAACCACAGCCCTTTTCCCTGGCTAACAAAATTCAGGTGCCCCGCTTCTGGTTGGCAGGTTGCAGGAGCTACTTGGAACTATCAAACCAGCCTGACTTGGCATTCGTGCCACCTTGGGTCTGGGAACCATCCTGCGTATCGTGGATTTTCAGGAGGCTGCCGGCCACTCCCAGCCATAGGCTGCCAAACAAAAACCACGGCCCTTTTCCCTGGCTAACAAAATTTCCATGCCCCGTTCTTGATGGCAGATTGCAGGAGATGCTCGGCACTATCAAACCAGCACAACTTGGAAATTGATCCGCCTTTGATCTGGGAACCATCCTGTGTATCGTGGATTTTCCGGAGCCAGCCAGCCACTCCCAGCCATAGGCTGCCAAACAAAAACCACGGCCCTTTTCCCTGGCTAACAAAATTCAGATGCCCCGCTTCTGGTTGGCAGATTACAGGAGCTACTTGGCAATATCAAACCAGCCTGACATGGCACTGGTGCCACCTTGGTTCTGGGAACCATCCTGCGTATCGTGGATTTTCAGGAGCCAGCCGGCCACTCCCACCTATAGGCTGCCAAACAAAAACCACGGCCCTTTTCCCTGGCTAACAAAATTCAGATGCCCCGCTTCTGGATGGCAGATTGCAGGAGCCACTTGGTACTGTCCAACCAGATCAACTTGGCACTGGTGCCACCTTTGGTCTGTGAACCGTCCTGCGTATCGTGGATTTTCAGGAGCCAGACGGCCACTCCCCTGAAAAAGCCCTCAAACTCAAACCACGGCACTTTTCTCTGGCAAACAAAACTCAGCTGCCCTGCTTCTGGATGGCGAAATTGAAGGAGCCACTTGGTACTTTCAAAGCAGCCCAACTTGGCACTAGTGCCACCTTGGGTCTTTGAAACATCTTGCATATCGTGGATTTTCAGAAGCCAGCCGGCCACTCCTAGCCATACGCTGCCAAACACAAACTACGGCCCTTTTCCCTGGCTAACAAAACTCAGCTGCCCTACTTCTGTAAGGCATATTGCAGAAGCCACTTGGCACTATCAAACCAGGCCGACATGGCACTTGTGCCACCTTTGGTCTGGGAAACATCCTGCGTATTGTGTATTTTCAGGAGCCAGCAAGACACTCGCAGCCATAGCCTGCCCAACACAAACCACGGCGCTTTTCTCTGGCAAATAAATCTCTGCTGCCCTGCTTCTGGAAGGCAGATTGCAGGAGCCACTTGGTACTGTCAAACTAGCCCAACTTGGCACTGGTGCCACCTTGGGTCTGGGAACCATGCTGCGTATTGTGGATTTTCAGGAGCCAGCCGGCCACTCCAAGCCATAGGATGCCAAACACATACCACAGCCCTTTTACCTTGCTAAAAAAATATAGATACCCAGCTTCTGGATGGAAGAATGCAGTAGCCACTTGGTATTATCAAACAGGCCCAACTTGGCACTGGTGCCACCTCGGGCCTGGGATCCTTCCTGCGTATCGTGGATTTTCAGGAGCCAGCCGGCCACTCTAAGCCACAAGCCCTCAACCCCAAACCACGGCCCTTTTCTCTGGCAAACAAAACTCAGCTGCCCTGCTTCTGGATGGAAGAATGAAGAGCCACTTGGTATTATCAAACCAGCCCAATACCACTTGGTACTATCCAACCAGCCCAATACCATTGGTATTATCAAAGGCCCAAACATTCGGCGTATCGTGGATTTTCAGGAGCCAGCCGGCCACGCCCAGCCATAGGCTGCCAAACACAAACCACGACCTGTTTCCCAGGCTAAAAAAATTCAGATGCCCCGCTTCTGTATAGCAGATTGCTTGAGCCACTTGGTACTGTCAAACCAGCTCAACATGGCACTGGTGCCACTATGCGTCTGGGAACCATCCTGCGTATCGTGGATTTTCAGGAGCCAGACGGCCACTCCCCGGCACAAGACCTCAAACTCAAACCACGGCCCTTTTCTCTGGCAAACAAAACTCATCTGCCCTGCCTCTGGATGGCAGATTGCAGGAGCCACTTGGTACTTTCAAAGCAGCCCAAGTTGGCACTAGTGCCACCTTGGGTCTTTGAACCATCCGGCACACGTGTATTTTCAGAAGCCAGCCGGCCACTCCCAGCCATAGGCTGCCAAACACAAACCACGGTCCTTTTCACTGGCTAAAATAATACAGATGCCCCGCTTCTGGATGGCAGATTTCAGGAGACACTTGGCACTGTCAAACCAGCCCGTCTTGGAACTGGTGCTACCTTTGGTCTGGGAACCATCCTGCGTATCGTGGATTTTAATGAGCTAGCCGGCCAACCCCAGCCAGAGGCCCCAAAATAAACCTCGGCCCGTTTCCCTGACAAACAAAACTCAGCTTTCCAGCTTCTGGATGGCATCTTGCAGGAGGCACTTGGCACTGTCAAACCAGCTCAACTTGGCACTGGTGCCACCTTGGGTCTGGGAACCATCTTGCGTACCGTGGATTTTCAGGAGTCAGCCGGCCACTCCCAGCGATAGGCTGCAAAAAAAAACTACGGCCCCTTTCCATTGCTAACAAAATTCGAATGCCCCGTTCTGGACGGCAGATTGTAGGAGCTAATTGCACTATCAAACCAGCCCGACTTGGCACTGGTGCCAGCTTTGGTCTGGGAACCATCCTGCGTATCGTGGATTTTCCGGAGCCAGCCGGCCACTCCAAGCCACAAGCCCTGAAACCCAAACCACGGCCCTTTTCTCTGGCAAACAAAACTCACCTGCCCCGCTTCTGGATAGCCAATTTCAGGAGCCACTTGGTAGTATCAAACCAGCCCAACTTGGCGCTGGTGCCACCTTCGGTCTGGGAACCATCCTGCTTATCGTGGATTTTCAGGAGCCAGCCAGCCAGTCCCAGCCGTAGGCTGCCAAACACAAACCACGGCCCTTTTCCCTGGCTAAAAAAATTCAGATGCCCCGCTAGTGGATGGCAGATTGCAGGAGCTTCTTGGCACTATCAAACCAGCCGGACTGGGCAGGGGTGTCACATTTGGTCTGGGAACCATCCTGCGTATCGTGGATTTTCATGAGCCAGCCGGCCACTCCCAGCCACAAGCACTCAAACTCAAACCACGGCGCTTTTCCCTGGCAAACAAAACTCAGCTGCCCTGCTTCTGTCTGGCAGATTGCAGGAGAAAGTTGGTACTATCAAAGCAGCCAACCTGGCACTGGTGCCACCTTGGGTGTTTGAACCATCCTGCGTATCGTGGATTTTCAGGAGCCACCCGGCCACCCCAATCCATAGGCTGCTAAACACAATCCACAGCCCTTGTCCGTGGCTAAAAATATTCAGATGCACCGCTTCTGGATGGCAGATTGCAGACACCACTTGGCTCTGTCCAACCAGCACGACAAGGCAGTGGTGCCGCGTTGAGTCTGGGAACAATCCTGCGTATCGTGGATTTTCAGGAGCCAGCCGGCCACTCCAAGCCATAGGCTGCCAAACACAAACCACGGCACTTTTCCCTGGCTAACAAAATTCAGATACCCCGCTTGTGGATGGCAGATTGCAGGAGTTTCTTGGCACTATCAAACCAGCACGACTTGACAGTGGTGCCAACTTTGGTCAGGGAACCATCCTGCGTATTGTGGTTTTTCAGGAGCCAGCCAGCCACTCCCAGCCACAAGCCCTCAAAATCAAACCACGGCGCTTTTTTCTGGCAAACTAAACTCAGCTGCCATCTTTCTGGATGGCAGTTTGCAGGAGCCACTTGGCACAATCAAACCAGTCCAACTTGGCACTGGTGCCACCTTGGGTCTGGGAATCATCCTGCGTATCGTGGATTATCCGGAGCCAGGCAGCCATTCCCAGCCACAAGTCCTCAAAGTCAAACCATGGCCCTTTTCTCTGGCATAAAATACTCAGCTGCCCTGCTTCTGGAGGGCAGATTGCAGGAGCCACTTGGTACTTTCAAAGCAGCCCAAGTTGGCACTAGTGCCACCTTGGGTCTTTGAACCATCCGGCACACGTGTATTTTCAGAAGCCAGCCGGCCACTCCCAGCCATAGGCTGCCAAACACAAACCACGGTCCTTTTCACTGGCTAAAATAATACAGATGCCCCGCTTCTGGATGGCAGATTTCAGGAGACACTTGGCACTGTCAAACCAGCCCGTCTTGGAACTGGTGCTACCTTTGGTCTGGGAACCATCCTGCGTATCGTGGATTTTAATGAGCTAGCCGGCCAACCCCAGCCAGAGGCCCCAAAATAAACCTCGGCCCGTTTCCCTGACAAACAAAACTCAGCTTTCCAGCTTCTGGATGGCATCTTGCAGGAGGCACTTGGCACTGTCAAACCAGCTCAACTTGGCACTGGTGCCACCTTGGGTCTGGGAACCATCTTGCGTACCGTGGATTTTCAGGAGTCAGCCGGCCACTCCCAGCGATAGGCTGCAAAAAAAAACTACGGCCCCTTTCCATTGCTAACAAAATTCGAATGCCCCGTTCTGGACGGCAGATTGTAGGAGCTAATTGCACTATCAAACCAGCCCGACTTGGCACTGGTGCCAGCTTTGGTCTGGGAACCATCCTGCGTATCGTGGATTTTCCGGAGCCAGCCGGCCACTCCAAGCCACAAGCCCTGAAACCCAAACCACGGCCCTTTTCTCTGGCAAACAAAACTCACCTGCCCCGCTTCTGGATAGCCAATTTCAGGAGCCACTTGGTAGTATCAAACCAGCCCAACTTGGCGCTGGTGCCACCTTCGGTCTGGGAACCATCCTGCTTATCGTGGATTTTCAGGAGCCAGCCGGCAAGTCCCAGCCGTAGGCTGCCAAACACAAACCACGGCCCTTTTCCCTGGCTAAAAAAATTCAGATGCCCCGCTAGTGGATGGCAGATTGCAGGAGCTTCTTGGCACTATCAAACCAGCCGGACTGGGCACGGGTGTCACCTTTGGTCTGGGAACCATCCTGCGTATCGTGGATTTTCATGAGCCAGCCGGCCACTCCCAGCCACAAGCACTCAAACTCAAACCACGGCGCTTTTCCCTGGCAAACAAAACTCAGCTGCCCTGCTTCTGTCTGGCAGATTGCAGGAGAAAGTTGGTACTATCAAAGCAGCCAACCTGGCACTGGTGCCACCTTGGGTGTTTGAACCATCCTGCGTATCGTGGATTTTCAGGAGCCACCCGGCCACCCCAATCCATAGGCTGCTAAACACAATCCACAGCCCTTGTCCGTGGCTAAAAATATTCAGATGCACCGCTTCTGGATGGCAGATTGCAGACACCACTTGGCTCTGTCCAACCAGCACGACAAGGCAGTGGTGCCGCGTTGAGTCTGGGAACAATCCTGCGTATCGTGGATTTTCAGGAGCCAGCCGGCCACTCCAAGCCATAGGCTGCCAAACACAAACCACGGCACTTTTCCCTGGCTAACAAAATTCAGATACCCCGCTTGTGGATGGCAGATTGCAGGAGTTTCTTGGCACTATCAAACCAGCACGACTTGACAGTGGTGCCAACTTTGGTCAGGGAACCATCCTGCGTATTGTGGTTTTTCAGGAGCCAGCCAGCCACTCCCAGCCACAAGCCCTCAAAATCAAACCACGGCGCTTTTTTCTGGCAAACTAAACTCAGCTGCCATCTTTCTGGATGGCAGTTTGCAGGAGCCACTTGGCACAATCAAACCAGTCCAACTTGGCACTGGTGCCACCTTGGGTCTGGGAATCATCCTGCGTATCGTGGATTTTCCGGAGCCAGGCAGCCATTCCCAGCCACAAGTCCTCAAAGTCAAACCATGGCCCTTTTCTCTGGCATAAAATACTCAGCTGCCCTGCTTCTGGAGGGCAGATTGCAGGAACCACTTGGTACTGTCAAACCAGCCCAACTTGGAACTGGTGCCACCTTGGGTCTTTGAACCATCCTGCATAGAGTGGATTTTCAGGAGCCAGCCGGCCACTCCCAGCCATTGGTTGCCAAACACAAACCACGGCACTTTTCCCTGGCTGATACAATTCAGATGCCCCGCTTCTTGAGGGCAGATTGCAGGAGCCACATGGCACTATAAAACCAGACCGACTTGGCACTGGTGCCACCTTCGGTCCAGGAACATTCCTGCGTATCGTGGATTTTCCGGAGCCAGCCGGCCACTCCCAGCCATAGGCTGCCAAAAAAAAACCAAGGCCCTTTTCCCTGCCTAACAAAATTCAGATGCCCGCTTCTGGATGGCAGATTGCAGGAGCCGCTTGGAACTATCAAACCAGGCCTACTTGGCACTGGTGCCACCTGGGGTCTGGGAACCCTCCTGCGTATCGTGGATTTTCAGGAGCCAGCTGGCCACTCCAAGCCACAAGCCCTCTAACTCAATCCACGGCCCTTTTCTCTCTCAAACAAAACTCAGCTGCCCTGCTTCTGGATGGCAGATTGCAGGAGGCACTTGGTACTATCAAACAAGCCCAACTTGGGACTGATGCCACCAGGGGGCTGGGAACCATCCTGCGTATCTTGGATTTTCAGGAGCCAGCCGGCCACTCCCAGCCATAGGCTGCCAAACACAAACCACAGCCCTTTTCCCTGGCTAACCAAATTCAGGTGCCCCGCTTCTGGTTGGCAGGTTGCAGGAGCTACTAGGAACTATCAAACCAGCCTGACTTGGCACTCGTGCCACCTTGGGTCTGGGAACCATCCTGCGTATCGTGGATTTTCAGGAGGCTGCCGGCCACTCCCATCCATAGGCTACCAAACAAAAACCACGGCCCTTTTCCCTGGCTAACAAAATCAGATGCCCTGTTCTGGATGGCAGATTGCAGGAGATGCTCGACACTATCAAACCAGCACAACTTGGCACTGGAGCCACCTTTGGTCTGGGAACCATCCTGTGTATCGTGGATTTTCAGGAGCCATCTGGCCACTCCAAGCCACAAGCCCTCTAACTCAAACCACGGCCCTTTTCTCTCTCAAACAAAACTCAGCTGCCCTGCTTCTGGATGGCAGATTGCAGGAGCCACTTGGTACTGTTCAACCAGCTCAACTTGGCACTAGTGCCACCTTTGGTCTGTGAACCGTCTTGCGTATCGTGGATTATCAGGGACTAGACGGCCACTCCCCTGTAAAAGCACTCAAACTCAAACCACGGCACTTTTCTCTGGCAAACAAAACTCAGCTGCCCTGCTTCTGGATGGCAGATTGAAGGAGCCACTTGGTACTTTCAAAGCAGCCCAACTTGGCACTAGTGCCACCTTGGGTCTTTGAAACCTCTTGCATATCGTGGATTTTCAGAAGCCAGCCGGCCACTCCCAGCCATAGGCTGCCAAACAAAAACCAAGGCAATTTTCCCCAGCTAAAAAAATTCTGATCCCCCGCTTCTGGATGGCAGATTGCAGACAACACTTGGCTCTGTCAAACCAGCCCGACTTGGCACTGGTGCCACCTGGGGTCTGGGAACCATCCTGCGTATCGTGGATTTTCAGGAGCCAGCTGGCCACTCCAAGCCACAAGCCCTCAAACTCAAACCACGGCCCTTTTCTCTCTCAAACAAAACTCAGCTGCCCTGCTTCTGGATGGCAGATTGCAGGAGCCACTTGGTACTATCAAAAAAGCCCATCTTGGCACTGCTGCCACCTGGGGTCTGGGAACCATCCTGCGTATCGTGGATTTTCAGGAGCCAGCCGGCCACTCCCAGCCATAGGCTGCCAAACACAAACCACGGACTGTTTCCCTGGCTAACAAAATTCAGATGCCCTGCTTCTGGTTGGCAGATTACAGGAGCTACTTGGCAATATCAAACCAGCCCGACTTGGCACTGGTGCCACCTTGGGTCTGGGAACCATCCTGCGTATCGTGGATTTTCAGGACCCACCAGGCCACTCCCAGCCATAGGCTGCCAAACAAAAACCACGGCCCTTTTCCTGGCTAACAAAATTCAGATGCCCCGCTTCTGGATCGCAGATTTCAGGAGCCACTTGGTACTGTCCAACCAGCTCAACTTGGCAGTGGTGCCACCTTTGGTCTGTGAACCGTCCTGCGTATCGTGGATTTTCAGGGGCCAGACGGCCACTCCCCTGAAAAAGCCCTCAAACTCAAACCACGGCACTTTTCTCTGGCAAACAAAACTCAGCTGCCCTGCTTCTGGATGGCAGATTGAAGGAGCCACTTGGTACTTTCAAAGCAGCCCAACTTGGCACTAGTGCCACCTTGGGTCTTTGAAACATCTTGCATATCGTGGATTTTCAGAAGCCAGCCGGCCACTCCCAGCCATACGCTGCCAAACACAAACCACGGCCCTTTTCCCTGGCTAACAAAACTGAGCTGCCCTGCTTCTGGAAGGCATATTGCAGGAGCCACTTGGCACTGTCAAACCAGGCCGACTTGGCACATGTGCCATCTTTGGTCTGGGAAACATCCTGCGTATTGTGTATTTTCAAGAGGCAGCCAGCCCCTCGCAGCCATAGCCTGCCCAACACAAACCACGGCGCTTTTCTCTGGCCAATAAATCTCAGCTGCCCTGCTTCTGGAAGGCAGATTGCAGGAGCCACTTGGTACTGTCAAACCAGCCCAACTTGGCACTGGTGCCACCTTGGGTCTGGGAACCATCCTGTGTATTGTGGATTTTCAGGAGCCAGCCGGCCACTCCAAGCCGTAGGCTGCCAAACACAAACCACAGCCCTTTTCCCTGGCTAAAATAATATAGATGCCCAACTTCTGGATGGAAGAATGCAGTAGCCACTTGGTATTATCAAACCGGCCCAACTTGGCACTGGTGCCACCTCGGGCCTGGGAACCATCCTGCGTATCGTGGATTTTCAGGAGCCAGGCGGCCACTCAAAGCCCCAAGCCCTCAAACCCAAACCACGGCCCTTTTCTCTGGCAAACAAAACTCAGCTGCCCTGCTTCTGGATGGAAGAATGCAGGAGCCACATGGTATTATCAAACCAGTCCAATACCACTTGGTACAATCCAACCAGCCCAAGAACATTGGTATTATCAAGCGCCCAAACATCCTGCATATCGTGGATTTTCAGGAGCCAGCCGGCAACCCCCAGCCATAGGCTTCCAAACACAAACCACGGCCTGTTTCCCAGGCTAAAATATTTCAGATGCCCCGCTTCTGTATAGCAGATTGCTAGAGCCACTTGGTACTGTAAACAAGCCCAACTTGGCACTGGTGCCACCATGCGTCTGGGAGCCATCCTGCGTATCGTGGATTTTCAGGAGCCAGACGGCCACTCCCTGCCACAAGCCCTCAAACTCAAACCACGCCCCTTTTCTATGGCAAAAAAAACTCATCTGCCCTGCCTCTGGATGGCAGATTGCAGGAGCCACTTGGTACTTTCAAAGCAGCCCAACTTGGCACTAGTGCCACCTTGGGTCTTTGAACCATCCGGCACACATGTATTTTCAGAAGCCAGCCGGCTACTCCCAGCCATAGGCTGCCAAACACAAACCTCGGCCCTTTTCACTGGCTAACAAAATACCGATGCCCCGCTTCTGGATGGCAGATTGCAGGAGACACTTGGCACTGTCAAACCAGCCCGTCTTGGAACTGGTGCCACCTTGGGTCTGGGAACCATCCTGCGTATCGTAGATTTTCAGGAGCCAGCCGGCCACTCCCAGCCATAGACTGCCAAACACAATCCACGGCCCTTTTCCCTGGCTAACAAAATTCAGATGCCCCGTTCTGGATGGCAGATTGCAGGAGCCACTTGGTACTTTCAAAGCAGCCCAACTTGGCACTAGTGCCACCTTGAGTCTTTGAAACATCTTGCATATCGTGGATTTTCAGAAGCCAGCCGGCCACTCCCAGCCATACGCTGCCAAACACAAACCACGGCCCTTTTCCCTGGCTAACAAAACTCAGCTGCCCTGCTTCTGGAAGGCATATTGCAGGAGCCACTTGGCACTATAAACCAGGCCGACTGGGCACTTGTGCCATCTTTGGTCTGGGAAACATCCTGCGTATTGTGTATTTTCAGGAGGCAGCCAGCCCCTCGCAGCCATAGCCTGCCCAACACAAACCACGGCGCTTTTCTCTGGCAAATAAATCTCAGCTGCCCTGCTTCTGGAAGGCAGATTGCAGGAGCCACTTGGTACTGTCAAACCAGCCCGTCTTGGCACTGGTGCCACCTTGGGTCTGGGAACCATCCTGCGTATTGTGGATTTTCAGGAGCCAGCCGGCCACTCCAAGCCATAGAAGCCAAACACAAACCACAGCCCTTTTCCCTGGCTAAAAAAATATAGATACCCTGCTTCTGGATGGAAGAATGCAGTAGCCACTTGGTATTATCCAACCGTCCCAACTTGGCACTGATGCCACCTCGGGCCTGGGGACCATCCTGCGTATCGTGGATTTTCAGGAGCCAGCCGGCCACTCTAAGCCACAAGCCCTCAAACCCAAACAACGGCCCTTTTCTCTGGCAAACAAAACTCAGCTGCCCTGCTTCTGGATGGAAGAATGCAGGAGCCACTTGGTATTATCAAACCAGCCCAATACCACTTGGCACTATCCAACCAGCCCAATATCATTGGTATTATCAAACGCCCAAACATCCTGCGTATCGTGGATTTTCAGGAGCCAGCCGGCCACCCCCAGCTATAGGCTGCCAAACACAAACCACGGCCGGTTTCCCAGGCTAAAATAGTTCAGATGCCCCGCTTCTGTATAGCAGATTGCTAGAGCCACTTGCTGCTGTCAAACCAGCCCAACTTGGCACTGGTGACACCATGCGTCTGGGAACCATCCTGCGTATCGTGCATTTTCAGGAGCCAGACGGCCACTCCCTAGCACAAGCCCTCAAACTCAAACCACGGCCCTTTTCTCTGGCAAACAAAACTCCTCTGCCCTGCCTCTGTATGTCAGATTGCAGGAGCCACTTGGTACTTTCAAAGCAGCCCAACTTGGCACTAGTGCCACCTTGGGTCTTTGAACAATCCGGCACACGTGTATTTTCAGAAGACAGCCGGCCACTCCCAGCCATAGGCTGCCAAACACAAACCACGGCCCTTTTCACTGGCTAACAAAATACAGATGCCCCGCTTCTGGATGGCAGATTGCAGGAGCCACTTGGTACTTTCAAAGCAGCCCAACTTGGCAATAGTGCCACCTTGGGTCTTTGAAGCATCTTGATTATCGTGGATTTTCAGAAGCCAGCCGGCCACTCCCAGCCATAGGCTGCCAAACAAAAACCACGGCCCTTTTCACTGGCTAACAAAATTCAGATGCCCTGCTTCTGGATGGCAGATTGCAGGAGACACTTGGGACTGTCAAACCAGCCCGTCTTGGAACTGGTGCCACCTTGGGTCTGGGAACCATCCTGCGTATCGTGGATTTTCAGGAGCCAGCCGGGCACTCCCAGCCACAAGCCCTGAAACTCAAACCACGGACTTTTCTCTGGCAAACAAAACTCAGCTGCCCTGCTTCTGGATGGCAGATTGCAGGAGCCACTTGGTACTGTCCAACCAGGCCAACTTGGCTCTGGTGCCAGCTTGAGTCTGGGAACCATCCTGCGTATCGTGGATTTTCAGGAGCCAGCCAGCCACTCCCAGCCATAGGCTGCCAAACACAAACCACGGCACTTATCCCAGGTTAAAAAAATTCAGATGCCCCGCTTCTGGATGGTAGATTGCAGGAGCCACTTGGTACTATCCAACCAGCCCAACTAGGCACTAGTACCACCTTGGGTCTGGGAACCATCCTGCGTATCGTGGATTTTCTGGAGCAAGCTGGCCCCTCCCAGCCACAAGCCCTCAAAATCAAACCACGGCGCTTGTCTCTGGTGAATAAAACTCAGCTGCCCTGCTTCTTGAAGGCAGATTGCAGGAGACACTTGGTACTCTCAATGCAGCCCAAATAGGCACTGGTGCCACCTCGGGCCTGGGAACCATCCTGCGTATCGTGGATTTTCAGGAGCCAGCCGGCCACTCCCAGCCACAAGCACTATAACTCATACCACGGCCCTTTTCTCAGGCAAACAAATATCAGCTGCCCCGCTTCTAGATGGCAGATTGCAGGAGCCACTTGGCACTGCCAAACCACCCCGACTTGGCACTTGTGCCACTTTGGGTCTGGGAACCATCCTGCGTATCGTGGATTTTCAGGAGGCTGCCGGCCACTCCCAGCCATAGGCTGCCAAACACAAACCACGGACCTTTTCCCTGGCTCACAAAATTCAGATGCCCCGTTCTGGATGGCAGATTGCAGGAGATGCTCGGCACTATCAAACCAGCACAACTTGGCACTGGAGCCACCTTTGGTCTCGGAACCATCCTGCGTATCGTGGATTTTCAGGAGCCAGCCGGCCACTCCCAGCCATAGGTTGCCAAACACAAACCACGGACTGTTTCCCTGGCTAACAAAATTCAGATGCCCCGCTTCTGGTTGGCAGATTACAGGAGCTACTTGGCAATATCAAACCAGCCCGACTTGGAACTGGTGCCACCTTGGGTCTGGGAACCATCCTGCGTATCGTGGATTTTCAGGAGACCCACCAGGCCACTCCCAGCCATAGGCTGCCAAACAAAATCCACGGCCCTTTTCCCAGGTTAACAAAATTCAGATGCCCCGCTTCTGGATCGCAGATTGCAGGAGCCACTTGGTACAGTCCAACCAGCTCAACATGTCACTGGTGCCATGTTTGGTCTGGGAACCGTCCTGCGTATCGTGGATTTTCAGGCGCCAGACGGCCACTTCCCTGAAAAAGCCCTCAAACTCAAACCACGGTACTTTTCTCTGGCAAACAAAACTCAGCTTCCCTGCTTCTGGATGGAAGATTGAAGGAGCCACTTGGTACTTTCAAAGCAGCCCAACTTGGCACTAGTGCAACCTTAGGTCTTTGAAACATCTTGCATATCGTGGATTTTCAGAAGCCAGCCGGCCACTCCCAGCCATACGCTGCCAAACACAAACCACGGCCCTTTTCCCTGGCTAACAAAACTCAGCTGCCTCGCTTCTGGAAGGCATATTGCAGGAGCCACTTGGCACTACCCAACCAGGCCGACTTGGCACTTGTGCCATCTTTGGTCTGGGAAACATCCTGCGTATTGTGTATTTTCAGGAGCCAGCCAGCCCCTCGCAGCCATAGCCTGCCCAACACAAACCACGGCGCTTTTCTCTTGCAAATAAATGTCAGCTGCCCTGCTTCTGGATGGCAGATTGCAGGAGCCACTTGGTACTGTCAAACCAGCGCAACTTGGCACTGTTGCCACCTTGGGTCTGGGAACCATCCTGTGTATTGTGGATTTTCAGGAGCCAGCCGGCCACTCCAAGCCATAGGATGCCAAACACAAACTACAGCCCTTTTCCCTGGCTAAAAAAATACAGATACCCAGCTTCTGGATGGAAGAATGCAGGAGCGACTTGGTATTATCAAACCAGCCCAATAGCACTTGGTGCTATCCAACCAGCCCAATATCATTGGTATTATCAAACGCCCAAACATCCTGCGTATCGTGGATTTTCAGGAGCCAGCCGGCCACTCCAAGCCATAGGCTGCCAAACAAAATCCACGGCCCTTTTCCCTGGCTAACAAAATTCAGATGCCCTGTTCTGGATGGCAGATTGCAGGAGCTACTCGGCACTATCAAACCAGCCATACTTGGCACTGGAGCCACCTTTGGTCTAGGAACATTCCTGCGTTTCATTGATTTTCAGGAGCCAGCCGGCCACTCTAAGCCACAAGCCCTCAACCCCAAACCACTGCCCTTTTGTGTTGCAAACAAAAATCAGCTGCCCTGCTTCTGGATGGAAGAATGCAGGAGCCACTTGGTATTTTCAAACCAGCCTAATACCACTTGGTACTATCCAACCAGCCCAATATCATTGGTATTATCAAACGCCCAAACATCCTGCGTATCGTGGATTTTCAGGAGCCAGCCGGCCACCCCCATCCATAGGCTGCCAAACACAAACCACGGCCTGTTTCCCAGACTAAAAAAATTCGGATGCCCCGCTTCTTTATGGCAGATTGCTAGAGCCACTTGGTACTGTCAAACCAGCCCAACTTGGCACTGGTGCCACCATGCGTCTGGGAACCATCCTTCGTATCGTGGATTTTCATGAGCTAGCTGGCCAACCCCAGCCAGAGGCTCCAAAATAAACCTCGGCCCGTTTCCCTGACAAAGAAAACTCAGCTTTCCAGCTTCTGGATGGCATCTTGCAGGAGACACTTGGCACTGTCAAACCAGCTCAACTTGGCACTGGTGCCACCTTGGGTCTGGGAACCATCCTGCGTACCGTGGATTTTCAGGAGTCAGCCGGCCACTCCCAGCAATAGGCTGCAAAACAAAAACTACGGCCCTTTTCCATTGCTAACAAAATTCGAATGCCCCGTTCTGGACGGCAGATTGTAGGAGCTAATTGCACTATCAAACCAGCCCGACTTGGCACAGGTGCCAGCTTTGGTCTGGGAACCATCCCGCGTATCGTGGATTTTCCGGAGCCAGCCGGCCACTCCAAGCCACAAGCCCTCAAACCCAAACCACAGGCCTTTTCTCTGGCAAACAAAACTCACCTGCCCCGCTTCTGGATAGACGATTTCAGGAGCCACTTGGTAGTATCAAACCAGCCCTACTTGGCGCTGGTGCCACCTTCGGTCTGGGAACCATCCTGCTTATCGTGGATTTTCAGGAGCCAGCCGGCCAGTCCCAGCCATAGGCTGCCAAACACACACCACGGCCCTTTTCCCTGGCTAACAAAATTCAGATGCCCCGCTAGTGGATGGCAGATTGCAGGAGCTTCTTGGCACTATCAAACCAGCCGGACTGGGCAGGGGTGTCACATTTGGTCTGGGAACCATCCTGCGTATCGTGGATTTTCATGAGCCAGCCGGCCACTCCCAGCCACAAGCCCTCAAACTCAAACCACGGCGCTTTGCCCTGGCAAACAAAACTCAGCTGCCCTGCTTCTGGATGGCAGATTGCAGGAGAAAGTTGGTACTATCAAAGCAGCCAACCTGGCACTGGTGCCATCTTGGGTGTTTAAACCATCCCGCATATCGTGGATTTTCAGGAGCCAGCCGGCCACCCCAATCCATAGGCTGCTAAACATAATCCACAGCCCTTTTCCCTGGCTAAAAATATTCAGATGCACCGCTTCTGGTTGGCCGATTGCAGACACCACTTGGCTCTGTCCAACCAGCACGACAAGGCAGTGGTGCCGCGTTGAGTCTGGGAACAATCCTGCGTATCGTGGATTTTCAGGAGCCAGCCGGCCACTCCAAGCCATAGGCTGCCAAACACAAACCACGGCACTTTTCCCTGGCAAACAAAATTCAGATGCCCCGCTTCTGGATGGCAGATTGCAGGAGCTTCTTGGCACTATCAAACCAGCACGACTTGGCAGTGGTGCCAACTTTGGTCAGGGAACCATCCTGCATATTGTGGTTTTTCAGGAGCCAGCCAGCCACTCCCAGCCACAAGCCCTCAAAATCAAACCACGGCGCTATTTTCTGGCAAACAAAACTCAGCTGCCATCTTTCTGGATGGCAGTTTGCAGGAGCCACTTGGCACAATCAAACCAGTCCAACTTGGCACTGGTGCCACCTTGGGTCTGGGAATCATCCTGCGTATCGTGGATTTTCCGGAGCCAGGCAGCCATTCCCAGCCACAAGTCCTCAAAGTCAAACCATGGCCCTTTTCTCTGGCATAAAATACTCAGCTGCCCTGCTTCTGGTGGGCAGATTGCAGGAACCACTTGGTAGTGTCAAACCAGCCCAACTTGGAACTGGTGCCACCTTGGGTCTTTGAACCATCCTGCATAGAGTGGATTTTCAAGAGCCAGCCGGCCACTCCCAGCCATTGATTGCCAAACACAAACCACGGCACTTTTCCCTGGCTGACACAATTCAGATGCCCCGCTTCTGGATGGCAGATTGCAGGAGCCACATGGCACTATAAAACCAGACCGACTTGGCACTGGTGCCACCTTCGGTCCAGGAACCTTCCTGCGTATCGTGGATTTTCCGGAGCCACCTGGCCACTCCCAGCCATAGGCTGCCAAAAAAAAACCAAGGCCCTTTTCCCTGCCTATCAAAATTCAGATGCCCACTTCTGGATGGCAGATTGCAGGAGCCGCTTGGAACTATCAAACCAGGCCTACTTGGCACTGGTGCCACCTGGGGTCTGGGAACCATCCTGCGTATCTTGGATTTTCAGGAGCCAGCCGGCCACTCCCCGCCATAGGCTGCCAAAAACAAACCACAGCCCTTTTCCCTGGCTAACCAAATTCAGGTGCCCCGCTTCTGGTTGGCAGGTTGCAGGAGCTACTAGGAACTATCAAACCAGCCTGACTTGGCACTCGTGCCGCCTTGGGTCTGGGAACCATCCGGTGTATCGTGGATTTTCAGGAGCCAGCTGGCCACTCCAAGCCACAAGCCCTCTAACTCAAACCACGGCCCTTTTCTCTCTCAAACAAAACTCAGCTGCCCTGCTTGTGGATGGCAGATTGCAGGAGCCACTTGGTACTGTTCAACCACCTCAACTTGGCACTGGTGCCACCTTTGGTCTGTGAACAGTCCTGCGTATCGTGGATTTTCAGGGGCTAGACGGCCACTCCCCTGAAAAGCACTCAAACTCAAACCACGGCACTTTTCTCTGGCAAACAAAACTCAGCTGCCCTGCTTCTGGATGGCAGATTGAAGGAGCCACTTGGTACTTTCAAAGCAGCCCAACTTGGCACTAGTGCCACCTTGGGTCTTTGAAACCTCTTGCATATCGTGGATTTTCAGAAGCCAGCCGGCCACTCCCAGCCATAGGCTGCCAAACAAAAACCACGGCCCTTTTCCCCGGCTAAAAAAATTCAGATCCCCCGCTTCTGGATGGCAGATTGCAGACAACACTTGGCTCTGTCAAACCAGCCCGACTTGGCACTGGTGCCACCTGGGGTCTGGGAACCATCCTGCGTATCGTGGATTTTCAGGAGCCAGCTGGCCACTCCCAGCCATAGGCTGCCAAACACAAACCACAGCCCTTTTCCCTGGCTAACCAAATTCAGGTGCCCCGCTTCTGGTTGGCAGGTTGCAGGAGCTACTTGGCAATATCAAACCAGCCCGACTTGGCCCTGGTGCCACCTTGGGTTGGGAACCATCCTGCGTATCGTGGATTTTCAGGACCCACCAGGCCACTCCCAGCCATAGGCTGCCAAACAAAAACCACGGCCCTTTTCCCTGGCTAACAAAATTCAGATGCCCCGCTTCTGGATCGCAGATTGCAGGAGCCACTTGGTACTGTCCAACCAGCTCAACTTGGCACTGGTGGCAACTTTGGTCTGTGAACCGTCCTGCGTATCGTGGATTTTCAGGGGCCAGACGGCCACTCCCCTGAAAAAGCCCTCAAACTCAAACCACGGCACTTTCCTCTGGCAAAAAAAACTCAGCTGCCCTGCTTCTGGATGGCAGAAAGAAGGAGCCACTTGGTACTTTCAAAGCAGCCCAACTTGGCACTAGTGCCACCTTGGGTCTTTGAAACATCTTGCATATCGTGGATTTTCAGAACCCAGCCGGCCACTCCCAGCCATACGCTGCCAAACACAAACCACGGCCCTTTTCCCTGGCTAACAAAACTCAGCTGCCCTGCTTCTGGAAGGCATATTGCAGGAGCTACTTGGCACTCTTATACCAGGCCGACTTGGCACTTGTGCCATCTTTGGTCTGGGAAACATCCTGCGTATTGTGTATTTTCAGGAGGCAGCCAGCCCCTCGCAGCCATAGCCTGCCCAACACAAACCACGGCACTTTTCTCTGGCAAATAAATCTCAGCTGCCCTGCTTCTGGAAGGCAGATTGCAGGAGCCACTTGGTACTGTCAAACCAGCCCAACTTGGCACTGGTGCCACCTTGGGTCTGGGAACCATCCTGCGTATTGTTGATTTTCAGGAGCCAGCCGGCCACTCCAAGCCATAGGATGCCAAACACAAACCACAGCCCTTTTCCCAGGCTAAAAAAATATAGATGCCCAGCTTCTGGATGGAAGAATGCAGTAGCCACTTGGTATTATCAAACCGGCCCAACTTGGCACGGGTGCCACCTCGGGCCTGGGAACCATCCTGCGTATCGTGGATTTTCAGGAGCCAGCCGGCCACTCTAAGCCACAAGCCCTCAAACCCAAACCACGGCCCTTTTCTCTGGCAAACAAAATTCAGCTGCCCTGCTTCTGGATGGAAATATGCAGGAGCCACTTGGTATTATCAAACCAGCCCAATACCACTTGGCACTATCCAACCAGCCCAATACCATTGGTATTATCAAACGCCCAAACATCCTGCGTAACGTGGATTTTCAGGAGCCAGCCGGCCACCCCAAGCTATAGGCTGCCAAACACAAACCACGGCCGGTTTCCCAGGCTAAAATAGTTCAGATGCCCCGCTTCTGTATAGCAGATTGCTAGAGCCACTTGGTACTGTCAAACCAGCCCAACTTGGCACTGGTGACACCATGCGTCTGGGAGCCATCCTGCGTATCGTGCATTTTCAGGAGCCAGACGGCCACTCCCTGGCACAAGCCCTCAAACTCAAACCACGGCCCTTTTCTCTGGGAAACAAAACTCACCTGCCCTGCCTCTGTATGTCAGATTGCAGGAGCCACTTGGTACTTTCAAAGCAGCCCAACTTGGCACTAGTGCCACCTTGGGTCTTTGAACCATCCGGCACACGTGTATTTTCAGAAGCCAGCCGGCCACTCCCAGCCATAGGCTGCCAAACACAAACCACGGCCCTTTTCACTGGCTAACAAAATTCAGATGCCCCGTTCTGGATGGCAGATTGCAGGAGCCACTTGGTACTTTCAAAGCAGCCCAACTGGGCAATAGTGCCACCTTGGGTCTTTGAAGCATCTTGCTTATCGTGGATTTTCAGACGCCAGCCGGACACTCCCAGCCATAGGCTGCCAAACACAAACCACGGCCCTTTTCACTGGCTAACAAAATTCAGATGCCCCGCTTCTGGATGGCAGATTGCGGGAGACACTTGGCACTGTCAAACCAGCCCGTCTTGGAACTGGTGCCACCTTGGGTCTGGGAACCATCCTGCGTATCGTGGATTTTCAGGAGCCAGCCGGGCAGTCCCAGCCACAAGCCGTGAAACTTAAACTACGGCCCTTTTCTCTGCCAAACAAAACTCAGCTGCCCTGCTTCTGGATCGAAGAATGCAGGAGCCACTTGGTATTGTCAAACCAACCCAATACCACATAGTATTATAAAACCAGCCCAATACCACTTGGTAATATCAAACGCCCAACCCCCCTGCGTATCGTGGATTTTCAGGAGCCTGCTGGCCACTCCCAGCCATAGGCTGCCAAACACAAACCACGGCACTTTTCCCAGGTTAAATAAATTCAGATGCCCCGCTTCTGGATGGTAGATTGCAGGAGCCACTTGGTACTATCCAACCAGCCCAACTAGGCACTGGTACCACCTTGGGTCTGGGAACCATTCTGCGTATCGTGGATTTTCTGGAGCAAGCTGGCCCCTCCCAGCCACAAGCCCTCAAAATCAAACCACGGCGCTTGTCTCTGGCGAACAAAACTCAGCTGCCCTGCTTCTTGAAGGCAGATTGCAGGAGACACTTGGTACTCTCAATGCAGCCCAAATAGGCACTGGTGCCACCTCGGGCCTCGGAACCATCCTGCGTATCGTGGATTTTCAGGAGCCAGCCGGCCACTCCCAGCCACAAGCACTATAACTCATACCACCGCCCTTTTCTCAGGCAAACAAAAATCAGCTGCCCCGCTTCTAGATGGCAGATTGCAGGAGCCACCTGGCACTGCCAAACCACCCTGACTTGGCACTTGTGCCACTTTGGGTCTGGGAACCATCCTGCGTATCGTGGATTTTCAGGAGGCTGCCGGCCTCTCCCAGCCATAGGCTGCCAAACACAAACCACGGACCTTTTCCCTGGCTAACAAAATTCAGATGCCTCGTCCTGGATGGCAGATTGCAGGAGATGCTCGGCACTATCAAACCAGCAAAACTTGGCACTGGAGCCACCTTTGGTCTCGGAACCATCCTGCGTATCGTGGATTTTCAGGAGCCAGCCGGCCACTCCCAGCCATAGGTTGCCAAACACAAACCACGGACTGTTTCCCTGGCTAACAAAATTCAGATGCCCCGCTTCTGGTTGGCAGATTACAGGAGCTACTTGGCAATATCAAACCAGCCCGACTTGGCACTGGTGCCACCTTGGGTCTGGGAACCATCCTGCGTATGGTGGATTTTCAGGAGACCCACCAGGCCACTCCCAGCCATAGGCTGCCAAACAAAAACCACGGCCCTTTTCCCTGGCTAACAAAATTCAGATGCCCCGCTTCTGGATGGCAGATTGCAGGAGCCACTTGGTACTGTCCAACCAGCTCAACATGTCAGTGGTGCCACCTTTGGTCTGGGAACCGTCCTGCCTATCGTGGATTTTCAGGGGCCAGACGGCCACTTCCCTGAAAAAGCCCTCAAACCCAAACCACGGTACTTTTCTCTGGCAAACAAAACTCAGCTGCCCTGCTTCTGGATGGCAGATTGAAGGAGCCACTTGGTACTTTCAAAGCAGCCCAACTTGGCACTAGTGCCACCTTGGGTCTTTGAAACATCTTGCATATCGTGGATTTTCAGAAGCCAGCCGGCCACTCCCAGCCATACGCTGCCAAACACAAACCACGGCCCTTTTCCCTGGCTAACAAAACTCAGCTGCCTCGCTTCTGGAAGGCATATTGCAGGAGCCACTTGGCACTACCCAACCAGGCCGACTTGGCACTTGTGCCATCTTTGGTCTGGGAAACATCCTGCGTATTGTGTATTTTCAGGAGCCAGCCAGCCCCTCGCAGCCATAGCCTGCCCAACACAAACCACGGCGCTTTTCTCTTGCAAATAAATGTCAGCTGCCCTGCTTCTGGATGGCAGATTGCAGGAGCCACTTGGTACTGTCAAACCAGCCCAACTTGGCACTGTTGCCACATTGGGTCTGGGAACCATCCTGCGTATTGTGGATTTTCAGGAGGCAGCCGGCCACTCCAAGCCATAGGATGCCAAACACAAACCACAGCCCTTTTACCTGGCTAAAAAAATATATATACCCAGCTTCTGGATGGAAGAATGCAGGAGCGACTTGGTATTATCAAACCAGCCCAATACCACTTGGTGCTATCCAACCAGCCCAATATCATTGATATTATCAAATGCCCAAACATCCTGTGTATCGTGGATTTTCAGGAGCCAGCCGGCCACTCCAAGCCATAGGCTGCCAAACAAAATCCACGGCCCTTTTCCCTGGCTAACAAAATTCAGATGCCCCGTTCTGGATGGCAGATTGCAGTAGCAACTCGGACCTATCAAACCAGCCATACTGGGCACTGGAGCCACCTTTGGTCTAGGAACATTCCTGCGTTTCATGGATTTTCAGGAGCCAGCCGGCCACTCTAAGCCACAAGCCCTCAAACCCAAACCACGGCCCTTTTGTGTTGCAAACAAAAATCAGCTGCCCTGCTTCTGGATGGAAGAATGCAGGAGCCACTTGGTATTATCAAACCAGCCTAATACCACTTGGTACTATCCAACCAGCCCAATATCATTTGTATTATCAAACGCCCAAACATCCTGCGTATCGTGGATTTTCAGGAGCCAGCCGGCCACCCCCATCCATAGGCTGCCAAACACAAACTACGGCCTGTTTCCCAGACTAAAAAAATTCAGATGCCCCGCTTCTTTATGGCAGATTGCTAGAGCCACTTGGTACTGTCAAACCAGCCCAACTTGGCACTGGTGCCACCATGCGTCTGGGAACCATCCTGCGTATAGTGGATTTTCAGGAGCCAGACGGCCAGTCCCCGGCACAAGCCCTCAAACTCAAACCACGGCCCTTTTCTCTGGCAAACAAAACTCATCTGCCGTGCCTCTTGATGGCAGATTGCAGGAGCCACTTGGTACTTTCAAAGCAGCCCAACTTGGCACTAGTGCCACCTTGGGTCTTTGAACCATCCGGCACACGTGTATTTTCAGAAGCCAGCCGGCCACTCCCAGCCATAGGCTGCCAAACACAAACCACGGCACTTTTCACTGGCTAACAAAATTCAGATGCCCCGCTTCTGGATGGAAGATTGCAGGAGACCCTTGGCACTGTCAAACAAGCCCGTCTTGGAACTGGTGCCACCTTTGGTCTGGGAACCATCCTGCGTATCATGGATTTTCAGGAGCCAGCCGGGCACTCCCAGCCACAAGCCCTGAAACTTAAACTACGGCCCTTTTCTCTGCCAAACAATACTCAGCTGCCCTGCTTCTGGATCGAAGAATGCAGGAGCCACTTGGTATTGTCAAACCAGCCCAATACCACATGGTATTATAAAACCAGCCCAATACCACTTGGTATTATCAAACGCCCAACCATCCTACGATCGTGGATTTTCAGGAGCCTGCCGGCCACTCCCAGCCACAAGCCCTAAAACTCCAACCACGGACCTTTTCTCTGGCAAACAAATCTCAGCTGCCCTGCTTCTGGATGGCAGATTGCAGGAGGCACTTGGTACTATCAAACCAGCCCAACTAGGCACTGGTGCCACCATGCGTTTGGGAACCATCCTGCGTATCGTGGATTTTCAGGAGCCAGCCGGCCACTCCCAGCTATAGGCTGTCAAACAAAAACCACGGCCCTTTTCCTTGGCGAACAAAATTCAGATGTCCCGCATCTGGTTGGCAGAATGCAGGAGCTACTTGGCATTATCAAACCAGCCCGACTTGGCACTGGTGCCACCTTGGGTCTGGGAACCATCCTGCATATCGTGGATTTTCAGGAGCCAGCCGGCCACTCCCAACCACAAGCCCTGAACTCAAACCACGGCCCTTTTCTCTGGGAAAGAAAACTCAGCTGCCCAGCTTCTGGATGGAAGAATGCAGGAGCAACTTGTTATTATCAAACCAGCCCAATACCACTTGGAATTATAAAACCAGCCAAATAACATTTGGTATTATCAAACGCCCAACCATCCTGCGTATTGTGGATTTTCAGGAGCCAGCCGGCGACTCCCAGCCACAAGCCCTCAAACTCAAGCAATGGACGTTTTCTCTGGCAAACAAAACTCAGTTGCCCTGCTTCTGGATGGCAGATTGCGGGAGCCACTTGGTACTATCAAACCAGCCCAACTTGGCACTGGGGCCACCTTTGGACTTTAAACCATCCTGCATATCGTGGATTTTTGAGGAGCCAGCCGGCCACTCCCAGCCATCGGTTGCCAAACACAAACCACGGCACTTTTACCTGCCTAACAAAATGCATATGCCCTGCTTCTAGATGGCAGATTTCAGGAGCCACTTGGCACTGTCAAACCAGCCCGACTTGGTACATTTGCCACCTTGTGTCTGGGAAACATCCTGCGTATCGTGGATTTTCAGGAGCCAGCCGGCCACTCCCAGCCACAAGCCCTCAAACTAAAACCACGGCAATTTCCTCTGGCAAACAAAACTCAGCTGCCCTACTTCTGGAAGGCAGATTGCAGAAGCCACTTCGTACTGTCAAACCAGCCCAACTTTGCAGTGGTGCCACCTTTGGTCTGGGAACCATCCTGTGTATCGAAGATTTTTAGGAGCCATCCAGCCACTCCCAGCCACAAGCCCTCAAACTCAAACCACAGCCATTTTCTCTGGAAAACAAAACTCAGCTCCCCTGCTTCTGGAAGGCAGATTGCAGGAGCCACTTGGTACTGTCAAACCAGCCCAACTTGGCACTGGTGCCATCTTGGCTCTGGGATCCATCCTGCGTATCATGGATTTTCAGGAGCCACCCAGCCACTCGCGGCCATAGGCCGCCAAACACAAACCACGGCACTTTTCCCTGGCTTACAATATTCAGATGCCCCGCTTCTGGATGGCAGACTGCAGACACCACTTAGCTCTGTCCAACCAGCCCGACATGGCAGTGGTGCCTCCTTGGGTCTGGGAACCATCCTGCGTATCTTGGATTTTCCGGAGCCAGCCGGCCACTCCCAGCCATAGGCTGCCAAACAAAAACTACGGCTTTTTCCCAGACTAACAAAATTCAGATGCCCCGCTTCTGGATGGCAGATTGCAGGAGCTACTTGGCACTATCAAACCAGACCGACTTGGCACTTTTGCCTCCTTTTCTCTGGGAACCATCCTGCACATAGGGGATTTTCAGGAGCCAACCGGCCATTCCCAGCCACAAGCACTAAAACTTAAACCACGGCCCTTTTCTCTGGCAAACAAAACTCAGCTGCCCTGCTTCTGGATGGCACAATGCAGGAGCAACTTGGTACTATCAAACCAGCCCAACTTGGCACTCGTGCCACCTTGGGACTTTGAACCATCCTTCATATCGTGGATTTTCAGGAGCCAGCCGGCCACTCCCAAACATAGGCGGCCAAACAAAAACCACGGCCCTTTTCCCTGGCTAACAAATTCAGATGCCCCGCTTCTGGATGGCAGATTGCAGGAGCCACTTGGCACTGTCAAACCAGCCCAACTTGGTACTGGTGCCACCTTGGGTCTGGGAACCATCCTGAGTATCGTGGATTTTCAGGAACCAGCCGGCCACTCCCAGCCACACGCTCTCAAACTTAAACCACGGCACTTTTCTCTGGCAAACAAAACTCAGTTGCCCTGATTCTGGATGGCAGATTGCATGAGCCACTTGGAAATATCAAAGCAGTCCAACTTGGCACTGTTGCCACCATAGTTCTGGGAAACATCCGGGGTATCGTGGATATTCAGGAGCCTGCCGGCCACTCCCAGCCATTGGCTGCCAAAGACAAACCACGGCCCTTTTCACTGCCTAACAAAATTAAGATGCCCCGCTTCTGGATGGCAGATTGCAGGAGCTACTTGGCACAATCAAACCAGCCCGACTTGGCACTGGTGCCACCTTTGATCTGGGAACCATCCTGCGTATCGTGGATTTTCAGGAGACAGCTGGCCGCTCCCAGCCACAAGCCATCAAACTAAAACCACGGCCGTTTTCTCTGGCAAAAAAAAAACAGTTGCCCTGTTTCTGGATGGCAGATTGCAGGAGCCACTTGGTACTATCACACCAGCCCAACTTGGCACTGGTGCCACCTTTTGTCTGGGAACCATCCTGTGCATCGTGGATTTTAAGGAGCCAGCCGGCCACTCCATGCCACAAGCCCTCAAACTCAAACCACAGCACTTTTCTCTTAAAAACAACACTCAGCTGCCCTGCTTCTGGATGGCAGATTGCCGGAGCCGCTTGGTACTATCAAACCAGCCAAACGAGGCACTGGTGCCACCTTGGGTGTGGCAAACATCCTGCGTTATGTGGATTTTCTGGAGCCAGACGGCCACTCCCAGCCACAAGCCCTCAAACATAAACCATGGCACTTTTCTCTTGCAAAAAAAACTCAGCTGCCCTGCTTCTGGATGGCAGATTGCATGAGCCACTTTGTAATGTCAAACCAGCCTAACTTGGCACTGGTGCCACTATAGGTCTGGGAACCATCCTGGGTATCGTGGATGTTCAGGAGCCACCCGGCCACTCCCAGCCATAGGCTGCCACACACAAACCACGGCACTTTTCCCTGGCTAAAACAGTTCAGAAGCCCCGCTTCTGGATGGCAGATTGCCGACACCACTTGGCTCTGTCCAATCAGCCCGACTTGGAACTGGTGCCACCTTGGGTCTGGGAACCATCCTGCGTATCTTGGATTTTCAGGAGCCAGCCGGCCACTCCCAGCCACAGGCCCCAAAACTCAAACCATGGCCCTTTTCTCTGCCAAACAAAATTCAGATATCCTGCTTCTGGATAGCAGATTGCAGGAGCCACTTGGTACTATCAAACCAGCCCAACTTCGCACTGGTGTCACCTTGGGTCTTGGAACCATCCTGCGTATCGTGGATTTTCAGGAGCCAGCCGGCCACTGCATGCCATAGGCTGCCAAACACAAACCACGGCCCTTTTGCCTGGCTAACAAAATTCAGATGCCCCGATTCGGGATGGCAGGTCGAAGGAGCCCATTGGCACTGTCTAACCAGCACTACTAGGAACTGGTGCCTCCTTGGGTCTGGGAATCATCCTGCAATTCGTGGATTTTGAGGAGCCGGCCGGCAACTCCCAGCCATAGGCTGCCGAACACAAACCACGGCCCTTTTCCCTGGCTAACAAAATTCAGATGCCCCGCTTCTGGATGGAAGATTGCAGGAGCTACTTGGAACTATGGAACCAGCCCGACTTGGCGCTGGTGCCACCTTTGGTCAAGGAACCATCCTGTGTATTGTGGATTTTCAGGAGCCAACCTGCCACTCCCAGGCACAAGCCCTCAAACTGAAACCACGGCCCTTTTCTCTGGCAAACTAAACTCAGCTGCCCTGCTTCCGGATGGCAGTTTGCAGGAGCCAATTGGTACTATCCAACCAGCCCGTCTTGGCACTGGTTTCACCTTGGGTCTGGGAACCACCCTGCGTATTGTGGATTTTCAGGAGCCAGCCGGCCACTCCCAGCCATAGGCTGCCAAACACAAATCACGGACCTTTTGTCTGGCTAACTAAATTCAGATGCCCCGCTTCTGGATGGCAGATTGCAGACACCACTTGGCTCTGTCCAACCAGCCGGATTTGGCACTGGTGCCACCCTGGGTCTAGGATCCATCCTGCATATTGTGGATTTTCAAGAGCCAGCCGGCCACTCCCAGCCACAGGCCCCCAAACTCAAACCACGGCCCTTTTCTCTGCCAAACAAAACTCAGCTGTCCTGCTTCTGGATAGCAGATTGCAGGAGCCACTTGGTACTATCAAACCAGCCCAACTTGGCACTGGTGACACCTTGGGTCTGGGAACCATCCTGCGTATCGTGGATTTTCAGGAGCCAGGCAGCCACTCCCTCCCACAAGCCCTCAAATTCAAACCACGGCCCTTTTCCCTTGCTAACAAAATTAAACTGCCCTGCTTCTGGATGGCAGATTTCAGGAGCCACTTGGTACTATCAAACCAGCCCAACTTGGCATTGGTGCCAATTGGGTCTTTGAACCATCCGGCATAACGTGGATTTTCCGGAGCCAGCCGGCCACTCCCAGCCATAGGCTGCCAAACACAAACCATGGTCCTTTTCCCTGGCTAAAAAAATTGAGATGCCCCGCTTCTGGATGGCAGATTGCAGACGCCACTTGTCTCTGTCCGACGAGCCAGACTTAGCACTGGTGCCACTTTGGGACTGGGAACCATCCTGCGTATCGTGGATTTTCAGGAGCCAGTCGGCCACTCCCAGCCACAGGTCCCAAAAAAAAACCATGGCCTTTTTCTCTCTCAAAAAAACCTCAGCTGCCCTGCTTCTGGATGGCAGATTGCAGGAGCCACTTGGTACTATCAAACCAGCCCGACTTGGCATTGGTGCCACCTTGGGTCTTTGGACCATCCTGCGTATCGTGGATTTTCAGGAGCCAGCCGGCCACTCCCAGCCGTAGGCTGCCAAACACAAACCACGGCCCTTTTCCCTGGCAAACAAAATTCAGATGGCCCGTTCTGGATGGCATATTGCAGGAGCTACATGGCACTGTCAAACCAGCCTAACTTGGCACTGGTGCCATCTTGGGTCTGCGAACCATCCTGCGTATCGTGGATTTTCAGGAGCCAGCCGGCCACTCCCAGCCACAATCTATCATACTCAAGCCATGGCACTTTTCCCTGCCTAACAAAACTCAGCTGCTCTGCTTCCGGATGGCAGATTGCAGGAGGCACTTGGTACTATCAAACCAGCCCGAATTGGCACTGGTGCCACCTTTGGTCAGGGAACCATCCTGCGTATCGTGTATTTTCAGGAGCCAACCGGCCACTCCAAGCCACAAGCCCTCAAACTAAAACCACGGCCCTTTTCTCTGGCAAACAAAACTCAGCTGCCCTGCATGTGTATGGCAGATTGCAGGAGCCACTTCGCAGTATGAAACCAGCCCAACTTGGCACTGGTGCCACCGAAATCTGGGAGCCATCCTGCGTGTCGTCAATTTTCAGGAGCCAAGCGGCCACTCCCAGCCACATGCTGCCAAACAAAAACCACGGCAGTTTTCACTGCCTAACAAAATTCAGATGCCCCGCTTCTGGATGGCAGATTGCAGGAGCTACCTGCACTGTAAAACCAGCCCGACTTGGCACTGGTGCCATCTTCGGTCTTAGAACCATCCTGCGTATCGTGGATTTTCAAGAGCCAGTCGGCCACTACCAGCCACAACTCCTCAAACTCAAACCACGGCCCTTTACTCTGGCAAACAAAACTCTGCTGCCCTGTTTCTGGATAGCAGATTGCAGGAGCCACTTGGTACTATCAAACCAGCCCAACTTGTCACTGGTGCCACCTTGTGTCTGGGAACCCTCCTGCGTATCGTGGATTTTCAGGAGCCAATCGGCCACTCACAGCCATGGGCTGCCAGACACAAACCACGGCCCTTTTCCCTTGCTAACAAAATTCAGCTGCCCCTCTTGGGGATGGCAGATTGCAGGAGGCATTTGGCACTGTCAAACCAGCCTGACTTTGAACTGGTGCCACCTTCGGTCAGGGAACCATCCTGTGTATCGTGGATATTCAGAAACCAGCCGTCCACTCCCAGCCATAGGCTGCCAAAAAAAACCCACGGCCATTTTCCCTGGCAAAAAAAATTCAGATTCCCCGTTCTGGATAGAAGATTGCAGGAGTTACTAGGCACTATCAAACCAGCCCGACTTGGCACTGGTGCCACGTTTGGTCTGGGAACCATCCTGCGTATCGTGGATTTTCAGGAGCCAGCCGGCCACTCCCAGTAATGGGCTGCCAAACACAAACCACGGCCCTATTCCCAGGCAAACAATATTCAGATGCCCGGCTTCAGGATGGGAGATTGCATGAGCCACTTGGCACTGTCAAATCAGCAGGACTTGGAACTAGTGCCACCTTCGGTCTGGGAACCATCCTGCGTATCGTGGATTTTCAGGAGCCAGCCGGCCACACCCAGCCATGGGCTGCCAAAGACAAACCACGGCCCTTTTCCATGCCTACCTAAAATTCAGATGCCCCTCTTGTGGATGGCAGATTGCAGGAGCTACGTGGCACTATCAAACCAGCCCTACTTGGAACTGGTGCCACCTTGGGTCTGGAAACCATCTTGTGTACCGTGGATTCTGAGGAGCCATCCGGCCACTCCCAGCCAGCAACCCTCCAACACAAACCACGGCCCTTTTCTCTGGCAAACAAAAGTCAGCTGCCCTGCTTCTGGATGGCAGTTTGCAGGAGCCATTTGGTGCTATCAAAACAGACTGACTTGGCAATGATGCCACGTTAGGTCTGGGGACCATCCTGCGTATCATGGATTTTCAGGAGCCAGCCGGCCACTCCCAGCCGCAGGCCCAAAAAAAAAATCACGGCCCTTTTCCCTGGCAAACAAAACTCAGCTGCCCTTCCTCTTGCTGGCAGGTTGCGATAGCCACTTGGTACTATCAAACCAGCACAACTTGGCACTGGTGCCACCTTCGGTCTGGGAACCATTCTGCGTATCGTGGATTTTCAGGAGCCAGACGGTCACTCTCAGCCACAAGCCCTCAAACTCAAACCATGGCCGTATTCTCTGGAAAACAAAACTCAGCTGCCCTGCTTCTGGAAGGTAGATTGCAGGAGCCACTTGGTACTCTCAAAACAGCCCAACTTGGCACTGGTGCCACCTTGGGTCTGGGAATCATCCTACGTATCGTGGATTTTCAGGAACCAGCCGGCCACTCCAAGCCACAAGACCTCAAACTCAAACCACGGCCCTTTTCTCTGGCAAAAAAAACTCAGCTGCCCTGCATCTGGATGGCAGATTGCAGGAGCCACTTGGTATTATCAAACCAGGCCCACTTGGCACTGGTGCCACCTTTGGTCTGGGAACCATCCTGCGTATCATGGATTTTCCTGAGCCAGCCGGCCACTCCAAGCCACAAGCCCTCAAACTCAAACCAAGGCCCTTTTCTCTGGCAAACAAAACTCAGGTGCCCTGCATCTGGATGGCAGATTGCAGGAGCCACTTGGTAGGATGAAACTAGCCCAACTTGGCACTGGTGCCACCTTGGGTCTGGGAGCCATCCTGCGTATCGTCGATTTTCAGGAGCCAAGCGGCCACTCCCAGCCATATGCTGCCAAACACAAACCACGGCAGTATTCCCTGCCTAACAAAATTCAGATGCCCCGCTAGTGGATGGCAGATTGCAGGAGCTACCTGCACTGTAAAACCAGCCCGACTTGGCACTGGTGCCACCTTCGGTCTGGGAACCCTCCTGCGTATCGTGGATTTTCAGGAGTCAGACGGCCACTCCCAGCAATGGGCTGCCAGATACAAACCACGGCCATTTTCCCTTGCTAACAAAATTCAGCTGCCCCTCTTGGGGATGGCAGATTGCAGGAGCCACTTGGTACTGTCAAACCAGCCTGACTTTGAACTGGTGCAACCTTCGGTGAGGGAACCATCCTGTGTATCGTGTATATTCAGGAGCCAGCGGTCCACTCCCAGCATTAGGCTGCCAAACAAAAACCACGGCCATTTTCCGTGGCAAAAATAATTCAGATGCCCCGTTCTGGATAGAAGATTGCAGGAGTTACTAGGCACTATCAAACCAGCCCAACTTGGCACTGGTGCCACTTTTGGTCTGGGAACCATCCTGCGTATCGTGGATTTTCAGGAGCCAGCCGGCCACTCCCAGGCATAGGCTGCCAAACAAAAACCACGGCCCTTTTTCCTGGCAAACAATATTCAGATGCCCGGCTTCTTGATGGCAGATTGTAGGAGCCACTTGGCACTGTCAAATCAGCAGGACTTGGAACTAGTGCCACCTTCGGTCTGGGAACCATCCTGCGTATCGTGGATTTTCAGGAGCCAGCCGGCCACACCCAGCCATGGGCTGCCAAACACACACCACGGCCCTTTTCCATGCCTACCAAAATTCAGATGCCCCTCTTGTGGATGGCAGATTGCAGGAGCTACTTGGCACTATCAAACGAGACCGATTTGGAACTGGTGCGAACTTTGTTCTGGGAACCATGTTGTGTATCGTGGATTTTGAGGAGCCAGCCGGCCACTCCCAGCCACAAGCCCTCAAACTCAAACCACGGCCCTTTTCTCTGGCAAACAAAACTCAGCTGCCCTCCTTCTGGATGGAAGATTGCAGGAGCCAATTGGTACTATCAAGCCAGCCTAACTTGGCATTGGTGCCACCTTGGGTCTGGGAACCATCCTGCGTATCGTGGATTTTCAGGAGCCAGCCGGCCACTCCCAACCACAAGCCCTCAAACTCAAACCATGGCCCTTTTCCCTGCCTAAGAATACTTAGCTGCCCTGCTTCTGGATGGCAGATTGCAGGAGCCGCTTGGTACTATCAAACCAGCCACACTGGGCACTGGTGCCGCCTTGGGTCTGGGAACCACCCTGTATATCGTGGATTTTCAGGAGCCAGCCGGCTACTCCCAGGCATGGGCTGACAAACACAAACCACGGCCCTTTCTCTGGCTAACAAAATTAAGATGCCCCTCTTCTGGATGGCAGATTGCAGGAGGTACTTGGCACTATCAAACCATCCCGACTTGGAACTGGTGCCACCTTGGGTCTGGGAACCATCTTGTGTATCGTGGATTCTGAGGAGCCAGCCGGCCACTCCCAGCCAGCAACCCTCCAACACAAACCACGGCCCTTTTCTCTGGCAAACAAAAGTCAGCTGCCCTGCTTCTGGATGGCAGATTGCAGGAGCCACTTGGTGCTATCAAAAGAGCCCGACTTGGCAATGATGCCACCTTAGGTCTGGGGACCATCCTGCGTATCGTGGATTTTCAGGAGCCAGCCGGCCACTCCCAGCCGCAGGCCCAAAAAAAAAACCACGGCCCTTTTCCCTGGCAAACAAAACTCAGCTGCCCCTCCTCTTTCTAGCAGGTTGCAGTAGCCACTTGGTACCATCAAACCAGCACAACTTTGCACTGGTGCCACCTTCGGTCTGGGTACCATCCTGCGTATCGTGGATTTTCAGGAGCCAGACGGCCACTCTCAGCCACAAGCCCTCAAACTCAAACCACGGCCATATTCTCTGGAAAACAAAACTCAGCTGCCCTGCTTCTGGAAGGTAGATTTCAGGAGCCACTTGGTACTCTAAAAACAGCCCAACTTGGCACTGGTGCCACCTTGGGTCTGGGAATCATCCTACGTATCGTGGATTTTCAGGAACCAGCTGGAAACTCCCAGCCACAAGCCCCAAAAACAAACTTCGGCCCGTTTCCCTGACAAACAAATCTCAGCAACCCCGCTTCTGGAGGGCAGATTGCAAGAGCCACTTGGTACTGTCAAACCAGCCCAACTTGGCACTGTTGCCACCTTGTGTCTGGGAACCATCCTGCGTATCGTGGATTTTCAGGAGCCAGGCAGCCACTCCCACCCACCAGCCCTCAAATTCAAACCACGGCCCTTTTCCCTTGCTAACAAAATTCAACTGCCCTGCTTCTGGATGGCAGATTGCAGGAGGCACTTGCTACTATCAAACCAGCCCAACTTGGCACTGGTGCAGCTTTGGGTCTTTGAACCATCCGGCATAACGTGGATTTTCCGAGGCCAGCCAGCCACTCCCAGCCATAGGCTGTCAAACACAAACCATGGTCCTTTTCCCTGGCTGACAAAATTCAGATGCCCCGCTTCTGGATGGCAGATTACAGACACCACTTGGCTCTGTCCAACGAGCCAGACTTAGCACTGGTGCCACTTTGGGACTGGGAACCATCCTGCGTATCGTGGATTTTCAGGACCAGCGGGCCACTCCCAGCCACAGGCCCCAAAAATAAAACCACGGCCCTTTTCCCCGTCAAAAAAACTCAGCTGCCCTGCTTCTGGATGGCAGATTGCAGGAGCCACTTGGTACTATCCAACCAGCCCGACTTGGCACTGGTGCCACCTTGCGTCTGCGAACCATCCTGCGTATCGTGGATTTTCAGGAGCCAGCCGGCCACTCCAAGCCACAATCCATCAAACTCAAACCATGGCCCTTTTCCCTGCCTAACAAAACTCAGCTGCTCTGCTTCCGGATGGCAGATTGCAGGAGGCACTTGGTACTATCAAAGCAGTCCGACTTGGCACTGGTGGCGCCTTGGGTCTGGGAACCACCCTGTGTATCGTGGATTTTCGGGAGCCATCCGGCCTCTCCCAGCCATGGGCTGCCAAACACAAACCACGGAACTTTTCTCTGGCAAACAAAATTCTGATGCCCCGCTTCTGGATGTCAGATTGCAGGAGCCACTTGGCACTATCAAACCAGCCCAACTTGGCACTGGTGCCACCTTGGGTCTGGGGACCATCCTGCGTATCGTGGATTTTCAGGAGCCAGCCGGCCACTCCCTGCCACAAGCCCTAAAACTTAAACCACAGCCCTTTTCTCTGGCAAAAAAAAAAACTCAGCTGCCCTGCTTCTGTATGGCTGATTTCAGGAGCCACTTGGTACTATCAAACCAGCCAAACTTGGCACTGGTGCCACCTTGGGTCTGGGGACCATCCTGCGTATCGTGGATTTTCAGGAGCCACCCGGCCACTCCCAGCCACAAGCCCTCAAACTCAAACCACGGCCGTTTTCTCTGGCAAACAAAACTCAGCTGCCCTGCTTCTGGATGGCAGATTGCAGGAGCCACTTGGTACCGTCAAAACAGCTCAACTTGGCACTGGTGCCACCTTGGGTCTGGGAACCATTCTGCGTATCGTGGGTTTTGAGAAGCCACCCTTCAACTCTTAGCCATGGGCTGCCAAACACAAACCACGACACTTTTCCCTGGCTAACAAAATTCAGATGCCCCGCTTCTAGATGGCAGATTGCAGGAGCCACTTGGCACTGTCCAACCAGCCCGACTTGGAACTGGGGACACATTGGGTCTGGGAACCATCCTGCGTATCGTGGATTTTCCTGAGCCAGTCGGCCACTCCAAGCCAGAGGCTGCCAAAAAAATCACGGCAGTTTTCCCTGGCTAACAAAATTCAGATGCCTCGTTCTGGATGGCAGATTGCAGGAGCTACTTGGCACTATCAAGCCAGACCGACTTGGCACTGGTGCCACCCTTGGTCTGGGAACAATCCTGCGTATCGTGGATTTTCAGGAGCCAGGCAGCCACTCCCAGACACATGCCCTCAAACTCAAACCACGGCCCTTTTGTTTGGAAAAAAAACCTCAGCTGACCTGCTTCTGCAAGGCAGATTGCAGGAGCCACTTGGCACTGTCAAACCAGCCCAACTTGGCACTGGTGCCAACTTGGGTCTTAGAACCATCCTGCGTATCGTGGATTTTCAGGAGCCAGCCGGCCACGCCCAGCCACAGGCCCCAAAAAAAAAACCACGGCCCTTTTCTCTGGCAAACAAAACTCAGGTGCCCTGCATCTGGATGGCAGATTGCAGGAGCCACTCTGTACTCTCAAAACAGCCCAACCTGGCACTGATTCCTCTTAGGTCTGGGAACCATCCTGCGTACCGTGGATTTTCAGGAGCCAGCCGGCCACTCCCAGCTGTGGTCTGCCAGACACAAACCATGGCCCTATTCCCTGGCTAACAAAATTCAGATGCCCCGCTTGGGGATGGCAGATTGCAGGACCCACTTGGCACTTTTAAACCAGCCTGATTTGGAACTGGTGCCACCTTGGGTCTGGGAACCATCCTGCGTATCGTTGATATTCAGGGGCCAGCCGGCCACTCCCTGCCATGGGCTGCCAGACACAAACCACGGCACTTTTCCCTGGCTAACAAAATTCAGATGCCCCTCTTGGGGATGGCAGATTGCAGGAGCCACTTGGCACTGTCAAACCAGCTTAATTTGGAACTGGTGCCACCTTCGGTCTGGGAACCATCCTGCGTATCGTGGATTTTCAGGAGCCAGCCGGCCACTCCAAGGCAGAGGCTGCCAAAAATTCACGGCAGTTTTCCCTTGCTAACAAAATTCAGATGCCTCGTTCTGGATGGCAGATTGCAGGAGCTACTTGGCAGTATCAAGCCAGACCGACTTGGCACTGGTGCCACCTTTGGTCTGGGAACCATCCTGCGTATCGTGGATTTTCAGGAGCCAGCCGGTCACTCCCAGACACAAGCCCTCAAACACAAACCACCCCCTTTTCTCTGGCAAACAAAACTCAGCTGCCCTGCTTCTGGATGGAAGATTGCAGGAGCCAATTGGTACTATCAAGCCAGCCTAACTTGGCATTGGTGCCACCTTGGGTCTGGGAACCATCCTGCGTATCGTGGATTTTCAGGAGCCAGCCGGCCACTCCCAACCACAAGCCCTCAAACTCAAACCATGGCCCTTTTCCCTGCCTAAGAATACTTAGCTGCCCTGCTTCTGGATGGCAGATTGCAGGAGCCGCTTGGTACTATCAAACCAGCCACACTGGGCACTGGTGCCGCCTTGGGTCTGGGAACCACCCTGTATATCGTGGATTTTCAGGAGCCAGCCGGCCACTCCCAGCCATGGGCTGACAAACACAAACCACGGCCCTTTCTCTGGCTAACAAAATTAAGATGCCCCTCTTCTGGATGGCAGATTGCAGGAGGTACTTGGCACTATCAAACCATCCCGACTTGGAACTGGTGCCACCTTGGGTCTGGGAACCATCTTGTGTATCGTGGATTCTGAGGAGCCAGCCGGCCACTCCCAGCCAGCAACCCTCCAACACAAACCACGGCCCTATTCTCTGGCAAACAAAAGTCAGCTGCCCTGCTTCTGGATGGCAGATTGCAGGAGCCACTTGGTGCTATCAAAAGAGCCCGACTTGGCAATGATGCCACCTTAGGTCTGGGGACCATCCTGCGTATCGTGGATTTTCAGGAGCCAGCCGGCCACTCCCAGCCGCAGGCCCAAAAAAAAAAACCACGGCCCTTTTCCCTGGCAAACAAAACTCAGCTGCCCCTCCTCTTGCTGGCAGGTTGCAGTAGCCACTTGGTACTATCAAACCAGCACAACTTTGCACTGGTGCCACCTTCGGTCTGGGTACCATCCTGCGTATCGTGGATTTTCAGGAGCCAGACGGCCACTCTCAGCCACAAGCCCTCAAACTCAAACCACGGCCATATTCTCTGGAAAACAAAACTCAGCTGCCCTGCTTCTGGAAGGTAGATTGCAGGAGCCACTTGGTACTCTAAAAACAGCCCAACTTGGCACTGGTGCCACCTTGGGTCTGGGAATCATCCTACGTATCGTGGATTTTCAGGAACCAGCTGGAAACTCCCAGCCACAAGCCCCAAAAACAAACTTCGGCCCGTTTCCCTGACAAACAAATCTCAGCAACCCCGCTTCTGGAGGGCAGATTGCAAGAGCCACTTGGTACTGTCAAACCAGCCCAACTTGGCACTGTTGCCACCTTGTGTCTGGGAACCATCCTGCGTATCGTGGATTTTCAGGAGCCAGGCAGCCACTCCCACCCACCAGCCCTCAAATTCAAACCACGGCCCTTTTCCCTTGCTAACAAAATTCAACTGCCCTGCTTCTGGATGGCAGATTGCAGGAGGCACTTGCTACTATCAAACCAGCCCAACTTGGCACTGGTGCCACTTTGGGTCTTTGAACCATCCGGCATAACGTGGATTTTCCGAGGCCAGCCAGCCACTCCCAGCCATAGGCTGTCAAACACAAACCATGGTCCTTTTCCCTGGCTGACAAAATTCAGATGCCCCGCTTCTGGATGGCAGATTACAGACACCACTTGGCTCTGTCCAACGAGCCAGACTTAGCACTGGTGCCACTTTGGGACTGGGAACCATCCTGCGTATCGTGGATTTTCAGGACCAGCCGGCCACTCCCAGCCACAGGCCCCAAAAATAAAACCACGGCCCTTTTCTCCGTCAAAAAAATTCAGCTGCCCTGCTTCTGGATGGCAGATTGCAGGAGCCACTTGGTACTATCCAACCAGCCCGACTTGGCACTGGTGCCACCTTGGGTCTGCGAACCATCCTGCGTATCGTGGATTTTCAGGAGCCAGCCGGCCACTCCAAGCCACAATCCATCAAACTCAAACCATGGCCCTTTTCCCTGCCTAACAAAACTCAGCTGCTCTGCTTCCGGATGGCAGATTGCAGGAGGCACTTGGTACTATCAAAGCAGTCCGACTTGGCACTGGTGGCGCCTTGGGTCTGGGAACCATCCTGTGTATCGTGGATTTTCGGGAGCCATCCGGCCTCTCCCAGCCATGGGCTGCCAAACACAAACCACGGAACTTTTCTCTGGCAAACAAAATTCTGATGCCCCGCTTCTGGATGTCAGATTGCAGGAGCCACTTGGCACTATCAAACCAGCCCAACTTGGCACTGGTGCCACCTTGGGTCTGGGGACCATCCTGCGTATCGTGGATTTTCAGGAGCCAGCCGGCCACTCCCTGCCACAAGCCCTAAAACTTAAACCACAGCCCTTTTCTCTGGCAAAAAAAAAAACTCAGCTGCCCTGCTTCTGTATGGCTGATTTCAGGAGCCACTTAGTACTATCAAACCAGCCAAACTTGGCACTGGTGCCACCTTGGGTCTGGGGACCATCCTGCGTATCGTGGATTTTCAGGAGCCACCCGGCCACTCCCAGCCACAAGCCCTCAAACTCAAACCACGGCCGTTTTCTCTGGCAAACAAAACTCAGCTGCCCTGCTTCTGGATGGCAGATTGCAGGAGCCACTTGGTACCGTCAAAACAGCTCAACTTGGCACTGGTGCCACCTTGGGTCTGGGAACCATTCTGCGTATCGTGGGTTTTGAGAAGCCACCCTTCAACTCTTAGCCATGGGCTGCCAAACACAAACCACGACACTTTTCCCTGGCTAACAAAATTCAGATGCCCCGCTTCTAGATGGCAGATTGCAGGAGCCACTTGGCACTGTCCAACCAGCCCGACTTGGAACTGGGGACACATTGGGTCTGGGAACCATCCTGCATATCGTGGATTTTCCTGAGCCAGCCGGCCACTCCAAGCCAGAGGCTGCCAAAAAAATCACGGCAGTTTTCCCTGGCTAACAAAATTCAGATGCCTCGTTCTGGATGGCAGATTGCAGGAGCTACTTGGCACTATCAAGCCAGACCGACTTGGCACTGGTGCCACCCTTGGTCTGGGAACAATCCTGCGTATCGTGGATTTTCAGGAGCCAGGCAGCCACTCCCAGACACATGCCCTCAAACTCAAACCACGGCCCTTTGGTTTGGAAAAAAAACCTCAGCTGACCTGCTTCTGCAAGGCAGATTGCAGGAGCCACTTGGCACTGTCAAACCAGCCCAACTTGGCACTGGTGCCAACTTGGGTCTTAGAACCATCCTGCGTATCGTGGATTTTCAGGAGCCAGCCGGCCACGCCCAGCCACAGGCCCCAAAAAAAAAACCACGGCCCTTTTCTCTGGCAAACAAAACTCAGCTGCCCTGCTTCTGGATGACAGATTGCAGGAGCCACTCTGTACTCTCAAAACAGCCCAACCTGGCACTGATTCCTCTTAGGTCTGGGAACCATCCTGCGTACCGTGGATTTTCAGGAGCCAGCCGGCCACTCCCAGCTGTGGTCTGCCAGACACAAACCATGGCCCTATTCCCTGGCTAACAAAATTCAGATGCCCCGCTTGGGGATGGCAGATTGCAGGACCCACTTGGCACTTTTAAACCAGCCTGATTTGGAACTGGTGCCACCTTGGGTCTGGGAACCATCCTGCGTATCGTTGATATTCAGGGGCCAGCCGGCCACTCCCTGCCATGGGCTGCCAGACACAAACCACGGCACTTTTACCTGGCTAACAAAATTCAGATGCCCCTCTTGGGGATGGCAGATTGCAGGAGCCACTTGGCATTGTCAAACCAGCTTAATTTGGAACTGGTGCCACCTTCGGTCTGGGAACCATCCTGCGTATCGTGGATTTTCAGGAGCCAGCCGGCCACTCCAAGGCAGAGGCTGCCAAAAATTCACGGCAGTTTTCCCTTGCTAACAAAATTCAGATGCCTCGTTCTGGATGGCAGATTGCAGGAGCTACTTTGCACTATCAAGCCAGACCGACTTGGCACTGGTGCCACCTTTGGTCTGGGAACCATCCTGCGTATCGTGGATTTTCAGGAGCCAGCCGGCCACTCCCAGACACAAGCCCTCAAACACAAACCACCCCCTTTTCTCTGGCAAACAAAACTCAGCTGCCCTGCTTCTGGATGGCAGATTGCAGGACCACTTGGAAACATCAAACCACACAGACTTAGCACTGGTGCCACCTTGGGTCTAGGAACCATCCTGCGTACCGTGGATTTTCAGGAGCCAGCCGGCCACGCCCAGCTATGGGCTGCCAGACACAAACCACGGCCCTATTCTCTGGCTAAAAAAATTCAGATGCCCCTCTTGGGGATGGCAGAATTCCCGAGCCACTTGGCACTGTCAAAGCAGCCTGACTTGGAACTGGTGCCACCTTGGGTCTGGGAACCATCCTGCGAATCGTGGATAATCAGGGGCCAGCCGGCCACTCCCAGCCATGGGCTGCCAGACACAAACCATGGCACTTTTCCCTGGCTAACAAAATTCAGATGCCCCTCTTGGGGATGGCAGATTGCAGGAGCAACTTGGCACTGTCAAACCAGCCTGATTTGGAACTGGTGCCACCTTCGGTCAGGGAACCATCCTGCGTATCGTGGATTATTCTGTGCCTGCCGGCCACTCCAAGCCAGAGGCTGCCAAAAATATCACGGCCGTTTTCCCTGGCTAACAAAATTCAGATGCCTCGTTCCGGATGGCAGATTGCAGGAGCTACTTGGCACTATCAAGCCAGACAGACTTGGCACTGGTGCCATCTTTGGTCTGGGAACCATCCTGCGTATCGTGGATTTTCAGGAGCCAGCCGGCCACTCCCAGCCACCAGCCCTCAAACACAAACCACACCCTTTTCCCTGGCAAACAAAACTCAGCTGCCCTGCTTCTGGATGGCAGATTGCAGGACCACTTGGAAACATCAAACGACACAGACTTAGCACTGGTGGCACCTTTGGTCTGGGAACCATCCTGCGTACCGTGGATTGTCAGGAGCCAACCTGCCACTCCCAGCTATGGGCTGCCAGACACAAACCACGGCCCTATTCTCTGTCTAACAAAATTCAGATGCCCCTCTTGGGGATGGCAGATGGCCCGAGCCACTTGGCACTGTCAAACCAGCCTGACTTTGAACTGGTGCCACCTTGGGTCTGGGAACCATCCTGCGAATCGTGGATAATCAAGGGCCAGCCGGCCACTCCCACCCATGGGCTGCCAGACAATAACCATGGAAGTTTTCCCTGGCTAACAAAATTCAGATGCCCCTCTTGGGGATGGCAGATTGCAGGAGCAACTTGGCACTGTCAAACCAGCCTGATTTGGAACTGGTGCCACCTTCGGTCAGGGAACCATCCTGCGTATCGTGGATTTTTCTGTGCCAGCCGGCCACTCCAATCCAGAGGCTGCCAAAAAAATAACGGCCGTTTTCCCTGGCTAACAAAATTCAGATGCCTCGTTCTGGATGGCAGATTGCAGGAGCTACTTGGCACTATCAAGCCAGACTGACTTGGCACTGGTGCCACCTTTGGTCTGGGAACCATCCTGCGTATCGTGGATTTTCAGGAGCCAGCCGGCCACTCCCAGCCACAAGCCCTCAAACACAAACCACCCCCTTTTCCCTGGCAAACAAAACTCAGCTGCCCTGCTTCTGGATGGCAGATTGCAGGACCACTTGGAAACATCAAACCACACAGACTTAGCACTGGTGGCACCTTTGGTCTGGGAACCATCCTGCGTACCGTGGATTTTCAGGATCCAACCTGCCACTCCCAGCTATGGACTGCCAGACACAAACCACGGCCCTATTCTCTGGCTAACAAAATTCAGATGCCCCTCTTGGGTATGGCAGATTGCCTAGCCCCTTGGCACTGTCAAACCAGCCTGACTTGGAATTTGTGCCACCTCGGGTCTGGGAAACATCATGCGTGTCGTGGATAATCAGGGGCCAGCCGCCACTCCCAGCCATGGGCTGCCAGACACAAACCATGGCACGTTTCCCTGGCTAACAAAATTCAGATGCCCCTCTTGGGGATGGCAGATTGCAGGAGCAACTTGGCACTGTCAAACCAGCCTGATTAGGAACTGGTGCCACCTTCGGTCAGGGAACCATCCTGCGTATCGTGGATTTTCCGGAGCCAGCCGGCCACTTCATGCCATAGGCTGCCAAACACAAACCACGGCACTTTTCCCTAGCTAACAAAATTCAGATGCCCCGCTTCTGGATGGCAGATTGCAGGAGGCACTTGGCTCTGTCCAACCAGCCAAACTTGGAACTGGGGACACCTTGAGTCTGGGAACCATCCTGCGTATCGTGGATTTTCAGGATCCAGCCAGCCACTTCATGCCATAGGCTTCCAAACACAAACCACTACCCTTTTTCCTGGCTAAAAAAATTCTGCTGCCCCGCTTCAGAACTGCCCCAAATTGCAGGAGCTACTTGGCACTATGAAACCACCACGACGTGGCACTGGTGCCACCTTCGGTCAGGGAACCATCCTGCGTATCGTGGATTTTCAGGAGCCAGCCGGCCACTCCAAGCAATAGGCTGCGAAACAAAAACCACGGCCTTTTTCCCTGGCTAACAAAATTCAGATGCCCCGTTCTGGATGGCAGATTGCAGGAGCCAATTGGTACTCTCAAAACAGCCCAACCTGGCACTGGTGCCCCCTCGGGTCTGGGAACCATCATGAGTATCGTGGATTTTCAGGAGCCAGCCGGCCACTCCCAGCCATTGCCTGCCAAACACAAACCACGGCCATTTTCCCTGGCTAACAAAATTCAGATGCCTTGTTCTGGATGGCAGATTGCAGGTGCACTTGGCACTGTCAAACCAGCCCGTCTTGGCACTGGTGCCACCTTTGGTCTGGGAACCATCCTGTGTATCGCGGATTTTCAGGAGCGAGCCGGCCACTCCCAGCCACAAGCCCTCAAACTCAAACCAAGGCTTTTTTGTCTGGCAAAACAAACTCAGCTGCCCTGGTTCTGGATGGCACATTGCAGGAACCATTTGCTACTATCAAACCAGCACAACTTGGCACTGGTGCCACTTTGGGTCTGGGAACCATCCTGCGTAACATGGATTTTCAGGAGCAAGCCGGCCACTCCCAGCCAGAAGCCCTCAAACTCAAACGACGGCTTTTTTGTCTGGCAAACCAAAATCTGTTGCCCTGCTTCAGGATGGCACATTGCAGGAGCCAATTGGTGCTATCAAACCAACACAACTTGGCACTGGTGCCACTTTGGGTCTGGGAACCATCCTGCATATCGTGAATTTTCAGGAGCCAGCCGGCCACTCCAAGCCGTAGGCTGCCAAACAAAAACCACGGCCCTTTTCCCTGGCGAACAAAATTCAGATGCCCCTCTTCAGGTGGCAGATTGCAGGAGGCAATGGGCACTGTCAAACCAGGCCTACTTGGAACTGGTGCCACCTGGGGTCTGGGAACCATCCTGCGTACCGTGGATTTTCAGGAGGCAGCCGGCCACTCCCAGCCATGGGCTGCCAAACAAAAACCACAGCCCTTTTCCCTGCCTAACAAATTTCAGATGCCCAGCTTCTGCAAGGCAGATTGCAGGAGGTACCTGCCACTCCCAGCTATGGGCTGCCAGACACAAACCACGGCCCTAATCTCTGGCTAACAAAATTCAGATGCCCCTCTTGGGGATGGCAGATTGCCGAGCCCCTTGGCACTGTCAAACCAGCCCAACTTGGCACTGGTGCCACTTTCGGTCTGGGAACCATCCTGCGTATCGTGGATTTTCAGGAGTCAAGCAGCCACTCCCAGCAACAAGCCTTCAAACTCAAACCACCCCCGTTTCTCTGTCCAACAAAACTCAGCTGCCCTGCTTCCGGATGGCAGATTACAGGAGTCACTTAGTACTATCAAACCAGCCCGACTTGGCACTGGTGCAACCTTAGGTCTGGGATCCATCCTGCGTATAATGGATTTTCAGGAGCCAGCCGTCCACTCCCAGCCATGGGCTGCCAAACACAAACCACGGCCCTTTTCCCTGGCTTACCAAAATCAGATGCCCCGCTTCTGGTTGGCAGATTGCAGGAGCTACTTGGCACTGTCAAACCAGCCTAACCTGGCACTGGTGCCACCTTCGGTCTGGGAACCATCCTGCGTATCGTGGATTTTCAGGAGTCAAGCAGCCACTCCCAGCCACAAGCCCTGAAACTCAAACCATGAGCCTTTTCTCTGGCAAACAAAATTCAGATGCCCTGCTTCTGGATGGCAGATTGCAGACGCCACTTTGCTCTGTCCAACCAGCCCAACTTGGCACTGGTGCCTCTATGGGTCTGGGAACCATCCTGCGTATCATGGATTTTCAGGAGCCAGTTCGCCGCTCCCAGCCATAGGCTGCCAAACACAAAGCACGGCCCTTTTCCCTGGCTAACAAAATTCAGATGCCCCGTTCTGGATTGCAGATTGCAGGAGATACTTGGCACTATCAAACCAGCCCGACTTTGCACTGGTATGGGAAATATCGTGGGTATCGTGGATTTTCAGGGGCCAGCCGGCCACTCCCAGCCACAGGCCCTCAAACTCAAACCACGGCCCTGTTCTCTGGCAAACAAAACTCAGCTGCCCTGCTTCTGGATGGCTTATTGCAGGAGCCACTTGGTACTATCAAACCAGCCCGACTTGGAACTGGTGCCACCTTGGATCTGGGAACCATCCTGCGTATCGTGGATTTTCAGGAGCCACCCGGCACTCCCAGCCATATGCTGCCAAACACAAACCACGGCCCTTTTCCCTGCCTAACAATATTCAGATGCCCCTCTTGTGGATGGCAGATTGCAGGAGCTACTTGGCACTGTAAAACCAGCCGGACTTTGCAGTGGTGCCACCTTGGGTCTGGGAATCATCCTGCGTATCGTGGATTTTAAGGAGCCAGCCGGCAAATCCCAGCCACAGGAACCAAAAATGAACCACTGCCCTTTTCTCTGGCAAACAAAACTCAGCTGCCCTGCTTCTGGATGGCAGATTGCAGGAGCCACTTGGTACTGTCAAACCAGCCCAACTTAGCACTGGTGCAACCTTAGGTCTGGGAAACATCCTGCGTATCATGGATTTTCAGATGCCAGCCGGCCACCCCCAGCAACAGGCCCCAAAAAAAAATCTCGGCACTTTTTTCTGGCAAACAAAACTCAGCTGCTCTGCTTCTGGATGGCTGATTGCAGGAGCCACTTGGTACTATCAAACCAGCCTAAATAGGCACCGGTGCCACCTTGGGTCTGGGAACCATCCTGCGTATCGTGGATTTTCAGGAGCCAGCGGGCCACTCACAGCGATAGGCTGCCAAACAAAAACCACGGCCATTTTCCCTGGCTAACAAAATTCATATGCCTTGTTCTGGATGGAAGATTGCAGGAGCCACTTGGCACTATCAAACCAGCCCGACTTGGCACTGGTGCCACCTTTGGTCTGGGAACTATTTTGTGTATCGCAGATTTTCAGGAGCGAGCCGGCCACTCCCAGCCACAAGCTCTCAAACTCAAACCACGGCCCTGTTCTCTGGCAAACAAAACTCAGCTGCCCTGCTTCTGGATGGCTGATTGCAGGAGCCACATGGTACTATCAAACCAGCATGACTTGGCAGTGGTGCCACCTTGGGTCCGGGAGCCATCCTGCGTATCGTGGATTTTCAGGAGCCAGCCGGCCACACACAGCCATAGGCGGCCAAACACAAACCTCGGCCATTTTCCCTGGCTAACCAAATTCAGATTCCCCGCTTCAGGATGGCAGATTACAGACACCACTTGGCTCTGTCCAACCAGGCCGACTTGGCACTGGTGCCACCTTGGGTCTTGGAACCAACCTGCGTATCCTGGATTTTCAGGAGCCAGCCGGCCACTCCCAGCCATAGGCTGCCAAACAAAATCCACAGCCCTTTTCCCTGGCTAACGAAATTCAGATGCCCCGTTCTGGATGGCATATTGCAGGAGGTATTTGGCACTATCAAACCAGCCTAGACTTGGCACTGGTGCCAACTTTGGTCTGGGAAACATCCTGCGTATCGTGGATTTTCAGGAGCCAGCTGGCCACTCCCAGCAGCAAGCCCTCAAACTCAAACCACGGCCCTTTTCTCTGGTAAACAAAACTCAGCTGCCCTGCTTCTGGATGGCAGATTGCAGAAGCCACTTGGTAATGTCAAAACAGCCCAACTTGGCACTGGTGACACCTTCGGTCTGGAAACCATACTGCGTATCGTGGATTTTGAGGAGCCAGCCGGCCACTCCATGCCATGGGCTGCCAAACAAAATCCACGGCCTTTTCCCTGGCTAAAAAATTTCAGATACCTTGCTTCTGGATGGCAGATTGCAGACGCCACTTGGTACTGTCAAACCAGCCCAACTTAGCACTGGTGCAACCTTAGGTCTGGGATACATCCTGCGTATCATGGATTTTCAGAAGCCAGCCGGCCACCCCCAGCCACAGGCCCCAAAAACAAACCTCGGCCCTTTTTTCTGGCAAACAAAACTCAGCTGCTCTGCTTCTGGATGGCAGATTGCAGGAGCCACTTGGTACTATCAAACCTGCCCGACTTGGAACTGGTGCCACCTTGGGTCTGGGAACCATTTTGTGTATCGCAGATTTTCAGGAGCGAGCCGGCCACTCCCAGCCACAAGCTCTCAAACTCAAACCACGGCTTTTTCTCTGGCAAACCAAACTCAGCTGCCCTCCTTCTGTATGGCACATTGCAGGAGCCACTTCGTACTATCAAACCAGCACAACTTGGCACTGGTGCTACCTTGGGTCTGGGAACCATCCTGCATAACTTGGATTTTCAGGAGCAAACCGGCCACTCCCAGCCAGAAGCCCGCAAACTCAAACCACGGCTTTTTTGTCTGGCAAACCAAACTCAGATTCCCTGCTTTTGCATGGCACATTGCAGGAGCCACTTGGTACTATCAAACCAGCACAACTTGGCACTGGTGCCACCTTGGGTCTGGGAACCATCCTGCGTATCTTGGATTTTCAGGAGCCAGCCGGCCACTACAAGCCATAGACTGCAAAACAAAAACCACGGCCCTTTTCCCTGGCAAACAAAATTCAGATGCGTCTCTTCTGGTGGCAGTTTGCTGGAGCCACTGGGCACTGTCAAAACAGGCCTTCTTGGAACTGGTGCCACCTTCGGTCTGGGAACCATCCTGCGTATCGTGGATTTTAAGGACCCAGCCGGACACTCCCTGCCATGGGCTGCCAAACAAAAACCACAGCCCTTTTCCCTGCCTAACCAAATTCAGATGCCCCGCTTCTGGATGCCAGATTGCAGGAGCTATTTGGCACTGTCAAACCAGCCCAACTTGGCACTGGTGCCACCTTCGGTCTGGGAACCATCCTCCGTATCGTTGATTTTTAGGAGTCAAGCAGCCACTCCCAACCACAAGCCCTGAAACTCAAACCATGGCCCTTTTACCTCGCAAACAAAATTCTGATGCCCTGCTTCTGGATGGCAGATTGCAGACGCCACTTGGCTCTGTCCAACCAGCCCAACTTGGCACAGGTGCCACCTTGGGTCTGGGAACCATCCTGCGTATCGTGGATTTTGAGGAGCCAGCCGGCCACTGCCAGCCACAAGCCCTCAAAATCAAACCACACACTTCTCTCTGTCAAACAAAACTCAGCTGCTCTGATTCTGGATGGCAGATTGCAGGGCCACTTTGTATTATCAACCCATCTCAACTTGGCACTGGTGCCACCTTCTGTCTGGGAACCATCCTGCGTATTGTGGATTTTCAGGAGCCATCTGGCCACTCCAAGCCTTAGGCTGCCAAACACAAGCCACGGCCCTTTTCCCTGGTAACAAATTTCAGATGCCCCGTTCTGGATTGCAGATTGCAGGAGATACTTGGCACTATCAAACCAGCCCGAATTTGCACTGGGGCCACTTTGGTATGGGAACCATCCTGCGTATCGTGGATTTTCAGGAGCCAGCCGGCCACTCCCAGCCGCAAGCCCTCAAACTCAAACCACGGCACTTTTCCAGGCCTAAAAAAACTCAGCTGCCCTGCTTCTGGATTGAAGATTACAGGAGCCACTTGGTACTATCAAACCAGCCCAACTTGGCACTGGTGCCACCTTGGGTCTTGGAACCATCCTGCGTATCGTGGATTTTCAGGAGCCCGCCAGCCACTCCCAGCCATAGGCTGCCAAACACAAACCAGAGCCCTTTTCCCAGGCAAACAAAATTCAGATGCCCCTCTTCTGGATGTCAGATTGCAGGAGCTACTTGTCACTGTCAAACCAGTCTGACTTGGAACTGCTGCCACCTTGGGTCTTGGAACCATCCTGCGTATCGTGGATTTTTATGAGCCAGCGGGCCGCTCCCAGCCATAGGCTGCCAAACACAAACCACAGCTCTTTTCCCTGGCAAACATAATTCAGATGCCCCTCTTCTAGATTGCAGATTGCAGGAGATACTTGGCACTAACAAACCAGCCCGACTTGGCAATGGTGCCACCTTCGGTCTTGGAACCATCCTGCGTATCGTGGATTTTCAGGAGCCAGCCGTCCACTCCAAGCCATGGGCTGCCAGACTCAAACCACGGCACTTTTCCCTGGCTAACAAAATTCAGATGCCCCTCTTCTGGATGGCAGATTGCAGCAGCCACTTGGCACTGTCCGACCAGCATGACTTGACACTGGTGCCATCTTTGGTCTGGGAACCATCCTGCGTATCCGGGATTTTCAGGAGCCAGCTGGCCAGTCCCTGTCACAGGCCCCAGAGAAATACCTCGGCCCGTTTCCCTGAAAAATAAATCTCAGCAACCCCGCTTCTGGACGGCAGATTGCAGGAGCCACTTGGCACGGCACTCTCAAAACATCCCAACTTTGAATTGGTTCCACCTTCGGTCTGGGAACCATCCTGCATATCGTGGATTTTCAGGAGCCCGCCGGCCACTACCAGCCACAGGCCCAAAACACAAACCTCGGCCCGTTTTCCTGACAAACAAAGGTCATCTAACCTGCTTCTAGATGGCAGATTGCAGGAGCCACTTGGCTCTGTCCAACCAGCCCAACTTGGAACTGGTGCCACCTTGGGTCTTCGAAGCATCTTGCTTATCGTGGTTTTTCAGGAGCCCGCCGGCCACTCCCTTCCATAGGCTGCCAAACACAAACCACGGCTATTTTCCCTGCCTAACAAAGTTCAGATGCCCCGTTCTTGATAGCAGATTGCAGGAGCTACTTGGCACTATCAAACCAGACCGACTTGGCACTGGTGCCAACTTTGGTCTGGGAACCATCCTGCGTATCGTGGATTTTCAGGAGCCAGCAGGCCACTCCCAGCCACAAGCCCTGAAACTCAAACCACGGCCTTTTTCTCTGGCAAACACAACTCAGGTGCCCTGCTTCTGGATGGCAGATCCCAGGAGCCACTTGTTACTATCAAACCAGCCCAACACATAACTAGTGCCACCTTGGGTCTGGGAACCATCCGGCATACTGTGGATTTTCAGGAGCCAGCCGGCCACTCCCAGCCACAGGCCCTAAAAACAAACCTCGGCCCGTTTGCCTGACAAACAAAGCTCAGCTAACCCGCTTCTAGATGGCAGATTGCAGGAGCCACTTGGCACTATCAAACCAGACCGACTTTGCACTGGTGCCACCTTTGGTATGGGAACCATTCTGCTTATCGGGGCTTTTCAGGAGCCAGCCTGCCACTGCCAGCCACAAGACCTCAAACTCAAACCACCCCCTTTTCTCTGTCAAACAAAACTCAGCTGCCCTGCTTCTGGATGGCAGATTGCAGGACCACTTTGTACAATCAAACCAGCCCAACTTGGCATTTGTGACACCTTTGGTCTGTGAACCATCCTGCGTATCGTGGATTTTCAGGAGCCAGGTGGCCACTCCAAGCCATAGGCTGCCAAACACAAACCACAGCCCTTTTCCCTGGCTAACAAAATTCAGATGTCCCGCTTCTGGATGGCAGATTGCAGGAGCGACTTTGCACTGTCAAACTAGCCCGACTAGGAACTGGTGACACCTTGGGTCTGAGAACCATCCTGCGTATCGTGGGTTTTCAGGAGCCAGCAGGCCACTCCCAGCCAGAGGCTGCCAAACAAAAACCACGGCACTTTTCCCTGCCTAAAAAAATTCAGATGCCCCTCTTGTGGATGGCAGATTGCAGGAGCTAGTTGGCACTGCCAAACCAGCACAACTTGGCAGTGGTGCCACCTTGGGTCTTTGAACCATCCTGCGTATCGTGGATTTTCAGGAGTCAGCCGGCCACTCCCAGCGATGGGCTGCCAAACACAAACCACAGCCCTTTTCCCTGCCTAACCAAATTCAGATGCCCCGCTTCTGGATGGCAGATTGCAGGAGCTACTTGGCACTGTCAAACCAGCACAACTTGGCACTGGTCCCACCTTTGGTCTGGGAACCATCCTGCGTATCGTGGATTTTCAGGAGCCAGCCAGACACTCCCTGCCACAGGCCCCAAAAAAAATCCTCGGCCCGTTTCCCTGACAAACGAATCTCAGCAACACTGCTTCTGGACGGCAGATTGCAGGAGCCATTTTGTACTGTCAAACCAGCCCAACTTGCCACTGGTGCCACCTTGGGTCTGGAAACCATCCTGCGTATCATGGATTTTCAGGAGCCAGCCGGCCACTCCCAGCCAGAAGCCCTGAAAATCAAACCACGGCGATTTTCTCTGGCAAACAAAACTCAGCTGCCCTGCTTCTAGATGGCAGATTGCAGGAGCTACTTGGTACTACCAAACCAGCCCGTCTTGGAAATGGTGCCACCTTCGGCCTGGGAACCATCCTGTGTATCGTGGATTTTCAGGAGCCAGCCAGCCACTCCCAGCCATGGGTTGCCAGACACAAACCACGGACCCTTTCCCTGGCTAACAAAATTCAGATGCCCCTCTTCTTGATGGCAGATTGCAGGCGCCACTTTGCACTGTAAAACCAGCCCGACTTGGAACTGGTGCCACCTTGGGTCTGGGAACCATCCTGCGTATCGTGGATTTTTAGGAGCCAGCCGGCCTCTCCCAGCCATAGGCTGCCAAACACAAACCACGGCCCTTTTCCCTGCCTAACAAAATTCAGATGCCCCGTTCTGCATGGGGGATTGCAGGAGCTACTTGGCACTGTCAAACCAGCACAACTTGGCACTGGTGCCACCTTGGGTCTAGGAACCATCCTGCGTATCGTGGATTTTAAGGAGCCAGCCGGCCACTCCCAGCCACAAGCCCTGAAACTCAAACCACGGCCATTTTCTCTGGCAAAAAAAATTCAGATGCCCTGCTTCTGGATGGCAGATTGCAGGAGCCACTTGGTACTATCAAACCAGCCCAACTTGGAACTGGTCCCACCTTGGGTCTTTGAACCATCCGGCATAACGTGGATTTTCTGGAGCCAGCCGGCCACTCCCTGCCATAGCCTGCCGAACAGAAACCACGGCGCTTTTCCCTGGTTGACAAAATTCAGATGCCCCTCTTCTGGATGGCAGATTGCAGGAGCCACTTGGCACTGTCAAAGCAGCCCGACTAGGAAATGGTGACACCTTGGGTCTGGGAACCATCCTGCGTATCGTGGATTTTCCGGAGCCAGCCGGCCACTCCCAGCCAGAGGCTGCCAAACAATAACCACGGCCCTTTTCCCTGCCTAACAAAATTCAGATGCCCCGTTCTGGATGGCAGATTGCAGGAGCTACTTGGCACTATCAAACCAGCCCAACTCTGAACTGGTGGACCTTGGGTCTGGGAACCATCCTGAATACCGTGGATTTTCAGGAGCCAGCCGGCCAATTTCAGCCACAAGTCCTCAAACTCAAACCACGGCCCTTTTCTCTGGCAAACAACACTCACCTGCCCTGCTTCTGGATGGCAGATTGCAGATGCAACTTGGCTCTGTCCAACCAGCCCAACTTGGCACTGGTGCCACCTTGGGTCTGGGAACCATCCTGCGTATCGTAGATTTTCAGGAGCCAGCCGTCCACCCCCAGCCACAGGCCCAAAAGAAAAACCTCGGCCAGCTTGCCTGACAAACAAAGCTCTGCACAACCGCTTCTAGATGGCAGATTGCAGGAGCCACTTGGCACTATCAGACCAGACTGACTTGGCACTGGTGCCACCTTTGCTCTGGGAACCATCCTGCGTATCGTGGATTTTCAGGAGCCAGCCGGCCACTCCCAGCCACAAGCCCTCAAACTCAAACCACCCCATTTTCTCTGTCAACCAAAACTCAGCTGCCCTGCTTTTGGATGGCAGACTGCAGGACCACTTGGTACTATCAAAGCAGCCCAACTTGGCACTGCTGCCACATTGGCTCTGAGAACCATGCTGCGTATCATGGATTTTCAGGAGCCAGCTGGCCACTCCAAGTCATTGCCTGCCAAACACAAACCACGGCCCTTTCCCGGGCTAATAAAATTCAGATGACTTGTTCTGGATTGCAGATTGCAGGAGATACTTGGCACTATCAAACCAGCCCGACTTTGCACTGGGGCCACCTTTGGTATGGGAACCATCCTGCGTATTGTGGATTTTTTGGAGCCAGCTGGCCACTCCCAGCCGTAAGCCCTCAAACTCAAACAACGGCTTTTTTGTCTGGCAAAACAAACTTAGCTGCCCTGCTTCTGGATGGCAGATTGCAGGAGCCACTTGGTACAATCAAACCAGCCCAACTTGGCACAGGTGCCACCTTTGGTCTGGGAACCATCCTGCGTATCGTGGAATTTCAGGAGCCACTTGGGCACTCCCAGCCATGGGCTGGCAGACAAAAACCACGGCCCTATTTCCTTCCTAAAAATGTTCAGATGCCCCTCTTGGGGATGGAGATTGCAGGAGCTACTTGGCACTTGCACACCAGGCCGACATGGCACTTGTGCGAACTTCGGTCTGGGAACCATACTGCGTATCGTGGATTTTCAGGAGCCAGCCGGCCATTCCCAGCCACAAGCCCTCAAACTCAAACCACGGCCCTTTTCTCTGGCAAACAAAACTCAGCTGCCCTGCTTCTGGACGGCAGATTGCAGGAGCCACTTGGTACTGTCAAACCAGCCCAACTTTCCACTGGTGCCACCTTGGGTCTGGAAACCATCCTGCGTATCTTGGATTTTCAGGAGCCAGCCGGCCACTCCCAGCCAGAAGCCCTGAAAATCAAACCACGGCGATTTTCTCTGGCAAACAAAACTCAGCTGCCCTGCTTCTGGATGGCAGATTGCAGGAGCTACTTGGTACTACCAAACCAGCCCGTCTTGGAACTGGTGCCACCTTCGGTCTGGGAACCATCCTGCGTATCGTGGATTTTCAGGAGCCAGGCAGCCACTCACAGCCACAAGCCCTTAAACTCAAACCATGGCCCTTTTCTCTGGCAAACAAAACTCAGCAGCCCTGCTTCTGGATGGCAGATTGCAGGAGCCACTTGGTACTATCAAACCAGCCCAACTCTGCACTGGTGCCACCTTGGGTCTTTGAACCATCCTGCGTATCGTGGATTTTCAGGAGCCCGCCGGCAAATCCCAGCCACAGGCTGCCAAACACAAACCACAGCCCTTTTCCCTGGCTAACACAACTCAGATGCCCCTCTTCTGGATGGCAGATTGCAGGAGCTACTTGGCACTGTCAAACCAGTCCGACTTGGAACTGGTGCCACCTTGGGTCTAGGAACCATCCTGCGTATCGTGGATTTTCAGGAGCCAGCAGGCCACTCCCTGCCATAGGCTGCCAAACAAAAACCATGGCCCTTTTCCCTGCCTAACAAAATTCAGATGGCCCGTTCTGGATGGCAGATTGAAGGAGTTACTTGCATCTATCAAACCAGCCCGACTTGGCACTGGTGCCACCTTGGGTCGGGGAACCATCCTGCGTATCGTGGATTTTCAGGAGCCAGCCGGCCACTCCAGCCATTGGCTGCCAAACACAAAACACGGCCCCTTTCCCTGGCTAACAAAATTCAGATGCCCCGCTTCTGGATGGCAGATTACAGGAGCCACTTTGCACTGTAAAACCAGCCAGACTTGGCACTGGTGCCACCTTGGGTCTGGGAACCATCCTGCGTATCATGGATTTTTAGGAGCCAGCCGGCCTCTCCCAGCCGCAAGACCTCAAACTCAAACAACGGCTTTTTTGCCTGGCAAAACCAACTCAACTGCCCTGCTTCTGGATGGCAGATTTCAGGAGGCATTTGGTACTATCAAACCAGCCCGACTTGGCACTGGTTCCACCTTGGGTCTTTGAACCATCCTGCGTAACGTGGATTTTCAGGAGCACGCCGGCTACTTCCAGCCATAGGGTGCCAAACACAAACCACAGCCCTTTTCCCTGGCTAACAAAACTCAGATGCCCCTCTTCTGGATGGCAGATTGCAGGAGCAACTTGGCACTGTCAAACCAGTCCGACTTGGAACTGGTGCCACCTTGGTTCTGGGAATCATCCTGCAATTCGTGGATTTTCAGGAGCCAGTAGGCCACTCCCAGCCATAGGCTGACAAACACAAACCACGGCCCTTTTCCCTGGCAAACAAAATTCAGATGGCCCGTTCTGGATGGCAGAATGCAGGAGTTACTTGGCACTATCAAACCAGCCCGAGTAGGCACTGGTGCCACGTTTGGTCTTGGAACCATCCTGCATATCGTGGATTTTCACGAGCCAGCCGGCCTCTCCCAGCCATGGGCTTCCAAACACAAACCACGGACCTTTTACCTGCCTAACAATATTCCGATGCCCCCGTTCTGGATGGCAGATTGCAGGAGCTACTTGGCACTGTCAAACAAGCCTGACTTGGCACTGGTGCCACCTTCGGTCTGGGAAACATCTTGCGTATCATGGATTTTCAGGAGCCACCCGGCCACTCCTTGCCACAAGCCCTCAAACTAATACCACGGCCCTTTTCTCTGACAAACAAAACTCAGCTGCCCTGCTTCTGGATGGCAGATACAGGAGACACTTGGTACAGTCAAACCAGCCACACTCTGAACTGGTGCCACCTTTGGTCTGGGAACCATCCTGCGTATCGTGGATTTTCACGAGCCAGCCGACCACTCCCAGCCATAGCCGGCCAAACACAAACCATTGCCCTTTTCCCTGGCTGACAAAATTCAGATGCCCGGCTTCTGGATGGCAGATTGCAGGAGCCACTTGGCACTGTTAAACCAGCCCGACTACGAACTGGTGACACATTAGTTCTGGGAACCATCCTGCGTATCGTGGATTTTCTGGAGCCAGCCGGCCACTCCCTGCCACAGGCCCCAAAAAACAACCTCGGCCCGTTTCCCTGACAAACGAATTTCAGCAACCCTTTTTCTGGACGGCAGATTGCAGGAGCCACTTTGTACTGTCAAACCAGCCCAACTTGGCACTGGTGCTACCTTAGGTCTGGGAAGCATCCTGCGTATCGTGGATTTTCAGGAGCCAGCCAGCCACTCCCAGCCATGGGTTGCCAGACACAAACCACGGACCCTTTCCCTGGCTAACAAAATTCAGATGCCCCTCTTCTGGATGGCAGATTGCAGGCGCCACTTTGCACTGTAAAACCAGCCCGACTTGGAACTGGTGCCACCTTGGGTCTAGGAACCATCCTGCGTATCGTGGATTTTCAGGAGCCAGCCGGCCACTCCCAGCCACAAGCCCTGAAACACAAACCACGGCCCTTTTCCCTGCCTAACAAAATTCAGATGCCCCGTTCTGCATGGCGGATTGCAGGAGCTACTTGGCACTGTCAAACCAGCACAACTTGGAACTGGTCCCACCTTGGGTCTTTGAACCATCCGGCATAACGTGGATTTTCAGGAGCCAGCCGGCCACTCCCTGCCATAGGCTGCCGAACAGAAACCACGGCGCTTTTCCCTGGCTGACAAAATTCAGATGCCCCGCTTCTGGATGGCAGATTGCAGGAGCCACTTGGCACTGTCAAAGCAGCCCGACTAGGAAATGGTGACACCTTGGGTCTGGGAACCATCCTGCGTAACGTGGATTTTCCGGAGCCAGCCGGCCACTCCCAGCCAGAGGCTACCAAACAATAACCACGGCCCTTTTCCCTGCCTAACAAAATTCAGATGCCCCGTTCTGGATGGCAGATTGCAGGAGCTACTTGGCACTATCAAACCAGCCCAACTCTGAACTGGTGGACCTTGGGTCTGGGAACCATCCTGAATACCGTGGATTTTCAGGAGCCAGACGGCCACTCCCAGCCATTGGCTGCCAAACACAAACCACGGAACTTTTCCCTGCCTAACAAAATTCAGATGCCCCGCTTCTGGATGGCAGATTGCAGATGCAACTTGGCTCTGTCCAACCAGCCCAACTTGGCACTGGTGCCACCTTGGGTCTGGGAACCATCCTGCGTATCGTAGATTTTCAGGAACCAGCTGGCCACCCCCAGCCACAGGCCCAAAAGAAAAACCTCGGCCAGCTTGCCTGACAAACAAAGCTCTGCACAACCGCTTCTAGATGGCAGATTGCAGGAGCCACTTGGCACTATCAGACCAGACCGACTTGGCACTGGTGCCACCTTTGCTCTGGGAACCATCCTGCGTATCACGGATTTTCAGGAGCCAGCCGGCCACTCCCAGCCATTGCCTGCCAGACACAAACCACGGCCTTTATCCCTGGCTAACAAAATTCAGATGCCCCGCTTCTTGATGGCAGATTGCAGGAGCCACTTGGCACTCTCAAACCAGCCCGACTTGGAACTGGTGCCACCTTTGGTCTGGGAACCATCCTGTGTATCGTGGATTTTCAGGAGCCAGCCGGCCAATTTCAGCCACAAGTCCTCAAACTCAAACCACGGCCCTTTTCTCTGGCAAACAACACTCACCTGCCCTGCTTCTGGATGGCAGATTGCAGGAGCCACTTGGTACAATCAAACCAGCCAAACTTGGCACTGGTGCCACCTTGGGTCTGGGAACCATCCTGCGTATTGTGGATTTTCAGGAGCCAGCCGGCCACTCCCAGCCATAGGCTACCAGACACAATCCACGGCCCTTTTCCCTGCCTAAAAATATTCAGATGCCCCTCTTGGGGATGGCAGATTGCAGGAGCTACTTGGCACTTGCATATCAGGCCGACATGGCACTTATTCCAACTTCGGTCTGGGAACCATCCTGCGTATCGTGGATTTTCAGGAGCCAGCCGGCCATTCCTAGCCACAAGCCCTCAAACTCAAACCACGGCCCTTTTCTCTGGCAAACAAAACTCACCTGCCCTGCTTCTGGATGGCAGATTTCAGACGCCACTTGGAACTCTCAAACCAGTCCAACTTGGAACTGGTGCCACATTGGGTCTGGGAACCACCCTTTGTATCGTGGATTTTCGGGAGCCAGCCGGCAACTCCCAGCCATGGGCTGACAAACACAAACCATGACCCTCTTCCCTGCCTAACAAAATTCAGATGCCCCTCTTGGGGATGGCAGATTACAGAAAACTCTTGGATCTGTCCAACCTGCCAGAATTGGCACTGGTGCCAACTTGGGTCTGGGAACCATCATGCATATCGTGGATTTTCAGGAGCCAGCCGGCCATTCCCAGCTGAGGGCCCCAAAAAAAAAACCACGGCCCTTTTGTCTGCCAAACAAAACTCAGCTGCCCTGCTTCTGGATGGCAGATTGCAGGACCACTTGGTACTATCAAACCAGCCCAACTTGGCACTGGTGCCACCTTCGGTCTGGAAACTATCCTGCGTATCGTGGATTTTCAGGAGCCAGCCAACCACTCCCAGCCATGGGCTGCCAAACACAAACTACTGCCCTTTTCCCTGTCTAACAAAGTCTAGATGCCCCGCCTCTGGATGGCAGATTGCAGGAGCTACTTGGCACTGTCAAACTAGGCCGACTTGGAACTGGTGCCACCTTGGGTCTGGGAATCATCCTGCGTATCGTGGATTTTCAGGAGCCAGCCGGCCACTCCCATCCGCAACCCCTCAAACTCAAACCACGGCCCTTTTCTCTGGCAAACAAAACTCAGATGCCCTGCTTCTGGATGGCAGATTGCAGAAGCCACTTAGTACAATCAAACCAGCCCAACTTGGAACTGGTGCCACCTTGGGTCGGGGAACCATCCTGCCTATCGTGGATTTTCAGGAGCCAGCGGGCCTCTACCAGCCATAGGTTGCCAAACAAAATCCACGGCCATTTTCCCTGGCTAACAAAATTCAGATGCCTTGTTCTGGATGGCAGATTGCAGACGCCACTTGGCTCTGTCCAACCAGCCCAACTTGGCACTGGTGCCACCTTGGGTCTGGGAACCATCCTGCGTATCGTAGATTTTCAGGAGCCAGCCGGCCACTCCCAGCCACAGGACCTAAAGAAAAACCTCGGCCCGTTTGCCTGACAAACAAAGCTCTGCACAACCGCTTCTAGATGGCAGATTGCCATCAAGATGGAGCCACTCCATCAAGATGGAGTCACTTGGCATTATCAAACCAGACCGACTTGGCACTTGTGCCACTTTTGGTCTGGGAACCATCCTGCGTATCATGGATTTTCAGGAGCCAGCCAGCCACTCCCAGCCAAAAGACCTCAAAAAAAATCCACCCCATTTTCTCTGTCAAACAAAACTCAGCTGCCCTGCTTTTGGATGGCAGATTGCAGGAGCCTCTTGGAACTATCAAACCAGCCCAACTTGGCACTGCTGCCACCTTGGGTCTGGGAACCATCCAGCGTATCGTGGATTTTCAGGAGCCAGCCGGCCACTCCCAGCTACAGGCCCCAAAAAAAAAACCACGGCCCTATTCTCTGCCAAACAGAACTCAGCTGCCCTGCTTCTGGATGGCAGATTGCAGCACCACTTGTTACTATCAAACCAGCCAAACTTGGCACTGGTGCCACCTTGGGTCTTGTAACCATCCTGCGTACCGTGGATTTTCAGGAGCCAGCCAGCCACTACCCGCCACAGGCCCCGAAACTCAAACCAAGGCCCTTTTCTCTGGCAAACAAAACTCAGCTGCCCTGCTTCTGGATGGCAGATTGCAGGAGCCACTTGGTACTATCAAACCAGCACAACTTGGCACTGGTGCCACCTTGGGTCTGCGAACCATCCTGCGTATTGTGGATTTTCAGGAGCCAGCCGGCCACTCCCAGCCATAGGCTGCCAAAGACAAACCACGGCCCTTTTCCATGCCTAACAATATGCAGATGCCTCGATTATAGATGGCTGATTGCAGGAGCTACTGGGCATTGTCAAACCTGCCCTACATTGCACTGGTGCCGCCTTGGGTCTGGGAAACATCCTGCGTATCGTGGATTTTCAGGGGACAGCCGGCCACTCCCAGCCACAGGCCCCCAAACTCAAACCAAGGCCCTTTTCTGTGGCAAACAAAACTCATTTGCCCTGCTTCTGGATTACAGAATGCAGGAGCCACTTTGTACTATCAAACCAGTCCACCTTGGCACTGGTGACACCTTGGGTCTGGGAACCATCCTGCGTATCGTGGATTTTCAGGAGCCAGCCGGCCAATCCCAGCCATAGTCTGCGAAACAACAACCACGGCCCTTTTCCCTGGCTAACAAAATTCAGATGCCCCTCTTCTGGATGGCAGATTGCAGGAGCCACTTGATCCTATCAAAGCAGCCCAACTTGGCACTGGTGCCACCTTAGGTCTGGGAGCCATCCTGCGTATCGTGGATTATGAAGAGGCAGCCGGCCACTTCCAGCCTCAAACCCTCAAACGTAAACCATTGCCCTTTTCTCTGGCAAACAAAACTCAGCTGCCTTTCTTCTGGATGGCAAATTGCAGGAGACACTTGGTACTATCAAACCAGCCCAACTTGGCACTGGTGCCACCTTGGGTCTTTGAACCATCCTGCGTATCGTGGATTTTCAGGAACCAGCCGGCCACTCCGAGCCCTGGGCTGCCACACACAAACCACTGCCCTTTTCCCAGCCTAACAAAATTCAGATGGCCCGCTTCTGGATGGCTGATTGGAGGAGCTACTTGGCACTGTCAAACCAGCCCGACTTGGCACTGGTGCCACCTTGGGTCTGGGAACCATCCTGTGTATCGTTGATTTTCAGGAGCCAGCCGGCCACTCCCAGCCATAAGCTGCCAAACACCAAACACGGCCCTTTCCCCTGGCTAAACTAATTTAAGATGCCCCGCTTCTGGATGACAGATTGCAGCAGCCACTTGACACTGTCAAACCAGCCCGACTTGGAACTGGTGACACCATGGGTCTGGGAACAATCCTGCGTATCGTGGATTTTCAGGAGCCTGCCGCCACTCACAGCCATAGGCTACCAAACACAAACTACGGCACTTTTCCTGGCTAACAAAATTCAGATGCCACGCTTCTGGATGGCAGATTACAGAAGCCACTTGGCTCTGTCCAACCAGTCCGACTTGACACCAGTGCCACCATGGGTCTGGGAACCATCCTGCGTATCGTGGATTATTAGGAGACAGCCGGTCACCCCCAGCCAAAAGCTCTCAAACTTTAACCACAGACGTGTTCTCTGGCAAAAAAACTCAGCTGTCTTGCTTCTGGATAGCAGATTGTAGGAGCCACTTGGTACTATCAAACCAGCTACACTTGGCACTGGTGCCACCTTGGGTCTGGGAACCATCCTGCGTATCGTGGATTTTCAGGAGCCAGCCGGCCACTCCCATCCACAGGCCCCCAAACACAAACCACGGCCCTTTTCTCTGGCAAAAAAAACTCAGCGGCCCAGCTTCTGAATAGAAGATTGCAGAAAGCACTTGGTACTATCAAACCGGCCAAACTTGGCACTGGTGTCACCTGGGGTGTGTGGACCATCCTGCGTATCGTGGATTTTCAGGAACCAGCCGGCCACTCCCAGCCCTGGGCTGCCAAACACAAACCACGGCCCTTTTTCCCTCCTAACAAAATTCAGATGCCCCGCTTCTGGATGGCAGATTGCAGACGCCACTTGGCTCTATCAAACCAGCCCGACTTGGCACTGCTTCCAACTTCTGTCTGGGAACCATCCTGCGTATCGTGGATTTTCAGGAGCCAGCCGGCCATTCCTAGCCACAAGCCCTCAAACTCAAACCACGGCCCTTTTCTCTGGAATACAAAACTCAGCTGCCCTGTATCTGGATGGCAGATTGCAGGAGTTACATGGAACTATCAAACCAGCTCGACTTGGCAATGGAGCCACCTTTGGTCTGGGTACCATCCTGCGTATCGTGGATTTTCAAGAGCTAGCCGGCCACTCCCAGCCACAAGCCCTCAAACTCAAACCACGGCTCTTTTCTCTGGCAAACAAAACTCACCTGCCCTGCTTCTGGATGGCAGATTTCAGACGCCCCTTGGAACTCTCAAACCAGCCCGACTTGGAACTGGTGCCACCTTCAGGCTGGGAAACATCCTGCGTATTGTGGATTTTCAGGACCCTGCCTGCCATTGCCAGCCATAGTCTGCCTAACACAAACCATGGCACTTTTCCCTGGCTAGAAAAATTCAGATGCCCCGATACTGGATGGCAGATTGCAGGAGACACTTGGAACTGTCAAACCAGTCCAACTTGGAACTGGTGCCACATTGGGTTTGGGAACCACCCTTTGTATCGTGGATTTTCAGGAGCCAGCCAACCAGTCCCAGCCATGGGCTGCCAAACACAAACTACGACCCTTTTCCCTGTCTAACAAAGTTCAGATGGCCCGCCTCTGGATGGCAGATTGCAGGAGCTACTTGGCACTGTCAAACTAGGCCGACTTGGAACTGGTGCCACCTTGGGTCTGGGAATCATCCTGCGTATCGTGGATTTTCAGGAGCCAGCTGCCCACACCCAGCCACAGGCCCTCAAACTCAAACCACGGCCCTTTTCTCTGGCAAACAAAACTCAGATGCCCTGCTTCTGCATGGCAGATTGCAGGAGCCACTTGGTACTATCAAACCAACCCAACTTGGCACTGGTGCCACTATGGGTCTGGGAACCATCCTGCGTATCGTGGATTTTCAGGAGCCAGCTGGCCACCCCCAGCCATAGGCTGCAAAAGAAAAACTACGGCGCTTTTCCCTGGATAACAAAATTCAGATGCCCTGTTCTGGATGGCAGATTGCAGGAGCTACTTGGGACTATCAAACCAGCCCAATTTGGCACGGGTGCCACCTTTGGCCTGGGAACCCTCCTGCGTATCATGGATTTTCAGGAGCCAGCCGGCCACTCCCAGCCATTGCCTGCCTGACCCAAACCACGGCCTTTATCCCTGGCTAACAAAATTCAGATGCCCCGCTCCTTGATGGCAGATTGCAGGAGCCACTTTGCACTGTCAAACCAGCCCGACTTGGAACTGGTGCCACCTTGGGTCTAGGAACAATCCTGCGTATCGTGGATTTTCAGGAGCCAGCCAACCAGTCCCAGCCATAGGCTGCCAAACAAAAACCACGGCCCTTTTCCCTGCCTAACAAAATTCAGATGCCCTGTTCTGGATGGCAGATTGCAGGAGCCACTTGGCACTCTCAAACCAGCCCGACTTGGAACTGTTGCCACCTTTGGTCTGGGAACCATCCTGTGTATCGTGGATTTTCAGGAGCCAGCCGGCCAATTTCAGCCACAAGTCCTCAAACTCAAACCACGGCCCTTTTCTCTGGCAAACAACACTCACCTGCCCTGCTTCTGGATGGCAGATTGCAGGAGCCACTTGGTACAATCAAACCAGCCAAACTTGGCACTGGTGCAACCTTTGGTCTGGGAACCATCCTGCGTATTGTGGATTTTCAGGAGCCAGCCGGCCACTCCAAGCCATAGGCGGCCAAACACAAACGGCAGCCCTTTTCCCTGCCTAAAAATATTCAGATGCCCCTCTTGGGGATGGCAGATTGCAGGAGCTACTTGGCACTTGCATATCAGGCCGACATGGCACTTATTCCAACTTCGGTCTGGGAACCATCCTGCGTATCGTGGATTTTCAGGAGCCAGCCGGCCATTCCTAGCCACAAGCCCTCAAACTCAAACCACGGCCCTTTTCTCTGGAATACAAAACTCAGCTGCCCTGTATCTGGATGGCAGATTGCAGGAGTTACATGGAACTATCAAACCAGCTCGACTTGGCAATGGAGCCACCTTTGGTCTGGGTACCATCCTGCGTATCGTGGATTTTCAAGAGCTAGCCGGCCACTCCCAGCCACAAGCCCTCAAACTCAAACCACGGCCCTTTTCTCTGGCAAACAAAACTCACCTGCCCTGCTTCTGGATGGCAGATTTCAGACGCCCCTTGGAACTCTCAAACCAGCCCGACTTGGAACTGGTGCCACCTTCAGGCTGGGAAACATCCTGCGTATTGTGGATTTTCAGGAGCCAGCCGGCCATTCCTAGCCACAAGCCCTCAAACTCAAACCACGGCCCTTTTCTCTGGCAAACAAAACTCACCTGCCCTGCTTCTGGATGGCAGATTTCAGACGCCACTTGGAACTCTCAAACCAGTCCAACTTGGAACTGGTGCCACATTGGGTCTGGGAACCACCCTTTGTATCGTGGATTTTCGGGAGCCAGCCGGCAACTCCCAGCCATGGGCTGACAAACACAAACCATGGCCCTCTTCCCTGCCTAACAAAATTCAGATGCCCCTCTTGGGGATGGCAGATTACAGAAAAATCTTGGATCTGTCCAACCTGCCAGAATTGGCACTGGTGCCACCTTGGGTCTGGGAACCATCCTGCGTATCGTGGATTTTCAGGAGCCAGCCGGCCATTCCCAGCTGAGGGCCCCAAAAAAATAACCACGGCCCTTTTATCTGCCAAACAAAACTCAGCTGCCCTGCTTCTGGATGGCAGATTGCAGGACCACTTGGTACTATCAAACCAGCCCAACTTGGCACTGGTGCCACCTTCGGTCTGGAAACTATCCTGCGTATCGTGGATTTTCAGGAGCCAGCCAACCACTCCCAGCCATGGGCTGCCAAACACAAACTACTGCCCTTTTCCCTGTCTAACAAAGTCTAGATGCCCCGCCTCTGGATGGCAGATTGCAGGAGCTACTTGGCACTGTCAAACTAGGCCGACTTGGAACTGGTGCCACCTTGGGTCTGGGAATCATCCTGCGTATCGTGGATTTTCAGGAGCCAGCCGGCCACTCCCATCCGCAACCCCTCAAACTCAAACCACGGCCCTTTTCTCTGGCAAACAAAACTCAGATGCCCTGCTTCTGGATGGCAGATTGCAGAAGCCACTTAGTACAATCAAACCAGCCCAACTTGGAACTGGTGCCACCTTGGGTCGGGGAACCATCCTGCCTATCGTGGATTTTCAGGAGCCAGCGGGCCTCTCCCAGGCATAGGTTGCCAAACAAAATCCACGGCCATTTTCCCTGGCTAACAAAATTCAGATGCCTTGTTCTGGATGGCAGATTGCAGACGCCACTTCGCTCTGTCCAACCAGCCCAACTTGGCACTGGTGCCACCTTGGGTCTGGGAACCATCCTGCGTATCGTAGATTTTCAGGAGCCAGCCGGCCACTCCCAGCCACAGGACCTAAAGAAAAACCTCGGCCCGTTTGCCTGACAAACAAAGCTCTGCACAACCGCTTCTAGATGGCAGATTGCCATCAAGATGGAGCCACTCCATCAAGATGGAGCCACTTGGCACTATCAAACCAGACCGACTTGGCTCTTGTGCCACCTTTGGTCTGGGAACCATCCTGCGTATCATGGATTTTCAGGAGCCAGCGAGCCACTCCCAGCCAAAAGACCTCAAACAAAATCCACCCCATTTTCTCTGTCAAACAAAACTCAGCTGCCCTGCTTCTGGATGGCAGATTGCAGGAGCCTCTTGGAACTATCAAACCAGCCCAACTTGGCACTGCTGCCACCTTGGGTCTGGGAACCATCCAGCGTATCGTGGATTTTCAGGAGCCAGCCGGCCACTCCCAGCTACAGGCCCCAAAAAAAAAACCACGGCCCTTTTCTCTGCCAAACAGAACTCAGCTGCCCTGCTTCTGGATGGCAGATTGCAGGACCACTTGGTACTATCAAACCAGCCAAAGTTGGCACTGGTGCCACCTTGGGTCTTGGAATCATCCTGCGTACCGTGGATTTTCAGGAGCCAGCCAGCCACTACCCGCCACAGGCCCCGAAACTCAAACCAAGGCCCTTTTCTCTGGCAAACAAAACTCAGCTGCCCTGCTTCTGGATGGCAGATTGCAGGAGCCACTTGGTACTATCAAACCAGCACAACTTGGCACTGGTGCCACCTTGGGTCTGCGAACCATCCTGCGTATTGTGGATTTCCAGGAGCCAGCCGGCCACTCCCAGCCATAGGCTGCCAAAGACAAACCACGGCCCTTTTCCATGCCTAACAATATTCAGATGCCGCGATTATAGATGGCTGATTGCAGGAGCTACTGGGCATTGTCAAACCTGCCCTACATTGCACTCGTGCCGCCTTGGGTCTGGGAAACATCCTGCGTATCGTGGATTTTCAGGGGACAGCCGGCCACTCCCAGCCACAGGCCCCCAAACTCAAACCAAGGCCCTTTTCTGTGGCAAACAAAACTCATTTGCCCTGCTTCTGGATTACAGAATGCAGGAGCCACTTTGTACTATCAAACCAGTCCAACTTGTCACTGGTGACACCTTGGGTCTGGGAACCATCCTGCGTATCGTGGATTTTCAGGAGCCAGCCGGCCAATCCCAGCCATAGGCTGCGAAACAAAAACCACGGCCCTTTTCCCTGGCTAACAAAATTCAGTTGCCCCTCTTCTGGATGGCAGATTGCAGGAGCCACTTGATCCTATCAAACCAGCCCAACTTGGCACTGGTGACACCTTAGGTCTGGGAGCCATCCTGCGTATCGTGGATTTTGAAGAGGCAGCCGGCCACTTCCAGCCTCAAACCCTCAAACGTAAACCATTGCCCTTTTCTCTGGCAAACAAAATTCAGCTGCCTTTCTTCTGGATGGCAAATTGCAGGAGACACTTGGTACTATCAAACCAGCCCAACTTGGCACTGGTGCCACCTTGGGTCGGGGAACCATCCTGCGTATCGTGGATTTTCAGCAACCAGCCGGCCACTCCGAGCCCTGGGCTGCCACACACAAACCACTGCCCTTTTCCCAGCCTAACAAAATTCAGATGGCCCGCTTCTGGCTGGCTGATTGGAGGAGCTACTTGGCACTGTCAAACCAGCCCGACTTGGCACTGGTGCCACCTTGGGTCTGGGAACCATCCTGTGTATCGTTGATTTTCAGGAGCCAGCCGGCCACTCCCAGCCATAAGCTGCCAAACACCAACCACGGCCCTTTCCCCTGGCTAAACAAATTTAAGATGCCCCGCTTCTGGATGACAGATTGCAGCAGCCACTTGGCACTGTCAAACCAGCCCGACTTGGAACTGGTGACACCATGGGTCTGGGAACAATCCTGCGTATCGTGGATTTTCAGGAGCCAGCCGCCCACTCCCAGCCATAGGCTACCAAACACAAACTACGGCACTTTTCCCTGGCTAACAAACTTCAGATGCCACGCTTCTGGATGGCAGATTACAGAAGCCACTTGGCTCTGTCCAACCAGTCCGACTTGGCACCGGTGCCACCATGGGTCTGGGAACCATCCTGCGTATGGTGGATTTTCATGAGCCAGCCGGCCACTACAAGCCACAAGTCCTCAAACTTAAGCCAGGGCCCTTTTCTCTGGCAAACAAAACTCAGCTGCCCTGCTTCTGGATGGGAGATTGCAAGAGCTGCTTGGTACTATCAAACCAGCCCAACTTGGAGCTGGGGCCACATTGGGTCTGGTAACCATCCTGCGTATCGTGGATTATTAGGAGACAGCCGGTCACCCCCAGCCACAAGCTCTCAAACTTTAACCACAGCCGTGTTCTCTGGCAAAAAAACTCAGCTGCCTTGCTTCTGGATAGCAGATTGTAGGAGCCACTTGATACTATCAAACCAGCCACACTTGGCACTGGTGCCACCTTGGGTCTTTGAACCCTCCTGCGTATGGTGGATTTCCAGGAGCGAGCTGGCCACTACCAGCCACAAGCCCTCAAACTTAAGCCACGGCCCTTTTCTCTGGCAAACAAAACTCAGCTGCCCTGAATCTGGATGGCAGATTCCAGGAGCCGCTTGGTACTATCAAACCAGCCCAACTTGTCACTGGTGCCACCTTGTGTCTGGGAACCATCCTGCGTATCGTGGATATTCAGGAGCCAGCCGGCCAATCCCAGTCATAGGTTGCCAAACACAAACCACGGCCCTAATCCCTGGCTAACAAAACTCAGATGCCCCTCTTCTGGATGACAGATTGCAGGAGCCACTTGGTACTATCAAACCAGCCCAACTTGGAACTGCTGACACCTTGGGTCTTTGAACCATCCTGCGTATCGTGGATTTTCAGGAGCCAGCCAGCCACTCCCAGCCACAAGCCCTAAAACTCAAACCACGGCCCTTTTCTCTGGCAAACAAAACTCAGCTGCCCTGCTCCTGGATGGCAGATTGCAGGAGCAACTTGGTGCTATCAAACCAGCCCAACTTGGCCCTGGTGCTACCTTGGGTCTGGGAACCATCCTGCGTATCGTGGATTTTCAAGAGCCAGCCGGCCACACACAGCCACAAGCCCTCAAACTTGAACCACAGCCCTTTTCTCTTGCAAAAAAAACTCAGCTGCCATGCTTCAGGATGGGAGATTGCAGGAGCCGCTTGGCACTGTCAAGCCAGCCCAACTTGGTAGTGGTGCCACCATGGGTCTTAGAACCATCCTGCATATCGTGGTTTTTCAGGAGCCTGCCCGCCATTCCCAGCCATAGGCTGCCAAACACAAACCACGGCCCTTTTCCCTGGGTAACAAAATTCAGGTGCCCCGCTTCTGGATGACAGATTGCAGAAGCTACATGGCACTATCAAACCAGCCCGACTTGGCTCTGGTTCCACCTTGGGTCTGGGAACCATGCTGCGCATCGCGGATTTTCAGGAGCCATCCGGCCACTCCGAGCCCTGGGCTGCCACACACAAACCAAGGCTCTTTTCCCAGCTTAACAAAATTCATATGGCCCGCTTCTGGATGGCTGATTTCAGGAGCTACTTGGCACTGTCAAACCAGCCCGACTTAGAACTGGTGCCACCTTGGGTCTGGGAACCATCCTCCGTATGGTGGATTTCCAGGAGCGAGCTGGCCACTACCAGCCACAAGCCCTCAAAATTAAGCCACGGCCCTTTTCTCTGGCAAACAAAACTCAGCTGCCCTGAATCTGGATGGCAGATTGCAGGAGCCGCTTGGTACTATCAAACCAGCCCAACTTGTCACTGGTGCCACCTTGTGTCTGGGAACCATCCTGCGTATCGTGGATATTCAGGAGCCAGCCGGCCAATCCCAGTCATAGGTTGCCAAACACAAACCACGGCCCTAATCCCTTGCTAACAAAACTCAGATGCCCCTCTTCTGGATGACAGATTGCAGGAGCCACTTGGTACTATCAAACCAGCCCAACTTGTCACTGGTTCCACCTTGGGTCTTTGAACCCTCCTGCGTATCGTGGATTTTCAGGAGCCAGCCGGCCACTCCCAGCCACAAGCCCTAAAACTCAAACCACAGCCCTTTTCTCTTGCAAAAAAAACTCAGCTGCCATGCTTCAGGATGGGAGATTGCAGGAGCCGCTTGGCACAGTCAAGCCAGCCCAACTTGGCAGTGGTGCCACCATGGGTCTTAGAAATATCCTGCATATCGTGGTTTTTCAGGAGCCTGCCGGCCATTCCCAGCCATAGGCTGCCAAACACCAACCACGGCCCTTTCCCCTGGCTAAAAATAATTCAGATGTTCCGCTTCTGGATGACAGATTGCAGCAGCCACTTGGCACTGTCAAACCAGCCCGACTTGGAACTGGTGACACCTTGGGTCTGGGAACAATCCTGCGTATCGTGGATTTTCAGGAGCCAGCCGGCCACTCCCAGCCATAGGCTACCAAACACAAACCACTGCCCTTTTCCCTAGCTAACAAAATTCAGATGCCAGGCTTCTGGATGGCAGATTACAGAAGCCACTTGGCTCAGTCCAACAACTCCGACTTGGCACCGGTGCCACCATGGGTCTGGGAACCATCCTCCGTATGGTGGATTTCCAGGAGCGAGCTGGCCACTACCAGCCACAAGCCCTCAAACTTAAGCCAGGGCCCTTTTCTCTGGCAAACAAAACTCAGCTGCCCTGAATCTGGATGGCAGATTGCAGGAGCCGCTTGGTACTATCAAACCAGCCCAACTTGTCACTGGTGCCACCTTGTGTCTGGGAACCATCCTGCGTATCGTGGATATTCAGGAGCCAGCCGGCCAATCCCAGTCATAGGTTGCCAAACACAAACCACGGCCCTAATCCCTGGCTAACAAAACTCAGATGCCCCTCTTCTGGATGACAGATTGCAGGAGCCACTTGGTACTATCAAACCAGCCCAACTTGTCACTGGTTCCACCTTGGGTCTTTGAACCCTCCTGCGTATCGTGGATTTTCAGGAGCCAGCCGGCCACTCCCAGCCACAAGCCCTAAAACTCAAACCACGGCCCTTTTCTCTGGCAAACAAAACTCAGCTGCCCTGCTCCTGGATGGCAGATTGCAGGAGCAACTTGGTGCTATCAAACCAGCCCAACTTGGCACTGGTACCACCTTGGGTCTTTGAACCATCCTGCGTATCGTGGATTTTCTGGAGCTAGCCGTCCACTCCCAGCCACAAGTCCTCAAATTCAAACCACGGCCCTTTCCTCTGGGAAACAAAACTCAGCTGCCCCGCTTCTGGATGCCAGATTGCAGGAGACACTTGGTACTATCAAACCAGGCCATCTTGGCACTAGTCACCCCTGGGGTCTGGGAACAATCCTGCGTATCTTGGATTTTCAGGAGCCACCCGGCCCCTACCAGCCACAAACCCTCAAACTCAAACCACAGCCCATTTCTCTGGCCAAGAAAACTCAGATGCCCTCCTTCTGGATGGCAGATTGCAGGAGCCACTTGGTAATATCAAACCAGCCCAACTTGGCCCTGGTGCTACCTTGGGTCTGGGAACCATCCTGCGTATCGTGGATTTTCAGGAGCCTGCTGGCCACTCCAAGACACAAGCCCTCAAACTGAAACCACGCCCCTTTTCTCTAGCAAAGAAAACTCAGCTTCCCTGCTTCTAGATGGCAGATTGCAGGAGCCACTTGGTACTATCAAACCAGCCCGACTTGGCACTGGTGCCACTTTGCGTCTGGGAACCATCCTGCGTATCGTGGATTTTCAAGGGCCAGCCGGCCACACACAGCCACAAGCCCTCAAACTTGAACCACAGCCCTTTTCTCTTGCAAAAAAAACTCAGCGTCCATGCTTCAGGATGGGAGATTGCAGGAGCCGCTTGGCACTGTCAAGCCAGCCCAACTTGGCAGTGGTGCCACCATGGGTCTTAGAACCATCCTGCATATCGTGGTTTTTCAGGAGCCTGCCGGCCATTCCCAGCCATAGGCTGCCAAACACAAACCACGGCCCTTTTCCCTGGGTAACAAAATTCAGGTGCCCCGCTTCTGGATGACAGATTGCAGAAGCTACATGGCACTATCAAACCAGCCCGACTTGGCTCTGGTTCCACCTTGGGTCTGGGAACCATGCTGCGCATCGCGGATTTTCAGGAGCCATCCGGCCACTCCGAGCCCTGGGCTGCCACACACAAACCACGGCTCTTTTCCCAGCTTAACAAAATTCATATGGCCCGCTTCTGGATGGCTGATTTCAGGAGCTACTTGGCACTGTCAAACCAGCCCGACTTGGAACTGGTGCCACCTTCGGTCTGGGAACCATCCTGCGTATCGTGGATTTTCAGGGGCCAGCCGGCACCTCCCGGCCACAAGCCCTCAAACTCAAACCACGGCCCTTTCCTCTGGCAAACAAAACTCAGCTGCCCTGCTTCTGGATGACAGATGGCAGGAGCTACTTGGTACTATCAAACCAGCCCAGCTTGCACTGGTGCCACCTTGGGTCTTTCAACCATCCTGCGTATCGTGGATTTTCTGGAGCTAGCCGGCCACTCCCAGCCACAAGTCCTGAAACTCAAACCACGGCCCTTTCCTCTGCGAAACAAAACTCAGCTGCCCTGCTTCTGGATGGCAGATTGCAGGAGCCACTTGGTACTATCAACCTAGGCCAGCTTGGCACTAGTCACCCCTGGGGTCTGGGAACAATCCTGCGTATCGTGGATTTTCAGGAGCCACCCGGCCACTACCAGCCACAAACCCTCAAACTCAAACCACGGCCCATTTCTCTGGCCAAGAAAACTCAGAAGCCCTCCTTCTGGATGGCAGATTGCAGGAGCCACTTGGTACTATCAAACCAGCCCAACTTGGCCCTGGTGCTACCTTGGGTCTGGAAACAATCCTGCGTATCGTGGATATTCAGGAGCCAGCCGGCCAATCCCAGTCATAGGTTGCCAAACACAAACCACGGCCCTAATCCCTGGCTAACAAAACTCAGATGCCCCTCTTCTGGATGACAGATTGCAGGAGCCACTTGGTACTATCAAACCAGCCCAACTTGTCACTGGTGCCACCTTGGGTCTTTGAACCCTCCTGCGTATCGTGGATTTTCAGGAGCCTGCCGGCCACTCCCAGCCACAAGCCCTAAAACTCAAACCACGGCCTTTTTCTCTGGCAAACAAAACTCAGCTGCCCTGCTCCTGGATGGCAGATTGCAGGAGCAACTTGGTGCTATCAAACCAGCCCAACTTGGCACTGGTGCCACCTTGGGTCTTTGAACCATCCTGCGTATCGTGGATTTTCTGGAGCTAGCCGTCCACTCCCAGCCACAAGTCCTCAAATTCAAACCACGGCCCTTTCCTCTGGGAAACAAAACTCAGCTGCCCCGCTTCTGGATGCCAGATTGCAGGAGACACTTGGTACTATCAAACCAGGCCAGCTTGGCACTAGTCACCCCTGGGGTCTGGGAACAATCCTGCGTATCTTGGATTTTCAGGAGCCACCCGGCCCCTACCAGCCACAAACCCTCAAACTCAAACCACGGCCCATTCCTCTGGCCAAGAAAACTCAGATGCCCTCCTTCTGGATGGCAGATTGCAGGAGCCACTTGGTAATATCAAACCAGCCCAACTTGGCCCTGGTGCTACCTTGGGTCTGGGAACCATCCTGCGTATCGTGGATTTTCATGAGCCAGCCGGCCACTCTCAGCCATAGGCTGCCAAACAGAAACCACGGCCCTTTTCCATGCCTAGCAATATTCAGATGCCTCGATTATAGATGGTTGATTGCAGGAGCTACTGGGCATTGTAAAACCTGCCCGACTTTGCACAGCTGCCGCCTTGGGTCTTGGAAGCATCCTGCGTATCGTGGATTTTCAGGAGCCAGCCGGCCACTACCCGCCACAGGCCCCCAAACTCAATCCAAGGCCCTTTTCTCTGGCAAACAAAACTCAGCTGCCCTTCTTCTGGATGGCAAATTGCAGAAGACACTTGGTACTATCAAACCAGCCCAACTTGGTACTGGTACCACCTTGGGTCTTTGAACCATCCTGCGTATCGTGGATTTTCAGGAACCGGCCGGCCACTCCGAGCCCTGGGCTGCCACACACAAACCACTGCCCTTTTCCCAGCCTAACAAAATTCAGATGGCCCGCTTCTGGATGGCTGATTGCAGGAGCAACTTGGCACTGTCAAACCAGCCCAACTTGGCACTGGTACCACCTTGGGTCTTTGAACCATCCTGCGTATCGTGGATTTTCTGGAGCTAGCCGTCCACTCCCAGCCACAAGTCCTCAAATTCAAACCACGGCCCTTTCCTCTGGGAAACAAAACTCAGCTGCCCCGCTTCTGGATGCCAGATTGCAGGAGACACTTGGTACTATCAAACCAGGCCATCTTGGCACTAGTCACCCCTGGGGTCTGGGAACAATCCTGCGTATCTTGGATTTTCAGGAGCCACCCGGCCCCTACCAGCCACAAACCCTCAAACTCAAACCACAGCCCATTTCTCTGGCCAAGAAAACTCAGATGCCCTCCTTCTGGATGGCAGATTGCAGGAGCCACTTGGTAATATCAAACCAGCCCAACTTGGCCCTGGTGCTACCTTGGGTCTGGGAACCATCCTGCGTATCGTGGATTTTCAGGAGCCTGCTGGCCACTCCAAGACACAAGCCCTCAAACTGAAACCACGCCCCTTTTCTCTAGCAAAGAAAACTCAGCTTCCCTGCTTCTAGATGGCAGATTGCAGGAGCCACTTGGTACTATCAAACCAGCCCGACTTGGCACTGGTGCCACTTTGCGTCTGGGAACCATCCTGCGTATCGTGGATTTTCAAGGGCCAGCCGGCCACACACAGCCACAAGCCCTCAAACTTGAACCACAGCCCTTTTCTCTTGCAAAAAAAACTCAGCGTCCATGCTTCAGGATGGGAGATTGCAGGAGCCGCTTGGCACTGTCAAGCCAGCCCAACTTGGCAGTGGTGCCACCATGGGTCTTAGAACCATCCTGCATATCGTGGTTTTTCAGGAGCCTGCCGGCCATTCCCAGCCATAGGCTGCCAAACACAAACCACGGCCCTTTTCCCTGGGTAACAAAATTCAGGTGCCCCGCTTCTGGATGACAGATTGCAGAAGCTACATGGCACTATCAAACCAGCCCGACTTGGCTCTGGTTCCACCTTGGGTCTGGGAACCATGCTGCGCATCGCGGATTTTCAGGAGCCATCCGGCCACTCCGAGCCCTGGGCTGCCACACACAAACCACGGCTCTTTTCCCAGCTTAACAAAATTCATATGGCCCGCTTCTGGATGGCTGATTTCAGGAGCTACTTGGCACTGTCAAACCAGCCCGACTTGGAACTGGTGCCACCTTCGGTCTGGGAACCATCCTGCGTATCGTGGATTTTCAGGGGCCAGCCGGCACCTCCCGGCCACAAGCCCTCAAACTCAAACCACGGCCCTTTCCTCTGGCAAACAAAACTCAGCTGCCCTGCTTCTGGATGACAGATGGCAGGAGCTACTTGGTACTATCAAACCAGCCCAGCTTGCACTGGTGCCACCTTGGGTCTTTCAACCATCCTGCGTATCGTGGATTTTCTGGAGCTAGCCGGCCACTCCCAGCCACAAGTCCTGAAACTCAAACCACGGCCCTTTCCTCTGCGAAACAAAACTCAGCTGCCCTGCTTCTGGATGGCAGATTGCAGGAGCCACTTGGTACTATCAACCTAGGCCAGCTTGGCACTAGTCACCCCTGGGGTCTGGGAACAATCCTGCGTATCGTGGATTTTCAGGAGCCACCCGGCCACTACCAGCCACAAACCCTCAAACTCAAACCACGGCCCATTTCTCTGGCCAAGAAAACTCAGAAGCCCTCCTTCTGGATGGCAGATTGCAGGAGCCACTTGGTACTATCAAACCAGCCCAACTTGGCCCTGGTGCTACCTTGGGTCTGGAAACAATCCTGCGTATCGTGGATATTCAGGAGCCAGCCGGCCAATCCCAGTCATAGGTTGCCAAACACAAACCACGGCCCTAATCCCTGGCTAACAAAACTCAGATGCCCCTCTTCTGGATGACAGATTGCAGGAGCCACTTGGTACTATCAAACCAGCCCAACTTGTCACTGGTGCCACCTTGGGTCTTTGAACCCTCCTGCGTATCGTGGATTTTCAGGAGCCTGCCGGCCACTCCCAGCCACAAGCCCTAAAACTCAAACCACGGCCTTTTTCTCTGGCAAACAAAACTCAGCTGCCCTGCTCCTGGATGGCAGATTGCAGGAGCAACTTGGTGCTATCAAACCAGCCCAACTTGGCACTGGTGCCACCTTGGGTCTTTGAACCATCCTGCGTATCGTGGATTTTCTGGAGCTAGCCGTCCACTCCCAGCCACAAGTCCTCAAATTCAAACCACGGCCCTTTCCTCTGGGAAACAAAACTCAGCTGCCCCGCTTCTGGATGCCAGATTGCAGGAGACACTTGGTACTATCAAACCAGGCCAGCTTGGCACTAGTCACCCCTGGGGTCTGGGAACAATCCTGCGTATCTTGGATTTTCAGGAGCCACCCGGCCCCTACCAGCCACAAACCCTCAAACTCAAACCACGGCCCATTCCTCTGGCCAAGAAAACTCAGATGCCCTCCTTCTGGATGGCAGATTGCAGGAGCCACTTGGTAATATCAAACCAGCCCAACTTGGCCCTGGTGCTACCTTGGGTCTGGGAACCATCCTGCGTATCGTGGATTTTCATGAGCCAGCCGGCCACTCTCAGCCATAGGCTGCCAAACAGAAACCACGGCCCTTTTCCATGCCTAGCAATATTCAGATGCCTCGATTATAGATGGTTGATTGCAGGAGCTACTGGGCATTGTAAAACCTGCCCGACTTTGCACAGCTGCCGCCTTGGGTCTTGGAAGCATCCTGCGTATCGTGGATTTTCAGGAGCCAGCCGGCCACTACCCGCCACAGGCCCCCAAACTCAATCCAAGGCCCTTTTCTCTGGCAAACAAAACTCAGCTGCCCTTCTTCTGGATGGCAAATTGCAGAAGACACTTGGTACTATCAAACCAGCCCAACTTGGTACTGGTACCACCTTGGGTCTTTGAACCATCCTGCGTATCGTGGATTTTCAGGAACCGGCCGGCCACTCCGAGCCCTGGGCTGCCACACACAAACCACTGCCCTTTTCCCAGCCTAACAAAATTCAGATGGCCCGCTTCTGGATGGCTGATTGCAGGAGCAACTTGGCACTGTCAAACCAGCCCGACTTGGCACTGGTGCCACCTTGGGTCTGGGAACCATCCTGTGTATCGTTGATTTTCAGGAGCCAGCCGGCCACTCCCAGCCATAAGCTGCCAAACACCAACCACGGCCCTTTCCCCTGGCTAAACAAATTTAAGATGCCCCGCTTCTGGATGACAGATTGCAGCAGCCACTTGGCACTGTCAAACCAGCCCGACTTGGAACTGGTGACACCTTGGGTCTGGGAACAATCCTGCGTATCGTGGATTTTCAGGAGCCAGCCGCCCACTCCCAGCCATATGCTACCAAACACAAACTACGGCACTTTTCCCTGGCTAACAAAATTCAGATGCCACGCTTCTGGATGGCAGATTACAGAAGCCACTTGGCTCTGTCCAACCAGTCCGACTTGGCACCGGTGCCACCATGGGTCTGGGAACCATCCTGCGTATGGTGGATTTGCAGGAGCCAGCCGGCCACTACAAGCCACAAGCCCTCAAACTTAAGCCAGGGCCCTTTTCTCTGGCAAACAAAACTCAGCTCCCCTGCTTCTGGATGGCAGATTGCAAGAGCTACTTGGTAATATCAAACCAGCCCAACTTGGAGCTGGTGCCACCTTCTGTCTGGTAACCATCCTGCGTATCGTGGATTTTTAGGAGACAGCCGGTCACCCCCAGCCACAAGCTCTCAAACTCTAACCACAGCCGTGTTCTCTGGCAAAAAAACTCAGATGCCTTGCTTCTGGATGGCAGATTGTAGGAGCCACTTGGTACTATCAAACCAGCCACACTTGGCACTGGTGCCACCTTGGGTCTGGAACCATCCTGCGTATCATGGATTTTCAGTAGCCAGCCGGCCACTCCCAGCCACAGGCCCCCAAACACAAACCACGGCCCTTTTCTCTGGCAAAAAAAACTCAGCGGCCCAGCTTCTGAATAGCAGATTGCAGAAAGAACTTGGTACTATAAAACCAGCCAAACTTGGCACTGGTGTCACCTGGGGTGTGGGGACAATCTTGCGTATCGTGGATTTTCAGGAACCAGCCGGCCACTCCCAGCCCTGGGCTGCCAAACACAAACCACGGCCCTTTTTCCCTCCTAACAAAATTCAGATGCCCCGCTTCTGGATGGCAGATTGCAGACGCCACTTGGCTCTATCAAACCAGCCCGACTTGGCACTGCTTCCACCTTCTGTCTGGGAACCATCCTGCGTATCGTGGATTTTCAGGAGCCACCCGGCCACTACCAGCCACAAACCCTCAAACTCAAACCACGGCCCATTTCTCTGGCCAAGAAAACTCAGATGCCCTCCTTCTGGAGGGCAGATTGCAGGAGCCACTTGCTAATATCAAACCAGCCCAACTTGGCCCTGGTGCTACCTTGGGTCTGGGAACAATCCTGCGTATCGTGGATTTTCATGGGCCAGACGGCCATTCCTAGCCATAGGCTGCCAAACACAAACCACGGCCCTTTTCCCTGGCTAAAAAAATTCAGATGCCCCTCTTCTGGATGGCAAATTGCAGGAGCCACTTGGTCCTATCAAACCAGCCCAACTTGGCACTGGTGCCTCCTTGGGTCTGGGAAACATCCTGCATATCGTGGATTTTCAGGAGCCAGCAAGCCTCTTCCAGCCACAAGCCCTAAAACTCAAACCACGGCACTTTTCTCTGGTAAACAAACTCAGCTGCCCTGCTTCTGGATGACAGATTGCAGGAGCATCTTGGTACTATCAAACCAGCCCATCTTGGCACTGGTGCCACCTTGGGTCATTGAACCATCCTGCGTATCGTGGATTTTCAGGAGCCAGCCGGCCACTCCCAGCCACAAGCCCTCAAACTTAAACCACGGCCCTTTTCTCTGGCAAACAAAACTCAGCTGGCCTGCTTCTAGATGGCAGATTGCAGGAGTCACTTTGTACTATCAAACCAGCCCAACTTGGCACTGGTGCCACCTTGGGTCTGGGAAACATCCTGCATATCGTAATTTTTCAGGAGCCTGCCGGCCATTCCCAGCCATAGGCTGCTATACACAAACCATGGCCCTTTTCCCTGGCTAACAAAATTCAGATGACCCGCTTCTGGATGACAGATTGCAGAAGCTACATGGCACTATCAAACCAGCCCGACTTGGCTCTGGTTCCACCTTTGGTCTGGGAACCATCCTGCGTATCGTGAATTTTCAGGAGCCAGCCGGCCACCACCAGTCACAAGCCCTCAAACTCAAACCATGGCCTTCTTCTCTGGCAAAGAAAACTCAGCTGCCCTGCTTCTGGGTGGCCGATTGCAGGAGCCACATGGCACTATCAAACCAGCCCATACTTAGCACTGGTGCCACCTTGTGTCTGGGAACCATCCTGCGTATCGTGGATATTCAGGAGCCAGGCGGCCAATCCCAGTCATAGGTTGCCAAACACAAACCACGGCCCTAATCCCTGGCTAACAAAACTCAGATGCCCCTCTTCTGGATGACAGATTGCAGGAGCCAGTTGGTACTATCAAACCAGCCCAACTTGGAACTGCTGACTCCTTGGCTCTTTGAACCATCCTGCGTATCATGGATTTTAAGGAGCCAGCCGGCCACTCCCAGCCACAAGCCCTAAAACTCAAACCACGGCCCTTTTCTCTGGCAAACAAAACTCAGCTGACCTGCTTCTGGATGGCAGATTGCAGGAGCAACTTGGTGCTATCAAACCAGCCCAACTTGGCACTGGTGCCACCTTGGGTCTTTGAACCATCCTGCATATCGTGGATTTTCTGGAGCTAGCCAGCCACTCCCAGCCACAAGTCCTCAAATTCAAACCACGGCCCTTTCCTCTGGGAAACAAAACTCAGCTGCCCCACTTCTGGATGCCAGATTGCAGGAGACACTTTGTATTATCCAACCAGGCCAGCTTGGCACTAGTCACCCCTGGGGTCAGGAACAAACCTGCGTATCTTGGATTTTCAGGAGCCACCCGGCCCCTACCAGCCACAAACCATCAAACTCAAACCACGGCCCATTTCTCTGGCCAAGAAAACTCAGATGCCCTCCCTCTGGATGGCAGATTGCAGGAACCACTTGGTAATATCAAACCAGCCCAACTTGGGCCTGGTGCTACCTTGGGTCTGGAAACAATCCTGCGTATCGTGGATTTTCATGAGCCAGCCGGCCACTCTCAGCCATAGGCTGCCAAACAAAAACCACGGCCCTTTTCCATGCCTAAGAATATTCAGATGCCTCGATTATAGATGGCTGATTGCAGGAGCTTCTGGGCATTTTCTAACCTGCCCGACTTTGCACTGGTGCCGCCTTGGGTCTGGGAACCATCCTGCGTATCGTGGATTTTCAGGAGGCAGCCGGCCACTCCTAACCACAGGCCCCCAAACACAAACCACAGCCCTTTTTTCTGGCAAAAAAAACTCAGCGGCCCAGCTTCTGAATAGCAGATTGCAGAAAGCACTTGGTACTATCAAACCAGCCAAACTTGGCACTAGTGTCACCTGGGTCTGGGAACCATCCTGCGTATCGTGGATTATCAGGAACCAGCCGGCCACTCCCAGCCCTGGGCTGCCAAACACAAACCACGGCACTTTTTCCCTTCTAACAAAATTCAGATGCCTCGCTTCTGGATGGCAGATTGCAGACGCCACTTGGCTATATCAAACCAGCCCGACTTGGCACTGCTTCCACCTTCGGTCTGGGAACCATCCTGCGTATCGTGGATTTTCAAGAGCCAGCCGGCCACTCCCAGCCACAAGCCCTCAAACTTGAAGCACAGCCCTTTTCTCTGGCAAACAAAACTCAGCTGGCCTGTTTCTAGATGGCAGATTGCAGTAGCCACTTGGTACTATCAAACCAGCCCGACTTGGCACTGGTGACACCTTGCATCTGGGAACCATCCTGCGTATCGTGGATTTTCAGGAGCAAGCCAGCCACCCCCCGCCACAAGACCTCAAATTCAAACCACAGCCCTTTCCTCTGGAAAAAAAAACTCAGCTGACCTGCTTCTGGAAGACAGATTGCAGGAGCCACTTGGTACTATCAAAACAGCCCAGCTTGGCACTGGTGTCACTTGAGGTCTGGGAACCATCCTGCGTATCTTGGATTTTCAGGAACCAGCCGGCCACTCCCAGCCCTAGTCTGCCAATCACAAACCACGGCCCTTTTCCCTGCCTAAAAAAATTCAGATGGCCCGCAGCTAGATGGCAGATTGTAGGAGCCACTTGGAACTGTCCAACCAGCCGGACTTGGTAGTGATGACACCTTGGGTATGGTAACCATCCAGTGTATCGTGGATTTTCCGGAGCCAGCCGGCCACTCACAGCCCTAGGTTGCCAATCACAAACCACAGCGCTTTTCCATGCCTAAAAAAATTCAGATAGCCCGAAGCTGGATGGCAGATTGAAGGAGTCACTTGGCACTATCAAACAAGCTCAACATGGCACTGGTGCCACCTTGGGTCTGGGAACCATCCTGCGTATCGTGGATTTTCAGGAGCCAGCCGGCCACTCCCAGCCACAAGCCCTCAAACCCAAACCACGGCCCTTTTCTCTGGCAAACAAAATTCAGATGCCCCTCCTGGGGATGGCAGATTGCAGTAGCCACTTGGCAGTGTCAAACCAGCTTGACTTGGAACTTGTGCCACCTTGGGTGTGGGAACCATCCTGCGTACCGTGGATATTCAGGTGCCAGCCGGCCACTCCAAGCCATAAGCTGCCAAAAAAAAAAACCACGGCCCTTCTCTCTGGCAAACAAAATTCAGATGTCCCGTTCTGGATGGCAGATTGCAGGAGTTACTTGGCACTATCAAACCAGCCCAACTTGGCACTGGTGCCACGTTTGGTCTGGGAACCATCTTGCGTATCCTGGATTTTGAGGAGCCAGCCGGCCACTCCCAGCCACAAACCCTCAAAATCAAACCACGGCCCTTTTCTCTGGCAAACAAAACTCAGCTGCCCTGCTTCTGGTAGGCAGATTGCAGGAGCCACTTGCTACTGTCAAACCAGCCCAACTTCGCACTGGTGACACCTTGGGTCTAGGAACCATCCTGCGTATCGTCAATTTTCAGGAGCCAGCCGGCCACTCCCATCCATAGGCTGCCAGACACAAACCACAACCCTTTTCACTGGCATAAAAAATTCAGATGCCCGGCTTCTGGATGGCAGATTGCAGACGCCACTTGGCTCTGTTCAACCAGCCAGACTTGACAGTGGTACCACCTTGGGTCTGGGAACCATCCTACGTGTCGTTGATTTTCAGGAGCCAGCCGGACACTCCCAGCCACAGGCTCCAAACACAAACTTCGGCCCGTTTCCCTGAAAAAAAAAACTTAGCAACCCCGCTTCTGGACAGCAGATTGCAGGAGCCACTTGGTATTGTCAAACCAGCCCAACTTGGCACTGGTGCCATTTGGGTCTGGGACCCATCCTGCGTGTCGTGGAATTTCAGGAGCCACCAGGCCACTCCCAGCCACAAGCCCTCAAACTCAAACCACGGCCCTTTTATCTGGCTAAAAAAACTCAACTGCCCTGCTTCTGGATGGCAGATTGTAGGAGCCACTTGGTAATATCAAACCAGCCCAACATGCACTGGTTCCAGCTTGGGTCTTGGAACCATGCGGCATAACGTGGATTTTCAGGAGCCAGCCGGCAACTCCCAGTCATAGGCTGCCAAACACAAACCACGGCCCTTTTCCCTGGCAAACAAAATTCAGATGGCCCATTCTGGATGGCATATTGCAGGAGCTAATCGGCACTGTCAAACGAGAGAGATTTGGAACTGGTGCCACCTTGGGTCTGGGAACCATCCTGCGTACCGTGGATTTTGAGGAGCCAGCCGGCCACTCCCTGCCACAAGCCCTCAAACTCAAACCACGGTCCTTTTATCTGGCAAACAAAACTCAGCTGCCCTGCTTCTGGATGGAAGATTGCAGGAGCCAATTAGTACTATCAAGCCAGCCCAACTTGGCATTGGTGCCACCTTGGGTCTGGGAACCATCCTGCGTATCGGTGATTTTCAGGAGCCAGCTGGCCACACCCAACCACAAGCCCTACAACTTAAACCACAGCCCTTTTCTGTGGCAAACAAAACTCAGCTGCCCTGCTTCTGGATGGCAGATTTCAGGAGCGACTTGGTACTATCAAACCAGCCCAACTTGGCACTGGTGCCACCTTGGGTCGGGGAACCATCCTGCGTATCGTGGATTTTCAGGAGCCAGGCAGCCACTGCCAGACACAAGCCCTCAAACTCAAACCACACCCTTTACTCTGGTAAACAAAATTCAGCTTCCCTGCTTCTGGATGGCAGATTGCAGGAGGCACTTGGTACTATCAAACCAGCCCAACTTGTCATTGGTGACACCTTGGGTCTTCGAAACATCTTGCAGAACGTGGATTTTCAGGAGCCCGCCGGACACTCCCAGCCATAGGCTGCCAAACACAAACCACGGCCCTTTTCCCTGGCTAACAACATTCATCTGCCCTGCTTCTGGATGGCAGATTGCAGGAGGTACTTGGCACTATCAAACCAGCCCGACTTGGAACTGGAGCCACCTTGGGTCTGGGAACCATCCTGCGTATTGTGGATTTTCAGGAGCCAGATGGCCACTCCCAGCCACAGGCTCCAAAAACAAACTTCGGCCCGTTTCCCTGAAAAAAAAAACTCAGCAACCCCGCTTCTGGACAGCAGATTTCAGGAGCCACTTGGTATTGTCAAAGCAGCCCAACTTGGCACTGGTGCCATCTTGGGTCTGGGACCCATCCTGCGTATCGTGGAATTTCAGGAGCCACCAGGCCACTCCCAGCCACAAGCCCTCAAACTCAAACCACGGCCCTTTTATCTGGCAAAAAAAACTCAACTGCCCTGCTTCTGGATGGCAGATTGTAGGAGCCACTTGGTACTATCAAACCAGCCCAACTTGCACTGGTTCCAGCTTGGGTCTTTGAACCATGCGGCATAACGTGGATTTTCAGGAGCCAGCCGGCAACTCCCAGTCATAGGCTTCCAAACACAAACCACGGCCCTTTTCCCTGGCAAACAAAATTCAGATGGCCCATTCTGGATGGCATATTGCAGGATCTAATCGGCACTGTCAAACGAGAGAGATTTGGAACTGGTGCCACCTTGGGTCTGGGAACCATCCTGCGTACCGTGGATTTTGAGGAGCCAGCCGGCCACTCCCAGCCACAAGCCCTCAAACTCAAACCACGGTCCTTTTCTCTGGCAAACAAAACTCAGCTGCCCTGCTTCTGGATGGAAGATTGCAGGAGCCAATTAGTTCTATCAAGACAGCCGAACTTGGCATTGGTGCCACCTTGGGTCTGGGAACCATCCTGCGTATCGGTGATTTTCAGGAGCCAGCTGGCCACACCCAACCACAAGCCCTACAACTTAAACCACAGCCCTTTTCTGTGGCAAACAAAACTCAGCTGCCCTGCTTCTGGATGGCAGATTTCAGGAGCCACTTGGTACTATCAAACCAGCCCAACTTGGCACTGGTGCCACCTTGGGTCGGGGAACCATCCTGCGTATCGTGGATTTTCAGGAGCCAGGCAGCCACTGCCAGACACAAGCCCTCAAACTCAAACCACCCACTTTACTCTGGTAAACAAAATTCAGATGCCCCACTTCTGGATGGCAGATTGCAGGAGGCACTTGGTACTATCAAACCAGCCCGACTTGGCACTGGTGCCACCTTGGGTCTTCGAACCATCTTGCATAACGTGGATTTTCAGGAGCCCGCCGGACACTCCCAGCCATAGGCTGCCAAACACAAACCACGGCCCTTTTCCCTGGCTAACAACATTCATCTGCCCTGCTTCTGGATGGCAGATTGCAGGAGGTACTTGGCACTATCAAACCAGCCTGACTTGGAACTGGAGCCACCTTGGGTCTGGGAACCATCCTGCGTATCGTGGATTTTCAGGAGCCAGCCAGCCACTCCCAGCCACAAGCCCTCAAATTCAAACCACGGCCCTTCTTTCTGGCAAACAAAACTCAGCTGCCCTGCTTCTGGATGGCAGATTGCAGGAGACACTTGGTACTATCAAAACAGGCCAACTTGGACTGGTGCCACCTTTGGTCTGGGAACCATCCTGCGTATCGTGGATAATCAGGGGCCAGCAGGCCACTCCAAGCCATGGGCTGCCAGACACAAACCATGGCCCTTTTCCCTGGCTAACAAAATTCAGATGCCCCGCTTCTGGATGGCTGATTGCAGGAGTTACTAGGCATTATCAAACCAGCCCGACTTGGCACTGGTGCCACTTTTAGTCTTGGAACCATCCTGCATATCGTGGATTTTCAGGAGCCAGCCGGCCACTCCCAGCCATAGGCTGCCAAACAAAAACCACGGCACTTTTCCCTGGCAAACAATATTCAGATGCCCGCCTTCTGGATGGCAGATTGCAGACGCCACTTGACTCTGTTCAACCAGCCAGACTTGACAGTGGTACCACCTTGGGTCTGGGAACCATCCTACGTATCGTTGATTTTCAGGAGCCAGCCGGGCACTCCCAGCCACAGGCTCCAAAAACAAACTTCGGCCCGTTTCCCTGAAAAAAAAAACTCAGCAACCCCGCTTCTGGACAGCAGATTGCAGGAGACACTTGGTATTGTCAAAGCAGCCCAACTTGGCACTGGTGCCATTTGGGTCTGGGACCCATCCTGCGTATCGTGTAATTTCAGGAGCCACCAGGCCACTCCCAGCCACAAGCCCTCAAACTCAAACCACGGCCCTTTTATCTGGCTAAAAAAACTCAACTGCCCTGCTTCTGGATGACAGATTTCAGGAGGCACTTGGTACTATCAAACCAGCCCGACTTGGCACTGGTGCCACCTTGGGTCTTTGAACCCTCTTGGGTATCGTGGATTTTCAGGAGCCCCCCGGCCAGTCCCAGCCATAGGCTGCCAAACACAAACCACAGACCTTTTCCCTGGCTAACAATATTCAGATGCCCCTCTTGTAGATGCCAGATTGCAGGAGCTACTAGGCACTGTCAAACCAGTCCGACTTGGAACTGGTCCCACCTTGGGACTGGGAACCATCCTGCGTATCGTGGATTTTCAGGAGCCAGCAGGCCACTCCCAGCCATAGGCTGCCAAACACAAACCACGGCCCTTTTCCCTGGCAAACAAAATTCATATGGCCCGTTCTGGATGGCAGATTGCAGGAGTTACTTGGCACAATCAAACCAGCCCTAATTGGCACTGGTGCTACGTTTGGTCTGGGAACCATCCTGCGTATCGTGGATTTTCAGGAGACAGCCGGCCACTCCCACCAGAAGCACTCAAACTCAAACCACGGGCCTTTTCTCTGGCAAACAAAACTTACCTGCACTGCTTCTGTTAGGTAGATTGCTGGAGCCACTTGGTAATGTCAAACCAGCCCAACTTAGCACAGCTGCCACCTTGGGCTGGGAACCATCCTGCGTATCGTGGATTTTCAGGAGCCAGCCGGCCTCACCCAGCCATGGGCTTCCAAACAAAAACCACGGACCTTTTCCCTGCCTAACAAAATTCCGATTCCCCGCTTCTGGATGGCAGATTTCAGGAGCTACTTGGCAATGTCAAACCAGCCGGACTTGGCACTGGTGCCAGCTTCGGTCTGGGAACCATCCTGCGTATCGTGGATTTTCAGGAGCCTCCTGGCCACTCCAAGGCAGAAGCCCTCATACTCATACCACGTCCCTTTCCTCTGACAAACAAAACTCAGCTGCCCTGCTTCTGGATGGCAGATACATGAGACACTTGGTACAGTCAAACCAGCCCAACTCTTAGCTGGTGCCACCTTGGGTCTGGGAACCATCCTGCGTATCGTGGATTTTCAGGAGCCAGCCGGCCACTCCCAGCCACAAGCCCCCAAACACAAACCACGGCCCTTTTCCCTGGCTAACAAAATTCAGATGCCCGGCTTCTGGATGGCAGATTGCAGGAGCCACTTGGCACTTTAAAACCAGCCCAACTTGCCACTGGTGCCACCTTCGGTCTGGGAACCATCCTTCGTATATTGGATTTTCAGGAGCCAGCCGGCCACTCCCAGACATAAGCCCTCAAACTCAAATCACGGCCCTTTCCTCTGCCAAAATAATTCAGCTTCCCTGCGTCTGGATGGCAGATTTCAGGAGCCACTTGGTACTATCAAACCAGCCCAACTTGACACTGGTGCCACCTTGGGTCTTTGAACCATGCTGCGTATCGTGGATTTTCAGGAGCCAGCGGGCCACTCCCAGCCATAGGCTTCCAAACAAATACCACAGCCCTTTTCCCTGCCTAACCAAATTCAGATGCCCCGCTTCTGGATGGCAGATTGCAGGAGCCACTCTGCACTGTCAAACCAGCCCAACTTGGAACTGGTGACACCTTGGGTCTGGGAAACATCCTGCTTAAGGTGGATTTTCAGGAGCCAGCAGGCCACTCCCAGCCATGGGCTGCCAAACTCAAACCGCGGCCCTTTTCCCTGCCTAACAAAATACAGATGCTCCGCTTCTGGATGGCAGATTGCTGGAGCTACTTGGAACTGTCCAACCAGCCCAAGTTGGCACTGGTGCCACCTTCGGTCTGGAAACCATCCTACGTACCGTAGATTTTCCAGAGCCGGCCGGCCACTCCTAGCCACAAGCCCTCAAACTACGGGCCTTTTATCTGGCAAACAAAACTCAGCTTCCCTGCTTATGAATGGCAGATTGCCGGAGCCACTTGGCACTGTCAAACCAGCTTGACTTGGAACTGGTGCCACCTTGGGTCGTGGAACCATGCTGCGTATCGTAGATTTTCAGGAGCCAGCCTGCCACTCCCAGCCATCGGCTGCCAAACAAAATCCACGGCCTTTTCCCTGGCTAAAAAATTTCAGATGCCTTGCTTCTGGATGGCAGATTGCAGACGCCACTTGGTTCTGTCAAACCAGCCCAACTTAGCACTGGTGCAACCTTAGGTCTGGGATCAATCCTGCGTATCATGGATTTTCAGGAGCCAGCCGGCCACTCCGAGCCACAAGCTCTCAAACTCAAACCATGGCCCTCTTCTCTGGCAAACAAAACTCAGAGCCCCTGCTTCTGGGTGGCCGATTGCAGGAGCCACATGGTACTATCAAACCAGCCCATACTTAGCACTGGTGACACCTTGAGTCTGAGAACCATCCTGCGTATCGTGGATTTTCAGGAGCCAGCCTGCCACTTCCAGCCATAGGCTTCCTAACACAAACCACGGCCTTTTTCCCTGGCTAACAATACTCAGCTGCCCTGCTTAAGGATGGAAGTTTGCAGGAGGCACTTGGTACTGTCAAACCGGCCTACCTTGGCACTGGTGCCACCTTCGGTCTGGGAACAATCCTGTGTATCGTGGATTTTCAGGAGCCAGCCAGCCACTCCCAGCCACAAGCCCCCAAACTTAAAACACGGCCCTTTTCTCTGGAAACAAATCTCAGCTGCCCCGCTTCTGGATGGCATATTGCAGGAGCTACATGGTACTATAAAACCAGCCCGACTTGGCACTGGTGACACCTTGGGTCTGGGAACCATCCTGCGTATCCTGGATTTTCAGGAGCCAGCCGGCCACTCCCAGCCATAGGCTGCCAAACACAAGCCAAGGCCCATTTCCTTGGCTAAAAGAATTCAGATGCCCCGCTTCCGGATGGCAGATTACACAAGCCACTTGGCACTGTCAAACCAGTCCGACTTGGAACTGGTGCCACCTTGGGTCTGGAACCATCCTGCGTATCGTGGGTTTTCAGGAGCCAGCACGCCACTCCCAGCCATAGGCTGCCAAACATAAACCACGGTCCTTTTAACTGGCTAACAAATTTCAGCTACCCCGCTTCTAGGTGGCAGATTGCAGGAGCCACATCGTACTGTGAAACCAGCCCAACATGGCACTGGTGCCACCTTGGGTCTGGGAACCATCCTGCGTATCATCGATTTTCAGGAGCCAGCCGGCCACTCCCAGCCACAAGCCCCCAAACACAAACCACGGCCCTTTTCCCTGGCTAACAAAATTCAGATGCCCGGCTTCTGGATGGCAGATTGCAGGAGCCACTTGGCACTTTAAAACCAGCTCGACTAGCAACTGGTGACACCTTAGGTCTGTGAACCATCCTGCGTATAGTTGATTTTCAGGAGCCATCCGGCCACTCCCTACCACAGGCCCCAAAAAAAAACCTCGGCCCGTTTCCCTGACAAACAAATCTCAGAAACCCTGCTTCTGGACGGCAGATTGCAGGAGCCACTTTGTACTGCCAAAGCAGCCCAACTTGCCACTGGTGCCACCTTCGGTCTGGGAACCATCCTTCGTATCTTGGATTTTCAGGAGCCAGCCGGCCACTCCCAGACATAAGCCCTCAAACTCAAACCACGGCCCTTTCCTCTGCCAAAAAAAACTCAGCTTCCCTGCGTCTGGATGGCAGATTTCAGGAGCCACTTGGTACTATCATACCAGCCCAACTTGACACTGGTGCCACCTTGGGGCTTTAAACCATGCTGCGTATCGTGGATTTTCAGGAGCCAGCGGGCCACTCCCAGCCATAGGCTTCCAAACAAATACCACAGCCCTTTTCCCTGCCTAACCAAATTCAGATGCCCCGCTTCTGGATGGCAGATTGCAGGAGCCACTCTGCACTGTCAAACCAGCCCAACTTGGAACTGGTGACACCTTGGGTCTGGGAAACATCCTGCTTAAGGTGGATTTTCAGGAGCCAGCCGGACACTCCCAGCCATGGGCTGCCAAACTCAAACCACGGCCCTTTTCCCTGCCTAACAAAATACAGATGCTCCGCTTCTGGATGGCAGATTGCTGGAGCTACTTGGCACTGTCCAACCAGCCCAAGTTGGCACTGGTGCCACCTTCGGTCTGGAAACCATCCTACGTACCGTAGATTTTCCAGAGCCAGCCGGCCACTCCTAGCCACAAGCCCTCAAACTACGGGCCTTTTATCTGGCAAAAAAAACTCAGCTGCCCTGCTTATGAATGGCAGATTGCCGGAGTCACTTGGCACTGTCAAACCAGCTTGACTTGGAACTGGTGCCACCTTGGGTCGTGGAACCATTCTGCGTATCGTGGATTTCCAGGAGCCAGGCAGCCACTCCCAGCCACAAGCCCTGAAACTCAAACCACGGCCCTTTTCTCTGGCAAAAATATCAGATGCCCTGCTTCTGGATGGCAGATTGCAGGAGCCACTTGGTAATGTCAAAACAGCCCGACTTGGCACTGGTGCCACCTTGGGTCTGGGAACCATACTGCGTATCGTGGATCTTCAGGAGCCACACGGCCACTCCCAGCCATGGGCTGCCAAACACAAACCACGGACCTTTTCCCTGGCTAACAAAATTCAGATGCCCCTCTTCTGGATGGCAGATTGCAGGAGTCCACTTGGCACTGTCAAACCAGTCCGACTTGGAACTGGTGCCACCTTGGGTGTGGGAAGGATACTGCGTATCGTGGATTTTGAGGAGCCAGCCGGCCACTCCCAGCCATCAGCTGCCAAACAAAATCCACGGCCTTTTCCCTGGCTAAAAAATTTCAGATGCCTTGCTTCTGGATGGCAGATTGCAGACGCCACTTGGTTCTGTCAAACCAGCCCAACTTAGCACTGGTGCAACCTTAGGTCTGGGATCAATCCTGCGTATCATGGATTTTCAGGAGCCAGCCGGCCACTCCGAGCCACAAGCTCTCAAACTCAAACCATGGCCCTCTTCTCTGGCAAACAAAACTCAGAGCCCCTGCTTCTGGGTGGCCGATTGCAGGAGCCACATGGTACTATCAAACCAGCCCATACTTAGCACTTTTGACACCTTGAGTCTGAGAACCATCCTGCGTATCTTGGATTTTCAGGAGCCAGCCTGCCACTTATAGCCATAGGCTTCCTAACACAAACCACGGCCTTTTTCCCTGGCTAACAATACTCAGCTGCCCTGCTTATGGATGGCAGTTTGCAGGAGGCACTTGGTACTGTCAAACCGGCCTACCTTGGCACTGGTGCCACCTTCGGTCTGGGAACAATCCTGTGTATCGTGGATTTTCAGGAGCCAGCCGGCCATTCCCAGCCACAAGTCCCCAAACTTAAACCACGGCCCTTTTCTCTGGAAACAAATCTCAGCTGCCCCGCTTCAGGACGGCAGATTGCAGGAGCTACATGCTACTATAAAACCAGCCCGACTTGGCACTGGTGACACCTTGGGTCTGGGAACCATCCTGCGTATCCTGGATTTTCAGGAGCCAGCCGGCCACTCCCAGCCATAGGCTGCCAAACACAAGCCAAGGCCCATTTCCTTGGCTAAAAAAATTCAGATGCCCCGCTTCCGGATGGCAGATTACACAAGCCACTTGGCACTGTCAAACCAGTCCGACTTGGAACTGGTGCCACCTTGGGTCTGGAACCATCCTGCGTATCGTGGATTTTCAGGAGCCAGCACGCCACTCCCAGCCATAGGCTGCCAAACATAAACCACGGTCCTTTTAACTGGCTAACAAAATTCAGCTACCCCGCTTCTAGGTGGCAGATTGCAGGAGCCACATCGTACTGTGAAACCAGCCCAACATGGCACTGGTGCAACCTTGGGTCTGGGAACCATCCTGCGTATCATCGATTTTCAGGAGCCAGCCGGCCACTCCTAGACATGGTCGGCCAAACACAAACCACGGTGCTTTTCCCTGCCAAAAAAAATTCAGATGCCCCGCTGCTGGATGGCAGATTGCAGGAGCCACTTGGCACTGTAAAACCAGCCGGACTTTCCACTGGTGCCACCTTGGGTCTGGGAACCATCCTGCGTATCGTGGATTTTCAGGAGCCAGCCGGCCACTCCAAGGCAGAAGCCCTCAAACTCAAACCACGGCCCTTTTCTCTGGCAAAAAAAACTCAGCTGCCCTGCTTATGGATGGCAGATTGCAGGAGCCACTTTGTACAATCAAGCCAACCCGACTTGGCACTGGTGACATCTTCGGTCTCAGAACCATCCAGCGTATCGTGGATTTTCAGGAGCCAGCCGGCCACTCCCAGCCACAAGCCCTCAAACTCAAACAACGGCTCTCACCTCTGTCAAACAAAATTCAGCTGCCCTGCCTCTGGATGGCAGATTGCAGGAGCCACTTGCAGCTATCAAACCAGCCTACCTTGGCAGTGGTGCAACCTTGGGTCTTGGAACAATCCTGCTTTTCGTGGATTTTCAGGAGCTAACCGGCCACTCCCAGCCACAGGCCCCAAAAACAAACCTCAGCCCGTTTCCCTGACAAACAAAACTCAGCTACCCCGCTTCTGGATGGCAGATTGCAGGAGCCACTTGCAGCTATCAAAACAGCCTACCTTGGCAGTGGTGCAACCTTGGGTCTTGGAACTATCCTGCTTATCGTGGATTTTCAGGAGCTAACCGGCCACTCCCAGCCACAGGCCCCAAAAAAAAACCAGAGCCCGTTTCCCTGACAAACAAAACTCAGCTGCCCTGCTTCGAGATGGCAGATTGCAGGAGCCACTTGTTACTATAAAACCAGCCTGACTTGGCACTGGTGACACTTTGCGTCTGGGAATCATCCTGCGTATCATGGATTTTCAGGAGCCAGCCGGCCACTCCCAGCCATAGGCTGCGAAACACAAGCCAAGGCCCATTTCCTTGGCTAAAAGAATTCAGATGCCCCGCTTCCGGATGGCAGATTACACAAGCCACTTGGCACTGTCAAACCAGTCCGACTTGGAACTGGTGCCACCTTGGGTCTGGAACCATCCTGCGTATCGTGGGTTTTCAGGAGCCAGCACGCCACTCCCAGCCATAGGCTGCCAAACATAAACCACGGTCCTTTTAACTGGCTAACAAATTTCAGCTACCCCGCTTCTAGGTGGCAGATTGCAGGAGCCACATCGTACTGTGAAACCAGCCCAACATGGCACTGGTGCCACCTTGGGTCTGGGAACCATCCTGCGTATCATCGATTTTCAGGAGCCAGCCGGCCACTCCTAGACATGGTCGGCCAAACGCAAACCACGGTGCTTTTCCCTGCCTAAAAAAAATTCAGATGCCCCGCTTCTGGATGGCAGATTGCAGGAGCCACTTGGCACTGTAAAACCAGCCGGACTTTCCACTGGTGCCACCTTGGGTCAGGGAACCATCCTGCGTATCGTGGATTTTCAGGAGCCAGCCGGCCACTCCAAGGCAGAAGCCCTCATACTCATACCACGTCCCTTTCCTCTGACAAACAAAACTCAGCTGCCCTGCTTCTGGATGGCAGATACATGAGACACTTGGTACAGTCAAACCAGCCCAACTCTTAGCTGGTGCCACCTTGGGTCTGGGAACCATCCTGCGTATCGCGGATTTTCAGGAGCCAGCCGGCCACTCCCAGCCACAAGCCCCCAAACACAAACCACGGCCCTTTTCCCTGGCTAACAAAATTCAGATGCCCGGCTTCTGGATGGCAGATTGCAGGAGCCACTTGGCACTTTAAAACCAGCTCGACTAGCAACTGGTGACACCTTAGGTCTGTGAACCATCCTGCGTATAGTTGATTTTCAGGAGCCAGCCGGCCACTCCCTGCCACAGGCCCCAAAAAAAAACCTCGGCCCGTTTCCCTGACAAACAAATCTCAGAAACCCTGCTTCTGGACGGCAGATTGCAGGAGCCACTTTGTACTGCCAAAGCAGCCCAACTTGCCACTGGTGCCACCTTCGGTCTGGGAACCATCCTTCGTATCTTGGATTTTCAGGAGCCAGCCGGCCACTCCCAGACATAAGCCCTCAAACTCAAACCACGGCCCTTTCCTCTGCCAAAAAAAACTCAGCTTCCCTGCGTCTGGATGGCAGATTTCAGGAGCCACTTGGTACTATCAAACCAGCCCAACTTGACACTGGTGCCACCTTGGGGCTTTAAACCATGCTGCGTATCGTGGATTTTCAGGAGCCAGCGGGCCACTCCCAGCCATAGGCTTCCAAACAAATACCACAGCCCTTTTCCCTGCCTAACCAAATTCAGATGCCCCGCTTCTGGATGGCAGATTGCAGGAGCCACTCTGCACTGTCAAACCAGCCCAACTTGGAACTGGTGACACCTTGGGTCTGGGAAACATCCTGCTTAAGGTGGATTTTCAGGAGCCAGCAGGCCACTCCCAGCCATGGGCTGCCAAACTCAAACCACGGCCCTTTTCCCTGCCTAACAAAATACAGATGCTCCGCTTCTGGATGGCAGATTGCTGGAGTTACTTGGCACTGTCCAACCAGCCCAAGTTGGCACTGGTGCCACCTTCGGTCTGGAAACCATCCTACGTACCGTAGATTTTCCAGAGCCGGCCGGCCACTCCTAGCCACAAGCCCTCAAACTACGGGCCTTTTATCTGGCAAACAAAACTCAGCTGCCCTGCTTATGAATGGCAGATTGCTGGAGTCACTTGGCACTGTCAAACCAGCTTGACTTGGAACTGGTGCCACCTTGGGTCGTGGAACCATTCTGCGTATCGTGGATTTCCAGGAGCCAGGCAGCCACTCCCAGCCACAAGCCCTGAAACTCAAACCACGGCCCTGTTCTCTGGCAAACAAAACTCAGCTGCCCTGCTTCTGGATGGCAGATTGCAGGAGCCACTTGGTAATGTCAAAACAGCCTGACTTGGCACTGGTGCCACCTTGGGTCTGGGAACCATACTGCGTATCATGGATCTTCAGGAGCCACACGGCCACTCCCAGCCATGGGCTGCCAAACACAAACCACGGACCTTTTCCCTGGCTAAAAAAATTCAGATGCCCCTCTTCTGGATGGCAGATTGCAGGAGTCCACTTGGCACTGTCAAACCAGTCCGACTTGGAACTGGTGCCACCTTGGGTGTGGGAAGGATAATGCGTATCGTGGATTTTGAGGAGCCAGCCGGCCACTCCCAGCCATCGGCTGCCAAACAAAATCCACGGCCTTTTCCCTGGCTAAAAAATTTCAGATGCCTTGCTTCTGGATGGCAGATTGCAGACGCCACTTGGTTCTGTCAAACCAGCCCAACTTAGCACTGGTGCAACCTTAGGTCTGGGATCAATCCTGCGTATCATGGATTTTCAGGAGCCAGCCGGCCACTCCGAGCCACAAGCTCTCAAACTCAAACCATGGCCCTCTTCTCTGGCAAACAAAACTCAGAGCCCCTGCTTCTGGGTGGCCGATTGCAGGAGCCACATGGTACTATCAAACCAGCCCATACTTAGCACTTTTGACACCTTGAGTCTGAGAACCATCCTGCGTATCGTGGATTTTCAGGAGCCAGCCTGCCACTTCCAGCCATAGGCTTCCTAACACAAACCACGGCCTTTTTCCCTGGCTAACAATACTCAGCTGCCCTGCTTATGGATGGCAGTTTGCAGGAGGCACTTGGTACTGTCAAACCGGCCTACCTTGGCACTGGTGCCACCTTCGGTCTGGGAACAATCCTGTGTATCGTGGATTTTCAGGAGCCAGCCGGCCATTCCCAGCCACAAGCCCCCAAACTTAAACCACGGCCCTTTTCTCTGGAAACAAATCTCAGCTGCCCCGCTTCAGGACGGCAGATTGCAGGAGCTACATGCTACTATAAAACCAGCCCGACTTGGCACTGGTGACACCTTGGGTCTGGGAACCATCCTGCGTATCCTGGATTTTCAGGAGCCAGCCGGCCACTCCCAGCCATAGGCTGCCAAACACAAGCCAAGGCCCATTTCCTTGGCTAAAAAAATTCAGATGCCCCGCTTCCGGATGGCAGATTACACAAGCCACTTGGCACTGTCAAACCAGTCCGACTTGGAACTGGTGCCACCTTGGGTCTGGAACCATCCTGCGTATCGTGGATTTTCAGGAGCCAGCACGCCACTCCCAGCCATAGGCTGCCAAACATAAACCACGGTCCTTTTAACTGGCTAACAAAATTCAGCTACCCCGCTTCTAGGTGGCAGATTGCAGGAGCCACATCGTACTGTGAAACCAGCCCAACATGGCACTGGTGCAACCTTGGGTCTGGGAACCATCCTGCGTATCATCGATTTTCAGGAGCCAGCCGGCCACTCCTAGACATGGTCGGCCAAACACAAACCACGGTGCTTTTCCCTGCCAAAAAAAATTCAGATGCCCCGCTGCTGGATGGCAGATTGCAGGAGCCACTTGGCACTGTAAAACCAGCCGGACTTTCCACTGGTGCCACCTTGGGTCTGGGAACCATCCTGCGTATCGTGGATTTTCAGGAGCCAGCCGGCCACTCCAAGGCAGAAGCCCTCAAACTCAAACCACGGCCCTTTTCTCTGGCAAAAAAAACTCAGCTGCCCTGCTTATGGATGGCAGATTGCAGGAGCCACTTTGTACAATCAAGCCAACCCGACTTGGCACTGGTGACATCTTCGGTCTCAGAACCATCCAGCGTATCGTGGATTTTCAGGAGCCAGCCGGCCACTCCCAGCCACAAGCCCTCAAACTCAAACAACGGCTCTCACCTCTGTCAAACAAAATTCAGCTGCCCTGCCTCTGGATGGCAGATTGCAGGAGCCACTTGCAGCTATCAAACCAGCCTACCTTGGCAGTGGTGCAACCTTGGGTCTTGGAACAATCCTGCTTATCGTGGATTTTCAGGAGCTAACCGGCCACTCCCAGCCACAGGCCCCAAAAAAAAACCAGAGCCCGTTTCCCTGACAAACAAAACTCAGCTGCCCTGCTTCGAGATGGCAGATTGCAGGAGCCACTTGTTACTATAAAACCAGCCCGACTTGGCACTGGTGACACTTTGGGTCTGGGAATCATCCTGCGTATCATGGATTTTCAGGAGCTAACCGGCCACTCCCAGCCACAGGCCCCAAAAAAAAACCAGAGCCCGTTTCCCTGACAAACAAAACTCAGCTGCCCTGCTTCGAGATGGCAGATTGCAGGAGCCACTTGTTACTATAAAACCAGCCCGACTTGGCACTGGTGACACTTTGGGTCTGGGAATCATCCTGCGTATCATGGATTTTCAGGAGCCAGCCGGCCACTCCCAGCCATAGGCTGCGAAACACAAGCCAAGGCCCATTTCCTTGGCTAAAAAAATTCAGATGCCCCGCTTCCGGATGGCAGATTACACAAGCCACTTGGCACTGTCAAACCAGTCCGACTTGGAACTGGTGCCACCTTTGGTCTGGGAACCATCCTGTGTATCGTGGATTTTCAGGAGCCAGCCGGCCACTCCCAGCCACAAGCCCTCAAACTCCAAGCATGGCCATTTTCTCTTGCAAACAAAACTCAGCTGCCCTTCTTTTGGATGGCCGATTGCAGGAGCCACTTGGAACTATGAAACCAGCCCAACTTGGCCCTGGCGACACCTTGGGTCTGGGAACCATCCTGCGTATCGTGTATTTTCAGGAGCCAGCCGGCCGCTCCCAGCCATAGGCTGCCAAAAACAAACCACGGCACTTTTCCCTGGCTAACAAAATTCAGATTCCCCTCTTCTGGATGGCAGATTGTAGGAACCACTTGGCACTGTCAAACCAGCCCGACTTGGAACTGGTGACACCTTGGGTCTGGGAAACATCCTGCTTAAGGTGGATTTTCAGGAGCCAGCCGGCCACTCTCAGCCATGGGCTGCCAAACTCAAACCGCGGCCCTTTTCCCTGCCTAACAAAATACAGATACCCCTGTTGTGGATGGAAGGTTGCAGGAGACACTTGGCACTGTCCAACCTGCCCGACTTGGCAGTGGTGCCACTGTTGGAATGCGGACCATCCTGCGTATCGTGTATTTTCAGGAGCAGGGCGGCCACTCCAAGCCACAAGCCCTCAAACTCAAACCACGGCCCTCATCTCTGTGAAACAAAATTCAGCTGCCCTGCTTATGGATGGCACATTGCAGGAGCCAGTTGGTACTATCAAACCAGCCACACTTGGCACTGGTGACACCTTGGGTCTTGGAACCATCCTGCGTATCGTGAATTTTCAGGAGCCAGCCGGCCACCACCAGTCACAAGCCCTCAAACTCAAACCATGGCCATCTACTCTGGCAAACAAAACTCAGCTGCCCTGCTTCTGGGTGGCCGATTGCAAGAGCCACATGGTACTATCAAACCAGCCCATACTTAGCACTGGTGACACCTTGGGTCTGGGAAACATGCTGCGTATCGTGGATTTTCAGGAGCCAGCCTGCCACTTCCAGCCATAGGCTTCCAAACACACACCACGGCCCTTTTCCCTGGCTAACAATACTCAGCTGCCCTGCTTATGGATGGCAGTTTGCAGGAGCCACTTGGGACTGTCAAACCGGCCTACCTTGGCACTGGTGCCACCTTCTGTCTGGGAACCATCCTGTGTATCGTGGATTTTCAGAAGCCAGCCGGCCACTCCCAGCCACAAGCCCCCAAACTCAAACCACGGCCCTTTTCTCTGGAAACAAATCTCAGCTGCCCCGCTTCAGGATGGCAGATTGCAGGAGCCACTTGGTACTATCAAACCAGCCAAACTTGGCACTGGTGACACCTTGGGTCTCGGAACCATCCTGCGTATCATCGATTTTCAGGAGCCAGCAGGCCACACCCACCCATAGGGTGCCAAACATAAACCACGGCCCTTTTACCTGGCTAACAAAATTCAGCTACCCCGCTTCTAGGTGGCAGATTGCAGGTGCCACTTCGTACTGTCAAACCAGCCCAACATGGCACTGGTGCCACCTTTGGTCTAGGAAACATCCTGCGTATCATCGATTTTCAGGAGCCAGCCCGCCACTCCCAGCCATGGGCTGCCAAACACAAACCACGGCGCTTTTCCCTGCCTAAAAAAATTCAGATGCCCCGCTTCTGGATGGCAGATTGCAGGAGTCACTTGGCACTGTCCAACCAGACCGACTTTCCACTGGTGCCGCCTTGGGTCTGGGAACCATCCTGCGTATCGTGGATTTTCAGGAGCCAGCCGGCTACTCCATGGCAGAAGCTCTCAAACTCAAACCACGGCACTTTTCTCTGACAAAAAAAACTCAGCTGCCCTGCTTATGGATGGCAGATTGCAGGAGCCTCTTGGTACGATCAAACCTACCCGACTTGGCACTGGTGACACCTTCGGTCTCAGAACCATCCTGCGTATCGTGGATTTTCAGGAGCCAGCCGGCCACTCCAAGCCACAAGCCCTCAAACTCAAACCTCGGCCCTCATCTCTAAAAAACCAAATTCAGGTGCCCTGCTTATGGATGGCAGATTGCAGAAGCCACTTGGTGCTATCAAGCCAGCCTACCTTGGCACTGGTGCCACCTTGGGTCTTGGAACCATCCTGCGTATCGTGGATTTTCAGGAGCGAACCGGCCACTCCCAGCCACAGGCCCCAAAAACAAACCTCAGCCCGTTTCCCTGACAAACAAAACTCAGCTGCCCCGCTTCTGGATGGAAGATTGCAGGAGCCACTTGGTACTATCAAACCAGCCCAACTTGGCACTGGTGACACCTTGGGTCTGGGAACCATCCTGCGTATCTTGGATTTTCAGGAGCCAGCCGGCCACTCCCAGCCAAAGGCTGCCAAACACAAACCATGCCGTTTTTCCCTGCCTAAAAAAATTCATATGCCCTGTTTCTGGATGACAGATTGCAGGAGCCACTCTGCACTGTCAAACCAGACCGACTTGAACTGGTGCCACATTGGTCTGGGAACAATCCAACGTATCATGTATTTTCAGGAGCCAGCCGGCCACTCCCAGCCACAGCCCCTTAAACTCAAACCACACTCTTTTTCTCTGGTAAACAAAACTCAGCTGCCCTGCTTCGGGATGGCAGATTGCAGGAGCCACTTGGTACTATCAAACCAGCCCGACTTGGCACTGGTGACACCTTGGGTCTGGGAAACATCCTGCAAATCCTGGATTTTCAGGAGCCAGCCGGCCACTCCCAGCCAGAGGCTGCCCAACACAAACCAAGGCCTTTGTACGTGGCTAACAAAATTCAAATGCCCCGCTTCTGGATGGCAGATTACACAAGCCACTTCGCACTGTCAAACAAGTCCGACTTGGAACTGGTTCCACCTTGGGTCTGGGAACCATCCTGCGTATCGTGGATTTTCAGGAGCCATCCGGCCAATCCCGGCCACAAGCCCTCAAACTCAAACCACGGCCCTTTTCTCTGGCAAACAAAACTCATCTGCCCTGCCTTTGGATGGCCGATTGCAAGAGACACTTGGTACTATCAAACCAGCCCAACTTGGCCCTGGTGACCCTTTGGGTCTGGGAACCATCCTGCGTATCGTGGATTTTCAGGAGCCAGCCAGTCACTCCCAGCCTTTGGCTTCCAAACACAAACCACGGCCCTTTTCCCTGGCTAACAAAATTCAGATGCCCCGCTTCTGGATGGCAGATTGCAGGAGCTACTTGGCACTGTCCAACCAGCCCAAGTTGGCACTGGTGCAACCTTCGGTCTGGGAACCATCCTACGTACCGTAGATTTTCCAGAGCCAGCCGGCCACTGCCAGCCACAAGCCTTCAAACTACGGCCCTTTTCTCTGGCAAACAAAACTCAGCTGCCCTGATTCTAGATGGCCGATTGCAGGAGCCACATGGTACTATCAAACCAGCCCAACTTGGCACTGGTGACACATTGAGTCTGGGAACCATCATGCGTGTCGTGGATTTTTAGGAGCCAGCCTGCCATTCCCAGCCATAGGCTTCCAAACACAAACCACGGCCCTTTACCCTGGCTAACAAAATTCAGATGCCCCGCTTCTGGATGGCCGATTGCAGGAGCCACTTGGTACTGTCAAACCAGCCCAACTTGGCCCTGTGGACACCTTGTGTCTGGGAACCATCCTGCGTATCGTTGATTTTCAGGAGCCAGCCGGCCACTCCCAGCCATAGGCTGCCAAACACAAGCCAAGGACCATGTCCTTGGCTCAAAAAATTCAGATGCCCCGCTTCCGGATGGCAGATTACACAAGCCACTTGGCACTGTCAAACCAGTCCGACTTGGAACTGGTGCCACCTTGGGTCTGGGAACCATCCTGTGTATCGTGGATTATCAGGAGCCAGCCGGCCACTCCCAGCCACAAGCCCTCAAACTCCAACCATGGCCCTTTTCTCTTGCAAACAAAACTCAGCTGCCCTGCTTTTGGATGGCCGATTGCAGGAGCCACTTGGTACTATCAAACCTGCCCCACTTGTCCCTGGTGACACCTTGGGTCTAGGAACCTTCCTGCGTATCGTGGATTTTCAGGAGCCAGCCGGCCACTCCCAGCCATAGGCTGCCAAACACAAACCACGGCACTTTTCTCTGGCTAACAAAATTCAGATGCCCCTCTTCTGGATGGCAGATTGTAGGAACCACTTGGCACTGTCAAACCAGCCTGACTTGGAACTGGTGACACCTTGGGACTGGGAAACATCCTGCTTAAGGTGGATTTTCAGGAGCCAGCCGGCCACTCCCAGCCATGGGCTGCCAAACTCAAACCACGGCCCTTTTCCCTGCCTAACAAAATACAGATCCCCCTCTTGTGGATGGAAGATTGCAGGAGACACTTGGCACTGTCCAACCCGCCCGACTTGGCACTGGTGCCACCTTGGGTCTGGGAACCATCCTGCGTATCGTGGATTTTCAGGAGCAGGGCGGCCACTCCCAGCCAGAAGACCTCAAACTCATACCACGGCACTTTTCTTTGGCAAACAAAACTCAGCTGCTCTGCTTCTGGATGGCAGATTGCAGAAGCCAGTTGGTACTATCAAACCAGCCACACTAGGCACTGGTGACACCTTGGGTCTTGGAACCATCCTGCGTATCGTGGATTTTCAGGAGCCAGCCGGCCACCACCAGTCACAAGCCCTCAAACTCAAACCATGGCCTACTTCTCTGGCAAACAAAACTCAGCTGCCCTGCTTCTAGGTGGCCGATTGCAGGAGCCACATGGTACTATCAAACCAGCCCATACTTAGCCCTGGTGACACCTTGAGTCTGGGAACCCTCCTGCGTATCGTGGAATTTCAGGAGCTAACCGGCGACTCCCAGCCACAGGCCCCAAAAAAAAAAATCTCGCCCCGTTTCACTGACAAACAAAAGTCAGCTACCCCGCTTCTGGATGGCAGATTGAAGGAGCCACTTGGAACTGCCAAACCAGCCCAAGTTGGCATTGGTGCCACCTTGGGTCTGGGAACCATCCTGCGTATCGTGGATTTTCTTGAGACAGCCGGCCACTACCAGCCATGGTCTGCAAAACACAAACCATGGCGCTTTTCCCTGCCTAAAAAAATTCAGATGCCCCGCTTCTGGATGGCAGATTGCAGGAGCCACTTGGCACTGTCAAACCAGCCCGACTAGAACTGGTGCCACCTTGGGTCTGTGAACAATCCTGTGTATCGTGGATTTTCAGGAGCCAGCCGGCCAATCCCAGCCACAGGCCCTCAAACTGCAACCACGGCCCTTTTCCCTGCCTAACAAAATTAAGATGTCCCGCTTCTGGTTGGCAGATTGCACATGCCTCTTGGCAGTGTCAAACGAATTTGAGTTGGAACTGCTGCCACCTTGGGTCGGGGAACCATCCTGCGTATCGTGGATTTTCAAGAGGCAGCCGGCCACTCCCAGGCATAGGCTGCCAAACACAAACCATGGCCCTTTTCCCTGGCTAACAAAATTCAGATGCCCCGCTTCTGGATGGCAGATTGCAGATGACACTTGGCTATGTCCAACCAGCTCGACTTGGAACTGGTGCCTCCTTTGGTCTGGGAACCATCCTGCGTATCTTGGATTTTCAGGAGCTAACCGGCCACTCCCAGCCACAGCCCCCAAAAACAATCCTAGGCCCGTTTCCCTGACAAACAAAACTCAGCTACCCCGCTTCTGGATGGAGATCTCAGGAGCCACTTGGTACTGTCAAACCAGCCCAACTTGGCACTGGTGCCAGCTTGGGCCTGGGAACCATCCTGCGTATTGTGGATTTTCAGGAGCCAGCCGGCCACTCCCAGCCAAGGGCTGCCAAACACAAACCACGGCGCTTTTCCCTGCCTAAAAAAATTCATATGCCTTGTTTCAGGACGGCAGATTGCAGGAGCCACTCTGCACTGTCAAGCAAGCTCGACTTGAACTGGTGCCCCATTGGGTCTGGGAACAATCCAGCGTATCATGTATTTTCAGGAGCCAGCCGGCCACACCCAGTCACAGCCCCACAAACGCAAACCACGGCCCTATTCTCTGGCAAACAAAACTCAGCTGCCCTGCTTCGAGATGGCAGATTGCAGGAGCCACTTGGTACTATAAAACCAGCCCGACTTGGCACTGGTGACACCTTGGTTCTGGGAACCATCCTGCGTGTCGTTGATTTTCAGGAGCCAGCCAGCCACTCCCAGCCATAGGCTGCCAAACACAAGCCAAGGCCCATTTCCTTGGCTAAAAAAATTCAGATGCCCCGCTTCCGGATGGCAGATTACACAACCCACTTGGCATTGTCAAACCAGTACGACTTGGCACTGGTGCCACCTTGGGTCTGGGAACTATCCTGCGTATCGTGGATTTTCAGGAGCCAGCACGCCACTCCCAGCCATAGGCTGCGAAACATAAACCACGGTCCTTTTAACTGGCTAACAAAATTCAGCTACCCCGCTTCTAGGTGGCAGATGGCAGGAGCCACATCGTACTGTGAACCCAGCCCAACATGGCACTGGTGCCACCTTGGGTCTGGGAACCATACTGCGTATCATCGATTTTCAGGAGCCAGCCGGCCACTCCTAGACATGGTCTGCCAAACACAAACCACGGTGATTTTCCCTGCCTAAAAAAATTCAGATGCCCCGCTTCTGGATCGCAGATTGCAGGAGCCACTTGGCACTGTAAAACCAGCCGGACTTTCCACTGGTGCCACCTTGGGTCTTGAAACCATCCTGCGTATCGTGGATTTTCAGGAGCCAGCCGGCCACTCCAAGGCAGAAGCCCTCAAACTCAAACCACGGCCCTTTTCTCTGGCAAAAAAAACTCAGCTGCCCTGCTTATGGATGGCAGATTGCAGGAGCCACTTGGTACAATCAAGCCAACCCGACTTGGCACTGGTGACACCTTCGGTCTCAGAACCATCCTGCGTATCGTGGATTTTCAGGACCCAGCCGGCCACTCCAACCACAAGCCCTCAAACTCAAACAACGGCTCTCACCTCTGTCAAACAAAATTCAGCTGCCCTGCTTCTGGATGGCAGATTGCAGGAACCACTTGCAGCTATCAAACCAGCCTACCTTGGCAGTGGTGCAACCTTGGGTCTTGGAACAATCTTGCTTATCGTGGATTTTCAGGAGCTAACCGGCCACTCCCAGCCACAGGCCCCAAAAACAAACTTCAGCCCGTTTCCCTGACAAACAAAACTCAGCTACCCCGCTTCTGGATGGCAGATTACAGGAGCCACTTGGTACTGTCACACCAGCCCAACTTGGCACTGGTGACACCTTGGGCCTGGGAATCATCCTGCGTATTGTGGATTTTCAGGAGCCAGCCAGCCACTCCCAGCCAAGGGCTGCCAAACACAAACCACGGCGCTTTTCCCTGCCTAAAAAACTTCATATGCCCTGTTTCAGGATGGCAGATTGCAGGAGCCACTCTGCACTGTCAAGCAAGCTCGACTTGAACTGGTGCCCCATTGGGTCTGGGAAGAATCCAGCGTATCAAGTATTTTCAGGAGCCAGCCGGCCACACCCAGTCACAGCCCCACAAACGCAAACCACGGCCCTATTCTCTGGCAAACAAAACTCAGCTGCCCTGCTTCGAGATGGCAGATTGCAGGAGCCACTTGGTACTATAAAACCAGCCCGACTTGGCACTGGTGACACCTTGGGTCTGGGAACCATCCTGCGTGTCGTTGATTTTCAGGAGCCAGCCAGCCAATCCCAGCCATAGGCTGCCAAACACAAGCCAGAGCCCATTTCCTTGGCTAAAAAAATTCAGATTCCCCGCTTCCGGATGGCAGATTACACAAGCCTCTTGGCACTGTCAAACCAATCCGACTTGGAACTGGTGCTACCTTGGGTCTGGGAACCATCCTGCGTATCGTGGATTTTCAGGAGCCAGCCGGCCACTCCCAGCCATAGGCTGCCAAACACAAACCACGGCACTTTTCCCTGGCTAACAAAATTCAGATGCCCCGCTTCTGGATGGCAGATTGCAGGAGCCAGTTGGTACTATCAAACCAGCCACACTTGGCACTGGTGACACCTTGGGTCTTGGAACCATCCTGCGTATCGTGAATTTTCAGGAGCCAGCCGGCCACCACCAGTCACAAGCCCTCAAATTCAAACCACGGCCTTCTTCTCTGGCAAACAAAACTCAGCTGCCCTGCTTCTGGGTGGCCGATTGCAGGAGCCACATGGTATTATCAAACCAGCCCATACTTAGCACTGGTGACACCTTGAGTCTGAGAACCATCCTGCGTATCGTGGATTTTCAGGAGCCAGCCTGCCACTTCCAGCCATAGGCTTCCTAACACAAACCACGGCCATTTTCCCTGGCTAACAATACTCAGCTGCCCTGCTTATGGATGGCAGTTTGCAGGAGGCACTTGGTACTGTCAAACCGGCCTACCTTGGCACTGGTGCCACCTTCTCTCTGGGAACAATCCTGTGTATCGTGGATTTTCAGGAGCCAGCCGGCCACTCCCAGCCACAAGCCCCCAAACTCAAACCACGGCCCTTTTCTCTGGAAACAAATCTCAGCTGCCCTGCTTCAGGCTGGCAGATTGCAGGAGCTACTTGGTACTATCAAACCAGCCCAACTTGGCACTGGTGACACCTTGGGTCTGGGAACCATCCTGCGTATCATCGATTTTCAGGAGCCAGCAGGCCACACCCAGCCAGAGGCTGCCAAACATAAACCACGGCGCTTTTCCCTGCCTAAAAAAATTCAGATGCCCCACTTCTGGATGGCAGATTGCAGGAGTCACTTGGAACTGTCCAACCAGCCACACTTTCCACTGGTGCCACCTTGGGTCTGGGAACCATCCTGCGTATCGGGGATTTTCAGGAGCCAGCCGGCCACTCCAAGGCAGAAGCTCTCAAACTCAAACCACGGCACTTTTCTCTGGCAAAAAAAACTCAGCTGCCCTGCTTATGGATGGCAGATTGCAGGAGCCACTTCTACGATCAAGCCAACCCGACTTGGCACTGGTGACACCTTCGGTCTCGGAACCATCCTGCGTATCGTTCATTTTCAGGAGCCAGCCGGCCACTCCAAGCCACAAGCCCTCAAACTGAAACCACGGCCCTCATCTCTGAAAAACCAAATTCAGCTGCCCTGATTATGGATGGCAGATTGCAGAAGCCATTTGGTGCTATCAAACCAGCCTACCTTGGCAGTGGTGCAACCTTGGGTCTTGGAACAATCCTGCTTATCGTGGATTTTCAGGAGCTAACCGGCCACTCCCAGCCACAGGCCCCAAAAACAAACCTCAGCCTGTTTCCCTGACAAACAAAACTCCGCTACCCCGCTTCTGGCTGGAAGATTGCAGGAGCCACTTGGTACTGTCAAACCAGCCCAACTTGGCACGGGTGACACCTTGGGTCTGGGAACCATCCTGCGTATCGTGGATTTTCAGGAGCCAGCCGGCCACTCCCAGCCATAGGCTGCGAAACACAAACCTCGGCCTTTTTCCCTGGCTAACAAAATTCAGATGCCCTGCTTCTGGATGGCAGATTGCCTCCGCCACTTGGCTCTATCCAACCAGCCCGATTTGGCACTGGTGCCACCTTGGGTCTGGGAACCATCCTGCGTATCGTGGATTTTCTTGAGACAGACGGCCACTCCCAGCCATGGTCTGCCAAACACAAACCACGGTGCTTTTCTCTGCCTAAAAAAATTCAGATGCCCAGCTTCTGGATGGCAGATTACAGGAGCCACTTGGCACTGTCAAACCAGCCCGACTTGAACTGGTGCCACCTTGGGTCTGTGAACAATCCTGTGTACCGTTGATTTTCAGGAGCCAGCCGGCCAATCCCAGCCAAGGCCCTCAAACTGCAACCACGGCCCTTTTCCCTGCCTAACAAAATTAAGATGTCCCGCTTCTGGTTGGCAGATTGCACATGCCACGTGGCAGTGTCAAAAGAATTTGAGTTGGAACTGCTGCCACATTGGGTCCGGGAACCATCCTGCGTATCGTGGATTTTCAGGAGGCAGCCTGCCACTCCCAGGCATAGGCTGCCAAACACAAACCATGGCCCTTTTCCCTGGCTAACAAAATTCAGATGCCCCGCTTCTGGATGGCAGATTGCAGGAGCCACTTGGCACTGTCCAACCAGCCTGACTTGGCACTGGTGCCACCGTCGGTCTGGGAACCATCCTGCGTATCATGGCTTTTCAGGAGCCAGTCGGCCACTCCCAGCCACAAGCACTCAAACTTAAACCACAGCCCTTTTCTCTGGCAAAAAAAACTCAGCTTCCCTGCTTGTGGATGGCAGATTGCAGGAGGCACTTGGTACTGTCAAACCGGCCTACCTTGGCACTGGTGCCACGTTCGGTCTGGGAACAATCCTCTGTATCGTGGATTTTCAGGAGCCAGCCGGCCACTCCCAGCCACAAGCCCCCAAATTCAAACCACGGCCCTTTTCTCTGGAAACAAATCTCAGCTGCCCCGCTTCAGGATGGCATATTGCAGGAGCTACTTGGTACTATCAAACCAGCCCAACTTGGCACTGGTGACACCTTGGGTCTGGGAACCATCCTGCGTATCATCGATTTTCAGGAGCCAGCAGGCCACACCCAGCCAGAAGCTGCCAAACATAAACCACGGCGCTTTTCCCTGCCTAAAAAAATTCAGATGCCCCACTTCTGGATGGCAGATTGCAGGAGTCACTTGGAACTGTCCAACCAGCCCATCTTTCCACTGGTGCCACCTTGGGTCTGGGAACCATCCTGCGTATCGGGGATTTTCAGGAGCCAGCCGGCCACTCCAAGGCAGAAGCTCTCAAACTCAAACCACGGCACTTTTCTCTGGTAAAAAAAACTCAGCTGCCCTGCTTATGGATGACAGATTGCAGGAGCCACTTGGTACGATCAAACCAACCCGACTTGGCACTGGTGACACCTTCGGTCTCGGAGCCATCCTGCGTATCGTGGATTTTCAGGAGCCAGCCGGCCACTCCAAGCCACAGGCCCCAAAAACAAACCTCAGCCTGTTTCCCTGACAAACAAAACTCAGCTACCCCGCTTCTGGCTGGAAGATTGCAGGAGCCACTTGGTACTGTCAAACCAGCCCAACTTGGCACTGGTGCCACCTTGGGTCTGGGAACCATCCTGCATATTGTGGATTTTCAGGAGCAGGGCGGCCACTCCCAGCCACAAGCCCTCAAATTCATACCACGGCACTTTTCTCTCGTAAACAAAACTCAGCTGCCCTGCTTCTGGATGGCAGATTGCAGGAGCCAGTTGGTACTATCAAACCAGCCACACTTGGCACTGGTGACACCTTGGGTCTTGGAACCATCCTGCGTATCGTGAATTTTCAGGAGCCAGCCGGCCACCACCAGTCACAAGCCCTCAAATTCAAACCACGGCCTTCTTCTCTGGCAAACAAAACTCAGCTGCCCTGCTTCTGGGTGGCCGATTGCAGGAGCCACATGGTATTATCAAACCAGCCCATACTTAGCACTGGTGACACCTTGAGTCTGAGAACCATCCTGCGTATCGTGGATTTTCAGGAGCCAGCCTGCCACTTCCAGCCATAGGCTTCCTAACACAAACCACGGCCATTTTCCCTGGCTAACAATACTCAGCTGCCCTGCTTATGGATGGCAGTTTGCAGGAGGCACTTGGTACTGTCAAACCGGCCTACCTTGGCACTGGTGCCACCTTCTCTCTGGGAACAATCCTGTGTATCGTGGATTTTCAGGAGCCAGCCGGCCACTCCCAGCCACAAGCCCCCAAACTCAAACCACGGCCCTTTTCTCTGGAAACAAATCTCAGCTGCCCCGCTTCAGGATGGCAGATTGCAGGAGCTACTTGGTACTATCAAACCAGCCCAACTTGGCACTGGTGACACCTTGGGTCTGGGAACCATCCTGCGTATCATCGATTTTCAGGAGCCAGCAGGCCACACCCAGCCAGAGGCTGCCAAACATAAACCACGGCGCTTTTCCCTGCCTAAAAAAATTCAGATGCCCCACTTCTGGATGGCAGATTGCAGGAGTCACTTGGAACTGTCCAACCAGCCCAACTTTCCACTGGTGCCACCTTGGGTCTGGGAACCATCCTGCGTATCGGGGATTTTCAGGAGCCAGCCGGCCACTCCAAGGCAGAAGCTCTCAAACTCAAACCACGGCAATTTCTCTGGCAAAAAAAACTCAGCTGCCCTGCTTATGGATGGCAGATTGCAGGAGCCACTTCTACGATCAAGCCAACCCGACTTGGCACTGGTGACACCTTCGGTCTCGGAACCATCCTGCGTATCGTGGATTTTCAGGAGCCAGCCGGCCACTCCAAGCCACAAGCCCTCAAACTGAAACCACGGCCCTCATCTCTGAAAAACCAAATTCAGCTGCCCTGATTATGGATGGCAGATTGCAGAAGCCATTTGGTGCTATCAAACCAGCCTACCTTGGCAGTGGTGCAACCTTGGGTCTTGGAACAATCCTGCTTATCGTGGATTTTCAGGAGCTAACCGGCCACTCCCAGCCACAGGCCCCAAAAACAAACCTCAGCCTGTTTCCCTGACAAACAAAACTCCGCTACCCCGCTTCTGGCTGGAAGATTGCAGGAGCCACTTGGTACTGTCAAACCAGCCCAACTTGGCACGGGTGACACCTTGGGTCTGGGAACCATCCTGCGTATCGTGGATTTTCAGGAGCCAGCCGGCCACTCCCAGCCATAGGCTGCGAAACACAAACCTCGGCCTTTTTCCCTGGCTAACAAAATTCAGATGCCCTGCTTCTGGATGGCAGATTGCCTCCGCCACTTGGCTCTATCCAACCAGCCCGATTTGGCACTGGTGCCACCTTCGGTCTGGGAACCATCCTGCGTATCATGGATTTTCAGGAGCTGACCGGCGACTCCCAGCCACAGGTCCCAAAAACCAATCTCGCCCCGTTTCACTGACAAACAAAACTCAGCTACCCCGCTTCTGCATGGCAGATTGAAGGAGCCACTTGTTACTGCCAAACAAGCCCAAGTTGGCACTGGTGCCACCTTGGGTCTGGGAACCATCCTGCGTATCGTGGATTTTCTTGAGACAGACGGCCACTCCCAGCCATGGTCTGCCAAACACAAACCACGGTGCTTTTCTCTGCCTAAAAAAATTCAGATGCCCAGCTTCTGGATGGCAGATTGCAGGAGCCACTTGGCACTGTCAAACCAGCCCGACTTGAACTGGTGCCACCTTGGGTCTGTGAACAATCCTGTGTACCGTTGATTTTCAGGAGCCAGCCGGCCAATCCCAGCCAAGGCCCTCAAACTGCAACCACGGCCCTTTTCCCTGCCTAACAAAATTAAGATGTCCCGCTTCTGGTTGGCAGATTGCACATGCCACGTGGCAGTGTCAAACGAATTTGAGTTGGAACTGCTGCCACCTTGGGTCCGGGAACCATCCTGCGTATCGTGGATTTTCAGGAGGCAGCCTGCCACTCCCAGGCATAGGCTGCCAAACACAAACCATGGCCCTTTTCCCTGGCTAACAAAATTCAGATGCCCCGCTTCTGGATGGCAGATTGCAGGAGCCACTTGGCACTGTCCAACCAGCCTGACTTGGCACTGGTGCCACCGTCGGTCTGGGAACCATCCTGCGTATCATGGCTTTTCAGGAGCCAGTCGGCCACTCCCAGCCACAAGCACTCAAACTTAAACCACAGCCCTTTTCTCTGGCAAAAAAAACTCAGCTTCCCTGCTTGTGGATGGCAGATTGCAGGAGGCACTTGGTACTGTCAAACCGGCCTACCTTGGCACTGGTGCCACGTTCGGTCTGGGAACAATCCTCTGTATCGTGGATTTTCAGGAGCCAGCCGGCCACTCCCAGCCACAAGCCCCCAAATTCAAACCACGGCCCTTTTCTCTGGAAACAAATCTCAGCTGCCCCGCTTCAGGATGGCAGATTGCAGGAGCTACTTGGTACTATCAAACCAGCCCAACTTGGCACTGGTGACACCTTGGGTCTGGGAACCATCCTGCGTATCATCGATTTTCAGGAGCCAGCAGGCCACACCCAGCCAGAAGCTGCCAAACATAAACCAAGGCGCTTTTCCCTGCCTAAAAAAATTCAGATGCCCCACTTCTGGATGGCAGATTGCAGGAGTCACTTGGAACTGTCCAACCAGCCCATCTTTCCACTGGTGCCACCTTGGGTCTGGGAACCATCCTGCGTATCGGGGATTTTCAGGAGCCAGCCGGCCACTCCAAGGCAGAAGCTCTCAAACTCAAACCACGGCACTTTTCTCTGGTAAAAAAAACTCAGCTGCCCTGCTTATGGATGACAGATTGCAGGAGCCACTTGGTACGATCAAACCAACCCGACTTGGCACTGGTGACACCTTCGGTCTCGGAACCATCCTGCGTATCGTGGATTTTCAGGAGCCAGCCGGCCACTCCAAGCCACAGGCCCCAAAAACAAACCTCAGCCTGTTTCCCTGACAAACAAAACTCAGCTACCCCGCTTCTGGCTGGAAGATTGCAGGAGCCACTTGGTACTGTCAAACCAGCCCAACTTGGCACTGGTGCCACCTTGGGTCTGGGAACCATCCTGCGTATTGTGGATTTTCAGGAGCAGGGCGGCCACTCCCAGCCACAAGCCCTCAAACTCATACCACGGCACTTTTCTCTCGTAAACAAAACTCAGCTGCCCTGCTTCTAGATGGCAGATTGCAGGAGCCAGTTGGTACTATCAAACCAGCCACACTTGGCACTGGTGACACCTTGGGTCTTGGAACCATCCTGCGTATCGTGAATTTTCAGGAGCCAGCCGGCCACCACCAGTCACAAGCCCTCAAATTCAAACCACGGCCTTCTTCTCTGGCAAACAAAACTCAGCTGCCCTGCTTCTGGGTGGCCGATTGCAGGAGCCACATGGTATTATCAAACAAGCCCATACTTAGCACTGGTGACACCTTGAGTCTGAGAACCATCCTGCGTATCGTGGATTTTCAGGAGCCAGCCTGCCACTTCCAGCCATAGGCTTCCTAACACAAACCACGGCCATTTTCCCTGGCTAACAATACTCAGCTGCCCTGCTTATGGATGGCAGTTTGCAGGAGGCACTTGGTACTGTCAAACCGGCCTACCTTGGCACTGGTGCCACCTTCTCTCTGGGAACAATCCTGTGTATCGTGGATTTTCAGGAGCCAGCCGGCCACTCCCAGCCACAAGCCCCCAAACTCAAACCACGGCCCTTTTCTCTGGAAACAAATCTCAGCTGCCCCGCTTCAGGATGGCAGATTGCAGGAGCTACTTGGTACTATCAAACCAGCCCAACTTGGCACTGGTGACACCTTGGGTCTGGGAACCATCCTGCGTATCATCGATTTTCAGGAGCCAGCAGGCCACACCCAGCCAGAGGCTGCCAAACATAAACCACGGCGCTTTTCCCTGCCTAAAAAAATTCAGATGCCCCACTTCTGGATGGCAGATTGCAGGAGTCACTTGGAACTGTCCAACCAGCCCAACTTTCCACTGGTGCCACCTTGGGTCTGGGAACCATCCTGCGTATCGGGGATTTTCAGGAGCCAGCCGGCCACTCCAAGGCAGAAGCTCTCAAACTCAAACCACGGCACTTTTCTCTGGCAAAAAAAACTCAGCTGCCCTGCTTATGGATGGCAGATTGCAGGAGCCACTTCTACGATCAAGCCAACCCGACTTGGCACTGGTGACACCTTCGGTCTCGGAACCATCCTGCGTATCGTGGATTTTCAGGAGCCAGCCGGCCACTCCAAGCCACAAGCCCTCAAACTGAAACCACGGCCCTCATCTCTGAAAAACCAAATTCAGCTGCCCTGATTATGGATGGCAGATTGCCTCCGCCACTTGGCTCTATCCAACCAGCCCGATTTGGCACTGGTGCCACCTTCGATCTGGGAACCATCCTGCGTATCATGGATTTTCAGGAGCTGACCGGCGACTCCCAGCCACAGGTCCCAAAAACCAATCTCGCCCCGTTTCACTGACAAACAAAACTCAGCTACCCCGCTTCTGCATGGCAGATTGAAGGAGCCACTTGTTACTGCCAAACAAGCCCAAGTTGGCACTGGTGCCACCTTGGGTCTGGGAACCATCCTGCGTATCGTGGATTTTCTTGAGACAGACGGCCACTCCCAGCCATGGTCTGCCAAACACAAACCACGGTGCTTTTCTCTGCCTAAAAAAATTCAGATGCCCAGCTTCTGGATGGCAGATTGCAGGAGCCACTTGGCACTGTCAAACCAGCCCGACTTGAACTGGTGCCACCTTGGGTCTGTGAACAATCCTGTGTACCGTTGATTTTCAGGAGCCAGCCGGCCAATCCCAGCCAAGGCCCTCAAACTGCAACCACGGCCCTTTTCCCTGCCTAACAAAATTAAGATGTCCCGCTTCTGGTTGGCAGATTGCACATGCCACGTGGCAGTGTCAAACGAATTTGAGTTGGAACTGCTGCCACCTTGGGTCCGGGAACCATCCTGCGTATCGTGGATTTTCAGGAGGCAGCCTGCCACTCCCAGGCATAGGCTGCCAAACACAAACCATGGCCCTTTTCCCTGGCTAACAAAATTCAGATGCCCCGCTTCTGGATGGCAGATTGCAGGAGCCACTTGGCACTGTCCAACCAGCCTGACTTGGCACTGGTGCCACCGTCGGTCTGGGAACCATCCTGCGTATCATGGCTTTTCAGGAGCCAGTCGGCCACTCCCAGCCACAAGCACTCAAACTTAAACCACAGCCCTTTTCTCTGGCAAAAAAAACTCAGCTTCCCTGCTTGTGGATGGCAGATTGCAGGAGGCACTTGGTACTGTCAAACCGGCCTACCTTGGCACTGGTGCCACGTTCGGTCTGGGAACAATCCTCTGTATCGTGGATTTTCAGGAGCCAGCCGGCCACTCCCAGCCACAAGCCCCCAAATTCAAACCACGGCCCTTTTCTCTGGAAACAAATCTCAGCTGCCCCGCTTCAGGATGGCAGATTGCAGGAGCTACTTGGTACTATCAAACCAGCCCAACTTGGCACTGGTGACACCTTGGGTCTGGGAACCATCCTGCGTATCATCGATTTTCAGGAGCCAGCAGGCCACACCCAGCCAGAAGCTGCCAAACATAAACCAAGGCGCTTTTCCCTGCCTAAAAAAATTCAGATGCCCCACTTCTGGATGGCAGATTGCAGGAGTCACTTGGAACTGTCCAACCAGCCCATCTTTCCACTGGTGCCACCTTGGGTCTGGGAACCATCCTGCGTATCGGGGATTTTCAGGAGCCAGCCGGCCACTCCAAGGCAGAAGCTCTCAAACTCAAACCACGGCACTTTTCTCTGGTAAAAAAAACTCAGCTGCCCTGCTTATGGATGACAGATTGCAGGAGCCACTTGGTACGATCAAACCAACCCGACTTGGCACTGGTGACACCTTCGGTCTCGGAACCATCCTGCGTATCGTGGATTTTCAGGAGCCAGCCGGCCACTCCAAGCCACAGGCCCCAAAAACAAACCTCAGCCTGTTTCCCTGACAAACAAAACTCAGCTACCCCGCTTCTGGCTGGAAGATTGCAGGAGCCACTTGGTACTGTCAAACCAGCCCAACTTGGCACTGGTGCCACCTTGGGTCTGGGAACCATCCTGCGTATTGTGGATTTTCAGGAGCAGGGCGGCCACTCCCAGCCACAAGCCCTCAAACTCATACCACGGCACTTTTCTCTCGTAAACAAAACTCAGCTGCCCTGCTTCTAGATGGCAGATTGCAGGAGCCAGTTGGTACTATCAAACCAGCCACACTTGGCACTGGTGACACCTTGGGTCTTGGAACCATCCTGCGTATCGTGAATTTTCAGGAGCCAGCCGGCCACCACCAGTCACAAGCCCTCAAATTCAAACCACGGCCTTCTTCTCTGGCAAACAAAACTCAGCTGCCCTGCTTCTGGGTGGCCGATTGCAGGAGCCACATGGTATTATCAAACAAGCCCATACTTAGCACTGGTGACACCTTGAGTCTGAGAACCATCCTGCGTATCGTGGATTTTCAGGAGCCAGCCTGCCACTTCCAGCCATAGGCTTCCTAACACAAACCACGGCCATTTTCCCTGGCTAACAATACTCAGCTGCCCTGCTTATGGATGGCAGTTTGCAGGAGGCACTTGGTACTGTCAAACCGGCCTACCTTGGCACTGGTGCCACCTTCTCTCTGGGAACAATCCTGTGTATCGTGGATTTTCAGGAGCCAGCCGGCCACTCCCAGCCACAAGCCCCCAAACTCAAACCACGGCCCTTTTCTCTGGAAACAAATCTCAGCTGCCCCGCTTCAGGATGGCAGATTGCAGGAGCTACTTGGTACTATCAAACCAGCCCAACTTGGCACTGGTGACACCTTGGGTCTGGGAACCATCCTGCGTATCATCGATTTTCAGGAGCCAGCAGGCCACACCCAGCCAGAGGCTGCCAAACATAAACCACGGCGCTTTTCCCTGCCTAAAAAAATTCAGATGCCCCACTTCTGGATGGCAGATTGCAGGAGTCACTTGGAACTGTCCAACCAGCCCAACTTTCCACTGGTGCCACCTTGGGTCTGGGAACCATCCTGCGTATCGGGGATTTTCAGGAGCCAGCCGGCCACTCCAAGGCAGAAGCTCTCAAACTCAAACCACGGCACTTTTCTCTGGCAAAAAAAACTCAGCTGCCCTGCTTATGGATGGCAGATTGCAGGAGCCACTTCTACGATCAAGCCAACCCGACTTGGCACTGGTGACACCTTCGGTCTCGGAACCATCCTGCGTATCGTGGATTTTCAGGAGCCAGCCGGCCACTCCAAGCCACAAGCCCTCAAACTGAAACCACGGCCCTCATCTCTGAAAAACCAAATTCAGCTGCCCTGATTATGGATGGCAGATTGCAGAAGCCATTTGGTGCTATCAAACCAGCCTACCTTGGCAGTGGTGCAACCTTGGGTCTTGGAACAATCCTGCTTATCGTGGATTTTCAGGAGCTAACCGGCCACTCCCAGCCACAGGCCCCAAAAACAAACCTCAGCCTGTTTCCCTGACAAACAAAACTCAGCTACCCCGCTTCTGGCTGGAAGATTGCAGGAGCCACTTGGTACTGTCAAACCAGCCCAACTTGGCACGGGTGACACCTTGGGTCTGGGAACCATCCTGCGTATCGTGGATTTTCAGGAGCCAGCCGGCCACTCCCAGCCATAGGCTGCGAAACACAAACCTCGGCATTTTTCCCTGGCTAAAAAATTCAGATGCCCTGCTTCTGGATGGCAGATTGCCGACGCCACTTGGCTCTATCCAACCAGCCCGATTTGGCACTGGTGCCACCTTGGGTCTGGGAACCATCCTGCGTATCGTGGATTTTCAGGAGCTGACCGGTGACTCCCAGCCACAGGTCCCAAAAACAAATCTCGCCCCGTTTCACTGACAAACAAAACTCAGCTACCCCGCTTCTGCATGGCAGATTGAAGGAGCCACTTGTTACTGCCAAACAAGCCCAAGTTGGCACTGGTGCCACCTTGGGTCTGGGAACCATCCTGCGTACCGTGGATTTTCTTGAGACAGACGGCCACTCCCAGCCATGGTCTGCCAAACACAAACCACGGTGCTTTTCCCTGCCTAAAAAAATTCAGATGCCCAGCTTCTGGATGGCAGATTGCAGGAGCCACTTGGCACTGTCAAACCAGCCCGACTTGAACTGGTTCCACCTTGGGTCTGTGAACAATCCTGTGTACCGTTGATTTTCAGGAGCCAGCCGGCCAATCCCAGCCAAGGCCCTATACTGCAACCACGGCCCTTTTCCCTGCCTAACAAAATTAAGATGTCCCGCTTCAGGTTGGCAGATTGCACATGCCACGTGGCAGTGTCAAACGAATTTGAGTTGGAACGGCTGCCACCTTGGGTCCGGGAACCATCCTGCGTATCGTGGATTTTCAGGAGGCAGCCTGCCACTCCCAGGCATAGGCTGCCAAACACAAACCATGGCCCTTTTCCCTGGCTAACAAAATTCAGATGCCCCGCTTCTGGATGGCAGATTGCAGATGCAATTGGCTCTGTCCAACCAGCCAGACTTGGAACTGGTGCCTCCTTTGGTCTGGGAACCATCCTGCGTATCATGGATTTTCAGGAGCCAGCCGGCCACTCCCAGCCACAAGCCCTCAAACACAAACCACGGCTATTTTTCCTGGCTAAAAAAATTCAGATGTCCGGCTTCTGGTTGGCAGATTGCACACGCCACGTGGCACTGTCAAACCAGTCCGAGTTGAACTGTTGCCACCTTGGGTCTGGGAACCATCCTGCGTATCGTGGATTTTCAGGAGGCAGACGGCCAGTCCCAGCCATGGGCTGCCAAACTCAAACCACGGCCCTTTTCCCTGCCTAAACAAATACAGATCCCCCTCTTGTGGATGAAAGATTGCAGGAGCCACTTGCCACTGTCCAACCAGCTTAACCTTGCACTGGTGCCACCTTTGGTCTGGGAACCATACTGCGTGTCGTGGATTTTCAGGAGCCAGCCGGCCACTCCCAGCCACAATCTCTCAAACTCAAACCACGGCCCTTTTCCCTGGCAAACAAAACTCAGCTGCCCTTCTTCTGGCTGGCCGAGTGCAGGAGCCACTTGGTACTATCAAATCAGCCCAAGTTGGCACTGGTGCCACCTTGTGTCTGGGAACCATCCTGCGTATCGTGGATTTTCAGGAGCCAGCCGGCCCCTCCCAGCCATAGGCTGCCAAACACAAACCACGGCCTTTTTCCCAGGCTAAAAAAATTCAGATGCCCCGCTTCTAGAGGGCAGATTGCAGGAGCCACTTGGCACTGTCAAACCAGCCAGACTTGGAACTGGTGACACCTTGGGTCTGGGAACCATGCTGCGTATCGTGAATTTTCAGGCCAACCGGCCACTCCAAGCAGCAAGCCCTCACACTAAAACCACGGCCCCTTTCTCAGGAAAACAAAACTCAACTGCCCTGCTTCTGGATGGCAGATTGCAGGAGCCCCTTGGTACTGTCAAACCGGCCTACCTTTGCATTGGTTCCACCTTGGGTCTTGGAACCATCCTGCGTATCGTGGATTTTCAGGAGCCAGCCGGCCACTCCCAGCCACAACCCCCCAAACTCAAACCACGGCTCTTTTCTCTGGAAAAAACACTCAGCTGCCCTGCTTATGGATGGCCGATTGCAGGAGCCACTGGGCACTGTCAAACCAGGCCTACTTGGAACTGGTGCCACCTTCGGTCTGGGAACCATCCTGCAAATCATGTATTTTAAGGAGCCAGCCGGCCACTCCAAGCCACAGGCTGCCAAACACAAACCACGGACCTTTTCTCTGGCAAACAAAACTCAGCTTCCCCGCTTAAGGATGGCAGATTGCAGGAGCCACTTGGTACTATCAAACCATCCCGACTTGGCACTGGTGCCACCTTGGGTCTGGGAACCATCCTGAGTATCGTGGATTTTCAGGAGCCAGCACGCCACTCCCAGCCATAGGCTGCCAAACATAAACCACGGTCCTTTTAACTGGCTAACAAAATTCAGCTACCCCGCTTCTAGGTGGCAGATGGCAGGAGCCACATCGTACTGTGAATCCAGCCCAACATGGCACTGGTGCCACCTTGGGTCTGGGAACCATCCTGCGTATCATCGAATTTCCGGAGCCAGCCGGCCACTCCTAGACATGGTCTGCCAAACACAAACCAAGGTGCTTTTCCCTGCCTAAATAAATTCAGATGCCTCGCTTCTGGATGGCAGATTGCAGGAGCCACTTGGCACTGTAAAACCAGCCGGACTTTCCACTGGTGCCACCTTTGGTCTGGGAACCATCCTGCGTATCGTGGATTTTCAGGAGCCAGCAGGCCACTCCAAGCCACAAGCCCTCAAACTCAAACAACGGCTCTCACCTCTGTCAAACAAAATTCAGCTGCCCTGCTTCTGGATGGCAGATTGCAGGAGCCACTTGCAGCTATCAAAACAGCCTACCTTGGCAGTGGTGCAACCTTGAGTCTTGGAACAATCCTGCTTATAGTGGATTTTCAGGAGCTAACCGGCCACTCCCAGCCACAGGCCCCAAAAACAAACCTCAGCCCGTTTCCCTGACAAACAAAACTCAGCTACCCCGCTTCTGGATGGCAGATTACAGGAGCCACTTGGTACTGTCACACCAGCCCAACTTGGCACTGGTGACACCTTGGGCCTGGGAACCATCCTGCGTATTGTGGATTTTCAGGAGCCAGCCGGCCACTCCCAGCCAAGGGCGGCCAAACACAAACCACGGCGCTTTTCCCTGCCTAAAAAATTCATATGCCCTGTTTCAGGATGGCAGATTGCAGGAGCCACTCTGCACTGTCAAACAAGCCCGACTTGAAATGGTGCCACATTGGGTCTGGGAACAATCCTGCGTATCATGTATTTTCAGGAGCCAGCCGGCCACTCCCAGTCACAGCCCCCCAAACTCACACCACAGCCCTATTCTCTGGCAAACAAAACTCAGCTGCCCTGCTTCGAGATGGCAGATTGCAGGAGCCACTTGGCACTGTAAAACCAGCCGGACTTTCCACTGGTGCCACCTTGGGTCTGGGAACATCCTGCGTGTCCTGGATTTTCAGGAGCCAGCCGGCCACTCCCAGCCATGGGCTGCCAAACACAAGCCAAGGCCCATTTCCTTGGCTAAAAAAATTCAGATGCCCCGCTTCCGGATGGCAGATTACACAAGCCACTTGGCACTGTCAAACCAGTCCGACTTGGAACTGGTGCCACCTTGGGTCTGGGAACCATCCTGCGTATCTTGGATTTTCAGGAGCCTGCCGGCCACTCCCAGCCACAAGCCCTCAAACTGCAACCATGGCCCTTTTCTCTTGCAAACAAAACTCAGCTGCCCTGCTTTTGGATGGCCGATTGCAGGAGCCACTTGGTACTATCAAACCAGCCCAACTTGGCCCTGGTGACACCTTGTGTCTGGGAACCATCCTGCGTATCGTGGATTTTCAGGAGCCAGCCGGCCACTCCCAGTCATAGGCTGCCAAACACAAACCACGGCAATTTTCCCTGGCTAACAAAATTCAGATGCCCCTCTTCTGGATGGCAGATTGTAGGAACCACTTGGCACTGTCAAACCAGCCCGACTTGGAACTGGTGACACCTTGGGTCTGGGAAACATCCTGCTTAAGGTGGATTTTCAGGAGCCAGCCGGCCACTCGCAGCCATGGGCTGCCAAACTCAAACCACGGCCCTTTTCCCTGCCTAACAAAATACAGATCCCCTTCTTGTGGATGGAAGATTGCAGGAGACACTTGGCACTGTCCAACCCGCCCGACTTGGCGCTGGTGCCACCTTTGGTCTGGGAACCTTCCTGCGTATCGTGGATTTTCAGGAGCAGGGCGGCCACTCCCAGCCACAAGCCCTCAAACTCATACCACGGCCATTTTCTCTCGTAAACAAAACTCAGCTCCTCTGCTTCTGGATAGCAGATTGCAGGAGCCAGTTGGTACTATCAAACCAGCCACACTTGGCAGTGGTGACACCTTGGGTCTTGGAACCATCCTGCGTATCGTGGATTTTCAGGAGCCAGCCTGCCACTTCCAGCCATAGGCTTCCAAACAAAAACCACGGCCCTTTTCCCTGGCTAACAAAATTCAGATGCCCCGCTTCTGGATGGCAGATTGCAGGAGCTACTTGGCACTGTCCAACCAGCCCAAGTTGGCACTGGTGCCACCTTCGGTCTGGGAACCATCCTACGTACCGTAGATTTTCCAGAGCCAGCGGACACTGCCAGCCACAAGCCCTCCAACTACGGCCCTTTTCTCTGGCAAACAAAACTCAGCTGCCCTGCTTATGGATGGCAGTTTGCAGGAGCCACTTGGTACTGTCAAACTGGCCTACCTTGGCACTGGTGCCACCTTCTGTCAGGGAACCATCCTGTGTATCGTGGATTTTCAGGAGCCAGCCGGCCACTCCCAGCCACAGGCCCCAAAAACAAACCTCAGCCCGTTTCCCTGAGAAACAAAACTCAGCTACCCCGCTTCTGGATGGAAGATTGCAGGAGCCACTTGTTTCTATCAAACCAGTCCAACTTGGAACTGCTGACACCTTGGGTCTGGGAACCATCCTGCGTATCTTGGATTTTCAGGAGCCAGCCGGCTACTCCCAGCCAAAGGCTGCCAAACACAAACCACGCCGTTTTTCCCAGCCTAAAAAAATTCATATGCCCTGCTTCTGGATGACAGATTGCAGGAGCCACTCTGCACTGTCAAACCAGTCCGACTTGGAACTGGTTCCACCTTGGGTCTGGGAACCATCCTGCGTAAAGTGGATTTTCAGGAGCCATCCGGCCAATCCCAGACACAAGCCATCAAATTCAAACCACGGCCCTTTTCTCTGGCAAACAAAACTCATCTGCCCTGCCTTTGGATGGCCGATTGCAAGAGACACTTGGTACTATCAAACCAGCCCAACTTGGCCCTGGTGACACCTTGGGTCTGGGAACCATCCTGCGTATCGTGGATTTTCAGGAGCAAGCCAGCCACTCCCAGCCTTTGGCTTCCAAACACAAACCACGGCCCTTTTCCCTGGCTAACAAAATTCAGATGCCCCGCTTCTGGATGGCAGATTGCAGGAGCTACTTGGCACTGTCCAACCAGCCCAAGTTGGCACTGGTGCCACCTTCGGTCTGGGAACCATCCTACGTACCGTAGATTTTCCAGAGCCAGCGGCCACTGCCAGCCAAAAGCCCTCCAACTACGGCCCTTTTCTCTGGCAAACAAAACTCAGCTGCCCTGATTCTAGATGGCCGATTGCAGGAGCCACATGGTACTATCAAACCAGCCCAACTTGGCACTGGTGACACCTTGAGTCTGGGAACCATCCTGCGTATCGTGGATTTTTAGGAGCCAGCCTGCCACTCCCAGCCATAGGCTTCCAAACACAAACCACTGCCCTTTTCCCTGGCTAACAAAATTCAGATGCCCCGCTTCTGGATGGCCGATTGCAGGAGCCACTTGGTACTGTCAAACCAGACCAACTTGGCCCTGGTGACACCTTGTGTCTGGGAACCATCCTGCGTATCGTGGATTTTCAGGAGCCAGCCGGCCACTCCCAGCCATAGGCTGCCAAACAAAAGCCAAGGCCCATTTCCTTGGCTAAAAAAATTCAGATGCCCCGCTTCCGGATGGCAGATTACAGAAGCCACTTGGCACTGTCAAACCAGTCTGACTTGGAACTGGTGCCACCTTGCGTCTGGGAACCATCCTGCGTATCGTGGATTTTCAGGAGCCAGCCGGCCACTCCCAGCCACAAGCCATCAAACTCCAACCATGGCCCTTTTCTCTTGCAAACAAAACTCAGCTGCCCTGCTTTTGGATGGCCGATTGCAGGAGCCACTTGGTACTATCAAACCTGCCCAACTTGTCCCTGCTGACACCTTGGGTCTAGGAACCTTCCTGCGTATCGTGGATTTTCAGGAGCCAGCCGGCCACTCCCAGCCATAAGCTGCCAAACACAAACCACGGCACTTTTCCCTGGCTAACAAAATTCAGATGCCCCTCTTCTGGATGGCAGATTGCCGGAGCCACTTGGCACTGTCAAACCAGCTTGACTTGGAACTGGTTCCACCTCGGGTCGTGGAACCATCCTGCATATCGTGGATTTTCAGGAGCTGGTCGGACACTCCCAGCCACAATCCCTCAAACTACTGCCCTTTTATCTGGCAAAAAATACTCAGCTGCACTGCTTATGGATGGCAGATTGCAGGAGCCCCTTGGAACTGTCAAACCGGCCTACCCTGACACTGGTGCCACCTTGGTTCTTGGAACCATCCTGCGTATCGTGGATTTTCAGGATCCAGCCTGCCACTTCCAGCCATAGGCTTCCAAACACAAACAACGGCCCTTTTCCCTGGCTAACAATACTCAGCTGCCCTGCTTATGGATGGCAGTTTGCAGGAGCCACTTGGTAATGTCAAACCGGCCTACCTTGGCACTGGTGCCACCTTCGGTCTGGGAACCATCCTGTGTATCGTGGGTTTTCAGGAGCCAGCCGGCCACTCCCAGCCACAAGCCCCCAAACTCAAACCACGGCCCTTTTCTCTGGAAACAAATCTCAGCTGCCCCGCTTATGGATGGCCGTTTGCAGGAGCCACTTGGTAATGTCAAACCGGCCTACCTTGGCACTGGTGCCACCTTCGTTCTGGGAACCATCCTGCGTATCATCGATTTTCAGGAGCCAGCCCGCCACTCCCAGCCATGGGCTGCCAAACACAAACCACGGCGCTTTTCCCTGCCTAAAAAAATTCAGATGCCCCGCTTCTGGATGGCAGGTTGCAGGAGTCACTTGGCACTGTCCAACCAGCCCGACTTTCCACTGGTGCCACCTTGGGTCTGGGAACCATCCTGCGTATCGTGGATTTTCAGGAGCCATCCGGCCACTCCAAGGCAGAAGCTCTCAAACTCAAACCACGGCATTTTTCCCTGGCAAAAAAAACTCAGCTGCCCTGCTTATGGATGGCAGATTGCAGGAGCCACTTGGTACGATCAATCCAACCCGACTTGGCACTGGTGACACCTTCGGTCTCAGAACCATCCTGCGTATCGTGGATTTTCAGAAGCCAGCTGGCCACTCCAAGCCACAAGCCCTCAAACTCAAACAACGGCTCTCATCTCTGTCAAACAAAATTCAGCTGCCCTGCTTCTGGATGGCAGATTGCAGGAGACACTTGCAGCTATCAAACCAGCCTACCTTGGCAGTGGTGCAACCTTGGGTCTTGGAACTATCCTGGGTATCGTCGATTTTCAGGAGCTAACGGGCCACTCCCAGCCACAGGACCCAAAAAGAAACCTCAGCCCGTTTCCGGGACAAATAAAACTCAGCTACCCCGCTTCTGGATGGAAAATTGCAGGAGCCACTTGGTACTGTCAAACCAGCCGTACTTAAACTGGTGCCACATTGGTCTGGGAACAATCCTGCGTATCGTGTATTCTCAGGAGCCAGCCGGCCACTCCCAGCCACAGCCCCTTAAACTAAAACCACAGTCCTTTTCTCTGGCAAACAAACTCTGCTGCCCTGCTTCGGGATGGCAGATTGCAGGAGCCACTTGGTACTATCAAACCTGCCCGACTTGGCCCTGGTGACACCTTTGGTCTGGGAAACATCCTGCGTATCCTGGATTTTCAGGAGCCAGCCGGCAACTCCCAGCCATGGTCTGCCAAACACAAGCCACGGCACATTTCCGTGGCTAAAAAAATTCAGATGCCCTGCTTCCGGATGGCAGATTACACAAGCCACTTGGCACTGTCAAACCAGTCCGACTTGGAACTGGTGCCACCTTGGGTCTGGGAACCATCCTGCAAATCGTGGATTTTTAGGAGCCAGCCAGCCACTCCCAGCCAGAAGCCCTCAAACTCCAACCACGGCCCTTTTCTCTGGAAAACAAAACTCAGCTGCCCTGCTTTTGGATGGCCGATTGCAAGAGCCACTTGGTACTATCAAACCATCCCAACTTGGCCCTGGTGACACCTTGGGTCTGGGAACCATCCTGCGTATCGTGGATTTTCAGGAGCCAGCCAGCCACTCCCAGCCTTTGGCTTCCAAACACAAACCACGGCCCTTTTCCCTGGCTAACAAAATTCAGATGCCCCGCTTCTGGATGGCAGATTGCAGGAGCTACTTGGCACTGTCCAACCAGCCCAAGTTGGCACTGGTGCCACCTTCGGTCTGGGAACCATCCTACGTACGGTAGATTTTCCAGAGCCAGCCGGCCACTGCCAGCCACAAGCCCTCAAACTACGGCCCTTTTCTCTGGCAAACAAAACTCAGCTGCCCTGATTCTAGATGGCCGATTGCAGGGGCCACTTGGTACTATCAAACCAGCCCAACTTGGCCCTGGTGACACCTTGGGTCTGGGAACCAACCTGCGTATCGTGGATTTTCAGGAGCCAGCCGGCGACTCCCAGCCATAGGCTGCCAAACAAAAACCACGTCCTTTTTCCCTGGCTAACACAATTCAGATGCCCCGCTTCTGGATGGCAGATTGCAGGAGACGCTTGCCGCTGTCAAACTAGCCCGACTTGGAACTGGTGATACCTTGGGTCTGGGAACAATCCTGAGTATTGTGGATTTTCAGGAGACAGCCGGCCACTCCCAGCCTTAGGCTTCCAAAGACAAACCACGACGCTTTTCCCTGGCTGAGAAGATTCAGATGCCCCGATTCTGGATGGCAGACTGCAGACGCCACTTGGCTCTGTCCAACCAGCCCAAGTTGGCACTGGTGCCACCTACGGTCTGGGAACTAACCTGCGTACCATGGATTTTCCGTAGCCAGCCGGCCGCTCCTAGCCACAAGCCCTCAAACTACTGCCCTTTTCCCTGGCAAAAAAAACTCAGCTGCCCTGCTTATTGAGGGTAGATTGCAGGAGCCAGTTGGCACTGTGAAACCAGCTTGACTTGGAACTGGTGCCACCTTGGGTCTTGGAAGCATCCTGCGTATCGTGAATTTTCAGGAGCCAGCCGGCCACTCCAACACACAAGCCCTCAAACTCAAACCATGGCCCTTTTCTCTGGCAAAGAAAACTCAGCTGCCCTTTTTCTGGATGGCCTATTTCAGGAGCCACATTGTTATATCAAACCAGCCCAACTTGGCACTGGTGACACCTTGGGTCTGGGAACCATCCTGCGTATCATCGATTTTTAGGAGCCAGTCGGCCACTCCCAGTCATGGGCTGCCAAACACAAATCACGGCGTTTTTCCCTGCCTAAAAAAATTCATATGCCCTGCTTCTGGATGGCAGATTGCAGGAGCCACTCTGCACTGTCAAACCAGACCGACTTGAACTGGTGCCACATTGGTCTGGGAACAATCCTGCGTATCGTGTATTTTCAGGAGCCAGCCGGCCACTCCCAGCCACAGCCCCTTAAATTCAAACCACAGTCCTTTTCTCTGGCAAACAAAACTCAGCTGATCTGCTTCGGGATGGCAGATTGCAGGAGCCACTTGGTACTATCCAACCTGCCCGACTTGGCACTGGTGCCACCTTGGGTCTGGGAAACATCCTGCAAATCCTGGATTTTCAGGAGCCAGCCGGACAGTCCCAGCCATAGGCTGCCAAACACAAAAAACGGCCCTTGTCCGTGGTTAACAAAATTCAGATGCCCCGCTTCTGGATGACAGATTACACAAGACACTTGGCACTGTCAAACCAGTCCGACTTGGAACAGGTGCCACCTTGGGTCTGGGAACCATCCTGCGTATCGTGGATTTTCAGGAGCCAGCCGGCCACTGCCAGCCACAAGCCCTCAAACTACGGCCCTTTTCTCTGGCAAACAAAACTCAGCTGCGCTGATTCTAGATGGCCGATTGCAGGAGCCACATGCTACAATCAAACCAGCCCAACTTGGCACTGGTGCCACCTTGGGTCTGGGAACCATCCTGCGTATCATCGATTTTCAGGAGCCAGCCCGCCACTCCCAGCCATGGGCTGCCAAACATAAACCACGGCGCTTTTCCCTGCCTAAAAAAATTCAGATGCCCCGCTTCTGGATGGCAGATTGCAGGAGTCACTTGGCACTTTCCAACCAGCCTGACTTGGCACTGGTGCCATCTTAGGTCTGGGAACCATCCTGCGTATTGTGGATTTTCCGTAGCCAGCCGGCCAATCCCAGCCACAATCGCTCAAACTAAGGCCCTTTTATCTGGCAAACAAAACTCAGCTGCCGTGCTTATGGATGGGAGATTGCAGGAGCCACTTGGTACTGTCAAACCGGCCTGCATTGGCACTGGTGCCACCTTGGTTCTGGGAACTATCCTGCGTATCGTGGATTTTCAAGAGGCAGCCAGCCACTCCCAGCCACAAGCCCTCAAAGTCAAACCACGGCCCTTTTCTCTGGCCAACAAAACTCAGCTGCCCTGCTTTTGGATGCCGATTGCAGGAGCAAATTGGTACTATCAAACCAGCCCAACTTTGCACTACTGCCACCTTGGGCCTGGGAACCATCCTGCGTATCGTGGATTTTCAGGAGCCAGCAGGCCTCTCACAGAGATAGGCTGCCAAACATAAACTACGGCCTTTTTCCCTGGCTAACAAAAGTCAGCTGACCCGCTTCTGGATTGCAGATTGCAGGAGCCACTTGGCATTATCAAACCAGCCCGACTTGGCTCTGGTGACACCTTGGGTCTGGGAACCATCCTGCTCATCCTTAATTTTCAGGAGCAAGCGGGCCACTCCCAGGAGCAAGCCCTCAAACTCAAACCACGGCCCTTTTCTCTGGCAAACAAAACTCAGCTGCCCTGCTTCTGGATGGCCGATTGCAGGAGCCACTTGGCACTGTCAAAGGAGCCCGACTTGGCACTGGTGCCACCTTGGGTCTGGGAACCATCCTGCGTGTCGTGGATTTTCAGGAGCCAGCCGGCCACTCCCAGCCACAAGCACTCAAACTCAAACCACAGCCCTTTTCTCTGGCAAAAAAACCTCAGCTGCCCTGCTTCTGGATGGCCGATTGCAGGAGCCACTTTGTACTATTAAACCAGCCCAACTTGGCACTGGTGCCACCTTCGGTCTGGGAACCATCCTGCATATCGTGGATTTTCAGGAGCCAGCCGGCCACTCCAAGCCATAGGCGGCCAAACACAAACCGCAGCCATTTTCCCTGCCTAAACAAATTCAGATGCCCCTCTTGTGGATGGCAGATTGCAGCAGCTACTTTGTATTATCAAACCAGTCTGACTTGGCAGTGGTGCAACCTTCGGTCTGAGAACCATCCTGCGTATCGTGGGTCTTCAGGAGCCAGCCGGCCACTCTAAGCCACAAGCCCTCCTACTCAAACCAAGGCCCTTTTCTCAGGAAACAAAACTCAGCTGCCCTGCTTCTGGATGGCAGATTGCAGGAGCCACTTGATACTATCAAACCAGCCCAACTTGGCACTGGTGCCACCTTAGGTCTTAGAACCTTCCTGCGTATCGTGGATTTTCAGGAGCCAGCCGGCCACTCCCAGCCACAAGCCGTATAACTCATACCACGGCCCTTTTCTCAGGCAAACAAAACTCAGCTGCCGTGCTTCTGGATGGCAGATTGCAAGAGCCACTTGGCACTGTCAAAGGAGGCCGATTTGGCACTGGTGCAACCTTGGGTTTGGGAACCATCCTGCCTACCGTGGATTTTCAGGAACCAGCCTGCCACACCCAGCCATAGGCTGCCACTCAAAAACAACGGCCGTTTTCCCGGGCTAACAAAAATCAGATGACCCAATTCTGTATGGCAGATTGCAGGAGATACATGGCACTATCAAAGCAGCCCAACTTGGCACGGGTGCCACCTTTGGTCTGGGAACCATCCTGCGTATCGTGGATTTTCAGGACCCAGCCGGCCACTCCCAGCCATAGGCTGCCAAACACAAACCACAAAGTTTTTCCCTGGCTAACAAAATTCAGATGCCCCGCTTCTGGATGGCAGATTGCAGGAGCCACTTCGCACTGTCCAACCAGCCCAACTTGGTACTGGTGCCACCTTCGGTCTTGACACCTCCTGCGTATCGTGGACTTTCATGAGCCAGCCGGCCACTCCCCGCCACAAGTCCTCAAACTAAACCACGGCACTTTCCTCTGGTAAAAAAAACACAGCTGCCCTGATTCTGGATGAAAGTTTGCAGGAGCCACTTGGCACTGTCAAGCCAGCCCGACTTAGATATCGTGACAGCTTTGGTCTGGGAACCACCCTGCATATCGTGGATTTTCAGGAGCCAGCCCGCCACTCCCAGCCATGGGTGCCAAACACAAACCACGGCCCTTTTCCCTGGCTAACAAAATTCAGATGCCTTTCTTCTGGATGGCAGTTTGCAGGAGCTACTTGGCATTGTCAAACCAGAACGACTTGGCACAGATGCAATCTTTGGTCTGGGGACCATCCTGCATATCGTGGATTTTCAGGAGCCAGCTGGCCACTCCAAGCCACAAGCCCTCAAACTCAAACCACAGCCCTTTTCTCTGGAAACAAAACTCAGCTGCCCTGCTTCTGGATGGCAGATTGCAGGAGTCACTTGGTACTATCAAACCGGACTACCTTGGCACTGGTGCCAACTTGGGTCTGGGAACCATCCTGCGTATCGTGGATTTTCAGGAGCCAGCCGGGCACACCAAGCCATAGGCTTCCAAACACAAACCACGGCGCTTTTCCCTGGCTAAAAAAATTCAGATGCCCCGCTTCTGGATGTCAGATTGCAGGAGTCACTTGGCACTGTCCAACCAGTCCAAATTGGCACTGGTGCCACCTTGGGTCTGGGAACCATCCTGCGTAACGTGGATTTTCAGGAGCCAGCCGGCCACTCCCAGCCGCAAGCCCTCAAACTACGGCACATTTCTCTGGCAAACAAAACGCAGCTGCCCTGCTTCTGGATGGCAGATTGCAGGAGTCACTTGGTACTGTCAAACAGGCCTACATTGGCACTGGTGCCACCTTGGGTCTGGGAAGCATCCTGCGTATCGTGTATTTTCAGGAGCGAGCCGGCCAATCCCAGCCACAAGCACTATAACTCATACCACGGCCCTTTTCTCAGGCAAACAAAAATCAGCTGCCCCGCTTCTAGATGGCAGATTGCAGTAGACACTTGGCACTGCCAAACCACCCCGACTTGGCACTTGTGCCACTTTGGGTCTGGGAATCATCCTGTGTATCGTGGATTTTCAGGAGCCAGCCGGCCACTCCCAGCGATGGTCTGCCAAACACAAATCACGGCCCTTTTCCCTGCTTAAACAAATTCAGATGCCCCGCTTCTGGATGGCAGATTGCAAGAGCCACTTGGCACTGTCAAAGGAGCCCGACTTGGCACTGGTGCCACCTTGGGTTTGGGAACCATGCTGCGTACCGTGGATTTTCAGGAGCCAGCCGGCCACTCCCAGCCATAGGCTGCCAAACACAAACAACGGCCCTTTTCCCCGGCTAACAAAAATCAGATGACCCAATTCTGTATGGCAGATTTCAGGAGGAACATGGCACTATCAAAGCAGCCCAACTTGGAACTGGTGCCACCTTTGGTCTGGGAACCATCCTGCGTAACGTGGATTTTCAAGAGCCAGCCGGCCACTCCCAGCCATAGGATTCCAAACAGAAACCATGGCCCATTTCCGTGGCTAACAAAGTTAAGATGCCCCACTTGTGGATGGCGCATTGCAGGAGCCACATGGCACTGTCCAACCACCCTGGCTTGGCACTGGTCCCACCTTTGGTCTGGGAACCATCCTGCCTAACGTGGATTTTCAAGAGCCAGACGGCCACTCCTAGCCACAAGCCCTATAATTCATACCGCGGCCCTTTTCTCAGGCAAACAAAGCTCAGCTGCCCCTATTCTGGATGGCAGATTGCAGGAGCCAATTGGCACAGTCAAACCACCCCGACCTGGCACTGGCGCCACTTTGGGTCTGGGAACCATCCTGCGTATCGTGGATTTTCAGGAGCCAGCAGGCCACTCCCAGCCACAAGCCCTAAACTAAAACCACCGCCCTTTACTGTGGCAAGCAAAACTCTGCTGCCCTGCTTTTTGATGGCCAATATCAGGAGCCACTTTGTACTATCAAACCAGGCTACCTTGGAAGTGGTGCCACCTTGGGTCTTGGAACCATCCTGCGTATCGTGGATTTTCAGGAGACCGCCGGCCACTCCCCGCCACAAGGCCTCAAACTCAAACCACGGCCATTATCCCTGGCAAACAAAACTCAGCAGCCCTGCTTCTGGATGGCCGATTGCAGGAGCCACTTGGTACTATCAAACCAGCCCAACTTGGCACTGGTGCCACCTTGGGTGTGGGAACCATCCTGCGTATCATGGATTTTCATGAGCCAGCCGGCCACTCCCAGCCAGGGGCTTCCAAACACAAAACACGGCCCATTTCCCTGCCTAAACAAATTCAGATGCCCCGCTTCTGGATGGCAAATTACAGGAGCCACTTGGCACTGTCCAACCACCCTTACTTGGCACTGGTGCCACCTTGGGTCCGGGAACCATACTGCGTATCGTGGATTTTCAGGAGCCAGTCGGCCACTCCCAGCCACAAGCACTCAAATTCAAACCACGGCCCTTTTCTCTGGCAAAAAAAATTCATCTTCCCTGCCTATGGATGGCTGATTGCAGGAGCCACTTGGTACTATCAAACCAGCCCAACTTGGCACTGGTGCCACCTTGGGTCTTGGAACCATCCTGCGTATCGTGGATTTCTGGAGCCAGCCGGCCACTCCCAGCCACAAGCCGTAAAACTCATACCACGGCCCTTTTCTCAGGCAAACAAAACTCAGCTGCCCCTCTTCTGAATGGCAGATTGCAGGAGCCACTTGGCACTGTCAAACCACCCTGACTTGGCACTGGTGCCAATTTGCGTCTGGGAACCATCCTGCCGTATCTTGTATTTTCAGGAGACAGGCGGCCAAACCCAGCCTCAAGCCCTCAAACTCAAACCAGGGCCCTTTACTCTGGCAATCAAAACTCAGCTGCCCTGCTTATGGATGTCAGATTGCAGGAGCCACTTTGTACTATCAAATCAGCCTACATAGGATCTGGTGCCACCTTGGGCCTTGGAACCATCCTGCGTATCGTGGATTTTCAGGAGCCAGCCGGCCACTCCCAGCCACAAGCCCTCAAACTCAAACCACAGCCATTTTCTCTGGCAAACAAAACTCAGCTGCCCTGCTTCTGGATGGCCGATTGCAGGAGCCACTTCGTACCATCAAACCAGCCCGACTTGGAACTGGTGACACCTTGGGTCTGGGAACCATCCTGCGTATCGTGGATTTTCAGTAGCCAGCCGGCCACTCCCAGCAACAGGCTGCCAAACAAAAACCACGGCCTTTTTCCCTGACTAACAAAATTCAGATGCCCCGCTTCTGGATGGCAGATTGCAGGAGTCACTTGGCACTGTCAAAGCAGCCCAACTTTGAAATGGTGCCACCTTGGGTCTTGGAACCATCCTGCGTATCGTGGATTTTCAGGTGCCAGCCGGACAGTCCAAGGCAGAAGCCCTATAACTCATACCACGGCCCTTTTCTCTGGCAAGCAAAACCCAGCTTCCCTGCTTATGGATCGCAGATTGCAGGAGCCACTTTGTACAGTCAAACCGGCCTCCCTTTGCACTGGTGCCACCTTGGGTCTGGAAACCATCCTGCGTATCGTGGATTTTCAGGACCCAGCCGGCCACTCCCAGCCATAGGCTGCCAAACACAAACCACAAAGTTTTTCCCTGGCTAACAAAATTCAGATGCCCCGCTTCTGGATGGCAGATTGCAGGAGCCACTTCGCACTGTCCAACCAGCCCAACTTGGTACTGGTGCCACCTTCGGTCTTGACACCTCCTGCGTATCGTGGACTTTCATGAGCCAGCCGGCCACTCCCCGCCACAAGTCCTCAAACTAAACCACGGCACTTTCCTCTGGTAAAAAAAACACAGCTGCCCTGATTCTGGATGAAAGTTTGCAGGAGCCACTTGGCACTGTCAAGCCAGCCCGACTTAGATATCGTGACAGCTTTGGTCTGGGAACCACCCTGCATATCGTGGATTTTCAGGAGCCAGCCCGCCACTCCCAGCCATGGGTGCCAAACACAAACCACGGCCCTTTTCCCTGGCTAACAAAATTCAGATGCCTTTCTTCTGGATGGCAGTTTGCAGGAGCTACTTGGCATTGTCAAACCAGAACGACTTGGCACAGATGCAATCTTTGGTCTGGGGACCATCCTGCATATCGTGGATTTTCAGGAGCCAGCTGGCCACTCCAAGCCACAAGCCCTCAAACTCAAACCACAGCCCTTTTCTCTGGAAACAAAACTCAGCTGCCCTGCTTCTGGATGGCAGATTGCAGGAGTCACTTGGTACTATCAAACCGGACTACCTTGGCACTGGTGCCAACTTGGGTCTGGGAACCATCCTGCGTATCGTGGATTTTCAGGAGCCAGCCGGGCACACCAAGCCATAGGCTTCCAAACACAAACCACGGCGCTTTTCCCTGGCTAAAAAAATTCAGATGCCCCGCTTCTGGATGTCAGATTGCAGGAGTCACTTGGCACTGTCCAACCAGTCCAAATTGGCACTGGTGCCACCTTGGGTCTGGGAACCATCCTGCGTAACGTGGATTTTCAGGAGCCAGCCGGCCACTCCCAGCCGCAAGCCCTCAAACTACGGCACATTTCTCTGGCAAACAAAACGCAGCTGCCCTGCTTCTGGATGGCAGATTGCAGGAGTCACTTGGTACTGTCAAACAGGCCTACATTGGCACTGGTGCCACCTTGGGTCTGGGAAGCATCCTGCGTATCGTGTATTTTCAGGAGCGAGCCGGCCAATCCCAGCCACAAGCACTATAACTCATACCACGGCCCTTTTCTCAGGCAAACAAAAATCAGCTGCCCCGCTTCTAGATGGCAGATTGCAGTAGACACTTGGCACTGCCAAACCACCCCGACTTGGCACTTGTGCCACTTTGGGTCTGGGAATCATCCTGTGTATCGTGGATTTTCAGGAGCCAGCCGGCCACTCCCAGCGATGGTCTGCCAAACACAAATCACGGCCCTTTTCCCTGCTTAAACAAATTCAGATGCCCCGCTTCTGGATGGCAGATTGCAAGAGCCACTTGGCACTGTCAAAGGAGCCCGACTTGGCACTGGTGCCACCTTGGGTTTGGGAACCATGCTGCGTACCGTGGATTTTCAGGAGCCAGCCGGCCACTCCCAGCCATAGGCTGCCAAACACAAACAACGGCCCTTTTCCCCGGCTAACAAAAATCAGATGACCCAATTCTGTATGGCAGATTTCAGGAGGAACATGGCACTATCAAAGCAGCCCAACTTGGAACTGGTGCCACCTTTGGTCTGGGAACCATCCTGCGTAACGTGGATTTTCAAGAGCCAGCCGGCCACTCCCAGCCATAGGATTCCAAACAAAAACCATGGCCCATTTCCGTGGCTAACAAAGTTAAGATGCCCCACTTGTGGATGGCGCATTGCAGGAGCCACATGGCACTGTCCAACCACCCTGGCTTGGCACTGGTCCCACCTTTGGTCTGGGAACCATCCTGCCTAACGTGGATTTTCAAGAGCCAGACGGCCACTCCTAGCCACAAGCCCTATAATTCATACCGCGGCCCTTTTCTCAGGCAAACAAAGCTCAGCTGCCCCTATTCTGGATGGCAGATTGCAGGAGCCAATTGGCACAGTCAAACCACCCCGACCTGGCACTGGCGCCACTTTGGGTCTGGGAACCATCCTGCGTATCGTGGATTTTCAGGAGCCAGCAGGCCACTCCCAGCCACAAGCCCTAAACTAAAACCACCGCCCTTTACTGTGGCAAGCAAAACTCTGCTGCCCTGCTTTTTGATGGCCAATATCAGGAGCCACTTTGTACTATCAAACCAGGCTACCTTGGAAGTGGTGCCACCTTGGGTCTTGGAACCATCCTGCGTATCGTGGATTTTCAGGAGACCGCCGGCCACTCCCCGCCACAAGGCCTCAAACTCAAACCACGGCCATTATCCCTGGCAAACAAAACTCAGCAGCCCTGCTTCTGGATGGCCGATTGCAGGAGCCACTTGGTACTATCAAACCAGCCCAACTTGGCACTGGTGCCACCTTGGGTGTGGGAACCATCCTGCGTATCATGGATTTTCATGAGCCAGCCGGCCACTCCCAGCCAGGGGCTTCCAAACACAAAACACGGCCCATTTCCCTGCCTAAACAAATTCAGATGCCCCGCTTCTGGATGGCAAATTACAGGAGCCACTTGGCACTGTCCAACCACCCTTACTTGGCACTGGTGCCACCTTGGGTCCGGGAACCATACTGCGTATCGTGGATTTTCAGGAGCCAGTCGGCCACTCCCAGCCACAAGCACTCAAATTCAAACCACGGCCCTTTTCTCTGGCAAAAAAAATTCATCTTCCCTGCCTATGGATGGCTGATTGCAGGAGCCACTTGGTACTATCAAACCAGCCCAACTTGGCACTGGTGCCACCTTGGGTCTTGGAACCATCCTGCGTATCGTGGATTTCTGGAGCCAGCCGGCCACTCCCAGCCACAAGCCGTAAAACTCATACCACGGCCCTTTTCTCAGGCAAACAAAACTCAGCTGCCCCTCTTCTGAATGGCAGATTGCAGGAGCCACTTGGCACTGTCAAACCACCCTGACTTGGCACTGGTGCCAATTTGCGTCTGGGAACCATCCTGCCGTATCTTGTATTTTCAGGAGACAGGCGGCCAAACCCAGCCTCAAGCCCTCAAACTCAAACCAGGGCCCTTTACTCTGGCAATCAAAACTCAGCTGCCCTGCTTATGGATGTCAGATTGCAGGAGCCACTTTGTACTATCAAATCAGCCTACATAGGATCTGGTGCCACCTTGGGCCTTGGAACCATCCTGCGTATCGTGGATTTTCAGGAGCCAGCCGGCCACTCCCAGCCACAAGCCCTCAAACTCAAACCACAGCCATTTTCTCTGGCAAACAAAACTCAGCTGCCCTGCTTCTGGATGGCCGATTGCAGGAGCCACTTCGTACCATCAAACCAGCCCGACTTGGAACTGGTGACACCTTGGGTCTGGGAACCATCCTGCGTATCGTGGATTTTCAGTAGCCAGCCGGCCACTCCCAGCAACAGGCTGCCAAACAAAAACCACGGCCTTTTTCCCTGACTAACAAAATTCAGATGCCCCGCTTCTGGATGGCAGATTGCAGGAGTCACTTGGCACTGTCAAAGCAGCCCAACTTTGAAATGGTGCCACCTTGGGTCTTGGAACCATCCTGCGTATCGTGGATTTTCAGGTGCCAGCCGGACAGTCCAAGGCAGAAGCCCTATAACTCATACCACGGCCCTTTTCTCTGGCAAGCAAAACCCAGCTTCCCTGCTTATGGATCGCAGATTGCAGGAGCCACTTTGTACAGTCAAACCGGCCTCCCTTTGCACTGGTGCCACCTTGGGTCTGGAAACCATCCTGCGTATCGTGGATTTTCAGGACCCAGCCGGCCACTCCCAGCCATAGGCTGCCAAACACAAACCACAAAGTTTTTCCCTGGCTAACAAAATTCAGATGCCCCGCTTCTGGATGGCAGATTGCAGGAGCCACTTCGCACTGTCCAACCAGCCCAACTTGGTACTGGTGCCACCTTCGGTCTTGACACCTCCTGCGTATCGTGGACTTTCATGAGCCAGCCGGCCACTCCCCGCCACAAGTCCTCAAACTAAACCACGGCACTTTCCTCTGGTAAAAAAAACACAGCTGCCCTGATTCTGGATGAAAGTTTGCAGGAGCCACTTGGCACTGTCAAGCCAGCCCGACTTAGATATCGTGACAGCTTTGGTCTGGGAACCACCCTGCATATCGTGGATTTTCAGGAGCCAGCCCGCCACTCCCAGCCATGGGTGCCAAACACAAACCACGGCCCTTTTCCCTGGCTAACAAAATTCAGATGCCTTTCTTCTGGATGGCAGTTTGCAGGAGCTACTTGGCATTGTCAAACCAGAACGACTTGGCACAGATGCAATCTTTGGTCTGGGGACCATCCTGCATATCGTGGATTTTCAGGAGCCAGCTGGCCACTCCAAGCCACAAGCCCTCAAACTCAAACCACAGCCCTTTTCTCTTGAAACAAAACTCAGCTGCCCTGCTTCTGGATGGCAGATTGCAGGAGTCACTTGGTACTATCAAACCGGACTACCTTGGCACTGGTGCCAACTTGGGTCTGGGAACCATCCTGCGTATCGTGGATTTTCAGGAGCCAGCCGGGCACACCAAGCCATAGGCTTCCAAACACAAACCACGGCGCTTTTCCCTGGCTAAAAAAATTCAGATGCCCCGCTTCTGGATGTCAGATTGCAGGAGTCACTTGGCACTGTCCAACCAGTCCAAATTGGCACTGGTGCCACCTTGGGTCTGGGAACCATCCTGCGTATCATGGATTTTCATGGGCCAGTCGGCCACTCCCAGCCATAGGCTGCGAAAAACAAACCACGGATCTTTTCCCTGGCTAACAAAATTCAGATGCCCCGCTTCTGAATGACAGATTGCAGGAGCCTCTTGGCACTGTCAAACCAGTGCCCAACTTGGCAATGCGCAACCTTGGGTCTGGGAACCACCCTGCGTATCGTGGATTTTCCGGAGTCAGCCGGCCTCTCCCAGCCACAAGCCCTCAAACTACGGCCCTTTTATCTGGAAAACAAAACTCAGTTGCCCTGCTTCTGGATGGCCGATTGCAGGAGGCACTTGTTACTATCAAACCAGCCTGACTTGGCACTGGTGCTACCTTGGGTCTGGGAACCATCCTGCGTATCGTGGATTTTCAGTAGCCAGCCGGCCACTCCCAGCAACAGGCAGCCAAACACAAACCACGGCCTTTATCCCTGACTAACAAAATTCAGATGCCCCGCTTCTGGATGACAGATTGCAAGAGCCACTTGGCACTGTCAAACCAGCCTGACTTGGAAATGGTGACACCTTGGGTCTGGGAACCATCCTGCGTATCGTGGATTTTCAGGAGCCAGCCGGCCACTCCCAGCCATAGGCTGCCAAAAAAATACCACGGCACTTTTCCCTGGCTAACAAAATTCAGATGCCCCGCTTCTGGATGGCAGATTGCAGGAGCCACTTGGCACTGTCAAACCAGCCCGACTTGAACTGGTGCCACCTTGGGTCTGTGAACAATCCTGTGTATCGTGGATTTTCAGGAGCCAGCCGGCCAATCCCAGCCACAGGCTTTCAAACTGCAACCAAGGACCTTTTCCCTGCCTAAGAAAATTAAGATGTCCCGCTTCTGGTTGGCAGATTGCACATGCCTCTTGGCAGTTTCAAACGAATTTGAGTTGGAACTGCTGCAACCTTGGGTCGGGGAACCTTCCAGCGTATCGTGGATTTTCAGGAGCCAGCCGGCCAATCCCAGCCATAGGCTGCCAAACACAAACCACGGCACTTTTCCCTGGCTAACAAAATTCAGATGCCCCTCTTCTGGATGGCAGATTGTAGGAACCACTTGGCACTGTCAAACCAGCCCGACTTGGAAATGGTGACACCTTGGGTCTGGGAAACATCCTGCTTAAGGTGGATTTTCAGGAGCCAGCCGGCCACTCCCAGCCATGGGCTGCCAAACTCAAACCACGGCCCTTCTCCCTGCCTAACAAAATACAGATCCCCCTCTTGTGGATGGAAGATTGCAGGAGACACTTGGCACTGTCCAACCCGCCCGACTTGGCACTGGTGCCACCTTCGTTCTGGGAACCATACTGCGTATCGTGGATTTTCAGGAGCAGGGCGGCCACTCCCAGCCACAAGCACTCAAACTCAAACCACGGCCCTCATCTCTGTGAAACCAAATTCAGCTGCCCTGCCTATGGATAGCAGATTGCAGAAGCCACTTGGTGGTATCAAACCAGCCTACCTTGGCACTGGTGCAACCTTGGGTCTTGGAACAATCCTGTGTATCGTGGATTTTCAGGAGCCAGCCGGCCACTCCCAGCCATAGGCTGCCAAACACAAACCTCGGCCCTTTTCCCTGGCTAACAAAATTCAGATGCCCCGCTTCTGGATGGCAGATTGCCGACGCCACTTGGCTATATCCAACCAACCCGACTTGGCACTGGTGCCACCTTCGATCTGGGAACCCTCCTGCGTATCGTGGAATTTCAGGAGCCAACCGGCGAATCCCAGCCACAGGCCCCAAAAACAAATCTCGCCCCGTTACACTGACAAAGAAAACTCAGCTACCCCGCTTCTGGATGGCAGATTGAAGGAGCCACTTGGTACTGCCAAACCAGCCCAAATTGGCACTGGTGCCACCTTGGGTCTGGGAACCATCCTGCGTATCGTGGATTTTCTTGAGACAGCTGGCCACTCCCAGCCATGGTCTGCCAAACACAAACCACGGCCCTTTTCCCTGCCTAAAAAAATTCAGATGCCCCGCTTCTGGATGGCAGATTGCAGGAGCCACTTGGCACTGTCAAACCAGCCCGACTTGAACTGGTGCCACCTTGGGTCTGTGAACAATCCTGTGTATCGTGGATTTTCAGGAGCCAGCCGGCCAATCCCAGCCACAGGCTTTCAAACTGCAACCAAGGACCTTTTCCCTGCCTAAGAAAATTAAGATGTCCCGCTTCTGGTTGGCAGATTGCACATGCCTCTTGGCAGTTTCAAACGAATTTGAGTTGGAACTGCTGCAACCTTGGGTCGGGGAACCATCCTGCGTATCGTGGATTTTCAGGAGGCAGCCGGCCAATCCCAGGCATAGGCTGCCAAACACAAACCATGGCACTTTTCTCTGGCTAACAAAATTCAGATGCCCCGCTTCTGGATGGCAGATTGCAGATGCCACTTGGCAATGTCCAACCAGCCCGACTTGGAACTGGTGCCTCCTTTGGTCTGGGAACCATCCTGCGTATCGTGGATTTTCAGGAGCTATCCGGCCACTCCCAGCCTCAGGCCCCAAAAACAAACCTCAGCCCGTTTCCCTGACAAACAAAACTCAGCTACCCCGCTTCTGGATGGAGATTTCAGGAGCCACTTGGTACTGTCAAACCAACCCAATTTGGCACTGGTGCCACCTTGGGTCTGGGAACCATCCTGCGTATCGTGGATTTTCAGGAGCCAGCCGGCCAGTCACAGCCATGGGCTGCAAAACTCAAACCACAGCTCTTTTTCCTGGCTAACCAAATTCAGATGTCCGGCTTCTGGTTGGCAGATTGCACACGCCACTTGGCACTGTCAAACCAGTCCGAGTTGAACTGTTGCCACCTTGGGTCTGGGAACCATCCTGCGTATCGTGGATTTTCAGGAGCCAGCCGGCCAGTCCCAGCCATGGGCTGCCAAACTCAAACCACGGCCCTTTTCCCTGCCTAACAAAATACAGATCCCCCTATTGTGGATGGAAGATTGCAGGAGCCACTTGGCACTGTCCAACGAGCTTAACCTGGCACTGGTGCCACCTTCGTTCTGGGAACCATACTGCGTATCGTGGATTTTCAGGAGCCAGCCGGCCACTCCAAGCCACAAGATTTCAAACTCAAACCACGGCCCTTTTCCCTGGCAAACAAAACTCAGCTGCCCTGCTTCTGGCTGGCCGAGTGCAGGAGCCACTTGGTACTATCAAACCAGCCTAAGTTGGCACTGGTGACACCTTGTGTCTGGGAACCATCCCGCGTATCGTGGATTTTCAGGAGCCAGCCGGCCACTCCCAGCCATAGGCTGCCAAACACAAGCCACGGCTTTTTCCCTGGCTAAAAAAATTCAGCTACCCCGCTTCTAGATGGCAGATTGCAGGAGCCACTTGGCACTGTCAAACCAGCCCGACTTGGAACTGGTGACACCTTGGGTCTGGGAACCATCCTGCGTATCGTGGATTTTCAGGAGCCAGCCGGCCACTCCCAGCCATAGGCTTCCAAAGACAAACCACGGCCCTTTTCCCTGGCTAACAAAATTCAGCTGCCCTGCTTCTGGATGGCAGACTGCGGGAGACACTTGGCACTTTCAAACCAGCCCGACTTGGAACTGGTGAAACCTTGGGTCTGGGAACCATCCTGCGTATGGTGGATTTTCAGGAGATAGCGGGGCACTCCCAGCCTTAGGCTTCCAAACACAAACCACGGTCCTTTTCCCTGACTATTAAAATTCAGATGCCTGGCGTCTTGATAGCAGATTGCAGGAGCCACTTGGCACTGCCTAACCAGCCCGAGTTGGCACTGGTGCCACCTTCGGTCTGGGAACCATCCTGCATACCGTGGATATTCCGGAGCCAGCCGGCCACTCCTAGCCAGTGGCCCTCAAACTACGGCCCTTTTCCCTGGCTAAAAAAACTCAGCTTCCCTGCTTATGGATGGCAGATTGCAGAAGCCACTTGGTACTGTCAAACCGGCCTACCTTGGCACTGGTGCCACCTTCGGTCTGGGAACCATCCTGCGTATCTTGGATTTTCAGGAGCAAGTGGGACACTCCCAGCCACAAGCCCCCAAACTCAAACCACGGCTCTTTTCTCTGGAAAAACACTCAGCTGCCCTGCTTATGGATGGCCGTTTGCAGGAGCCACTTGGCACTCTCCAACCAGCCTGATTTGGAACTGGTGACACCCTGGGTCTCGGAACCATCCTGCGAATCATGTATTTTTTCAGGAGCCAGCCGGCCACTCCAAGCCACAGGCTGCCAAACACAAACCACCGACCTTTTCTCTGGCAAAAAAAACTCAGCTGCCCCGCTTCAGGACGGAAGATTGCAGGAGCCACTTTGTACTATCAAACCAGCCCGACTTGGCACTGGTGCCACCTTGGGTCTGGGAACCATCCTGCGTATCGTGGATTTTCAGCAGCCAGTAAGGCCCCTCCCAGCCATAGGCTGCCAAACATAAACCACGGTCCTTTTAACTGGCTAACAAAATTCAGCTACCCCGCTTCTAGGTGGCAGATTGCAGGAGCCACATCGTACTGTCAAACCAGCCCAACATGGCACTGGTGCCACCTTGGGTCTGGGAACCATCCTGCGAATCATCAATTTTAAGGAGCCAGCCGGCCACTCCTAGCCATGGACTGCCAAACAGAAACCACGGCGCTTTTCCCTGCCTAAATAAATTCAGATGCCCTGCTTCTGGATGGCAGATTGCAGGAGCCACTTAGCACTGTAAAACCAGCCGGACTTTCCACTGGTGCCACCTTGGGTCTGGGAACCATCTTGATTATTGTGGATTTTCAGGAGCCAGCCGGCCACTCCAAGGCAGAAGCCCTCAATATCAATCCACGGCCCTTTTCCCTGGCAAAAAAAACTCAGCTGCCCTGCTTATGGATGGCAGATTGCAGGAGCCACTTGGTACAATCAAGCCAACCCGACTTGGCACTGGTGACACCTTCGGTCTCAGAACCATCCTGCGTATCGTGGATTTTCAGGACCCAGCCGGCCACTCCAAGCCACAAGCCCTCAAACTCAAACAACGGCTCTCATCTCTGTCAAACAAAATTCAGCTGCCCTGCTTCTGGATGGCAGTTTGCAGGAGCCACTTGGAGCTATCAAACCAGCCTACCTTGGCAGTGGTGCAACCTTGGGTCTTGGAACAATCCTGCGTATTGTGGATTTTCAGGAGCTAACCGGCCACTCCCAGCCACAGGCCCCAAAAACAAACCTCAGCCCGTTTCCCTGAGAAACAAAAGTCAGCTACCCCGCTTCTGGATGGCAGATTACAGGAGCCACTTGGTACTGTCACACCAGCCCAACTTGGCACTGGTGACACATTGGGCCTGGGAACCATCCTGCAGATCGTGGATTTTTAGGAGCCAGCGGGCCACTCCCAGCCAAGGGCTGCCAAACACAAACTACGGCACTTTTCCCTGCCTAAAAAATTCATATGCCCTTTTTCTGGATGGCAGATTGCAGGAGCCACTCTGCACTGTCAAACAAGCCCGACTTGAACTGGTGCCACATTGGGTCTCGGAACAATCCTGCGTATCGTGTATTTTCAGGTTCCAGCCGGCCACTCCCAGTCACAGCCCCCCAAACTCACACCACGGCCCTATTCTCTGGCAAACAAAACTCAGCTGCCCTGCTTCGAGACGGCAGATTGCAGGAGCCACTTGGTACTATAAAACCAGCCTGACTTGGCACTGGTTCCACCTTGGGTCTGGGAATCATCCGGCGTATCCTGGATTTTCAGGAGCCAGCCGGCCACTCCCAGCCATGGTCTGCCAAACAAAAGCCAAGGCCCATTTCCGTGGCTAAAAATATTCAGATGCCCCGCTTCCGGATGGCAGATTACACAAGCCACTTGGCACTGTCAAACCAGTCCGACTTGGAACTGGTGCCACCTTGGGTCTGGGAACCATCCTGCGTATCGTGGATTTTCAGGAGCCAGCCGGCCACTCCCAGCCACAAGCCCTCAAACTCCAACCATAGCCCTTTTCTCTTGCAAAAAAAACTCAGCAGCCCTGCTTTTGGATGGCAGATTGCAGGAGCCACTTGGTACTATCAAACCAGCCCAACATGGCCCTGGTGACACCTTGGGTCTGGGAACAATCCTGCGTATCGTGGATTTTCAGGAGCCAGCCGGCCACTCCCAGCCATAGGCTGCCCAACACAAACCACGGAACTTTTCCCTGGCTAACAAAATTCAGATGCGCCTCTTCTGGATGGCAGATTGCAGGAACCACTTGGTACTGTCAAACCAGCCCGACTTGGAACGGTGACACCTTGGGTCTGGGAACCATCCTGCTTAAGGTGGATTTTAAGGAGCCAGCCGGCCACACCCAGCCATGGGCTGCCAAACTCAAACCACGGCCCTTTTCCCTGCCTAAAAAAATACAGATCCCCCTTTTGTGGATGGAAGATTGCAGGAGCCACTTGCCACTGTCCAACCAGCCCGACTTGGCACTGGTGCCACCTTTGGTCTGGGAACCATCCTGCGTATCGTGGATTTTCAGGAGCCGGGCGGCCACTCCCAGCCACAAGCCCTCAAACTCATACCACGGCCCTTTTCTTTGGCAAACAAAACTCAGCTGCTCTGCTTCTGGATGGCAGATTTCAGGAGCCAGTTGGTACTATCAAACCAGCCACACTTGGCACTGGTGACACCTTGGGTCTGGGAACCATCCTGCGTATCGTGGATTTTCAGGAGGCAGCCGGCCACTCCCAGCCATAAGATGCCAAACAAAAAACAACGGCCATTTTCCCTGGCTAACAAAATTCAGATGCCCCGCTTCTGGATGGCAGATTGAAGGAGCCACTTGGCACTGTCAAACCAGCCCGACTTGGAACTGGTGACACCTTGGGTCTGGGAACCATCCTGCGTATCGTGGATTTTCAGGGGCTAGCCGGCCACTGCCAACCATAGGCTTCCAAACACAAACCATGGCGCTTTTCCCTGGCTAACAAAATTCAGATTCGCTGCTTCTAGATGGCCGATTGCAGGAGCCACTGGGCACTATCAATGCAGCCCGAATTGGCACTGGTGACACCTTGTGTCTTGGAACAATCCTGCGTATCGTGAATATTCAGGAGCCAACCGGCCACTCCAAGCAGCCAGCCCTAAAACTCAAACCATGCCCCCTTTCTCAAGAAAACAAAATTCAGCTGCCCTGCTTCTGGATGGCCGATTGCAGGAGCAACTTGGTAATATCAAACCAGCCCAACTTGCACTGGTGACACCTTGGGTCTGGGAACCATACTGCGCATAGTGGATTTTCAGGAGCTAGCCAGCCACTCCCAGCCATAGGCTTCCAAACACAAACCACGGCCCTTTTCCCTGCAAACAATATTCACCTGCCCCGCATCTGGTTGGCAGATTGCAGAAGCCACTGGGCACTGTCAAACAAGCCTGACATGGCACTGGTGACACCTTCGATATGGGAAACATCCTGGGTATCGTGGATTTTCAGGTGCCAGCCAGCCACTCCCAGCCAGAAACCCTCAAACTCAAACAAGGACCCTTTTCTCTGGCAAACAAAACTCAGCTTCACTGCTTTTGGATGGCCGATTGCAGGAGCCACTTGGTACTATCAAACTAGACCAACTTGGCACTGGTGACACCTTGGGTCTGGGAACCATCCTGCGTATCGTGGATTTTCAGGAGGCAGCCAGCCACTCCCAGCCATAGGCTGCCAAACACAAACCACGGCCTTTTTCACTGGCAAACAAAATTCAGATGCCCCCTTCTGGATGGCAGATTGCAGAAGACACTTGGCACTATCAAACCGGCCCGCCTTGGAACTGGTGACACCTTGTGTCTGGGAAGCATCCTGTGTATCGTGGATTTTCAGGAGACAGCCGGGCACTCCCAGCCATAGGCTTCCAAACACAAACCACGGCCCTTTTCCCTGACTATCAATATTCAGATGCCTTGCGTCTGGATGGCAGTATGCAGGAGCCACTTGGCACTGTCCAACCAGCACAAGTTGGCACTGGTGCCACCTTCGGTCTGGGAACCATCCTGCGTAACGTGGATTTTCCGGAGCCAGCCGGCCACTCCTAGTCACAAGCCCTCAAACTACGGCCCTTTTATCTGGCAAAAATAACTCAGCTGCCCTGCTTATGGATGGCAGATTGCCGGAGCCACTTGGCACTGTCAAACCAGCTTGACTTGGAACTGGTTCCACCTAGGGTCGTGGAACCATCCTGCATATCGTGGATTTTCAGGAGCTGGTCGGACACTCCCAGCCACAATCCCTCAAACTACTGCCCTTTTATCTGCCAAAAAAAACTCAGCTGCACTGCTTATGGATGGCAGATTGCAGGAGCCCCTTGGAACTGTCAAACCGGCCTACCCTTACACTGGTGCCACCTTGGTTCTTGGAACCATCCTGCGTATCGTGGATTTTCAGGATCCAGCCTGCCACTTCCAGCCATAGGCTTCCAAACACAAACAACGGCCCTTTTCCCTGGCTAACAATACTCAGCTGCCCTGCTTATGGATGGCAGTTTGCAGGAGCCACTTGGTAATGTCAAACCGGCCTACCTTGGCACTGGTGCCACCTTCGGTCTGGGAACCATCCTGTGTATCGTGGGTTTTCAGGAGCCAGCCGGCCACTCCCAGCCACAAGCCCCCAAACTCAAACCATGGCCCTTTTCTCTGGAAACAAATCTCAGCTGCCCCGCTTATGGATGGCCGTTTGCAGGAGCCACTTGGTAATGTCAAACCGGCCTACCTTGGCACTGGTGCCACCTTCGTTCTGGGAACCATCCTGCGTATCATCGATTTTCAGGAGCCAGCCCGCCACTCCCAGCCATGGGCTGCCAAACACAAACCACGGCGCTTTTCCCTACCTAAAAAAATTCAGATGCCCCGCTTCTGGATGGCAGGTTGCAGGAGTCACTTGGCACTGTCCAACCAGCCCGACTTTCCACTGGTGCCACCTTGGGTCTGGGAACCATCCTGCGTATCGTGGATTTTCAGGAGCCATCCGGCCACTCCAAGGCAGAAGCTCTCAAACTCAAACCACGGCATTTTTCCCTGGCAAAAAAAACTCAGCTGCCCTGCTTATGGATGGCAGATTGCAGGAGCCACTTGGTACGATCAATCCAACCCGACTTGGCACTGGTGACACCTTCGGTCTCAGAACCATCCTGCGTATCGTGGATTTTCAGAAGCCAGCTGGCCACTCCAAGCCACAAGCCCTCAAACTCAAACAACGGCTCTCATCTCTGTCAAACAAAATTCAGCTGCCCTGCTTCTGGATGGCAGATTGCAGGAGACACTTGCAGCTATCAAACCAACCTACCTTGGCAGTGGTGCAACCTTGGGTCTTGGAACTATCCTGGGTATCGTTGATTTTCAAGAGCTAACGGGCCACTCCCAGCCACAGGACCCAAAAACAAACCTCAGCCCGTTTCCCGGACAAATAAAACTCAGCTACCCCGCTTCTGGATGGAAAATTGCAGGAGCCACTTGGTACTGTCAAACCAGCCCAACTTAAACTGGTGCCACATTGGTCTGGGAACAATCCTGCGTATCGTGTATTCTCAGGAGCCAGCCGGCCACTCCCAGCCACAGCCCCTTAAACTAAAACCACAGTCCTTTTCTCTGGCAAACAAAACTCTGCTGCCCTGCTTCGGGATGGCAGATTGCAGTAGCCACTTGGTACTATCAAACCTGCCCGACTTGGCCCTGCTGACACCTTTGGTCTGGGAAACATCCTGCGTATCCTGGATTTTCAGGAGCCAGCCGGCCACTCCCAGCCATGGTCTGCCAAACACAAACCACGGCACATTTCCGTGGCTAAAAAAATTCAGATGCCCTGCTTCCGGATGGCAGATTACACAAGCCACTTGGCACTGTCAAACCAGTCCGACTTGGAACTGGTGCCACCTTGGGTCTGGGAACCATCCTGAAAATCGTGGATTTTTAGGAGCCAGCCAGCCACTCCCAGCCAGAAGCCCTCAAACTCCAACCACGGCCCTTTTCTCTGGAAAACAAAACTCAGCTGCCCTGCTTTTGGATGGCCGATTGCAAGAGCCACTTGGTACTATCAAACCATCCCAACTTGGCCCTGGTGACACCTTGGGTCTGGGAACCATCCTGCGTATCGTGGATTTTCAGGAGCCAGCCAGCCACTCCCAGCCTTTGGCTTCCAAACACAAACCACGGCCCTTTTCCCTGGCTAACAAAATTCAGATGCCCCGCTTCTGGATGGCAGATTGCCGGAGCTACTTGGCACTGTCCAACCAGCCCAAGTTGGCACTGGTGCCACCTTCGGTCTGGGAACCATCCTACGTACGGTAGATTTTCCAGAGCCAGCCGGCCACTGCCAGCTACAAGCCCTCAAACTACAGCCCTTTTCTCTGGCAAGCACAATTCAGATGCCCCGCTTCTGGATGGCCGATTGCAGGAGACGCTTGCCGCTGTCAAACTAGCCCGACTTGGAAGTGGTGATACCTTGGGTCTGGGAACAATCCTGAGTATTGTGGATTTTCAGGAGACAGCCGGCCACTCCCAGCCTTAGGCTTCCAAAGACAAACCACGACGCTTTTCCCTGGCTGAGAAGATTCAGATGCCCCGATTCTGGATGGCAGACTGCAGACGCCACTTGGCTCTGTCCAACCAGCCCAAGTTGGCACTGGTGCCACCTACGGTCTGGGAACTAACCTGCGTACCATGGATTTTCCGGAGCCAGCCGGCCGCTCCTAGCCACAAGCCCTCAAACTACTGCCCTTTTCCCTGGCAAATAAAACTCAGCTGCCCTGCTTATTGAGGGTAGATTGCAGGAGCCAGTTGGCACTGTGAAACCAGCTTGACTTGGAACTGGTGCCACCTTGGGTCTTGGAAGCATCCTGCGTATCGTGAATTTTCAGGAGCCAGCCGGCCACTATCACACACAAGCCCTCAAACTCAAACCATGGCCCTTTTCTCTGGCATAGAAAACTCAGCTGCCCTTTTTCTGGATGGCCTATTTCAGGAGCCACATTGTTATATCAAACCAGCCCAACTTGGCACTGGTGACACCTTGGGTCTGGGAACCATCCTGCGTATCATCGATTTTTAGGAGCCAGTCGGCCACTCCCAGTCATGGGCTGCCAAACACAAATCATGGCGTTTTTCCCTGCCTAAAAAAATTCATATGCCCTGCTTCTGGATGGCAGATTGCAGGAGCCACTCTGCACTGTAAAACCAGACCGACTTGAACTGGTGCCACATTGGTCTGGGAACAATCCTGCGTATCGTGTATTTTCAGGAGCCAGCCGGCCACTCCCAGCCACAGCCCCTTATATTCAAACCACAGTCCTTTTCTCTGGCAAACAAAACTCAGCTGCCCTGCTTCGGGATGGCAGATTGCAGGAGCCACTTGGTACTATCCAACCTGCCCGACTTGGCACTGGTGCCACCTTGGGTCTGGGAAACATCCTGCAAATCCTGGATTTTCAGGAGCCGGCCGGCCAGTCCCAGCCATAGGCTGCCAAACACAAACCACGGCCCTTGTCCGTGGTTAACAAAATTCAGATGCCCCGCTTCTGGATGACAGATTACACAAGACACTTGGCACTGTCAAACCAGTCCGACTTGGAACAGGTGCCACCTTGGGTCTGGGAACCATCCTGAGTATCGTGGATTTTCAGGAGCCAGCCGGCCACTCCCAGCCACAAGCCGTATAACTCATACCACGGCCCTTTTCTCTGGCAAACAAATCTCAGCTGCCCTGCTTTTGGATGGCCAATTGCAAGAGCCACTTGGTACTATCAAACCAGCCCAACTTGGCCCTGGTGACACCTTGGGTCTTGGAACCTTCCTGCGTATCGTGGATTTTCAGGAGCCAGCCAGCCACTCCCAGCTTTTGGATTCCAGACACAAACCACAGCCCTTTTCCCTGCCTAACCAAATTCAGATGCCCCGCTTCTGGATGGCAGATTGCAGGATCTACTTGGCACTGTCCAACCAGCCCAAGTTGGCACTGGTGCCACCTTCGGTCTGGGAACAATCCTACGTACCGTAGATTTTCCAGAGCCAGCCGGCCACTCCCAGCCACAAGCCCTCAAACTACGGCCCTTTTCTCTGGCAAACAAAACTCAGCTGCGCTGATTCTAGATGGCCGATTGCAGGAGCCACATGCTATTATCAAACCAGCCCAACTTGGCACTGGTGCCACCTTGGGTCTGGGAACCATCCTGCGTATCATCGATTTTCAGGAGCCAGCCCGCCACTCCCAGCCATGGGCTGCCAAACATAAACCACGGCGCTTTTCCCTGCCTAAAAAAATTCAGATGCCCCGCTTCTGGATGGCAGATTGCAGGAGTCACTTGGCACTTTCCAACCAGCCTGACTTGGCACTGGTGCCACCTTAGGTCTGGGAACCATCCTGCGTATCGTGGATTTTCAGGAGCCAGCCGGCCACTCTCAGCCACAATCCCTCAAACTCAAACCAAGGCCCGTTTCCCTGGCAAACAAAACTCAGCAGCCCTGCTTCTGGCTGGCCGAGTGCAGGTGCCACTTGGTACTGTCAAATCAGCCGAAGTTGGCACTCGTTCAACCTTTGGTCTGGGAACCATCCTGCGTATTGTGGATTTTCCGTAGCCAGCCGGCCAATCCCAGCCACAATCGCTCAAACTAAGGCCCTTTTATCTGGCAAACAAAACTCAGCTGCCGTGCTTATGGATGGGAGATTGCAGGAGCCACTTGGTACTGTCAAACCGGCCTGCATTGGCACTGGTGCCACCTTGGTTCTGGGAACTATCCTGCGTATCGTGGATTTTCAAGAGGCAGCCAGCCACTCCCAGCCACAAGCCCTCAAAGTAAAACCACGGCCCTTTTCTTTGGCAAACAAAACTCAGCTGCCCTGCTTTTGGATGCCGATTGCAGGAGCAAATTGGTACTATCAAACCAGGCCAACTTTGCACTACTGCCACTTTGGGCCTGGGAACCATCCTGCGTATCGTGGATTTTCAGGAGCCAGCAGGCCTCTCACAGAGATAGGCTGCCAAACATAAACCACGGCCTTTTTCCCTGGCTAACAAAAGTCAGCTGACCTGCTTCTGGATTGCAGATTGCAGGAGCCACTTGGCATTATGAAACCAGCCCGACTTGGCTCTGGTGACACCTTGGGTCTGGGAACCATCCTGCTCATCCTTAATTTTCAGGAGCAAGCGGGCCACTCCCAGGAGCAAGCCCTCAAACTCAAACCACGGCCCTTTTCTCTGGCAAACAAAACTCAGCTGCCCTGCTTCTGGATGGCCGATTGCAGGAGCCACTTGGCACTGTCAAAGGAGCCCGACTTGGCACTGGTGCCACCTTGGGTCTGGGAACCATCCTGCGTGTTGTGGATTTTCAGGAGCCAGCCGGCCACTCCCAGCCACAAGCACTCAAACTCAAACCACAGCCCTTTTCTCTGGCAAAAAAACCTCAGCTGCCCTGCTTCTGGATGGCCGATTGCAGGAGCCACTTTGTACTATTAAACCAGCCCAACTTGGCACTGGTGCCACCTTCGGTCTGGGAACCATCCTGCGTATCGTGGATTTTCAGGAGCCAGCCGGCCACTCCAAGCCATAGGCGGCAAAACACAAACCGCAGCCATTTTCCCTGCCTAAACAAATTCAGATGCTCCTCTTGTGGATGGCAGATTGCAGCAGCTACTTTGTATTATCAAACCAGTCTGACTTGGCAGTGGTGCAACCTTTGGTCTGAGAACCATCCTGCGTATCGTGGATCTTCAGGAGCCAGCCGGCCACTCTAAGCCACAAGCCCTCCTACTCAAACCAAGGCCCTTTTCTCAGGAAACAAAACTCAGCTGCCCTGCTTCTGTATGGCAGATTGCAGGAGCCACTTGATACTATCAAACCAGCCCAACTTGGCACTGGTGCCACCTTAGGTCTTAGAACCTTCCTGCGTATCGTGGATTTTCAGGAGCCAGCCGGCCACTCCCAGCCACAAGCCGTATAACTCATACCACGGCCCTTTTCTCAGGCAAACAAAACTCAGCTGACCCGCTTCTGGATGGCAGATTGCAAGAGCCACTTGGCACTGTCAAAGGAGGCCGATTTGGCACTGGTGCAACCTTAGGTTTGGGAACCATCCTGCCTACCGTGGATTTTCAGGAACCAGCCTGCCACTCCCAGCCATAGGCTGCCACTCAAAAACAACGGCCCTTTTCCCGGGCTAACAAAAATCAGATGACCCAATTCTGTATGGCAGATTGCAGGAGATACATGGCACAATCAAAGCAGCCCAACTTGGCACTGGTGCCACCTTTGGTCTGGGAACCATCCTGCGTAACGTGGATTTTCAAGAGCCAGACGGCCACTCCCAGCCTTAGGCTTCCAAACACAAACCACTGCCCATTTCCCTGGCTAAAAAAATTAAGATGACCCTCTTTTGGATGGCAGATTGCAGGAGCCACTTGGCAATGTCCAACCAGCCCGACTTGGCACTGCTGCGACCTTGGGTCTGGGAACCATCCTGCGTATCGTGGATTTTCCAGAGCCAGCCAGCCACTCCCAGCCACAAGCCCTCAAACTACGGCCCTTTTATCTGGCAAACGAAACTCAGCTGCCCTGCTTCTGGATGGCCGATTGCAGGAGCCACTTGGTACTATCAAACCAGCCCGACTTGGCACTGGTGCCACCTTGGGTCTGGGAACCATCCTGCGTATCATGGATTTTCAGGACCCAGCCCGCCACTCAAAGCAATGGTCTGCCAAACAAAAATCACGGCCCTTTTCCCTGCCTAAACAAATTCAGATGCCCCTCTTGAGGATGGCATATTGCAGGAGCCACTTGGCACTGCCCAAACAGCCTTATTTGGCACTGGTGCCAACTTCGGTCTGGGAACCATCCTGCGTATCATGGATTTTCAGGAGCCAGCCGGCCACTCCCAGCCACAAGCACTCAAACTCAAACCACGGCCCTTTTCTCTGGCAAAAAATACTCAGCTTCCCTGCTTATGGATGGCAGATTGCAGGAGCCACTTGATACTATCAACCCAGCCCAACTTGACACTGGTGCCACCTTGGGTCTTTGAACCATCCTGCATATCGTGGATTTTCAGGAGCCAGCAGGCCACTCCCAGCCACAATCCCTATAACTCATACCACGGCCTTTTTCTCAGGCAAAGAAAACTCAGCTGCCCTGCTTCTTGATGGCAGATTGCAGGAGCCACTTGGCACTGTAAAACCAGCCCGACGTTCCACTGTTGCCACCTTGGGTCTGGGAACCATCCTGCGTGTCGTGGATTTTCAGGAGGCAGCCGGCCACTCCCAGCCACAAGAGCTCAAACTCAAACCACGGCCCTTTACTCCGGCAAGCAAAACTCAGCTGTCCTGCTTCTTGCTTGGCAGATGGCAGGAGCCACTTGGCACTATCAAACCAGCCCAACTTGGCACTGGTGCCACCTTGGCTCAGGGAAACATCCTGCGTATCGTGGATTTTCAGGAGCCAGTCGGCCACTCCCAGCCACAGGCTTCCAAACACATACCACGGCCTTTTTCCCTGACTAACAAAATTCAGATGCCCCGCTTCTGGATGGCAGATTGCAGGAGCCACTTGTTACTGTCAAAGCAGCCCAACTATGAAATGGTGCCACCTTGGGTAAGGGAACCATCCTGCGTATCGTGGATTTTCCGGAGCCCGCCGGCCACTCCCAGCCACAAGCCCTCAAACTATGGCACATTTCTCTGGGAAACAAATATCATCTGCCCTGCTTCTGGATGGCAGATTGCAGGAGCCACTTGGCACTGTCCAACCAGCCTGACTTGGCACTGGTGCCACCTTGGGTCTGGGAACCATCCTGCGTATCGTGTATTTTCAGGAGCGAGCCGGCCAATCCCAGCCACAAGCACTATAACTCATACCACGGCCCTTTTCTCAGGCAAACAAAAATCAGCTGCCCCGCTTCTAGATGGCAGATTGCAGTAGACACTTGGCACTGCCAAACCACCCCGACTTGGCACTTGTGCCACTTTGGGTCTGGGAATAATCCTGTGTATCGTGGATTTTCAGGAGCCAGCCGGCCACTCCCAGCGATGGTCTGCAAAACACAAATCACGGCCCGTTTCCCTGCTTAAACAAATTCAGATGCCCCGCTTCTGGATGGCAGATTGCAAGAGCCACTTGGCACTGTCAAAGGAGCCCGACTTGGCACTGGTGCCACCTTGGGTTTGGGAACCATGCTGCGTACCGTGGATTTTCAGGAGCCAGCCGGCCACTCCCAGCCATAGGCTGCCAAACACAAACAACGGCCCTTTTCCCCGGCTAACAAAAATCAGGTGACCCAATTCTGTATGGCAGATTTCAGGAGGAACATGGCACTATCAAAGCAGCCCAACTTGGCACTGGTGCCACCTTTGGTCTGGGAACCATCCTGCGTAACGTGGATTTTCAAGAGCCAGCCGGCCACTCCCAGCCATAGGATTCCAAACAGAAACCATGGCCCATTTCCGTGGCTAACAAAGTTAAGATGCCCCACTTGTGGATGGCGCATTGCAGGAGCCACATGGCACTGTCCAACCACCCTGGCTTGGCACTGGTCCCACCTTTGGTCTGGGAACCATCCTGCCTAACGTGGATTTTCAAGAGCCAGACGTCCACTCCCAGTCACAAGCCCTATAATTCATACCGCGGCCCTTTTCTCAGGCAAACAAAGCTCAGCTGCCCCGCTTCTGGATGGCAGATTGCAGGAGCCAATTGGCACAGTCAAACCACCCCGACCTGGCACTGGCGCCACTTTGGGTCTGGGAACCATCCTGCGTATCGTGGATTTTCAGGAGCCAGCCGGCCACTCTGAGCCACAAGCCCTAAACTAAAACCACCGCTCTTTACTGTGGCAAGCAAAACTCTGCTGCCCTGCTTTTTGATGGCCAATATCAGGAGCCACTTTGTACTATCAAACCAGGCTACCTTGGAAGTGGTGCCACCTTGGGTCTTGGAACCATCCTGCGTATCGTGGATTTTCAGGAGCCCGCCGGCCACTCCCCGCCACAAGGCCTCAAACTCAAACCACGGCCATTATCCCTGGCAAACAAAACTCAGCAGCCCTGCTTCTGGATGGCAGATTGCAGGAGCCACTTGGTACTATCAAACCAGCCAAACCCGGAACTGGTGACACCTTGGGTCTGGGAACCATCCTGCGTATCGTGGATTTTCAGGCGCCAGCCGGCCACTCCCAGCAATAGGCTTCCAAACACAAACCTCAAAAGTTTTCCCTGGCTAACAAGACTCACTTGCCCTGCTTCTGGTGGCAGATTGCAGGAGCCACGTGGCACTTTCCAACCAGCTCGACTTGGCACTGGTGACACCTTCGATCTTGGAACTATCCTGCATATCGTGGATTTTCAGGAGCCAGCCGGCCACTCCCAGCCACAAGCCCTCAAACTCAAACCATGGCCCTTTTCTCTGCCAAACAAAACTCAGCTGCCCTGCGTATGGATGGCAGATTGCAGGAGCCACTTGGTACTGTCAAACCGGCCTATCTTGGCACTGGTGCCACCTTGGGTCTTGGAGCCATCCTGCGTATCGTCGATTTTCTGGAGCCAGCCTGCCATTTCCATCCACAAGCCCACAAACTCAAACCACGGCCCTTTTCCCTGGCAAAAATAACTCAGCTGCCCTGCTTATGGATGGCTGTTTTCAGGAGCCACTTGGTACTATCAAACCAGCCCAACTTGGCACTGGTGCCACCTTGGGTCTGGGAACCATCCTGCGTATCGTGGATTTTCAGGAGCCAGCCGTCCACTCTCAGCCATGGTTTGCCAAACACAAAACACGGCCATTTTCCCCGCCTAAACAAATTCAGATGCCTTGCTTCTGGATGGTAAATTGCAGGAGCCACTTGGCACTGTCCAACCACCCTTACTTGGCACTGGTGCCACCTTTGGTCTGCGAAGCATCCTGCGTATCGTGGAATTTCAGGAGCCAGCCGGCCACTCCCAGCCACAAGCACTCAAACTCAAGCCACGGCCCTTTTCTCTGGCAAAAAAAACTCAGCTGCCCCGCTTCTGAATGGCAGATTGCAGGAGCCACTTGCAACTGTCAAACTACCCCGACTTGGTACTGGTGTCACTTTGTGTCTGGGAACCATCCTGCGTATCGTGGATTTTCAGGAGCCGGCCGGCCACTCCCAGCCACAAGCCCTATAACTCATACCACGGCCCTTTTCTCAGGCAAACAAAACTCAGCTGCCCCGCTTCTGAATGGCAGATTGCAGGAGCCACTTGGTACTGTCCAACCAGCCTGACTTGGCACTGGTGCCACCTTGGGTCTGGGAACCATCCTGCGTATCGTGGATTTTCAGGAGCCAGCCGGCCACTCCCAGCCATAGGCTTGAAAACACAAACCACGGCACTTTTCCCTGGCTAACAAGACTCACTTGCCCTGCTTCTGGATGGCATATTGCAGGAGACACTTGGCACTGTCAAAGGAGCCCGACTTGGCACTGGTGCCACCTTGGGTGAGGTAACCATCCTGCGTATCGTGGATTTTCTGGAGCCAGCCGGCCACTGCCAGCCATAGGCTTCCAAACACAAAACACGGCCCTTTTCCCTGGCTAAAAATATTCAGATGACCCGATTCTGGATGGCAGATTGCAGGAGCCACTTGGCACTGTCCAATCAGCCCAACTTGGCACTGGTGCCACCTTCGGTCTGGGAACCATCCTGCGTATCGTGGATTTTCCAGAGCCAGCCGGCCACTCCCAGCCACAAGCCCTCAAACTACGGAATTTTATCTGGAAAACAAAACTCAGCAGCCCTACATATGGATGGCAGATTACAGGAGCCACTTGGTTCTGTCAAACCAGCCCGACTTGGGACTGGTGACACCTTGGGTCTGGGAACCATCCTGCGTATCGTGGATTTTCCGGAGCCAGCAGCCCACTCCCAGCCATAGGCTGCCCAACAAAAACAACAGCCCTTTTCCCTGGCTAACAAAATTAAGATGCCCCGATTCTTATGGCAGATTGCACACGCCACTTTGCACTGTCAAACCATTCCGACTTGGAACTGGTGCCACCTTGGGTCTGGGAACCATCCTGCGTATTGTGGATTTTCAGGAGCCAGCCGGCAACTCCCAGCCATGGGCTGCCAAACACAAAACACGGCCCTTTTGACTGCCTAAACAAATTCAGCTGCCCCGCTTCTGCATGGCAGATTGCAGGAGCCACTTGGCACTGTCAAAGGAGCCCGACTTTGCAATGGTGCCACCTTGGGTTTGGGAACCATCCTGCGTATCATGGATTTTCAGGAGCCAGCCGGCCACTCCCAGCCACAAGCCCTCAAACTCAAAACACGGCCCTTTACTCTGGGAAGCAAAACTCAGCTGCCCTGCTTCTGGATGGCAGATTGCAGGAGCCACTTTGTACTATCAAACCAGCCTACCTTGGAAGTGGTGCCACCTTGGGTCTTGGAACCATCCTGCGTATCGTGGATTTTCAGGAGCCAGCCTGCCACTCCCAGCCACAAGCCCTCAAACTTAAACCACGGTATTTTTCTTAGGCAAACAAAACTCAGCTGCCGTGCTTCTGGATGGCAGATTGCAGGAGACACTTGGAACTGTCAAACTACCCCGACTTGGCACTGGTGACACTTTGCGTCTGGGAACCATCCTGCATATCGTGGATTTTCAGGAGCCAGCCGGCCACTCCCAGCCACAAGCCCTCAAACTCAAACCATGGCCCTTTTCTCTGCCAAACAAAACTCTGCTGCCCTGCGTATGGATGGCAGATTGCAGGAGACACTTGGTACTGTCAAACCGGCCTACCTTGGCACTGGTGCCACCTTGGGTCTTGGAGCCATCCTGCGTATCGTCGGTTTTCTGGAGCCAGCCGGCCATTCCCCGCCACAAACCCTCAAACTCAAACCACGGCCCTTTTCCCTGGCAAAAATTACTCAGCTGCCCTGCTTATGGATGGCTGTTTGCAGTAGCCACTTGGTACTATCAAACCTGCCCAACTTGGCACTGGTGCCACCTTGGGTCTGGGAACCATCCTGCGTATCGTGGATTTTCGGGAGCCAGCCGGCCACTCCCAGCCATAGGCTGTCAAAAACAAACCACAGACTTTTTCCCTGGCTAACAAAGTTCAGATGCCCCGCTTCTGGATGGCAGATATCAAAAGCCACTTGGCACTGTTGAACCAGCCCGACTTGGAACTTGTGACACCTGAGATAGAGTAAAGATCCATTCTGAATTAGGTGAAATATCTAAGAGAGGTGAAAAGTCTCTGAGGCCAAAGCTGAAATAGGAACTGGCATGCCGAGACAGCAAAGAGACAGAGAAAGAAAAACAGAAAAGGCCAGAAGGTCGATTTGCCCCCGACTTAGACATTTCATTTGATAAAGAAGAACTGGTGCTAAATGTCACACAGAATGAATATGTATGAACTTATTGTGAAACTGTATGCATATGCATTTGGAAGGGGGATAAAAGAAGACTCGAGGTCTTCAGAGGTACGCATCCTTGTTGGGGGAGTTGCGTCCGGCACGTGTCGTAAAATATACATACCGGGCTTTACAACTTTTATAGAGTTGTGAGGTTTCTTCTTTTCTCCGCAAAACATTATGGCGAGCCAGGCAGGAGATCTCTGTCCCCGCAGGGGCAGGGGGGATAGACGGACCTCCAAGGCGCGCCCTAGGATTTTTTCCTGGTGGGGCTGCGCTTGTCTCAACTTGCCACCTGCGAGGACAGACAAGGACCTGCTGGCCTGCGGAGGAAGATACGCTATGTACTGAGGGGCCCCTGGGGGAGGGAAAGGAGAGCAAGGGAGTAAACCACCCGGAGACGTCTGGGCATAGCTGATGGAGCAGCTGTATTAGAGACGGAGTTCATCGTTCTGATAGAGCAGACCGCTAGAGGCTCTGGGGGTGAGCCGGGTGAACCCGTGTATGTGTGTTGGGGGTTCATAGTTCTGATAGAGCAGAACCGCTAGAGGCTCTGGGGGTGAGCCGGGTGAACCCGTGTATGTGTGTGTTGGGGGTTCATAGTTCTGATAGAGCAGAACTGTTGAGCCCGTGTGTGCTTTGTTTGTGTGTGTGTGATGTCTGGACACTGTGTTGCTATGGTTAATGTGTGCATTGTGTGGTCGGCGCACTGTGTTTCTAATCCTGCAAGTGTATAAGTGTATGGTGTATAAAAGAGAATAAATCTACAGTGCGGGGGGGTCAGTACTACCCGTGTTTGAAGCAGCCGAGTGAGGCCTGAGGCGCCGGCTGCAGCAGACTGCGGGGGCAGGGACAGAAGTGCCCCGCAGAGAAGCGAGTGGAAAAATGTCAGTGATGGTATTTATTGTGTTTAAATGTAGTGATTTGTGTAGATCTGGTACATTTTAACCGTGAGTATGAGCTCAGAGAGTTCCTTTGCCTTGGATGTTTGATTTTGATCTGTAGACTGTATGATGTTATTTTGATTGTGTCCAAGAAAATTGAAGTGAGTAAATGCTGAATTATGGTATGCTATGTTGTGTTGAGAAAAGCGAGCACTTTGAGAGATATGCCCTTTACCAGTGGTTTTGTGTGGTGATTTTCTTCCGCTGCATTGTGGTAATTTGATTCTCAGATTGTATAGTAGTGTTTGTGGAGATTTTAAGATTTTGTTGCAACAAGAGTGGTATTTTACATAGGAGAACTATAATACAGTGATTTATGCTTAACTACGATAGAGTTAAAGGAATTCTAAGAATTCCCCCCCCTCACAGCAATTCAAGCCTTGGCTCTAGGGAATTTGAGATAAAGGGGGGTGTGGGTGTGAGTGTTTCTGAGGGCATATCAGAGTTTTGGCTGTGACTAGCACAGCCTTTTTGCAAAGCAGTAAAACAAGTGTAAGTAGACACAGGGCTTAATTAGATTGTGCAAGAAGAGAACTAGAAAAGACTGATATTTTGTTTGCTCAGAATATAGTGTCTATGTCACGTTTTTGATTAGCATGCTGTGTGAGGTGACAGTGGCTGTTCCCTGGGCACAGGGACAGCTTTGGCTGCCCCGTCTCCCCAGGGAACACGGGAATGGCCTGTGAGCAAAAGCTGGATGTGCAGTTATTATTGCAGTGCGGTGTTTATGAGAAACATTGGTTTTGCTGTTCTAATAAGTGTCAGGGCACATGTAAATTACAGGTTTCTGGTCAAGCGGATTCAGAACCTAAGGTCTTAGAACTTGTGTGTGGGAACCACATCTGATACCTGCCACCTGGAGCTGTGTGTAGGAGGAAAGTTGAGAAACTACTGTGAAGGTCTGTAAAAAGGTTTGAGTGGAAGCGAGATAGGGCAAGGAGAAATAAATAATGAGAACTGACCAGAGCAAAAAGGTTCCTAAATTAGCCCCTTTTGGGAGGGGCTCACTGGGAGAAGGCTGCCAGTAGGAGCAGCTCAGAAAATAAAAAGATTTATAATACTTCATTGCTGTTAGTACTGTTTTAAAATAGGAGGATAAATGGGATAGAGTTTTGTATGCTGAAATGTCTTTGTGTTTTAAGAAATCACCCAGATTTCTTGAAAAGGGAAAACAAGGCAAAGAGAAAGCAAATCAAACATGTTGTTCAGCATGCAGCATAAGATAGCAACGTATGAAATCAGGCAAGGATTATCGTGCTGAAATGCAAAGCAATCACAGTTCACATATGATTTGCTAAAGGCTCCTCCCAAGGTAAGGGAGGAAGGGTAAAGATGCCCTCCTCAAAAGGGAAGAATTTTTGTTGACACAAGAGCCATATATTCAGTTTTAAATAAAACTTTAGTACCTGTGGAGAATGTTTATGTTGCAGTGTGGGGAACAACTGAACAACTGGCCAGTCTGAGAAGGCATCCTTGTGCAAATCTTCAAAGTAATATGTGTACTATGTGTACCTAAAAGCTTTTGTACAATTCGCTCAATTTGCTAAACATTCTCAAATGAGAAAGGTTACTCTAGAGGCAAATGATATAAAGATGTTAGGATTAACATTAACAGACACTGAAATTAAGAAAAACATTAGTAAGGAGATATTAGAATAAGTAAACAAGTGTTTTCAAGGGTATGGGCCTCTGCTGTACCAGGGAGAGTGAAAGATGCTCCCCCATGAGCATCAAGTTTAAGGAAAGAACACAACTAGTGAGAACTGAGTAGTACCCTCAAAAGGAAGATAAAGAAGGAATCAGCCCAATAATTGATAGTACTGGACTAAGGGCTGTCAATAAGATAACACAGAATTTATACCCTGTGGTAGCAAATCCATATACCTTACTAACTTGTTTAACACCTGAGCTAACCTGGTTCACTGTTTTAGGCCTAAGAGATGCCTTCTTTTGCCTCCCTATCCACGAAGCCAGCCAGAAAATTCAAACACAAGCTCACATAGTCCATGTGCCTGAAGGCTTCAAGATTCTCCACTCCGATTGGAGAGCAGCTTGCAAAGACCCAGAGTCCCAGGAAGCTCCACAAGAGGAAAGGAGGATGTTGCAGTACATGGACGATCTTCTAGTAGCCACTCGGATGAAGGAAGTGAGAGAAGCCTGGATGGTAAGCCTTTTGAATTTCCTAGGACTCCAAGGATAGAGTCTCAAAGAAAAAGGCAGAGGTAGTGAAACAGAAAGTAATCTACCTGGGGTACGAGGTGAGTGCTGGGCAACGGACTTTAGGGCAGGCTCGCAAGGAAGCCATATGCCAGACCCCAAAACCCCAGACCATAAAAGAGCTCCGAACCTTCTTAGGCATGGCAGGATGGTGTCGGCTGTGGGTTTATAACTATGGACTGCTTGTCAAACCCCTCTATGCCCTGATTGCCGATGGAAGCAGAGATCTCCAGTGGACAAAAGAAGCAACACGGGCCTTTCAACAGCTGAAGAATGCTCTCATGTCAGCTCCAGCTTTGGGACTTCCAGATGTGAGTAAACCATTCTTCCTATTTTCCCATGAGAAACAGGGAATTGCCCTGGGAATACTGGCTCAGGACTTGGGTCCATACCGAAGGGCAGTTGCCTACCTCTCTAAACAACTAGATGCAACAGCCAAAGGATGGCCAGGTTGCCTCAGAGCTGTAGCAGCAGTTGTGCTGAACATTCAAGAGGCACGCAAGTTTACCCTGGGACAAAAATTGACTGTGCTAGTGTCCCACACAGTATCTGCAGTACTGGAAGTGAAGGGTGGCCATTGGCTTTCGCCACAGAGATTTTTGAAATACCAGGCCATCATGGTAGAGCAAGATGATGTAGAAATCGTGGTGACTAATATTGTCAACCCAGCTTCCTTTCTCAGTGGAGAAGCAGTACACCATGATTGCCTGGAGACCATCGAAGCGACTTACTCCAGCCGCCCAGACTTAAAGGACACCCCTCTGGAAGATGCAGAGACCTGGTTCACTGACGGGAGCAGCTATGTTACCAATGGGAAGCGACATGCTGGGTATGCAGTGACCACCTACAGAGAGGTAATCGAGTCTGGACCCTTACCAACAGGTACCTCCGCGCAGAAGGCTGAGATAATTGCCCTGACCCGTGCCTTGGAAAGGGCAAAAGGGAGGAGGATAAACATCTACACAGACTCGAGGTACGCATTTGGAGTTGTACATGCACATGGGGCCATCTGGAAGGAGAGAGGACTGCTTACCTCACAGGGAAAAAACATCAAACATGCACAAGAGATAATCCAGCTGCTGGAAGCAGTTCAGCTGCCTGAAAAGGTAGCAATTATGCATATTAAGGCACACCAAAAAGTGAGCTCAGAATTGGAAGAAGGGAATGAGCTGGCGGATAGAGAGGCAAAAGAAGCAGCAAAAGGTGAGGTAGCTACCGAAGGAGCCCTTATTCCAGATGGACAAATCTCCCTTGAAGGTAAGCCAGAATACAACAAGAGAGATAGGAAATTAATCGAAGAGCAAAAAGGGACGTATAACCAAGAAGGGTGGGCTACCGTTGAAAAGAAGCTGGTAATCCCTTCCCATCTATTGTGGTCACTAGTAAGGGAGGAACACCAGAAAACGCACTGGGGAATAGATGCCCTATACACCTACCTGATTGAAAGAATTGTTGCTAGAAATTTATATGCCACCATTACTCAGGTGACCCGACAGTGTGATCTTTGCCTCCAGACTAACCCCAAAAATACCCCCAGACCGAAACTCGGTCAGATCGGGAGAGGCCATGGGCCTGGACAACAGTGGCAAATTGACTTTTCAGAACTCCCAAGGAAAGGGGGGTATCGATATTTGCTGGTATTGACAGACACATTTTCAGGGTGGCCAGAAGCGTTCCCCACAAGGACTGTCAAAGCTAGAGAGGTGACCAGAGTACTATTACAAGAAATAATACCACGCTTTGGAGTTCCAGCCACAATATCCTCAGATAGAGGATCACATTTCGTTTCCAAAATAGTACAACAGATTAGTAGCCACCTGGGCATAGACTGGGAACTCCATACCCCTTATCGCCCCCAATCAAGCGGCCAGGTGGAGAAGATGAATCATTTGATTAAGCAGCAAATCATAAGGCTGGGGCAGGAAGCTAATCTACCTTGGCCCCAGGCTCTTCCAATAGCACTGATGCGAATTCGAACAAAACCTCGAGCTAAAGAAAAGTTAAGCCCTTTTGAAATACTCTATGGAAGACCATATGGAATACAAAAGGGAGTGTCCACTCATATTGGAGAGGTAACACTAGCCACCTACATGGTGGCTTTAAACAAACAGCTCAAGGAAATTGAGAAACGTGGCTGGAACTCAGAGCAGGGAATTAGATGGGCCAGTACATAATATACAACCTGGAGATTATGTATATGTTAAGTCTCTTACAGAAAAGACCTTGGAACCACAGTGGGAAGGACCATTCCAAGTGCTTCTCACCACCTTCACTGCAATCAAAATCAAGGAGCAGAACGCCTGGATTCATCACTCTCGGGTGAAGAAGGCCCAGAAACCTCTTGAGGAGTGACGCCGGGAGACAATGAACTGAGACTAAAACTTACTCGGGCAAAATGAGTATATTGCGGTCGGGAGTAGCTCATATTTTAGTTTGTAGAATTGTTTTGTGTGTAATCATAACTGAAGTTTTAGGACTTGAAAGTACCCTTATTCAGAGCAATGCTAAATGGCCTTGGTCCCAGGCGTTTAATCAGTATACTGGATCCATGGGAAACCCTTCTGAGATAAAGAATTTAAACTTATCCACTGTGGTAATTCATGGAGATCAGGTATATGGGGAGCAGGAATGGCAGGAACGAAGGCTGTGGACACTTCAAGGGATCAGAGGAGAAGAAATTAAGGTAGGATGCCGGATGATAAATGGGACAGCTTATGAGAGACCAAATGAGATTGTTGTCTCGACCTCTCCTGGTGTACATGAACGCCAGAAAATCTGTGATAGCTCAAATGAATCAGACTGCTGGTACAATTTCACCTTAATACAGCCTGTAGAAATAACTTGCCTTTGGGCACAGGAAGATATCGGGCTTTCATTTAAATTCAAAATAGATGCTACACCTTTTACCACAGCAGAACCCTATACAGCCCACACCAAGACTCAGATAGTTCAGACTCAACCCAAACTTGAACCTGAGGTGTATGGGGTAGGCCCCTATGTGGTAAGGAATGTGGGTGAGCAGCAACTATTATTCAATCCAGAATGGTCTCTCAAATGTGTGGAGTTGATAATGCAAATTAACATCTCAAAAATCCAACCAGCCTGCTCCTCCTTCCTAAAAACTTCATTTGGGGGCTGGACAACATGGTTACAAAGACAGGCATACCTTAGGAACAGAACAAGAAGGGATCTAACTGGCATATTAGGGACAGGATTAGGAGTTATAAATGGAATTGATTCAGAAATACTGATGAATAAACTGGCCACTGCAGCAGGTAGCCTAACAAAATTGAAGCAGCCGTTATAGTAATCTCTATTGGCATTAGGAACTAGCCAGTGACAGATTTCAAAAGTACTGCCAAAGTAAGGAAGTATGAAAAGGCCGGGGACCAAGACCACAAGTTGATAGTAGAAGCACTTAGTATAGTACAAGATAATGTGTCTTTAGCTTTCAGTTGTATACAAGCACAGTTATGGATACAAGCAACAGCAACTCTGATCATATGGGAAAGGGGTGAAGGTAATTTTCCAGCTGAAATTCAAGAAATTGTGTTGGATAATGCAATTGATTTTGAAAGGAACTTTCAATCCTGGCAGACTATGGTGAATTTCACCTGTGATCCTGTTTCTAATGTGGCAACTGCCTTTGTGCTTCCATACATAATGCCACTGTTTATGTTATCCATCCCATCATTGCCCTAGGATTAAACCATGAAAAAAACAATACTCTATCCTTCAGAACATGGAGTGTGGGCACGAAAGATGAATGGAAAGTGGCAGACAGTAAACTTAGAATCCTGCATTACTAGAGAACAGATGGGATTCATTTGCGAAAGCAATACCATTAATGCTCAGGATGTGTGTTTGGACACTGAACAGAGTATTTGTCACTTCGAAGTCCATCCAGTCACTGACCAGAAAACTGTGCTCGTATATACTGGAAAGGGGGTATGCTCGAGAACTGCTTGTGCTGCTGTACAAATTGATAGCAATGATGTTATTCTGTCTAGTAGAAACCATTCTAATCTCTGTATATGTAATTTTGTTATTATTGGATGTGATCTTTGGGTGGTCACCAACTGCGAATGGAATCTTTAATAAGTTGTGTCACCCCATTGTAGTCTTACTAATATTAGTTGGGATAAGTTTAGGACTATCTATTATATTGTTAATTTGGTACTGGAGAATGCTACAGCAAATAGCTGTACTAACATCTTTGTCAAAAGCACACGGTGAAGCACTAAAAGACACTTACTGTTGTGAAGGTTTTCATTAAGTAAAAGAATTTACTTATTTCCTAGGAAAGGGGGGGATGAGACAGAGTAAAGATCCATTCTGAATTAGGTGAAATGTCTGAGAGAGGTGAAAAGTCTCTGAGGCCAAAGCTGAAGGAGGAACTCGCATGCCGAGACAGCAAAGAGACAGAGAAAGAAAAACAGAAAAGACCACAAGGTCGATTTGCCCCCGACTTAGAAATTCCTTTGATAAAGAAGAACTGGTGCTAAATGTCACACAGAATGAATATGTATGAACTTATTGTGAAACTGTATGCATATGCATTTGGAAGGGGGATAAAAGAAGACTCGAGGTCTTCAGAGGTACGTATCCTTGTTGGGGGACTTGCGTCCGGCACGTGTCGTAAAATAAACATACCGGGCTTTAAAACTTTTATAGAGATGTGAGGTTTCTTCTTTTCTCCGCAAACACACCTTGTGTCTGGGAACCATCCTGCGTATCGTGGATTTTCAGGAGCCAGCTGGCCACTCCCAGCCATAGGCTTCCAAACACAAACCACAGCCCTTTTCCCTGGCTAGAAAAATTCAGATGCCCCGCTCCTGGATGGCAGATTGCAGGAGCCACTTGGCACTGTCCAACCACCCTACTTGGCACGGTTGCCACCTTGGGTCTGGGAACCATCCTGCGTACCGTGGATTTTCAGGAGCCAGCCGGTCACTCCCCGCCACAAGCCCTCTAACTAAAACCACGGCCCTTTTCTCTGGCACACAAATCTTAGCTGCCCTGCTTCTGGATGGCAGATTGCAGGAGCCACTTGGTACTATCAAACCAGCCCAACTTGGCACTGGTGCCACCTTGGGTCTGGGAACCATCCTGCGTATCGTGGATTTTCAGGAGCCAGCCGGCCACTCCCAGCCATAGGCTGTCAAAAAAAAACCACAGACTTTTTCCCTGGCTAACAAAATTCAGATGCCCCGCTTCTGGACGGCAGATATCAAAAGCCACTTGCCACTGTTGAACCAGCCCGACTTGGAACTTGTGACACCTTGGGTCTGGGAACCATCCTGCGTATCGTGGATTTTCAGGAGACAGCTGGCCACTCCCAGCCATAGGCAGCCAAACACAAACCACGGCATTTTTCCCTGACTAACAAAATTCAGATGCCTTGCTTCTGGATGGCGGATTGCAGGAGCCACTTGGCACTGTCCAACCAGCCCGACTTGGAACTGGTGACACCTTGGGTCTGGGAGCCATCCTGCGTATTGCGGATTTTCAGGAGCCAGCCGGCAACTCCCAGCCATAGGCTTCCAAACACAAACCACGGCACTTTTCCCTGGCTAACAAGACTCACTTGTCCTGCTTCTGGATGGCAGATTGCAGGAGACACTTGGCACTGTCAAAGGAGCCCGACTTGGCAATGGTGCCAACTCGGGTTTGGGAACCATCCTGCGTATCATGGATTTTCAGGAGCCAGCCGGCCACTCCCAGCCACAAGCCCTCAAACTCAAAACACGGCCCTTTACTCTGGCAAGCAAAACTCAGCTGCCCTGCTTCTGGATGGCAGATTGCAGGAGCCACTTTGTACTATCAAACCAGCCTACCTTGGAAGTGGTGCCACCTTGGGTCTTGGAACCATCCTGCGTATCGTGGATTTTCAGGAGCCAGCCGGACACTCCCAGCCACAAGCCCTCAAACTCAAACCACGGCCCTTTTGTCTGGCAAGCAAAACTCAGCTGCCCTGCTTATGGATGGCAGATTGCAGGAGCCACTTGGTACTATCAAACCTATCCGACTTGGAACTGGTGCCACCTTGGGTCTGGGAACCATCCTGCGTGTCGTGGATTTTCAGGAGCCAGCTAGCCACGCCCAGCCATAGGCAGCCAAACACATACCACAGCCCTTTTCCCTGGCTAGAAAAATTCAGGTGCCCCGCTCCTGGATGGCAGATTGCAGGAGCCACTTGGCACTGTCCAACCAGCCCTACTTGGCACGGTTGCCACCTTGGGTCTGGGAACCATCCTGCGTAATGTTGATTTTCAGGATCCAGCCGGTCACTCCCCGCCACAAGCCCTCAAACTCAAACCACGGCCCTTTTCTCTGGCAAACAAATCTTACCTGCCCTGCTTCTGGATGGCAAATTCCAGGAGCCACTTGGTACTATCAAACCGGCTCAACTTGGCACTAGTGACACCTTGGGTCTTGGAACCATCCTGCGTATCGTGGATTTTCAGGAGTCAGCCGGCCACTCCCAGCCATAGGCTTCCAAACAAAAACCTCAAAACTATTCCCTGGCTAACAAGACTCACTTGCCCTGCTTCGGGTGGCAGATTGCAGGAGCCACTTGGCACTGTCCAACCAGCTCGACTTGGCACTGGTGACACCTTGGGTCTGGGAACCATCCTGCGTATCGTGGATTTTCAGGAGCCAGCCGGCCACTCCCAGCCACAAGCCCTCAAACTCAAACCATGGCCCTTCTCTCTGCCAAACAAAACTCAGCTGCCCTGCGTATGGATGGCAGATTGCAGGAGCCACTTGGTACTGTCAAACCGGCCTACCTTGTCTCTGGTGCCACCTTGGGTCTTGGAACCATCCTGCGTATCGTCGATTTTCAGGAGCCAGCCGGCCATTCCCAGCCACAAGCCCTCAAACTCAAACCACGGCCCTTTTCCCTGGCAAAAATAACTCAGCTGCCCTGCTTATGGATGGCTGTTTGCAGGAGCCACTTGGTACTATCAAACAAGCCCAACTTCGCACTGATGCCACCTGGGGTCTGGGAACCATCCTGCGTATCATGTATTTTCAGGAGCCAGCCGGCCACTCCCAGCCATAGGCTGTCAAAAAAAAACGACAGATTTTTCCCTGGCTAACAAAATTCAGATGCCCCGCTTCTGGATGACAGATATCAAAAGCCACTTGGCACTTTTGAACCAGCCCGACTTGGAACTTGTGACACCTTGGGTCTGGGAACCATCCTGCGTATCGTGGATTTTCAGGAGCCAGCTGGCCACTCCCAGCCATAGGCAGCCAAACACAAACCACAGCCCTTTTCCCTGGCTAGAAAAATTCAGATGCCCCGCTCCTGGATGGCAGATTGCAGGAGACACTTGGCACTGTCCAACCAGCCCTACTTGGCACGGTTGCCACCTTGGGTCTGGGAACCATCCTGTGTATGGTGGATTTTCAGGAGCAAGCCGGCCACTCCCCGCCACAAGCCCTCTAACTCAAACCACAGCCTTGTACTCTGGCAAAAAAATTCAGATGCCCTGCTTCTGGATGGCAGATTGCAGGAGCCACTTGGTACTATCAAACCGGCCCAACTTGGCACTGGTGACACCTTGGGTCTGGGAACCATCCTGCGTATTGTGGATTTTCAGGAGCCAGCCGGCCACTCCCAGCCATAGGCTTCCAAACAAAAACCACGGCACTTTTCCCTAGCTAACAAGACTCACTTGCCCTGCTTCTGGATGGCAGATTGCAGGAGACACTTGGCACTGTCAAAGGAGCCCGACTTGGCACTGGTGCCACCTTGGGTGAGGTAACCATCCTGCGTATCGTGGATTTTCAGGAGCCAGCCGGCCACTGCCAGCCATAGGCTTCCAAACACAAAGCACGGCCCTTTTCCCGGGCTAAAAAATTTCAGATGACCCGATTCTGGATGGCAGATTGCAGGAGCCACTTGGCACTGTCCAATCAGCCCAACTTGGCACTGGTGCCACCTTCGGTCTGGGAACCATCCTGCGTATCGTGGATTTTCCAGAGCCAGCCGGCCACTCCCAGCCACAAGCCCTCAAACTACGGAAATTTTATCTGGAAAACAAAACTCAGCAGCCCTACTTATGGATGGCAGATTAGAGGAGCCACTTGGTTCTGTCAAACCAGCCCGACTTGGGACTGGTGACACGTTGGGTCTGGGAACCATCCTGCGTATCGTGGATTTTCAGGAGCCAGCCGGCCACTCCCAGCCATAGGCTGCCCAACACAAACAACGGACCTTTTCCCTGGCTAACAAAATTAAGATTCCCCGATTCTTATGGCAGATTGCACACGCCACTTAGCACTGTCAAACCTGTCCGACTTGGAACTGGTGCCACCTTGGGTCTGGGAACCATCCTGCGTCTCGTGGATTTTCAGGAGCTAGCCGGCCACTCCCAGCCATGGGCTGCCAAACAAAAAACACGGCCCTTTTGACTGCCTAAACAAATTCAGATGCCCCGCTTCTGGATGGCAGATTGCAGGAGACACTTGGCACTGTCAAAGGAGCCCGACTTGGCAATGGCGCCACCTTGGGTTTGGGAACCATCCTGCGTATCATGGATTTTCAGGAGCCAGCCGGCCACTCCCAGCCACAAGCCCTCAAACTCAAAACACGGCCCTTTACTCTGGCAAGCAAAACTCAGCTGCCCTGCTTCTGGATGGCAGATTGCAGGAGCCACTTTGTACTATCAAACCAGCCTACCTTGGAAGTGGTGCCACCTTGGGTCTGGAACCATCCTGTGTATCGTGGATTTTCAGGAGCCAGCTGGCCACTCCCAGCCATAGGCAGACAAACACAAACAACAGCCCTTTTCCCTGGCTAGAAAAATTCACATGCCTCGCTCCTGGATGGCAGATTGCAGGAGCCACTTGGCACTGTCCAACCAGCCCGACTTGGAACTTGTGACACCTTGGGTCTGGGAACCATCCTGCGTATCGTGGATTTTCAGGAGCCAGCCGGCCACTCCCAGCCACAAGCCATATAACTCATACCACGGTATTTTTCTTAGGCAAACAAAACACAGCTGCCCCGCTTCTGGATGGCAGATTGCAGGAGACACTTGGAACTGTCAAACTACCCCGACTTGGCACTGTTGCCACCTTGGGTCTGGGAACCATCCTGCGTATCGTGGATTTTCAGGAGCCAGCCGGCCACTCCCAGCCATAGGCTGTCAAATACAAACCACAGATTTTTCCCTGGCTAACAAAATTCAGATGCCCCGCTTCTGGATGGCAGATATCAAAAGCCACTTGGCACTGTTGAACCAACCCAACTCTGAACTTCTGACACCTTTGGTCTGGGAACCATCCTGCGTATCGTGGATTTTCAGGAGCCAGCTGGCCACTCCCAGCCATAGGCAGCCAAACACAACCCACAGCCATTTTCCCTGGCTAGAAAAATTCTGATGCCCCGCTCCTGGATGGCAGATTGCAGGAGACACTTGGTACTGTCCAACCAGCCCTACTTGGCACGGTTGTCACCTTGGGTCTGGAAACCATCCTGCGTACAGTGGATTTTCAGGAGCCAGCCGGTCACTCCCCGCCACAAGCCCTCTAACTCAAACCACGGCCCTTTTCTCTGGAAAAAAAAACTTAGCTGCCCTGCTTCTGGATGGCAGATTGCAGGAGCCACTTGGTACTATCAAACAGGCAGAACTTGGCACTGGTGACACCTTGGGTCTGGGAACCATCCTGCGTATCGTGGATTATCAGGAGCCAGCCGGCCACTCCCAGCCACAAGCCCTATAACTCATACCACGGTATTTTTCTTAGGCAAACAAAACTCAGCTGCCGTGCTTATGGATGGTTGTTTGCAGGAGCCACGTGGTACTATCAAACCAGCCAAACTTGGCACTGGTGCCACCTTGGGTCTGGGAACCATCCTGCATATCGTGGATTTTCAGAAGCCAGCCGGCCACTCCCAGCCATAGGCGGCCAAAAACAAACCACGGCTTTTTTCCCTGACTAACAAAATTCAGATGCCTTGCTTCTGGATGGCGGATTGCAGGAGCCACTTGGTACTGTCCAACCAGGCTGACTTGGCACTGGTGCCACCTTGGGTCTGGGAACCATCCTGCGTATCGTGGATTTTCACGAGCCAGCCGGCCACTGCCAGCCATATACTTCCAAACACAAACACGGCCCTTTTCCCTGGGTAAAAAAATTCAGATGACCCTATTCTGGATGGCAGATTGCAGGAGCCACTTGGCACTGTCCAATCAGCCCAACTTGGCACTGGTGCCATCTTGGGTCTGGGAACCATCCTGCGTATCGTGGATTTTCCAGAGCCAGCCGGCCACTCCCAGCCACAAGCCCTCAAAGTACGGCAATTTTATCTGGAAAACAAAAGTCAACAGCCCTCCTTATGGATGGCAGATTACAGGAGCCACTTGGTTCTGTCAAACCAGCCCGACTTGGGACTGGTGACACCTTGGGTCTGGGAACCATCCTGCGTATCGTGGATTTTCAGGAGCCAGCCGGCCACTCCAAGCCATAGGCTTTCAAACACAAACCTCAATACTTTTCTTTGGCTAACAAGACTCACTTGCCCTGCTTCTGGTGGCAGATTGCAGGAGCCACTTGTCACTGTCCGACCAGCTCGACTTGGCACTGGTGACACCTTCGATCTGGGAACCATCCTGCGTATCGTGGATTTTCAGGAGCCAGCCGGCCACGCCCAGCTACAAGCCCTCAAGCTCAAACCATGGCCCTTTTCTCTGCGAAACAAAACTCAGCTGCCCTGCGTATGGATGGCAGATTGCAGGAGCCACTTGGTACTGTCAAACCGGCCTACCTTGGCACTGGTGCCACATTGGGTCTTGGAGCCATCCTGCGTATCGTCGATTTTCTGGAGCCAGCCGGCCATTCCCAGCCACAAGCCCACAAACTCAAACCACGGCCCTTTTCCCTGGCAAAAATAACTCAGCTGCCCTGCTTATGGATGGCTGTTTGCAGGAGCCACTTGGTACTATCAAACCAGCCCAACTTGGCACTGGTGCCACCTTGGGTCTGGGAACCATCCTGCGTATCGTGGATTTTCAGGAGCCAGCCGGCCACTCCCAGGCAGGGGTTGCCAAACACAAATCACGGCCCTTTACCCTACCTAAACAAATTCAGATGACCCGATTCTGGATGGCAGATTGCAGGAGCCACTTGGCACTGTCCAACCAGCCCGACTTGGAACTGGTGACACCTTGGGTCTGGGAGCCATCCTGCGTATCGTGGATTTTCAGAAGCCAGCCGGCCACTCCCAGCCATAGGCGGCCAAAAACAAACCACGGCTTTTTTCCCTGACTAACAAAATTCAGATGCCTTGCTTCTGGATGGCGGATTGCAGGAGCCACTTGGTACTGTCCAACCAGGCTGACTTGGCACTGGTGCCACCTTGGGTCTGGGAACCATCCTGCGTATCGTGGATTTTCACGAGCCAGCCGGCCACTGCCAGCCATATATTTCCAAACACAAACACGGCCCTTTTCCCTGGGTAAAAAAATTCAGATGACCCGATTCTGGATGGCAGATTGCAGGAGCCACTTGGCACTGTCCAATCAGCCCAACTTGGCACTGGTGCCATCTTGGGTCTGGGAACCATCCTGCATATCGTGGATTTTCCAGAGCCAGCCGGCCACTCCCAGCCACAAGCCCTCAAAGTACGGCAATTTTATCTGGAAAACAAAAGTCAACAGCCCTCCTTATGGATGGCAGATTACAGGAGCCACTTGGTTCTGTCAAACCAGCCCGACTTGGGACTGGTGACACCTTGGGTCTGGGAACCATCCTGCGTATCGTGGATTTTCCGGAGCCAGCCGGCCACTCCAAGCCATAGGCTTCCAAACACAAACCTCAATACTTTTCTTTGGCTAACAAGACTCACTTGCCCTGCTTCTGGTGGCAGATTGCAGGAGCCACTTGTCACTGTCCGACCAGCTCGACTTGGCACTGGTGACACCTTCGATCTGGGAACCATCCTGCGTATCGTGGATTTTCAGGAGCCAGCCGGCCACGCCCAGCTACAAGCCCTCAAGCTCAAACCATGGCCCTTTTCTCTGCGAAACAAAACTCAGCTGCCCTGCGTATGGATGGCAGATTGCAGGAGCCACTTGGTACTGTCAAACCGGCCTACCTTGGCACTGGTGCCACATTGGGTCTTGGAGCCATCCTGCGTATCGTCGATTTTCTGGAGCCAGCCGGCCATTCCCAGCCACAAGCCCACAAACTCAAACCACGGCCCTTTTCCCTGGCAAAAATAACTCAGCTGCCCTGCTTATGGATGGCTGTTTGCAGGAGCCACTTGGTACTATCAAACCAGCCCAACTTGGCACTGGTGCCACCTTGGTCTGGGAACCATCCTGCGTATCGTGGATTTTCAGGAGCCAGCCGGCCACTCCCAGCCAGGGGTTGCCAAACACAAATCACGGCCCTTTACCCTACCTAAACAAATTCAGATGACCCGATTCTGGATGGCAGATTGCAGGAGCCACTTGGCACTGTCCAACCAGCCCGACTTGGAACTGGTGACACCTTTGGTCTGGGAGCCATCCTGCGTATGGTGGATTTTCAGGAGCCAGCAGGCCACTCACAGCCACAAGCCCTCAAACTACGGCAATTTTATCTGGAAAACAAAACTCAGCAGCCCTACTTATGGATGGCAGATTACTGGAGCCACTTGGTTCTGTCAAACCAGCCCGACTTGGGACTGGTGACACCTTGGGTCTGGGAACCATCCTGCGTATCGTGGATTTTCAGGAGCCAGCCGGCCACTCCCAGCCATTGGCTGCCCAACACAAACAACGGACCTTTTCCCTGGCTAACAAAATTAAGATGCCCCGATTCTTATGGCAGATTGCACACGCCACTTGGCACTGTCAAACATGTCCGACTTGGAACTGGTGCCACCTTGGGTGTGGGAACCATCCTGCGTATCTTGGATTTTCAGGAGACAGCCGGCCACTCCCAGCCATGGGCTGCCAACCAAAAATCACGGCCCTTTTGACTGCCTAAACAAATTCAGATGCCCCGCTCCTGGATGGCAGATTGCAGGAGCCACTTGGCACTGTCAAAGGAGCCCGACTTGGCAATGGTGCCACCTTGGGTTTGGGAACCATCCTGCGTATCATGGATATTCAGGAGCCAGCCGGCCACTCCCAGCCACAAGCCCTCAAACTCAAAACACGGCCCTTTACTCTGGCAAGCAAAACTCAGCTGCCCTGCTTCTGGATGGCAGATTGCAGGAGCCACTTTGTACTATCAAACCAGCCTACCTTGGAAGTGGTGCCACCTTGGGTCTGGAACCATCCTGTGTATCGTGGATTTTCAGGAGCCAGCTGGCCACTCCCAGCCATAGGCAGACAAACACAAACAACAGCCCTTTTCCCTGGCTAGAAAAATTCACATGCCTCGCTCCTGGATGGCAGATTGCAGGAGCCACTTGGCACTGTCCAACCAGCCCGACTTGGAACTTGTGACACCTTGGGTCTGGGAACCATCCTGCGTATCGTGGATTTTCAGGAGCCAGCCGGCCACTCCCAGCCACAAGCCATATAACTCATACCACGGTATTTTTCTTAGGCAAACAAAACACAGCTGCCCCGCTTCTGGATGGCAGATTGCAGGAGACACTTGGAACTGTCAAACTACCCCGACTTGGCACTGTTGCCACCTTGGGTCTGGGAACCATCCTGCGTATCGTGGATTTTCAGGAGCCAGCCGGCCACTCCCAGCCATAGGCTGTCAAATACAAACCACAGATTTTTCCCTGGCTAACAAAATTCAGATGCCCCGCTTCTGGATGGCAGATATCAAAAGCCACTTGGCACTGTTGAACCAACCCAACTCTGAACTTCTGACACCTTTGGTCTGGGAACCATCCTGCGTATCGTGGATTTTCAGGAGCCAGCTGGCCACTCCCAGCCATAGGCAGCCAAACACAACCCACAGCCATTTTCCCTGGCTAGAAAAATTCTGATGCCCCGCTCCTGGATGGCAGATTGCAGGAGACACTTGGTACTGTCCAACCAGCCCTACTTGGCACGGTTGTCACCTTGGGTCTGGAAACCATCCTGCGTACAGTGGATTTTCAGGAGCCAGCCGGTCACTCCCCGCCACAAGCCCTCTAACTCAAACCACGGCCCTTTTCTCTGGAAAAAAAAACTTAGCTGCCCTGCTTCTGGATGGCAGATTGCAGGAGCCACTTGGTACTATCAAACAGGCAGAACTTGGCACTGGTGACACCTTGGGTCTGGGAACCATCCTGCGTATCGTGGATTATCAGGAGCCAGCCGGCCACTCCCAGCCACAAGCCCTATAACTCATACCACGGTATTTTTCTTAGGCAAACAAAACTCAGCTGCCGTGCTTATGGATGGTTGTTTGCAGGAGCCACGTGGTACTATCAAACCAGCCAAACTTGGCACTGGTGCCACCTTGGGTCTGGGAACCATCCTGCATATCGTGGATTTTCAGAAGCCAGCCGGCCACTCCCAGCCATAGGCGGCCAAAAACAAACCACGGCTTTTTTCCCTGACTAACAAAATTCAGATGCCTTGCTTCTGGATGGCGGATTGCAGGAGCCACTTGGTACTGTCCAACCAGGCTGACTTGGCACTGGTGCCACCTTGGGTCTGGGAACCATCCTGCGTATCGTGGATTTTCACGAGCCAGCCGGCCACTGCCAGCCATATACTTCCAAACACAAACACGGCCCTTTTCCCTGGGTAAAAAAATTCAGATGACCCTATTCTGGATGGCAGATTGCAGGAGCCACTTGGCACTGTCCAATCAGCCCAACTTGGCACTGGTGCCATCTTGGGTCTGGGAACCATCCTGCGTATCGTGGATTTTCCAGAGCCAGCCGGCCACTCCCAGCCACAAGCCCTCAAAGTACGGCAATTTTATCTGGAAAACAAAAGTCAACAGCCCTCCTTATGGATGGCAGATTACAGGAGCCACTTGGTTCTGTCAAACCAGCCCGACTTGGGACTGGTGACACCTTGGGTCTGGGAACCATCCTGCGTATCGTGGATTTTCAGGAGCCAGCCGGCCACTCCAAGCCGTAGGCTTTCAAACACAAACCTCAATACTTTTCTTTGGCTAACAAGACTCACTTGCCCTGCTTCTGGTGGCAGATTGCAGGAGCCACTTGTCACTGTCCGACCAGCTCGACTTGGCACTGGTGACACCTTCGATCTGGGAACCATCCTGCGTATCGTGGATTTTCAGGAGCCAGCCGGCCACGCCCAGCTACAAGCCCTCAAGCTCAAACCATGGCTCTTTTCTCTGCGAAACAAAACTCAGCTGCCCTGCGTATGGATGGCAGATTGCAGGAGCCACTTGGTACTGTCAAACCGGCCTACCTTGGCACTGGTGCCACATTGGGTCTTGGAGCCATCCTGCGTATCGTCGATTTTCTGGAGCCAGCCGGCCATTCCCAGCCACAAGCCCACAAACTCAAACCACGGCCCTTTTCCCTGGCAAAAATAACTCAGCTGCCCTGCTTATGGATGGCTGTTTGCAGGAGCCACTTGGTACTATCAAACCAGCCCAACTTGGCACTGGTGCCACCTTGGGTCTGGGAACCATCCTGCGTATCGTGGATTTTCAGGAGCCAGCCGGCCACTCCCAGCCAGGGGTTGCCAAACACAAATCACGGCCCTTTACCCTACCTAAACAAATTCAGATGACCCGATTCTGGATGGCAGATTGCAGGAGCCACTTGGCACTGTCCAACCAGCCCGACTTGGAACTGGTGACACCTTGGGTCTGGGAGCCATCCTGCGTATCGTGGATTTTCAGGAGCCAGCCGGCCACTCCCAGCCATAGGCGGCCAAAAACAAACCACGGCTTTTTTCCCTGACTAACAAAATTCAGATGCCTTGCTTCTGGATGGCGGATTGCAGGAGCCACTTGGTACTGTCCAACCAGGCTGACTTGGCACTGGTGCCACCTTGGGTCTGGGAACCATCCTGCGTATCGTGGATTTTCACCAGCCAGCCGGCCACTGCCAGCCATATACTTCCAAACACAAACACGGCCCTTTTCCCTGGGTAAAAAAATTCAGATGACCCGATTCTGGATGGCAGATTGCAGGAGCCACTTGGCACTGTCCAATCAGCCCAACTTGGCACTGGTGCCATCTTGGGTCTGGGAACCATCCTGCGTATCGTGGATTTTCCAGAGCCAGCCGGCCACTCCCAGCCACAAGCCCTCAAAGTACGGCAATTTTATCTGGAAAACAAAAGTCAACAGCCCTCCTTATGGATGGCAGATTACAGGAGCCACTTGGTTCTGTCAAACCAGCCCGACTTGGGACTGGTGACACCTTGGGTCTGGGAACCATCCTGCGTATCGTGGATTTTCAGGAGCCAGCCGGCCACTCCAAGCCGTAGGCTTTCAAACACAAACCTCAATACTTTTCTTTGGCTAACAAGACTCACTTGCCCTGCTTCTGGTGGCAGATTGCAGGAGCCACTTGTCACTGTCCGACCAGCTCGACTTGGCACTGGTGACACCTTCGATCTGGGAACCATCCTGCGTATCGTGGATTTTCAGGAGCCAGCCGGCCACGCCCAGCTACAAGCCCTCAAGCTCAAACCATGGCCCTTTTCTCTGCGAAACAAAACTCAGCTGCCCTGCGTATGGATGGCAGATTGCAGGAGCCACTTGGTACTGTCAAACCGGCCTACCTTGGCACTGGTGCCACATTGGGTCTTGGAGCCATCCTGCGTATCGTCGATTTTCTGGAGCCAGCCGGCCATTCCCAGCCACAAGCCCACAAACTCAAACCACGGCCCTTTTCCCTGGCAAAAATAACTCAGCTGCCCTGCTTATGGATGGCTGTTTGCAGGAGCCACTTGGTACTATCAAACCAGCCCAACTTGGCACTGGTGCCACCTTGGGTCTGGGAACCATCCTGCGTATCGTGGATTTTCAGGAGCCAGCCGGCCACTCCCAGCCAGGGGTTGCCAAACACAAATCACGGCCCTTTACCCTACCTAAACAAATTCAGATGACCCGATTCTGGATGGCAGAATGCAGGAGCCACTTGGCACTGTCCAACCAGCCCGACTTGGAACTGGTGACACCTTTGGTCTGGGAGCCATCCTGCGTATGGTGGATTTTCAGGAGCCAGCAGGCCACTCACAGCCACAAGCCCTCAAACTACGGCAATTTTATCTGGAAAACAAAACTCAGCAGCCCTACTTATGGATGGCAGATTACTGGAGCCACTTGGTTCTGTCAAACCAGCCCGACTTGGGACTGGTGACACCTTGGGTCTGGGAACCATCCTGCGTATCGTGGATTTTCAGGAGCCAGCCGGCCACTCCCAGCCATTGGCTGCCCAACACAAACAACGGACCTTTTCCCTGGCTAACAAAATTAAGATGCCCCGATTCTTATGGCAGATTGCACACGCCACTTGGCACTGTCAAACATGTCCGACTTGGAACTGGTGCCACCTTGGGTGTGGGAACCATCTTGCATATCGTGGATTTTCAGGAGCAAGCCGGCCACTCCCAGCCATGGGCTGCCAAACACAAAACACGGCCCTTTTGACTGCCTAAACAAATTCAGATGCCCCGCTTCTGGATGGCATATTGCAGGAGCCACTTGGCACTGTCAAAGGAGCCCGACTTGGCAATGGTGCCACCTTGGGTTTGGGAACCATCCTGCGTATCATGGATATTCAGGAGCCAGCCGGCCACTCCCAGCCACAAGCCCTCAAACTCAAAACACGGCCCTTTACTCTGGCAAGCAAAACTCAGCTGCCCTGCTTCTGGATGGCAGATTGCAGGAGCCACTTTGTACTATCAAACCAGCCTACCTTGGAAGTGGTGCCACCTTGGGTCTGGAACCATCCTGTGTATCGTGGATTTTCAGGAGCCAGCTGGCCACTCCCAGCCATAGGCAGACAAACACAAACAACAGCCCTTTTCCCTGGCTAGAAAAATTCACATGCCTCGCTCCTGGATGGCAGATTGCAGGAGCCACTTGGCACTGTCCAACCAGCCCGACTTGGAACTTGTGACACCTTGGGTCTGGGAACCATCCTGCGTATCGTGGATTTTCAGGAGCCAGCCGGCCACTCCCAGCCACAAGCCATATAACTCATACCACGGTATTTTTCTTAGGCAAACAAAACACAGCTGCCCCGCTTCTGGATGGCAGATTGCAGGAGACACTTGGAACTGTCAAACTACCCCGACCAGGCACTGTTGCCACCTTGGGTCTGGGAACCATCCTGCGTATCGTGGATTTTCAGGAGCCAGCCGGCCACTCCCAGCCATAGGCTGTCAAATACAAACCACAGATTTTTCCCTGGCTAACAAAATTCAGATGCCCCGCTTCTGGATAGCAGATATCAAAAGCCACTTGGCACTGTTGAACCAACCCAACTCTGAACTTCTGACACCTTTGGTCTGGGAACCATCCTGCGTATCGTGGATTTTCAGGAGCCAGCTGGCCACTCCCAGCCATAGGCAGCCAAACACAACCCACAGCCATTTTCCCTGGCTAGAAAAATTCTGATGCCCCGCTCCTGGATGGCAGATTGCAGGAGACACTTGGTACTGTCCAACCAGCCCTACTTGGCACGGTTGTCACCTTGGGTCTGGAAACCATCCTGCGTACAGTGGATTTTCAGGAGCCAGCCGGTCACTCCCCGCCACAAGCCCTCTAACTCAAACCACGGCCCTTTTCCTTGGCAAAAAAAACTTAGCTGCCCTGCTTCTGGATGGCAGATTGCAGGAGCCACTTGGTACTATCAAACAGGCCGAACTTGGCACTGGTGACACCTTGGGTCTGGGAACCATCCTGCGTATCGTGGATTATCAGGAGCCAGCCGGCCACTCCCAGCCACAAGCTCTATAACTCATACCACGGTATTTTTCTTAGGCAAACAAAACTCAGCTGCCGTGCTTATGGATGGTTGTTTGCAGGAGACACTTGGTACTATCAAACCAGCCAAACTTGGCACTGGTGCCACCTTGGGTCTGGGAACCATCCTGCATATCGTGGATTTTCAGAAGCCAGCCGGCCACTCCCAGCCTTAGGCGGCCAAAAACAAACCACGGCTTTTTTCCCTGACTAACAAAATTCAGATGCCTTGCTTCTGGATGGCGGATTGCAGGAGCCACTTGGTACTGTCCAACCAGGCTGACTTGGCACTGGTGCCACCTTGGGTCTGGGAACCATCCTGCGTATCGTGGATTTTCACGAGCCAGCCGGCCACTGCCAGCCATATACTTCCAAACACAAATCACGGCACTTTTCCCTGGCTAAAAAAATTCAGATGACCCGATTCTGGATGGCAGATTGCAGGAGCCACTTGGCACTGTCCAATCAGCCCAACTTGGCACTGGTGCCATCTTGGGTCTGGGAACCATCCTGCGTATCGTGGATTTTCCAGAGCCAGCCGGCCACTCCCAGCCACAAGCCCTCAAAGTACGGCAATTTTATCTGGAAAACAAAAGTCAACAGCCCTCCTTATGGATGGCAGATTACAGGAGCCACTTGGTTCTGTCAAACCAGCCCGACTTGGGACTGGTGACACCTTGGGTCTGGGAACCATCCTGCGTATCGTGGATTTTCCGGAGCCAGCCGGCCACTCCAAGGCATAGGCTTCCAAACACAAACCTCAATACTTTTCTTTGGCTAACAAGACTCACTTGCCCTGCTTCTGGTGGCAGATTGCAGGAGCCACTTGTCACTGTCCGACCAGCTCGACTTGGCACTGGTGACACCTTCGATCTGGGAACCATCCTGCGTATCGTGGATTTTCAGGAGCCAGCCGGCCACGCCCAGCTACAAGCCCTCAAGCTCAAACCATGGCCCTTTTCTCTGCGAAACAAAACTCAGCTGCCCTGCGTATGGATGGCAGATTGCAGGAGCCACTTGGTACTGTCAAACCGGCCTACCTTGGCACTGGTGCCACATTGGGTCTTGGAGCCATCCTGCGTATCGTCGATTTTCTGGAGCCAGCCGGCCATTCCCAGCCACAAGCCCACAAACTCAAACCACGGCCCTTTTCCCTGGCAAAAATAACTCAGCTGCCCTGCTTATGGATGGCTGTTTGCAGGAGCCACTTGGTACTATCAAACCAGCCAAACTTGGCACTGGTGCCACCTTGGGTCTGGGAACCATCCTGCGTATAGTGGATTTTCAGGAGCCAGCCGGCCACTCCCAGCCATGGGCTGCCAAACACAAATCACGGCCCTTTACCCTACCTAAACAAATTCAGATGACCCGATTCTGGATGGCAGATTGCAGGAGCCACTTGGCACTGTCCAACCAGCCCGACTTGGAACTGGTGACACCTTGGGTCTGAGAGCCATCCTGCGTATCGTGGATTTTCAGGAGCCAGCCGACCACTCCAAGCCACAAGCCATATAACTCATACCACGGTATTTTTCTTAGGCAAACAAAACTCAGCTGCCCCGCTTCTGGATGGCAGATTGCAGGAGACACTTGGAACTTTCAAACTACCCCGACTTGGCACGGGTGCCACTTTGGGTCTGGGAACCATCCTGCATATCGTGGATTTTCAGAAGCCAGCCGGCCACTCCCAGCCGTAGGCGGCCAAAAACAAACCACGGCATTTTACCCTGACTAACAAAACTCAGTTGCCCTGCTTCTGGATGGCGGATTGCAGGAGCCACTTGGTACTGTCCAACCAGCCGGACTTGGCACTGGTGACACCTTGGGTCTGGGAACCATCCTGCGTATGGTGGATTTTCAGGAGCCAGCAGGCCACTCACAGCCATAGGCTGCCCAACAAAAACAACGGCCCTTTTCCCTGGCTAACAAAATTAAGATGCCCCGATTATTACAGCAGATTGCACACGCCACTTGGCACTGTCAAACCTGTCCGACTTGGCACTGGTGCCACCTTGGGTCTGGGAACCATCCTGCGTATCATGGATTTTCAGGAGCCAGCCGGCCACTCCCAGCCACAAGCCCTCAAACTCAAAACACGGCCCTTTACTCTGGCAAGCAAAACTCAGCTGCCCTGCTTCTGGATGGCAGATTGCAGGAGCCACTTTGTACTATCAAACCGGCCCAACTTGGCACTGGTGACACCTTGGGTCTTGGAACCATCCTGCGTATCGTGGATTTTCAGGTGCCAGCCGGCCACTCCCAGCCATAGGCTTCCAAACACAAACCACGGCCCATTTCCCTGGCTAACAAAATTAAGATGCCCCTCTTGTGTATGGCAGATTGCAGGAGCCACTTGGAACTGTCCAACCAGCCTGACATGGCACTTGTGCCACCTTGGGTCTGGGAACCATCCTGCGTATCGTGGATTTTCAGGAGCCAGCCGGCCACTCCTAGCCACAAGCCCTCAAACTCAAACCCGGCCCTTTACTCTGGCAAGCAAAACTCAGCTGCCCTGCTTCTGGATGGCAGATTGCAGGAGCCACTTTGTACTATCAAACCAGCCTACCCGGGAACTGGTGCCACCTTGGGTCTTGGAACCTTCCTGCGTATCGTGGATTTTCAGGAGCCAGCCGCCCACTCCCAGCCACAAGCCCTCAAACTCAAACCACAGCCCTTTTCTCTGGCAAACAAAACTCAGCTTCCCTGCACCTGGATGGCCGATTTCAGGAGCCACTTGGTACTATCAAACCAGTCCAAGTTGGCACTGGTGCCACCTTGGGTCTGGGAACCATCCTGCTTATCGTGGATTTTCAGGAGGCAGCTGGCCACTCCCAGCCATGGGCTGCCAAACACAAAACACGGCCCTTTTCCCTGCATAAACAAATTCAGATGCCCCGCTTCTGCATGGCAGATTGCAGGAGCCACTTGGCACTGTCCAACCAGCCCGACTTGGCACTGGTGCCACCTTGGGTCTGGGAACCATCCTGCGTATTGTGGATTTTCAGGAGCCAGCCGGCCACTCCCAGCCACAAGAACTCCAACTCAAACCAAGGCCCTTTCCTCTGGCAAACAAAACTCAGCTGCCCTGCGTATTGATGGCAGATTGCAGGAGACACTTGGTACTATCAAACCAGCGCATCTTGGCACTGGTGCCACCTGGGGTCTTGGAACCATCCAGCGTATCGTGGATTTTCAGGAGCCAACCGGCCACTCCCAGCCACAAGCCCTCAAACTCTGACCACAGCCTCTTTCCCTGGCAAACAATACTCAGCAGCCCTGCTTCTGGATGGCCATTTTCAGGAGCCACTTGGTACTATCAAACCAGCCCAAGTTGGCAATGGTGCCACCTTGGGTCTGGGAACCAACCTGCGTATCGTGGATTTTCAGGAGCCAACCGGCCACTCCAAGCCATGGGCTGCCAAACACAAAACACGGCCCTTTTGACTGCCTAAACAAATTCAGATGCCCCGCTTCTGGATGGCAGATTGCAGGAGCCACTTGGCACTGTCAAAGGAGCCCGACTTGGAACTGGTGCCACCTTGGGTTTGGGAACCATCCTGCGTATCGTGGATTTTCCGGAGCCAGCCGGCCACTCCCAGCAAAAAGGCCCCAAACTCAAAACACGGCCCTTTACTCTGGCAAGCAAAACTCAGCTGCCCTGCTTCTGGATGGCAGATTGCAGGAGCCACTTTGTACTATCAAACCAGCCTACCTTGGAACTGGTGCCACCTTGGGTCTTGGAACCATCCTGCGTATCGTGGATTTTCAGGAGCCAGCCGGCCACTCCCAGCCACAAGCCCTCAAATTCAAACCACAGCCCTTTCCTCTGGCAAACAAAACTCAACCTCCCTGCACCTGGATGGCTGATTTCAGGAGCCACTTGGTACTATCAAACCAGCCCTACTTTGCACTGGTGCCACCTTTGGTCTGGGAACCATCCTGCGTATCGTGTATTTTCAGGAGGCAGCTGGCCACTCCCAGCCATGGGCTGCCAAACACAAAACCCGTCCCTTTTCCCTGCCTAAACAAATTCAGATGCCCCGCTTCTGGATGTCAGATTGAAGGAGCCACTTGGCACTGTCAAACCACCTTGACTTGGCACTGGTGCCACCTTGGGTTTGGGAACCATCCTGCGTATCGTGGATTTTCAGGAGCCAGCCGGCCACTCCCCGCCACAAGCCCCCAAACTCAAAACACAGCCCTTTACTCTGGCAAGCAAAACTCAGCTGCCCTGCTTCTGGATGGCAGATTGCAGGAGCCACTTTGTACTATCAAACCAGCCTACCTTGGAACTGGTGCCACCTTGGGTCTTGGAACCATCCTGCGTATCGTGGATTTTCCGGAGCCAGCCGGCCACCCCCAGCCACAAGCCCTCAAACTCAAATCACAGCCCTTTTCTCTGGCACACAAAACTCAGCTTCCCTGCACCTGGATGGCTGATTTCAGGAGCCACTTGGCACTGTCAAACAACCCTGACTTGGCACTGGTGCCACCTTGGGTTTGGGAACCATCCTGCGTATCGTGGATTTTCAGCAGCCAGCCGGCCACTCCCAACCACAAGCCCTCAAATTCCATCCACAGCCCTTTTCTCAGGAAACAAAACTCAGTTGCCCTGCTTCTGGATGGCAGATTGCAGGAGCCACTTGATACTATCAAACCAACCCAACTTCGCACTGGTGCCACCTTGGGTCTGGGAACCATCCTGCGTCTCGTGGATTTTCAGGAGCCAGCCGGCCACCCCCAGCCATAGGCTTCCAAACACAAACCACGTCACTTTTCCCTGGCTAACAAGACTCATTTGCCCTGCTTCTCCATGGCAGATTCCAGGGGACACTTGGTACTGGCAAAGGAGCCCGACTTGGGTGAGGGAACCATCCTGCGTATCGTGGATTTTCAGGGGCCAGCCGGCCACTGCCAGCCATAGGCTTCCAAACACAAACCACGGCCCTTTTCCCTGGCTAAAAAAATTCAGATGGCCCGATTCTGGATGGCAGATTGCAGGAGCCACTTGGCACTGTCCAATCAGCCCAACTTGGCACTGGTGCCCCCTTCGGTCTGGGAACCATCCTGTGTATCGTGGATTTTCCAGAGCCAGCCGGCCACTCCCAGCCACAAGCCCTCAAACTACGGCAATTTCATCTGGAAAACAAAACTCAGCAACCCTGCTTATGGATCGCAGATTACAGGAGCCACTTGGTTCTGTCAAACCAGCCCGACTTGGGACTGGTGACACCTTGGGTCTGGGAACCATCCTGCGTATCGTGGATTTTGAGGAGCCAGCAGGCCACTCCCAGCCATAGGCCGCCCAACACAAACAACGGACCTTTTCCCTGGCTAACAAAATTAAGGTGCCCCGATTCCTATGGCAGATTGCACACGACACTTGTCACTGTCAAACCTCTCCGACTTGGAACTGGTGCCACCTTGGGTCTGGGAACCATCCTGCGTATCTTGGATTTTCAGGAGACAGCCGGCCACTCCCAGCCATGGGCTGCCAACCAAAAATCACGGCCCTTTTGAATGCCTAAACAAATTCAGATGCCCCGCTCCTGGATGGCAGATTGCAGGAGCCACTTGGCACTGTCAAAGGAGCCCGACTTGGCAATGGTGCCACCTTGGGTTTGGGAACCATCCTGCGTATCGTGGATTTTCAGGAGCCAGCCGGCCACTCCCAGCCACAAGCCCTCAAACTCAAAACACGGCCCTTTACTCTGGCAAGCAAAACTCACCTGTCCTGCTTCTGGATGGCAGATTGCAGGAGCCACTTTTTACTATCAAACCAGCCTACCTTGGAACTGGTGCCACCTTGGGTCTTGGAACCATCCTGCGTATCGTGGATTTTCAGGAGCCAGCCGGCCACTCCCAGCCACAAGCCCTCAAACTCAAACCACAGCCCTTTTCTCTGGCAAACAAAACTCAGCTTCCCTGCACCTGGATGTCCGATTTCAGGAGCCACTTGGTACTATCAAACCAGCCCAAGTTGGCACTGGTGCCACCTTTGGTCTGGGAACCATCCTGCGTATCGTGGATTTTCCAGAGCCAGCCGGCCACTCCCAGCCATGGGATGCCAAACACAAAACACGGCCCTTTTCCCTGCCTAAACAAATTCAGATGCCCCGCTTCTGGATGGCAGATTGCAGGAGCCACTTGGCACTGTCAAACCACCCTGACTTGGCACTGGTGCCACCTTGGGTTTGGGAACCATCCTGCGTATCGTGGATTTTCAGGAGCCAGCAGGCCACTCCCAGCCACAAGACCTCAAACTCAATCCACAGCCCTTTTCTCAGGAAACAAAACCCAGTTGCCCTGCTTCTGGATGGCAGATTGCAGGAGCCACTTGATACTATCAAACCAACCCATCTTCGCACTGGTGCCTCCTTGGGTCTGGGAACCATCCTGCGTAACGTGGATTTTTATAGGAGCCAGACGGCCACTCCCAGCCATAGGCTTCTAAACACAAACCACGCCCCATTTCCCTGGCTAACAAAATTAAGATGCCCCTCTTGTGGATGGCAGATTGCAGGAGCCACTTGGCACTGTCCAACCAGCCTGACTTGGCACTTGTGCCACCTTGGGTCTGGGAGCCTTCCTGCGTATCGTGGATTTTCAGCAGCCAGCCGGCCACTCCCAGCCACAAGCCCTCAAACTCAATCCACAGCCGTTTTCTCAGGAAACAAAACTCAGTTGCCCTGCTTCTGGATGGCAGATTGCAGGAGCCTCTTGATACTATCAAACCAACCCAACTTCGCACTGGTGCCACCTTGGGTCTGGGAACCATCCTGCGTCTCGTGGATTTTCAGGAGCCAGCCGGCCACTCCCAGCCATAGGCTTCCAAACACATACCACGGCCCATTTCCCTGGCTAACAAATTTAAGACGCCCCTCTTTTGGATGGCAGATTGCAGGAGCCACTTGCCACTGTCCAACCACCCTTACTTGGCACTGGTGCCACCTTTGGTCTGGGAACCATCCTGCGTATCGTGGATTTTCAGAAGCCAGCCGGCCACTCCCAGCCACAAGCCCTATAAGTCATACCACGGTATTTTTATTAGGCAAATAAAACTCAGCTGCCCCACTTCTGGATGGCAGATTGCAGGAGAAACTTGGAACTGTCAAACTACCCCGACTTGGCACTGGTGCCACCTTGGGTCTGGGAACCATCCTGCATATCGTGGATTTTCAGAAGCCAGCCGGCCACTCCCAGCCATAGGCGGCCAAAAATAAAACCACGGCATTTTTCCCTGACTAACAAAAATCAGATGCCTTGCTTCTGGATGGCGGATTGCAGGAGCCACTTGGTACTGTCCAACCAGCCTGACTTGGCACTGGTGCCACCTTGGGTCTGGGAACCATCCTGCGTACCGTGGATTTTCAGGAGCCAGCCGGCCACTCCCAGCGATAGGCTTCCAAACACAAACCACGGCACTTTTCCCTGGCTAACAAGACTCACTTCCCCTGCTTCGGGATGGCAGATTGCAGGAGCCACTTGGCACTGTCAAAGGAACCCGACTTGGCACTGGTGACACCTTGGGTTTGGGAACCATCCTGCGTATCGTGGATTTTCAGGAGCCAGACGGCCACTCCCAGCCATAGGATTCCAAACACTAACCACGGCCCTTTTCCCTGGCTAACAAAATTCAGATGACTTGCTTCTGGATGGCAGATTGCAGGAGCTACATGGCACTATCAAAGCAGCCAAACTTGGCGCTGGTGCCACCTTGCGTCTTGGAACCATCCTGCGTATCGTGGATTTTCCAGAGCCAGCCGGCCACTCCCAGCCACAAGCCCTCAAACTACGGCAATTTTATCTGGAAAACAAAATTCAGCAGCCCTGCGTATGGAGAGCAGATTACAGGAGCCACTTGTTTCTGTCAAACCGGCACGACTTTGGACTGGTGACACCTTGGGTCTGGGAACCATCCTGCGTATCGTGGATTTTGAGGAGCCAGCAGGCCACTCCCAGCCATAGGCCGCCCAACACAAACAACGGACCTTTTCCCTGGCTAACAAAATTAAGGTGCCCCGATTCCTATGGCAGATTGCACACGACACTTGTCACTGTCAAACCTCTCCGACTTGGAACTGGTGCCACCTTGGGTCTGGGAACCATCCTGCGTATCTTGGATTTTCAGGAGACAGCCGGCCACTCCCAGCCATGGGCTGCCAACCAAAAATCACGGCCCTTTTGACTGCCTAAACAAATTCAGATGCCCCGCTCCTGGATGGCAGATTGCAGGAGCCACTTGGCACTGTCAAAGGAGCCCGACTTGGCAATGGTGCCACCTTGGGTTTGGGAACCATCCTGCGTATCGTGGATTTTCAGGAGCCAGCCGGCCACTCCCAGCCACAAGCCCTCAAACTCAAAACACGGCCCTTTACTCTGGCAAGCAAAACTCACCTGTCCTGCTTCTGGATGGCAGATTGCAGGAGCCACTTTTTACTATCAAACCAGCCTACCTTGGAACTGGTGCCACCTTGGGTCTTGGAACCATCCTGCGTATCGTGGATTTTCAGGAGCCAGCCGGCCACTCCCAGCCACAAGCCCTCAAACTCAAACCACAGCCCTTTTCTCTGGCAAACAAAACTCAGCTTCCCTGCACCTGGATGTCCGATTTCAGGAGCCACTTGGTACTATCAAACCAGCCCAAGTTGGCACTGGTGCCACCTTCGGTCTGGGAACCATCCTGCGTATCGTGGATTTTCAGGAGCCAGCTGGCCACTCCCAGCCATGGGCTGCCAAACACAAAACACGGCCCTTTTCCCTGCCTAAACAAATTCAGATGCCCCGCTTCTGGATGGCAGATTGCAGGAGCCACTTGGCACTGTCAAACCACCCTGACTTGGCACTGGTGCCACCTTGGGTTTGGGAACCATCCTGCGTATCGTGGATTTTCAGGAGCCAGCAGGCCACTCCCAGCCACAAGACCTCAAACTCAATCCACAGCCCTTTTCTCAGGAAACAAAACTCAGTTGCCCTGCTTCTGGATGGCAGATTGCAGGAGCCACTTGATACTATCAAACCAACCCATCTTCGCACTGGTGCCTCCTTGGGTCTGGGAACCATCCTGCGTAACGTGGATTTTTATAGGAGCCAGACGGCCACTCCCAGCCATAGGCTTCTAAACACAAACCACGCCCCATTTCCCTGGCTAACAAAATTAAGATGCCCCTCTTGTGGATGGCAGATTGCAGGAGCCACTTGGCACTGTCCAACCAGCCTGACTTGGCACTTGTGCCACCTTGGGTCTGGGAGCCTTCCTGCGTATCGTGGATTTTCAGGAGCCAGCCGGCCACTCCCAGCCACGAGAACTCAAACTCAAACCACGGCCCTTTTCTCTGGCAAACAAAACTCAGCTGCCCTGCTTATTGATGGCAGATTGCAGGAGCCACTTGGTACTATCAAACCAGCCCAACTTGGCACGGGTGCCACCTTGGGTCTTGGAACCATCCGGCGTATTGTGGATTTTCCGGAGCCAGCCGGCCACTCCAAACCATAGGCTTCCAAACACAAACCTCAATACTTTTCTTTGGCTAACAAGACTCACTTGCCCTGCTTCTGGTGGCAGATTGCAGGAGCCACTTGTCACTGTCCGACCAGCTCGACTTGGCACTGGTGACACCTTCGATCTGGGAACCATCCTGCGTATCGTGGATTTTCAGGAGCCAGCCGGCCACGCCCAGCTACAAGCCCTCAAGCTCAAACCATGGCCCTTTTCTCTGCGAAACAAAACTCAGCTGCCCTGCGTATGGATGGCAGATTGCAGGAGCCACTTGGTACTGTCAAACCGGCCTACCTTGGCACTGGTGCCACATTGGGTCTTGGAGCCATCCTGCGTATCGTCGATTTTCTGGAGCCAGCCGGCCATTCCCAGCCACAAGCCCACAAACTCAAACCACGGCCCTTTTCCCTGGCAAAAATAACTCAGCTGCCCTGCTTATGGATGGCTGTTTGCAGGAGCCACTTGGTACTATCAAACCAGCCCAACTTGGCACTGGTGCCACCTTGGGTCTGGGAACCATCCTGCGTATCGTGGATTTTCAGGAGCCAGCCGGCCACTCCCAGCCATGGGCTGCCAAACACAAATCACGGCCCTTTACCCTACCTAAACAAATTCAGATGACCCGATTCTGGATGGCAGATTGCAGGAGCCACTTGGCACTGTCCAACCAGCCCGACTTGGAACTGGTGACACCTTGGGTCTGAGAGCCATCCTGCGTATCGTGGATTTTCAGGAGCCAGCCGACCACTCCAAGCTACAAGCCATATAACTCATACCACGGTATTTTTCTTAGGCAAACAAAACTCAGCTGCCCCGCTTCTGGATGGCAGATTGCAGGAGACACTTGGAACTTTCAAACTACCCCGACTTGGCACTGGTGCCACTTTGGGTCTGGGAACCATCCTGCATATCGTGGATTTTCAGAAGCCAGCCGGCCACTCCCAGCCGTAGGCGGCCAAAAACAAACCACGGCATTTTACCCTGACTAACAAAACTCAGTTGCCGTGCTTCTGGATGGCGGATTGCAGGAGCCACTTGGTACTGTCCAACCAGCCGGACTTGGCACTGGTGACACCTTGGGTCTGGGAACCATCCTGCGTATGGTGGATTTTCAGGAGCCAGCAGGCCACTCACAGCCATAGGCTGCCCAACAAAAACAACGGCCCTTTTCCTTGGCTAACAAAATTAAGATGCCCCGATTATTACAGCAGATTGCACACGCCACTTGGCACTGTCAAACCTGTCCGACTTGGCACTGGTGCCACCTTGGGTCTGGGAACCATCCTGCGTATCATGGATTTTCAGGAGCCAGCCGGCCACTCCCAGCCACAAGCCCTCAAACTCAAAACACGGCCCTTTACTCTGGCAAGCAAAACTCAGCTGCCCTGCTTCTGGATGGCAGATTGCAGGAGCCACTTTGTACTATCAAACCGGCCCAACTTGGCACTGGTGACACCTTGGGTCTTGGAACCATCCTGCGTATCGTGGATTTTCAGGAGCCAGCCGGCCACTCCCAGCCATAGGCTTCCAAACACAAACCACGGCCCATTTCCCTGGCTAACAAAATTAAGATGCCCCTCTTGTGTATGGCAGATTGCAGGAGCCACTTGGAACTGTCCAACCAGCCTGACATGGCACTTGTGCCACCTTGGGTCTGGGAACCATCCTGCGTATCGTGGATTTTCAGGAGCCAGCCGGCCACTCCTAGCCACAAGCCCTCAAACTCAAACCCGGCCCTTTACTCTGGCAAGCAAAACTCAGCTGCCCTGCTTCTGGATGGCAGATTGCAGGAGCCACTTTGTACTATCAAACCAGCCTACCCGGGAACTGGTGCCACCTTGGGTCTTGGAACCTTCCTGCGTATCGTGGATTTTCAGGAGCCAGCCGCCCACTCCCAGCCACAAGCCCTCAAACTCAAACCACAGCCCTTTTCTCTGGCAAACAAAACTCAGCTTCCCTGCACCTGGATGGCCGATTTCAGGAGCCACTTGGTACTATCAAACCAGTCCAAGTTGGCACTGGTGCCACCTTGGGTCTGGGAACCATCCTGCTTATCGTGGATTTTCAGGAGGCAGCTGGCCACTCCCAGCCATGGGCTGCCAAACACAAAACACGGCCCTTTTCCCTGCATAAACAAATTCAGATGCCCCGCTTCTGCATGGCAGATTGCAGGAGCCACTTGGCACTGTCCAACCAGCCCGACTTGGCACTGGTGCCACCTTGGGTCTGGGAACCATCCTGCGTATTGTGGATTTTCAGGAGCCAGCCGGCCACTCCCAGCCACAAGAACTCCAACTCAAACCAAGGCCCTTTTCTCTGGCAAACAAAACTCAGCTGCCCTGCGTATTGATGGCAGATTGCAGGAGACACTTGGTACTATCAAACCAGCGCATCTTGGCACTGGTGCCACCTGGGGTCTTGGAACCATCCAGCGTATCGTGGATTTTCAGGAGCCAACCGGCCACTCCCAGCCACAAGCCCTCAAACTCTGACCACAGCCTCTTTCCCTGGCAAACAATACTCAGCTGCCCTGCTTCTGGATGGCCATTTTCAGGAGCCACTTGGTACTATCAAACCAGCCCAAGTTGGCAATGGTGCCACCTTGGGTCTGGGAACCAACCTGCGTATCGTGGATTTTCAGGAGCCAACCGGCCACTCCAAGCCATGGGCTGCCAAACACAAAACACGGCCCTTTTGACTGCCTAAACAAATTCAGATGCCCCGCTTCTGGATGGCAGATTGCAGGAGCCACTTGGCACTGTCAAAGGAGCCCGACTTGGAACTGGTGCCACCTTGGGTTTGGGAACCATCCTGCGTATCGTGGATTTTCCGGAGCCAGCCGGCCACTCCCAGCAAAAAGGCCCCAAACTCAAAACACGGCCCTTTACTCTGGCAAGCAAAACTCAGCTGCCCTGCTTCTGGATGGCAGATTGCAGGAGCCACTTTGTACTATCAAACCAGCCTACCTTGGAACTGGTGCCACCTTGGGTCTTGGAACCATCCTGCGTATCGTGGATTTTCAGGAGCCAGCCGGCCACTCCCAGCCACAAGCCCTCAAATTCAAACCACAGCCCTTTCCTCTGGCAAACAAAACTCAACCTCCCTGCACCTGGATGGCTGATTTCAGGAGCCACTTGGTACTATCAAACCAGCCCTACTTTGCACTGGTGCCACCTTTGGTCTGGGAACCATCCTGCGTATCGTGGATTTTCAGGAGGCAGCTGGCCACTCCCAGCCATGGGCTGCCAAACACAAAACCCGTCCCTTTTCCCTGCCTAAACAAATTCAGATGCCCCGCTTCTGGATGTCAGATTGAAGGAGCCACTTGGCACTGTCAAACGACCTTGACTTGGCACTGGTGCCACCTTGGGTTTGGGAACCATCCTGCGTATCGTGGATTTTCAGGAGCCAGCCGGCCACTCCCCGCCACAAGCCCCCAAACTCAAAACACAGCCCTTTACTCTGGCAAGCAAAACTCAGCTGCCCTGCTTCTGGATGGCAGATTGCAGGAGCCACTTTGTACTATCAAACCAGCCTACCTTGGAACTGGTGCCACCTTGGGTCTTGGAACCATCCTGCGTATCGTGGATTTTCCGGAGCCAGCCGGCCACCCCCAGCCACAAGCCCTCAAACTCAAATCACAGCCCTTTTCTCTGGCACACAAAACTCAGCTTCCCTGCACCTGGATGGCTGATTTCAGGAGCCACTTGGCACTGTCAAACAACCCTGACTTGGCACTGGTGCCACCTTGGGTTTGGGAACCATCCTGCGTATCGTGGATTTTCAGCAGCCAGCCGGCCACTCCCAACCACAAGCCCTCAAATTCCATCCACAGCCCTTTTCTCAGGAAACAAAACTCAGTTGCCCTGCTTCTGGATGGCAGATTGCAGGAGCCACTTGATACTATCAAACCAACCCAACTTCGCACTGGTGCCACCTTGGGTCTGGGAACCATCCTGCGTCTCGTGGATTTTCAGGAGCCAGCCGGCCACCCCCAGCCATAGGCTTCCAAACACAAACCACGTCACTTTTCCCTGGCTAACAAGACTCATTTGCCCTGCTTCTCCATGGCAGATTCCAGGGGACACTTGGTACTGGCAAAGGAGCCCGACTTGGGTGAGGGAACCATCCTGCGTATCGTGGATTTTCAGGGGCCAGCCGGCCACTGCCAGCCATAGGCTTCCAAACACAAACCACGGCCCTTTTCCCTGGCTAAAAAAATTCAGATGACCCGATTCTGGATGGCAGATTGCAGGAGCCACTTGGCACTGTCCAATCAGCCCAACTTGGCACTGGTGCCCCCTTCGGTCTGGGAACCATCCTGTGTATCGTGGATTTTCAGGAGCCAGCCGGCCACTCCCAGCCACAAGCCCTCAAACTCAAACCACAGCCCTTTTCTCTGGCAAACAAAACTCAGCTTCCCTGCACCTGGATGTCCGATTTCAGGAGCCACTTGGTACTATCAAACCAGCCCAAGTTGGCACTGGTGCCACCTTCGGTCTGGGAACCATCCTGCGTATCGTGGATTTTCAGGAGCCAGCTGGCCACTCCCAGCCATGGGATGCCAAACACAAAACACGGCCCTTTTCCCTGCCTAAACAAATTCAGATGCCCCGCTTCTGGATGGCAGATTGCAGGAGCCACTTGGCACTGTCAAACCACCCTGACTTGGCACTGGTGCCACCTTGGGTTTGGGAACCATCCTGCGTATCGTGGATTTTCAGGAGCCAGCAGGCCACTCCCAGCCACAAGACCTCAAACTCAATCCACAGCCCTTTTCTCAGGAAACAAAACCCAGTTGCCCTGCTTCTGGATGGCAGATTGCAGGAGCCACTTGATACTATCAAACCAACCCATCTTCGCACTGGTGCCTCCTTGGGTCTGGGAACCATCCTGCGTAACGTGGATTTTTATAGGAGCCAGACGGCCACTCCCAGCCATAGGCTTCTAAACACAAACCACGCCCCATTTCCCTGGCTAACAAAATTAAGATGCCCCTCTTGTGGATGGCAGATTGCAGGAGCCACTTGGCACTGTCCAACCAGCCTGACTTGGCACTTGTGCCACCTTGGGTCTGGGAGCCTTCCTGCGTATCGTGGATTTTCAGCAGCCAGCCGGCCACTCCCAGCCACAAGCCCTCAAACTCAATCCACAGCCGTTTTCTCAGGAAACAAAACTCAGTTGCCCTGCTTCTGGATGGCAGATTGCAGGAGCCTCTTGATACTATCAAACCAACCCAACTTCGCACTGGTGCCACCTTGGGTCTGGGAACCATCCTGCGTCTCGTGGATTTTCAGGAGCCAGCCGGCCACTCCCAGCCATAGGCTTCCAAACACATACCACGGCCCATTTCCCTGGCTAACAAATTTAAGACGCCCCTCTTTTGGATGGCAGATTGCAGGAGCCACTTGCCACTGTCCAACCACCCTTACTTGGCACTGGTGCCACCTTTGGTCTGGGAACCATCCTGCGTATCGTGGATTTTCAGAAGCCAGCCGGCCACTCCCAGCCACAAGCCCTATAAGTCATACCACGGTATTTTTATTAGGCAAATAAAACTCAGCTGCCCCACTTCTGGATGGCAGATTGCAGGAGAAACTTGGAACTGTCAAACTACCCCGACTTGGCACTGGTGCCACCTTGGGTCTGGGAACCATCCTGCATATCGTGGATTTTCAGAAGCCAGCCGGCCACTCCCAGCCATAGGCGGCCAAAAATAAAACCACGGCATTTTTCCCTGACTAACAAAAATCAGATGCCTTGCTTCTGGATGGCGGATTGCAGGAGCCACTTGGTACTGTCCAACCAGCCTGACTTGGCACTGGTGCCACCTTGGGTCTGGGAACCATCCTGCGTACCGTGGATTTTCAGGAGCCAGCCGGCCACTCCCAGCGATAGGCTTCCAAACACAAACCACGGCACTTTTCCCTGGCTAACAAGACTCACTTCCCCTGCTTCGGGATGGCAGATTGCAGGAGCCACTTGGCACTGTCAAAGGAACCCGACTTGGCACTGGTGACACCTTGGGTTTGGGAACCATCCTGCGTATCGTGGATTTTCAGGAGCCAGACGGCCACTCCCAGCCATAGGATTCCAAACACTAACCACGGCCCTTTTCCCTGGCTAACAAAATTCAGATGACTTGCTTCTGGATGGCAGATTGCAGGAGCTACATGGCACTATCAAAGCAGCCAAACTTGGCGCTGGTGCCACCTTGCGTCTTGGAACCATCCTGCGTATCGTGGATTTTCCAGAGCCAGCCGGCCACTCCCAGCCACAAGCCCTCAAACTACGGCAATTTTATCTGGAAAACAAAATTCAGCAGCCCTGCGTATGGAGAGCAGATTACAGGAGCCACTTGTTTCTGTCAAACCGGCACGACTTTGGACTGGTGACACCTTGGGTCTGGGAACCATCCTGCGTATCGTGGATTTTGAGGAGCCAGCAGGCCACTCCCAGCCATAGGCCGCCCAACACAAACAACGGACCTTTTCCCTGGCTAACAAAATTAAGGTGCCCCGATTCCTATGGCAGATTGCACACGACACTTGTCACTGTCAAACCTCTCCGACTTGGAACTGGTGCCACCTTGGGTCTGGGAACCATCCTGCGTATCTTGGATTTTCAGGAGACAGCCGGCCACTCCCAGCCATGGGCTGCCAACCAAAAATCACGGCCCTTTTGACTGCCTAAACAAATTCAGATGCCCCGCTCCTGGATGGCAGATTGCAGGAGCCACTTGGCACTGTCAAAGGAGCCCGACTTGGCAATGGTGCCACCTTGGGTTTGGGAACCATCCTGCGTATCGTGGATTTTCAGGAGCCAGCCGGCCACTCCCAGCCACAAGCCCTCAAACTCAAAACACGGCCCTTTACTCTGGCAAGCAAAACTCACCTGTCCTGCTTCTGGATGGCAGATTGCAGGAGCCACTTTTTACTATCAAACCAGCCTACCTTGGAACTGGTGCCACCTTGGGTCTTGGAACCATCCTGCGTATCGTGGATTTTCAGGAGCCAGCCGGCCACTCCCAGCCACAAGCCCTCAAACTCAAACCACAGCCCTTTTCTCTGGCAAACAAAACTCAGCTTCCCTGCACCTGGATGTCCGATTTCAGGAGCCACTTGGTACTATCAAACCAGCCCAAGTTGGCACTGGTGCCACCTTCGGTCTGGGAACCATCCTGCGTATCGTGGATTTTCAGGAGCCAGCTGGCCACTCCCAGCCATGGGCTGCCAAACACAAAACACGGCCCTTTTCCCTGCCTAAACAAATTCAGATGCCCCGCTTCTGGATGGCAGATTGCAGGAGCCACTTGGCACTGTCAAACCACCCTGACTTGGCACTGGTGCCACCTTGGGTTTGGGAACCATCCTGCGTATCGTGGATTTTCAGGAGCCAGCAGGCCACTCCCAGCCACAAGACCTCAAACTCAATCCACAGCCCTTTTCTCAGGAAACAAAACTCAGTTGCCCTGCTTCTGGATGGCAGATTGCAGGAGCCACTTGATACTATCAAACCAACCCATCTTCGCACTGGTGCCTCCTTGGGTCTGGGAACCATCCTGCGTAACGTGGATTTTTATAGGAGCCAGACGGCCACTCCCAGCCATAGGCTTCTAAACACAAACCACGCCCCATTTCCCTGGCTAACAAAATTAAGATGCCCCTCTTGTGGATGGCAGATTGCAGGAGCCACTTGGCACTGTCCAACCAGCCTGACTTGGCACTTGTGCCACCTTGGGTCTGGGAGCCTTCCTGCGTATCGTGGATTTTCAGGAGCCAGCCGGCCACTCCCAGCCACGAGAACTCAAACTCAAACCACGGCCCTTTTCTCTGGCAAACAAAACTCAGCTGCCCTGCTTATTGATGGCAGATTGCAGGAGCCACTTGGTACTATCAAACCAGCCCAACTTGGCACGGGTGCCACCTTGGGTCTTGGAACCATCCGGCGTATCGTGGATTTTCAGGAGCCAGCCGGCCACTCCCAGCCACAAGCCCTATAATTCATACCCCGGCCCTTTTCTCAGGCAAACAAAACTCAGCTGACCCGCTTCTGGATGGCAGATTTCAGGAGCCACTTGGCACTGTCAAACCACCCTGACTTGGCACTGGTGCCACCTTGGGTTTGGGAACCATCCTGCGTATCGTGGATTTTCAGCAGCCAGCCGGCCACTCCCAGCCACAAGCCCTCAAACTCAATCCACAGCCGTTTTCTCAGGAAACAAAACTCAGTTGCCCTGCTTCTGGATGGCAGATTGCAGGAGCCTCTTGATACTATCAAACCAACCCAACTTCGCACTGGTGCCACCTTGGGTCTGGGAACCATCCTGCGTCTCGTGGATTTTCAGGAGCCAGCCGGCCACTCCCAGCCATAGGCTTCCAAACACATACCACGGCCCATTTCCCTGGCTAACAAATTTAAGACGCCCCTCTTTTGGATGGCAGATTGCAGGAGCCACTTGCCACTGTCCAACCACCCTTACTTGGCACTGGTGCCACCTTTGGTCTGGGAACCATCCTGCGTATCGTGGATTTTCAGAAGCCAGCCGGCCACTCCCAGCCACAAGCCCTATAAGTCATACCACGGTATTTTTATTAGGCAAATAAAACTCAGCTGCCCCACTTCTGGATGGCAGATTGCAGGAGAAACTTGGAACTGTCAAACTACCCCGACTTGGCACTGGTGCCACCTTGGGTCTAGGAACCATCCTGCATATCGTGGATTTTCAGAAGCCAGCCGGCCACTCCCAGCCATAGGCGGCCAAAAATAAAACCACGGCATTTTTCCCTGACTAACAAAAATCAGATGCCTTGCTTCTGGATGGCGGATTGCAGGAGCCACTTGGTACTGTCCAACCAGCCTGACTTGGCACTGGTTCCACCTTGGGTCTGGGAACCATCCTGCGTACCGTGGATTTTCAGGAGCCAGCCGGCCACTCCCAGCGATAGGCTTCCAAACACAAACCACGGCACTTTTCCCTGGCTAACAAGACTCACTTCCCCTGCTTCGGGATGGCAGATTGCAGGAGCCACTTGGCACTGTCAAAGGAACCCGACTTGGCACTGGTGACACCTTGGGTTTGGGAACCCTCCTGCGTATCGTGGATTTTCAGGAGCCAGACGGCCACTCCCAGCCATAGGATTCCAAACACTAACCACGGCCCTTTTCCCTGGCTAACAAAATTCAGATGACTTGCTTCTGGATGGCAGATTGCAGGAGCTACATGGCACTATCAAAGCAGCCAAACTTGGCGCTGGTGCCACCTTGCGTCTTGGAACCATCCTGCGTATCGTGGATTTTCCAGAGCCAGCCGGCCACTCCCAGCCACAAGCCCTCAAACTACGGCAATTTTATCTGGAAAACAAAATTCAGCAGCCCTGCGTATGGATAGCAGATTACAGGAGCCACTTGTTTCTGTCAAACCGGCACGACTTTGGACTGGTGACACCTTGGGTCTGGGAACCATCCTGCGTATCGTGGATTTTCAGGAGCCAGCCGGCTACTCCCAGCCAAAGGTTGCCAAACACTAAGCACAGCACTTTGCCCTGGCTAAAAAAAATCAGCTTTCCCACCTCTTGATGGCATACTGCAGGAGCCACTTGGCACTATCAAGCAGCCTGACTTGGCATTGGTGACAACTTGAGTCTAGGAACCATCCTGCGTATCGTGAATTTTCAGGAAACAGCCGGCCACTCCCAGCAGCAAGAACTCAAACTCAAACCACGGCCTTTTCCCTGGCAAACAAAACTCAGCTTCCCTGCTTCTGGATGGCGGATTGCAGGAGCCACTTGGTACTAACAAACCAGCCCAACTTGGCACTGGTGCCACCTTGTGTCTGGGAACCATCCTGCGTGTCCTGGATTTTCAGAGGCCATCCGGCCACTCCCTGCCATAGGCTTCCAAACACAAACCACGGCCCTTTTCCCTGGCTAAAAAAACTCACCTGCCCCGCTTCTGGATGGCAGATTGCAGGAGCCACTTGGCACTGTCCAACCAGCCCGACTTGGCACTGGTGAAACTTTTGATCTGGGAACCATCCTGCGTATCGTGGATTTTCAGGAGCCAGCAAGTCACTCCCCGCCACAATCACTGAAACTCAAACAACGAACCTTTTCTCTGGCAAACAAAACTCAGCTGCCCTGCCTTTGGATGGCTGATTACAGGAGCCACGTGGTACTATCAAACCAGCCCAAAAGGGCACTGGTGCCACCTTGGGTCTGGGAACAATCCTGCGTATCGTGGATTTTCAGGAGCCAGCCGGCCTCTCCCTGCCACAAGCCCTATAACTCATACCACGGCACTTTTCTCAGGCAAACAAAACTCAGCTGCCCCGCTTCTGGATGGCAGATTGCAGGAGCCACCTGGCACTGTCAAAGGAGCCTGTCATGGCACTGGTGCCACATTGGGTCTGGGAACCATCCTGCGTATCGTGGATTTTCAGGAGCCAGCCGCCCTCTCCCAGCCACAAGCCCTCAAACTCAAACCACGGCCCTTTTCTCTGGCAAACAAAATTCAGCTGCCCTACTTCTGGATGGTCGATTGCCTGAGCCACTTGGTACTATTAAACCAGCCAACTTGGCACTGGTGCCACCTTAGGCCTGGGAACCATCCTGCGTATCATGGATTTTCAGGAGCCAACCGGCCACTTCCAGCCATAGGCTGCCAAACACAAACCACGGCCTTTTTCCCTGACTAACAAAAGTCAGCTGCCCTGCTTCTAGATGGCCGATTGCAGGAGCCACTTGGTACTATCAAACCAGCCCTCCTTGGCTGGTGCCACCTTCGGTCTGGCAACCATCCTGCGTATCATGGATTTTCAGGAACCAGCCATCCACTCCCAGCCACAAGACCTCAAACTCACCAACGACCATTTTCTCTGGCAAACAAAACTCAGCTGCCCTGCTTTTGGGTGGCGGATTGCAGGAGCCACTTGGTACTATCAAACCAGCCCAACTTGGCACTGGTGCCACCTTGGGTCTGGGAACCATCCTGAGTATCGTGGATTTTCAGGAGCCAGCCGGCCACTCCCAGCCATGGGTTGCCAAACACAAAACACAGCCCTTTTCCCTACCTAAACAAATTCAGATGCCCCTCTTGTGGATGGCAGATTGCAGGAGCCACTTGGTACTATCAAACCAGCCTGACTTGGAACTGGTGCCACCTTGGGTCTGGGAACCATCCTGCGTCTCGTGGATTTTCAGGAGCCAGCCGGCCACTCCCAGCCATAGGCTTCCAAACACATACCACGGCCCATTTCCCTGGCTAACAAATTTAAGACGCCCCTCTTTTGGATGGCAGATTGCAGGAGCCACTTGCCACTGTCCAACCACCCTTACTTGGCACTGGTGCCACCTTTGGTCTGGGAACCATCCTGCGTATCGTGGATTTTCAGAAGCCAGCCGGCCACTCCCAGCCACAAGCCCTATAAGTCATACCACGGTATTTTTATTAGGCAAATAAAACTCAGCTGCCCCACTTCTGGATGGCAGATTGCAGGAGAAACTTGGAACTGTCAAACTACCCCGACTTGGCACTGGTGCCACCTTGGGTCTGGGAACCATCCTGCATATCGTGGATTTTCAGAAGCCAGCCGGCCACTCCCAGCCATAGGCGGCCAAAAATAAAACCACGGCATTTTTCCCTGACTAACAAAAATCAGATGCCTTGCTTCTGGATGGCGGATTGCAGGAGCCACTTGGTACTGTCCAACCAGCCTGACTTGGCACTGGTGCCACCTTGGGTCTGGGAACCATCCTGCGTACCGTGGATTTTCAGGAGCCAGCCGGCCACTCCCAGCGATAGGCTTCCAAACACAAACCACGGCACTTTTCCCTGGCTAACAAGACTCACTTCCCCTGCTTCGGGATGGCAGATTGCAGGAGCCACTTGGCACTGTCAAAGGAACCCGACTTGGCACTGGTGACACCTTGGGTTTGGGAACCATCCTGCGTATCGTGGATTTTCAGGAGCCAGACGGCCACTCCCAGCCATAGGATTCCAAACACTAACCACGGCCCTTTTCCCTGGCTAACAAAATTCAGATGACTTGCTTCTGGATGGCAGATTGCAGGAGCTACATGGCACTATCAAAGCAGCCAAACTTGGCGCTGGTGCCACCTTGCGTCTTGGAACCATCCTGCGTATCGTGGATTTTCCAGAGCCAGCCGGCCACTCCCAGCCACAAGCCCTCAAACTACGGCAATTTTATCTGGAAAACAAAATTCAGCAGCCCTGCGTATGGAGAGCAGATTACAGGAGCCACTTGTTTCTGTCAAACCGGCACGACTTTGGACTGGTGACACCTTGGGTCTGGGAACCATCCTGCGTATCGTGGATTTTGAGGAGCCAGCAGGCCACTCCCAGCCATAGGCCGCCCAACACAAACAACGGACCTTTTCCCTGGCTAACAAAATTAAGGTGCCCCGATTCCTATGGCAGATTGCACACGACACTTGTCACTGTCAAACCTCTCCGACTTGGAACTGGTGCCACCTTGGGTCTGGGAACCATCCTGCGTATCTTGGATTTTCAGGAGACAGCCGGCCACTCCCAGCCATGGGCTGCCAACCAAAAATCACGGCCCTTTTGACTGCCTAAACAAATTCAGATGCCCCGCTCCTGGATGGCAGATTGCAGGAGCCACTTGGCACTGTCAAAGGAGCCCGACTTGGCAATGGTGCCACCTTGGGTTTGGGAACCATCCTGCGTATCGTGGATTTTCAGGAGCCAGCCGGCCACTCCCAGCCACAAGCCCTCAAACTCAAAACACGGCCCTTTACTCTGGCAAGCAAAACTCACCTGTCCTGCTTCTGGATGGCAGATTGCAGGAGCCACTTTTTACTATCAAACCAGCCTACCTTGGAACTGGTGCCACCTTGGGTCTTGGAACCATCCTGCGTATCGTGGATTTTCAGGAGCCAGCCGGCCACTCCCAGCCACAAGCCCTCAAACTCAAACCACAGCCCTTTTCTCTGGCAAACAAAACTCAGCTTCCCTGCACCTGGATGTCCGATTTCAGGAGCCACTTGGTACTATCAAACCAGCCCAAGTTGGCACTGGTGCCACCTTCGGTCTGGGAACCATCCTGCGTATCGTGGATTTTCAGGAGCCAGCTGGCCACTCCCAGCCATGGGCTGCCAAACACAAAACACGGCCCTTTTCCCTGCCTAAACAAATTCAGATGCCCCGCTTCTGGATGGCAGATTGCAGGAGCCACTTGGCACTGTCAAACCACCCTGACTTGGCACTGGTGCCACCTTGGGTTTGGGAACCATCCTGCGTATCGTGGATTTTCAGGAGCCAGCAGGCCACTCCCAGCCACAAGACCTCAAACTCAATCCACAGCCCTTTTCTCAGGAAACAAAACTCAGTTGCCCTGCTTCTGGATGGCAGATTGCAGGAGCCACTTGATACTATCAAACCAACCCATCTTCGCACTTGTGCCTCCTTGGGTCTGGGAACCATCCTGCGTAACGTGGATTTTTATAGGAGCCAGACGGCCACTCCCAGCCATAGGCTTCTAAACACAAACCACGCCCCATTTCCCTGGCTAACAAAATTAAGATGCCCCTCTTGTGGATGGCAGATTGCAGGAGCCACTTGGCACTGTCCAACCAGCCTGACTTGGCACTTGTGCCACCTTGGGTCTGGGAGCCTTCCTGCGTATCGTGGATTTTCAGGAGCCAGCCGGCCACTCCCAGCCACGAGAACTCAAACTCAAACCACGGCCCTTTTCTCTGGCAAACAAAACTCAGCTGCCCTGCTTATTGATGGCAGATTGCAGGAGCCACTTGGTACTATCAAACCAGCCCAACTTGGCACGGGTGCCACCTTGGGTCTTGGAACCATCCGGCGTATCGTGGATTTTCAGGAGCCAGCCGGCCACTCCCAGCCACAAGCCCTATAATTCATACCCCGGCCCTTTTCTCAGGCAAACAAAACTCAGCTGACCCGCTTCTGGATGGCAGATTTCAGGAGCCACTTGGCACTGTCAAACCACCCTGACTTGGCACTGGTGCCACCTTGGGTTTGGGAACCATCCTGCGTATCGTGGATTTTCAGCAGCCAGCCGGCCACTCCCAGCCACAAGCCCTCAAACTCAATCCACAGCCGTTTTCTCAGGAAACAAAACTCAGTTGCCCTGCTTCTGGATGGCAGATTGCAGGAGCCTCTTGATACTATCAAACCAACCCAACTTCGCACTGGTGCCACCTTGGGTCTGGGAACCATCCTGCGTCTCGTGGATTTTCAGGAGCCAGCCGGCCACTCCCAGCCATAGGCTTCCAAACACATACCACGGCCCATTTCCCTGGCTAACAAATTTAAGACGCCCCTCTTTTGGATGGCAGATTGCAGGAGCCACTTGCCACTGTCCAACCACCCTTACTTGGCACTGGTGCCACCTTTGGTCTGGGAACCATCCTGCGTATCGTGGATTTTCAGAAGCCAGCCGGCCACTCCCAGCCACAAGCCCTATAAGTCATACCACGGTATTTTTATTAGGCAAATAAAACTCAGCTGCCCCACTTCTGGATGGCAGATTGCAGGAGAAACTTGGAACTGTCAAACTACCCCGACTTGGCACTGGTGCCACCTTGGGTCTAGGAACCATCCTGCATATCGTGGATTTTCAGAAGCCAGCCGGCCACTCCCAGCCATAGGCGGCCAAAAATAAAACCACGGCATTTTTCCCTGACTAACAAAAATCAGATGCCTTGCTTCTGGATGGCGGATTGCAGGAGCCACTTGGTACTGTCCAACCAGCCTGACTTGGCACTGGTTCCACCTTGGGTCTGGGAACCATCCTGCGTACCGTGGATTTTCAGGAGCCAGCCGGCCACTCCCAGCGATAGGCTTCCAAACACAAACCACGGCACTTTTCCCTGGCTAACAAGACTCACTTCCCCTGCTTCGGGATGGCAGATTGCAGGAGCCACTTGGCACTGTCAAAGGAACCCGACTTGGCACTGGTGACACCTTGGGTTTGGGAACCCTCCTGCGTATCGTGGATTTTCAGGAGCCAGACGGCCACTCCCAGCCATAGGATTCCAAACACTAACCACGGCCCTTTTCCCTGGCTAACAAAATTCAGATGACTTGCTTCTGGATGGCAGATTGCAGGAGCTACATGGCACTATCAAAGCAGCCAAACTTGGCGCTGGTGCCACCTTGCGTCTTGGAACCATCCTGCGTATCGTGGATTTTCCAGAGCCAGCCGGCCACTCCCAGCCACAAGCCCTCAAACTACGGCAATTTTATCTGGAAAACAAAATTCAGCAGCCCTGCGTATGGATAGCAGATTACAGGAGCCACTTGTTTCTGTCAAACCGGCACGACTTTGGACTGGTGACACCTTGGGTCTGGGAACCATCCTGCGTATCGTGGATTTTCAGGAGCCAGCCGGCTACTCCCAGCCAAAGGTTGCCAAACACTAAGCACAGCACTTTGCCCTGGCTAAAAAAAATCAGCTTTCCCACCTCTTGATGGCATACTGCAGGAGCCACTTGGCACTATCAAGCAGCCTGACTTGGCATTGGTGACAACTTGAGTCTAGGAACCATCCTGCGTATCGTGAATTTTCAGGAAACAGCCGGCCACTCCCAGCAGCAAGAACTCAAACTCAAACCACGGCCTTTTCCCTGGCAAACAAAACTCAGCTTCCCTGCTTCTGGATGGCGGATTGCAGGAGCCACTTGGTACTAACAAACCAGCCCAACTTAGCACTGGTGCCACCTTGTGTCTGGGAACCATCCTGCGTGTCCTGGATTTTCAGAGGCCATCCGGCCACTCCCTGCCATAGGCTTCCAAACACAAACCACGGCCCTTTTCCCTGGCTAAAAAAACTCACCTGCCCCGCTTCTGGATGGCAGATTGCAGGAGCCACTTGGCACTGTCCAACCAGCCCGACTTGGCACTGGTGAAACTTTTGATCTGGGAACCATCCTGCGTATCGTGGATTTTCAGGAGCCAGCAAGTCACTCCCCGCCACAATCACTGAAACTCAAACAACGAACCTTTTCTCTGGCAAACAAAACTCAGCTGCCCTGCCTTTGGATGGCTGATTACAGGAGCCACTTGGTACTATCAAACCAGCCCAAAAGGGCACTGGTGCCACCTTGGGTCTGGGAACAATCCTGCGTATCGTGGATTTTCAGGAGCCAGCCGGCCTCTCCCTGCCACAAGCCCTATAACTCATACCACGGCACTTTTCTCAGGCAAACAAAACTCAGCTGCCCCGCTTCTGGATGGCAGATTGCAGGAGCCACCTGGCACTGTCAAAGGAGCCTGTCATGGCACTGGTGCCACATTGGGTCTGGGAACCATCCTGCGTATCGTGGATTTTCAGGAGCCAGCCGCCCTCTCCCAGCCACAAGCCCTCAAACTCAAACCACGGCCCTTTTCTCTGGCAAACAAAATTCAGCTGCCCTGCTTCTGGATGGTCGATTGCCTGAGCCACTTGGTACTATTAAACCAGCCAACTTGGCACTGGTGCCACCTTAGGCCTGGGAACCATCCTGCGTATCATGGATTTTCAGGAGCCAACCGGCCACTTCCAGCCATAGGCTGCCAAACACAAACCACGGCCTTTTTCCCTGACTAACAAAAGTCAGCTGCCCTGCTTCTGGATGGCCGATTGCAGGAGCCACTTGGTACTATCAAACCAGCCCTCCTTGGCTGGTGCCACCTTCGGTCTGGCAACCATCCTGCGTATCATGGATTTTCAGGAACCAGCCATCCACTCCCAGCCACAAGACCTCAAACTCACCAACGACCATTTTCTCTGGCAAACAAAACTCAGCTGCCCTGCTTTTGGGTGGCGGATTGCAGGAGCCACTTGGTACTATCAAACCAGCCCAACTTGGCACTGGTGCCACCTTGGGTCTGGGAACCATCCTGAGTATCGTGGATTTTCAGGAGCCAGCCGGCCACTCCCAGCCATGGGTTGCCAAACACAAAACACAGCCCTTTTCCCTACCTAAACAAATTCAGATGCCCCTCTTGTGGATGGCAGATTGCAGGAGCCACTTGGTACTATCAAACCAGCCTGACTTGGAACTGGTGCCACCTTGGGTCTGGGAACCATCCTGCGTCTCGTGGATTTTCAGGAGCCAGCCGGCCACTCCCAGCCATAGGCTTCCAAACACATACCACGGCCCATTTCCCTGGCTAACAAATTTAAGACGCCCCTCTTTTGGATGGCAGATTGCAGGAGCCACTTGCCACTGTCCAACCACCCTTACTTGGCACTGGTGCCACCTTTGGTCTGGGAACCATCCTGCGTATCGTGGATTTTCAGGAGCCAGCCGGCCACTCCCAGCCACAAGCCCTATAAGTCATACCACGGTATTTTTATTAGGCAAATAAAACTCAGCTGCCCCACTTCTGGATGGCAGATTGCAGGAGAAACTTGGAACTGTCAAACTACCCCGACTTGGCACTGGTGCCACCTTGGGTCTGGGAACCATCCTGCATATCGTGGATTTTCAGAAGCCAGCCGGCCACTCCCAGCCATAGGCGGCCAAAAATAAAACCACGGCATTTTTCCCTGACTAACAAAAATCAGATGCCTTGCTTCTGGATGGCGGATTGCAGGAGCCACTTGGTACTGTCCAACCAGCCTGACTTGGCACTGGTTCCACCTTGGGTCTGGGAACCATCCTGCGTACCGTGGATTTTCAGGAGCCAGCCGGCCACTCCCAGCGATAGGCTTCCAAACACAAACCACGGCACTTTTCCCTGGCTAACAAGACTCACTTCCCCTGCTTCGGGATGGCAGATTGCAGGAGCCACTTGGCACTGTCAAAGGAACCCGACTTGGCACTGGTGACACCTTGGGTTTGGGAACCCTCCTGCGTATCGTGGATTTTCAGGAGCCAGACGGCCACTCCCAGCCATAGGATTCCAAACACTAACCACGGCCCTTTTCCCTGGCTAACAAAATTCAGATGACTTGCTTCTGGATGGCAGATTGCAGGAGCTACATGGCACTATCAAAGCAGCCAAACTTGGCGCTGGTGCCACCTTGCGTCTTGGAACCATCCTGCGTATCGTGGATTTTCCAGAGCCAGCCGGCCACTCCCAGCCACAAGCCCTCAAACTACGGCAATTTTATCTGGAAAACAAAATTCAGCAGCCCTGCGTATGGAGAGCAGATTACAGGAGCCACTTGTTTCTGTCAAACCGGCACGACTTTGGACTGGTGACACCTTGGGTCTGGGAACCATCCTGCGTATCGTGGATTTTGAGGAGCCAGCAGGCCACTCCCAGCCATAGGCCGCCCAACACAAACAACGGACCTTTTCCCTGGCTAACAAAATTAAGGTGCCCCGATTCCTATGGCAGATTGCACACGACACTTGTCACTGTCAAACCTCTCCGACTTGGAACTGGTGCCACCTTGGGTCTGGGAACCATCCTGCGTATCTTGGATTTTCAGGAGACAGCCGGCCACTCCCAGCCATGGGCTGCCAACCAAAAATCACGGCCCTTTTGACTGCCTAAACAAATTCAGATGCCCCGCTCCTGGATGGCAGATTGCAGGAGCCACTTGGCACTGTCAAAGGAGCCCGACTTGGCAATGGTGCCACCTTGGGTTTGGGAACCATCCTGCGTATCGTGGATTTTCAGGAGCCAGCCGGCCACTCCCAGCCACAAGCCCTCAAACTCAAAACACGGCCCTTTACTCTGGCAAGCAAAACTCACCTGTCCTGCTTCTGGATGGCAGATTGCAGGAGCCACTTTTTACTATCAAACCAGCCTACCTTGGAACTGGTGCCACCTTGGGTCTTGGAACCATCCTGCGTATCGTGGATTTTCAGGAGCCAGCCGGCCACTCCCAGCCACAAGCCCTCAAACTCAAACCACAGCCCTTTTCTCTGGCAAACAAAACTCAGCTTCCCTGTACCTGGATGTCCGATTTCAGGAGCCACTTGGTACTATCAAACCAGCCCAAGTTGGCACTGGTGCCACCTTCGGTCTGGGAACCATCCTGCGTATCGTGGATTTTCAGGAGCCAGCTGGCCACTCCCAGCCATGGGCTGCCAAACACAAAACACGGCCCTTTTCCCTGCCTAAACAAATTCAGATGCCCCGCTTCTGGATGGCAGATTGCAGGAGCCACTTGGCACTGTCAAACCACCCTGACTTGGCACTGGTGCCACCTTGGGTTTGGGAACCATCCTGCGTATCGTGGATTTTCAGGAGCCAGCAGGCCACTCCCAGCCACAAGACCTCAAACTCAATCCACAGCCCTTTTCTCAGGAAACAAAACTCAGTTGCCCTGCTTCTGGATGGCAGATTGCAGGAGCCACTTGATACTATCAAACCAACCCATCTTCGCACTGGTGCCTCCTTGGGTCTGGGAACCATCCTGCGTAACGTGGATTTTTATAGGAGCCAGACGGCCACTCCCAGCCATAGGCTTCTAAACACAAACCACGCCCCATTTCCCTGGCTAACAAAATTAAGATGCCCCTCTTGTGGATGGCAGATTGCAGGAGCCACTTGGCACTGTCCAACCAGCCTGACTTGGCACTTGTGCCACCTTGGGTCTGGGAGCCTTCCTGCGTATCGTGGATTTTCAGGAGCCAGCCGGCCACTCCCAGCCACGAGAACTCAAACTCAAACCACGGCCCTTTTCTCTGGCAAACAAAACTCAGCTGCCCTGCTTATTGATGGCAGATTGCAGGAGCCACTTGGTACTATCAAACCAGCCCAACTTGGCACGGGTGCCACCTTGGGTCTTGGAACCATCCGGCGTATCGTGGATTTTCAGGAGCCAGCCGGCCACTCCCAGCCACAAGCCCTATAATTCATACCCCGGCCCTTTTCTCAGGCAAACAAAACTCAGCTGACCCGCTTCTGGATGGCAGATTTCAGGAGCCACTTGGCACTGTCAAACCACCCTGACTTGGCACTGGTGCCACCTTGGGTTTGGGAACCATCCTGCGTATCGTGGATTTTCAGCAGCCAGCCGGCCACTCCCAGCCACAAGCCCTCAAACTCAATCCACAGCCGTTTTCTCAGGAAACAAAACTCAGTTGCCCTGCTTCTGGATGGCAGATTGCAGGAGCCTCTTGATACTATCAAACCAACCCAACTTCGCACTGGTGCCACCTTGGGTCTGGGAACCATCCTGCGTCTCGTGGATTTTCAGGCGCCAGCCGGCCACTCCCAGCCATAGGCTTCCAAACACATACCACGGCCCATTTCCCTGGCTAACAAATTTAAGACGCCCCTCTTTTGGATGGCAGATTGCAGGAGCCCCTTGCCACTGTCCAACCACCCTTACTTGGCACTGGTGCCACCTTTGGTCTGGGAACCATCCTGCGTATCGTGGATTTTCAGAAGCCAGCCGGCCACTCCCAGCCACAAGCCCTATAAGTCATACCACGGTATTTTTATTAGGCAAATAAAACTCAGCTGCCCCACTTCTGGATGGCAGATTGCAGGAGAAACTTGGAACTGTCAAACTACCCCGACTTGGCACTGGTGCCACCTTGGGTCTAGGAACCATCCTGCATATCGTGGATTTTCAGAAGCCAGCCGGCCACTCCCAGCCATAGGCGGCCAAAAATAAAACCACGGCATTTTTCCCTGACTAACAAAAATCAGATGCCTTGCTTCTGGATGGCGGATTGCAGGAGCCACTTGGTATTGTCCAACCAGCCTGACTTGGCACTGGTTCCACCTTGGGTCTGGGAACCATCCTGCGTACTGTGGATTTTCAGGAGCCAGCCGGCCACTCCCAGCGATAGGCTTCCAAACACAAACCACGGCACTTTTCCCTGGCTAACAAGACTCACTTCCCCTGCTTCGGGATGGCAGATTGCAGGAGCCACTTGGCACTGTCAAAGGAACCCGACTTGGCACTGGTGACACCTTGGGTTTGGGAACCCTCCTGCGTATCGTGGATTTTCAGGAGCCAGACGGCCACTCCCAGCCATAGGATTCCAAACACTAACCACGGCCCTTTTCCCTGGCTAACAAAATTCAGATGACTTGCTTCTGGATGGCAGATTGCAGGAGCTACATGGCACTATCAAAGCAGCCAAACTTGGCGCTGGTGCCACCTTGCGTCTTGGAACCATCCTGCGTATCGTGGATTTTCCAGAGCCAGCCGGCCACTCCCAGCCACAAGCCCTCAAACTACGGCAATTTTATCTGGAAAACAAAATTCAGCAGCCCTGCGTATGGATAGCAGATTACAGGAGCCACTTGTTTCTGTCAAACCGGCACGACTTTGGACTGGTGACACCTTGGGTCTGGGAACCATCCTGCGTATCGTGGATTTTCAGGAGCCAGCCGGCTACTCCCAGCCAAAGGTTGCCAAACACTAAGCACAGCACTTTGCCCTGGCTAAAAAAAATCAGCTTTCCCACCTCTTGATGGCATACTGCAGGAGCCACTTGGCACTATCAAGCAGCCTGACTTGGCATTGGTGACAACTTGAGTCTAGGAACCATCCTGCGTATCGTGAATTTTCAGGAAACAGCCGGCCACTCCCAGCAGCAAGAACTCAAACTCAAACCACGGCCTTTTCCCTGGCAAACAAAACTCAGCTTCCCTGCTTCTGGATGGCGGATTGCAGGAGCCACTTGGTACTAACAAACCAGCCCAACTTGGCACTGGTGCCACCTTGTGTCTGGGAACCATCCTGCGTGTCCTGGATTTTCAGAGGCCATCCGGCCACTCCCTGCCATAGGCTTCCAAACACAAACCACGGCCCTTTTCCCTGGCTAAAAAAACTCACCTGCCCCGCTTCTGGATGGCAGATTGCAGGAGCCACTTGGCACTGTCCAACCAGCCCGACTTGGCACTGGTGAAACTTTTGATCTGGGAACCATCCTGCGTATCGTGGATTTTCAGGAGCCAGCAAGTCACTCCCCGCCACAATCACTGAAACTCAAACAACGAACCTTTTCTCTGGCAAACAAAACTCAGCTGCCCTGCCTTTGGATGGCTGATTACAGGAGCCACTTGGTACTATCAAACCAGCCCAAAAGGGCACTGGTGCCACCTTGGGTCTGGGAACAATCCTGCGTATCGTGGATTTTCAGGAGCCAGCCGGCCTCTCCCTGCCACAAGCCCTATAACTCATACCACGGCACTTTTCTCAGGCAAACAAAACTCAGCTGCCCCGCTTCTGGATGGCAGATTGCAGGAGCCACCTGGCACTGTTAAAGGAGCCTGTCATGGCACTGGTGCCACATTGGGTCTGGGAACCATCCTGCGTATCGTGGATTTTCAGGAGCCAGCCGCCCTCTCCCAGCCACAAGCCCTCAAACTCAAACCACGGCCCTTTTCTCTGGCAAACAAAATTCAGCTGCCCTGCTTCTGGATGGTCGATTGCCTGAGCCACTTGGTACTATTAAACCAGCCAACTTGGCACTGGTGCCACCTTAGGCCTGGGAACCATCCTGCGTATCATGGATTTTCAGGAGCCAACCGGCCACTTCCAGCCATAGGCTGCCAAACACAAACCACGGCCTTTTTCCCTGACTAACAAAAGTCAGCTGCCCTGCTTCTGGATGGCCGATTGCAGGAGCCACTTGGTACTATCAAACCAGCCCTCCTTGGCTGGTGCCACCTTCGGTCTGGCAACCATCCTGCGTATCATGGATTTTCAGGAACCAGCCATCCACTCCCAGCCACAAGACCTCAAACTCACCAACGACCATTTTCTCTGGCAAACAAAACTCAGCTGCCCTGCTTTTGGGTGGCGGATTGCAGGAGCCACTTGGTACTATCAAACCAGCCCAACTTGGCACTGGTGCCACCTTGGGTCTGGGAACCATCCTGAGTATCGTGGATTTTCAGGAGCCAGCCGGCCACTCCCAGCCATGGGTTGCCAAACACAAAACACAGCCCTTTTCCCTACCTAAACAAATTCAGATGCCCCTCTTGTGGATGGCAGATTGCAGGAGCCACTTGGTACTATCAAACCAGCCTGACTTGGAACTGGTGACACCTTGGGTCTGGGAACCATCCTGCGTATCGTGGATTTTCAGAAGCCAGCCGGCCACTCCCAGCCACAAGCCCTATAAGTCATACCACGGTATTTTTATTAGGCAAATAAAACTCAGCTGCCCCACTTCTGGATGGCAGATTGCAGGAGAAACTTGGAACTGTCAAACTACCCCGACTTGGCACTGGTGCCACCTTGGGTCTGGGAACCATCCTGCATATCGTGGATTTTCAGAAGCCAGCCGGCCACTCCCAGCCATAGGCGGCCAAAAATAAAACCACGGCATTTTTCCCTGACTAACAAAATTCAGATGCCTTGCTTCTGGATGGCGGATTGCAGGAGCCACTTGGTACTGTCCAACCAGCCTGACTTGGCACTGGTGCCACCTTGGGTCTGGGAACCATCCTGCGTACCGTGGATTTTCAGGAGCCAGCCGGCCACTCCAAGCGATAGGCTTCCAAACACAAACCACGGCACTTTTCCCTGGCTAACAAGACTCACTTCCCCTGCTTCGGGATGGCAGATTGCAGGAGCCACTTGGCACTGTCAAAGGAACCCGACTTGGCACTGGTGCCACCTTGGGTTTGGGAACCATCCTGCGTATCGTGGATTTTCAGGAGCCAGACGGCCACTCCCAGCCATAGGATTCCAAACACTAACCACGGCCCTTTTCCCTGGCTAACAAAATTCAGATGACTTGCTTCTGGATGGCAGATTGCAGGAGCTACATGGCACTATCAAAGCAGCCAAACTTGGCGCTGGTACCACCTTGCGTCTTGGAACCATCCTGCGTATCGTGGATTTTCCAGAGCCAGCCGGCTACTCCCAGCCACAAGCCCTCAAACTACGGCAATTTTATCTGGAAAACAAAACTCAGCAGCCCTGCGTATGGATAGCAGATTACAGGAGCCACTTGTTTCTGTCAAACCGGCACGACTTTGGACTGGTGACACCTTGGGTCTGGGAACCATCCTGCGTATCGTGGATTTTCAGGAGCCAGCCGGCTACTCCCAGCCAAAGGTTGCCAAACACTAACCACAGCACTTTGCCCTGGCTAAAAAAAATCAGCTTTCCCACCTCTTGATGGCATACTGCAAGAGCCACTTGGCACTATCAAGCAGCCTGACTTGGCATTGGTGACAACTTGGGTCTAGGAACCATCCTGCGTATCGTGAATTTTCAGGAAACAGCCGGCCACTCCCAGCAGCAAGAACTCAAACTCAAACCACGGCCTTTTCCCTGGCAAACAAAACTCAGCTTCCCTGCTTCTGGATGGCGGATTGCAGGAGCCACTTGGTACTAACAAACCAGCCCAACTTGGCACTGGTGCCACCTTGTGTCTGGGAACCATCCTGCGTGTCCTGGATTTTCAGAGGCCATCCGGCCACTCCCTGCCATAGGCTTCCAAACACAAACCACGGCCCTTTTCCCTGGCTAAAAAAACTCACCTGCCCCGCTTCTGGATGGCAGATTGCAGGAGCCACTTGGCACTGTCCAACCAGCCCGACTTGGCACTGGTGAAACTTTTGATCTGGGAACCATCCTGCGTATCGTGGATTTTCAGGAGCCAGCAAGTCACTCCCCGCCACAATCACTGAAACTCAAACAACGAACCTTTTCTCTGGCAAACAAAACTCAGCTGCCCTGCCTTTGGATGGCTGATTACAGGAGCCACTTGGTACTCTCAAACGGATTAACCTTGGCACTGGTGTCACCTTGGGTCTTGGAACCATCCTGCGTATCGTGGATTTTCAGGAGCCAGCCGGCCACTCCCAGCCACAATCACTGAAACTCAAACAACGAACCTTTTCTCTGGCAAACAAAACTCAGCTGCCCTGCCTTTGGATGGCTGATTACAGGAGCCACTTGGTACTATCAAACCAGCCCAAAAGGGCACTGGTGCCACCTTGGGTCTGGGAACAATCCTGCGTATCGTGGATTTTCAGGAGCCAGCCGGCCTCTCCCTGCCACAAGCCCTATAACTCATACCACGGCACTTTTCTCAGGCAAACAAAACTCAGCTGCCCCGCTTCTGGATGGCAGATTGCAGGAGCCACCTGGCACTGTCAAAGGAGCCCGTCATGGCACTGGTGCCACATTGGGTCTGGGAACCATCCTGCGTATCGTGGATTTTCAGCAGCCAGCCGCCCTCTCCCAGCCACAAGCCCTCAAACTCAAACCACGGCCCTTTTCTCTGGCAAACAAAATTCAGCTGCCCTGCTTCTGGATGGCCGATTGCCTGAGCCACTTGGTACTATTAAACCAGCCCAACTTGGCACTGGTGCCACCTTAGGCCTGGGAACCATCCTGCGTATCATGGATTTTCAGGAGCCAACCGGCCACTTCCAGCCATAGGCTGCCAAACACAAACCACGGCCTTTTTCCCTGACTAACAAAAGTCAGCTGCCCTGCTTCTGGATGGCCGATTGCAGGAGCCACTTGGTACTATCAAACCAGCCCTCCTTGGCTGGTGCCACCTTCGGTCTGGGAACCATCCTGCGTATCATGGATTTTCAGGAACCAGCCATCCACTCCCAGCCACAAGACCTCAAACTCACCAACGACCATTTTCTCTGGCAAACAAAACTCAGCTGCCCTGCTTTTGGGTGGCAGATTGCAGGAGCAACTTGGAACTATCAAACCAGCCCAGCATGGCACTGGTGCCACCTTGGGTCTGGGAACCATCCTGCATATCGTGGATTTTCAGGAACCAGCCATCCACTCCCAGCCACAAGACCTCAAACTCAAACCACGGCCTTTTTCCCTGGCTAACAAAATTCAGATGCCTCGCTTCTGGATGGTAGATTGCAGGAGCCACTTGGCACTGTCAAACCGGCCTACCTTGGCAATGGTGCCACCTTGCGTCTTGGAACCATCCTGCGTAACGTCGATTTTCAGGAGCCAGCCGGCCACTCCCGGCCACAAGTCCTATATCTCATACCACGGCCCTTTTCTCAGGCAAACAAAACTCAGCTGCCCCGCTTCTAGATGGCAGATTGCAGGAGCCACTTGGTACTATCAAACCAGACTACTTTGGCATTGGGGCCATTTTGGGTCTTAGGACCATCCTGCGTATCGTGGATTTTCACGAGCCAGCCGGCCACTCCCAGCCACAAGCCATCAAACTCAAACCACGGCCAATTTCCCTGGCAAACAAAACTCAGCTTCCCTGCTTTTGGTTGGCAGATTGCAGGAGCCGCTTGGTGCTATCAAACCAGCCCAAGTTGGCCCTGGTGCCACCTTGGGACTGGGAACCATCATACGTATCATGGATTTTCAGGAGACAGCCGGCCACTCCCAGCCATGGGATGCCAAACACAAAACACAACCCTTTTCCTTGCCTGAACAAATTGATATGCCCGTCTTGTGGATGGCAGATTGCACAAGCTACTTTGTATTATCAAACCAGCCTGACTTGGCACTGGTGCCACCTTCGATCTGGGAACCATCCTGCGTAAAGTGGATTTTCAGGAGCCTGCCGGCCACTCCCAGCCATAGGCTTCCAAACACAAACCACGGCCCATTTCCCTGGCTAAAAAAATTAAGATGCCGCCCTTGTGGATGGCAGATTGCAGGAGCCACTTGGCACTGTCCAACCAGCCTGACTTGGCAGTGGTGCCACCTTTGGTCTGGGAAAGATGCTGCGTAACGTGGATTTTCCGGAGCGAGCCGGCCACTCCCAGCCACAAGCCCTAAAACTACGGCCTTTTTCCCTGGCAAACAAAACTCAGCTGCCTGCTTCTGGATGGCAGATTGTAGGAGCCACTTGGTACTGTCAAACCGGCCTACCTTGGCACTGGTGCCACCTTGGGTCTTGGAACCATCCTGCGTATCGTGGATTTTCAGGAGCCAGCCGGCCACTCCCTGCCACAAGCCCTCAAACTCAAACCAAGGCCCTTTTCCCTGGCAAAAAAAACTCAGCTGCCCTGCTTCTGGATGGCCGATTGCAGGAGCCACTTTGTACTATCAAACCAGCCTACCCTGGAACTGGTGCCACCTTGGGTCTTGGAACCATCCTGCGTATCGTGGATTTTCAGGAGCCAGCCGGCCACTCCCTGCCACAATCCGTCAAACTCAGACCACGGCCCTTTTCCCTGGAAAAAAAAACTCAGCTGCCCGGCTTCTGGATGGCAGACTGCAGGAGCCACTTGGTACTATCAAACCGGCCCAACTTGGCACTGGTGAAACCTTGGGTCTGGGAACCATCCTGCGTATCGTGGATTTTCAGGGGCCAGCCGGCCACTCCCAGCCATAGGCTTCCAAACACACACCTCGGAACTTTTCCCTGGCTAACAAGACTCACTTGCCCTGCTTCTGGATGGCAGATTGCAGGAGCCACTTGGCACTGTCAAATCAGCCCGACTTGGCAGTGGTGACACCTTCGATCAGGGAACCCTCCTGCGTATCGTGGATTTTCAGGAGCCAGCCGGCCACTCCCAGCCACAAGCCCTCAAAATGATACCACGGCCCTTTTCCCTGGCAAACAAAACTCAGTTGCCCCGCTTATGGATGGCTGTTTGCAGGAGCCACTTGGTACTATCAAACCATCCCAACTTGGCACAGGTGCAACCTTCGGTCTGGGAACCACCCTGCGTAACGTGGGTTTTCAAGAGCCAGTCGGCCACTCCCAGCCATAGGCTTTCAAACACAAACCACGGCCTTTTACCCTGGCTAAAAAAATTCAGATGCCTTGCTTCTGTATGGCAGATTGCAGGAGTCACGTGGCACTGTCCAACCAGCCCAACTTGGCACTGGTGCCACCTTCGTTCTGGCAACCATCCTGCGTATCGTGGGTTTTCAAGAGCCAGCCGGTCACTCCCAGCCACAAGCACTCAAACTCAAACCACGGCCCTTTTCTCTGGCAAAAAAAAGTCAGCGTCCATGCTTATGGATGGCAGATTGCAGGAGCCACTTGGTGCTATCAAACCAGCCAGACTTTGCACTGGTGCCACCTTGGGTCTGGGAACCATCCTGCGTATCGTGGATTTTCAGGAGGCAGCCGGCCACTCCAAGCCAAAGGCTGCACAACACAAACCACAGCACTTTTCCCTGGATAACGAAATTCAGATGCCCCGCTTCTGGATGGCAGATTGTAGGAGCAATTTCAAACTGTCCAACCAGCCCAACTTGGCACTGGTGCGACCTTCTGTCTGGACACATCCTGCGTATCGTGGATGTTCAGGAGACAGCCGGCCACTACCAGAAACAAGCCCTCAAACTCAAACCACGGCCCTTTTCTCTGGCAAACAAAACTCAGCCTCCCTGCACCTGGATGGCAGATTGCAGGAGCCACTTGGTACTATCAAACCAGCCTACCTTGGCACTGGTGCCACCTTGGGTCTTGGAACCATCTTGCGTATCGTGGATTTTCAGGTGCCAGCCGGCCACTCCCAGCCATAGGCTGCCAAACACAAACGACGGTACTTTTCCCTGGCTAACAAATTTCAGATGCCCCTCTTCTGGATGGCAGATTGCAGGAGCCACTTGGCACTGTCAAACCAGCCCAACTTGGATCTGGTGACACCTTCGGTCTGGGAACCATCCTGCGTATCGTGGATTTTCAGGAGCCATCCAGCCACTCCCAGCCATGGGCTACCAAACACAAAACACGGCCCTTTTCCCTGGCTAAAAAAACTAAGATGCTCCTCTTGTGGAAGGCAGATTGCAAGAGCTACTTGGCACTAACAAACCAGACCGACTTGGAACAGGTGCCACCTTCGGTCTGTGGACCATCCTGCGTATCGTGGATTTTCCACAGCCAGTCGGCCACTCCAAGCCACAATCACTCAAACTCAAACCACGGCCCTATTCTCTGCCTAGAAAAACCCTGCTGCCCTGTTTATGGATGGCAGATTGCAGGAGCCACTTTGTACTGTCTAACCGGCCTACCTTTGCACTGGTGACACCTTGGGTCTCGGAACCATCCTGCGTATCGTGGATTTTCAGGATCCAGCCGGCCACTCCAGGCCATAGGCTGCCAAACACAAACCACGGCATTTTCCATGGCAAACAAAATTCAGATGCCCCGCTTCTGGATGGCAGATTGCAGGAGCCTCTTCGCACTGTCCAACCAGTCCAACGTGGCACTGGTGCCACCTTCGGTCAGGACACATCCTGCATATCGCGGATTTTCAGGAGCCAGCCGGCCACTCCCAGCCATGGGTGCCAAACACAAACCACGGCACTTTTCCCTGGCAAACAAAATTCAGATGCACTGCTTCTGGATGGCAGATTGCAGCAGCTACTTGGCATTGTCAAACCAGACCGACTTGGCACAGGTGCAATCTTTGGTCTGGTGACCATCCTGCGTATCGTGGATTTTCAGGAGCCAGCCGGCCACTCCCAGCCATAGGCTTCCAAACACAAACCACGGCCTTTTACCCTGGCTAACAAAATTCAGATGCCTTGCTTCTGGATGGCAGATTGCAGGAGTCACGTGGCACAGTCCAACCAGCCCAACTTGGCACTGGTGCCACCTTCGTTCCGGCAACCATCCTGCGTATCGTGGATTTTCCGGAGCCAGCCGGCCACTCCCAGCCACAAGCCCTCAAACTCAAACCACGGCCATTTTCTGTGGCAAAAAAAAACTCAGCGTCCATGCTTATGGATGGCAGATTGCAGGAGCCACTTGGTACTATCAAACCAGCCAGACTTTGCACTGGTGCCACCTTGGGTCTGGGAACCATCCTGCGTATCGTGGATTTTCAGGAGCCAGCCGGCCACTCCCAGCCAAAGGCTGCACAACACAAACCACAGCACTTTTCCCTGGATAACAAAATTCAGATGCCCCGCTTCTGGATGGCAGATTGCAGGAGCAACTTCACACTGTCCAATCAGCCCGACTTGGCACTGGTGCCACCTTCTGTCTGGACACATCCTGCGTATCGTGGATGTTCAGGAGACAGCCGGCCACTACCAGAACAAAGCCCTCAAACTCAAACCACGGCCCTTTTCTCTGGCAAACAAAACTCAGCTTCCCTGCACCTGGATGGCAGATTGCAGGAGCCACTTGGTACTATCAAACCAGCCTACGTGGGCACTGGTGCCACCTTGGGTCTTGGAACCATCTTGCGTATCGTGGATTTTCAGGTGCCAGCCGGCCACTCCCAGCCATAGGCTGCCAAACACAAACGACGGTACTTTTCCCTGGCTAACAAATTTCAGATGCCCCTCTTCTGGATGGCAGATTGCAGGAGCCACTTGGCACTGTCAAACCAGACCGACTTGGCACAGGTGCCACCTTCTGTCTGGACACATCCTGCGTATCGTGGATGTTCAGGAGACAGCCAGCCACTCCCAGCCATGGGCTACCAAACACAAAACACGGCCCTTTTCCCTGGCTAACAAAACTAAGATTCTCCTCTTGCGGATGGCAGATTGTAAGAGCTACTTGACACTGTCCAACCAGACAGACTTGGAACAGGTGCCACCTTCGGTCTGGGGACCATCCTGCGTATCGTGGATTTTCTGGAGCCAGCCAGCCACTCCCAGCCATGGGCTACCAAACACAAATCACGGCCCTTTTCCCAGGCTAAAAAAACTAAGATGCTCCTCTTGTGGATGGCAGATTGCAAGAGCTCCTTGGCACTATCAAACCAGACCGACTTGGAACAGGTGCCACCTTCGGTCTGGGGACCATCCTGCGTATCGTGGATTTTCAGGAGCCAGCCAGCCACTCCAAGCCACAAGCCCTAAAACTCAAACCACGGCACTTTTCCCTGAAAAACAAAACTCAGCTGCCCTGCTTTTGGATGGCAGATTGCAGGAGCCACTTGGCACTGTCAAACCACCCCGACTTGGCACTGGTGCCACCTTAGGTCTGGGAACCATCCTGCGTATCGTGGATTTTCAAGAGCCAGCTGGCCACTCTGAGCCACAAGCCCTCAAACTCAAACCACGTCCGTTTTCTCCGGCAAACAAAATTCAGATGGCCCTCTTGTGGATGGCAGATTGCAGGAGCCACTTGGCACTGTCCAACCACCCTGAATTGGCACTGGTGCAACCTTCAGTCTGGGAACCATCCTGCGTATTGTGGATTTTCAGGAGCCAGCCGCCCACTCCCAGACACAAGCCCTCAAACTCAAACAATGGCCCTTTTCTCTGTCAAACAAAACTCAGCTGCCCTGCTATGGATGGCAGATTGCAGGAGCCACTTGGTACTGTCAAACCGGCCTACCTTGGCACTGGTGCCACCTTGGGTGTAGGAACCATCCTGCATATCGTGGATTTTCAGGAGCCAGCCGGCCACTCCCAGCCAAAAGCTATCACACTGCGGCCCTTTTATCTGGCAAAAAAACCTCAGCTGCCCTACTTCTGGATGGCCGATTGCAGGAGCCACTTGGTACTATCAAACCAGCCTGACTTGGCACTGGTGCCACCTTGGGTCTGGGAACCATCCTGTGTATCGTGGATTTTCAGGAGGCAGCCGGCCACTCCCAGCCATAGGCTGCCAAACACAAACGTCGGTACTTTTCCCTGGCTAACAAATTTCAGATGCCCCTCTTCTGGATGGCAGATTGCAGGAGCCACTTGGCACTCTCAAACCAGCCCAACTTGGATCTGGTGACACCTTCGGTCTGGGAACCATCCTGCGTATCGTGGATTTTCAGGAGCCAGCCAGCCACTCCCAGCCATGGGCTACCAAACACAAAACACGGCCATTTTCCCTGGCTAACAAAACTAAGATGCTCCTCTTGTGGATGGCAGATTGCAAGAGCTACTTGGCACTATCAAACCAGACCGACTTGGAACAGGTTCCACCTTCGGTCTGTGGACCATCCTGCGTATCGTGGATTTTCAAGAGCCAGTCGGCCACTCCAAGCCACAATCACTCAAACTCAAACCACGGCCCTTTTCTCTGGCAAGAAAAACCCTGCTGCCCTGTTTATGGATGGCAGATTGCAGGAGCCACTTTGTACTGTCTAACCGGCCTACCTTTGCACTGGTGACACATTGGGTCTGGGAACCATCCTGCGTATCGTGGATATTCAGGATCCAGCCGGCCACTCCAGGCAATAGGCTGCTAAACACAAACCACGGCCCTTTTCTCTGGCAAAAAAACTCAGCGTCCATGCTTATGGATGGCAGATTGCAGGAGCCACTTGGTGCTATCAAACCAGCCAGACTTTGCACTGGTGCCACCTTGGGTCTGGGAACCATCCTGCGTATCATGGAGTTTCAGGAGCCAGCCGGCCACTCCCAGCCAAAGGCTGCACAACACAAACCACAGCACTTTTCCCTGGATAACAAAATTCCGATGCCCCGCTTCTGGATGGCAGATTGCAGGAGCAACTTCACACTGTCCAACCAGCCCAACTTGGCACTGGTGGCACCTTCTGTCTGGACACATCCTGCGTATCGTTGATGTTCAGGAGACAGCCGGCCACTACCAGAATCAAGACCTCAAACTCAAACCACGGCCCTTTTTTCTGGCAAACAAAACTCAGCCTCCCTGCACCTGGATGGCAGATTGCAGGAGCCACTTCGTACTATCAAACCAGCCTTCCTTGGCACTGGTACCACCTTGGGTCTTGGAACCATCTTGCGTATCGTGGATTTTCAGGTGCCAGCCGGCCACTCCCAGCCATAGGCTGCCAAACACAAACGACGGTACTTTTCCCTGGCTAACAAATTTCAGATGCCCCTCTTCTGGATGGCAGATTGCAGGAGCCACTTGGCACTGTCAAACCAGCCCAACTTGGAACAGGTGCCACCTTCGGTCTGTGGACCATCCTGCATATCGTGGATTTTCAGGAGCCAGCCAGCCACTCCCAGCCATGGGCTACCAAACACAAAACACGGCCCTTGTCCCTGGCTAACAAAACTAAGATTCTCCTCTTGCAGATGGCAGATTGCAAGAGCTACTTGACACTGTCCAACCAGACCGACTTGTAACAGGTGCCACCTTCGGTCTGGGGACCATCGTGCGTATCGTGGATTTTCAGGAGCCAGCCAGCCACTCCCATCCATAGGCTACCAAACACAAAACACGGACCTTTTCCCAGGCTAAAAAAACTAAGATGCTCCTCTTGTGGATGGCAGATTGCAAGAGCTACTTGGCACTATTGAACCAGACCGACTTGTAACAGGTTCCACCTTCGGTCTGGGGACCATCCTGCGTATCGTGGATTTTCAGGAGCCAGCCGCCCACTCCAAGCCACAAGCCCTATAACTCAAACCACGGCACTTTTCCCTGAAAAATAAAACTCAGCTGCCCTGCTTTTGGATGGCAGATTGCAGGAGCCACTTGGCACAGTCAAACCACCCCGACTTGGCACTGGTGCCACCGTAGGTCTGGGAACCATCCTGCGTATCGTGGATTTTCAAGAGCCAGCTGGCCACTCCGAGCCACAAGCCCTCAAACTCAAACCACGTCCGTTTTCTCCGGCAAACAAAATTCAGATGGCCCTCTTGTGGATGGCAGATTGCAGGAGCCACTTGGCACTGTCCAACCACCCTGAATTGGCACTGGTGCAAACTTGGGTCTGGGAACCATCCTGCGTATCGTGGATTTTCAGGATCCAGCCGGCCACACCCAGCCATAGGCTGCCAAACACAAACCACGGCGTTTTTCACTGGCTTACAAAATTCAGATGCCCCACTTCTGGGTGGCAGATTCCAGGAGCCACTTTGCACTGTCTAACCAGGCAACATGGCACTGGTGCCACCTTCGGTCTGGACACATCCTGCGTATCGTGGATTTTCAGCAGCCAGCAGGCCACTCCCCGCCACAAGCCCTCAAACTAAACCACGGCCATTTCCTATGGCAAACAAAACTCAGCTGCCCTGCTTCTGGATTGCAGATTGCAGGAGCCACTTGGCACTGTCCAACCAGCCCAACTTGGCACTGGTGCAACCTTCGGTCTGGGAACCACCCTGCGTATCGTGGGTTTTCAAGAGCCAGTCGGCCACTCCAAGCCAATAGCCCTCAAACTCAAACCACGGCCCTTTTCTCTGGCAAGCAAAACCCAGCTGCCCTGCTTATGTATGACAGATTGCAGGAGCCACTTTGTACTGTCAAACCGGCCTACCTTTGCACTGGTGACACCTTGGGTCTGGGAACCATCCTGCGTATTGTGGATTTTCAGTATCCAGCCGGCCACTCCCGGCCTTAGGCTGCCAAACACAAACCACGGCATTTTCCCTAGCAAACAAAATTCAGATACCCCGCTTCTGGATGGCAGATTGCAGGAGCCACTTCGCAATGCCCAAACATCACAACTTGGCACTGGTGCCACCTTCGGTCTGGACACATCCTGCGTATCGTGGATTTTCAGGAGCCAGCCGGGCACTCACAGCCATGGGTTCCAAACACAAACCACGGCACTTTTCCCTGGCTAACAAAATTCAGATGCCCTGCTTATGGATGGCAGATTGCAGGAGCTACTTGGCATTGTCAAACCAGACCGACTTGGCACAGGTGCAATCTTAGGTCTGGTGACCATCATGCGTATCGTGGATTTTCAGGAGCAAGCCGGCCACTCCCAGCCACAAGCCCTAAAACTCAAAACACGGCCCTTTTCTCTGGAAAGAAAATTCAGCTGCCCTGCTTCTGGAAGTCAGATTGCAGGAGTCACGTGGCACTGTCCAACCAGCTCAACTTGGCACTGGTGCCACCATCGTTCTGGCAACCATCCTGCGTATCGCGGATTTTCCGGAGCCAGCCGGCCACTCCCAGCCAAAAGCCCTCAAACTCAAACCACGGCCCTTTTCTCTGGCAAAAGAAACACAGTTGCCATTCTTATGGATGGCAGATTACAGGAGCCACTTGGTGCTATCAAACCAGCCAGACTTTGCACTGGTGCCACCTTGGGTGTGGGAACCATCCTGCGTATCGTGGATTTTCAGGAGCCAGCCGGCCACTCCCAGCCAAAGTCGGCACAACACAAACCACAGCACTTTTCCCTGGCTAAAAAAATTCAGATGGCCCGCTTCTGGATGGCAGATTGCAGGAGCCACTTGGTACTATCAAAACAGCCTACCTTCGCACTGGTGCCACCTTGTGTCTTGGAACCATCTTGCGTATCGTGGATTTTCAGGATCCAGCCGGCCAGTCCCAGCCATAGGCTGCCAAACACAAACGACGGTACTTTTCCCTGGCTAACAAATTTCAGATGCCCCTCTTCTGGATGGCAGATTGCAGGAGCCACATGATACTGTCAAACCAGCCCGACTTGGATCTGGTGACATCTTCGGTCTGGGAACCATCCTGCGTATCGTGGATTTTCAGGAGCCAGCCGGCCACTCCCAGCCATGGGCTACAAAACACAAAACACGGCCCTTTTCCCTGGCTAACAAAACTAAGATGCTCCTCTAGTGGATGGCAGATTGCAGGAGCCACATGATACTGTCAAACCAGACCGACTTGGAACATGTGCCACCTTCGGTCTGGGGACCATCCTGCGTATCGTGGATTTTCAGGAGCCAGCCGGCCACTTCCAGCCATGGGCTACCAAACACAAAACACGGCCCTTTCCCCTGGCTAACAAAACTAAGATTCTCTTCTTGTGGATGGCAGATTGCAAGAGCTACTTGGCACTGTCCAACCAGACGGACTTGGAACAGGTGCCACCTTCGGTCTGGGGACCATCCTGCGATCGTGAATTTTCAGGAGCCAGCCGGCCACACCAAGCCACAAGCCCTCAAACTCAAACCACGGCCCTTTGCCCGGACAAACAAAACTCAGCTGCCCTGCTTCTGGATGGCAGATTGCAGGAGCCACTTGGCACTGTCAAACCACACCGACTTGGCACTGGTGCAACCTTAGGTCTGGGAATCATCCAGCGTATCGTGGATTTTCAGGAGCCAGCCGGCCACTCCCAGACACAAGCCCTCAAACCCAAGACATGGCCCTTTTCTCTGGCAAACAAAACTCAGCTGCCCTGCTATGGATGGCATAATGCAGGAGCCACTTTGTACTGTCAAACCGGCCTACCTTGGCACTGGTGCCACCTTGGGTCTAGGAACCATCCTGCGTATTGTGGATTTTCAGGAGCCAGCCGGCCACTCCCAGCCACAAGCCCTCAAACTCAAACAACGACCCTTTTCTCAGGCAAACAAAACTCAGCTGCCCTGCTTTTGGATGGCCGATTGCAGGAGCCACTTGGTACTATCAAACCAGCCCAACATGGCAGTGGTGCCACCTTGGGTCTGGGAACCATCCTGCGTATCGTGGATTTTCAGGAGCCAGCCGGCCACTCCCAGCCATAAGCGCTCACACTCAAACCACGGCCCTTTTCTCTGGCATGCAAAACTCAGCAGCCCTGCTTATGGATGGCAGATTGCAGGAGCCACTTTGTAGTATCAAACCAGCCCAAGTTGGCACTGGTGCCACCTTGGGTCTTGAAACCATCCTGCGTATCGTAGATTTTCAGGAGCCAGCCAGCCACTCCCAGCCACAAGCCCTATAACTCATACCACAGCCCTTTCCTCAGGCAAACAAAACTCAGCTGCCCCGCTTCTCAATGGCAAATTGCAGGAGACACTTGGCACTGTCAAACCACCCCGACTTGGCACTGGATCCACTTTGATTCAGGGAACCATCCTGCGTATCGTGGATTTTCAGGAGCCAGCCGTCCACTCCCAGCCACAAGCCCTCAAATTCAAACCAGGGCCCTTTACTCTGGCAAGCAAAACTCACCTGCCCTGCTTATGGATGGCAGATTGCAGGAGCCATTTTGTACTATCAAACCAGCCCAACAGGGCACTGGTGCCACCTTGGGTCTAGGAACCGTCCTGCGTATCGTGGATTTTCAGGTGCCAGTCGGCCACTCCGAGCCACAGGCTGGCAAAAAAAAACCACAACCCTTTTCCATGGCTAAAAAAATTCAGATGCCTTGCTTCTGGTCGGCAGATTGCAGGAGCCTCTCTGCACTGTCCAACCAGCCCCACTTGGAACTGCTGCGACCTTGGGTCTGGGAACAATCCTGCGTATCGAGGATTTTCCGCAGCCAGCCGGCCACTCCCAGCCACAAGCCCTCAAACGACGGCCCTTTTATCTGGCAAACAAAACTCACCTACCCTGCTTCTGGATGGCCGATTGCAGGAGCCACTTGGTACTATCAAACGAGCCTGACTTGGCACTGGTGCCACCTTGGGTCTGGGAACCATCCTGCGTATCGTGGATTTTAAGGAGCCAGCCGGCCACAAACAGCCATAGGCTGCCAAACAAAAACGACGGTACTTTTCCCTGGCTAACAAATTTCAAATGCCCCTCTTATGGATGGCAGATTGCAGGAGCCACTTGGTACTGTCAAACCAGCCCGACTTGGATCTGGTGACACCTTCGGTCTGGGAACCATCCTGCGTATCGTGGATTTTCAGGAGCCAGCCAGCCACTCCCAGCCATGGGCTACCAAACACAAAACACGGCCCTTTTCCCTGGCTAACAAAACTAAGATGATCCTCTTGTGGATGGCAGATTGCAAGAGCTACTTGGGACTGTCCAACCAGACCGACTTGGATCTGGTGACACCTTCGGTCTGGGTACCATCCTGCGTATCCTGGATTTTCAGGAGCCAGCCAGCCACTCCCAGCCATGGGCTACCAAACACAAAACACGGCCCTTTTCCCAGGCTAACAAAACTAAGATACTCCTCTTGTGGATGGCAAATTGCAAGAGCTACTTGGCACTATCAAACCAGTCCGACTTGTAACAGGTGCCACCTTCGGTCTGGGGACTATCCTGCGTAACGTGGATTTTCAGGAGCCAGCCGGCCACTCCCAGCCACAAGCCCTCAAAATCAAACCACGGCCCTTATCTCTGGCAAACAAAACTCAGCTGCCCTGCTTCTGGATGGCAGATTGCAGGAGCCACTTGGCACTGTCAAACCACCCCGACTTGGCACTCGTGCCACCTTAGGCCTGGGAACCATCCTGCGTATCCTGGATTTTCAAGAGCCAGCCGGCCACTCCGAGCCAAAAGCCCTCAAACTCAAACCACAGCCCTTTTCCCTGGCTAACAAAATTCAGATGCCCCTCTTGTGGATGGCAGATTGCAGGAGCCACTTGGCACTGTCCAAACACCCTGACTTGGCACTGGTGCAACCTTCGGTCTGGGAACCATCCTGCGTATCGTGGATTTTCAGGAGCCAACCGGCCACTCCCAGACACAAGCCCTCGAACTAAAACCATGGCCCTTTTCTCTGCAAAAAAAACTCAGCTGCCCTACTATGGATGGCAGATTGCAGGAGCCACTTTGTATTGTCAAACCGGCCTACCTTGGCACTGGTTCCACCTTGGGTCTAGGAACCATCCTGCGTATCGTGGATTTTCAGGAGCCAGCCGGCCACTCCCAGCCACAAGCCCTCAAACTCAAACAACGACCCTTTTCTCTGGAAAACAAAACTCAGCTGCCCTGCTTTTCGATGGCCGATTGCAGGAGCCACTTTGTACTATCAAACCAGCCCAACATGGCAGTGGTAACACCTTCGGTCTCGGAACAATCATGCGTATGGTGGATTTTCCTGAGCCAGCCGGCCACTCCCAGCCATAGGCTGCCAAAAAAAAACCACAGCCCTTTTCTCTGGCAAACAAAACTCTGCTTCCCTGCACCTGGATGGCAAATTGCAGGAGCCACTTGGCACTGTCCAACCAGACCGACTTAGAAATGGTGACACCTTGGGTCTTGGAACCATCCTGCGTATCGTGGGTTTTCAGGAGACAGCCGGCAACTCCCAGCCATGGGCTGCCGAACACAAAACACGGCCCTTTTCCCTGCCTAAATAAACTCAGATGCCCCACTTCTGCTTGGCAGATTGCACGAGCCACTTCGCACTGCCAAACCAGCCCGACTTGGCACTGGTGACACCTTGGTCTGGGAACCATCCTGTGTATCGTGGATTTTCAGGAGCCAGCCGGGCACGCCCAGCCACAAAACCTCAACTCAAACCACGGCCCTTTTCTCTGGCATGCAAAACTCAGCTGCCCTGCTTCTGGATGGCCGATTGCAGGAGCCACTTGGTACTATCAAACCAGCCAGACTTGGCACTGCTGCCACCTTGGGTCTTGGAACCATCCTGCATATCGCGGATTTTCAGGAGCCAGACGGCCACCCCCAGCCACAAGCCCTCTAACTCAAACCACAGCCCTTTTAACTGGCAAAGAAAACTCAGCTGCCCTGCTTCTGGATGGCCGATTCCAGGGGCTACTTGGCACTGTCAAACCAGCCATACTTGGCACTGGTGCCACTTTGGTTCTGGGAACCATCCTGCGTATCGTGGATTTTCAGGAGCCAGCCGGCCACTTCATGCCATAGGCTGCCAAACTCAAACCACTGCACTTTTTACCTGGCTCACACAATTCAGATTCCCCGCTTCTGGATGGCAGATTGTAGGAGCCACTTGGCACTGTCAAAGGAGCCCGACTTGGCACTGGTGCCACATTGGGTTTGGGAACCATCCTGCGTATCGTGGATTTTCAGGAGCCAGCCGGCCACTCCCAACCATAGGCAGCTAAACACAATCCACGGCACATTTCCCTGGCAAACAAAATGCAGATGACCCAATTCTGGATGGCAGATTGCAGGAGCTACATGGCACTCTCAAAGCAGCCCAACTTGGCACTGGTGCAACCTTGGGTCTGGGAACCATCCTGCGTATCGTGGATTTTCAGGGGCCAGCCGGCCACTCACAGCCATAGGCTGCCAAACAAAAACGACGGTACTTTTCCCTGGCTAACAAATTTCAAATGCCCCTCTTCTGGATGGCAGATTGCAGGAGCCACTTGGTACTGTCAAACCAGCCCGACTTGGATCTGGTGACAGTTTCGGTCTGGGAACCATCCTGCGTATCGTGGATTTTCAGGAGCCATCCGGCCACTCCCAGCCACAAGCCCTATAACTCATACCACAGCCCTTTCCTCAGGAAAACAAAACTCACTGCCCCGGTTCTCAATGGCAAATTGCAGGAGACACTTGGCACTGTCAAACCACCCCGACTTGGAACTGGTGCCACTTTGAGTCTGGGAACCATCCTGCGTATCGTGGATTTTCAGGAGCCAGCCGGCCACTCCCAGCCACAAGCCCTCAATTTCACACCAGGGCCCTTTACTCTGGCAAGCAAAACTCAGCTGCCATGCCTATGGATGGCAGATTGCAGGAGCCATTTGGTACTATCAAACCAGCACAGCAGGGCACTTGTGCCAACTTGGGTCTAGGAACCGTCCTGCGAATCGTGGATTTTCAGGTGCCAGCCGGCCTCTCCCAGCCACAAGCCCTCAAACTCAAACCACAGCCATTTTCTCTGGCAAACAAAACTCAGCTGCCCTGCTTCTAGATGGCCGATTGCAGGAGCCACATGGCACTGTCCAACCAGCCCAACTTGGCACTGGTGCCACATTGGGTCTGGGAACCATCCTGCGTATCGTGGATTTTCAGGAGCCAGCCGGCCACTCCCAGCCACAGACTGCCAAACACAAACCACGGCCTTTTTCCCTGACAAACAAAATTCAGATGCCCCGCTTCTGGATGGCAGATTGCAGGCGCCACTTGGCTCTATCAAACCAGCCCAACAGGGCACTTGTGCCACCTTGGGTCTGGGAACCATCCTGCGTATGGTGTATTTTCCTGAGGCAGCTGGCCACTCCCAGCCATAGGCTGCCAAAAATAAACCACGGACCTTTTCCCTGGCTAACAAAATTCAGATGCCCCGCTTCTGGATTGCAGATTGCAGGACCCTCTCTGCACTGTCCAACCAGCCCAACTTGGAACTGCTGCGACCTTGGGTCTGGGAACAATCCTGCGTATCGAGGATTTTCCGGAGCCAGCTGGCCACTCCCAACCACAAGCCCTCAAACGACGGCCCTTTTATCTGGCAAACAAAACTCAGCTGCCCTGCTTCTGGATGGCCGATTGCAGGAGACACATGGTACTATCAAACCAGCCTGACTTGGCACTGGTGCCACATTGGGTCTGGGAACCATCCTGTGTATCGTGGATTTTCAGGAGGCAGCCGGCCACTCAAAGCCTTAGGCTGAAAAACACAAACCACAGCCTTTTTCCCTGACTAACAGAATTCAGATGCTTCGCTTCTGGATGGCAGATTAGAGGAGCCACTTGGTACTGTCAAACCAGCCCAACTTTGAAATGGTGATACCTTGGGTCTTGGAACCATCCTGCGTATCGTGGATTTTCAGGTGCCACCCGGACACTCCCAGCCACAAGCCCTATAACTCATACCACAGAACTTTTCTCTGGAAAACCAAACTCTGCTGCGCCGCTTCTGGATGGCAGATTGCAGGAGCCACATGGCACTGTCCAGCCACCCCAACTTGGCACTGGTGCCACCTTGGGTCTGGGAACCACCCTGCGTATCGTGGGTTTTCAAGAGCCAGCCGGCCACTCCAAGCCACAATCACTCAAACTCAAACCACGGCCCCTTTTCTCTACAAAAAAAACCCAGCTGCCCTGCTTATGGATGGCAGATTGCAGGAGCCACTTGGTGCTGTCAAACCGGCCTACCTTTGCACTGGTGCCACCTTGGGTCTTGGAACCATCTTGGGTATGGTGGATTTTCCTGAGCCAGCCGGCCACTCCCAGCCATAGTCTGCCAAAAACAAACCACGGCGCTTTTCCGTGGCTAACAAAATTCAGATGCCTTGCTTCTGGATGGCAGATTGCACACGCCACTTGGCACTGTCAAACCAGTCATTCTTGGAACTGGTGCCACCTTGGGTCTGGGAACCATCCTGCATATCGTCGATGTTCAGGAGCCAGCCGGACACTCCCAGCCATAGGCTTCCAAACACAAACCACGGCCCTTTTCCCTGGCTAAAAAAATTCAGATGCCCCGCTTCTGGATGGCCGATTGCAGGAGCCACTTGACACTGTCAAACCAGCCCAACTTGCAACTGGCGACACCTTGGGTGTGGGAACCATCCTGCGTATCGTGGATTTTCAGGAGCCAGCCGGCCACTCCCAGCCAGAGGCTGCCAAACACAAACCTCGGCAATTTTTTCCCTGGCTTACAAAATTCAGATGCCCCGCTACTGGATGGCCGATTGCAGGAGCCACTTGGTACTATCAAACCAGCCTACCTTGGCACTGGTGCCACCTTGGGTCTTGGAACCATCCTGCGTATCGTGGATTTTCAGGAGCCCGCCGGCCACTCCCAGCAATGGGCTGCCAATCACAAACCACGGCGCTTTATCCTGCCTAAAAAAATTCAGATGCCCCACTTCTGCTTGGCAGATTGCAGGAGCCTCTTCGCACAGTCAAACCAGCCCGACTTGGCACTGGTGACCCCTTGGTCTGGGAACCATCCTGTGTATAGTGGATTTTCAGGTGCCAGCCGGGCACTCCCAGCCACAAGCACTCAAACTCAAACCATGGCCCTTTTCACTGGCAAAGAAAACTCAGCTGCCCTGTTTCTGGATGGCCGATTCCAGGGGCTACTTGGCACTGTCATACCAGCCCAACTTGGCACTGGTGCCACCTTGGGTCTGGGAACCATCCTGCGTATCGTGGATTTTCAGGAGCCAGCCGGCCACTCCAAGCCATAGGCTGCCAAACTCAAACCACTGCACTTTTTCCCTGGCTCACAAAATTCAGATGCCCCGCTTCTGGATGGCAGATTGCAGGAGCCACTTGGCACTGTCAAACCAGCCAAAGTTGGAACTGGCGACACCTTGGGTGTGGGAACCATCCTGCGTATCGTGGATTTTCAGGAGCCAGCCGGCCACTCCCAGCCACAAGCCCTATAACTCAAACGACGGCCCTCTTCTCTGGTAAACAAAACTCAGCTGCCCTGCTTATGGATAACAGATTGCAGGAGCCACTTGGTCCTGTCAAACCGGCCTACATTGGCACTTGTGCCACCTTGGGTCTTGGAACCATCCTCCGTATCGTGGATTTTCAGGAGCCAGCGGGCCACTCCCAGCCACAAAAACTCAAACTCAAACCACGGCAATTTTCTGTTATGCAAAACTCAGCTGCCCTGCTTCTGAATGGCCGATTGCAGGAGCTACTTTGTACTATCAAATCAGCCCTAGTTGGCACAGGTGCCACCGTGTGTCTGGAAACCATCCTGCATATCTTGGATTTTCAGGAGCCCGGCGGCAACTCCAAGCCAGAGGCTGCCAAACAAAAACCACGGCTTTTTTTCCTGGCTATCAAAATTCAGATCCCCCGCTTCTGGATGGCATATTGCAGGAGTCTCATGACACTGTCAAACCAGCCCGACTTGGAACTGGTGACACCTTGGGTCTGGGAACCATCCTGCGTATCGTGGATTTTCAGGAGCCAGCCGGCATCTCCAAGCCATAGGCTGCCAAACACAAACCACGGACTTTTTCCCTGACTAACAAAATTGAGATGCCCGGCTTGTGGATTGCAGATTACAGGAGCCACTTGGTACTATCAAACCGGCATACCTTGGCCCTGGTGACACCTTGGGTCTGCGAACCATACTGCGTATCGTGGATTTTCAGGAGCGAGCCGGCCACTCCAAGCCATAGGATTCCAAACACAAACCACGGCCCTTTTCCCTGGCTAATACAACTCAGCTGCCCTGCATATGGATGGCAGATTGCAGGAGCCACTTGGTATTATCAAACCAGCCCAAATTGGCACTGGTGCCACCTTGAGTCTTGGAACCATCCGGAGAGAGTCACAGCCTCGGCAAGGTGAAGAAGGAAGCTGCACAACACTGGGATTGTGTGCGCAGCTTGCCAAGTGATAGAAAAAAGTACCTTAACACTCTCCTCACTTTTCCAAACACATGAACATTCGATTGGAAGCTGTTTTAGACAACATTTTTTTTCTTCCTGCCAATCACTTGGCACACCTCCGTGCAAGGTCTAGAACACGATGGGAGATGTTTTTTGTGCTGGCACAGTTTTTACGTGCCAGACATAGTAGAAAAGCTTTGTGCTAAGACGTAGCCTGCAAAAGACGCTAACGACGAAGGTAAGGTTATCTCCGGAGCTAAGCGCCGCTCCCGGGCGTCTTTCGGCAGAAGCCACGCTAAGGAGAGCACAGTGAGCGGCACAATCGTCTCTGCGCGAAGAAGCCGCTTCTTCAAGTCAGGGAGCCGGAGAGAGTCACAGCCTCGGCAAGGTGAAGAAGGAAGCTGCACAAACTGGGATTGTGTGCGCAGCTTGCCAAGTGATAGAAAACAGTACCTTAGCACTCTCCTCACTTTTCCAATCACATGAACATTCGATTGGAAGCTGTTTTGGACAACTTTTCTTTTCTTCCTGCCAATCACTTGGCACACCTCCGTGCAAGGTCTAGAACACTATGGGAGATGTTTTTTGTGCTGGCACAGTTTTTACGTGCCAGACATAGTAGAAAAGCTTTGTGCTAAGACGTAGACTAGAAAAGACGCTAACGACGAAGGTAAGGTTCTCTCCGGAGCTTATCGCCGCTCCCGGGCGTCTTTCGGCAGAAGCCGCGCTAAGGAGAGCACTGTGAGAGGCACAATCTTGTTTGCGCGAAGAAGCCGCTTCTTTGCCTCAGGGAGCCGGAGAGAGTCGCAGCCTCTGCAAGGTGAAAAAGGAAGCTGCTCAACACTGGGATTGTGTGCGCAGCTTGCCAAGTGATAGAAAACAGTACCTTAGCACTCTCCTCACTTTTCCAATCACATGAACATTCGATTGGAAGCTGTTTTGGACAACTTTTCTTCTCTTCCTGCCAATCACTTGGCACACCTCCGTGCAAGGTCTAGAACACGATGGGAGATGTTTTTTGTGCTGGCACAGTTTTTACGTGCCAGACATAGTAGAAAAGCTTTGTGCTAAGACGTAGACTACAAAAGACGCTAACGACGAAGGTAAGGTTCTCTCCGGAACTAAGCGCCGCTCCCGGGCGTTTTTCGGCAGAAGCCGCGCTAAGGAGGGCACTGTGAGCGACACAATCTTGTTTGCGCGAAGAAGCCGCTTCTTCGCCTCAGGGAGCCGGAGAGAGTCGCAGCCTCGGCAAGGTGAAGAAGGAAGCTGCACAACACTGGGATTGTTTGCGCAGCTTGCCAAGTGATAGAAAACAGTACCTTAACACTCTCCTCACTTTTCCAATCACATGAACATTCGATTGGAAGCTGTTTTGGACAACTTTGCTTTTCTTCCTGCCAATCACTTGGCACACCTCCGTGCAAGGTCTAGAACACGATGGGAGATGTTTTTTGTGCTGGCACAGTTTTTTATGTGCCAGACATAGTAGAAAAGCTTTGTGCTAAGACGTAGCCTGCAAAAGACGCTAACGACGAAGGTAAGGTTCTCTCCGGAGCTAAGCGCCGCTCCCGGGCGTCTTTTGGCAGAAGCCGCGCTAAGGAGAGCACTGTGAGCGGCACAATCGTCTTTGCGCGAAGAAGCCGCTTCTTCGCCTCAGGGAGCCGGAGAGAGTCGCAGCCTCGGCAAGGTGAAGAAGGAAGCTGCACAAGACTGGGATTGTGGCGCAGCTTGCCAAGTGATAGAAAACAGTACCTTAGCACTCTCCTCACTTTTCCAATCACATGAACATTCGATTGGAAGCTGGTTTGGACAACTTTTCTTTTCTTCCTGCTAAACACTTGGCACACCTCCGTGCAAGGTCTAGAACACGATGGGAGATATATTTTGTGCTGGCACAGTTTTTACGTGCCAGACATATTAGAAAAGCTTTGTGCTAAGACGTAGACTACAAAAGACGCTAACGACGAATGTAAGGTTCTCTCCGGAGCTAAGCGCCGCTCCCGGGCGTCTTTCGGCGGAAGCCGCGCTAAGGAGAGCACTGTGAGCGGCACAATCGTCTTTGCGCGAAGAAGCCGCTTCTTCGCCTCAGGGAGCCGGAGAGAGTCGACGCCTCTGCAAGGTGAAGAAGGAAGCTGCACAACACTGGGATTGTGTGCGCAGCTTGCCAAGTGATAGAAAACAGTACCTTAGCACTCTCCTCACTTTTCCAATCACATGAACATTCGATTGGAAGCTGTTTTGGACAACTTTTCTTTTCTTCCTCCCAATCACTTGGCACACCTCCGTGCAACGTCTAGAACACGATGGGAGATGTTTTTAGTGCTGGCACAGTTTTTACGTGCCAGACATAGTAGAAAAGCTTTGTGCTAAGACGTAGACTAGAAAAGACGCTAACGACGAAGGTAAGGTTCTCTCCGGAGCTAAGCGCCGCTCCCGGGCGTCTTTCGGCAGAAGCCGCGCTAAGGAGAGCACTGTGAGCGGCACAATCGTCTTTGCGCGAAGAAGCCGCTTTTTCGCCTCAGGCAGCCGGAGAGAGTCGCAGCCTCGGCAAGGTGAAGAAGGAAGCTGCACAACACTGGGATTGTGTGCGCAGCTTGCCAAGTGATAGAAAACAGTACCTTAGCACTCTCCTCACTTTTCCAATCACATGAACATTCGATTGGAAGCTGTTTTGGACAACTTTTCTTTTCTTCCTCCCAAACACTTGGCACACCTCCGTGCAACGTCTAGAACACGATGGGAGATGTTTTCTGTGCTGGCACAGTTTTTACGTGCCAGACATAATAGAAAAGCTTTGTGCTAAGACGTAGACTAGAAAAGACGCTAACGACGAAGGTAAGGTTCTCTCCGGAGCTAAGCGCCGCTCCCGGGCGTCTTTTGGCTGAAGCCGCGCTAAGCAGAGCACTGTGAGCGGCACAATCGTCTTTGCGCGAAGAAGCCGCTTCTTCGCCTCAGGGAGCCGGAGAGAGTCGCAGCCTCGGCAAGGTGAAGAAGGAAGCTGCACAAGACTGGGATTGTGGCGCAGCTTGCCAAGTGATAGAAAACAGTACCTTAGCACTCTCCTCACTTTTCCAATCACATGAACATTCGATTGGAAGCTGTTTTGGACAACTTTTCTTTTCTTCCTGCCAATCACTTGGCACACCTCCGTGCAAGGTCTAGAACACGATGGGAGATGTTTTTTGTGCTGGCACAGTTTTTACGTGCCAGACATAGTAGAATTGTTTGTGCTAAGACGTAGACTAGAAAAGACGCTAACGACGAAGGTAAGGTTCTCTCCGGAGCTTATCGCTGCTCCCGGGCGTCTTTCGGCAGAAGCCGCGCTAAGGAGAGCAGTGTGAGCGGCACAATCGTCTTTGCGCGAAGAAGCCGCTTCTTCGCCTCAGGGAGCCGGAGAGAGTCACAGCCTCGGCAAGGTGAAGAAGGAAGCTGCACAACACTGGGATTGTGTGCGCAGCTTGCCAAGTGATAGAAAACAGTACCTTAGCACTCTCCTCACTTTTCCAATCACATGAACATTCGATTGGAAGCTGGTTTGGACAACTTTTCTTTTCTTCCTGCCAAACACTTGGCACACCTCCGTGCAAGGTCTAGAACACGATGGGAGATGTTTTTTGTGCTGGCACAGTTTTTACGTGCCAGACATAGTAGAAAAGATTTGTGTTAGTACGTAGCCTGCAAAAGACGCTAACGACGAAGGTAAGGTTCTCTCCGGAGCTAAGCTCCGCACCCGGGCGTCTTTCGGCAGAAGCCGCGCTACGGAGAGCACTGTGAGCGGCACAATCGTCTTTGCGCGAAGAAGCCGCTTCTTCGCCTCAGGGAGCTGGAGAGTGTCGCAGCCTCGGCAAGTTGAAGAAGGAAGCTGCACAACACTGGGATTGTGTGCGCAGCTTGCCAAGTGATAGAAAACAGTACCTTAGCACTCTCCTCACTTTTCCAATCACATGAACATTCGATTGGAAGCTGTTTTGGACAACTTTTCTTTTCTTCCTGCCAATCAGTTGGCACACCTCCGTGCAACGTCTAGAACACGATGGGAGATGTATTTTGTGCTGGCACAGTTTTTACGTGCCAGACATAGTTGAAAAGCTTTGTGCTAAGACGTAGACTACAAAAGACGCTAACGACGAATGTAAGGTTCTCTCCGGAGCTAAGCGCCGCTCCCGGGCGTCTTTCGGCGGAAGCCGCGCTAAGGAGAGCACTGTGAGCGGCACAATCGTCTTTGCGCGAAGAAGCCGCTTCTTCGCCTCAGGGAGCCGGAGAGAGTCGCAGCCTCGGCAAGGTGAAGAAGGAGGCTGCACAAGACTGGGATTGTGGCGCAGCTTGCCAAGTGATAGAAAACAGTACCTTAGCACTCTCCTCACTTTTCCAATCACATGAACATTCGATTGGAAGCTGTTTTGGACAACTTTTCTTTTCTTCCTGCCAATCACTTGGCACACCTCCGTGCAAGGTCTAGAACACGATGGGAGATGTTTTTTGTTCTGGCACAGTTTTTACGTGCCAGACATAGTAGAAATGTTTGTGCTAAGACGTAGACTAGAAAAGACGCTAACGACGAAGGTAAGGTTCTCTCCGGAGCTTATCGCTGCTCCCGGGCGTCTTTCGGCAGAAGCCGCGCTAAGGAGAGCAGTGTGAGCGGCACAATCGTCTTTGCGCGAAGAAGCCGCTTCTTCGCCTCAGGGAGCCGGAGAGAGTCGCAGCCTCGGCAAGGTGAAGAAGGAAGCTGCACAACACTGGGATTGTGTGCGCAGCTTGCCAAGTGATAGAAAACAGTACCTTAGCACTCTCCTCACTTTTCCAATCACATGAACATTCGATTGGAAGCTGGTTTGGACAACTTTTCTTTTCTTCCTGCCAATCACTTGGCACACCTCCGTGCAACGTCTAGAACACGATGGGAGATGTTTTTTGTGCTGGCACAGTTTTTACGTGCCAGACATATTAGAAAAGCTTTGTGCTAAGACGTAGACTAGAAAAGACGCTAACGACGAAGGTAAGGTTCTCTCCGGAGCTAAGCGCCGCTCCCGGGCGTCTTTCGGCAGAAGCCGCGCTAAGGAGAGCACTGTGAGCGGCACAATCGTCTTTGCGCGAAGAAGCCGCTTTTTCGCCTCAGGCAGCCGGAGAGAGTCGCAGCCTCGGCAAGGTGAAGAAGGAAGCTGCACAACACTGGGATTGTGTGCGCAGCTTGCCAAGTGATAGAAAACAGTACCTTAGCACTCTCCTCACTTTTCCAATCACATGAACATTCGATTGGAAGCTGTTTTGGACAACTTTTCTTTTCTTCCTCCCAAACACTTGGCACACCTCCGTGCAACGTCTAGAACACGATGGGAGATGTTTTCTGTGCTGGCACAGTTTTTACGTGCCAGACATAGTAGAAAAGCTTTGTGCTAAGACGTAGACTAGAAAAGACGCTAACGACGAAGGTAAGGTTCTCTCCTAGGCTAAGCGCCGCTCCCGGGCGTCTTTTGGCTGAAGCCGCGCTAAGCAGAGCACTGTGAGCGGCACAATCGTCTTTGCGCGAAGAAGCCGCTTCTTCGCCTCAGGGAGCCGGAGAGAGTCGCAGCCTCGGCAAGGTGAAGAAGGAAGCTGCACAAGACTGGGATTGTGGCGCAGCTTGCCAAGTGATAGAAAACAGTACCTTAGCACTCTCCTCACTTTTCCAATCACATGAACATTCGATTGGAAGCTGTTTTGGACAACTTTTCTTTTCTTCCTGCCAATCACTTGGCACACATCTGTGCAAGGTCTAGAATATGATGGGAGATGTTTTTTGTGCTGGCACAGTTTTTACGTGCCAGACATAGTAGAAATGTTTGTGCTAAGACGTAGACTAGAAAAGACGCTAACGACGAAGGTAAGGTTCTCTCCGGAGCTTATCGCTGCTCCCGGGCGTCTTTCGGCAGAAGCCGCGCTAAGGAGAGCAGTGTGAGCGGCACAATCGTCTTTGCGCGAAGAAGCCGCTTCTTCGCCTCAGGGAGCCGGAGAGAGTCACAGCCTCGGCAAGGTGAAGAAGGAAGCTGCACAACACTGGGATTGTGTGCGCAGCTTGCCAAGTGATAGAAAACAGTACCTTAGCACTCTCCTCACTTTTCCAATCACATGAACATTCGATTGGAAGCTGGTTTGGACAACTTTTCTTTTCTTCCTGCCAAACACTTGGCACACCTCCGTGCAAGGTCTAGAACACGATGGGAGATGTTTTTTGTGCTGGCACAGTTTTTACGTGCCAGACATAGTAGAAAAGATTTGTGTTAGTACGTAGCCTGCAAAAGACGCTAACGACGAAGGTAAGGTTCTCTCCGGAGCTAAGCTCCGCTCCCGGGCGTCTTTCGGCAGAAGCCGTGCTACGGAGAGCACTGTGAGCGGCACAATCGTCTTTGCGCGAAGAAGCCGCTTCTTCGCCTCAGGGAGCTGGAGAGTGTCGCAGCCTCGGCAAGGTGAAGAAGGAAGCTGCACAACACTGGGATTGTGTGCGCAGCTTGCCAAGTGATAGAAAACAGTACCTTAGCACTCTCCTCACTTTTCCAATCACATGAACATTCGATTGGAAGCTGGTTTGGACAACTTTTCTTTTCTTCCTGCCAATCAGTTGGCACACCTCCGTGCAACGTCTAGAACACGATGGGAGATGTATTTTGTGCTGGCACAGTTTTTACGTGCCAGACATAGTAGAAAAGCTTTGTGCTAAGACGTAGCCTGCAAAAGACGCTAACGACGAAGGTAAGGTTCTCTCCAGAGCTAAGCGACGCTCCCGGGCGTCTTTCGGCAGAAGCCGCGCTAAGGAGAGCACTGTGAGCGGCACAATCGTCTTTGCGCGAAGAAGCCGCTTCTTCGCCTCAGGGAGCTGGAGAGTGTCGCAGCCTCGGCAAGGTGAAGAAGGAAGCTGCACAACACTGGGATTGTGTGCGCAGCTTGCCAAGTGATAGAAAACAGTACCTTAGCACTCTCCTCACTTTTCCAATCACATGAACATTCGATTGGAAGCTGGTTTGGACAACTTTTCTTTTCTTCCTGCCAATCACTTGGCACACCTCCGTGCAACGTCTAGAACACGATGGGAGATGTATTTTGTGCTGGCACAGTTTTTACGCGCCAGACATATTAGAAAATCTTTGTGCTAAGACGTAGCCTACAAAAGACGCTAACGACGAAGGTAAGGTTCTCTCCGGAGCTAAGCGCCGCTCCCGGGCGTCTTTCGGCGGAAGCCGCGCTAAGGAGAGCACTGTGAGCGGCACAGTCGTGTTTGCGCGAAGAAGCCGCTTCTTCGCCTCAGGGAGCCGGAGAGAGTCGAAGCCTCTGCAAGGTGAAGAAGGAAGCTGCACAACACTGGGATTGTGTGCGCAGCTTGCCAAGTGATAGAAAACAGTACCTTAGCACTCTCCTCACTTTTCCAATCACATGAACATTCGATTGGAAGCTGTTTTGGACAACTTTTCTTTTCTTCCTCCCAAACACTTGGCACATTTCTGTGCAACGTCTAGAACACGATGGGAGATGTTTTTTGTGCTGGCACAGTTTTTACGTGCCAGACATAGTAGAAAAGCTTTGTGCTAAGACGTAGACTAGAAAAGACGCTAACGACGAAGGTAAGGTTCTCTCCGGAGCTGAGCGCCGCTCCCGGGCGTCTTTCGGCAGAAGCCGCGCTAAGGAGAGCACTGTGAGCGGCAAAATCGTCTTTGCGCGAAGAAGCCGCTTCTTCGCCTCAGGGAGCCGGAGAGAGTCGCAGCCTCGGCAAGGTGAAGAAGGAAGCTGCACAACACTGGGATTGTGTGCGCAGCTTGCCAAGTGATAGAAAACAGTACCTTAGCACTCTCCTCACTTTTCCAATAACATGAACATTCGATTGGAAGCTGTTTTGGACAACTTTTCTTTTCTTCCTGCCAATCACTTGGCACACATCCGAGCAACGTCTAGAACACGATGGGAGATGTTTTTTGTGCTGGCACAGTTTTTACGTGCCAGACATAGTAGAAAAGCTTTGTGCTAAGACGTAGCCTTCAAAAGACGCTAACGATGAAGGTAAGGTTCTCTCCGGAGCTAAGCGCCGCTCCCGGGCGTCTTTCGGCAGAAGCCGCGCTAAGGAGAGCACTGTGAGCAGCACAATCGTCTTTGCGCGAAGAAGCCGCTTCTTCGCCTCAGGGAGCCGGAGAGAGTCGAAGCCACTGCAAGGTGAAGAAGGAAGCTGCACAACACTGGGATTGTGTGCACAGCTTGCCAAGTGATAGAAAACAGTACCTTAGCACTCTCCTCACTTTTCCAATCACATGAACATTCGATTGGATGCTGTTTTGGACAACTTTTCTTTTCTTCCTCCCAAACACTTGGCACACCTCCGTTCAACTTCTAGAACACGATGGGAAATGGTTTTTGTGCTGGCACAGTTTTTACGTGCCAGACATAGTAGAAAAGCTTTGTGCTAACACGTAGACTACAAAAGACTTTAAAGACGAAGGTAAGGTTCTCTCCAGAGCTAAGCGCCGCTCCTGGGCGTCTTTCAGCAGAAGCCGTGCTAAGGAGAGCACTGTGAGCGGCACAATCGTCTTTGCGCGAAGAAGCCGCTTCTTCGCCTCAGGGAGCCGGAGAGAGTCGCAGCCTCGGCAAGGTGAAGAAGGAAGCTGCACAACACTGGGATTGTGTGCGCAGCTTGCCAAGTGATAGAAAACAGTACCTTAGCACTCTCCTCACTTTTCTAATCACATGAACATTCGATTGGAAGCTGTTTTGGACAACTTTTCTTTTCTTCCTGCCAATCACTTGGCACACCTCCGTGCACCATCTAGAACACGATGGGAGATGTTTTTTGTGCTGGCACAGTTTTTACGTGCCAGACATAGTAGAAAAGCTTTGTGCTAAGACGTAGCCTACAAAAGACGCTAACGACGAAGGTAAGGTTCTCTCCGGAGCTAAGCGCCGCTGCCTGTCCTCTTTTTGCACAAGCCGCGCTAAGGAGAGCACTGTGAGCGGCACAGTCGTGTTTGCGCGAAGAAGCCGCTTCTTCGCCTCAGGGAGCCGGAAAGAGTCGCGGCCTCGGAAAGGTGAAGAAGGAAGCTGCAATACACTGGAATTGTGTGCGCAGCTTGCCAAGTGATAGAAAACAGTACTTTAGCACTCTCCTCACTTTTCCAACCTCATGAACATTCGATTGGAAGCTGTTTCGGACAAATTTTCCTTTATTCCTGCCAAACACTTGGAACACCTCTGTGCAACGTCTAGAGCACAATGGGAAATGTTTTTTGTGCTGGCACAGTTTTTACGTGCCAGACATAGTAGAAGAGCTTTGTGCTAAGATGTAGATTACAAAAGACGCTAACGACGAATGTAAGGTTCTCTCCGGAGCTAAGCGCCGCTCCCGGGCGTCTTTCGGCAGAAGCCTCGCTAAGGAGAGCAGTGTGAGCGGCACAATCGTGTTTGCGCGAAGAAGCCGCTTCTTCGCCTCAGGGAGCCGGAGAGAGTCGCAGCCTCGGCAAGGTGAAGAAGGAAGCTGCACAACACTGGGACGGTGTACGCAGCTTGCCAAGTGATAGAAAACAGTACCTTAGCACTCTCCTCACTTTTCCAATCACATTAACATTCGATTGGAAGCTGTTTTGGACAACTTTTCTTTTCTTCCTGCCAAACACTTGGCACACCTCCGTGCAACGTCTAGAACACGATGGGAGATGTTTTGTGTGCTGGCACAGTTTTTACGTGCCCGATATATTAGAAAAGCTTTGTGGTAAGACGTAGACTAGAAAAGACGCTAACGACGAAGGTAAGGTTCTCTCCGGAGCTTATCGGCGCTCCCTGCCGTCTTTCGGCAGAAGCCGCGCTAAGGAGAGCACTGTGAGCGGCAAAATCGTCTTTGCGCGAAGAAGCCGCTTCTTCGCCTCAGGCAGCCGGAGAGAGTCGCAGCCTCGGCAAGGTGAAGAAGGAAGCTGCACAACACTTGGATTGTGGCACAGCTTGCCAAGTGATAGAAAACAGTACCTTAGCACTCTCCTCACTTTTCCAATCACATGAACATTCGATTGGAAGCTGTTTTGGACAACTTTTCTTTTCTTCCTGCCAATCACTTGGCACACCTCCGTGCAACGTCTAGAATACGATGGGAGATGTTTTTTGTGCTGGCAGAGTTTTTACGTGCCAAACATATTAGAAAAGTTTGTGCTAAGACGTAGCCTACAAAAGACGCTAACGACGTAGGTAAGGTTCTCTCCGGAGCTTATCGCCGCTCCCGGGTGTCTTTCGGCAGAAGCCGCGCTAAGGAGAGCACTGTGAGCGGCACAATCGTCTTTGCGCGAAGAAGCCGCTTCTTCGCCTCAGGGAGCCGGAGAGAGTCGCAGCCTCGGCAAGGTGAAGAAGGAAGCTGCACAACACTGGGACGGTGTGCGCAGCTTGCCAAGTGATAGAAAACAGTACCTTAGCACTCTCCTCACTTTTCCAATCACATGAACATTCGATTGGAAGCTGTTTTGGACAACTTTTCTTTTCTTCCTGCCAAACACTTGGCACACCTCCGTGCAACGTCTAGAACACGATGGGAGATGTTTTGTGTGCTGGCACAGTTTTTACGTGCCCGATATATTAGAAAAGCTTTGTGGTAAGACGTAGACTAGAAAAGACGCTAACGACGAAGGTAAGGTTCTCTCCGGAGCTTATCGGCGCTCCCTGGCGTCTTTCGGCAGAAGCCGCGCTAAGGAGAGCACTGTGAGCGGCAAAATCGTCTTTGCGCGAAGAAGCCGCTTCTTCGCCTCAGGCAGCCGGAGAGAGTCGCAGCCTCGGCAAGGTGAAGAAGGAAGCTGCACAACACTTGGATTGTGGCACAGCTTGCCAAGTGATAGAAAACAGTACCTTAGCACTCTCCTCACTTTTCCAATCACATGAACATTCGATTGGAAGCTGTTTTGGACAACTTTTCTTTTCTTCCTGCCAATCACTTGGCACACCTCCGTGCAACGTCTAGAACACGATGGGAGATGTTTTTTGTGCTGGCACAGTTTTTACGTGCCAGACTTGGCAGAAAAGCTTTTTGCTAAGACGTAGACTAGAAAAGACGCTAACGACGAAGGTAAGGTTCTCTCCGGAGCTGAGCGCCGCTCCCGGGCGTCTTTCGGCAGAAGCCGCGCTAAGGAGAGCACTGTGAGCGGCACAATCGTCTTTGTGCGAAGAAGCCGCTTCTTCGCCTCAGGGAGCCGGAGAGAGTCGCAGCCTCGGCCAGGGGAAGAAGGAAGCTGCACAACACTGGGATTGTGTGCGCAGCTTGCCAAGTGATAGAAAACAGTACCTTAGCACTCTCCTCACTTTTCCAATAACATGAACATTCGATTGGAAGCTGTTTTGGACAACTTTTCTTTTCTTCCTGCCAATCACTTGGCACACATCCGAGCAACGTCTAGAACACGATGGGAGATGTTTTTTGTGCTGGCACTGTTTTTACGTGCCAGACATAGTAGAAAAGCTTTGTGCTAAGACGTAGCCTTCAAAAGACGCTAACGATTAAGGTAAGGTTCTCTCCGGAGCTAAGCGCCGCTCCCGGGCGTCTTTCGGCAGAAGCCGCGCTAAGGAGAGCACTGCGAGCAGCACAATCGTCTTTGCGCGAAGAAGCCGCTTCTTCGCCTCAGGGAGCCGGAGAGAGTCGAAGCCACTGCAAGGTGAAGAAGGAAGCTGCACAACACTGGGATTGTGTGCACAGCTTGCCAAGTGATAGAAAACAGTACCTTAGCACTCTCCTCACTTTTCCAATCACAGGAACATTCGATTGGATGCTGTTTTGGACAACTTTTCTTTTCTTCCTCCCAAACACTTGGCACACCTCCGTTCAACTTCTAGAACACGATGGGAAATGGTTTTTGTGCTGGCACAGTTTTTACGTGCCAGACATAGTAGAAAAGCTTTGTGCTAACACGTAGACTACAAAAGACTTTAAAGACGAAGGTAAGGTTCTCTCCAGAGCTAAGCGCCGCTCCTGGGCGTCTTTCAGCAGAAGCCGTGCTAAGGAGAGCACTGTGAGCGGCACAATCGTCTTTGCGCGAAGAAGCCGCTTCTTCGCCTCAGGGAGCCGGAGAGAGTCGCAGCCTCGGCAAGGTGAAGAAGGAAGCTGCACAACACTGGGATTGTGTGCGCAGCTTGCCAAGTGATAGAAAACAGTACCTTAGCACTCTCCTCACTTTTCTAATCACATGAACATTCGATTGGAAGCTGTTTTGGACAACTTTTCTTTTCTTCCTGCCAATCACTTGGCACACCTCCGTGCACCATCTAGAACACGATGGGAGATGTTTTTTGTGCTGGCACAGTTTTTACGTGCCAGACATAGTAGAAAAGCTTTGTGCCAAGACGTAGCCTACAAAAGACGCTAACGACGAAGGTAAGGTTCTCTCCGGAGCTAAGCGCCGCTGCCTGTCGTCTTTTGGCACAAGCCGCGCTAAGGAGAGCACTGTGAGCGGCACAGTCGTGTTTGCGCGAAGAAGCCGCTTCTTCGCCTCAGGGAGCCGGAGAGAGTCGCGGCCTCGGAAAGGTGAAGAAGGAAGCTGCACAACACTGGGATTGTGTGCGCAGCTTGCCAAGTGATAGAAAACAGTACCTTAGCACTCTCCTCACTTTTCCAACCTCATGAATATTCGATTGGAAGCTGTTTTGGACAACTTTTCTTTTCTTCCTGCCAAACACTTGGAACACCTCCGTGCAATGTCTAGAACACGATGGGAGATGTTTTTTGTGCTGGCACAGTTTTTACGTGCCAGACATAGTAGAAAAGTTTTGTGCTAATACGTAGACTACAAAAGACGCTAACGACGAAGGTAAGGTTCTCTCCGGAGCTAAGCGCCGCTGCCTGTCGTCTTTTGGCACAAGCCGCGCTAAGGAGAGCACTGTGAGCGGCACAATCGTCTTTGCGCGAAGAAGCCGCTTCTTCGCCTCAGGGAGCCAGAGTGAGTCGCAGCCTCGGCAAGGTGAAGAAGGAAGCTGCAATACACTGGAATTGTGTGCGCAGCTTGCCAAGTGATAGAAAACAGTACTTTAGCACTCTCCTCACTTTTCCAACCTCATGAACATTCGATTGGAAGCTGTTTCGGACAAATTTTCCTTTATTCCTGCCAAACACTTGGAACACCTCTGTGCAACGTCTAGAGCACAATGGGAAATGTTTTTTGTGCTGGCACAGTTTTTACGTGCCAGACATAGTAGAAGAGCTTTGTGCTAAGACGTAGATTACAAAAGACGCTAACGACGAATGTAAGGTTCTCTCCGGAGCTAAGCGCCGCTCCCTGGCGTCTTTCGGCAGAAGCCTCGCTAAGGAGAGCAGTGTGAGCGGCACAATCGTGTTTGCGCGAAGAAGCCGCTTCTTCGCCTCAGGGAGCCGGAGAGAGTCGCAGCCTCGGCAAGGTGAAGAAGGAAGCTGCACAACACTGGGACATTGTGCGCAGCTTGCCAAGTGATAGAAAACAGTACCTTAGCACTCTCCTCACTTTTCCAATCACATGAACATTCGATTGGAAGCTGTTTTGGACAACTTTTCTTTTCTTCCTGCCAAACACTTGGCACACCTCCGTGCAACGTCTAGAACACGATGGGAGATGTTTTGTGTGCTGGCACAGTTTTTACGTGCCCGATATATTAGAAAAGCTTTGTGGTAAGACGTAGACTAGAAAAGACGCTAACGACGAAGGTAAGGTTCTCTCCGGAGCTTATCGGCGCTCCCTGGCGTCTTTCGGCAGAAGCCGCGCTAAGGAGAGCACTGTGAGCGGCAAAATCGTCTTTGCGCGAAGAAGCCGCTTCTTCGCCTCAGGCAGCCGGAGAGAGTCGCAGCCTCGGCAAGGTGAAGAAGGAAGCTGCACAACACTTGGATTGTGGCACAGCTTGCCAAGTGATAGAAAACAGTACCTTAGCACTCTCCTCACTTTTCCAATCACATGAACATTCGATTGGAAGCTGTTTTGGACAACTTTTCTTTTCTTCCTGCCAATCACTTGGCACACCTCCGTGCAACGTCTAGAATACGATGGGAGATGTTTTTTGTGCTGGCAGAGTTTTTACGTGCCAAACATATTAGAAAAGTTTGTGCTAAGACGTAGCCTACAAAAGACGCTAACGACGTAGGTAAGGTTCTCTCCGGAGCTTATCGCCGCTCCCGGGTGTCTTTCGGCAGAAGCCGCGCTAAGGAGAGCACTGTGAGCGGCACAATCGTCTTTGCGCGAAGAAGCCGCTTCTTCGCCTCAGGGAGCCGGAGAGAGTCGCAGCCTCGGCAAGGTGAAGAAGGAAGCTGCACAACACTGGGATTGTGTGCGCAGCTTGCCAAGTGATAGAAAACAGTACCTTAGCACTCTCCTCACTATTCCAATCACATGAATATTCGATTGGAAGCTGTTTTGGACAAATTTTCTTTTCTTCCTGCCAAACACTTGGCACACCTCCGTGCAAGGTCTAGAACACGATGGGAGATGTTTTTTGTGCTGGCACAGTTTTTACGTGCCAGACATAGTAGAAAAGCTTTGTGCTAAGACGTAGCCTACAAAAGACGCTAACGACGAAGGTAAGGTTCTCTCCGGAGCTAAGCGACGCTCCCGGGCGTCTTTCTGCAGAAGTCGCGCTAAGGAGAGCACTGTGAGCGGCACAGTCGTCATTGCGCGAAGAAGCCGCTTCTTCGCCTCAGGGAGCCGGAGAGAGTCGCAGCCTCGGCAAGGTGAAGAAGGAAGCTGCACAACACTGGGATTGTGTGCGCAGCTTTCCAAGTGATAGAAAACAGTACCATAGCACTCTCCTCACTTTTCCAATCACATAAACATTCGATTGGAAGCTGTTTTGGACAACTTTTCTTTTCTTCCTGCCAAACACTTGGCACACTTCCGTGCAACGTCTAGAACACGATGGGAGATGTTTTTTGTGCTGGCACAGTTTTTACGTGCCAGACATAGTAGAAAAGCTTTGTGCTAAGACGTAGCCTACAAAAGACGCTAACGACGAAGGTAAGGTTCTCTCCGGAGCTAAGCGCCGCTACCGGGCGTCTTTCGGCAGAAGCCGAGCTAAGGAGAGCACTGTGAGCGGCACACACGTGTTTGCGCGAAGAAGCCGCTTCTTCGCCTCAGGGAGCCGGAGAGCGTCGCAGCCTCGGCAAGGTGAAGAAGGAAGCTGCACAACAATGGGACTGTGTGCGCAGCTTGCCAAGTGATAGAAAACAGTACCTTAGCACTCTCCTCACATTTCCAATCACATGAACATTCGATTGTAAGCTGTTTTGGACAACTTTTCTTTTCTTCCTGCCAAAAACTTGGTACACCTCCGTGCAACGTCTAGAACACGATGGGAGATGTTTTTTGTGCTGGCACAGTTTTTACGTGCCAGACATAGTAGAAAAGTTTGTGCTAAGACGTAGGCTAGAAAAGACGCTAACGACGAAGGTAAGGTTCTCTCCGGAGCTAATCGCCGCTCCCGGGCGTCTTTCGGCAGAAGCCGCGCTAAGGAGAGCACTGTGAGCGGCACAATCTTGTTTGCGCGAAGAAGCCGCTTCTTCGCCTCAGGTAGCCGGAGAGAGTCGCAGCCTCTGCAAGGTGAAAAAGGAAGCTGCTCAACACTGGGATTGTGTGCGCAGCTTGCCAAGTGATAGAAAACAGTACCTTAGCACTCTCCTCACCTTTCCAATCACATGAACATTCGATTAGAAGCTGTTTTGGACAACTTTTCTTTTCTTCCTGCCAATCACTTGGCACAGCTCCGTGCAAGGTCTAGAACACGATGGGAGATGTTTTTTGTGCTGGCACAGTTTTTACGTGCCAGACATAGTAGAAAAGCTTTGTGCTAAGACGTAGACTACAAAAGACGGTAACGACGAAGGTAAGGTTATCTCCGGAGCTACGCGCCGCTGCCGGTCGTCTTTCGGCAGAAGCCGCGCTAAGGAGAGCACTGTGAGCGGCACAATCCTGTTTGCGCGAAGAAGCCGCTTCTTCGCCTCAGGGAGCCGGAGAGAGTCGCAGCCTCGGCAAGGTGACGAAGGAAGCTGCACAACACTGGGACTGTGTGCGCAGCTTGCCAAGTGATAGAAAACAGTACCTTAGCACTCTCCTCACTTTTCCAATCACATGAACATTCGATTGGAAGCTGTTTTGGACAACTTTACTTTTCTTCCTGCCAAACACTTGGCACAGCTCCGTGCAACGTCTAGAACACGATGGGAGATGTTTTTTGTGCTGGCACAGTTTTTACGTGCCAGACATAGTAGAAAAGCTTTGTGCTAAGACGTAGCCTACAAAAGACGCTAACGACGAAGGTAAGGTTCTCTCCGGAGCTAAGCGCCGCTCCCGGGCGTCTTTTAGCAGAAGCCGCGCTAAGGAGAGCACTGTGAGCGGCACACACGTGTTTGCGCGAAGAAGCCGCTTCTTCGCATCAGGGAGCCGGAGAGCGTCGCAGCCTCGGCAAGGTGAAGAAGGAAGCTGCACAACACTGGGATTTTGTGCGCAGCTTGCCAAGTGATAGAAAACAGTACCTTAGCACTCTCCTCACATTTCCAATCACATGACCATTCGATTGTAAGCTGTTTTGGACAACTTTACTTTTCTTCCTGCCAAACACTTGGCACAGCTCCGTGCAACGTCTAGAACACGATGGGAGATGTTTTTTGTGCTGGCACAGTTTTTACGTGCCAGACATAGTAGAAAAGCTTTGTGCTAAGACGTAGACTACAAAAGACGGTAACGACGAAGGTAAGGTTATCTCCGGAGCTACGCGCCGCTGCCGGTGGTCTTTCGGCAGAAGCCGCGCTAAGGAGAGCACTGTGAGCGGCACAATCCTGTTTGCGCGAGGAAGCCGCTTCTTCGCCTCCGGGAGCCGGAGAGAGTCGCAGCCTCGGCAAGGTGACGAAGGAAGCTGCACAACACTGGGACTGTGTGCGCAGCTTGCCAAGTGATAGAAAACAGTACCTTAGCACTCTCCTCACTTTTCCAATCACATGAACATTCGATTGGAAGCTGTTTTGGACAACTTTACTTTTCTTCCTGCCAAACACTTGGCACAGCTCCGTGCAACGTCTAGAACACGATGGGATATGTTTTTTGTGCTGGCACAGCTTTTACGTGCCAGACATAGTAGAATAGCTTTGTGCTAAGACGTAGCCTACAAAAGACGCTAACGACGAATGTAAGGTTCTCTCCGGAGCTAAGCGCCGCTCCCGGGCGTCTTTCGGCAGAAGCCGCGCTAAGGAGAGCACTGTGAGCGGCACAATCGTCTTTGCGCGAAGAAGCCGCTTCTTCGCCTCAGGGAGCCGGAGAGAGTCGCAGCCTCGGCAAGGTGAAGAAGGAAGCTGCACAACACTGGGATTGTGTGCGCAGCTTGCCAAGTGATAGAAAACAGTACCTTAGCACTCTCCTCACTTTTCTAATCACATGAACATTCGATTGGAAGCTGTTTTGGACAACTTTTCTTTTCTTCCTGCCAATCACTTGGCACACCTCCGTGCACCATCTAGAACACGATGGGAGATGTTTTTTGTGCTGGCACAGTTTTTACGTGCCAGACATAGTAGAAAAGCTTTGTGCCAAGACGTAGCCTACAAAAGACGCTAACGACGAAGGTAAGGTTCTCTCCGGAGCTAAGCGCCGCTGCCTGTCGTCTTTTGGCACAAGCCGCGCTAAGGAGAGCACTGTGAGCGGCACAGTCGTGTTTGCGCGAAGAAGCCGCTTCTTCGCCTCAGGGAGCCGGAGAGAGTCGCGGCCTCGGAAAGGTGAAGAAGGAAGCTGCACAACACTGGGATTGTGTGCGCAGCTTGCCAAGTGATAGAAAACAGTACCTTAGCACTCTCCTCACTTTTCCAACCTCATGAATATTCGATTGGAATCTGTTTTGGACAACTTTTCTTTTCTTCCTGCCAAACACTTGGAACACCTCCGTGCAATGTCTAGAACACGATGGGAGATGTTTTTTGTGCTGGCACAGTTTTTACGTGCCAGACATAGTAGAAAAGTTTTGTGCTAATACGTAGACTACAAAAGACGCTAACGACGAAGGTAAGGTTCTCTCCGGAGCTAAGCGCCGCTGCCTGTCGTCTTTTGGCACAAGCCGCGCTAAGGAGAGCACTGTGAGCGGCACAATCGTCTTTGCGCGAAGAAGCCGCTTCTTCGCCTCAGGGAGCCAGAGTGAGTCGCAGCCTCGGCAAGGTGGAGAAGGAAGCTGCAATACACTGGAATTGTGTGCGCAGCTTGCCAAGTGATAGAAAACAGTACTTTAGCACTCTCCTCACTTTTCCAACCTCATGAACATTCGATTGGAAGCTGTTTCAGACAAATTTTCCTTTATTCCTGCCAAACACTTGGAACACCTCTGTGCAACGTCTAGAGCACAATGGGAAATGTTTTTTGTGCTGGCACAGTTTTTACGTGCCAGACATAGTAGAAGAGCTTTGTGCTAAGACGTAGATTACAAAAGACGCTAACGACGAATGTAAGGTTCTCTCCGGAGCTAAGCGCCGCTCCCGGGCGTCTTTCGGCAGAAGCCTCGCTAAGGAGAGCAGTGTGAGCGGCACAATCGTGTTTGCGCGAAGAAGCCGCTTCTTCGCCTCAGGGAGCCGGAGAGAGTCGCAGCCTCGGCAAGGTGAAGAAGGAAGCTGCACAACACTGGGACGGTGTGCGCAGCTTGCCAAGTGATAGAAAACAGTACCTTAGCACTCTCCTCACTTTTCCAATCACATGAATATTCGATTGGAAGCTGTTTTGGACAACTTTTCTTTTCTTCCTGCCAATCACTTGGCACACCTCCGTGCAACGTCTAGAACACGATGGGAGATGTTTTGTGTGCTGGCACAGTTTTTACGTGCCCGATATATTAGAAAAGCTTTGTGGTAAGACGTAGACTAGAAAAGACGCTAACGACGAAGGTAAGGTTCTCTCCGGAGCTTATCGGCGCTCCCTGGCGTCTTTCGGCAGAAGCCGCGCTAAGGAGAGCACTGTGAGCGGCAAAATCGTCTTTGCGCGAAGAAGCCGCTTCTTCGCCTCAGGCAGCCGGAGAGAGTCGCAGCCTCGGCAAGGTGAAGAAGGAAGCTGCACAACACTTGGATTGTGGCACAGCTTGCCAAGTGATAGAAAACAGTACCTTAGCACTCTCCTCACTTTTCCAATCACATGAACATTCGATTGGAAGCTGTTTTGGACAACTTTTCTTTTCTTCCTGCCAATCACTTGGCACACCTCCGTGCAACGTCTAGAATACGATGGGAGATGTTTTTTGTGCTGGCAGAGTTTTTACGTGCCAAACATATTAGAAAAGTTTGTGCTAAGACGTAGCCTACAAAAGACGCTAACGACGTAGGTAAGGTTCTCTCCGGAGCTTATCGCCGCTCCCGGGTGTCTTTCGGCAGAAGCCGCGCTAAGGAGAGCACTGTGAGCGGCACAATCGTCTTTGCGCGAAGAAGCCGCTTCTTCGCCTCAGGGAGCCGGAGAGAGTCGCAGCCTCGGCAAGGTGAAGAAGGAAGCTGCACAACACTGGGATTGTGTGCGCAGCTTGCCAAGTGATAGAAAACAGTACCTTAGCACTCTCCTCACTATTCCAATCACATGAATATTCGATTGGAAGCTGTTTTGGACAAATTTTCTTTTCTTCCTGCCAAACACTTGGCACACCTCCGTGCAAGGTCTAGAACACGATGGGAGATGTTTTTTGTGCTGGCACAGTTTTTACGTGCCAGACATAGTAGAAAAGCTTTGTGCTAAGACGTAGCCTACAAAAGACGCTAACGACGAAGGTAAGGTTCTCTCCGGAGCTAAGCGACGCTCCCGGGCGTCTTTCTGCAGAAGTCGGGCTAAGGAGAGCACTGTGAGCGGCACAGTCGTCATTGCGCGAAGAAGCCGCTTCTTCGCCTCAGGGAGACTGAGAGAGTCGCAGCCTCGGCAAGGTGAAGAAGGAAGCTGCACAACACTGGGATTGTGTGCGCAGCTTTCCAAGTGATAGAAAACAGTACCATAGCACTCTCCTCACTTTTCCAATCACATAAACATTCGATTGGAAGCTGTTTTGGACAACTTTTCTTTTCTTCCTGCCAAACACTTGGCACACTTCCGTGCAACGTCTAGAACACGATGGGAGATGTTTTTTGTGCTGGCACAGTGTTTACGTGCCAGACATAGTAGAAAAGCTTTGTGCTAAGACGTAGCCTACAAAAGACGCTAACGACGAAGGTAAGGTTCTCTCCGGAGCTAAGCGCCGCTACCGGGCGTCTTTCGGCAGAAGCCAAGCTAAGGAGAGCACTGTGAGCGGCACACACGTGTTTGCGCGAAGAAGCCGCTTCTTCGCCTCAGGGAGCCGGAGAGCGTCGCAGCCTCGGCAAGGTGAAGAAGGAAGCTGCACAACAATGGGACTGTGTGCGCAGCTTGCCAAGTGATAGAAAACAGTACCTTAGCACTCTCCTCACATTTCCAATCACATGAACATTCGATTGTAAGCTGTTTTGGACAACTTTTCTTTTCTTCCTGCCAATCACTTGGCACACCTCCGTGCACCATCTAGAACACGATGGGAGATGTTTTTTGTGCTGGCACAGTTTTTACGTGCCAGACATAGTAGAAAAGCTTTGTGCTAAGACGTAGCCTACAAAAGACGCTAACGACGAAGGTAAGGTTCTCTCCGGAGCTAAGCGCCGCTCCCGGGCGTCTTTTAGCAGAAGCCGCGCTAAGGAGAGCACTGTGAGCGGCACACACGTGTTTGCGCGAAGAAGCCGCTTCTTCGCATCAGGGAGCCGGAGAGCGTCGCAGCCTCGGCAAGGTGAAGAAGGAAGCTGCACAACACTGGGATTTTGTGCGCAGCTTGCCAAGTGATAGAAAACAGTACCTTAGCACTCTCCTCACATTTCCAATCACATGACCATTCGATTGTAAGCTGTTTTGGACAACTTTACTTTTCTTCCTGCCAAACACTTGGCACAGCTCCGTGCAACGTCTAGAACACGATGGGAGATGTTTTTTGTGCTGGCACAGTTTTTACGTGCCAGACATAGTAGAAAAGCTTTGTGCTAAGACGTAGACTACAAAAGACGGTAACGACGAAGGTAAGGTTATCTCCGGAGCTACGCGCCGCTGCCGGTGGTCTTTCGGCAGAAGCCGCGCTAAGGAGAGCACTGTGAGCGGCACAATCCTGTTTGCGCGAGGAAGCCGCTTCTTCGCCTCCGGGAGCCGGAGAGAGTCGCAGCCTCGGCAAGGTGACGAAGGAAGCTGCACAAAATTGGGACTGTGTGCGCAGCTTGCCAAGTGATAGAAAACAGTACCTTAGCACTCTCCTCACTTTTCCAATCACATGAACATTCGATTGGAAGCTGTTTTGGACAACTTTACTTTTCTTCCTGCCAAACACTTGGCACAGCTCCGTGCAACGTCTAGAACACGATGGGATATGTTTTTTGTGCTGGCACAGTTTTTACGTGCCAGACATAGTAGAATAGCTTTGTGCTAAGACGTAGCCTACAAAAGACGCTAACGACGAAGGTAAGGTTCTCTCCGGAGCTAAGCGCCGCTCCCGGGCGTCTTTCGGCAGAAGCCGCGCTAAGGAGAGCAGTGTGAGCGGCACAATCGTCTTTGTGCGAAGAAGCCGCTTCTTCGCCTCAGGGAGCCGGAGAGAGTCGCAGCCTCGGCAAGGTGAAGAAGGAAGCTGCACAACACTGGGATTGAAGCACAGCTTGCCAAGTGATAGAAAAGAGTACCTTAGCACTCTCCTCACTTTTCCAATCACATGAACATTCGATTGGAAGCTGTTTTGGACAACTTTTCTTTTCTTCCTGCCAATCACTTGGCACACCTCCGTGCAACGTCTAGAACAAGATGGGAGATGTTTTTTGTGCTGGCAGAGTTTTTACGTGCCAAACATATTAGAAAAGTTTGTGCTAAGACGTAGCCTACAAAAGACGCTAACGACGTAGGTAAGGTTCTCTCCGGAGCTTATCGCCGCTCCCGGGTGTCTTTCGGCAGAAGCCGCGCTAAGGAGAGCACTGTGAGCGGCACAATCGTCTTTGCGCGAAGAAGCCGCTTCTTCGCCTCAGGGAGCCGGAGAGAGTCGCAGCCTCGGCAAGGTGAAGAAGGAAGCTGCACAACACTGGGATTGTGTGCGCAGCTTGCCAAGTGATAGAAAACAGTACCTTAGCACTCTCCTCACTTTTCCAACCTCATGAACATTCGATTGGATGCTGTTTCGGACAAATTTTCCTTTATTCCTGCCAAACACTCGGAACACCTCTGTGCAACGTCTAGAGCACAATGGGAAATGTTTTTTGTGCTGGCACAGTTTTTACGTGCCAGACATAGTAGAAGAGCTTTGTGCTAAGACGTAGATTACAAAAGACGCTAACGACGAATGTAAGGTTCTCTCCGGAGCTAAGCGCCGCTCCCGGGCGTCTTTCGGCAGAAGCCTCGCTAAGGAGAGCACTGTGAGCGGCACAATCGTGTTTGCGCGAAGAAGCCGCTTCTTCGCCTCAGGGAGCTGGAGAGAGTCGCAGCCTCGGCAAGGTGAAGAAGGAAGCTGCACAACACTGGGACGGTGTGCGCAGCTTGCCAAGTGATAGAAAACAGTACCTTAGCACTCTCCTCACTTTTCCAATCACATGAACATTCGATTGGAAGCTGTTTTGGACAACTTTTCTTTTCTTCCTGCCAAACACTTGGCACACCTCCGTGCAACGTCTAGAACACGATGGGAGATGTTTTGTGTGCTGGCACAGTTTTTACGTGCCCGATATATTAGAAAAGATTTGTGGTAAGACCTAGACTAGAAAAGACGCTAACGACGAAGGTAAGGTTCTCTCCGGAGCTTATCGGCGCTCCCTGGCGTCTTTCGGCAGAAGCCGCGCTAAGGAGAGCACTGTGAGCGGCAAAATCGTCTTTGCGCGAAGAAGCCGCTTCTTCGCCTCAGGCAGCCGGAGAGAGTCGCAGCCTCGGCAAGGTGAAGAAGGAAGCTGCAAAACACTTGGATTGTGGCACAGCTTGCCAAGTGATAGAAAACAGTACCTTAGCACTCTCCTCACTTTTCCAATCACATGAACATTCGATTGGAAGCTGTTTTGGACAACTTTTCTTTTCTTCCTGCCAATCACTTGGCACACCTCCGTGCAACGTCTAGAACACGAAGGGAGATGTTTTTTGTGCTGGCACAGTTTTTACGTGCCAGACTTGGCAGAAAAGCTTTGTGCTAAGACGTAGACTAGAAAAGACGCTAACGACGAAGGTAAGGTTATCTCCGGAGCTAAGCGCCGCTCCCGGGCGTCTTTCGGCAGAAGCCGCGCTAAGGAGAGCACTGTGAGCGGCACAATCGTCTTTGCGCGAAGAAGCCGCTTCTTCGCCTCAGGGAGCCGGAGAGAGTCGCAGCCTCGGCAAGGTGAAGAAGGAAGCTGCACAACACTGGGATTGTGTGCGCAGCTTGCCAAGTGATAGAAAACAGTACCTTAGCACTCTCCTCACTTTTCCAATAACATGAACATTCGATTGGAAGCTGTTTTGGACAACTTTTCTTTTCTTCCTGCCAATCACTTGGCACACATCCGAGCAACGTCTAGAATACGATGGGAGATGTTTTTTGTGCTGGCACTGTTTTTACGTGCCAGACATAGTAGAAAAGCTTTGTGCTAAGACGTAGCCTTCAAAAGACGCTAACGATGAAGGTAAGGTTCTCTCCGGAGCTAAGCGCCGCTCCCGGGCGTCTTTCGGCAGAAGCCGCGCTAAGGAGAGCACTGTGAGCAGCACAATCGTCTTTGCGCGAAGAAGCCGCTTCTTCGCCTCAGGGAGCCGGAGAGAGTCGAAGCCACTGCAAGGTGAAGAAGGAAGCTGCACAACACTGGGATTGTGTGCACAGCTTGCCAAGTGATAGAAAACAGTACCTTAGCACTCTCCTCACTTTTCCAATCACATGAACATTCGATTGGATGCTGTTTTGGACAACTTTTCTTTTCTTCCTCCCAAACACTTGGCACACCTCCGTTCAACTTCTAGAACACGATGGGAAATGGTTTTTGTGCTGGCACAGTTTTTACGTGCCAGACATAGTAGAAAAGCTTTGTGCTAACACGTAGACTACAAAAGACTTTAAAGACGAAGGTAAGGTTCTCTCCAGAGCTAAGCGCCGCTCCTGGGCGTCTTTCAGCAGAAGCCGTGCTAAGGAGAGCACTGTGAGCGGCAAAATCGTCTTTGCGCGAAGAAGCCGCTTCTTCGCCTCAGGGAGCCGGAGAGAGTCGCAGCCTCGGCAAGGTGAAGAAGGAAGCTGCACAACACTGGGATTGTGTGCGCAGCTTGCCAAGTGATAGAAAACAGTACCTTAGCACTCTCCTCACTTTTCTAATCACATGAACATTCGATTGGAAGCTGTTTTGGACAACTTTTCTTTTCTTCCTGCCAATCACTTGGCACACCTCCGTGCACCATCTAGAACACGATGGGAGATGTTTTTTGTGCTGGCACAGTTTTTACGTGCCAGACATAGTAGAAAAGCTTTGTGCCAAGACGTAGCCTACAAAAGACGCTAACGACAAAGGTAAGGTTCTCTCCGGAGCTAAGGGCCGCTGCCTGTCGTCATTTGGCACAAGCCGCGCTAAGGAGAGCACTGTGAGCGGCACTGTCGTGTTTGCGCGAAGAAGCCGCTTCTTCGCCTCAGGGAGCCGGAGAGAGTCGCAGCCTCGGAAAGGTGAAGAAGGAAGCTGCACAACACTGGGATTGTGTGCGCAGCTTGCCAAGTGATAGAAAACAGTACCTTAGCACTCTCCTCACTTTTCCAACCTCATGAATATTCGATTGGAAGCTGTTTTGGACAACTTTTCTTTTCTTCCTGCCAAACACTTGGAACACCTCCGTGCAATGTCTAGAACACGATGGGAGATGTTTTTTGTGCTGGCACAGTTTTTACGTGCCAGACATAGTAGAAAAGTTTTGTGCTAATACGTAGACTACAAAAGACGCTAACGACGAAGGTAAGGTTCTCTCCGGAGCTAAGCGCCGCTGCCTGTCGTCTTTTGGCACAAGCCGCGCTAAGGAGAGCACTGTGAGCGGCACAATCGTCTTTGCGCGAAGAAGCCGCTTCTTCGCCTCAGGGAGCCAGAGAGAGTCGCAGCCTCGGCAAGGTGAAGAAGGAAGCTGCAATACACTGGAATTGTGTGCGCAGCTTGCCAAGTGATCGAAAACAGTACTTTAGCACTCTCCTCACTTTTCCAACCTCATGAACATTCGATTGGAAGCTGTTTCGGACAAATTTTCCTTTATTCCTGCCAAACACTTGGAACACCTCTGTGCAACGTCTAGAGCACAATGGGAAATGTTTTTTGTGCTGGCACAGTTTTTACGTGCCAGACATAGTAGAAGAGCTTTGTGCTAAGACGTAGATTACAAAAGACGCTAACGACGAATGTAAGGTTCTCTCCGGAGCTAAGCGCCGCTCCCGGGCGTCTTTCGGCAGAAGCCTCGCTAAGGAGAGCAGTGTGAGCGGCACAATCGTGTTTGCGCGAAGAAGCCGCTTCTTCGCCTCAGGGAGCCGGAGAGAGTCGCAGCCTCGGCAAGGTGAAGAAGGAAGCTGCACAACACTGGGACGGTGTGCGCAGCTTGCCAAGTGATAGAAAACAGTACCTTAGCACTCTCCTCACTTTTCCAATCACATGAACATTCGATTGGAAGCTGTTTTGGACAACTTTTCTTTTCTTCCTGCCAAACACTTGGCACACCTCCGTGCAACGTCTAGAACACGATGGGAGATGTTTTGTGTGCTGGCACAGTTTTTACGTGCCCGATATATTAGAAAAGCTTTGTGGTAAGACGTAGACTAGAAAAGACGCTAACGACGAAGGTAAGGTTCTCTCCGGAGCTTATCGGCGCTCCCTGGCGTCTTTCGGCAGAAGCCGCGCTAAGGAGAGCACTGTGAGCGGCAAAATCGTCTTTGCGCGAAGAAGCCGCTTCTTCGCCTCAGGCAGCCGGAGAGAGTCGCAGCCTCGGCAAGGTGAAGAAGGAAGCTGCACAACACTTGGATTGTGGCACAGCTTGCCAAGTGATAGAAAACAGTACCTTAGCACTCTCCTCACTTTTCCAATCACATGAACATTCGATTGGAAGCTGTTTTGGACAACTTTTCTTTTCTTCCTGCCAATCACTTGGCACACCTCCGTGCAACGTCTAGAATACGATGGGAGATGTTTTTTGTGCTGGCACAGTTTTTACGTGCCAAACATATTAGAAAAGTTTGTGCTAAGACGTAGCCTACAAAAGACGCTAACGACGTAGGTAAGGTTCTCTCCGGAGCTTATCGCCGCTCCCGGGTGTCTTTCGGCAGAAGCCGCGCTAAGGAGAGCACTGTGAGCGGCACAATCGTCTTTGCGCGAAGAAGCCGCTTCTTCGCCTCAGGGAGCCGGAGAGAGTCGCAGCCTCGGCAAGGTGAAGAAGGAAGCTGCACAACACTGGGATTGTGTGCGCAGCTTGCCAAGTGATAGAAAACAGTACCTTAGCACTCTCCTCACTATTCCAATCACATGAATATTCGATTGGAAGCTGTTTTGGACAACTTTCCTTTTCTTCCTGCCAAACACTTGGCACACCTCCGTGCAAGGTCTAGAACACGATGGGAGATGTTTTTTGTGCTGGCACAGTTTTTACGTGCCAGACATAGTAGAAAAGCTTTGTGCTAAGACGTAGCCTACAAAAGACGCTAACGACGAAGGTAAGGTTCTCTCCGGAGCTAAGCGACGCTCCCGGGCGTCTTTCTGCAGAAGTCGCGCTAAGGAGAGCACTGTGAGCGGCACAGTCGTCATTGCGCGAAGAAGCCGCTTCTTCGCCTCAGGGAGCCGGATAGAGTCGCAGCCTCGGCAAGGTGAAGAAGGAAGCTGCACAACACTGGGATTGTGTGCGCAGCTTTCCAAGTGATAGAAAACAGTACCATAGCACTCTCCTCACTTTTCCAATCACATAAACATTCGATTGGAAGCTGTTTTGGACAACTTTACTTTTCTTCCTGCCAAACACTTGGCACAGCTCCGTGCAACGTCTAGAACACGATGGGAGATGTTTTTTGTGCTGGCACAGTTTTTACGTGCCAGACATAGTAGAAAAGCTTTGTGCTAAGACGTAGCCTACAAAAGACGCTAACGACGAAGGTAAGGTTCTCTCCGGAGCTAAGCGCCGCTCCCGGGCGTGTTTTAGCAGAAGCCGAGCTAAGGAGAGCACTGTGAGCGGCACAATCGTCTTTGCGCGAAGAAGCCGCTTCTTCGCATCAGGGAGCCGGAGAGCGTCGCAGCCTCGGCAAGGTGAAGAAGGAAGCTGCACAACACTGGGATTTTGTGCGCAGCTTGCCAAGTGATAGAAAACAGTACCTTAGCACTCTCCTCACATTTCCAATCACATGACCATTCGATTGTAAGCTGTTTTGGACAACTTTACTTTTCTTCCTGCCAAACACTTGGCACAGCTCCGTGCAAGGTCTAGAACACGATGGGAGATGTTTTTTGTGCTGGCACAGTTTTTACGTGCCAGACATAGTAGAAAAGCTTTGTGCTAAGATGTAGACTACAAAAGACGGTAACGACGAAGGTAAGGTTATCTCCGGAGCTACGCGCCGCTGCCGGTGGTCTTTCGGCAGAAGCCGCGCTAAGGAGAGCACTGTGAGCGGCACAATCCTGTTTGCGCGAGGAAGCCGCTTCTTCGCCTCAGGGAGCCGGAGAGAGTCGCAGCCTCGGCAAGGTGACGAAGGAAGCTGCACAACACTGGGACTGTGTGCGCAGCTTGCCAAGTGATAGAAAACAGTACCTTAGCACTCTCCTCACTTTTCCAATCACATGAACATTCGATTGGAAGCTGTTTTGGACAACTTTACTTTTCTTCCTGCCAAACACTTGGCACAGCTCCGTGCAACGTCTAGAACACGATGGGATATGTTTTTTGTGCTGGCACAGTTTTTACATGCCAGACATAGTAGAAAAGCTTTGTGCTAAGACGTAGCCTACAAAAGACGCTAACGACGAAGGTAAGGTTCTCTCCGGAGCTAAGCGCCGCTCCCGGGCGTCTTTCGGCAGAAGCCGCGCTAAGGAGAGCACTGTGAGCGGCACAATCGTCTTTGTGCGAAGAAGCCGCTTCTTCGCCTCAGGGAGCCGGAGAGAGTCGCAGCCTCGGCAAGGTGAAGAAGGAAGCTGCACAACACTGGGATTGAAGCACAGCTTGCCAAGTGATAGAAAAGAGTACCTTAGCACTCTCCTCACTTTTCCAATCACATGAACATTCGATTGGAAGCTGTTTTGGACAACTTTCCTTTTCTTCCTGCCAATCACTTGGCACACCTCCGTGCAACGTCTAGAACAAGATGGGAGATGTTTTTTGTGCTGGCAGAGTTTTTACGTGCCAGACATAGTAGAAAAGCTTTGTGCTAAGGCGTAGACTACAAAAGACTCTAACGACGAAGGTAAGGTTCTCTCCGGAGCTAAGCGCCGCTCCCGGGCGTCTTTCGGCAGAAGCCGCGCTAAGGAGATCACTGTGAGCGGCACAATCATCTTTGCGCTAAGAAGCCGCTTCTTCGCCTCAGGGAGCCTGAGAGAGTCGCACCCTCGGCAAGGTGAAGAAGGAAGCTGTACAACACTGGGACTGTGTGCGCAGCTTGCCAAGTGATAGAAAACAGTACCTTAGCACTCTCCTCACTTTTCCAATCATATGAATATTCGATTGGAAGCTGTTTTGGACAACACTTGTTTTCTTCTTGCCAATCACTTGGCACACCTCCGTGCAACGTCTAGAACACGATGGAAGATGTTTTTTGTGCTGGCACAGTCCTTACGTGCCAGACATAGTAGAAAAGCTTTGTGCTAAGACGTAGACTTCAAAAGACGTTATCGATGAAGGTTAGGTTCTCCCCAGAGCTAAGCGCCGCTCCCGGGCGTCTTTCGGCAGAAGCCACGCTAAGGAGAGCACTGTGAGCGGCACAATCGTCTTTGCGCGAAGAAGCCGCTTCTTCACCTCAGGGAGCCGGAGAGAGTCGCAGCCTCGGAGAGGTGAAGAAGGAAGCTGCACAACACTGGGATTGTGTGCGCAGCTTGCCAATTGATAGAAAACAGTACCTTAGCACTCTCCTCACTTTTCCCATCATATGAACATTCGATTGGAAGCTGTTTTGGATAACTTTTCTTTTCTTCCTGCCAATCACTTGGCACACCTCCGTGCAACGTCTAGAACACGATGGGAGATGTTTTTTGTGCTGGCACAGTTTTTACGTGCCAGACTTAGCAGAAAAGCTTTGTGCTAAGACGTAGCATACAAAAGACGGTAACGACGAAGGTAAGGTTATCTCCGGAGCTAAGCGCCGCTCCCGGGCGTCTATCGGCAGAAGCCGCGCTAAGGAGAGCACTGTGAGCGGCACAACCGTGTTGGCGCGAAGAAGCCGCTTCTTCGCCTCAGGGAGCCGGAGAGAGTCGCAGCCTCGGCAAGGTGAAGAAGGAAGCTGCACAACAATGGGACTGTGTGCGCAGCTTGCCAAGTGATAGAAAACAGTACCTTAGCACTCTCCTCACTTTTCCAATCACATGAACATTCGATTGGAAGCTGTTTTGGACAACTTTTCTTTTCTTCCTGCCAAACACTTTGTACACCTCCGTGCAAAGTCTAGAACACGATGGGAGATGTTTTTTGTGCTGGCACAGTTTTTACGTGCCAGACATAGTAGAAAAGCTTTGTGCTAAGACGTAGACTACAAAAGACGCTAACGACGAAGGTAAGGTTCTCTCCGGAGCTAAGCGCCGCTCCCGGGCGTCTTTCGCCAGAAGCCGAGCTAAGGAGAGCAGTGTGAGCGGCACAATCGCCTTTGCGCGAGGAAGCCGCTTCTTCGCCTCAGGGAGCCGGAGAGCGTCGCAGCCTCGGCAAGGTGAAGAAGGAAGCTGCACAACACTGGGATTGTGTGCGCAGCTTGCCAAGTTATAGAAAACAGTACCTTAGCACTCTCCTCACTTTTCCAATCACATGAACATTCGATTGGAAGCTGTTTTGGACAACTTTTCTTTTCTTCCTGCCAATTACTTGGCACACCTCCGTGCAACGTCTAGAACACGATGGGAAATGTTTTTTGTGCTGGCACAGTTTTTACGTGCCAGACATAGTAGAAAAGCCTTGTGCTAAGACGTAGACTACAAAAGACGCTAACGACGAAGGTAAGGTTCTCTCCGGAGCTTATTGGCGCTCCCTGGCGTATTTCGGCAGATGCCGCGCTAAGGAGAGCACTGTGAGCGGCAAAATCGTCTTTGCGCGAAGAAGCCGCTTCTTCGCCTCAGGCAGCCGGAGAGAGTCGCAGCCTCGGCAAGTTGAAGAAGGAAGCTGCACAAGACTGGGATTGTGGCGCAGCTTGCCAAGTGATAGAAAACAGTACCTTAGCACTCTCCTCACTTTTCCAATCACATGAACATTCGATTGGAAGCTGTTTTGGACAACTTTTCTTTTCTTCCTGCCAATCACTTGGCACACCTCCGTGCAACGTCTAGAACACGATGGGAGATGTTTTTTGTGCTGGCACAGTTTTTACGTGCCAAACATATTAGAAAAGTTTGTTCTAAGACGTAGCCTACAAAAGAAGCTAACGACGTAGGTAAGGTTCTCTCCGGAGCTTATCGCCGCTCCCGGGTGTCTTTCGGCAGAAGCCGCGCTAAGGAGAGCACTGTGAGCGGCACAATCGTCTTTGCGCGAAGAAGCCGCTTCTTCGCCTCAGGGAGCCGGAGGGAGTCGCAGACTCGGCAAGGTGAAGAAGGAAGCTGCACAACACTGGGATTGTGTGCGCAGCTTGCCAAGTGATAGAAAACAGTACCTTAGCACTCTCCTCACTATTCCAATCACATGAATATTCGATTGGAATCTGTTTTGGACAACTTTTCTTTTCTTCCTGCCAAACACTTGGCACACCTCCGTGCAAGGTCTAGAACATGATGGGAGATGTTTTTTGTGCTGGCACAGTTTTTACGTGCCAGACATAGTAGAAAAGCTTTGTGCTAAGACGTAGCCTACAAAAGACGCTAACGACGAAGGTAAGGTTCTCTCCGGAGCTAAGCGCCCATCCCGGGCGTCTTTTAGCAGAAGCCGCGCTAAGGAGAGCACTGTGAGCGGCACAATCGTCTTTGCGCGAAGAAGCCGCTTCTTCGCATCAGGGAGCCGGAGAGCGTCGCAGCCTCGGCAAGGTGAAGAAGGAAGCTGCACAACACTGGGATTTTGTGCGCAGCTTGCCAAGTGATAGAAAACAGTACCTTAGCACTCTCCTCACATTTCCAATCACATGACCATTCGATTGTAAGCTGTTTTGGACAACTTTACTTTTCTTCCTGCCAAACACTTGGCACAGCTCCGTGCAACGTCTAGAACACGATGGGAGATGTTTTTTGTGCTGGCACAGTTTTTACGTGCCAGACATAATAGAAAAGCTTTGTGCTAAGACGTAGACTACAAAAGACGGTAACGACGAAGGTAAGGTTATCTCCGGAGCTACGCGCCGCTGCCGGTCGTCTTTCGGCAGAAGCCGCGCTAAGGAGAGCACTGTGAGCGGCACAATCCTGTTTGCGCGAGGAAGCCGCTTCTTCGCCTCAGGGAGCCGGAGAGAGTCGCAGCCTCGGCAAGGTGACGAAGGAAGCTGCACAACACTGGGACTGTGTGCGCAGCTTGCCAAGTGATAGAAAACAGTACCTTAGCACTCTCCTCACTTTTCCAATCACATGAACATTCGATTGGAAGCTGTTTTGGACAACTTTACTTTTCTTCCTGCCAAACACTTGGCACAGCTCCGTGCAACGTCTAGAACACGATGGGATATGTTTTTTGTGCTGGCACAGTTTTTACGTGCCAGACATAGTAGAAAAGCTTTGTGCTAAGACGTAGCCTACAAAAGACGCTAACGACGAAGGTAAGGTTCTCTCCGGAGCTAAGCGCCGCTCCCGGGCGTCTTTCGGCAGAAGCCGCGCTAAGGAGAGCACTGTGAGCGGCACAATCGTCTTTGCGCGAAGAAGCCGCTTCTTCGCCTCAGGGAGCCGGAGAGAGTCGCAGCCTCGGCAAGGTGAAGAAGGAAGCTGCACAACAATGGGACTGTGTGCGCAGCTTGCCAAGTGATAGAAAACAGTACCTTAGCACTCTCCTCACTTTTCCAATCACATGAAAATTCGATTGGAAGCTGTTTTGGACAACTTTTCTTTTCTTCCTGCCAAACACTTTGTACACCTCCGTGCAAAGTCTAGAACACGATGGGGGATGTTTTTTGTGCTGGCACAGTTTTTACGTGCCAGACATAGTAGAAAAGCTTTGTGCTAAGACGTAGACTACAAAAGACGCTAACGACGAAGGTAAGGTTCTCTCCGGAGCTAAGCGCCGCTCCCGGGCGTCTTTCGGCAGAAGCCGAGCTAAGGAGAGGAGTGTGAGCGGCACAATCGTCTTTGCGCAAGGAAGCCGCTTCTTCGCCTCAGGGAGCCGGAGAGCGTCGCAGCCTCGGCCAGGTGAAGAAGGAAGCTGCACAACACTGGGATTGTGTGCGCAGCTTGCCAAGTTATAGAAAACAGTACCTTAGCACTCTCCTCACTTTTCCAATCACATGAACATTCGATTGGATGCTGTTTTGGACAACTTTTCTTTTCTTCCTGCCAATTACTTGGCACACCTCCGTGCAACGTCTAGAACACGATGGGAGATGTTTTTTGTGCTGGCACAGTTTTTACGTGCCAGACATAGTAGAAAAGCTTTGTGCTAAGACGTAGACTACAAAAGACGCTAACGACGAAGGTAAGGTTCTCTCCGGAGATAAGCGCCGCTCCCGGGCGTCTTTCGACAGAAGCCGCGCTAAGGAGAGCACTGAGAGCGGCACAATCGTCTTTGCGCGAAGAAGCCGCTTCTTCGCCTCAGGGAGCCGGAGAGAGTCGCAGCCTCTGCAAGGTGAAGAAGGAAGCTGCACAACACTGGGATTGTGTGCGCAGCTTGCCAAGTGATAGAAAACAGTACCTTAGCACTCTCCTCACTTTTCCAATCACATGAATATTCGATTGGAAGCTTTTTTCGAAAACTTTTCTTTTCTTCCTGCCAATAACTTGGCACACCTCCATGCAACGTCTAGAACACGATGGGAGATGTTTTTTGTGCTGGCACAGTTTTTACGTGCCAGACATAGTAGAAAAGCCTTGTGCTAAGACGTAGAGTAGAAAAGACGCTAACGACGAAGGTAAGGTTCTCTCCGGAGCTAAGCGCTCTGCCGGTCGTCTTTCGGCAGAAGCCGCGCTAAGGAGAGCACTGTGAGCGGCACAATCGTCTTTGCGCGAAGAAGCCGCTTCTTCGCCTCAGGGAGCCGGAGAGAGTCGCAGCCTCGGCAAGGTGAAGAAGGAAGCTGCACAACACTGGGATTGTGTGCGCAGCTTGCCAAGTGATAGAAAACAGTACCTTAGCACTCTCCTCACTTTTCCAATCACATGAACATTCGATTGGAAGCTGTTTTGGACAACTTTTCTTTTCTTCCTTCCAAACACTTGGCACACCTCCGTGCAAGGTCTAGAACCTGATGGGAGATGTTTTTTGTGCTGGCACAGTTTTTACGTGCCAGACATAGTAGAAAAGCTTTGTGCTAAGACGTAGGCTAGAAAAGACGCTAACGACGAAGGTAAGGTTCTCTCCGGAGCTTAACGCCGCTCCCGGGCGTCTTTCGGCAGAAGCCGCGCTAAGGAGAGCACTGTGAGCGGCACAATCGTCTTTGCGCAAGGAAGCCGCTTCTTCGCCTCAGGGAGCCGGAGAGAGTCGCAGCATCGGCAAGATGAAGAAGGAACCTGCACAACACTGGGATTTTGTGCGCAGCTTGCCAAGTGATAGAAAACAGTCCCTTAGCACTCTCCTCACTTTTCCAATCACATGAACATTCGATTGGAAGCTGTTTTGGACAACTTTTCTTTTCTTCCTGCCAAACACTTGGCACACCTTTGTGCAACGGCTAGAACACGATGGGAGATGTTTTTTGTGCTGGCACAGTTTTTACGTGCCAGATATGGTAGAAAAGCTTTGTGCTAAGACGTAGACTAAAAATGACGCTAACGACGAAGGTATGGTTATCTCCGGAGCTAAGCGCTCTGCCGGTCGTCTTTCGGCACAAGCCGCGCTAATGATAGCACTGTGAGCGGCACAATCGTCTTTGCGCGAAGAAGCCGCTTCTTCGCCTCAGGGAGCCGGAGAGAGTCGCAGCCTCGGCCAGGTGAAGAAGGAAGCTGCACAACACTGGGATTGTGTGCGCAGCTTGCCAAGTGATAGAAAACAGTACCTTAGCACTCTCCTCACTTTTCCAATCACATGACCATTCGATTGTAAGCTGTTATGGTCAACTTTTCTTTTCTTCCTGCCAAACACTTGGCACACCTCCGTGCAACGTCTAGAACACGATGGGAGATGTTTTTTGTACTGCCACAGTTCTTACGTGCCAGACATAGTAGAAAAGCTTTGTGCTAAGACGTAGACTAGAAAAGACGCTAACGACGAAGGTAAGGTTCTCTCCGGAGCTAAGCGCCGCTCCCGGGCGTCTTTCGGCAGAAGCCGCGCTAAGGAGAGCACTGTGAGCGGCACAACCGTGTTTGCGCGAAGAAGCCGCTTCTTCGCCTCAGGGAGCCGGAGAGCGTCGCAGCCTCGGCAAGGTGAAGAAGGAAGCTGCACAACAATGGGACTGTGTGCGCAGCTTGCCAAGTGATAGAAAACAGTACCTTAGCACTCTCCTCACTTTTCCAATCACATGAACATTCGATTGGAAGCTGTTTTGGACAACTTTTCTTTTCTTCCTGCCAAACACTTGGTACACCTCCGTGCAACGTCTAGAACACGATGGGAAATGATTTTTGTGCTGGCACAGTTTTTACGTGCCAGACATAGTAGAAAAGCTTTGTGCTAAGACGTAGCATACAAAAGACGCTAACGACGAAGGTAAGGTTCTCTCCGGAGCTAAGCGCCGCTCCCGGGCGTCTTTCGGCAGAAGCCGAGCTAAGGGGAGCAGTGTGAGCGGCACAATCGTCTTTGCGCGAGGAAGCCGCTTCTTCGCCTCAGGGAGCCGGAGAGCGTCGCAGCCTCGGCAAGGTGAAGAAGGAAGCTGCACAACACTGGGACTGTGTGCGCAGCTTGCCAAGTGATAGAAAACAGTACCTTAGCACTCTCCTCACTTTTCCAATCACATGAACATTCGATTGGAAGCTGTTTTGGACAACTTTTCTTTTCTTCCTGCCAATAACTTGGCACACCTCCGTGCAAGGTCTAGAACACGATGGGAGATTTTTTTTGTGCTGGCACAGTTTTTACGTGCCAGACATAGTAGAAAAGCTTTGTGCTAAGACGTAGACTAGAAAAGACGCTAACGACGAAGGTAAGGTTCTCTCCGGAGCTAAGCGCCGCTCCCGGGCGTCTTTCGGCAGAAGCCGCGCTAAGGAGAGCACTGTGAGTGGCACAATCGTCTTTGCGCGAGGAAGCCGCTTCTTCGCCTCAGGGAGCCGGAGAGAGTCGCAGCCTCGGCAAGGTGACGAAGGAAGCTGCACAACACTGGGACTGTGTGCGCAGCTTGCCAAGTGATAGAAAACAGTACCTTAGCACTCTCCTCACTTTTCCAATCACATGAACATTCGATTGGAAGCTGTTTTGGACAACTTTTCTTTTCTTCCTGCCAAACACTTGGCACACCTTCGTGCAACGTCTAGAACACGATGGGAGATGATTTTTGTGCTGGCACAGTTTTTACGTGCCAGACATAGTAGAAAAGCTTTGTGCTAAGACGTAGCCTACAAAAGACGCTAACGACGAAGGTAAGGTTCTCTCCGGAGCTAAGCGCCGCTCCCAGGCGTCTTTCGGCAGAAGCCGCGCTAAGGAGAGCACTGTGAGCGGCACAATCGTCTTTGTGCGAAGAAGCCGCTTCTTCGCCTCAGGGAGCCGGAGAGAGTCGCAGCCTCGGCAAGGTGAAGAAGGAAGCTGCCCAGCACTGGGACTGTGTGCGCAGCTTGCGAAGTGATAGAAAAAAGTACCTTAGCACTCTCCTCACTTTTCCAATCACATGAACATTCGATTGGAAGCTGTTTTGGACAACTTTTCTTTTCTTCCTGCCAATCACTTGGCACACCTCCGTGCAACGTCTAGAACAAGATGGGAGATGTTTTTTGTGCTGGCACAATTTTTACGTGCCAGATATAGTAGAAAAGCTTTGTGCTAAGACGTAGACTAAAAATGACGCTAACGACGAATGTAAGGTTATCTCCGGAGCTAAGCGCTCTGCCGGTCGTCTTTCGGCACAAGCCGCGCTAAGGATAGCACTGTGAGCGGCACAATCGTCTTTGCGCGAAGAAGCCGCTTCTTCGCCTCAGGGAGCCGGAGAGAGTCGCAGCCTCGGCCAGGTGAAGAAGGAAGCTGCACAACACTGTGATTGTGTGCGCAGCTTGCCAAGTGATAGAAAACAGTACCTTAGCACTCTCCTCACTTTTCCAATCACATGACCATTCGATTGTAAGCTGTTTTGGACAACTTTTCTTTTCTTCCTGCCAAACACTTGGCACACCTCCGTGCAAGGTCTAGAACACGATGGGAGATGTTTTTTGTGCTGGCACAGTTTTTACGTGCCAGACATAGTAGAAAAGCTTTGTGCTAAGACGTAGGCTAGAAAAGACGCTAACGACGAAGGTAAGGTTATCTCCGGAGCTAAGCGCCGCTCCCGGGCGTCTTTCGGCAGAAGCCGCGCTAAGGAGAGCACTGTGAGCGCCACAATCGTCTCTGCGCGAAGAAGCCGCTTCTTCGCCGCAGGGAGCCGGAGAGAGTCGCAGCCTCGGCAAGGTGAAGAAGGAAGCTGCACAACACTGGGATTGTGTGCGCAGCTTGCCAAGTGATAGAAAAGAGTACCTTAGCACTCTCCTCACTTTTCCAATCACATGAACATTCGATTGGAAGCTGTTTTGGACAACTTTTTTTTTCTTCCTGCCAATGAATTGGCAAATATCCGTGCAAAGTCTAGAACACGATGGGAGATGTTTTTTGTGCTGGCACAGTTTTTACGTGCCAGACATAGTATTAAAGCCTTGTGCTAAGACGTAGACTACAAAAGACGCTAACGACGAAGGTAAGGTTCTCTCCGGAGCTAAGTGCCGCTCCCGAGCGTCTTTCGGCAGAAGCCGCGCTAAGGAGAGCACTGTGAGCGGCACAATCTTCTTTGCGCTAAGAAGCCGCTTCTTCGCCTCAGGGAGCCTGAGAGAGTCGCAGCCTCGGCAAGGTGAAGAAGGAAGCTGCACAACACTGGGACTGTGTGCGCAGCTTGCCAAGTGATAGAAAACAGTACCTTAGCACTCTCCTCACTTTTCCAATCATATGAATATTCGATTGGAAGCTGTTTTGGACAACACTTGTTTTCTTCTTGCCAATCACTTGGCACACCTCCGTGCAACGTCTAGAACACGATGGAAGATGTTTTTTGTGCTGGCACAGTTTTTACGTGCCAGACATAGTAGAAAAGCTTTGTGCTAAGACGTAGACTGCAAAAGACGTTATCGATGAAGGTTAGGTTCTCCCCAGAGCTAAGCGCCGCTCCCGGGCGTCTTTCGGCAGAAGCCACGCTAAGGAGAGCACTGTGAGCGGCACAATCGTCTTTGCGCGAAGAAGCCGCTTCTTCACCTCAGGGAGCCGGAGAGAGTCGCAGCCTCGGCAAGGTGAAGAAGGAAGCTGCACAACACTGGGATTGTGTGCGCAGCTTGCCAAGTGATAGAAAACAGTACCTTAGCACTCTCCTCACTTTTCCAATCACATTAACATTCGATTGGAAGCTGTTTTGGACAACTTTTCTTTTCTTCCTGCCAAACACTTGGCACACCTCCGTGCAACGTCTAGAACACGATGGGAGATGTTTTTTGTGCTGGCACAGTTTTTACGTGCCAGATATGGTAGAAAAGCTTTGTGCTAAGACGTAGACTAAAAATGACGCTAACGACGAAGGTAAGGTTATCTCCGGAGCTAAGCGCTCTGCCGGTCGTCTTTCGGCACAAGCCGCGCTAATGATAGCACTGTGAGCGGCACAATCGTCTTTGCGCGAAGAAGCCGCTTCTTCGCCTCAGGGAGCCGGAGAGAGTCGCAGCCTCGGCCAGGTGAAGAAGGAAGCTGCACAACACTGGGATTTTGTGCGCAGCTTGCCAAGTGATAGAAAACAGTACCTTAGCACACTCCTCACTTTTCCAATCACATGACCATTCGATTGGAAGCTGTTATGGTCAACTTTTCTTTTCTTCCTGCCAAACACTTGGCACACCTCCGTGCAACGTCTAGAACACGATGGGAGATGTTTTTTGTACTGCCACAGTTCTTACGTGCCAGACATAGTAGAAAAGCTTTGTGCTAAGACGTAGACTACAAAAGACGCTAACGACGAAGGTAAGGTTCTCTCCGGAGCTAAGCGCCGCTCCCGGGCGTCTTTTGGCAGAAGCCGCGCTAAGGAGAGCACTGTGAGCGGCACAATCGTGTTTGCGCGAGGAAGCCGCTTCTTCGCCTCAGGGAGCCAGAGAGAGTCGCAGCCTCGGCAAGGTGACGAAGGAAGCTGCACAACACTGGGACTGTGTGCGCAGCTTGCCAAGTGATAGAAAACAGTACCTTAGCACTCTCCTCACTTTTCCAATCACATGAACATTCGATTGGAAGCTGTTTTGGACAACTTTTCTTTTCTTCCTGCCAAACACTTGGCACACCTTCGTGCAAGGTCTAGAACACGATGGGAGATGTTTTTTGTGCTGGCACAGTTTTTACGTGCCAGACATAGTAGAAAAGCTTTGTGCTAAGACGTAGGCTAGAAAAGACGCTAACGACGAAGGTAAGGTTCTCCCCCGAGCTTAGCGCCGCTCCCGGGCGTCTTTCGGCAGAAGCCGCCCGAAGGGGAGCACTGTGAGCGGCACAATCGTCTTTGCGCAAGGATGCCGCTTCTTCGCCTCAGGGAGCCGGAGAGAGTCGCAGCCTCGGCAAGATGAAGAAGGAACCTGCACAACACTGGGATTTTGTGCGCAGCTTGCCAAGTGATAGAAAACAGTCCCTTAGCACTCTCCTCACTTTTCTAATCACATGAGCATTCGATTGAAATCTGTTTTGGACAACTTTTCTTTTCTTCCTGCCAAACACTTGGCACACATCCGTGCAACGTCTAGAACACGATGGGAGATGTTTTTTGTGCTGGCACAGTTTTTACGTGCCAGACATAGTAGAAAAGCTTTGTGCTAACACGTAGACTAGAAAAGACGCTAACGACGAAGGTAAGGTTCTCTCCGGAGCTAAGCGCCGCTCCCGGGCGTCTTTCGGCAGAAGCCGCGCTAAGGAGAGCACTGTGAGCGGCACAACCGTGTTTGCGCGAAGAAGCCGCTTCTTCGCCTCAGGGAGCCGGAGAGCGTCGCAGCCTCGGCAAGGTGAAGAAGGAAGCTGCACAACAATGGGACTGTGTGCGCAGCTTGCCAAGTGATAGAAAACAGTACCTTAGCACTCTCCTCACTTTTCCAATCACATGAACATTCGATTGGAAGCTGTTTTGGACAACTTTTCTTTTCTTCCTGCCAAACACTTGGTACACCTCCGTGCAACGTCTAGAACACGATGGGAGATGATTTTTGTGCTGGCACAGTTTTTACGTGCCAGACATAGTAGAAAAGCTTTGTGCTAAGACGTAGCATACAAAAGACGCTAACGATGAAGGTAAGGTTCTCTCCGGAGCTAAGCGCCGCTCCCGGGCGTCTTTCGGCAGTAGCCGAGCTAAGGGGAGCAGTGTGAGCGGCACAATCGTCTTTGCGCGAGGAAGCCGCTTCTTCGCCTCAGGGAGCCGGAGTGCGTCGCAGCCTCGGCAAGGTGAAGAAGGAAGCTGCACAACACTGGGACTGTGTGCGCAGCTTGCCAAGTGATAGAAAACAGTACCTTAGCACTCTCCTCACTTTTCCAATCACATGAACATTCGATTGGAAGCTGTTTTGGACAACTTTTCTTTTCTTCCTGCCAATTACTTGGCACACCTCCGTGCAAGGTCTAGAACACGATGGGAGATGTTTTTTGTGCTGGCACAGTTTTTACGTGCCAGACATAGTAGAAAAGCTTTTTGCTAAGACGTAGACTAGAAAAGACGCTAACGACGAAGGTAAGGTTCTCTCCGGAGCTAAGCGCCGCTCCCGGGCGTCTTTCGGCAGAAGCCGCGCTAAGGAGAGCACTGTGAGCGGCACAATCGTCTTTGCGCGAAGAAGCCGCTTCTTCGCCTCAGGGAGCCGGAGAGAGTCGCAGCCTCGGCCAGGTGAAGAAGGAAGCTGCACAACACTGGGATTGTGTGCGCAGCTTGCCAAGTGATAGAAAACAGTACCTTAGCACTCTCCTCACTTTTCCAATCACATGAACATTCGATTGTAAGCTGTTTTGGACAACTTTTCTTTTCTTCGTGCCAAACACTTGGCACACCTCCGTGCAAGGTCTAGAACATGATGGGAGATGTTTTTTGTGCTGGCACAGTTTTTACGTGCCAGACATAATAGAAAAGCTTTGTGCTAAGACGTAGACTGCAAAAGACGTTATCGATGAAGGTTAGGTTCTCCCCAGAGCTAAGCGCCGCTCCCGGGCGTCTTTCGGCAGAAGCCACGCTAAGGAGAGCACTGTGAGCGGCACAATCGTCTTTGCGCGAAGAAGCCGCTTCTTCACCTCAGGGAGCCGGAGAGTGTCGCCGCCTCGGCAAGGTGAAGAAGGAAGCTGCACAACACTGGGATTGTGTGCGCAGCTTGCCAAGTGATAGAAAACAGTACCTTAGCACTCTCCTCACTTTTCCCATCATATGAACATTCGATTGGAAGCTGTTTTGGATAACTTTTCTTTTCTTCCTTCCAAACACTTGGCACACCTCCGTGCAAGGTCTAGAACACGATGGGAGATGTTTTTTGTGCTGGCACAGTTTTTACGTGCCAGACTTGGCAGAAAAGCTTTGTGCTAACACGTAGCATACAAAAGACGGTAACGACGAAGGTAAGGTTATCTCCGGAGCTAAGCGCCGCTCCCGGGCGTCTATCGGCAGAAGCCGCGCTAAGGAGAGCACTGTGAGCGGCACAACCGTGTTGGCGCGAAGAAGCCGCTTCTTCGCCTCAGGGAGCCGGAGAGAGTCGCAGCCTCGGCAAGGTGAAGAAGGAAGCTGCACAACAATGGGACTGTGTGCGCAGCTTGCCAAGTGATAGAAAACAGTACCTTAGCACTCTCCTCACTTTTCCAATCACATGAAAATTCGATTGGAAGCTGTTTTGGACAACTTTTATTTTCTTCCTGCCAAACACTTTGTACACCTCCGTGCAAAGTCTAGAACACGATGGGAGATGTTTTTTGTGCTGGCACAGTTTTTACGTGCCAGACATAGTAGAAAAGCTTTGTGCTAAGACGTAGACTACAAAAGACGCTAACGACGAAGGTAAGGTTCTCTCCGGAGCTAAGCGCCGCTCCCGGGCGTCTTTCGGCAGAAGCCGAGCTAAGGAGAGCAGTGTGAGCGGCACAATCGTCTTTGCGCGAGGAAGCCGCTTCTTCACCTCAGGGAGCCGGAGAGCGTCGCAGCCTCGGCAAGGTGAAGAAGGAAGCTGCACAACACTGGGATTGTGTGCGCAGCTTGCCAAGTTATAGAAAACAGTACCTTAGCACTCTCCTCACTTTTCCAATCACATGAACATTCGATTGGAAGCTGTTTTGGACAACTTTTCTTTTCTTCCTGCCAATTACTTGGCACACCTCCGTGCAACGTCTAGAACACGATGGGAGATGTTTTTTGTGCTGGCACAGTTTTTACGTGCCAGACATAGTAGAAAAGCCTTGTGCTAAGACGTAGACTACAAAAGACGCTAACGACGAAGGTAAGGTTCTCTCCGGAGCTAAGCGCCGCTCCCGGGCGTCTTTCGGCAGAAGCCGCGCTAAGGAGAGCACTGTGAGCGGCACAATCGCCTTTGCGCGAAGAAGCCGCTTCTTCGCCTCAGGGAGCCGGAGAGAGTCGCAGCCTCGGCAAGGTGAAGAAGGAAGCTGCACAACACTGGGATTGTGTGCGCAGCTTGCCAAGTGATAGAAAACAGTACCTTAGCACTCTCCTCACTTTTCCAATCACATGAACATTCAATTGGAAGCTGTTTTGGACAAGTTTTCTTTTCTTCCTGCTAATCACTTGGCACACCTCCGTGCAAGGTCTAGAACACGATGGGAGATGTTTTTTGTGCTGGCACGGTTTTTACGTGCCAGACATAGTAGAAAAGCTTTGTGCTAAGACGTAGATAACAAAAGACCCTAACGACGAAGGTAAGGTTCTCTCCGGAGATAAGCGCCGCTCCCGGGCGTCTTTCGGCAGAAGCCGCGCTAAGGAGAGCACTGTGAGCGGCACAATCGTCTTTGCGCGAAGAAGCCGCTTCTTCGCCTCAGAGAGCCGGAGAGAGTCGCAGCCTCTGCAAGGTGAAGAAGGAAGCTGCACAACACTGTGATTGTGTGCGCAGCTTGCCAAGTGATAGAAAACAGTACCTTAGCACTCTCCTCACTTTTCCAATCACATGAATATTCGATTGGAAGCTTTTTTCGAAAACTTTTCTTTTCTTCCTGCCAATTACTTGGCACACCTCCATGCAACGTCTAGAACACGATGGGAGATGTTTTTTGTGCTGGCACAGTTTTTACGTGCCAGACATAGTAGAAAAGCCTTGTGCTAAGACGTAGAGTAGAAAAGACGCTAACGACGAAGGTAAGGTTCTCTCCGGAGCTAAGCGCCGCTGCCGGTCGTCTTTCGGCAGAAGCCGCGCTAAGGAGAGCACTGTGAGCGGCACAATCGTCTTTGCGCGAAGAAGCCGCTTCTTCGCCTCAGGGAGCCGGAGAGAGTCGCAGCCTCGGCAAGGTGAAGAAGGAAGCTGCACAAAACTGGGATTGTGTGCGCAGCTTGCCAAGTGATAGAAAACAGTACCTTAGCACTCTCCTCACTTTTCCAATCACATGAACATTCGATTGGAAGCTGTTTTGGACAACTTTTCTTTTCTTCCTGCCAAACACTTGGCAAACCTCCGTGCAAGGTCTAGAACACGATGGGAGATGTTTTTTGTGCTGGCACGGTTTTTACGTGCCAGACATAGTAGAAAAGCTTTGTGCTAAGACGTAGACTACAAAAGACGCTAACGACGAAGGTAAGGTTCTCTCCGGAGCTAAGCGCCGCTCCCGGGCGTCTTTCGGCAGAAGCCGCGCTAAGGAGAGCACTGTGAGCGGCACAATCGTCTTTGCGCGAAGAAGCCGCTTCTTCGCCTCAGGGAGCCGGAGAGAGTCGCAGCCTCGGCAAGGTGAAGAAGGAAGCTGCACAACACTGGGATTGTGTGCGCAGCTTGCCAAGTGATAGAAAACAGTACCTTAGCACTCTCCTCACTTTTCCAATCACATGAACATTCGATTGGAATCTTTTTTGGACAACTTTTCTTTTTTTCCTGCCAATCACTTGGCACGCCTCCGTGCAACGTCTAGAACACGATGGGAGATGTTTTTTGTACTGGCACAGTTCTTACGTGCCAGACATAGTTGAAAAGCTTTGTGCTAAAACGTAGACTACAAAAGACGCTAACGACGAAGGTAAGGTTCTCTCCGGAGCTAAGCGCCGCTCCCGGGCGTCTTTCGGCAGAAGCCGCGCTAAGGAGAGCACTGTGAGCGGCACAATGGTCTTTGCGCGAAGAAGCCGCTTCTTTGCCTCAGGGAGCCGGAGAGAGTCGCAGCCTCGGCAAGGTGAAGAAGGAAGCTGCACAACACTGGGATTGTGTGCGCAGCTTGCCAAGTGATAGAAAACAGTACCTTAGCACTCTCCTCACTTTTCCAATCACATGAACATTCGATTGGAAGCTTTTTTGGACAACTTTTCTTTTTTTCCTGCCAATCACTTGGCACACCTCCGTGCAACGTCTAGAACACGATGGGAGATGTTTTTTGTACTGCCACAGTTCTTACGTGCCAGACATAGTAGAAAAGCTTTGTGCTAAGACGTAGACTAGAAAAGACGCTAACGACGAAGGTAAGGTTCTCTCCGAAGCTAACGCCGCTCCCGGCGTCTTTCGGCAGAAGCCGCGCTAAGGAGAGCACTGTGAGCGGTACAATGGTCTTTGCGCGAAGAAGCCGCTTCTTCGCCTCAGGGAGCCGGAGAGAGTCGGAGGCTCTGCAAGGTGAAGAAGGAAGCTGCACAACACTGGGACTGTGTGCGCAGCTTGCCAAGTGATAGAAAACAGTACCTTAGCACTCTCCTCACTTTTCCAATCACATGAACATTCGAATGGAAGCTGTTTTGGACAACTTTTCTTTTCTTCCTGCCAAAAACTTGGTACACCTCCCTGAATCATCTAGAACACGATGGGAGATGTTTTTTGTGCTGGCACGGTTTTTACGTGCCAGACATAGCAGATAAGCTTTGTGCTAAGACGTAGACTAGAAAAGACGCTAACGACGAAGGTAAGGTTCTCTCCGGAGCTAAGCGCCGCTCCCGGGCGTCTTTCGGCAGAAGCGGCGCTGAGGAGAGCACTGTGAGCGGCACAATCGTCTTTGCGCGAAGAAGCCGCTTCTTCGCCTCAGGGAGCCGGAGAGAGTCGCAGCCTCGGCAAGGTGAAGAAGGAAGCTGCACAACAATGGGACTGTGTGCGCTGCTTGCCAAGTGATAGAAAACAGTACCTTAGCACTCTCCTCACTTTTCCAATCACATGAACATTCGATTGGAAGCTGTTTTGGACAACTTTTCTTTTCTTCCTGCCAAACACTTGGCACACCTCCGTGCAACGTCTAGAACACGATAGGAGATGTTTTTTGTGCTGGCAAAATTTTTACGTGCCAGACATAGTAGAAAAGCTTTGTGCTAAGACGTAGACTACAAAAGACGCTAACGACGAAGGTAAGGTTCTCTCCGGAGCTAAGCGCCGCTCCCGGGCGTCCTTCGGCAGAAGCCGCGCTAAGGAGAGCACTGTGATTGGCACAATCGTCTTTGCGCGAAGAAGCCGCTTCTTCGCCTCAGGGAGCCGGAGAGAGTCGCAGCCTCGGCAAGGTGAAGAAGGACGCTGCACAACACTGGGACTGTGTGCGCAGCTTGCCAAGGGATAGAAAACAGTACCTTAGCACTCTCCTCACTTTTCCAATCACATGAACATTCGATTGGAAGCTGTTTTGGACAACTTTTCTTCCTGCCAATCACTTGGAACACATCCGAGCAACGTCTAGAACACGATGGGAGATGTTTTTTGTGCTGGCACGGTTTTTACGTGCCAGACATAGTAGAAAAGCTTTGTGCTAAGACGTAGACCACAAAAGACGCTAACGACGAAGGTAAGGTTCTCTCCGGAGCTAAGCACCGCTCCCGGCGTCTTTCGGCAGAAGCCGCGCTAAGGAGAGCACTGTGAGCGGCACAATGGTCTTTGCGCGAAGAAGCCGCTTCTTCGCCTCAGGGAGCCGGAGAGAGTCGCAGCCTCTGCAAGGAGAAGAAGGAAGCTGCACAACACTGGGACTGTGTGCGCAGCTTGCCAAGTGATAGAAAACAGTACCTTAGCACTCTCCTCACTTTTCCAATCACATGAACCTTCGATTGGAAGCTGTTTTGGACAACTGTTCTTTTCTTCCTGCCAAACTCTAGGCACACCTCCGTGCAACGTCTAGAAAACGATGGGAGATGTTTTTTGTGCTGGCACGGTTTTTACGTGCCAGACATAGTAGAAAAGCTTTGTGCTAAGACGTAGACTAGAAAAGACGCTAACGACGAAAGTAAGGTTATCTCCGGGGCAAAGCGCCGCTGCCGGGCGTCTTTCGGCAGAAGCCGCGCTAAGGAGAGCACTGTGAGCGGCAAAATCGTCTTTGCGCGAAGAAGCCGCTTCTTCGCCTCAGGGAGCCTGAGAGAGTCGCAGCCTCGGCAAGGTGAAGAAGGAAGCCTCACAACAATGGGACTGTGTGCGCTGCTTGCCAAGTGATAGAAAACAGTACCTTAGCACTCTCCTCACTTTTCCAATCACATGAACATTCGATTGGAAGCTGTTTTGGACAACTTTTCTTTTCTTCCTGCCAAACACTTGGGACACCTCCGTGCAACATCTAGAACACGATGGGAGATGTTTTTTGTGCTGGCACAGTTTTTACGTGCCAGACATAGTAGAAAAGCTTTGTGCTAAGACGTAGACTAGAAAAGACGCTAACGACGAAGGTAAGGTTCTCTCTGGAGCTAAGCGCCGCTCCCGGGCGTCTTTCGGCAGAAGCCGCGCTAAGGAGAGCACTGTGAGCGGCACAATCTTCTTTGCGCGAAGAAGCCGCTTCTTTGCCTCAGGGAGCCGGAGGGAGTCGCAGCCTCGGCAAGATGAAGAAGGAAGCTGCACAACACTGGGATTGTGTGCGCAGCTTGCCAAGTGATAGAAAACAGTACCTTAGCACTCTCCTCACTTTTCCAATCACATGAACATTCGATTAGAAGCTGTTTTGGACAACTTTTCCTCCTGCCAAACATTTGGCACACTTCCGTGCAACGTCTAGAACACGATGGGAGATTTTTTTTGTGCTGCCACAGTTTTTACATGCCAGACATAGTAGAAGAGCTTTGTGCTAAGACGTAGACTAGAAAAGACGCTAACGACGAAGGTAAGGTTCTCTCCGGAGCTAAGCGCCGCTCCCGGGCGTCTTTCGGCAGAAGCCGCGCTAAGGAGAGCACTGTGAGCGGCACAATCGTCTTTGCGCGAAGAAGCCGCTTATTCGCCTCAGGGAATCGGAGAGAGTCGCAGCCTCGGCAAGGTGAAGAAGGAAGCTGCACAACACTGGGATTGTGTGCGCAGCTTGCCAAGTGATAGAAAAGAGTACCTTAGCACTCTCCTCACTTTTCCAATCACATGAACATTCGATTGGAAGCTGTTTTGGACAACTTTTCTTCCTGCAAACACTTGGCACTACTCCGTGCAACGTCTAGAACACGATGGGAAATATTTTTGTGCTGACCCAGTTTTTATGTGCCAGACATAGTAGAAAAGCTTTGTGCTAAGACGTACCCTACAAAAGACGCTAACGACGATGGTAAGGTTCTCTCCAGAGCTAAGCGCCGCTCCCAGGCGTCTTTCGGCAGAAGCCGCGCTAAGGAGAGCACTGTGAGCGGCACAATCGTCATTGCGCGAAGAAGCCGCTTCTTAGCCTCAGGGAGCCGGAGAGAGTCGCAGCCTCGGTAAGGTGAAGAAGGAAGCTGCACAACAATGGGACTGTGTGCGCAGCTTGCCAAGTGATAGAAAACAGTACCTTAGCACTCTCCTCACTTTTCCAATCACATGAACATTCGATTGGAAGCTGTTTTGGACAACTTTTATTTTCTTCCTGCCAAACACTTGGCACACCTCCGTGCAACGTCTAGAACACGATGGGAGATGTTTTTTGTGCTGGCACAGTTTTTACGTGCCAGATATAGTAGAAAAGCTTTGTGGTAAGACGTAGACTACAAATGACGCTAACGACGAAGGTAAGGTTCTCTCCGGAGTTAAGCGCCGCTCCCGGGCGTCTTTCGGCAGAAGCCGCGCTAATGAGAGCACTGTGAGCGGCACAATCGTCTTTGCGCGAAGAAGCCGCTTCTTCGCCTCAGGGAGCCGGAGAGAGTCGCAGCCTCGGCAAGGTGAAGAAGGAAGCTGCACAACACTGGGATTGTGTGCGCAGCTTGCCAAGTGATAGAAAACAGTACCTTAGCACTCTCCTCACTTTTCCAATCACATTAATATTCGATTGGAAGCTGTTTGGACAACTTTTCTTTTCTTCCTGCCAAACACTTGGCACACCTCCGTGCAACGTCTAGAACACGATGGGAGATGTTTTTTGTGCTGGCACAGTTTTTACGTGCCAGACATAGTAGAAAAGCTTTGTGCTAAGACGTAGACTAGAAAAGACATTAAAGAAGAAGGTAAGGTTCTCCCCAGAGCTTAGCGCCGCTTTTGGGGTGTCTTTCGGCAGAAGCCACGCTAAGGAGAGCACTGTGAGCGGCACAATCGTCTTTGCGCAAAGAAGCCGCTTCTTCGCCTCAGGGAGCCGGAGAGAGTCGCAGCCTCGGCAAGGTCAAGAAGGAAGCTGCACAACACTGAGATTTTTGCGCGGCTTGCCAAGTGATAGAAAACAGTACCTTAGCACTCTCCTCACTTTTCCAATCACATGAACATTTGATTGGAAGCTGTTTTGGACAACTATCCTTTTCTTCCTCCCAAACACTTTCTACACCTCCGTGCAAAGTCTAGAACACTATGGGAGATGTTTTTTGTGCTGGCACAGTTTTTACGTGCCAGACATAGTAGAAAAGCTTTGTGCTAAGACGTAGACTAGAAAAGACGCTAACGACGAAAGTAAGGTTCTCTCCGGAGTTAAGCGCCGCTCCCGGGCGTCTTTCGGCAGAAGCGGCGCTGAGGAGAGCACTGTGAGCGGCACAATCGTCATTGCGCGAAGAAGCCGCTTCTTCGCCTCAGGGAGCCGGAGTGAGTCGCAGCCTCGGCAAGGTGAAGAAGGAAGCTGCACAACACTGGGATTGTGTGCGCAGCTTGCCAAGTGATAGAAAACAGTACCTTAGCACTCTCCTCACTTTTCCAATCACATGAACATTCGATCGGAAGCTGTTTTGGACAACTTTCCTTTTCTTCCTGCCAATCACTTGGCACACCTCCGTGCAACGTTTGGAACACGATGGGAGATGTTTTTTGTGCTGGCACAGTTTTTACGTGCCAGACTTGGTAGAAAAACTTTGTGCTAAACGTAGACTACAAAAGACGCTAACGACGAAGGTAAGGTTCTCTCCAGAGCTAAGCGTCGCTCCCGGGCGTCTTTCGGCAGAAGCCGCGCTAAGGAGAGCTCGTTGAGTGGCACAATCGTCTTTGCGCGAAGAAGCCGCTTCTTCGCCTCAGGGAGCCGGAGAGAGTCGCAGCCTCGGCAAGGTGAAGAAGGAAGCTGCACAACACTGGGATTGTGTGCGCAGCTTGCCAAGTGATAGAAAACAGTACCTTAGCACTCTCCTCACTTTTCCCATCACATTAACATTCGATTGGAAGCTATTTTGGACAACTTTTCTTTTCTTCCTTCCAATCACTTGGCACACCTCCGTGCAACGTCTAGAACACGATGGGAGATGTTTTTTGTGCTGGCACAGTTTTTACGTGCCAGACCGGGTGGAAAAGCTTTGTGCTAAGACGTAGCCTACAAAAGACGCTAAAGACGAAGGTAAGGTTCTCTCAGGAGCTAAGCGCCGCTCCCGGGCGTCTTTCGGCAGAAGCCGCGCTAAGCAGAGCACTGTGAGCCGCACAATCGTCTTTGCGCGAAGAAGCCGCTTCTTCGCCTCAGGGAGCCGGAGAGAGTCGCAGCCTCGGCAAGGTGAAGAAGGAAGCTGCAGAACATTGGGACTGTGTGCGCAGCTTGCCAAGGGATAGAAAACAGTACCTTAGCACTCTCCTCACTTTTCCAATCACATGAACATTCGATTGGAAGCTGTTTTGGACAACTTTTCTTTTCATCCTGCCAATCACTTTGCACACCTCCGTGCAACGTCTCGAACACGATGGGAGATGTTTTTTTTGCTGGCACAGTTTTTACGTGCCAGACATAGTAGAAAAGCTTTGTGCTAAGAGGTAGACTACAAAAGACGTTAACGACGAAGGTAAGGTTCTCTCCAGAGCTAAGCGCCGCTCCCGGGCGTCTTTCGGCAGAAGCGGCGCAAAGGAGAGCACTGTGAGCGGCACAATCGTCTTTGCGAGAAGAAGCCGCTTCTTCGCCGCAGGGAGCCGGAGAGAGTCGCAGCCTCAGCAAGGTGAAGAAGGAAGCTGCACAACACTGTGATTGTGTGCGCAGCTTGCCAAGTGATAGAAAACAGTACCTTAGCACTCTCCTCACTTTTCCAATCACATGAACATTCGATTGGAAGCTGTTTTGGACATCTTCTCTTTTCTTCCTGCCAAATATTTTGCACGCATCCCTGCAACATCTACAACAAGATGGGAGATGTTTTTTGTGCTGCCACAGTTTTTACGTGCCAGACATAGTAGAAAAGCTTTGTACTAAGACGTAGAATACAAAAGACGCTAACGACGAAGGTAAGGTTCTCTCCAGAGCTAAGCGTCGCTCCCGGGCGTCTTTCGGCAGAAGCCGCGCTAAGGAGAGCTCGTTGAGTGGCACAATCGTCTTTGCGCGAAGAAGCCGCTTCTTCGCCTCAGGGAGCCGGAGAGAGTCGCAGCCTCGGCAAGGTGAAGAAGGAAGCTGCACAACACTGGGATTGTGTGCGCAGCTTGCCAAGTGATAGAAAACAGTACCTTAGCACTCTCCTCACTTTTCCCATCACATTACCATTCGATTGGAAGCTATTTTGGACAACTTTTCTTTTCTTCCTTCCAATCACTTGGCACACCTCCGTGCAACGTCTAGAACACGATGGGAGATGTTTTTTGTGCTGGCACAGTTTTTACGTGCCAGACATAGTAGAAAAGCTTTGTGCTAAGACGTAGACTACAAAAGACGCTAACGACGAAGGTAAGGTTCTCTCCGGAGCTAAGCGCTGCTCCCGGGCGTCTTTCGGCAGAAGCCGCGCTAAGGAGAGCACTGTGAGCGGCACAATCGTCTTTGCGCGAAGAAGCCGCTTCTTCGCCTCAGGGAGCCGGAGAGAGTCGCAGCCTCGGCAAGGTGAAGAAGGAAGCTGCACAACACTGGGACTGTGGGCGCAGCTTGCCAAGCGATAGAAAACAGTACCTTAGCACTCTCCTCACTTTTCCAATCACATGAACATTCGATTGGAAGCTGTTTTGGACAACTTTTCTGTTCTTCCTGCCAATCACTTGGCAAACCACCGTGCAACGTCTAGAACACGATGGGAGATGTTTTTTGTGCTGGCACAGTTTTTACGTGCCAGACTTTTTGGAAAAGCTTTGTGCCAAGACGTAGACTACAAAAGACGCTAACGACGAAGGTAAGGTTCTCTCCGGAGCTAAGCGCCGCTCCCGGGCGTCTTTCGGCAGAAGCCGCGCAAAGGAGAGCACTGTGAGCGGCACAATCGTCTTTGCGCGAAGAAGCCGCTTCTTCGCCTCAGGGAGCCGGAGAGAGTCGCAGCCTCGGCAACGGTGAAGAAGGAAGCAGCACAACACTGGGATTGTGTGCGCAGCTTGCCAAGTGATAGAAAACAGTTCCATAGCACTCTCCTCACTTTTCCAATCACATGAATATTCGACTGGAAGCTGTTTTGGACAACTTTTATTTTCTTCCTGCCAAACACTTGGCACACCTCCGTGCAAGGTCTAGAACACGATGGGAGATGTTTTTTGTGCTGGCACAGTTTTCACGTTCCAGACGTAATAGGAAAGCTTTGCGCTAAGACGTAGACTACAAAAGACGTTAACAACGAAGGTAAGGTTCTCTCCAGAGATAAACGCCGCTCCCGGGTGTCTTTCGGCAGAAGCCGCGCTAAGGAGAGCACTGTGAGCGGCACAATCGTCTTTGCGCGAAGAAGCCGCTTCTTCGCCTCAGGGAGCCGGAGAGAGTCGCAGCCTCGGCAAGGTGAAGAAGGAAGCTGCACAACACTGGGATTGTGTGCGCAGCTTGCCAAGTGATAGAAAACAGTACCTTAGCACGTTCCTCAGTTTTCCAATCACATGAATATTTGATAGGAAGCTGTTTTGGAAAACTTTTCTTCCCTTCCTGCCAAACACTTGGCACACCTCCGTGCAACATCTAGAACACGATGGGAGATGTTTTTTGTGCTGGCACATTTTTTACGTGCCAGACATAGTAGAAAAGCTTTGTGCTAAGACGTAGACTAGAAAAGACGCTAACGATGAAGGTAAGGTTCTCTCCGGAGCTAAGCGCCGCTCCCGGGCGTCTTTCGGCAGAAGCCACGCTAAGGAGAGCACCGTGAGCGGCACAATCGTCTTTGCGCGAAGAAGCTGCTTTTTCGCCTCAGGGAGCCGGAGAGAGTCGCAGCCTCGGCAAGGTGAAGAAGGAAGCTGCACAACACTGTGATTGTGTGCGCAGCTTGCCAAGTGATAGAAAACAGTACCTTAGCACTCTCCTCACTTTTCCAATCACATGAACATTCGATTGGAAGCTGTTTTGGACAACTTTTCTGTTCTTCCTGCCAATCACTTGGCACACCACCGTGCAACGTCTAGAACACGATGGGAGATGTTTTTTGTGCTGGCACAGTGTTTACGTGCTAGACTTGTTGGAAAAGCTTTGTGCTAAGACGTAGACTACAAAAGAGGCTAACGACGAAGGTAAGGTTCTCTCCGGAGCTAAGCCCTGCTCCCGGGCGTCTTTCGGCAGAAGCCGCGCTAAGGAGAGCACTGTGAGCGGCACAATCGTCTTTGCGCGAAGAAGCCGCTTCTTCGCCGCAAGGAGCCGGAGAGAGTCGCAGCCTCGGCAAGGTGAAGAAGGAACCTGCACAACACTAGGACTGTGTGCGCAGCTTGCCAAGTGATAGAAAACAGTACCTTAGCACTCTCCTCACTTTTCCAATCACATTAATATTCGATTGGAAGCTGTTTTGGACAACTTTTCTTTTCTTCCTGCCAAACACTTGGCACACCTCCGTGCAACGTCTCGAACACGATGGGATATGTTTTTTGTGCTGGCACAGTTTTTACGTGCCAGACATAGTAGAAAAGCTTTGTGCTAAGACGTAGACTAGAAAAGACATTAAAGAAGAAGGTAAGGTTCTCCCCAGAGCTAAGCGCCGCTTTTGGGGCGTCTTTCGGCAGAAGCCGCGCTAAGGAGAGCACTGTGAGCGGCACACTCGTCTTTGCGCGAAGAAGCCGCTTCTTCGCCTCAGGGAGCCGGAGAGAGTCGCACCCTCGGCAAGGTGAAGAAGGAAGCTGCACAACACTGGGATTGTGTGCGCAGCTTGCCAATATATAGAAAACAGTTCCTTAGCACTCTCCTCACTTTTCCAAACACATGAACATTCGATTGGAAGCTGTTTTGGACAACTTTACTTTTCTTCCTGCCAATCACTTGGCACACCTCCGTGCAAGGTCTAGAACACGATGGGAGATGATTTTTGTGCTGGCACAGTTTTTACGTGCCAGACATAGTAGAAAAGCTTTGTGCTAAGACGTAGGCTAGAAAAGACGCTAACGACGAAGGTAAGGTTCTCTCCGGAGCTAATCGCCGCTCCCGGGCGTCTTTCGGCAGAAGGCGCGCTAAGGAGAGCACTGTGAGCGGCACAATCGTCTTTGCGCGAAGAAGCCGCTTCTTCGCCGCAGGGAGCCGGAGAGAGTCGCAGCATCGGCAAGGTGAAGAAGGAAGCTGCACAACACTGGGATTGTGTGCGCAGCTTGCCAAGTGATAGAAAACAGTACCTTAGCACTCTCCTCACTTTTCCAATCACATGAACATTCGATTGGAAGCTGTTTTGGACAACTTTTCTGTTCTTCCTGCCAATCACTTGGCACACCACCGTGCAACGTCTAGAACACGATGGGAGATGTTTTTTGTGCTGGCACAGTGTTTACGTGCTAGACTTGTTGGAAAAGCTTTGTGCCAAGACGTAGACTACAAAAGAGGCTAACGACGAAGGTAAGGTTCTCTCCGGAGCTAAGCCCTGCTCCCGTGCGTCTTTCGGCAGAAGCCGCGCTAAGGAGAGCACTGTGAGCGGCACAATCGTCTTTGCGCGAAGAAGCCGCTTCTTCGCCGCAGGGAGCCGGAGAGAGTCGCAGCCTCGGCAAGGTGAAGAAGGAACCTGCACAACACTAGGACTGTGTGCGCAGCTTGCCAAGTGATAGAAAACAGTACCTTAGCACTCTCCTCACTTTTCCAATCACATGAACATTCGATTGGAAGCTGTTTTGGACAACTTTTATTTTCTTCCTGCCAAAGACTTGGCACACCTCCGTGCAACGTATAGAAAACGATGGCAGATATTTTTTGTGCTGGCACAGTTTTTACGTTCCAGACATAGTAGAAAAGCTTTGTGCTAAGAGGTAGACTAGAAAAGACGTTAACGACGAAGGTAAGGTTCTCTCCAGAGCTAAGCGCCGCTCCCGGGCGTCTTTCGGCGGAAGCCGCGCTAAGGAGAGCACTGTGAGCGGCACAATCGTCTTTGCGCGAAGAAGCCGCTTCTTCGCCTCAGAGAGACGGAGAGAGTCGCAGCCTCGGCCAGGTGAAGAAGGAAGCTGCACAACACTCGGATTGTGTGCGCAGCTTGCCAAGTGATAGAAAACAGTACCTTAGCACTCTCCTCACTTTTCCAATCACATGATCATTCGATTGGAAGCTGTTTTGAACAACTTTTCTTTTCTTCCTGCCAAACACTTGGCACACCTCCGTGCAACGTCTAGACCACGATGGGATATGTTTTTTGTGCTGGCACAGTTTTTACCTGCCAGACATAGTAGAAAAGCTTTGTGCTAAGACGTAGACTAGAAAAGACGTTAACGACGAAGGTAAGGTTCTCTCTGGAGCTAAGCGCCGCTCCCGGGCGTCTTTCGGCAGAAGCCGCGCTAAGGAGAGCACTGTGAGCGGCACAATCGTCTTTGCGCGCAGAAGCCGCTTCTTCGCCTCAGAGAGCCGGAGAGAGTCGCAGCCTCGGCATGGTGAAGAATGAAGCTGCACAACACTGGGATTGTGTGCGCAGCATGCCAAGTGATAGAAAACAGTACCTTAGAACTCTACTCACTTTTCCAATCACATGAACATTCGAATGGAAGCTGTTTTGGACAACTTTTCTTTTCTTCCTGCCAAACACTTGGCACACCTCCGTGCAACGTCTAGAACACGATGGGAGATGTTTTTTGTGCTGGCACAGTGTTTACGTGCCAGACTTTTTGGAAAAGCTTTGTGCCAAGACGTAGACTACAAAAGACGCTAACGACGAAGGTAAGGTTCTCTCCGGAGCTAATCGCCGCTCCCGGGCGTCTTTCGGCAGAAGGCGCGCTAAGGAGAGCACTGTGAGCGGCACAGTCGTCTTTGTGCGAAGAATCTGCTTCTTCGCCTCAGGGAGCCGGAGAGAGTCGCACCCTCGGCAAGGTGAAGAAGGAAGCTGCACAACACTGGGATTGTGTGCGCAGCTTGCCAATATATAGAAAACAGTTCCTTAGCACTCTCCTCACTTTTCCAATCACATGAACATTCGATTGGAAGCTGTTTTGGACAACTTTACTTTTCTTCCTGCCAAAGACTTGGCACACCTCCGTGCAAGGTCTAGAACACGATGGGAGATGATTTTTGTGCTGGCACAGTTTTTACGTGCCAGACATAGTAGAAAAGCTTTGTGATAAGACGTAGATTACAAAAGACGCTAAAGACGAAGGTAAGGTTCTCTCCGGAGCTAAGCGCCGCTCCCGGGCGTCTTTCGGCAGAAGCCGCGCTAAGGAGAGCACTGTGAGCGGCACAATCGTCTTTGCGCGAAGAAGCCGCTTCTTCGCCTCAGAGAGACGGAGAGAGTCGCAGCCTCGGCCAGGTGAAGAAGGAAGCTGCACAACACTCGGATTGTGTGCGCAGCTTGCCAAGTGATAGAAAACAGTACCTTAGCACTCTCCTCACTTTTCCAATCACATGATCATTCGATTGGAAGCTGTTTTGAACAACTTTTCTTTTCTTCCTGCCAAACACTTGGCACACCTCCGTGCAACGTCTAGACCACGATGGGATATGTTTTTTGTGCTGGCACAGTTTTTACCTGCCAGACATAGTAGAAAAGCTTTGTGCTAAGACGTAGACTAGAAAAGACGTTAACGACGAAGGTAAGGTTCTCTCTGGAGCTAAGCGCCGCTCCCGGGCGTCTTTCGGCAGAAGCCGCGCTAAGGAGAGCACTGTGAGCGGCACAATCGTCTTTGCGCGCAGAAGCCGCTTCTTCGCCTCAGAGAGCCGGAGAGAGTCGCAGCCTCGGCATGGTGAAGAATGAAGCTGCACAACACTGGGATTGTGTGCGCAGCATGCCAAGTGATAGAAAACAGTACCTTAGAACTCTACTCACTTTTCCAATCACATGAACATTCGAATGGAAGCTGTTTTGGACAACTTTTCTTTTCTTCCTGCCAAACACTTGGCACACCTCCGTGCAACGTCTAGAACACGATGGGAGATGTTTTTTGTGCTGGCACAGTGTTTACGTGCCAGACTTTTTGGAAAAGCTTTGTGCCAAGACGTAGACTACAAAAGACGCTAACGACGAAGGTAAGGTTCTCTCCGGAGCTAATCGCCGCTCCCGGGCGTCTTTCGGCAGAAGGCGCGCTAAGGAGAGCACTGTGAGCGGCACAGTCGTCTTTGTGCGAAGAATCTGCTTCTTCGCCTCAGGGAGCCGGAGAGAGTCGCACCCTCGGCAAGGTGAAGAAGGAAGCTGCACAACACTGGGATTGTGTGCGCAGCTTGCCAATATATAGAAAACAGTTCCTTAGCACTCTCCTCACTTTTCCAATCACATGAACATTCGATTGGAAGCTGTTTTGGACAACTTTACTTTTCTTCCTGCCAAAGACTTGGCACACCTCCGTGCAAGGTCTAGAACACGATGGGAGATGATTTTTGTGCTGGCACAGTTTTTACGTGCCAGACATAGTAGAAAAGCTTTGTGATAAGACGTAGATTACAAAAGACGCTAAAGACGAAGGTAAGGTTCTCTCCGGAGCTAAGCGCCGCTCCCGGGCGTCTTTCGGCAGAAGCCGCGCTAAGGAGAGCACTGTGAGCGGCACAATCGTCTTTGCGCGAAGAAGCCGCTTCTTCGCCTCAGGGAGCCGGAGAGAGTCGCAGCCTCGGCAAGGTGAAGAAGGAAGCTGCACAACATTGGGACTGTGTGCGCAGCTTGCCAAGGGATAGAAAACAGTACCTTAGCACTCTCCTCACTTTTCCAATCACATGAACATTCGATTGGAATCTGTTTTGGACAACTTTTCTTTTCTTCCTGCCAATCACTTGGCACACCTCCGTGCAACGTCTAGAACACGATGGGAGATGTTTTTTGTGCTGGCACAGTTTTTACGTGCCAGACATAGTAGAAAAGCTTTGTGCTAAGACGTAGACTACAAAAGACGTTAACGACGAAGGTAAGGTCCTCTCCAGAGCTAAGCGCCGCTCCCGGGCGTCTTTCGGCAGAAGCGGCGCTAAGGAGAGCACTGTGAGCGGCACAATCGTCTTTGCGAGAAGAAGCCGCTTCTTCGCCTCAGGGAGCCGGAGAGAGTCGCAGCCTCAGCAAGGTGAAGAAGGAAGCTGCACAACACTGTGATTGTGTGCGCAGCTTGCCAAGTGATAGAAAACAGTACCTTAGCACTCTCCTCACTTTTCCAATCACATGAACATTCGATTGGAAGCTGTTTTGGACATCTTCTCTTTTCTTCCTGCCAAATATTTTGCACACCTCCCTGCAACATCTACAACAAGATGGGAGATGTTTTTTGTGCTGCCACAGTTTTTACGTGCCAGACATAGTAGAAAAGCTTTGTACTAAGACGTACAATACAAAAGAGGCTAACGACGAAGGTAAGGTTCTCTCCAGAGCTAAGCGTCGCTCCCGGGCGTGTTTCGGCAGAAGCCGCGCTAAGGAGAGCACTGTGAGCGGCACAATCGTCTTTGCGCAAAGAAGCCGCTTCTGCGCCTCAGAGAGCCGGAGAGAGTCGCAGCCTCGGCAAGGTGAAGAAGGAAGCTGCACAACACTGAGATTGTGTGCGCAGCTTGCCAAGTGATAGAAAACAGTACCTTAGCACTCTCCTCACTTTTCCAATCACATGAACATTCGATTGGAAGCTGTTTTGGACAACTTTTCTTTTTTTCCTGCCAATCACTTGTCACACCTCCGTGCAACGTCTAGAACACGATGGGAGATGTTTTTTGTGCTGGCACAGTTTTTACGTGCCAGACATAGTAGAAAAGCTTTGTGCTACGACGTAGACTACAAAAGACGCTAACGACGAAGGTAAGGTTCTCTCCGGAGCTAAGCGCTGCTCCCGGGCGTCTTTCGGCAGAAGCCGCGCTAAGGAGAGCACTGTGATCGGCACAATCGTCTTTGCGCGAAGAAGCCGCTTCTTCGCCTCAGGGAGCCGGAGAGAGTCGCAGCCTCGGCAAGGTGAAGAAGGAAGCTGCACAACACTGGGACTGTGTGCGCAGCTTGCCAAGCGATAGAAAACAGTACCTTAGCACTCTCCTCACTTTTCCAATCACATGAACATTCGATTGGAAGCTGTTTTGGACAACTTTTCTGTTCTTCCTGCTAATCACTTGGCACACCACCGTGCAACGTCTAGAACACGATGGGAGATGTTTTTTGTGCTGGCACAGTTTTTACGTGCCAGACTTAGTAGAAAAGCTTTGTGCCAAGACGTAGACTACAAAAGACGCTAACGACGAAGGTAAGGTTCTCTCCGGAGCTAAGCGCCGCTCCCGAGCGTCTTTCGGCAGAAGCCGCGCAAAGGAGAGCACTGTGAGCGGCACAATCGTCTTTGCGCGAAGAAGCCGCTTCTTCGCCTCAGGGAGCCGGAGAGAGTCGCAGCCTCGGCAACGGTGGAGAAGGAAGCAGCACAACACTGAGATTGTGTGCGCAGCTTGCCAAGATATAGAAAACAGTTCCATAGCACTCTCCTCACTTTTCCAATCACATGAATATTCGACTGGAAGCTGTTATGGACAACTTTACTTTTCTTCCTGCCAAACACTTGGCACACTTCCGTGCAACGTCTAGAACACGATGGGATATGTTTTTTGTGCTGGCACAGTTTTTACGTGCCAGACATAGTAGAAAAGCTTTGTGCTAAGACGTAGACTAGAAAAGACGCTAACGACGAAGGTAAGGTTCTCTCCGGAGCTAAGCGCCGCTCCCAGGCGTCTTTCGGCAGAAGCCGCGCTAAGGAGAGCACTGTGAGCGGCACAATCGTCTTTGCGCGCAGAAGCCGCTTCTTCGCCTCAGAGAGCCGGAGAGAGTCGCAGCCTCGGCATGGTGAAGAATGAAGCTGCACAACACTGGGATTGTGTGCGCAGCTTCACAAGTGATAGAAAACAGTACCTTAGCACTCTCCTCACTTTTCCAATCACATGAACATTCGATCGGAAGCTGTTTTGGACAACTATTATTTTCTTCCTGCCAAACACTTGGCACACCTCCGTGCAACGTCTAGAACACGATGGGAGATCTTTTTTGTGCTGGCACAGTTTTTACGTGCCAGACATAGCAGAAAAGCTTTGTGCTATGACGTAGACTACAAAAGACGCTAACGACGAAGGTAAGGTTCTCTCCGGAGCTAATCGCCGCTCCCGGGCGTCTTTCGGCAGAAGGCGCGCTAAGGAGAGCACTGTGAGCGGCACAGTCGTCTTTGTGCGAAGAATCTGCTTCTTCGCCTCAGGGAGCCGGAGAGAGTCGCACCCTCGGCAAGGTGAAGAAGGAAGCTGCACAACACTGGGATTGTGTGCGCAGCTTGCCAATATATAGAAAACAGTTCCTTAGCACTCTCCTCACTTTTCCAATCACATGAACATTCGATTGGAAGCTGTTTTGGACAACTTTACTTTTCTTCCTGCCAAAGACTTGGCACACCTCCGTGCAAGGTCTAGAACACGATGGGAGATGATTTTTGTGCTGGCACAGTTTTTACGTGCCAGACATAGTAGAAAAGCTTTGTGATAAGACGTAGACTATAAAAGACGCTAACGACGAAGGTAAGGTTCTCTCCGGAGCTAATCGCCGCTCCCGGGCGTCTTTCGGCAGAAGCCGCGCTAAGGAGAGCACTGTGAGCGGCACAATCGTCTTTGCGCGAAGAAGCCGCTTCTTCGCCTCAGGGAGCCGGAGAGAGTCGCAGCCTCGGCAAGGTGAAGAAGGAACCTGCACAACACTAGGACTGTGTGCGCAGCTTGCCAAGTGATAGAAAACAGTACCTTAGCACTCTCCTCACTTTTCCAATCACATGAACATTCGATTGGAAGCTGTTTTGGACAACTTTTCTTTTCTTCCTGCCAAACACTTGGCACACATCCGTGCAACGTCTAGAACACGATGGGAGATGTTTTTTGTGCTGGCACAGTGTTTACGTGCCAGACATAGTAGAAAAGCTTTGTGCTAAGACATAGACTACAAAAGATGCTAACGACGAAGTTAAGGTTCTCTCAGGAGCTATGCGCCGCTCCCGGGCGTCTTTCGGCAGAAGCCGCGCTAAGGAGAGCACTGTGAGCGGCACAATCGTCTTTGCGCGAAGAAGCCGCTTCTTCGCCTCAGGGAGCCGGAGAGAGTCGCAGCCTCGGCCAGGTGAAGAAGGAAGCTGCACAACACTGGGATTGTGTGCGCAGCTTGCCAAGTGATAGAAAACAGTACCTTAGCACTCTCCTCACTTTTCCAATCACATGAACATTCGATTGGAAGCTGTTTTGGACAACTTTTCTGTTCTTCCTGCCAATCACTTGGCACACCTTTGTGCAACGTATAGAAAACGATGGGAGATGTTTTTTGTGCTGGCACAGTGTTTACGTGCTAGACTTGTTGGAAAAGCTTTGTACTAAGACGTAGACTACAAAAGAGGCTAACGACGAAGGTAAGGTTCTCTCCGGAGCTAAGCCCTGCTCCCGGGCGTCTTTCGGCAGAAGCCGCGCTAAGGAGAGCACTGTGAGCGGCACAATCGTCTTTGCGCGAAGAAGCCGCTTCTTCGCCTCAGGGAGCCGGAGAGAGTCGCAGCCTCGGCAAGGTGAAGAAGGAACCTGCACAACACTAGGACTGTGTGCGCAGCTTGCCAAGTGATAGAAAACAGTACCTTAGCACTCTCCTCACTTTTCCAATCACATGAACATTCGATTGGAAGCTGTTTTGGACAACTTTTCTTTTCTTCCTGCCAAACACTTGGCACACCTCCGTGCAACGTCTAGACCACGATGGGATATGTTTTTTGTGCTGGCACAGTTTTTACGTGCCAGACATAGTAGAAAAGCTTTGTGCTAAGACGTAGACTAGAAAAGACGCTAACGACGAAGGTAAGGTTCTCTCCGGAGCTAAGCGCCGCTCCCAGGCGTCTTTCGGCAGAAGCCGCGCTAAGGAGAGCACTGTGAGCGGCACAATCGTCTTTGCGCGCAGAAGCCGCTTCTTCGCCTCAGAGAGCCGGAGAGAGTCGCAGCCTCGGCATGGTGAAGAATGAAGCTGCACAACACTGGGATTGTGTGCGCAGCTTCACAAGTGATAGAAAACAGTACCTTAGCACTCTCCTCACTTTTCCAATCACATGAACATTCGATCGGAAGCTGTTTTGGACAACTATTATTTTCTTCCTGCCAAACACTTAGCACACCTCCGTGCAACGTCTAGAACACGATGGGAGATCTTTTTTGTGCTGGCACAGTTTTTACGTGCCAGACATAGCAGAAAAGCTTTGTGCTATGACGTAGACTACAAAAGACGCTAACGACGAAGGTAAGGTTCTCTCCGGAGCTAATCGCCGCTCCCGGGCGTCTTTCGGCAGAAGGCGCGCTAAGGAGAGCACTGTGAGCGGCACAGTCGTCTTTGTGCGAAGAAGCTGCTTCTTCGCCTCAGGGAGCCGGAGAGAGTCGCACCCTCGGCAAGGTGAAGAAGGAAGCTGCACAACACTGGGATTGTGTGCGCAGCTTGCCAATATATAGAAAACAGTTCCTTAGCACTCTCCTCACTTTTCCAAACACATGAACATTCGATTGGAAGCTGTTTTGGACAACTTTACTTTTCTTCCTGCCAAAGACTTGGCACACCTCCGTGCAAGGTCTAGAACACGATGGGAGATGATTTTTGTGCTGGCACAGTTTTTACGTGCCAGACATAGTAGAAAAGCTTTGTGATAAAACGTAGACTATAAAAGACGCTAACGACGAAGGTAAGGTTCTCTCCGGAGCTAATCGCCGCTCCCGGGCGTCTTTCGGCAGAAGGCGCGCTAAGGAGAGCACTGTGAGCGGCACAATCGTCTTTGCGCGAAGAAGCCGCTTCTTCGCCGCAGGGAGACGGAGAGAGTCGCAGCCTCGGCAAGGCGAAGAAGGAAGCTGCACAACACTGGGATTGTGTGCGCAGCTTGCCAAGTGATAGAAAACAGTACCTTAGCACTCTCCTCACTTTTCCAATCACATGAACATTCGATTGGAAGCTGTTTTGGACAACTTTTCTGTTCTTCCTGCCAATCACTTGGCACACTTCCGTGCAACGTCTAGAACACGATGGGAGATGTTTTTTGTGCTGGCACAGTGTTTACGTGCTAGACTTGTTGGAAAAGCTTTGTGCCAAGACGTAGACTACAAAAGAGGCTAACGACGAAGGTAAGGTTCTCTCCGGAGCTAAGCCCTGCTCCCGGGCGTCTTTCGGCTGAAGCCGCGCTAAGGAGAGCACTGTGAGCCGCACAATCGTCTTTGCGCGAAGAAGCCGCTTCTTCGCCTCAGGGAGCCGGAGAGAGTCGCAGCCTCGGCAAGGTGAAGAAGGAACCTGCACAACACTAGGACTGTGTGCGCAGCTTGCCAAGTGATAGAAAACAGTACCTTAGCACTCTCCTCACTTTTCCAATCACATGAACATTCGATTGGAAGCTGTTTTGGACAACTTTTATTTTCTTCCTGCCAAAGACTTGGCACACCTCCGTGCAACGTATAGAAAACGATGGGAGATGTTTTTTGTGCTGGCACAGTTTTTACGTGCCAGACATAGTAGAAAAGCTTTGTGCTAAGAGGTAGACTAGAAAAGACGTTAACGACGAAGGTAAGGTTCTCTCCAGAGCTAAGCGCCGCTCCCGGGCGTCTTTTGGCGGAAGCCGCGCTAAGGAGAGCACTGTGAGCGGCACAATCGTCTTTGCGCGCAGAAGCCGCTTCTTCGCCTCAGAGAGCCGGAGAGAGTCGCAGCCTCAGCCAGGTGAAGAAGGAAGCTGCACAACACTGGGATTGTGTGCGCAGCTTGCCAAGTGATAGAAAACAGCACCTTAGGACGCTCCTCACTTTTCCAATCACATGAACATTCGATTGGAAGCTGTTTTGAACAACTTTTCTTTTCTTCCTGCCAAACACTTGGCACACCTCCGTGCAACGTCTAGACCACGATGGGATATGTTTTTTGTGCTGGCACAGTTTTTACGTGCCAGACATAGTAGAAAAGCTTTGTGCTAAGACGTAGACTAGAAAAGGCGCTAACGACGAAGGTAAGGTTCTCTCTGGAGCTAAGCGCCGCTCCCGGGCGTCTTTCAGCAGAAGCCGCGCTAAGGAGAGCACTGTGAGCGGCAAAATCGTCTTTGCGCGCAGAAGCCGCTTCTTCGCCTCAGAGAGCCGGAGAGAGTCGCAGCCTCGGCATGGTGAAGAATGAAGCTGCACAACACTGGGATTCCGTGCGCAGCTTGCCAAGTGATAGAAAAGAGTACCTTAGCACTCTCCTCACTTTTCCAATCACATGAACATTCGATTGGAAGCTGTTTTGGACAACTTTTCTTTTCTTCCTGCCAAACACTTGGCACACCTCCGTGCAACGTCTAGAACACGATGGGAGATGTTTTTTGTGCTGGCACAGTGTTTACGTGCCAGACATAGTAGAAAAGCTTTGTGAGAAGACGTAGACTATAAAAGACGCTAACGACGACTGTAAGGTTCTCTCCGGAGCTAAGCGCCACTCCCGGGCGTCTTTCGGCAGAAGCCACGCTAAGGAGAGCACTGTGAGCGGCACAATCGTCTTTGCGCGAAGAAGCCGCTTCTTCGCCTCAGGGAGCCGGAGAGAGTCGCAGCCTCGGCAAGGTGAAGAAGGAAGCTGCACAACACTGGAATTGTGTGCGCAGCTTGCCAAGTGATAGAAAACAGTACCTTAGCACTCTCCTCACTTTTCCAATCACATGAACATTCGATTGGAAGCTGTTTTGGACATCTTTCCTTTCTTCCCGCCAAACACTTGGCACACCTCCGTGCAACGTCTAGAACACGATGGGAGATGTTTTTTGTGCTGGCACAGTTTTTACGTGCCAGACATAGCAGAAAAGCTTTGTGCTATGACGTAGACTACAAAAGACGCTAACGACGAAGGTAAGGTTCTCTCCGGAGCTAATCGCCGCTCTTGGGCGTCTTTCGGCTGAAGGCGCGCTAAGGAGAGCACTGTGAGCGGCACAGTCATCTATGCGCGAAGAAGCCGCTTCTTCGCCTCAGGGAGCCGGAGAGAGTCGCACCCTCGGCAAGGTGAAGAAGGAAGCTGCACAACACTGGGATTGTGTACGCAGCTTGCCAATTTATAGAAAACAGTTCCTTAGCACTCTACTCACTTTTCCAATCACATGAACATTCGATTGGAAGCTGTTTTGGACAACTTTTATTTTCTTCCTGCCAAACACTTGGCACACCTCCGTGCAACGTCTAGACCACGATGGGATATGTTTTTTGTGCTGGCACAGTTTTTACGTGCCAGACATAGTAGAAAAGCTTTGTGCTAAGACGTAGACTAGAAAAGACGCTAACGATGAAGGTAAGGTTCTCTCCGGAGCTAAGCGCCGCTCCCGGGTGTCTTTCGGCAGAAGCCACGCTAAGGAGAGCACCGTGAGCGGCACAATCGTCTTTGCGCGAAGAAGCCGCTTTTTCGCCTCAGGGAGCCGGAGAGAGTCGCAGCCTCGGCAAGGTGAAGAAGGAAGCTGCACAACACTGTGATTGTGTGCGCAGCTTGCCAAGTGATAGAAAACAGTACCTTAGCACTCTCCTCACTTTTCCAATCACATGAACATTCGATTGGAAGCTGTTTTGGACAACTTTTCTTTTCTTCCTGCCAAACACTTGGCACACATCTGTGCAACGTCTAGAACACGATGGGAGATGTTTTTTGTGCTGGCACAGTGTTTACGTGTCAGACATAGTAGAAAAGCTTTGTGCTAAGACATAGACTACAAAAGATGCTAACGACGAAGTTAAGGTTCTCTCAGGAGCTATGCGCCGCTCCCGGGCGTCTTTCGGCAGAAGCCGCGCTAAGGAGAGCACTGTGAGCGGCACAATCGTCTTTGCGCGAAGAAGCCGCTTCTTCGCCTCAGAGAGCCGGAGAGAGTCGCAGCCTCGGCATGGTGAAGAATGAAGCTGCACAACACTGGGATTGTGTGCGCAGCTTCCCAAGTGATAGAAAACAGTACCTTAGCACTCTCCTCACTTTTCCAATCACATGAACATTCGATTGGAAGCTGTTTTGGACAACTTTTCTGTTCTTCCTGCCAATCACTTGGCACACCACCGTGCAACGTCTAGAACACGATGGGAGATGTTTTTTGTGCTGGCACAGTGTTTACGTGCTAGACTTGTTGGAAAAGCTTTGTGCCAAGACGTAGACTACAAAAGAGGCTAACGACGAAGGTAAGGTTCTCTCCGGAGCTAAGCCCTGCTCCCGGGCGTCTTTCGGCAGAAGCCGCGCTAAGGAGAGCACTGTGAGCGGCACAATCGTCTTTGCGCGAAGAAGCCGCTTCTTCGCCGCAGGGAGCCGGAGAGAGTCGCAGCCTCGGCAAGGTGAAGAAGGAACCTGCACAACACTAGGACTGTGTGCGCAGCTTGCCAAGTGATAGAAAACAGTACCTTAGCACTCTCCTCACTTTTCCAATCACATGAACATTCGATTGGAAGCTGTTTTGGACAACTTTTATTTTCTTCCTGCCAAAGACTTGGCACACCTCCGTGCAACGTATAGAAAACGATGGGAGATGTTTTTTGTGCTGGCACAGTTTTTACGTGCCAGACATAGTAGAAAAGCTTTGTGCTAAGAGGTAGACTACAAAAGGCGTTAACGACGAAGGTAAGGTTCTCTCCAGAGCTAAGCGCCGCTCCCGGGCGTCTTTCGGCGGAAGCCGCGCTAAGGAGAGCACTGTGAGCGGCACAATCGTCTTTGCGCGAAGAAGCCGCTTCTTCGCCTCAGAGAGCCGGAGAGAGTCGCAGCCTCGGCCAGGTGAAGAAGGAAGCTGCACAACACTGGGATTGTGTGCGCAGCTTGCCAAGTGATAGAAAACAGTACCTTAGCACTCTCCTCACTTTTCCAATCACATGAACATTCGATTGGAAGCTGTTTTGAACAACTTTTCTTTTCTTCCTGCCAAAGACTTGGCACACCTCCGTGCAACGTATAGAAAACGATGGGAGATGTTTTTTGTGCTGGCACAGTTTTTACGTGCCAGACATAGTAGAAAAGCTTTGTGCTAAGAGGTAGACTACAAAAGACGTTAACGACGAAGGTAAGGTTCTCTCCAGAGCTAAGCGCCGCTCCCGGGCGTCTTTCGGCGGAAGCCGCGCTAAGGAGAGCACTGTGAGCGGCACAATCGTCTTTGCGCGAAGAAGCCGCTTCTTCGCCTCAGAGAGCCGGAGAGAGTCGCAGCCTCGGCCAGGTGAAGAAGGAAGCTGCACAACACTGGGATTGTGTGCGCAGCTTGCCAAGTGATAGAAAACAGTACCTTAGCACTCTCCTCACTTTTCCAATCACATGAACATTCGATTGGAAGCTGTTTTGGACAACTTTTCTGTTCTTCCTGCCAATCACTTGGCACACCACCGTGCAACGTCTAGAACACGATAGGAGATGTTTTTTGTGCTGGCACAGTGTTTACGTGCTAGACTTGTTGGAAAACCTTTGTGCTAAGACGTAGACTACAAAAGAGGCTAAGGACGAAGGTAAGGTTCTCTCCGGAGCTAAGCCCTGCTCCCGGGCGTCTTTCGGCAGAAGCCGCGCTAAGGAGAGCACTGTGAGCGGCACAATCGTCTTTGCGCGAAGAAGCCGCTTCTTCGCCTCAGAGAGCCGGAGAGAGTCGCAGCCTCGGCGTGGTGAAGAATGAAGCTGCACCACACTGGGATTGTGTGCGCAGCTTGCCAAGTGATAGAAAAGAGTACCTTAGCACTCTCCTCACTTTTCCAATCACATGAACATTCGATTGGAAGCTGTTTTGGACAACTTTTCTTTTCTTCCTGCCAAACACTTGGCACACCTCCGTGCAACGTCTAGAACACGATGGGAGATGTTTTTTGTGCTGGCACAGTGTTTACGTGCCAGACATAGTAGAAAAGCTTTGTGATAAGACGTAGACTATAAAAGACGCTAACGACGAATGTAAGGTTCTCTCCGGAGCTAAGCGCCGCTCCCGGGCGTCTTTCGGCAGAAGCCACGCTAAGGAGAGCACTGTGAGCGGCACAATCGTCTTTGCGCGAAGAAGCCGCTTCTTCGCCTCAGAGAGCCGGAGAGAGTCGCAGCCTCGGCAAGGTGAAGAAGGAAGCTGCACAACACTGGAATTGTGTGCGCAGCTTGCCAAGTGATAGAAAACAGTACCTTAGCACTCTCCTCACTTTTCCAATCACATGAACATTCGATTGGAAGCTGTTTTGGACAACTTTCCTTTCTTCCTGCCAAACACTTGGCACACCTCCGTGCAACGTCTAGAACACGATGGGAGATGTTTTTTGTGCTGGCACAGTTTTTACGTGCCAGACATAGCAGAAAAGCTTTGTGCTATGACGTAGACTACAAAAGACGCTAACGACGAATGTAAGGTTCTCTCCGGAGCTAATCGCCGCTCCCGGGCGTCTTTCGGCTGAAGGCGCGCTAAGGAGAGCACTGTGAGCGGCACAATCGTCTTTGCGCGAAGAAGCCGCTTCTTCGCCTCAGGGAGCCGGAGAGAGTCGCAGCCTCGGCAAGGTGAAGAAGGAAGCTGCACAACACTGGAATTGTGTGCGCAGCTTGCCAAGTGATAGAAAACAGTACCTTAGCACTCTCCTCACTTTTCCAATCACATGAACATTCGATTGGAAGCTGTTTTGGACAACTTTCCTTTCTTCCTGCCAAACACTTGGCACACCTCCGTGCAACGTCTAGAACACGATGGGAGATGTTTTTTGTGCTGGCACAGTTTTTACGTGCCAGACTTGTTGGAAAAGCTTTGTGCTATGACGTAGACTACAAAAGACGCTAACGACGAAGGTAAGGTTCTCTCCGGAGGTAATCGCCGCTCCCGGGCGTCTTTCGGCTGAAGGCGCGCTAAGGAGAGCACTGTGAGCGGCACAGTCATCTTTGCGCGAAGAAGCCGCTTCTTCGCCTCAGGGAGCCGGAGAGAGTCGCACCCTCGGCAAGGTGAAGAAGGAACCTGCACAACACTGGGATTGTGTGCGCAGCTTGCCAATATATAGAAAACAGTTCCTTAGCACTCTCCTCACTTTTCCAATCACATGAACATTCGATTGGAAGCTGTTTTGGACAACTTTACTTTTCTTCCTGCCAATCACTTGGCACACCTCCGTGCAAGGTCTAGAACACGATGGGAGATGTTTTTTGTGCTGGCACAGTTTTTACGTGCCAGACATAGTAGAAAAGCTTTGTGCTAAAAAGTAGACTAGAAAAGACGCTAACGACGAAGGTAAGGTTCTCTCCGGAGCTAATCGCCGCTCCCGGGCGTCTTTCGGCAGAAGGCACGATAAGGAGAGCACTGTGAGCGGCACAATCGTCTTTGCGCGAAGAAGCCGCTTCTTCGCCTCAGAGAGCCGGAGAGAGTCGCAGCCTCGGCAAGGTGAAGAAGGAAGCTGCACAACACTGGAATTGTGTGCGCAGCTTGCCAAGTGATAGAAAACAGTACCTTAGCACTCTCCTCACTTTTCCAATCACATGAACATTCGATTGGAAGCTGTTTTGGACAACTTTCCTTTCTTCCTGCCAAACACTTGGCACACCTCCGTGCAACGTCTAGAACACGATGGGAGATGTTTTTTGTGCTGGCACAGTTTTTACGTGCCAGACTTGTTGGAAAAGCTTTGTGCTATGACGTAGACTACAAAAGACGCTAACGACGAAGGTAAGGTTCTCTCCGGAGGTAATCGCCGCTCCCGGGCGTCTTTCGGCTGAAGGCGCGCTAAGGAGAGCACTGTGAGCGGCACAGTCATCTTTGCGCGAAGAAGCCGCTTCTTCGCCTCAGGGAGCCGGAGAGAGTCGCACCCTCGGCAAGGTGAAGAAGGAACCTGCACAACACTGGGATTGTGTGCGCAGCTTGCCAATATATAGAAAACAGTTCCTTAGCACTCTCCTCACTTTTCCAATCACATGAACATTCGATTGGAAGCTGTTTTGGACAACTTTACTTTTCTTCCTGCCAATCACTTGGCACACCTCCGTGCAAGGTCTAGAACACGATGGGAGATGTTTTTTGTGCTGGCACAGTTTTTACGTGCCAGACATAGTAGAAAAGCTTTGTGCTAAAAAGTAGGCTAGAAAAGACGCTAACGACGAAGGTAAGGTTCTCTCCGGAGCTAATCGCCGCTCCCGGGCGTCTTTCGGCAGAAGGCACGCTAAGGAGAGCACTGTGAGCGGCACAATCGTCTTTGCGCGAAGAAGCCGCTTCTTCGCCTCAGAGAGCCGGAGAGAGTCGCAGCCTCGGCAAGGTGAAGAAGGAAGCTGCACAACACTGGAATTGTGTGCGCAGCTTGCCAAGTGATAGAAAACAGTACCTTAGCACTCTCCTCACTTTTCCAATCACATGAACATTCGATTGGAAGCTGTTTTGGACAACTTTCCTTTCTTCCTGCCAAACACTTGGCACACCTCCGTGCAACGTCTAGAACACGATGGGAGATGTTTTTTGTGCTGGCACAGTTTTTACGTGCCAGACTTGTTGGAAAAGCTTTGTGCTATGACGTAGACTACAAAAGACGCTAACGACGAAGGTAAGGTTCTCTCCGGAGGTAATCGCCGCTCCCGGGCGTCTTTCGGCTGAAGGCGCGCTAAGGAGAGCACTGTGAGCGGCACAGTCATCTTTGCGCGAAGAAGCCGCTTCTTCGCCTCAGGGAGCCGGAGAGAGTCGCACCCTCGGCAAGGTGAAGAAGGAACCTGCACAACACTGGGATTGTGTGCGCAGCTTGCCAATATATAGAAAACAGTTCCTTAGCACTCTCCTCACTTTTCCAATCACATGAACATTCGATTGGAAGCTGTTTTGGACAACTTTACTTTTCTTCCTGCCAATCACTTGGCACACCTCCGTGCAAGGTCTAGAACACGATGGGAGATGTTTTTTGTGCTGGCACAGTTTTTACGTGCCAGACATAGTAGAAAAGCTTTGTGCTAAAAAGTAGACTAGAAAAGACGCTAACGACGAAGGTAAGGTTCTCTCCGGAGCTAATCGCCGCTCCCGGGCGTCTTTCGGCAGAAGGCACGCTAAGGAGAGCACTGTGAGCGGCACAATCGTCTTTGCGCGAAGAAGCCGCTTCTTCGCCTCAGAGAGCCGGAGAGAGTCGCAGCCTCGGCAAGGTGAAGAAGGAAGCTGCACAACACTGGAATTGTGTGCGCAGCTTGCCAAGTGATAGAAAACAGTACCTTAGCACTCTCCTCACTTTTCCAATCACATGAACATTCGATTGGAAGCTGTTTTGGACAACTTTCCTTTCTTCCTGCCAAACACTTGGCACACCTCCGTGCAACGTCTAGAACACGATGGGAGATGTTTTTTGTGCTGCCACAGTTTTTACGTGCCAGACTTGTTGGAAAAGCTTTGTGCTATGACGTAGACTACAAAAGACGCTAACGACGAAGGTAAGGTTCTCTCCGGAGCTAATCGCCGCTCCCGGGCGTCTTTCGGCTGAAGGCGCGCTAAGGAGAGCACTGTGAGCGGCACAGTCATCTTTGCGCGAAGAAGCCGCTTCTTCGCCTCAGGGAGCCGGAGAGAGTCGCACCCTCGGCAAGGTGAAGAAGGAACCTGCACAACACTGGGATTGTGTGCGCAGCTTGCCAATATATAGAAAACAGTTCCTTAGCACTCTCCTCACTTTTCCAATCACATGAACATTCGATTGGAAGCTGTTTTGGACAACTTTACTTTTCTTCCTGCCAATCACTTGGCACACCTCCGTGCAAGGTCTAGAACACGATGGGAGATGTTTTTTGTGCTGGCACAGTTTTTACGTGCCAGACATAGTAGAAAAGCTTTGTGCTAAAAAGTAGACTAGAAAAGACGCTAACGACGAAGGTAAGGTTCTCTCCGGAGCTAATCGCCGCTCCCGGGCGTCTTTCGGCAGAAGGCACGCTAAGGAGAGCACTGTGAGCGGCACAATCGTCTTTGCGCGAAGAAGCCGCTTCTTCGCCTCAGAGAGCCGGAGAGAGTCGCAGCCTCGGCAAGGTGAAGAAGGAAGCTGCACAACACTGGAATTGTGTGCGCAGCTTGCCAAGTGATAGAAAACAGTACCTTAGCACTCTCCTCACTTTTCCAATCACATGAACATTCGATTGGAAGCTGTTTTGGACAACTTTCCTTTCTTCCTGCCAAACACTTGGCACACCTCCGTGCAACGTCTAGAACACGATGGGAGATGTTTTTTGTGCTGGCACAGTTTTTACGTGCCAGACATAGCAGAAAAGCTTTGTGCTATGACGTAGACTACAAAAGACGCTAACGACGAATGTAAGGTTCTCTCCGGAGCTAATCGCCGCTCCCGGGCGTCTTTCGGCTGAAGGCGCGCTAAGGAGAGCACTGTGAGCGGCACAATCGTCTTTGCGCGAAGAAGCCGCTTCTTCGCCTCAGGGAGCCGGAGAGAGTCGCAGCCTCGGCAAGGTGAAGAAGGAAGCTGCACAACACTGGAATTGTGTGCGCAGCTTGCCAAGTGATAGAAAACAGTACCTTAGCACTCTCCTCACTTTTCCAATCACATGAACATTCGATTGGAAGCTGTTTTGGACAACTTTCCTTTCTTCCTGCCAAACACTTGGCACACCTCCGTGCAACGTCTAGAACACGATGGGAGATGTTTTTTGTGCTGGCACAGTTTTTACGTGCCAGACTTGTTGGAAAAGCTTTGTGCTATGACGTAGACTACAAAAGACGCTAACGACGAAGGTAAGGTTCTCTCCGGAGGTAATCGCCGCTCCCGGGCGTCTTTCGGCTGAAGGCGCGCTAAGGAGAGCACTGTGAGCGGCACAGTCATCTTTGCGCGAAGAAGCCGCTTCTTCGCCTCAGGGAGCCGGAGAGAGTCGCAGCCTCGGCAAGGTGAAGAAGGAAGCTGCACAACACTGGGATTGTGTGCGCAGCTTGCCAATATATAGAAAACAGTTCCTTAGCACTCTCCTCACTTTTCCAATCACATGAACATTCGATTGGAAGCTGTTTTGGACAACTTTACTTTTCTTCCTGCCAATCACTTGGCACACCTCCGTGCAAGGTCTAGAACACGATGGGAGATGTTTTTTGTGCTGGCACAGTTTTTACGTGCCAGACATAGTAGAAAAGCTTTGTGCTAAAAAGTAGACTAGAAAAGACGCTAACGACGAAGGTAAGGTTCTCTCCGGAGCTAATCGCCGCTCCCGGGCGTCTTTCGGCAGAAGCCGCGCTAAGGAGAGCACTGTGAGCGGCACAATCGTCTTTGCGCGAAGAAGCCGCTTCTTCGCCTCAGGGAGCCAGAGAGAGTCGCAGCCTCGGCAAGGTGAAGAAGGAACCTGCACAACACTAGGACTGTGTGCGCAGCTTGCCAAGTGATAGAAAACAGTACCTTAGCACTCTCCTCACTTTTCCAATCACATGAACATTCGATTGTAAGCTGTTTTGGACAACTTTTCTTTTCTTCCTGCCAAAGAGTTGGCACACCTCCGTGCAACGTATAGAAAACGATGGGAGATGTTTTTTGTGCTGGCACAGTTTTTACGTGCCAGACATAGTAGAAAAGCTTTGTGCTAAGAGGTAGACTACAAAAGACGTTAACGACGAAGGTAAGGTTCTCTCCAGAGCTAACCGCCGCTCCCGGGCGTCTTTCGGCGGAAGCCGCGCTAAGGAGAGCACTGTGAGCGGCACAATCGTCTTTGCGCGAAGAAGCCGCTTCTTTGCCTCAGGGAGCCGGAGAGAGTCGCACCCTCGGCAAGGTGAAGAAGGAAGCTGCACAACACTGGGATTGTGTGCACAGCTTGCCAAGTGATAGAAAACAGTACCTTAGCACTCTCCTCACTTTTCCAATCACATGAACATTCGATTGGAAGCTGTTTTGGACAACTTTTCTGTTCTTCCTGCCAATCACTTGGCACACCACCGTGCAACGTCTAGAACACGATAGGAGATGTTTTTTGTGCTGGCACAGTGTTTACGTGCTAGACTTGTTGGAAAACCTTTGTGCTAAGACGTAGACTACAAAAGAGGCTAAGGACGAAGGTAAGGTTCTCTCCGGAGCTAAGCCCTGCTCCCGGGCGTCTTTCGGCAGAAGCCGCGCTAAGGAGAGCACTGTGAGCGGCACAATCGTCTTTGCGCGAAGAAGCCGCTTCTTCGCCGCAGGGAGCCGGAGAGAGTCTCAGCCTCGGCAAGGTGAAGAAGGAACCTGCACAACACTAGGACTGTGTGCGCAGCTTGCCATGTGATAGAAAACAGTACCTTAGCACTCTCCTCACTTTTCCAATCACATGAACATTCGATTGGAAGCTGTTTTGGACAACTTTTATTTTCTTCCTGCCAAACACTTGGCACACCTCCGTGCAACGTCTAGACCACGATGGGATATGTTTTTTGTGCTGGCACAGTTTTTACGTGCCAGACATAGTAGAAAAGCTTTGTGCTAAGACGTAGACTAGAAAAGACGCTAACGACGAAGGTAAGGTTCTCTCCGGAGCTAAGCGCCGCTCCCGGGCGTCTTTCGGCAGAAGCCGCGCTAAGGAGAGCACTGTGAGCGGCACAATCGTCTTTGCGCGCAGAAGCCGCTTCTTCGCCTCAGAGAGCCGGAGAGAGTCGCAGCCTCGGCATGGTGAAGAATGAAGCTGCACAACACTGGGATTGTGCGCGCAGCTTCCCAAGTGATAGAAAACAATACCTTAGCACTCTCCTCACTTTTCCAATCACATGAACATTCGATCGGAAGCTGTTTTGGACAACTTTTCTTTTCTTCCTGCCAAAGACTTGGCACACCTCCGTGCAACGTATAGAAAACGATGGGAGATGTTTTTTGTGCTGGCACAGTTTTTACGTGCCAGACATAGTAGAAAAGCTTTGTGCTAAGAGGTAGACTACAAAAGACGTTAACGACGAAGGTAAGGTTCTCTCCAGAGCTAAGCGCCGCTCCCGGGCGTCTTTCGGCAGAAGGCGCGCTAAGGAGAGCACTGTGAGCGGCACAGTCGTCTTTGCGCGAAGAAGCCGCTTCTTCGCCTCAGAGAGCCGGAGAGAGTCGCAGCCTCGGCATGGTGAAGAAGGAAGCTGCACAACACTGGGATTGTGTGCGCAGCTTGCCAATATATAGAAAACAGTTCCTTAGCACTCTCCTCACTTTTCCAAACACATGAACATTCGATTGGAAGCTGTTTTGGACAACTTTACTTTTCTTCCTGCCAATCACTTGGCACACCTCCGTGCAAGGTCTAGAACACGATGGGAGATGATTTTTGTGCTGGCACAGTTTTTACGTGCCAGACATAGTAGAAAAGCTTTGTGCTAAGACGTAGGCTAGAAAAGACGCTAACGACGAAGGTAAGGTTCTCTCTGGAGCTAATCGCCGCTCCCGGGCGTCTTTCGGCAGAAGGCGCGCTAAGGAGAGCACTGTGAGCGGCACAATCGTCTTTGCGCGAAGAAGCCGCTTCTTCCCCGCAGGGAGCCGGAGAGAGTCGCAGCCTCGGCCAGGTGAAGAAGGAAGCTGCACAACACTGGGATTGTGTGCGCAGCTTGCCAAGTGATAGAAAACAGTACCTTAGCACTCTCCTCACTTTTCCAATCACATGAACATTCGATTGGAAGCTGTTTTGGACAACTTTTCTGTTCTTCCTGCCAATCACTTGGCACACCACCGTGCAACGTCTAGAACACGATGGGAGATGTATTTTGTGCTGGCACAGTGTTTACGTGCTAGACTTGTTGGAAAAGCTTTGTGCCAAGACGTAGACTACAAAAGAGGCTAACGACGAAGGTAAGGTTCTCTCCGGAGCTAAGCCCTGCTCCCGGGCGTCTTTCGGCAGAAGCCGCGCTAAGGAGAGCACTGTGAGCGGCACAATCGTCTTTGCGCGAAGAAGCCGCTTCTTCGCCTCAGAGAGCCGGAGAGAGTCGCAGCCTCGGCAAGGTGAAGAAGGAACCTGCACAACACTAGGACTGTGTGCGCAGCTTACCAAGTGATAGAAAAGAGTACCTTAGCACTCTCCTCACTTTTCCAATCACATGAACATTCGATTGGAAGCTGTTTTGGACAACTTTTATTTTCTTCCTGCCAAAGACTTGGCACACCTCCGTGCAACGTATAGAAAACGATGGGAGATGTTTTTTGTGCTGGCACAGTTTTTACGTGCCAGACATAGTAGAAAAGCTTTGTGCTAAGAGGTAGACTACAAAAGACGTTAACGACGAAGGTAAGGTTCTCTCCAGAGCTAAGCGCCGCTCCCGGGCGTCTTTCGGCGGAAGCCGCGCTAAGGAGAGCACTGTGAGCGGCACAATCGTCTTTGCGCGAAGAAGCCGCTTCTTCGCCTCAGAGAGCCGGAGAGAGTCGCAGCCTCGGCCAGGTGAAGAAGGAAGCTGCACAACACTGGGATTGTGTGCGCAGCTTGCCAAGTGATAGAAAACAGTACCTTAGCACTCTCCTCACTTTTCCAATCACATGAACATTCGATTGGAAGCTGTTTTGAACAACTTTTCTTTTCTTCCTGCCAAACACTTGGAACACCTCCGTGCAACGTCTAGACCACGATGGGATATGTTTTTTGTGCTGGCACAGTTTTTACGTGCCAGACATAGTAGAAAAGCTTTGTGCTAAGACGTAGACTAGAAAAGACGCTAACGACGAAGGTAAGGTTCTCTCTGGAGCTAAGCGCCGCTCCCGGGCGTCTTTCGGCAGAAGCCGCGCTAAGGAGAGCACTGTGAGCGGCACAATCGTCTTTGCGCGCAGAAGCCGCTTCTTCGCCTCAGAGAGCCGGAGAGAGTCGCAGCCTCGTGAAGAATGGTGAAGAATGAAGCTGCACTACACTGGGATTGTGTGCGCAGCTTGCCAAGTGATAGAAAAGAGTACCTTAGCACTCTCCTCACTTTTCCAATCACATGAACATTCGATTGGAAGCTGTTTTGGACAACTTTTCTTTTCTTCCTGCCAAACACTTGGCACACCTCCGTGCAACGTCTAGAACACGATGGGAGATGTTTTTTGTGCTGGCACAGTGTTTACGTGCCAGACATAGTAGAAAAGCTTTGTGATAAGACGTAGACTATAAAAGACGCTAACGACGAATGTAAGGTTCTCTCCGGAGCTAAGCGCCGTTCCCGGGCGTCTTTCGGCAGAAGCCACGCTAAGGAGAGCACTGTGAGCGGCACAATCGTCTTTGCGCGAAGAAGCCGCTTCTTCGCCTCAGAGAGCCGGAGAGAGTCGCAGCCTCGGCAAGGTGAAGAAGGAAGCTGCACAACACTGGAATTGTGTGCGCAGCTTGCCAAGTGATAGAAAACAGTACCTTAGCACTCTCCTCACTTTTCCAATCACATGAACATTCGATTGGAAGCTGTTTTGGACAACTTTCCTTTCTTCCTGCCAAACACTTGGCACACCTCCGTGCAACGTCTAGAACACGATGGGAGATGTTTTTTGTGCTGCCACAGTTTTTACGTGCCAGACATAGCAGAAAAGCTTTGTGCTATGACGTAGACTACAAAAGACGCTAACGACGAAGGTAAGGTTCTCTCCGGAGCTAATCGCCGCTCCCGGGCGTCTTTCGGCTGAAGGCGCGCTAAGGAGAGCACTGTGAGCGGCACAGTCATCTTTGCGCGAAGAAGCCGCTTCTTCGCCTCAGGGAGCCGGAGAGAGTCGCAGCCTCGGCAAGGTGAAGAAGGAAGCTGCACAACATTGGGATTGTGTGCGCAGCTTGCCAAGTGATAGAAAACAGTACCTTAGCACTCTCCTCACTTTTCCAATCACATGAACATTCGATTGGAAGCTGTTTTGGACAACTTTACTTTTCTTCCTGCCAATCACTTGGCACACCTCCGTGCAAGGTCTAGAACACGATGGGAGATGATTTTTGTGCTGGCACAGTTTTTACGTGCCAGACATAGTAGAAAAGCTTTGTGCTAAGACGTAGACTAGAAAAGACGCTAACGACGAAGGTAAGGTTCTCTCCGGAGCTAATCGCCGCTCCCGGGCGTCTTTCGGCAGAAGGCACGCTAAGGAGATCACTGTGAGCGGCACAATCGTCTTTGCGCGAAGAAGCCGCTTCTTCGCCGCAGGGAGCCGGAGAGAGTCGCACCCTCGGCAAGGTGAAGAAGGAAGCTGCACAACACTGGGATTGTGTGCGCAGCTTGCCAAGTGATAGAAAACAGTACCTTAGCACTCTCCTCACTTTTCCAATCACATGAACATTCGATTGGAAGCTGTTTTGGACAACTTTTCTGTTCTTCCTGCCAATCACTTGGCACACCACCGTGCAACGTCTAGAACACGATGGGAGATGTTTTTTGTGCTGGCACAGTGTTTACGTACTAGACTTGTTGGAAAAGCTTTGTGCCAAGACGTAGACTACAAAAGAGGCTAACGACGAAGGTAAGGTTCTCTCTGGAGCTAAGCCCTGCTCCCGGGCGTCTTTCGGCAGAAGCCGCGCTAAGGAGAGCACTGTGAGCGGCACAATCGTCTTTGCGCGAAGAAGCCGCTTCTTCGCCGCAGGGAGCCGGAGAGAGTCGCAGCCTCGGCAAGGTGAGGAAGGAAGCTGCACAACACTGGGATTGTGTGCGCAGCTTGCCAAGTGATAGAAAAGAGTACCTTAGCACTCTCCTCACTTTTCCAATCACATGAACATTCGATTGGAAGCTGTTTTGGACAACTTTTCTTTTCTTCCTGCCAAACACTTGGCACACCTCCGTGCAACGTCTAGAACACGATGGGAGATGTTTTTTGTGCTGGCACAGTGTTTACGTGCCAGACATAGTAGAAAAGCTTTGTGATAAGACGTAGACTATAAAAGACGCTAACGACGAATGTAAGGTTCTCTCCGGAGCTAAGCGCCGCTCCCGGGCGTCTTTCGGCAGAAGCCACGCTAAGGAGAGCACTGTGAGCGGCACAATCGTCTTTGCGCGAAGAAGCCGCTTCTTCGCCTCAGAGAGCCGGAGAGAGTCGCAGCCTCGGCAAGGTGAAGAAGGAAGCTGCACAACACTGGAATTGTGTGCGCAGCTTGCCAAGTGATAGAAAACAGTACCTTAGCACTCTCCTCACTTTTCCAATCACATGAACATTCGATTGGAAGCTGTTTTGGACAACTTTCCTTTCTTCCTGCCAAACACTTGGCACACCTCCGTGCAACGTCTAGAACACGATGGGAGATGTTTTTTGTGCTGCCACAGTTTTTACGTGCCAGACATAGCAGAAAAGCTTTGTGCTATGACGTAGACTACAAAAGACGCTAACGACGAAGGTAAGGTTCTCTCCGGAGCTAATCGCCGCTCCCGGGCGTCTTTCGGCTGAAGGCGCGCTAAGGAGAGCACTGTGAGCGGCACAGTCATCTTTGCGCGAAGAAGCCGCTTCTTCGCCTCAGGGAGCCGGAGAGAGTCGCACCCTCGGCAAGGTGAAGAAGGAAGCTGCACAACACTGGGATTGTGTGCGCAGCTTGCCAAGTGATAGAAAACAGTACCTTAGCACTCTCCTCACTTTTCCAATCACATAAATATTCAATTGGAAGCTGTTTTGGACAACTTTTCTTCTCTTCCTGCCAAACACTTGGCACACATCCCTGCAAGGTCTAGAACACGATGGGAGATGTTTTTTGTGCTGGCACAGTTTTCACGTTCCAGACATAGTAGAAAAGCTTTGTGCTAAGACGTAGACTACAAAAGACGTTAACAACGAAGGTAAGGTTCTCTCCAGAGCTAAACGCCGCTCCCGGGCGTCTTTCGGCAGAAGCCGCGCTAAGGAGAGCACTGTGAGCGGCACAATCGTCTTTGCGCGAAGAAGCCGCTTCTTCGCCTCAGAGAGCCGGAGAGAGTCGCAGCCTCGGCATGGTGAAGAATGAAGCTACACAACACTGGGATTGTGTGCGCAGCTTGCCAAGATATAGAAAACAGTACCTTAGCACTCTCCTCACTTTTTCAGTCACATGAACATTCGATTGGAAGCTGTTTAGGACAACATTGCTTCTCTTCCTGCCAAACACTTGGCACACCTCCGTGCAACGTCTAGAACACGATGGGAGATGTTTTTTGTGCTGGCACAGTTTTTACGTGCCAGACATAGTAGAAAATCTTTGTGATAAGACGTAGACTATAAAAGACGCTAACGACGAATGTAAGGTTCTCTCCGGAGCTAAGCGCTGCTCCCGGGCGTCTTTCGGCAGAAGCCGCGCTAAGGAGAGCACTGTGAGCAGCACAATCGTCTTTGCGCGAAGAAGCCGCTTCTTCGCCTCAGGGAGCCGGAGAGAGTCGCAGCCTCGGCAAGGTGAAGAAGGAACCTGCACAACACTAGGACTGTGTGCGCAGCTTGCCAAGTGATAGAAAACAGTACCTTAGCACTCTCCTCACTTTTCCAATCACATGAACATTCGATTGGAAGCTGTTTTGGACAACTTTTATTTTCTTCCTGCCAAAGACTTGGCACACCTCCGTGCAACGTATAGAAAACGATGGGAGATGTTTTTTGTGCTGGCACAGTTTTTACGTGCCAGACATAGTAGAAAAGCTTTGTGCTAAGAGGTAGACTACAAAAGACGTTAACGACGAAGGTAAGGTTCTCTCCAGAGCTAAGCGCCGCTCCCGGGCGTCTTTCGGCAGAAGCCGCGCTAAGGAGAGCACTGTGAGCGGCACAATCGTCTTTGCGCGCAGAAGCCGCTTCTTCGCCTCACAGAGCCGGAGAGAGTCGCAGCCTCGGCATGGTGAAGAATGAAGCTGCACAACACTGGGATTGTGTGCGCAGCTTCCCAAGTGATAGAAAACAGTACCTTAGCACTCTCCTCACTTTTCCAATCACATGAACATTCGATCGGAAGCTGTTTTGGACAACTTTTCTTTTCTTCCTGCCAAACACTTGGCACACCTCCGTGCAACGTCTAGAACACGATGGGAGATGTTTTTTGTGCTGGCACAGTTTTTACGTGCCAGACATAGCAGAAAAGGTTTGTGCTATGACGTAGACTACAAAAGACGCTAACGACGAAGGTAAGGTTCTCTCCGGAGCTAAGCGCCGCTCCCGGGCGTCTTTCGGCAGAAGGCGCGCTAAGGAGAGCACTGTGAGCGGCACAGTCGTCTTTGCGCGAAGAAGCCGCTTCTTCGCCTCAGGGAGCCGGAGAGAGTCGCACCCTCGGCAAGGTGAAGAAGGAAGCTGCACAACACTGGGATTGTGTGCGCAGCTTGCCAATATATAGAAAACAGTTCCTTAGCACTCTCCTCACTTTTCTAAACACATGAACATTCGATTGGAAGCTGTTTTGGACAACTTTACTTTTCTTCCTGCCAATCACTTGGCACACCTCCGTGCAAGGTCTAGAACACGATGGGAGATGTTTTTTGTGCTGGCACAGTTTTTACGTGCCAGACATAGTAGAAAAGCTTTGTGCTAAGACGTAGGCTAGAAAAGACGCTAACGACGAAGGTAAGGTTCTCTCCGGAGCTAATCGCCGCTCCTAGGCGTCTTTCGGCAGAAGGCGCGCTAAGGAGAGCACTGTGAGCGGCACAATCGTCTTTGCGCGAAGAAGCCGCTTCTTCGCCGCAGGGAGCCGGAGAGAGTCGCAGCCTCGGCAAGGTGAAGAAGGAAGCTGCACAACACTGGGATTGTGTGCGCAGCTTGCCAAGTGATAGAAAACAGTACCTTAGCACTCTCCTCACTTTTCCAATCACATGAACATTCGATTGGAAGCTGTTTTGGACAACTTTTCTGTTCTTCCTGCCAATCACTTGGCACACCACCGTGCAACGTCTAGAACACGATGGGAGATGTTTTTTGTGCTGGCACAGTGTTTACGTACTAGACTTGTTGGAAAAGCTTTGTGCCAAGACGTAGACTACAAAAGAGGCTAACGACGAAGGTAAGGTTCTCTCCGGAGCTAAGCCCTGCTCCCGGGCGTCTTTCGGCAGAAGCCGCGCTAAGGAGAGCACTGTGAGCGGCACAATCGTCTTTGCGCGAAGAAGCCGCTTCTTCGCCGCAGGGAGCCGGAGAGAGTCGCAGCCTCGGCAAGGTGAGGAAGGAAGCTGCACAACACTGGGACTGTGTGCGCAGCTTGCCAAGTGATAGAAAACAGTACCTTAGCACTCTCCTCACTTTCCCAATCACATGAACATTCGATTGGAAGCTGTTTTGGACAACTTTTCTTCTCTTCCTGCCAAACACTTGGCACACCTCCGTGCAACATCTAGAACACGATGGCCGATGGTTTTTGTGCTGGCACAGTTTTTACGTGCCAGACATAGTAGAAAAGCTTTGTGCTAAGACGTAGACTACAAAAGACGCTAACGACGAAGGTAAGGTTATCTCCGGAGCTAAGCGCCGCTCCCGGGCGTCTTTCGGCAGAAGCCACGCTAAGGAGAGCACTGTGAGCGGCACAATCGTCTTTGCGCGAAGAAGCCGCTTCTTCGCCTCAGAGAGCCGGAGAGAGTCGCAGCCTCGGCAAGGTGAAGAAGGAAGCTTTACAACACTGGGACTGTGTGCGCAGCTTGCCAAGATATAGAAAACAGTACCTTAGCACTCTCCTCACTTTTCCAATCACATGAACATTCAATTGGAAGCTATTTTGGACAACTTTTTTTTCTTCCTGCCAAACACTTGGCACACCTCCGTGCAACATCTAGAACACGATGGGAGATGTTTTTTGTGGTGGCACAGGTTTTTTCGTGCCAGACATAGTAGAAAAGCTTTGTGCTAAGACGTAGACTACAAAAGACGCTAACGACGAATGTAAGGTTCTCTCCGGAGCTAAGCGCCGCTCCCGGGCGTCTTTCGGCAGAAGCCACGCTAAGGAGAGCACTGTGAGCGGCACAATCCTCTTTGCGCGAAGAAGCCGCTTCTTCGCCTCAGGGAGCCGGAGAGAGTCGCAGCCTCGGCAAGGTGAAGAAGGAACCTGCACAACACTGGGACTGTGTGCGCAGCTTGCCAAGTGATAGAAAACAGTACCTTAGCACTCTCCTCACTTTTCCAATCACATGAACATTCGATTGGAAGCTGTTTTGGACAACTTTACTTTTCTTCCTGCCAAAGACTTGGCACACCTCCGTGCAAGGTCTAGAACACGATGGGAGATGTTTTTTGTGCTGGCACAGTTTTTACGTGCCAGACATAGTAGAAAAGCTTTGTGCTAAGACGTAGACTAGAAAAGACGCTAACGACGAAGGTAAGGTTCTCTCCGGAGCTAAGCGCCGCTCCCGGGCGTCTTTCGGCAGAAGCCGCGCTAAGGAGAGCACTGTGAGGCGGCACAATCTTCTTTGCGCGAAGAAGCCGCTTCTTCGCCTCAGGGAGCCGGAGAGAGTCGCAGCCTCGGCAAGGTGAAGAAGGAAGCTGCACAACACTGGGATTGTGTGCGCAGCTTGCCAAGTGATAGAAAACAGTACCTTAGCACTCTCCTCACTTTTCCAATCACATGAACATTCGATTGGAAGCTGTTTTGGACAACTTTTCTTTTCTTCCTGCCAATCACTTGGCACACCTCCGTGCAACGTCTAGAACACGATGGGAGATGTTTTTTGTGTGGCACAGTTTTTACGTGCCAGACATAGTAGAAAAGCTTTGTGCTAAGACGTAGACTAGAAAAGACGCTAACGACGAAGGTAAGGTTCTCTCCGGAGCTAAGCGCCGCTCCCGGGCGTCTTTCGGCAGAAGCCGCGCTAAGGAGAGCACTGTGAGCGGCACAATCGTCTTTGCGCGAAGAAGCCGCTTCTTTGCCTCAGGGAGCCGGAGAGAGTCGCACCCTCGGCAAGGTGAAGAAGGAAGCTGCACAACACTGGGATTGTGTGCACAGCTTGCCAAGTGATAGAAAACAGTACCTTAGCACTCTCCTCACTTTTCCAATCACATGAACATTCGATTGGAAGCTGTTTTGGACAAGTTCCATTCCCTTCTTCCAAAACACTTGGCACACCTCCGTGCAATGTCTAGAACACGTATGGAGATGTTTTCTGTGCTGGCACAGTTTTTTTCCTGCCAGACATATGGGAACACTTTTTGCTAAGATGTAGAACACAAGAGACGCTAAAGGCTGGATGGAAGCAAACGACAGCCATCTTCAAAAAAGGCAATTAAGAGGACTCGGAATAGTAGAAACCATCCAGCCTCTTTTTTATCCCCAGGAAGTTGATGAAGCAGCTCTTCCTTGAAAACCTTGCCAGGCACATGAAATACGACAAAAAATGTGTTAGAATGATTTCTCAGGGGAATTTCATGCTGAACATCACTTTTAACTCCTCTGATGGATGAACTTGACAGGTAGTGAAGGAAATATTATCTGCCTGGGCTTCAGGGATGTTTTTCACATATCTCTACATGGCAGCACACATACATATGGAAGCAATAGCGCAAAGGAGAGGGAATCAGTGTCTTTTCAGTGATGCTGAGTGAAAAGACAAGAGGCAGTGGGCACACACTGCCCACACACTGAAATACAGGAGATTTCCTTTGAACATCAGTAAATGATTCTTTACTTTGAGGGTGACTGAACCACGGCACAGACTGCCCAGAAAGATTGTGGTGCCTGGATCTTTGAAGATATTAAAAGTACACCCAGATAGAATCCTGGGCAAGAGGCTCTAGGTATCCTGGTTTAGGCAGGGGGGTTGGGCCTGGTTAGCCCCACCAACCCCTTCCACTCTCATTCATTCTGTGCTATTGAATTCTCTTCAAGATGCATTTCAAGCACTGGCATGACAAAGTTCTGTGCAGACAGAGATCCAAATGGACATGGCATCTAAGTTCCTTAAGCAGTCTTCAAGAAGAATGTAAAACTCTGGGACAAGTGTCTCTTCCCTAACTGAATCCCTTTCATGGGAAAATTCCCAGCTCTAGAAAGATCTTCTGATACGCATGCTTAAGACTGACACTGGCTGAGCAAATTTCTCCCTATGTGTATCTAAGACCAGTAAGGATCTTCACCCAAAGTGCTGTCAACATAGTCACAGAATGCCTATTGTTAAGAAGTGACAACTTCCATCAGAATGGAAACTATTGGTCCACAAAATGGATGAACGGATGGGAATTATCTACGTGGGTTAAAAACAGAAATAAAGAATTGGTCTTTATTTATCAATTTCATTGCAATATTGATAAGGGAAGAAAAAGACCTCAGTCCTTGACTTTCTGAATTTGAGGAAAGATTTTAAAAATTCCTTGTAAAAATGTATGACCACAATCAGACTACTGAAACCATTTTATTTGGGAAAAAAGTTCCAAAATTGTCTAGATAGTGGCAAAGAAGCCAAGAAAATAGGAAAGAAACAAAAACAGAGCAAAAGAGTCAGCTTCAGTGTACAAGGTCGTTCTAGAAGTAGTCTGCTGGAGAAAGGAAACCCAGTTGAATTTTCAATGTATTCCAGCGCTTGATTCAGTAAGTGGTCAATGCAAAAACCAATCCTTTTGCACAACTTTTTCCAGCAACAAAAACTCCAGCAGGTTGACACTACAATCATGCCTGTTCAAGACATATTTAAGAGAGAAATGATGATTTTCCTGAAAACCTACTTGCATAAAAGTTGCAAGATGGTGGAGGGATTCCCACATGCTCCTTCCACCATCTGGCTTAAAGCATATTTGATAAAATATGCAACAAAGCACATGATAAACAGGGTCTCTGGTGACACCTCCCAATTTGGCACTGGTGACACCTTCGGTCAGGGAACCATCCTTCGTATCACGAATTATGAGGAGCCAGCCGGCCACTCATAGCCACAAGCCCTCAAACTCAATCCATGGCCCATTACTCTGGCAAACAAAACTCAGCTACCCTGCTTATGGATGGCAGATTGCAGGAGCCACTTGGTACAATCAAACCAGCCCAACTTGGCACTGGTGCCACCTTGGGTCTGGGAAGCATCCTGCGTATCGTGGATTTTCAGGAGCCAGCCGGTGACTCCCAGCCACAAGACCTCAAACTCAAACCACGGCCCTTTACTCTGGGAAACAAAACTCAGCTACCCTGCTTATGGATGGCAGATTGCAGGAGCCACTTGGTACTATCAAAACTGCCTGCCTTGGCACTGGTGCCACCTTGGGTCTTCGAACCATCCTGCGTATCGTGGATTTTCAGGAGCCAGCCGGCCACTCCCAGCCATAGGCTGCCAAACACAAACCATGGCACTTTTCCCTGGCTAACAAAATTCAGATGCCCCGCTTCCGGATGGCGGATTGCAGGAGGCTCTTGGCACTATCAAAGCAGACCAACTTGGCACTGGTGCCACCTTCGGTCTGGGAACCATCCTGCGTATCGTGGATGTTCAGGAGTCAGCAGGCCACTCCAAGCCATAGGCTGCCAAACACAAACCACGGCCCTTTTCCCTGGCTAACAAAATTCAGATGACCCGCTTCTGGATAGCAGATTGCAGAGGCCACTTGGCTCTGTCCAATCAGCCCGACTTGGTACTAGTGCCACCTTCGGTCTTGGAACCATCCTGCGTATCGTGGATTTTCAGGAGCAAACCGGCAACTCCCAGGCACAGGCCCCAAAAACAAACCTCGGCCCGTTTCGCTGATAATCAAAACTCAGCTACCCCGATTCTGGATGGCAGTTTGCAGGAGCCACTTGGCACTGTCAAAGCAGCCCGACTTGGAACTGGTGACACCTTGGGTCTAGGGACCATCCTGCGTATCGTGGATTTTCAGGAGCCAGCCGTGCACTACATGCCACAAAACCTCAAAATCAAATCACGGCCCTTTTCTCTGGCAAACAAAACTCAGCTTCAATGCTTATGGATGGCAGATAACAGGAGCCACTAGGAACTGTCAAACCGGCCTACCTTGGCACTGGTGCCACCTTGGGTCTTGGAACCATCCAGCATATCGTGGATTTTTGGGAGCCAGACGGCCACTCCCAGCCACAAGCCCTCAAACTCAAACCATGGCCCTTTTCTCTGGCAAACTAAACTCAGATGCCCTGCTTCTGGATGGCCGATTTTAGGAGCCACATGGTACTATCAAACCAGCCCAAGTTGGCACTGGTGCCACCTTGGGTCTGGAAACCATCCTGCGTATCGTGGATTTTCAGGAGCCAGCAGGCCACTCCCAGCCATAGGCTTCCAAACACAAACCACGGGCTTTTTCCCTGGCTAACAAAATTCAGATGCCCCGCTTCTGGATGGCAGATTGCAGGAGCCACATCGCACTGCCAAACCAGCCCGACTTGGAACTGGTGACAGCTTGGGTCTGGGAACCATCCTGCGTATCTTGGATTTTCAGGAGCCAGCCGGCCACTCCCAGCCATAGGCTTCCAAACACAAACCACGGCCCTTTTCCCTGGCTAAAAAAATTCAGATGCCCTGCTTCTGGACGGCAGGTTGCAGGAACCACTTGGAACAGTCCAACCAGCACAACTTGGCACTGGTGCCACCTTCGGTCTGGGAACATCCTTCGTATCGTGGATTTTCAGGAGACAGCCGGCAACTCTCAGCCACAAGCCATCAAACTCAAACCACGGCCCTTTCCTCTGGCAAACAAAACTCAGCTGCCCTGCTTCTGGATGGCAGATTGCAGGAGCCACTTGGTACTTTCAAACCGGCATACTTTGGCACTGGTGCCACCTTGGGTCTTGTAAACATCCTGCGTATCGTTGATTTTCAGGAGCCAGCCGGCCACTCCAAGCCATAGGCTGCCAAACACAAACCACGGCATTTTTCCCTGGCTAACAAAATTCAGATGCCCCGCTTTTGGATGGCAGATTGCAGGAGCCACTTAGCACTGTCAAACCAGCCACACTTAACTCTGGTGAAACCTCGATTTGGGAACCATCCTGCGTATTGTGGATTTTCAGAAGCCAGACGGCCACTCCCAGCCACAAGACCTCAAACTCAAACCACGGCCCTTTTCTCTGGCAAATAACACTCAGCTGCCCTGCTTCTGGATGGCAGATTTCAGGAGCCACTCGGTACTATCAAACCAGCCCAACTTGGCACTGGTGACACCTTGGGTCTGGGAAGCATCCTGCGTATCGTGGATTTTCAGCCGCCAGCTGGCCAAACCCAGGCATGGTCTGCCAAACACAAACAAAGGCATTTTACTCTGGCAAACAAAACTCAGCTTCCCTGCTTATGGATGGCAGATTGAAGGAGCCACTTGGTACTGTCAAACCAGCCTACCTGGGCACTGGTGCTACCTCGGGTCTTGGAACCATCCTGCGTATCGTGGATTTTCAGGAGCCAGCCGGCCACTCCCAGCCATAGGCTGCCAAACACAAACCATGGCCTTTTTCCCTGGCTAACAAAATTCAGATGCCCTGCTTCTGAATGGCAGATTGCAGGAGCCACTTGGCACTGTACAACCAGCCCGACTTGGCAGTGGTGCCACATTCGATCATGGAACCATCCTGCGTGCCATGGATTTTCAGGAGCCAGAGGGCCACTCACAGCCACAAGCTCTCAAAATCAAACCACGGCCCTTTTCTCTGGCTAACAAAATTCAGCTGCCCCGCTTCGGGAATGCAGATTGCAGGAGCCAATTGGTACTATCAAACCAACCCAACTTGGCACTGGTGCCACCTTGGGTCTGGGAACCATCTTGCGTATCGTGGATTTTCAGGAGCCAGCCGACCACTCCCAGCCATGGGTTGCCAAACGCAATCCACGGGTCTTTTCCCTGCAAAAAAAAATTCAGATGCCCCTCTTCTGGATGGCAGATTGCAGGAGCCACTTGGTATTATCAAACCAGCTGGACTTGGAACTGGTGCCACCTTGGGTCTGGGGACCATCCTGCGTATCGTGCATTTTCAGGAGCCAGCCGACCACTCCCAGCCATGGGTTCCCAAACGCAATCCACAGGTCTTTTCCCTGCAAAAAAAAATTTAGATGCCCCGCTTCTGGAAGGCAGATTGCAGGAGCCACTTGGTACTATCAAACAAGCCCAACCCGTCACTTGTGCTTCCTTGGGTATGGGAACCACCCTGCGTAACGTGGATTTTCAGGAGCTAACCGGCCACTCCTAGCCACAGGCCCCAAAAACAAACCTCAGCCGGTTTCCCTGACAAACAAAACTCAGCTACCCCGCTTCTGGATGGCAGATTGCCCGAGCCACTTGGTACTGTCAAACCGGCCTACCTTGGCACTGGTGCCAGCTTGGGTCTTGGAAACATCCTGCATATCGTTGATTTTCAGGAGGCAGCCGGCCACTCCAAGCCATAGGCTGCCAAACACAAACCACGGCCTTTTTCCCTGGCTAACAAAATTCAGATGCCCCGCTTCTGGATGGCAGATTGCAGACCCCACGAGGCACTGTCAAACCAGCCCAACTTGTAATTGGTGCCACCTTGGGTCTGGGAACCATCTTGCGTATCGTGGATTATCAGGAGCCAGCCGGCCACTCCCAGCCATAGGCTGCCAAACACAAAGCACGGCCCTTTACCCTGGCTAACAAAATTCAGATGCCCTGCTTCTGGATGGCAGAGTGCAGGAGCTACTTGGCACTATCAAACCAGCCCGACTTGGCAGTGGTGCCACCTTCGGTCTGGGAACCATCCTGCGTATCGTTGATTTTCAGGAGCCAGCCGGCCACTCCCCGCCACAAGCCCTCAAACTCTAACCACGGCCCTTGTCTCTGGCAAAGAAAACTCAGCTGCCCTGCTTCTGGATGGCAGATTGCAGGAGACATTTTGTATTCTCAAACCAGCCCAACTTGGCACTGGTGCAACTTTGGGTCGGGGGACCATCCTGCGTATCGTGGATTTTCAGGAGCCAGCCGGACACTCCCAGCCCTAGGTTTCCAAACACAAACCACGGCACTTTTCCCTGGCTAACAAAATTCAGATGCCCCTCTTCTGGATGGCAGATTGCAGGAGACACTTGGTACTAACAAACCAGCCCGACTTGGAACTGGTGCCACCTTGGGTATGGGGACCATCCTGCGTATCGTGGATTTTGAAGAGCCAGCCGGCCACTCCCTGCCATGGGCTGCCACACACAAACCACGGCCCTTTCCCCTGCCTAACATAATTCAGATGCCCTGCTTCTGGATGCCTGATTGCAAGAGCTACTTGGCACTGTCAAACCAGTCCAACTTGGCAGTGGTGCCACCTTGGGTCTGGGAACCATCCTGCGTATCGTGGATTTTCAGGAGCCAGCCAGCCAATCCTAGACACAAGGCCTCAAACTCAAACAACGGCCATTTTCTCTCGCAAGCAAAACTCAGCTTCCCTGATTCTGGATGGCAGATTGCAGGAGCCACTTGGTAATATCAAACCATCCCTACTTGGAACTGGTGACACCTTTAGTCTGGGAACCATCCAGCGTATCGTGGATTTTCAGGAGTTAGCCAGACACTCCCAGCCATAGGCTGCCAAACACAAACCGCAGCCATTTTCCCTGGGAAACAAAATTCAGATGCCCCGCATCTGGATGGCAGATTGCAGACCCCACGAGGCACTGTCAAACCAGCCCGACTTGTAACTGGTGCCACATTGGGGTCTGGGAACCATCCTACATATCGTGGATTTTCAGGAGCCAGCCGGCCACTCCCAGCCATAGGGCGCCAAAAAAAACCACGGCCCTCTCCCTGGAAAACAAAATTCAGATTCCCCCCTTCTGGATGGCAGATTGCAGATGCCACTTGGATCTATCCAATCAGCTCGATTTGGCACCGCTGCCACATTCGCTCTTGGAACCATCCTGCGTATCGTGGATTTTCGGGAGCCAGCCGGCTACTCCCAGCCACAGGCCACAAAAACAAACCTCGGCCCGTTTCCCTGACAAACAAAACTCAGCTGCCCCGCTTCGGGATGGCAGATTGCAGGAGCCACTAGTACTGTCAGACCAGCCAAACTTGGCACTGGTGCCACCTTGGGTCTGGAAACCATCCTGCGTATCGTGGATTGTGAGGAGCCAGCCGGCCACTACCAGCCACAAGACCTCAAACTTAAACCACGGCCCTTTTCTCTGACAAACAAAACTCATCTGCCCTGCTTCTGGATGGCAGATTGCAGGAGTCACTTGGCAGTATCAAACCAGCCCGACTTGGCAGTGGTGCCACCTTGGGTCATTGAACCATCCAGCGTATCGTGGATTTTCAGGAGCCAGCCGGCCACTCCCAGCCACAAGCCCTCAAACTCAAACCACGGCCCTTTTCTCTGGCAAACAAAACTCAGCTGCCCTGCTTCTGGATGGCAGATTGCAGGAGCCATTTGGTATTCTCAAACCAGCCCAACTTGTCACTGGTGCAACTTTTGGTCTGGGGACCATCCTGCGTATCGTGGATTTTCAGGAGCCAGCCGGCCACTCCCAGCCTAACGCTTCCAAACACAAAGCACGGCCCTTTTCCCTGGCTAACAAAATTCAGATGCCCCTCTTCTGGATGGCAGATTGTAGAAGACACTTGGTACTAACAAACCAGCCTGATTTGGAACTGGTGCCACCTTGGGTCTAGGAACCATCCTGCGTGTCATCGATTTTCAGGAGACAGCCATCCACTCCCAGGCACAAGACCTCAAACTCAAACAACGACCCTTTTCTCTGGCAAACAAATCTCAGCTGCCCTGCTTTTCGGTGGCCGATTGCAGGAGCCACTTGGCACTGTCCAACCAGCATGACTTGGCACTGGTTCCACCTTTGGTCTGGGAACCATCCTCCGTATCGTGGATTTTCAGGAGCCAGCCAGCCACTCCCAGCCAGAAGCCCTCAAACTCAAACCACGGCCCTTTTCCCTAGCAAACAAAACTCAGCTGCCCTGCTTCTGGATGGCCGATTGCAGGAGCCGCTTGGCACTGTCAAAGGAGCCCGACTTGGCACTGGTGCCACCTTGGCTTTGGGAACCATCCTACGTATCGTCAATTTTCAGAAGCCAGCCGGCAACTCTCAGCCATAGTCGGCCAAACACAAACCACGGCCTTTATCCCTGACTAACAAAATTCAGATGCCTTGCTTCTGCATGGCAGATTGCAGGAGCCACTTGGCACTGTCCAACCAGCCCAACTTGGCACTGGTGCTACCTTCGTTCTGGGAACCATCCTGCGTATCCTGGATTTTCCGGAGCCAGCCGGACACTCCCAGCCAAAAGCCCTCAAACTATGGCCTTTTTCCCTGGCAAACAAAATTCAGATGACCCGATTCTGGATGGCAGATTGCACGAGCCACTTGGTACTTTAAAACCAGCCTACCTTGGCACTAGTGCCACCTTCGGTCTGGACACCTTCTGCGTACCTTGGATTTTCAGGAGCCTGCCGGCCACTCCCCGCCACAAGCCCTCAAACTAAAACCACGTCCCTTTCCTCTGGCAAAAAATACTCAGCTGCCCTGCTTCTGGATGGCCGATTTTAGGAGCCACATGGTACTATCAAACCAGCCCGACTTGGATATCGTGACACTTTGGTCTGGGAACCATCCTGCGTATCGTGGATTTTCAGGAGCCAGCCGGCCACTCCCAGCCACAAGCCCTCAAACTAAAACCACGGCCCTTTTCTCTGGAAGGAAAGCTCAGCTGCTCTGCTTCTGGATGGCAGATTGCAGGAGCCCCTTGGCACTATCAAACCGGCCTACCTTTGCACTGGTGCCACCTTGGGTCTGGGAACCATCCTGCATATCGTGGATTTTCAGGATCCACCCGGCCACACCAAGCCATAGGCTTCCAAACACAAACCACGGCCCTTTTCCCTGGCTAACAAAATTCAGATGCCCTGCTTCTGGATGGCAGGTTGCAGGAGTCACTTGGCACTGTCCAAACAGCACAACTTGGCACTGGTGCCACCTTCGGTCTGGGAACCATCCTGCTTATCGTGGATTTTCATGAGCCTGACGGCTACTCCCAGCCATAGGCTGCCAAAAAAAAACCACGGAACTTTTCCCTGGCTAAAAAAATTCAGATGCCCCGCTTCTGAATGGCAGATTGCAGGAGCCTCTTGGCACTGTCCAACCAGCCCAACTTGGCACTGCGCGACCTTGGGTCTGGGAATGATCCTGCGTATCGTGGATTTTCCGGAGCAAGCCGCCCGCTCCCAGCCATAGGCTGCCAAACACAAACCACGGCCTTTTTCCCTGACTAACAATATTCAGATGCCCCGCTTCTGGATGGCAGATTGCAGGAGCCACTTGGTACTGTCAGACCAGCCAAACTTGGCACTGGTGCCACCTTGGGTCTGGGAACCATCCTGCGTATCGTGGATTTTCAAGAGCCAGCCGGCCACTCCCAGCCTCAGGTCCCCAAACTCAAACCACGGCCCTTTTCTCTGGCAAACAAAACTCAGCGGCCCTGCTTCTGGATAGCAGATTGCAGGAGCCACTTGGCACTGTCAAACCTGCCCAACTTTCAACTATTGACACCTTGGGTCTCGGAACCATCCTGCGTATCGTGGATTTTCAGGAGCCAGCCACGAACTCCCAGCCATGGGCTGCCAAACACAAAACACGGCACTTTTCCCTGCCTAAACCAATTCAGATGCCCTGCTTCTGGATGGCAAATTGCAGGAGCCACTTGGCAGTGTCAAAGGAGCCGGACTTGGAAGTGGTGTCACCTTGGGTTTGGGAACCATCCTGCGTATCGTGGATTTTCAGGAGCCAGCTGGACACTCCAGGCCATAGGCAGCCAAACACAAACTACGGCACTTTTCCCTGGCTAAAAAAATTCAGATGCCCCTCTTCTGGATGGCAGATTGCAGGAGCTACATGGCACTCTCAAAGCAGCCCTACTTGGCAGTGGTGCCACCTTTGGTCTGGGATCCCTCCTGTGTAACGTGGATTTTCAGGAGCCAGCCGGCCACTCCCAGCCACAAGCCCTCAAACTACGGCACATTTCTCTGGGAAACAAAACTCAGCTGCCCTGCTTCTGGATGGCAGATTGCAGGAGCCACTTGGTACTGTCAAACCGGCGTACCATGCCACTGCTTCCACCTTGGGTCTGGGAACCATCCTGCGTATCGTGGATTTTCAGGAGCCAGCCGGCCTCTCCCAGGCACAAGCACTCAAACTCGAACCACGGCCCTTTTCTCTGGCTAAACAAAATTCAGCTGCCCTGCTTATGGATGGCAGATTGCAGGAGCCACTTGGTACTATCAAACCAGCCCAACTTAGCACTGGTGCCACCTTGCGTCTTGGAACCATCCGGCGTATCGTGGATTTTCAGGAGCCAGCCGGCCACTCCCAGCCATAGGCTTCCAAACACAAACCACAGACCTTTTCCCTGGCTAACAAAACTCAGCTGGCCTACGTATGGATGGCAGATTGCAGGAGCCACTTGGTACTGTCAAACCGGCCTACCTTGGCACTGGTGCCACCTTGGGTCTTGGAACACTCCTGCGTATCGTGGATTTTCATGAGCCAGCCGGCCACTCCAAGCCGCAAGCCCTCAAACTCAAACCACGGCCCTTTTCCCTGGCAAAAATAACTCAGCTGCCCTGCTTATGGATGGCTGTTTGCAGGAGCCACTTGGTACTATCAAACCAGCCCAACAGGGCACTGGTGCCACCTTGGGTCTGGGAACCATCCTGCGTATCGTGGAGTTTCCGGACCCAGCCGGCCACTGCCAGCCATGGGTTGCCAAACACAAAGCACGGCGCTTTTCCCTGGCTAACAAAATTCAGATGACCCGATTCTGGATGGCAGATTGCAGGAGCCACTTGGCATTGTCCAAACAGCCAAACTTGGCACTGGTGCCACCTTCGGTCTGGGAACCATCCTGCGTATCGTGGATTTCCATGAGCCAGACGGCCACTCCCAGCCATAGGCGGCCAAAAACAAAGCACGGCCGTTTTCCCTGGCTAACAAAATTCAGATGCCCCGCTTCTGAATGGCAGATTGCAGGAGCCACTTGGAACTGTCAAATCAGGCCGACTTCAATATCGTGACACCTTTGGTCTGGGAACCATCCTGCGTATCGTGGATTTTCAGGAGCCAGCCGGCCACTCCCAGCCATGGCTGCCAAAAACAAAGCACGGCCCTTATCCCTGGCTAACAAAATTCAGATGCCCCGCTTCTGAATGGCAGATTGCCGGTGCCTCTTGGCACTGTCCAACCAGCCCAACTTGGCACTGCGCGACCTTGGGTCTGGGAATCATCCTGCGTATCGTGGATTTTCCTGAGCCAGCCGACCACTCCCAGCCACAAGCCCTCAAACTACGGCCCATTTATCTGGCAAACAAAACTCAGTTGCCCTGCTTCTGGATGGCAGGTTTCAGCAGCCACTTCTCACTGTCAAACCAGCCCAACTTGAAAGGTGTGCCGCCTTCGGTCTGGGAACCATCCTGCGTATCGTGTATTTTCAGGAGCCAGCCGGCCACTCCCAGCCTCAGGTCCCCAAACTCAAACCACGGCCCTTTTCTCTGGCAAACAAAACTCAGCGGCCCTGCTTCTGGATGGCAGATTGCAGGAGCCACTTGACACTGTCAAACCAGCCCGACTTGGCACAGGTGCCTCCTTTGGTCTGGGAACCATCCTGCGTATCGTGGATTTTCAGGAGCCAGCCGGCCACTCCCAGCCTCAGGTCCCCAAACTCAAACCACGGCCCTTTTCTCTGGCAAACAAAACTCAGCGGCCCTGCTTCTGGATAGCAGATTGCAGGAGCCACTTGGCACTGTCAAACCTGCCCAACTTTCAACTATTGACACCTTGGGTCTCGGAACCATCCTGCGTATCGTGGATTTTCAGGAGCCAGCCACGAACTCCCAGCCATGGGCTGCCAAACACAAAACACGGCACTTTTCCCTGCCTAAACCAATTCAGATGCCCTGCTTCTGGATGGCAAATTGCAGGAGCCACTTGGCAGTGTCAAAGGAGCCGGACTTGGAACTGGTGTCACCTTGGGTTTGGGAACCATCCTGCGTATCGTGGATTTTCAGGAGCCAGCTGGACACTCCAGGCCATAGGCAGCCAAACACAAACTACGGCACTTTTCCCTGGCTAAAAAAATTCAGATGCCCCGATTCTGGATGGCAGATTGCAGGAGCTACATGGCACTCTCAAAGCAGCCCTACTTGGCAGTGGTGCCACCTTTGGTCTGGGATCCCTCCTGTGTAACGTGGATTTTCAGGAGCCAGCCGGCCACTCCCAGCCACAAGCCCTCAAACTACGGCACATTTCTCTGGGAAACAAAACTCAGCTGCCCTGCTTCTGGATGGCAGATTGCAGGAGCCACTTGGTACTGTCAAACCGGCGTACCATGCCACTGCTTCCACCTTGGGTCTGGGAACCATCCTGCGTATCGTGGATTTTCAGGAGCCAGCCGGCCTCTCCCAGGCACAAGCACTCAAACTCGAACCACGGCCCTTTTCTCTGGCTAAACAAAATTCAGCTGCCCTGCTTATGGATGGCAGATTGCAGGAGCCACTTGGTACTATCAAACCAGCCCAACCTAGCACTGGTGCCACCTTGCGTCTTGGAACCATCCGGCGTATCGTGGATTTTCAGGAGCCAGCCGGCCACTCCCAGCCATAGGCTTCCAAACACAAACCACAGACCTTTTCCCTGGCTAACAAAACTCAGCTGGCCTACGTATGGATGGCAGATTGCAGGAGCCACTTGGTACTGTCAAACCGGCCTACCTTGGCACTGGTGTCACCTTGGGTCTTGGAACACTCCTGCGTATCGTGGATTTTCATGAGCCAGTCGGCCACTCCAAGCCGCAAGCCCTCAAACTCAAACCACGGCCCTTTTCCCTGGCAAAAATAACTCAGCTGCCCTGCTTATGGATGGCTGTTTGCAGGAGCCACTTGGTACTATCAAACCAGCCCAACAGGGCACTGGTGCCACCTTGGGTCTGGGAACCATCCTGCGTATCGTGGAGTTTCCGGACCCAGCCGGCCACTGCCAGCCATGGGTTGCCAAACACAAAGCACGGCGCTTTTCCCTGGCTAACAAAATTCAGATGACCCGATTCTGGATGGCAGATTGCAGGAGCCACTTGGCATTGTCCAAACAGCCAAACTTGGCACTGGTGCCACCTTCGGTCTGGGAACCATCCTGCGTATCGTGGATTTCCATGAGCCAGACGGCCACTCCCAGCCATAGGCTGCCAAAAACAAAGCACGGCCGTTTTCCCTGGCTAACAAAATTCAGATGCCCCGCTTCTGAATGGCAGATTGCAGGAGCCACTTGGAACTGTCAAATCAGGCCGACTTCAATATCGTGACACCTTTGGTCTGGGAACCATCCTGCGTATCGTGGATTTTCAGGAGCCAGCCGGCCACTCCCAGCCATGGCTGCCAAAAAAAAAGCACAGCCCTTATCCCTGGCTAACAAAATTCAGATGCCCCGCTTTTGAATGGCAGATTGCCGGTGCCTCTTGGCACTGTCCAACCAGCCCAACTTGGCACTGCGCGACCTTGGGTCTGGGAATCATCCTGCGTATCGTGGATTTTCCTGAGCCAGCCGACCACTCCCAGCCACAAGCCCTCAAACTACGGCCCATTTATCTGGCAAACAAAACTCAGTTGCCCTGCTTCTGGATGGCAGGTTTCAGCAGCCACTTCTCACTGTCAAACCAGCCCAACTTGAAAGGTGTGCCGCCTTCGGTCTGGGAACCATCCTGCGTATCGTGTATTTTCAGGAGCCAGCCGGCCACTCCCAGCCTCAGGTCCCCAAACTCAAACCACGGCCCTTTTCTCTGGCAAACAAAACTCAGCGGCCCTGCTTCTGGATGGCAGATTGCAGGAGCCACTTGACACTGTCAAACCAGCCCGACTTGGCACACGTGCCTCCTTTGGTCTGGGAACCATCCTGCGTATCGTGGATTTTCAGGAGCCAGCCGGCCACTCCCAGCCTCAGGTCCCCAAACTCAAACCACGGCCCTTTTCTCTGGCAAACAAAACTCAGCGGCCCTGCTTCTGGATAGCAGATTGCAGGAGCCACTTGGCACTGTCAAACCTGCCCAACTTTCAACTATTGACACCTTGGGTCTCGGAACCATCCTGCGTATCGTGGATTTTCAGGAGCCAGCCACGAACTCCCAGCCATGGGCTGCCAAACACAAAACACGGCACTTTTCCCTGCCTAAACCAATTCAGATGCCCTGCTTCTGGATGGCAAATTGCAGGAGCCACTTGGCAGTGTCAAAGGAGCCGGACTTGGAACTGGTGTCACCTTGGGTTTGGGAACCATCCTGCGTATCGTGGATTTTCAGGAGCCAGCTGGACACTCCAGGCCATAGGCAGCCAAACACAAACTACGGCACTTTTCCCTGGCTAAAAAAATTCAGATGCCCCGATTCTGGATGGCAGATTGCAGGAGCTACATGGCACTCTCAAAGCAGCCCTACTTGGCAGTGGTGCCACCTTTGGTCTGGGATCCCTCCTGTGTAACGTGGATTTTCAGGAGCCAGCCGGCCACTCCCAGCCACAAGCCCTCAAACTACGGCACATTTCTCTGGGAAACAAAACTCAGCTGCCCTGCTTCTGGATGGCAGATTGCAGGAGCCACTTGGTACTGTCAAACCGGCGTACCATGCCACCGCTTCCACCTTGGGTCTGGGAACCATCCTGCGTATCGTGGATTTTCAGGAGCCAGCCGGCCTCTCCCAGCCATAGGCTGCCAAAAACAAAGCACGGCCGTTTTCCCTGGCTAACAAAATTCAGATGCCCCGCTTCTGAATGGCAGATTGCAGGAGCCACTTGGAACTGTCAAATCAGGCCGACTTCAATATCGTGACACCTTTGGTCTGGGAACCATCCTGCGTATCGTGGATTTTCAGGAGCCAGCCGGCCACTCCCAGCCATGGCTGCCAAAAACAAAGCACGGCCCTTATCCCTGGCTAACAAAATTCAGATGCCCCGCTTCTGAATGGCAGATTGCCAGTGCCTCTTGGCACTGTCCAACCAGCCCAACTTGGCACTGCGCGACCTTGGGTCTGGGAATCATCCTGCGTATCGTGGATTTTCCTGAGCCAGCCGACCACTCCCAGCCACAAGCCCTCAAACTACGGCCCATTTATCTGGCAAACAAAACTCAGTTGCCCTGCTTCTGGATGGCAGGTTTCAGCAGCCACTTCTCACTGTCAAACCAGCCCAACTTGAAAGGTGTGCCGCCTTCGGTCTGGGAACCATCCTGCGTATCGTGTATTTTCAGGAGCCAGCCGGCCACTCCCAGCCTCAGGTCCCCAAACTCAAACCACGGCCCTTTTCTCTGGCAAACAAAACTCAGCGGCCCTGCTTCTGGATAGCAGATTGCAGGAGCCACTTGGCACTGTCAAACCTGCCCAACTTTCAACTATTGACACCTTGGGTCTCGGAACCATCCTGCGTATCGTGGATTTTCAGGAGCCAGCCACGAACTCCCAGCCATGGGCTGCCAAACACAAAACACGGCACTTTTCCCTGCCTAAACCAATTCAGATGCCCTGCTTCTGGATGGCAAATTGCAGGAGCCACTTGGCAGTGTCAAAGGAGCCGGACTTGGAACTGGTGTCACCTTGGGTTTGGGAACCATCCTGCGTATCGTGGATTTTCAGGAGCCAGCTGGACACTCCAGGCCATAGGCAGCCAAACACAAACTACGGCACTTTTCCCTGGCTAAAAAAATTCAGATGCCCCGATTCTGGATGGCAGATTGCAGGAGCTACATGGCACTCTCAAAGCAGCCCTACTTGGCAGTGGTGCCACCTTTGGTCTGGGATCCCTCCTGTGTAACGTGGATTTTCAGGAGCCAGCCGGCCACTCCCAGCCAAAAGCCCTCAAACTACGGCACATTTCTCTGGGAAACAAAACTCAGCTGCCCTGCTTCTGGATGGCAGATTGCAGGAGCCACTTGGTACTGTCAAACCGGCGTACCATGCCACTGCTTCCACCTTGGGTCTGGGAACCATCCTGCGTATCGTGGATTTTCAGGAGCCAGCCGGCCTCTCCCAGGCACAAGCACTCAAACTCGAACCACGGCCCTTTTCTCTGGCTAAACAAAATTCAGCTGCCCTGCTTATGGATGGCAGATTGCAGGAGCCACTTGGTACTATCAAACCAGCCCAACTTAGCACTGGTGCCACCTTGCGTCTTGGAACCATCCGGCGTATCGTGGATTTTCAGGAGCCAGCCGGCCACTCCCAGCCATAGGCTTCCAAACACAAACCACAGACCTTTTCCCTGGCTAACAAAACTCAGCTGGCCTACGTATGGATGGCAGATTGCAGGAGCCACTTGGTACTGTCAAACCGGCCTACCTTGGCACTGGTGCCACCTTGGGTCTTGGAACACTCCTGCGTATCGTGGATTTTCATGAGCCAGCCGGCCACTCCAAGCCGCAAGCCCTCAAACTCAAACCACGGCCCTTTTCCCTGGCAAAAATAACTCAGCTGCCCTGCTTATGGATGGCTGTTTGCAGGAGCCACTTGGTACTATCAAACCAGCCCAACAGGGCACTGGTGCCACCTTGGGTCTGGGAACCATCCTGCGTATCGTGGAGTTTCCGGACCCAGCCGGCCACTGCCAGCCATGGGTTGCCAAACACAAAGCACGGCGCTTTTCCCTGGCTAACAAAATTCAGATGACCCGATTCTGGATGGCAGATTGCAGGAGCCACTTGGCATTGTCCAAACAGCCAAACTTGGCACTGGTGCCACCTTCGGTCTGGGAACCATCCTGCGTATCGTGGATTTCCATGAGCCAGACGGCCACTCCCAGCCATAGGCTGCCAAAAACAAAGCACGGCCGTTTTCCCTGGCTAACAAAATTCAGATGCCCCGCTTCTGAATGGCAGATTGCAGGAGCCACTTGGAACTGTCAAATCAGGCCGACTTCAATATCGTGACACCTTTGGTCTGGGAACCATCCTGCGTATCGTGGATTTTCAGGAGCCAGCCGGCCACTCCCAGCCATGGCTGCCAAAAACAAAGCACGGCCCTTATCCCTGGCTAACAAAATTCAGATGCCCCGCTTCTGAATGGCAGATTGCCGGTGCCTCTTGGCACTGTCCAACCAGCCCAACTTGGCACTGCGCGACCTTGGGTCTGGGAATCATCCTGCGTATCGTGGATTTTCCTGAGCCAGCCGACCACTCCCAGCCACAAGCCCTCAAACTACGGCCCATTTATCTGGCAAACAAAACTCAGTTGCCCTGCTTCTGGATGGCAGGTTTCAGCAGCCACTTCTCACTGTCAAACCAGCCCAACTTGAAAGGTGTGCCGCCTTCGGTCTGGGAACCATCCTGCGTATCGTGTATTTTCAGGAGCCAGCCGGCCACTCCCAGCCTCAGGTCCCCAAACTCAAACCACGGCCCTTTTCTCTGGCAAACAAAACTCAGCGGCCCTGCTTCTGGATGGCAGATTGCAGGAGCCACTTGACACTGTCAAACCAGCCCGACTTGGCACACGTGCCTCCTTTGGTCTGGGAACCATCCTGCGTATCGTGGATTTTCAGGAGCCAGCCGGCCACTCCCAGCCTCAGGTCCCCAAACTCAAACCACGGCCCTTTTCTCTGGCAAACAAAACTCAGCGGCCCTGCTTCTGGATAGCAGATTGCAGGAGCCACTTGGCACTGTCAAACCTGCCCAACTTTCAACTATTGACACCTTGGGTCTCGGAACCATCCTGCGTATCGTGGATTTTCAGGAGCCAGCCACGAACTCCCAGCCATGGGCTGCCAAACACAAAACACGGCACTTTTCCCTGCCTAAACCAATTCAGATGCCCTGCTTCTGGATGGCAAATTGCAGGAGCCACTTGGCAGTGTCAAAGGAGCCGGACTTGGAACTGGTGTCACCTTGGGTTTGGGAACCATCCTGCGTATCGTGGATTTTCAGGAGCCAGCTGGACACTCCAGGCCATAGGCAGCCAAACACAAACTACGGCACTTTTCCCTGGCTAAAAAAATTCAGATGCCCCGATTCTGGATGGCAGATTGCAGGAGCTACATGGCACTCTCAAAGCAGCCCTACTTGGCAGTGGTGCCACCTTTGGTCTGGGATCCCTCCTGTGTAACGTGGATTTTCAGGAGCCAGCCGGCCACTCCCAGCCACAAGCCCTCAAACTACGGCACATTTCTCTGGGAAACAAAACTCAGCTGCCCTGCTTCTGGATGGCAGATTGCAGGAGCCACTTGGTACTGTCAAACCGGCGTACCATGCCACTGCTTCCACCTTGGGTCTGGGAACCATCCTGCGTATCGTGGATTTTCAGGAGCCAGCCGGCCTCTCCCAGGCACAAGCACTCAAACTCGAACCACGGCCCTTTTCTCTGGCTAAACAAAATTCAGCTGCCCTGCTTATGGATGGCAGATTGCAGGAGCCACTTGGTACTATCAAACCAGCCCAACTTAGCACTGGTGCCACCTTGCGTCTTGGAACCATCCGGCGTATCGTGGATTTTCAGGAGCCAGCCGGCCACTCCCAGCCATAGGCTTCCAAACACAAACCACAGACCTTTTCCCTGGCTAACAAAACTCAGCTGGCCTACGTATGGATGGCAGATTGCAGGAGCCACTTGGTACTGTCAAACCGGCCTACCTTGGCACTGGTGCCACCTTGGGTCTTGGAACACTCCTGCGTATCGTGGATTTTCATGAGCCAGCCGGCCACTCCAAGCCGCAAGCCCTCAAACTCAAACCACGGCCCTTTTCCCTGGCAAAAATAACTCAGCTGCCCTGCTTATGGATGGCTGTTTGCAGGAGCCACTTGGTACTATCAAACCAGCCCAACAGGGCACTGGTGCCACCTTGGGTCTGGGAACCATCCTGCGTATCGTGGAGTTTCCGGACCCAGCCGGCCACTGCCAGCCATGGGTTGCCAAACACAAAGCACGGCGCTTTTCCCTGGCTAACAAAATTCAGATGACCCGATTCTGGATGGCAGATTGCAGGAGCCACTTGGCATTGTCCAAACAGCCAAACTTGGCACTGGTGCCACCTTCGGTCTGGGAACCATCCTGCGTATCGTGGATTTCCATGAGCCAGACGGCCACTCCCAGCCATAGGCTGCCAAAAACAAAGCACGGCCGTTTTCCCTGGCTAACAAAATTCAGATGCCCCGCTTCTGAATGGCAGATTGCAGGAGCCACTTGGAACTGTCAAATCAGGCCGACTTCAATATCGTGACACCTTTGGTCTGGGAACCATCCTGCGTATCGTGGATTTTCAGGAGCCAGCCGGCCACTCCCAGCCATGGCTGCCAAAAACAAAGCACGGCCCTTATCCCTGGCTAACAAAATTCAGATGCCCCGCTTCTGAATGGCAGATTGCCGGTGCCTCTTGGCACTGTCCAACCAGCCCAACTTGGCACTGCGCGACCTTGGGTCTGGGAATCATCCTGCGTATCGTGGATTTTCCTGAGCCAGCCGACCACTCCCAGCCACAAGCCCTCAAACTACGGCCCATTTATCTGGCCAACAAAACTCAGTTGCCCTGCTTCTGGATGGCAGGTTTCAGCAGCCACTTCTCACTGTCAAACCAGCCCAACTTGAAAGGTGTGCCGCCTTCGGTCTGGGAACCATCCTGCGTATCGTGTATTTTCAGGAGCCAGCCGGCCACTCCCAGCCTCAGGTCCCCAAACTCAAACCACGGCCCTTTTCTCTGGCAAACAAAACTCAGCGGCCCTGCTTCTGGATGGCAGATTGCAGGAGACACTTGACACTGTCAAACCAGCCCGACTTGGCACACGTGCCTCCTTTGGTCTGGGAACCATCCTGCGTATCGTGGATTTTCAGGAGCCAGCCGGCCACTCCCAGCCTCAGGTCCCCAAACTAAAACCACGGCCCTTTTCTCTGGCAAACAAAACTCAGCGGCCCTGCTTCTGGATAGCAGATTGCAGGAGCTACTTGGCACTGTCAAACCTGCCCAACTTTCAACTATTGACACCTTGGGTCTCGGAACCATCCTGCGTATCGTAGATTTTCAGGAGCCAGCCGGTTACTCCAGGGCATAGGCTGCCAAACACAAACCACGGCCCTTTTACCTGGCGAACAAAATTCAGATGCCCCTCTTCTGGATGGCAGATTGCAGGAGCCACTTGGTACTATCAAACCAGCCGGACTTGGAACTGGTGCCACCTTGGGTCTGGGGACCATCCTGCGTATCGTGCATTTTCAGGAGCCAGCCGACCACTCCCAGCCATGGGTGGCTAAACACAATCCACGGCTCTATTCCCTGACAAAAAAAATTCATATGCCTTGCTTCTGGATGGCAAATTGCTGGAGCCACTTGGTACTATCAAAAAGCCCAACCTGTCACTTGTGCCTCCTTGGGTATGGGAACGATCCTGCGTATCGTGGATTTTCAGGAGCCAGCCGGCCACTCCCATCCACAAGACCTCAAACTCAAACAGCGGCCCTTTTCTCTGGCAAACAATACTGAGCTGCCCTGCTTCTGGACGGCAGATTACAGGAGCCACTTGGTATTATCTAACCAGCCCAACTTGGCACTGGTGCCACCTTGGGTCTGGGAACCAGCCTGCGTATCGTGGATTTTCAGGAGCCAGCCGGCCACGCCCAGCCATGGGCTGCAAAACACAAACCACGGCTCTTTTCCCTGGCTAAAAAAATTCAGATGCGCAGCTTCTGGATGGCAGATTTCAGGAGCCACTTGGCACTGTCGAACCAGCCTGACTTGGAAATATTGACACCTTGGGTCAGGGAACCATCCTGCGTATCGTGGATTTTCAGGAGCCAGCCGGCCACTCCCAGCCACAAGCCCTCAAACTTAAACCACGGCACTTTTCTCTGGCAAACAAACCTCCGCTGCCCTGCTTCTTGATGGCAGATGGCAGGAGCCACTTGGTACTATCAAAAAAGCCCAACTTGGCACTGGTGCCACCTTGGGTCTGGGAACCATCCTGCTTAACCTGGATTTTCAAGAGCCAGCCGGCAACTACCAGCCAAAAGCCCTCATACTTAAACCACGGCACTTTTCTCTGGCAAACGAAACTCAGCTGCCCTGCTTCTGGATGGCAGATTGCAGGAGCCACTTGGTACTGTCAAACCGGCGTACCATGCCACTGCTTCCACCTTGGGTCTGGGAACCATCCTGCGTATCGTGGATTTTCAGGAGCCAGCCGGCCTCTCCCAGGCACAAGCACTCAAACTCGAACCACGGCCCTTTTCTCTGGCTAAACAAAATTCAGCTGCCCTGCTTATGGATGGCAGATTGCAGGAGCCACTTGGTACTATCAAACCAGCCCAACTTAGCACTGGTGCCACCTTGCGTCTTGGAACCATCCGGCGTATCGTGGATTTTCAGGAGCCAGCCGGCCACTCCCAGCCATAGGCTTCCAAACACAAACCACAGACCTTTTCCCTGGCTAACAAAACTCAGCTGGCCTACGTATGGATGGCAGATTGCAGGAGCCACTTGGTACTGTCAAACCGGCCTACCTTGGCACTGGTGCCACCTTGGGTCTTGGAACACTCCTGCGTATCGTGGATTTTCATGAGCCAGCCGGCCACTCCAAGCCGCAAGCCCTCAAACTCAAACCACGGCCCTTTTCCCTGGCAAAAATTACTCAGCTGCCCTGCTTATGGATGGCTGTTTGCAGGAGCCACTTGGTACTATCAAACCAGCCCAACAGGGCACTGGTGCCACCTTGGGTCTGGGAACCATCCTGCGTATCGTGGAGTTTCCGGACCCAGCCGGCCACTGCCAGCCATGGGTTGCCAAACACAAAGCACGGCGCTTTTCCCTGGCTAACAAAATTCAGATGACCCGATTCTGGATGGCAGATTGCAGGAGCCACTTGGCATTGTCCAAACAGCCAAACTTGGCACTGGTGCCACCTTCGGTCTGGGAACCATCCTGCGTATCGTGGATTTCCATGAGCCAGACGGCCACTCCCAGCCATAGGCTGCCAAAAACAAAGCACGGCCGTTTTCCCTGGCTAACAAAATTCAGATGCCCCGCTTCTGAATGGCAGATTGCAGGAGCCACTTGGAACTGTCAAATCAGGCCGACTTCAATATCGTGACACCTTTGGTCTGGGAACCATCCTGCGTATCGTGGATTTTCAGGAGCCAGCCGGCCACTCCCAGCCATGGCTGCCAAAAACAAAGCACGGCCCTTATCCCTGGCTAACAAAATTCAGATGCCCCGCTTCTGAATGGCAGATTGCCGGTGCCTCTTGGCACTGTCCAACCAGCCCAACTTGGCACTGCGCGACCTTGGGTCTGGGAATCATCCTGCGTATCGTGGATTTTCCTGAGCCAGCCGACCACTCCCAGCCACAAGCCCTCAAACTACGGCCCATTTATCTGGCCAACAAAACTCAGTTGCCCTGCTTCTGGATGGCAGGTTTCAGCAGCCACTTCTCACTGTCAAACCAGCCCAACTTGAAAGGTGTGCCGCCTTCGGTCTGGGAACCATCCTGCGTATCGTGTATTTTCAGGAGCCAGCCGGCCACTCCCAGCCTCAGGTCCCCAAACTCAAACCACGGCCCTTTTCTCTGGCAAACAAAACTCAGCGGCCCTGCTTCTGGATGGCAGATTGCAGGAGACACTTGACACTGTCAAACCAGCCCGACTTGGCACACGTGCCTCCTTTGGTCTGGGAACCATCCTGCGTATCGTGGATTTTCAGGAGCCAGCCGGCCACTCCCAGCCTCAGGTCCCCAAACTAAAACCACGGCCCTTTTCTCTGGCAAACAAAACTCAGCGGCCCTGCTTCTGGATAGCAGATTGCAGGAGCTACTTGGCACTGTCAAACCTGCCCAACTTTCAACTATTGACACCTTGGGTCTCGGAACCATCCTGCGTATCGTGGATTTTCAGGAGCCAGCCGGTTACTCCAGGGCATAGGCTGCCAAACACAAACCACGGCCCTTTTACCTGGCGAACAAAATTCAGATGCCCCTCTTCTGGATGGCAGATTGCAGGAGCCACTTGGTACTATCAAACCAGCCGGACTTGGAACTGGTGCCACCTTGGGTCTGGGGACCATCCTGCGTATCGTGCATTTTCAGGAGCCAGCCGACCACTCCCAGCCATGGGTGGCTAAACACAATCCACGGCTCTATTCCCTGACAAAAAAAATTCATATGCCTTGCTTCTGGATGGCAAATTGCTGGAGCCACTTGGTACTATCAAAAAGCCCAACCTGTCACTTGTGCCTCCTTGGGTATGGGAACGATCCTGCGTATCGTGGATTTTCAGGAGCCAGCCGGCCACTCCCATCCACAAGACCTCAAACTCAAACAGCGGCCCTTTTCTCTGGCAAACAATACTGAGCTGCCCTGCTTCTGGACGGCAGATTACAGGAGCCACTTGGTATTATCTAACCAGCCCAACTTGGCACTGGTGCCACCTTGGGTCTGGGAACCAGCCTGCGTATCGTGGATTTTCAGGAGCCAGCCGGCCACGCCCAGCCATGGGCTGCAAAACACAAACCACGGCTCTTTTCCCTGGCTAAAATAATTCAGATGCGCAGCTTCTGGATGGCAGATTTCAGGAGCCACTTGGCACTGTCGAACCAGCCTGACTTGGAAATATTGACACCTTGGGTCAGGGAACCATCCTGCGTATCGTGGATTTTCAGGAGCCAGCCGGCCACTCCCAGCCACAAGCCCTCAAACTTAAACCACGGCACTTTTCTCTGGCAAACAAACCTCCGCTGCCCTGCTTCTTGATGGCAGATGGCAGGAGCCACTTGGTACTATCAAAAAAGCCCAACTTGGCACTGGTGCCACCTTGGGTCTGGGAACCATCCTGCTTAACCTGGATTTTCAAGAGCCAGCCGGCAACTACCAGCCAAAAGCCCTCATACTTAAACCACGGCACTTTTCTCTGGCAAACGAAACTCAGCTGCCCTGCTTCTGGATGGCAGATTGCAGGAGTCACTTGGTACTATCAAACCAGCCCAACTTGGCCCTCGTGCCACCTTGGGTGTGGGAAACATCCTGCGTATTGTGGATTTTCTGGAGCCAGCCGGCCACTCAGAGCCACAAGCCCTCCAACTCAAACCACGGCCTTTTCTCTGGAAAACAAAACTCAGCTGCCCTGCTTCTGCATGGTAGATTGCAGGAGTCACTTGGTACTATCAAACCAGCTCAACATAGTATTGGTGCCACCTTGGGTCTGGGAACCATCCTGCTTATCGTGGATTTTCAGGAGCCACCCGGACACTCCAAGCCATAGGCTGCCAAACACAAACCACGTTTCTTTTCCCTGGCTAACAACAATTCAGAGGCCCCTCTTCTAGATGGCAGATTGCAGGAACCACTTCGCACTGTCAAACCAGCCCAACTTGGAACTATTGACACCTTGGGTCTGGGAACCATCTGGCATAACGTGGATTTTCAGGAGCCAGCCGGCCACTCCCAGGCATAAGCTGCCAAACAAAAACCACGGCCCTTTTCCCTGACAAACAAAACTCAGCTACGCCCTTCTGGATGGCAAATTGCGGGAGCCACTTGGTACTATCAAACCAGCTCAACATAGTACTGGTGCCACCTTGGGTCTGGGAACCATCCTGCTTATCGTGGATTTTCAGGAGCCACCCGGACACTCCAAGCCATAGGCTGCCAGACAAAAACCATGGCCCATTTCCCTGGCTAACAAAACTCATATGCACTGCTTCTAGATGGCATATGGGAGACACCACTTGGCTCGGTCCAACCAGCCCGACTTGGTACTGGTGCCACCTTCAGTCTGGGAACCATCCTGTGTATCGTGGATTTTCTGGAGCCAGCCGGCCACTCCCAGCCATATGCTGCCAAACACAAACCACGGCCCTTTTCCCTGGCAAACAAAATTCAGATGCACCCATTCTGGATGGTAGATGGCAGACGCCACTTGGCTCTGTCCAACCAGCCCGACTTGGCACTGGTGCCACATTCGGTCTGTGAACGATAATGCGTATCGTGGATTTTCAAGAGCCAGCCGGCCACTCCCAGCCACAGGACCCAAAAACAAACCTCGTCCCCTTTCCCTGACAAACAAAACTCAGCTGCCCCGCTTCGGAATGGCAGATGGCAGGAGCCACTTGGTATTGTCAAAGTAGCCCGACTTGGAATTATTGACACCTTGGGTCTGGGAATCATCTTGCGTATCGTGGATTTTCAGGAGCTAGCTGGCCACTCCCAGCCGTAGGCTGCCAAACACAAACCACGGCCCTTTTCCCTGGCTAACAAAACTCAGCTGCACTGCTTCTGGATGGTAGATTGCAGGAGCAAATTTGTATTATCAAACCAGCCCAACTTGGCGCTGGTGCCTCCTTGGGTCTGGGAACCATCCTGCATATCGTGGATTTTCACGAGCCAGCCGGCCTCTTCCAGCCACAAGCCCTAAAACTAAAACCACGGCACTTTTCTCTGGTAAACAAAATGCAGCGGCCCTGCTGCTGGATTGCAGATTGCAGGAGCCACTTGGCACTATCAAACCAGCCCAACTTGGCACTAGTGTCACCTGGGAACCATCCTGCGTATCTTGGATTTTCAGGAACCAGCCGGCCACTCCCAGCCCTGGGCTGCCAAACACAAACCACGGCCCTTTACCCTGGCTAACAAAATTCAGATGCCCGCTTCTAGGTGGCAGATTGCAGGAGCCACTTGGCACTATCCAACCAGCCCGACTTGGCACTGGTGCCACCTTGTGTCATTGAACCATTCTGCGTATCGTGGATTTTCAGGAGCCAGCCGGCCACTCCCAGCCAAAGGCCTCAAACTCAAACCACGGCCATTTTCTATGGCAAACAAAACTCATCTGCCCTGCTTCTGGATTGCAGATTGGAGGAGCCACTTGGTACTATCAAACCACCCAAACTTGGCACTGGTGACACCTTGGGTCTGGGAACCATCCTGCGTATCGTGGATTTTCAGGAGCGAGCCGGCCAATCACAGCCATAGGCTGCCAAACACAAACCACGGCCCTTTTCCCTGGCTAACAAAATTCAGATGCCCCTCTTCTGGATGGCAGATTGCAGGAGCCACTTGATCCTATCAAACCAGCCCGACTTGGCACTGGTGCCACCTTAGGTCTGGGAGCCATCCTGCGTATCGTGGATTTTCTGGAGCTAGCCGGCCACTCTCATCTACAAGTCCTCAAACTCAAACCACGGCCCTTTCCTCTGGGAAACAATACTCAGCTGGCCTGCTTCTAGATGGCAGATTGCAGGAGCGACTTGGTACTATCAATCCAGCCCAACTTGGCACTGGTGCCACCTTGGGTCTGGGAACCATCCTGCGTATTGTGGATTTTCAGGAGCCACCCGGCCACTACCAGCTACAAATCCTCAAACTCAATCTACGGCCCATTTCTCTGGCCAAGAATAGTCAGATGCCCTCCTTCTGGATGGCAGATTGCAGGAGCCACTTGGTAATATCAAACCAGCCCAACTTGGCCCTGGTGCTACCTTGGGTCTGGGAACAATCCTGCATATCGTGGATTTTCATGAGCCAGCCGGCCACTCCCAGACACAAGCCCTCAAACTGAAACCACGGCCATTTTCTCTAGCAAAGAAAACTCAGCTTCACTGCTTCTAGATGGCAGATTGCAGGAGCGACTTGGTACTATCAATCCAGCCCAACTTGGCACTGGTGCCACCTTGGGTCTGGGAACCATCCTGCGTATCGTGGATTTTCAGGAGCCAGCCGGACACTCCCAGCCACAAGCCCTCAAACTCAAACCACGGCCCTTTCCTCTGTCAAACAAAACTCAGCTGCCACGCTTCTGGATGGCAAATTGCAGGAGCCACTTGGTACTATCAAACCAGCCCAACTTGGCACTGGTGCCACCTTGGGTCTTTGAACCATCCTGCGTATCGTGGATTTTCTGGAGCTAGCCGGCCACTCCCAGCTACAAGTCCTCAAACTCAAACCACGGCCCATTCCTCTGGGAAAAAATACTCAGCTGCCCTGCTTCTGGATGGCAGATTGCAGGAGGCACTTGGTACTATCAAACCAGCCCAACTTGGCACTGGTGACACCTTGGGTCTTTGAACCATCCTGCGTATCGTGGATTTTCAGGAGCCAGACGGCCAATCCCAGCCATAGGCTGCGAAACACAAACCACGGCCCTTTTCCCTGGCTTACAAAATTCAGATGCCCCTCTTCTGGATGGCAGATTGCAGGAGCCACTTGATCCTATCAAACCAGCCCGACTTGGCACTGCTTCCACCTTCGGTCTGGGAGGCATCCTGTGTATCGTGGATTATGAGGAGCCAGCAGGCCACTTCCAGCCACAAACCCTCAAACGTAAACCATTGCCCTTTTCTCTGGCAAACAAACTCAGCTGCCCTTCTTCTGGATGGCAAATTGCAGGAGACTCTAGGTACTATCAAACCAGCCCATCTTGGCACTGGTGCCACCTTGGGTCTTTGAACCATCCGGCGTATAGTGGATTTTCAGGAGCCAGCCGGCCACTCCGAGCCCTGGGCTGCCGCACACAAACCACGGCCCTTTTCCCAGCCTAACAAAATACACATGGCCTGCTTCTGGATGGGTGATTGCAGGAGCTACTTGGCACTGTCAAACCAGCCTGACTTGGCACTTGTTCCACCTTGGGTCTGGGAACCATCCTGTGTATTGTGGATTTTCACGAGCCAGCCGGCCACTCCCAGCCATAAGCTGCCAAACAACAATCACGGCCCTTTCCCCTGGCTAAACAAAATTCAGATGCCCCGCTTCTGGATGACAGATTGCAGCAGCCACTTGGCACTGTAAAACCAGCCCAACTTGGAACTGGTGACACCTTGTGTCTGGGAACAATCCTGCGTATCGTGGATTTTCAGGAGCCAGCCGGCCACTCCCAGCCACAAGCCCTCAAATTGAAACCACGGCACTTTCCTCTGGCAAACAAAAATCACTTGTCCCGCTTCTGGATGGCAGATTGCAGGAGCCACTTGGTACTATCAAACCAGCCCACCTTGGCACTGGTGCCACCTTGGGTCTGGGAACCATCCTGCGTATCGTGGATTTTCTGGAGCTAGCCGGCCACTCCCAGCTACAAGTCCTCAAACTCAAACCACGGCCCATTGCTCTGGGAAAAAATGCTCAGCTGCCCTGCTTCTGGATGGCAGATTGCAGGAGCCACTTGGTACTATCAAACCAGGCCAGCTTGGCACTAGTCACCCCTGGGGTCTGGGAACACTCCTGCCTATCGTGGATTTTGAGGAGCCAGCCGGCCACTCTCAGCCATAGGCTGCCAAACATAAACCATGGCCCTTTTCCATGCCTAACAAAATTCAGATGCCTCTCTTCTGGATGGCACATTGCAGGAGCCACTTGATCCTATCAAACCAGCCCAACTTGGCACTGGTGCCACCTTAGGTCTGGGAGCCATCCTGCGTATCGTGGATTATGAAGTGTCAGCCGGCCACTTCCAGCCTCAAACACTCAAACGTAAACCATTGCCCTTTTCTCTGGCAAACAAAACTCAGCTGCCCTTTTTCTGGATAGGAAATTGCAGGAGACGTTGCTACTATCAAACCAGCCCAACTTGGCACTGGTGCCACCTTGGGTCTTTGAACCATCCTGCGTATAGTGGATTTTCAGGAACCAGCCGGCCACTCCGCGCCCTGGGCTGCCACACACAAACCACTGCCCTTTTCCCAGCCTAACAAAATTCAGATGGCCCGCTTCTGGATGGCTGATTGCAGGAGCTACTTGGCACTGTCAAACCAGCCCGACTTGGCACTGTTGCCACCTTGGGTCTGGGAACCATCCTGCCTATGGTGTATTTTCAGGAGCCTGCTGGCCACTCCCAGCCACAAGCCCTCAAACTTAAGCCACGGCCCTTTCCCCTGGCTAAACAAATTTCAGATGCCCTGCTTCTGGATGGCAGATTGCAGGAGCCGCTTGGTACTATCAAACCAGCCCAACTTGGAGCTGGTGCCACCTTGGGTCTGGTAACCCTCCTGCGTATCGTGGATTTTTAGGAGACAGCCGGTCACGCCCAGCCACAAGCTCTCAAACTTTAACCACAGCCGTGTTCTCTGGCAAACAAAACTTAGCTGCCTTGCTTCTGGATGGCAGATTGCAGGAGCCACTTGGTACTATCAAACCAGCCCAACTTGGCACTGGTGCCACCTTGGGTCTGGGAACCATCCTGCGTATCGTGGATTTTCAGGAGCCAGCCGGCCACTCCCAGCCACAGGCCCCCAAACACAAACCACGGCCTTTTTCTCTGGCAAAAAAAACTCAGCGGCCCAGCTTCTGCATAGCAGATTGCAGAAAGCACTTAGTACTATCAAACAAGCCAAACTTGGCACTAGTGTCACCTGGGGTCTGGGAACAATCCTGCGTATCGTGGATTTTCAGGAGCCAGCCGGCCACTCCCAGCCCTGGGCTGCCGAACACAAACCACGGCCCTTTTTCCCTCCTAACAAAATGCAGATGCCCCGCTCCTGGATGGCAGATTGCAGACGCCACTTGGCTCTATCAAACCAGCACGACTTGGCACTGCTTCCACCTTCGGTCTGGGAACCATCCTACGTATCGTGGATTTTCAAGAGCCAGCAAGCCACTCCCAGCCACAAGCCCTCAAACTTGAACCACGGCCGTTTTCTCTAGCAAACAAAACTCAGCTGGCCTGTTTCTAGATGGCAGATTGGAGGAGACACTTGGTAATATCAAACCAGCTTAACTTGGCACTGGTGCTACCTTGCGTCTGGGAACCATCCTGCGTATCGCGGATTTTCAGGAGCCAGCCGGCCACTCCAAGTCAAAGGCCTCAAACTCGAAACACGGCACTTTTCTATGGCAAACAAAACTCATCTGCCCTGCTTCTGGATGGCAGATTGAAGGAGCCACTTGGTACTATCAAACCAGCCCAACTTGTCACTGGTGACAGCTTGGGTCTGGGAACCATCCTGCGTATCGTGGATTTTCAGAAGCCAGACGGCCAATCCCAGCCATAGGCTGCGAAACACCAACCACGGCCCTTTACCCTGGCTAACAAAATTCAGATGCCCCTCTTCTGCATGGCAGATTGCAGGAGCCACTTGATCCTTTCAAACAAGCCCAACTTGGCACTGGTGCCAGCTTGGGTCTGGGAGCAATCCTGCGTATCGTGGATTATGAGGAGCCAGCCGGCCACTTCCAGCCACAAACCCTCAAACATAAACCATTGCACTTTTCTCTGGCAAACAATACTCAGCTGCCCTGTTTCTGGATGGCAAATTGCAGGAGCCACTTGCTACTATCACACTAGCCAAACTTGGCACTGGTGCCACCTTGGGTCTTTGAACCATCCTGCCTATCGTGGATTTTCAGGAGCCAGCCGGCCACTCCGAGCCCTGGGCTGCCACACACAAACCACGGCACTTTTCCCAGCCTAACAAAATTCAGATGGCCCGCTTCTGGATGGCTGATTGCAGGAGCTACTTGGCACTGTCAAACCAGCTTGACTTAGCACTGGTGCCAATTTGGTTCTGGGAACCATCCTGCGTATCGTGGATTTTCAGGAGCCAGACGGCCACTCCCAGTAATAAGATGACAAACACAAACCACGGCCCTTTCCCCTGGCTAAACAAAATTCAGATGCCCTGCTTCTGGGTGACAGATTGCAGCAGCCACTTGGCACTGTCAAACCAGCCCGACTTGGAACTGGTGACACCTTGGGTCTGGGAACAATCCTGCGTATCGTGGATTTTCAGGAGCCAGCGGGCCCCTCGCAGCCATAGGTGTCCAAACACAAGCCACGGAGCTTTTCTCTTGCTAACAAAATTCAGATGCCCCGTTCTGGATGACAGATTGCAGGAGCTATTTGGCACAATCAAAATAGCCCGACTTGGCACTGGTGCCAGCTTCCGTCTGGGAACCATCCTGCGTATCATGGATTTTCAGGATCCAGCTGGCCACTCCCTGACACAAGCCCTCAAACTGAAACCACGGCCCTTTTCTCTAGCAAAGAAAACTCAGCTGCCCTGCTTCTAGATGGCAGATTGCTGGAGCTACTTGGTACTATCAAACCAGCCCAACTTGGCACTGGCTCCACCTTGTGTCTGGGAACCATCCTGCGTATCGTGGATATTCAGGAGCCAGCAGGCCAATCCAAGTCATAGGTTGCCAAACACAAACAACGGCCCTATTCCCTGGCTAACAAAACTCAGACGCCCCTCTTCTGGATGACAGTTTGCAGGAGCCACCTGGTACTATCAAACCAGCCCAACTTGTCACTGGTGCCACCGTGGGTCTTTGAACCATCCTGCGTATCGAGGATTTTCCGGAGCTAGCCGGCACTCCCAGCCACAAGCCCTAAAACTCAAACCACGGCCCTTTTCTCTGGCAAACAAAACTCAGCTGCGCTGCTTCTGGATGGCAGATTGCAGGAGCAACTTGGTACTATCAAACCAGCCCAATTTGGCACTGGTGCAACATTGGGTCTTTGAACCATCTTGCGTATCGTGGATTTTCTGGAGCTAGCCGGCCACTCCCAGCCACAAGTCCTCCGACTCAAACCACGGCCCTTTCCTCTGGAAACAAAACTCAGCTGCCCCGCTTCTGGATGCCAGATTGCAGGAGACACTTGGTACTATCAAACCAGCCCAGCTTGGCACTAGTCACCCCTGGGGTCTGGGAACAATCCTGCGTATCTTGGATTTTCAGGAGCCACCCGGCCACTACCAGCCACAAACACTCAAACTCAAACCACGGCCCATTTCTCTGGCCAAGAAAACTCAGATGCCCTCCTTCTGGTTGGCAGATTGCAGGAGCCACTTGGTAATATAAAACCAGCCCAACTTGGCCCTGGTGCTACCTTGGGTCTGGGAACAATCCTGCGTATCATGTATTTTCAGGAGCCAGCCGGCCACTCCCAGCCATGGGCTGCCAAACTCAAACCAAGGCTCTTTTCTCTTGCAAACAAAACTCAGCTGCCCTGCTTCTGGATGGCAGACTGCAGGAGCCACTTGGTACTATCAAACCAGCACCACTTGGCACTGGTGCCACCATGGGTCTGGGAACCATCCTGCATATCGTGGATTTTCAGGAGCATTCCGGCCATTCCCAGCCATAGGCTGCCAAACACAAACCACGGCCCTTTTCCCTGGCTAACAAAATTCAGATGCCCCTCTTCTGGATGGCAGATTGCAGGAGCCACTTGGTCATACCAAACCAGCCAAACTTGGCACTGGTGCCTCCTTGGGTCTGGGAACCATCCTGCATATCGTGGATTTTCAGGAGCCAGCTGGCCTCTTCCAGCCACAAGCCCTTAAACTAAAACCACGGCACTTTTCTCTGGTAAACAAACTCAGCTGCCCTACTTCTGGATGGCAGATTGCAGGAGCCACTTGGTACTATCAAACCAGCCCAACTTGGCACTGGTGCCACCTTGGGTCATTGTACCATTCGGCATATCGTGGATTTTCAGGAGCCAGCCGGCCACTCCCAGCCATAGGCTGCCAAACACCAACCACGGCCCTTTTCCCTGGCTAACAAAATTCAGATGCCCCGTTCTGGATTGCAGATTGCAGGAGCCACTTGGCAGGGTTAAACCAGCCCGACTTGCATTGGTGCCACATTGGGTCTGGGAGCCATCCTGCGTATCGTGGATTATGACGAGCCAGCCGGCCACTTCCAGCCACAAACCCTCAAACGTAAACCATTGCCCTTTTCTCTGGCAAACAAAACTCAGCTACCCTGCTTCTGGATGGCAAATTGCAGGAGCCACTTGGTACTATCAAACCAGCCAAACTTGGCACTGGTGCCACCTTGGGTCTTTGAACCATCCTGCGTATCGTGGATTTTCAGGAGCCAGCCGGCCACTCCGAGCCCTGGGCTGCCACATTCAAACCACGGCACTTTTCCTAGCCTAACAAAATTCTGATGGCCCGCTTCTGGATGGCTGATTGCAAGAGCTACATGGCACTGTCAAACCAGCTCGACTTGGCACTGGTGCCACCTTTGGTCTTGGAACCATCCTGCGTATCGTGGATTTTCAGGAGCCAGCCGGCCACTCCCAGCCACAGGCCCCCAAACTCAAACCACGGCCCTTTTCTCTGGCAAAAAAACCTCAGCGGCCCAGCTTGTGAATAGCAGATTACAGAAAGAACTTGGTACTATCAAACCAGCCAAACTTGGCACTAGAATCACCTGGGGTGTGGGAACCATCCTGCATATCGTGGATTTTCAGGAGCCAGCCGGCCCCTCCCATCCAAACGCGTCAAACTCAAACCACGGCCCTTTTCTATGGGAAACAAAACTCAGCAGCCACGCTTCTGGATGGCAGATTGCAGGAGCTACTTGGCACTATCAAACCAGCCCGACTTGGCACTGGTGCCGCCTTGGGTGTGGGAACCATCCTGCGTATCGTGGATTTTCAGGAGCCAGCCGGCCACTCCCAGCCACAAGCCTTCAAACTCAAACAACGGCCCTTTCCTCTGGCAAACAAAACTCAGCTGCCACGCTTCTGGATGGCAGATTGCAGGAGCCACTTGGTACTTTCAAACCAGCCCAACTTGGCAGTGGTGCCACCTTGGGTCTTTGAACCATCCTACGTATTGTGGATTTTCAGGAACCAGCCAGCCACTCCGAGCCCTGGGCTGCACGCACAAACCACGGCCCTTTTCCCAGCCTAACAAAATTCAGATGGCCCGCATCTGGATGGCTGATTGCAGGAGCTACTTGGCACGGTCAAACCAGCCCGACTTGGCACTGGTGCCACCTTGGGTCTGGGAACCATCCTGTGTATCGTGGATTTTCAGGAGCCAGCCGGCCACTCCCAGCCATAAGCTGCCAAACACAAACCACGGCCCTTTCCCCTGTCTAAACAAATTGCAGATGCCCCGCTTCTGGATGACAGATTGCAGCAGCCACTTGGCACAGTCAAACCAGCCCGATTTGGAACTGGTGACACCTTGGGTCTGGGAACAATCCTGCGTATCGTGGATTTTCAGGAGCCAGCGGGCCACTCCAAGCCATAGGCTACCAAACACAAACCACGGCACTTTTCCCTGGGCAACAAAATTCAGATGCCACGCTTCTGGATGGCAGATTACAGAAGCCACTTGGCTCTGTCCAACCAGTCCGACTTGGCACTGGTGCCACCTTGGGTTTGGGAACCATCCTGCGTATGGTGGATTTCCAGGAGCGAGCCGGCCACTACCAGCCACAAGCCCTCAAAATTAAACCACGGCCCTTTTCTCTGGCAAACAAAACTCAGCTGCCCTGCTTCTGGATGGCTGATTGCAGGAGCCATTTGGTACTTTCAAACAAGCCCAACTTGGAACTGGTGCCACCTTGGGTCTTTGATCCATCCTGCATATCGTGGATTTTCAGGAGTCAGCCGGTCACTCCCATCCATAGGTTGCCAAACAAATAACTACGCCACTTTTCCCTGGCTAACAAAATTCAGATCCCCCTCTTCTTGATGGCAGATTGCAGACGCCACTTGCCACTGTCAAAACAACCCGACTTGGAACTATTGACACCTTGGATCTGGGAACCATATTGCATATCGTGGATTTTCAGGAGCCAGCCGGTTACTCCAGGCCATAGGCTGCAAACACAAACCACGGCCCTTTTACCTGGCGAACAAAATTCAGATGCCCCTCTTCTGGATGGCTGATTGCAGGAGCCATTTGGTACTATCAAACCAGCCCAACTTGGAACTGGTGCCACCTTGGGTCTTTGAACCCTCCTGCGTATGGTGGATTTTCAGGAGCCAGCCGGCCACTCCCAGCCATGTGCTGCCACACAAACCACGGAACTTTTCCCAGCCTAACAAAATTCAGATGCCCCTCTTCTGGATGGCAGAATTCAGGAGCTACTTGGCACTGTCAAACTTGCCTGACTTGGCACAGGTGCCACCTTAGGTCTGGGAACCATCCTGTGTATCGTGGATTTTCAGGAGCCACTCCCAGCCACAAGCCCTCAAACTCCAACCACGGCCCTTTCCTCTGGTAAAAAACACTCAGCTGCCCCGCTTCTGGATGGCAGATTGCAGGAATCACTTGGTACTATCAAACCAACCCAGCTTGTCACTAGTGTCACCTGGGGTCTGCAAACCAACCTTCGTATCGTGGATTTTCAGAAGCCAGCAAGCCACTACCAGCCAAAAACCCACAAACTCAAAGCACGGCCCTTTTCTCTGGCCAACAAAACTCAGATGCCCTGCTTCTGGATGGCTGATTGCAGGAGCCACTTGGTAATATCAAACCAGCCCAACTTGGCACTGGTGCTACCTTGGGTCTGGGAACCATCATGCATATCGTGGATTTTCAGGAGCCCTCCGCCACTCCCTCACACAGGCCCACAAAACCAAATCACGGCCCTTTTCTCTAGCAAACAAAACGCAGCGGCCCTGCTTCTGGATAGCAGATTGCAGGAGCCAATTTGTACTATCAAACCAGCCCAACTTGGCACCTGTGTCACTTGGGGTCTGGGAACCATCCTGCGTATCGTGGATTTTCAGGAGCCAGACGGCCACTCTCAGCCGTAGGCTGCCAAACAAAAACCACTGACCTTTCCCCTGGCAAAGAAAATTCAGATGCCCCGCTTCTGCATGGCAGATTGCAGACGCCACTTGGCTCTTTCCAACCAGCCAGACTTGGACTGGTGCCACCTTCGGTATGGGAACCATCCTGCATATCGTGGATTTTGAGGAGCCAGCCGGCCACTCCCAGCCACAAGCCCTCAAACTTAAACCCCGGCCCATTTCCCTGACAAACAAAACTCAGCTACCCAGCTTCTGGGTGGCAGATTACAGGAGCCGCTTGGTACGGTCAAACCAGGCCAACTTGGCACTGGTGCCACCGTGGGACTGGGAACCATCCTGCGTATGGTGGATTTTCAGGAGCCAGCCGCCCACTCCCAGCCCCAAGCCCTCAAACTCAAACCACAGCCCTTTTCTGTGGTAAACAAAACTCAGCTGCCCTGATTCTTGATGGCAGACTGCCGACGCCACTTGGCTCTGTCAAACCAGCCCGACTTGGCACTGGTGCCACCTTGGGTCTGGGAACCATCCTGCGTATCGTGGATTTTCAGGAGCCAGCTAGCCCCTCCCAGCCATGGGCTGCCAAACTCAGACCACGGCCCTTTTCCCTGGTTAACAAAATTCAGATGCCCCGTTTCTGGATGGCAGATTGCAGCAGACACTTGGTACTATCAAACGTGCCCGAGTTGGCACTGGTGCCACCTTTGGTCTGGGAACCATCCTGTGTAACGTGGATTTTAAGGAGCCAGCCGGCCACTCCCAGCCACAAGCCCTCAAACTCAAACCACGGCTTTTCTCTCTGGCAAAAAAAACTCAGGTGCCCGGCTTCTGGATGGCAGATTGCAGGAGTCACTTGGTGCTATCAAAATAGACCAACATGGCACTGGTGCCAACTTGGGTCTGGGAACCATCCTGCGTAACATGGATTTTCAGGAGCCAGGCGGCCACTCCCAACCTTAAGCTGCCAAGCAAAAACCACGGCCCTTTTCCGTGGCTAGCAATATTCAGCTGCCCCGCTTCTGGATGGCAGATTGCAGGAGCCACCTAATACTACCCAACCATCCACACTTGTCACTGGTGCCACCTTGCGACTTGGAAACATCCTGCGTATCGTGGATTTTCAGGAGCCAGCTGGCCACACCCAGCCACAAGCCGTCAAACTCAAACCACGGCCCTTTTCTCTGGCAAGAAAATCTCAGCTGCCCTACTTCTGGATGGCAGATTGCAGGAGCCACTTGGAACTGTCCAACCAGCCCGAATTGGAACTGATGCCACCTTCGGTCTGAGAACCATCCTGCGAATCGTGGATTTTCAGGATCCAGCCGGCCACTCCCAGCCATGGGGTGCCAAACCCAATCCTCGGAACTTTTCACTGCATAACAAAATTCAGATGCCCCGATTATAGATGGCAGATGGCAGGAGCTACTTGGCACTGGCAAAACAGCCCAACACTGCACCGGTGCCACCTTTGGTCTGGGAACCATCCTGCGTATCGTGGATTTTCAGGAGCCAGCCGGCCACTCCCAGCCACAGGCCCCAAAAAAAATCCTCTGCCCGTTTCCCTGACAAACAAAACTCAGCTACCCCGCTTCTGCAGGCAGATTGCAGGAGCCACTTGGTACTATCAAACCAGCCCAACTTGTCACTAGTTTCACCTGAGGTCTGGGAACAATCCTGCGTATCATGGATTTTCAGGAGCCAGCCGGCAACTAACAGCCACACGCCCTAAAACACAAATCACGGCCCTTTTCTCTGGCAAACAAAAGTCAGCTGCCCTGCTTCTGGATGGCAGATTGCAGGAGCCACTTGGTAATATCAAACCAGCCCAACTAGGCACTGGTACCCCCTTGAGTCTGGGAAACATGGTTCCTATCGTGGATTTTCAGGAGCCAGCCGGCCACTCCCAGCCATAGGCTGCCAAATAGAAACCACGGCCCTTTTCCCTGGCTAACAAAATTCAGATGCCGTGTTTCAGGATGGGAGTTTGCAGGAGATACTTGGCACTATCAAACCAGCCCGACTTGCACTGGTTCCACTTTTGGTCTTGGAACCATCCTATGTATCGTTGATTTTCAGGAGCCAGCCGGCCCCCCCCAGCCACAAAAAGCAAACTGAACCCATGGCACTTTTCTCTGGCAAACAAAACTCAGCGGCCCTGCTTCTGGATGGCAGATTGTAGGAGACACTTGGTAGTAACAAACCAGCCCAACTTGGCACTAGTGTCCCTGGGGTCTGGGAACAATCCTGCGTATCGTGGATTTTCAGGAGCCACCCGGCCACTCCCAGCCATAGGCTGCCAAACACAAAACACGGCCCATTTCCCTGGCTAACAAAATTCAGATGCCCCGCTACTGGATGGCAGATTGCAGGAGCCACTTCGCACTGTCAAACCAGCCGGATTTGGAACTGGTGCCACCTTGGGTCTGGGAACCATCATGCGTATCATGGATTTTCAGGAGCCAGCCGGACACTCCCAGCCATAGGCTGCCAAACACATACCACGGCACTTTCCCTGGCTAAGAAAATTCAGATGACCCGCTTCTGGATGGCAGATTGCAGGAGCTAATTGGCACTATCAAACCAGCCCGATATGGCACTGGTGCCACCTTGGGTCTGGGAGCCATCCTACATATAGTGGATTTTCATGAGCCAGCCGGCCACTCCCAGCCACAAGCCCTCAAATTCAAACCATGGCCCTTTTCTTTGGCAAATTAAACTCAGTCGCCCTGCTTCTGGATGGCTGATTGCAGGAGCCACTTGGCACTGTCAAACCAGCCCGACTTGGAACTGGTGCCACCTTCGGTCTGGGAACCATCCTGCGTATCGTGGATTTTCAGGAGCCAGCTGGCCACTCCCAGCCATGGGCTGCCAAACACAAACCATGGCCCTTTTCCCTGGCCAACAAAATTCAGCTGCCCCGCTTCTGGATGGCGGATTATAGACGCCACTTGGCTCTGTCCAACCAGCCCGACTTGGCACTGGTGCCACCTTGGGTCTAGGAACCATCCTGCGTATCGTGGATTTTCAGGAGCCAGATGGCCACTCCCAGCCCCAAGCCCTCAAACTCAAACCACGGCCCTTTTCTCTGGCAAACAAAAATCAGCTGCCCTGCTACTGAATGGCAGATGGCAGGAGACACTTGGTACTATCAAACCAGCCCATCTTGGCACTGGTGCCACCTTGGGTCTTTGAACCTTCCGGCGTATCGTGGAATTTCAGGAGCCAGCCGGCCACTCCCAGGCATAGGCTGCCAAACACAATCCATGGCCCTTTTCCCTGGCCTAACAAAATTCAGATGCCCCGCTTATGGATGGCAGATTGCAGGAGCTACTTGGCACAATCATACCTGCCCAACTTGGCAGTGGTGCCACCTTGGGTCTGGAAACCATCCTGCATATCTTGTATTTTCAGGAGACAGCCGGCCACTCCCAGCCATAGGCTACCAAACACAAACCACGGTCATTTACCCTGGGTAACAATATTCAGATGCCCCGCTTCTGGATGGCAGATTACAGAAGCCACTTGGAACTGTCCAACCAGCCCGAATTGGAACTGATGCCACCTTGGGTCTGTGAACCATCCTGCGAATCGTGGATTTTCAGGATCCAGCCGGCCACTCCAAACAATTGGATGACAAACACAAACCACGGCCCTTTTCCCTGGCTAACAAAATTCAGATGCCCCGCTTCTTGATGGCAGATTGCGGGAGCCACTGGGCACTGTCCAACCAGCTCGACTTGGCACTGGTGCCGCCTTGGGTCTTTGAACCATCCTGCGTATCGTGGATTTTCAGGAGCCAGCCGGCCACACCCAGCAAGAAGCCCTCAAACTTAAACCACGGCCATTTTCTCTGGCAAACAAACTTCAGCTGCCCTGCTTCTGGATGGCAGATTGCAGGAGCCATTTGGTAGTATCAAACCAGCCCAACTTGGCACTGGTGCCACGATGGGTCTTTGAACCATCCTGCATATTGTGGATTTTCAGGAGCCAGCCGGACACTCGCAGCCATAGGCTGCCAACCACGGCACTTTTCCCTGGCTAATAAAATTCATATTTCCCGCTCCTGGATGGCAGATTGCAGGAGCCACTTCGCATTGAAAAACCAGCCCGACTTGGAACTGGTACCACCTTGGGTCTGTAAGCCATCTTGCGTATCGTGGATTTTCAGGAGCCAGCCGGCCACTCCCAGCCATAGACTGCAAAACACAAACCACGGCCCTTTTCCCTGGCTAACAAAATTCAGATGCCCAGCTTCTGGATGGGAGATTGCAGACGACACCTTGCTCTGTCCAACCAGTCCAACTTGGCACTGGTGCCACCTTTGGTCTGGGAACAATCCTGCGTATCGTGTATTTTCAGGAACCAGCCGGCCATTCCCATCCTGAAACCCTCAAACTGAATCCACGGCCCTTTTCTGTGGAAAACAAAACTCAGCTAACCCGCTTCTGGATGGCAGATTGCAGGAGCCACTTGGAACTGTCGAACCAGCCCGACATGGAACTGGTGCCACCTTTGGTCTGGGAACCATTCTGTGTAAGGCGGATTTTCAGGACCCAGCCGGCCACTCCCAGCCACAAGCCCTCAAACTCAAACCACGGCCCTTTTCTCTGGCAAACAAAACTCAGCTGCCCTGCTTCTGGATGGCAGATTGTAGGAGCCACTTGGTATTATCAAACAAGCCCAACATGGCATTGGTGACACCTTGGGTCTGGGAACCATCCTGCGTATCGTGGATTTTCAGGAGCCAGCCTGCAACTCCCAGCCATAGGCTGCGAAACACAAACCACGGCCCTTTTCCCTGCCTAACAAAACTCAGATGCCTCTCTTCTGGATGTCAGATTGCAGGAGCTACTTGGCACTGTCAAACCAGCCCAACTTGTGACTGGTTACACCTTCGGTCTGGGGAGCATCCTGCGTATCGTGCATTTTCAGGAGCCAGCTGGCCACTCCCAGCCACAAGCCCTCAAACTAAAACCAATGCCCTTTTAACTTGCAAACAAAACTCAGTTGCCCTGCTTCTGGATGGCAGATTGCAAGAGCCTCTTGGTACTATCATGCCAGCTCGACTTGGCACTGGTGCCACCTTGGGTCTGGAAACCATCCTGCGTATCGTGGATTTTAAGGAGCCAGCCGGGCAATCCCAGCCATAGGTTGCCAAACACAAACCACGGCCCTTTTCTCTGGCTAAAAAAATTCAGATGCCCCGCTTCTCGATGGCAGATTGCAGACGATACTTGGCTCTGTCCAACCAGCCCGACTTGGCACTGGTGCCACCTTGGGTCTGGGAACCATCCAGCGTATCATGGATTTTCAGGAGCCAGCCAGCAACTCCCAGCCACTGACAGCAAAATCAAACCAGGGCCCATTTCCCTGGTAAACAAACTTCAGATGCCCCGCATTTGGATGGCAAATTGCAGGAATCTCTTGGTACTATCAAAGTAGCCCGACTTGGCACTGGTTCCACCTTGGGTATTTGAACCATCCGGAATATCGTGGATTTTCAGGAGCCAGCCGGCCACTCCCAGACATAAGCTGCCAAACAAAATCCACGGCCCTTTTCCCTGGCTAACAAAATTCAGATGTCCCGCTTCTGGATGGCAGATTGCAGGAGATACTAGGCACTGTCAAACCAGCCCGACTTTGCACTGGTGCCAACTTCAGTCTGGGGAGCATCCTGCGTATGGTGGATTTTCAGGAGCCAGCAGGCCACTCCCTGACACAAGCCCTCAAACTCAATCCACGGCCCTTTTCTATGGCTAACAAAACTCAGCTGCCTTGCTTCTGGATGGCAGATTGCAGGAGGCATTTGTTACTATCAAACAAGCCCATCTTGGCACGGGTGCCACCTTTGGTCTGGGAACCATACTGCCTATCGTGGATTTTCAGGAGCCAGCCGGCCACTCCCAACCCCAAGCGCTCAAACTCAAACCACAGACCTTTTCTCTGGCAAACAAAAGTCAGCTGCCCCGCTTCTTGATGACCGATTGCCAAAGCCACTTGGCTCAGTCCAACCAGCCCAACTTGGCACTGGTGCCTACTTGGATCTGGGAACCATCCTGCGTTATGTGGATTTTCAGGAGCCAGCCGCCCACTCCAAGCAATTGGCTGCCAAACAAAAACCACGGCCCTTTTTCCTGGTAAACAAAATTCAGATGCCCCGCTTCTGGATGGCAGATTGCAGGAGCTACTTGGCACTGTCAAACAAGCCCGACTTTGCACTGGTGCCACCTTCGGTCTGGAATTCATCCTGCGTAAAGTGGATTTTCCGGAGCCAGCAGGCCACTCCCAGCCACACACCCTCAAACTCAAACCATGGCCCTGTACTCTGGTAAACAAAACTCAGCTGCCCTGCTTCTGGATGGCAGATTGCAGGAGCCACTTGGTACAGTCAAACCAGCCAAACTTGGCACGGATGCCACCTTGGGTCTTGGAACCATCCTGCGTGTCGTGGATTTTCCGGAGCCAGCCTCCCACTCCCAGCCATAGGCTGCCAAACACAAACCACGGCCCTTTTCCCTGGCTAACAGAAGTCAGATAGCCCCTTCTGCATGGCAGATTGCAGTAGCTACTTGGCACTTTGTAACAAGCGCGACTTGGCACTGATGCCACCATGGGTCTGGGAAAGATCCTGCGTGTCGTGGATTTTCAGGAGCCTCCCGGCCACTCCCCGCCACAAGGCCTCAAAAAAAACCACGGCCCTTTTCCATGGCTAACAAAATTCAGATGCCCTGCTTCTGGATAGCAGATTGCAGATGCCACTTGGCTCGGTCCAACCACCCCGACTTTTAACTGGTGACACCTTGGGTCTGGGAACCATCCTGCGTATCGTGGATTTTCAGGAGCCAGCCGGCCACTCCCAGTCATAGGCTGCCAAACAAAAACCACGGCCCTTTTCTCTGCCTAAAAAAGTCAGATGCCCGGCTTCTGGATGGCATATTGCATGAGCTACTTGGCACTATTAAACCTGCCTGATTTGGCACTGGTGCCACCTTTTGTCTGGGAACCATCCTGCGTATCGTGGATTTTAGGGAGCCAGCCGGCCACTCCCAGCTATGGGCTGCCAAACACAAACCACGGCCCTTTTCCCTGGCTAAAAAAATTGAAATGCCCCGCTTCTGGATGGCAAATTGCAGGAGCCACTTGGCACTGTCTAACCAGCCCGACTTGGCAATGGTGCCACCTTCGGTCTGGGAACCATCCTGCGTATCGTTGATTTTCTAGAGCCAGCAGGTCACTCCCAGCCAAAGGCCCCAAAAAAAAACCTCGGCTTGTGTCCCTGACAAACAAAACTCATCTACCCTGCTTCTGGATGGCAGATTGCAGGAGCCACTTGGTAGTGTCAAACCAGCCCAACTTGGCACTTGTGCCACCTTGGGTCTGGGAACCATCCTGCGTATCGTGGATTTTCAGGAGCCAGCCGGCCACTCCCAGCTATCGGCAGCGACACTCAAATCACGGCCCTTTTATCTGGCAAACAAAACTCAGCTTCCCTGCTTCTGGATGGCAGATTGCAGGAGCCACATTGTACTATCAAACCAGCCCAACTTGGCCTTGGGGTCACCTGGGGTCTAGAAACAATCCTGAGGATGGTGGATTATAAAGAGCCAGCTGGGCAATCCCAGCCATAGGCTGCCAAAAAAAAACCACGGCCCTTTTCCCTGGCTAACAAAATTCAGATGCCCTGCTCCTGGATGGCAGATTGCAAATGCCACTTGGCACTGTCAAACCAAATGTACCTGGAAGTCGTGCCACCTTCGGTCTGGGAAAGATCCTGCGTATCGTGGATTTTCAGGCACCAGCCAGCCACTCCAAGCCACAAAACGTCAAACTCAAACCACGGCCCTTTATACTGGCAAACAAAACTCAGCTGCCCTGCTTGTGGAGGGCAGATTGCAGGAGCTACTTGGCGGTATGAATCCCGCCCGACTTGGCACTGGTGCCACCTTTGGTCTGGGAACCATCCTGCGTATCGTGGATTTTCAGGAGCCACCCGGGCACTCCCAGCCATAGGCTGCCAAACAAAAACCACGGACCTTTTCACTTCCTAACAAATTCTGATGCCCCTCTTTTGGATGTCAGATTGCAGGAGCATCTTGGCACTGTCAAACCAGCCCAACTTGGCACTGGTGCCACCTTCAGTCTGGGAACCATCCTGCGTATTGTGGATTTTCAGGAGCCAGCCGGCCACTACCAGCCAGAAGCCCGAAAAACAAACCTCTGCCCATTTCGCTTCCTAACAAAACTCAGCTAACCAGCATCTGGATGGCAGATTGCAGGAGCTACTTGGCACTGTCAAACCAGCCTGACTTGGCACTGGTGCCACCTTCGGTCTGGGAACCATCCTGTGTAACGTGGATTTTCATGAGCCAGCAAGCCACTCTAAGCCACAAGCCGTCAAACTCAAACCACGGCCCTTTATACTGCCAAACAAAACTCAGCTGCCCTGCTTCTGGATGGCAGATTGCAGGAGCCACTTGGTACTATCAAATCAGTCAAACATGGCACTGGTGCCACCTTCGGTCTGGGAACCATCCTGCATAGCGTGGATTTTCAGGAGCCAGCCGGCCACTCCCATCCATAGGCTGCCAAACACAAACCACGGCCCTTTTCCCTGGCTAACAAAATTCAGATGCCCCGCATCTGGATGGCAGATTGCAGGAGCCACTTGGTACTGTCTATCCAGCCACACTTGGAACTGGTGCCACCTTCGGCCTGGGAAACATCCTGCGTATCGTGGATTTTCAGGAGCCACCCGGCCACTCCCAGCCATAGGCTGCCAAAGACAAACCACGGCCCTTTCCCCTGGCTAACAAAATTCAGATGCCCCTCTTCTGGATGGCAGATTGCAGGAGCCACTTGGCACTGTCAAACTAGCCCGACTTGGCACTGGTGCCACCTTGGTTCTCGAAACCATCCTGCATATCGTGGATTTTCAGGAGCCAGCCGGCCACTCTCATTCATGGGCTGCCAAACAAAAACCACGTCCCTTTTCCCTTTCTAAAAAAATTCAGATGCCCCTCTTGTGGATGGCAGATTGTAGGAGCTACTTGGCACTGCAAGCCAGCCCGACTTGGCACTGGTGACAACTTCGGTCTGGGAACCATCCTGTGTATTGTGGATTTTCAGGAGCCAGCCGGCCACTCCCAGCCACAGGCCCTAAAAACAAACCTCTGACCGTTTCGCTTCCTAACAAAACTCAGCTAAACCGCGTCTGGATGGCAGATTGCAGGAGCCACTTGGTACTGTCAAACCAGCCCAACTTGGCAATGGGATCACCTGGGGTCTGGGAACCATCCTGCATATCTTGGATTTTCAGGAGCCAGCCGGCCACTCCCAGCCATAGGCCGCCAAACACAAACTCCGGCCCTTTCCCCTGGCTTACACAATTCAGATGCCCCGCTTCTGGATGGCAGACTGCAGGAGCCACTTGGCACTGTCAAACCAGTCCGACATGGTCCTGGTGCCACCTTAGGTCTGGGAACCATCCTGCATATCTTGGATTTTCAGGAGCCAGCCTGCCACTTGCAGCCACAAGCCCTCAAACTCAAACCACAGCCCTTTTCTCTAGCAAACAAAACTCAGCTGCCCTACTTCTGAATGGCAGATTGCAGGAGCCACTTGGTACAATCAAACCAGCCAAACTAGGCACTGGTGCCACCTTGGGTCTGGGAACCATCCTGCGTATCGTGGATTTTCAGGAGCCAGCAGGCCACTCCCTGCCACAAGCCCTCAAACTCAAACCACGACATTTTCCTCTGGCTAACAAAACTCAGGTGCTCTGCTTCTAGATGGCAGATTGCAGGAGCCACTTGGTACTATCAAACAAGCCCGACTTGGAACTGGTTCCACATTGGGTCTGGGAACCATCCTGCGTATCGTGGATTTTCAGGAGCCAGCCGGCCACTCCCAGCCATAGGTTGCCAAACAAAAACCACGGCCCTTTTCCCTGGCTAACAAAATTCACATGCCCTGCTTCTGGATGGCAGATTGCAGGAGCCACTTGGCCCTGTCATACGTGCCCGACTTGGAACTGGTTCCACCTTGGGTCTGGGAACCATCCTGCGTATCGTGGGTTTTCAGCAGCCAGCCGGCCACTCCCAGCCATAGGCTGCCAAATACAATCCACGGCCCTTTTCCCTGGCTAACAAATTGAGATGCCCCTCTTCTGGAATGCAGATTGCAGGAGCCACTTGGCACTGTCAAACCAGCCCGACTTGGCACTGGTGCCACCTTCGGCCTGGGAACCATCCTGCGTATAGTGGATTTTCAGGATCCAGCCAGCCACGCCAAGCCACATGCGGTCAAACTCAAACCACGGCCCTTTATACTGGAAAACAAAACTCAGCTGCCCTGCTTCTGGATAGCAGATTGCCGGAGCCACTTGGTACTATCAAACCAGCCCAACTTGGCACTGGTGCCACCTTGGGTCTGGGAACCATCCTGCGTATCGTGGATTTTCAGAAGCCATCCGGCCACTCCCACACATAGGCCGCCAAACACGAACTCCGGCCCTTTCCCCTGGCTTACACAATTCAGATGTCCCACTTCTGGATGGAAGACTGCAGGAGCCACTTGGCACTGTCAAACCAGCCCGACATGGTACTGGTGCCACCTTACGTCTGGGAACCATCCTGCATATCGTGGATTTTCAGGAGCCAGCTGGCCGCTCCCAGCCATGGGCTGCCAAACAGAAACCACGGCCCTTTTCCCTGGCTAACAAAATTCACATGCCCTGATTCTGGATGGCAGATTGCAGGAGACACTTGGCACTGTCATAACAGCCCGCCTTGGAACTGGTGCCACCTTCGGTCTGGGAACCATGCTGCGTATCGTGGATTTTCAGGAGCCAGCCGGCCACTCATAGCCATAGGCTGCCTAACACAAACCACAGTCTTTTTCTCTAGCAAACAAAACTCAGCTGCCCTGCTTCTGAATGGCAGATTGCAGGAGCCACTTGGTAATATCAAACCAGCCAAACGCCCTCAGACTCAAACCACAGCCCTTTTCTCTAGCAAAAAAAACACAGCTGCCCTGCTTCTGAATGGCAGATTGCAGGAGCCACTTGGTACTATCAAACCAGCCAAACTAGGCACTGGTGCCACCTCGGGTCTGGGAACCATCCTGCGTATCGTGGATTTTCAGGAGCCAGCAGGCCACTCCCAGCCATGTGCTGCCAAACAAAAACCACGGCCCTTTTCCCTGGCTAAAAAAATTGAGATGCCCCGCTTCTGGATGGCAGATTGCAGGAGCCACTTGGCACTGTCAAGCCAGCCTGACTTGGCACTGGTGCCACTTTCAGTCTGGGAACCATCCTGCGTATGGTGGATTTTCAGGAGCCAGCCGGCCACTCCCAGCCAAAGACCCCAAAGAAACCCTCGCCTTGCATCCCTGACAAACAAAACTCAGCTACCCTGATTCTGGATGGCAGATTGCTGGAGCCACGTGTCACTGTCATACCAGCCTGACTTGGAACTGGTGCCACCTTCGGTCTGGAACCATCCTGCGTATCGTGGATTTTCAGGAGCCAGCCGTCCACTCCCAGACATAGGCTGCGAAACACAAACCACGGCCCTTTTCCCTGGCTAAAAAAATTGAGATGCCTCGCTTCTGGATGGCAGATTTCAGGACCCACTTGGCACTGTCAAACCAGCCCGACTTGGAACTGGTTCCACCTTCGGTCTGGGAACCATCCTGCGTATCGTGGATTTTCAGGAGGCAGCCGGACACTCCCAGCCACAGGCCCTCAGACTCTAACCACAGCCCTTTTCTCTGGCAAAAAAACTAAGCCTTCCTGCATCAGGATAGTAGATTGCAGGAGCCACTTGCTACTATCAAACCAGCCCAACTTGGCCCTGGGGTCACCTGGGGTCTGGGAACCATCCTGCGTATCGTGGATTTTAAAGAGCCAGCTGGCCAATCCCAGCCATAGGCTGCCAAAAAGAAACCACGGCCCTTATCCCTTATCCCTTATCCCTAACAAAATTGCTATGCGCTGCTTCTGGATGGCGGATTGCAGGAGTCACTTGGCACTGTCAAACAAGCCCGACTTGGCACTGGTGCCACCTTCGGTCTGGGAACCATCCTGCGTATCGTAGATTTTCAGGAGCCAGCCGGCCACTCCCAGCTACAAGCCCTCAGACTCAAACCACAGCACTTTTCTCTAGCAAACAAAACTCAGCTGCCCTTCTTTTGAATGGCAAATTGCAGGAGCCACTTGGTAATATCAAACCAGCCAAACGCCATCAGACTCGAACCACAGCCTTTGTCTCTAGAAAACAAAAATCAGCTGCCCTGCTTCTGAATGGCAGATTGCAGGAGCCACTTGGTACAATCAAACCAGCCAAACAAGGCACTGGCGCCACCTTGGGTCTGGGAACCAACCTGCGTATCGTCTATTTTCAGGAGCCAGCAGGCCACTCCCAGCCATGTGCTGCCAAACACAAACCACGGCCCTTTTCCCTGGCTAACAAAATTCAGATGCCCCGCTTCTGGATGGCAGATTGCAGGAGCCACATGGCACTGTCAAGGCAGCCCGACTTGGCACTGGTGCCACCTTCGGTCTGGGAACCCTCCAGCGTATGGTGGATTTTCAGGAGCCAGCCGGCCACTCCCAGCCTAATACCCCAAAGAAATCCTCGGCTTGCATCCCTGACAAACAAAACTCAGCTACCCTGTTTCTGGATGGCAGATTGCAGGAGCCACTTGGTACTATCAAACCAGCCCAACATGGCACTGGTGCCACCTTGGGTCTGGGAACCATCCTGCGTATCGTGGATTTTCAGGAGCCAGCCGGCCACTCCCAGCCATAGGCTGCCAAACACAAACCACGGCCCTTTTCCCTGGCTAACAAAATTCCGATGCCCGGCTTCTGGATGGCAGATTGCAGGAGCCACTTGGCACTGTCAAACCAGCCCGAATTGGAACTGGTGCCATCTTCTGTCTGGGAACCATCCTGCGTATCGTGGATTTTCAGGAGGCAGCCGGCCACTCCCAGCCACGGGCCCTCAAACTCGAACAACAGCCCTTTTCTCTGGCAAAAAAACTAAGCCTTCCTGCATCAGGATAGTAGATTGCAGGAGCCACTTGGGACTATCAAACCAGGCCAACTTGGCCCTGGGGTCACCTGTGGTCTGGGAACCATCCTGCGTATCGTGGATTTTAAAGAGCCAGCTGGCCAATCCCAGCCATAGGCTGCCAAACACAAACCACGGCCCTTATCCCTTATCCCTTATCCCTAACAAAATTGCTATGCGCTGCTTCTGGATGGCGGATTGCAGGAGTCACTTGGCACTGTCAAACAAGCCCGACTTGGCACTGGTGCCACCTTCGGTCTGGGAACCATCCTGCGTATCGTAGATTTTCAGGAGCCAGCCGGCCACTCCCAGCTACAAGCCCTCAGACTCAAACCACAGCACTTTTCTCTAGCAAACAAAACTCAGCTGCCCTTCTTTTGAATGGCAAATTGCAGGAGCCACTTGGTAATATCAAACCAGCCAAACGCCATCAGACTCGAACCACAGCCTTTGTCTCTAGAAAACAAAAATCAGCTGCCCTGCTTCTGAATGGCAGATTGCAGGAGCCACTTGGTACAATCAAACCAGCCAAACAAGGCACTGGCGCCACCTTGGGTCTGGGAACCAACCTGCGTATCGTCTATTTTCAGGAGCCAGCAGGCCACTCCCAGCCATGTGCTGCCAAACACAAACCACGGCCCTTTTCCCTGGCTAACAAAATTCAGATGCCCCGCTTCTGGATGGCAGATTGCAGGAGCCACATGGCACTGTCAAGGCAGCCCGACTTGGCACTGGTGCCACCTTCGGTCTGGGAACCCTCCAGCGTATGGTGGATTTTCAGGAGCCAGCCGGCCACTCCCAGCCAAATACCCCAAAGAAATCCTCGGCTTGCATCCCTGACAAACAAAACTCAGCTACCCTGTTTCTGGATGGCAGATTGCAGGAGCCACTTGGTACTATCAAACCAGCCCAACATGGCACTGGTGCCACCTTGGGTCTGGGAACCATCCTGCGTATCGTGGATTTTCAGGAGCCAGCCGGCCACTCCCAGCCATAGGCTGCCAAACACAAACCACGGCCCTTTTCCCTGGCTAACAAAATTCCGATGCCCGGCTTCTGGATGGCAGATTGCAGGAGCCACTTGGCACTGTCAAACCAGCCCGAATTGGAACTGGTGCCATCTTCTGTCTGGGAACCATCCTGCGTATCGTGGATTTTCAGGAGGCAGCCGGCCACTCCCAGCCACGGGCCCTCAAACTCGAACAACAGCCCTTTTCTCTGGCAAAAAAACTAAGCCTTCCTGCATCAGGATAGTAGATTGCAGGAGCCACTTGGGACTATCAAACCAGGCCAACTTGGCCCTGGGGTCACCTGTGGTCTGGGAACCATCCTGCGTATCGTGGATTTTAAAGAGCCAGCTGGCCAATCCCAGCCATAGGCTGCCAAACACAAACCACGGCCCTTATCCCTTATCCCTAACAAAATTGCTATGCGCTGCTTCTGGATGGCGGATTGCAGGAGTCACTTGGCACTGTCAAACAAGCCCGACTTGGCACTGGTGCCACCTTCGGTCTGGGAACCATCCTGCGTATCGTAGATTTTCAGGAGCCAGCCGGCCACTCCCAGCTACAAGCCCTCAGACTCAAACCACAGCACTTTTCTCTAGCAAACAAAACTCAGCTGCCCTTCTTTTGAATGGCAAATTGCAGGAGCCACTTGGTAATATCAAACCAGCCAAACGCCATCAGACTCGAACCACAGCCTTTGTCTCTAGAAAACAAAAATCAGCTGCCCTGCTTCTGAATGGCAGATTGCAGGAGCCACTTGGTACAATCAAACCAGCCAAACAAGGCACTGGCGCCACCTTGGGTCTGGGAACCAACCTGCGTATCGTCTATTTTCAGGAGCCAGCAGGCCACTCCCAGCCATGTGCTGCCAAACACAAACCACGGCCCTTTTCCCTGGCTAACAAAATTCAGATGCCCCGCTTCTGGATGGCAGATTGCAGGAGCCACATGGCACTGTCAAGGCAGCCCGACTTGGCACTGGTGCCACCTTCGGTCTGGGAACCCTCCAGCGTATGGTGGATTTTCAGGAGCCAGCCGGCCACTCCCAGCCTAATACCCCAAAGAAATCCTCGGCTTGCATCCCTGACAAACAAAACTCAGCTACCCTGTTTCTGGATGGCAGATTGCAGGAGCCACTTGGTACTATCAAACCAGCCCAACATGGCACTGGTGCCACCTTGGGTCTGGGAACCATCCTGCGTATCGTGGATTTTCAGGAGCCAGCCGGCCACTCCCAGCCATAGGCTGCCAAACACAAACCACGGCCCTTTTCCCTGGCTAACAAAATTCCGATGCCCGGCTTCTGGATGGCAGATTGCAGGAGCCACTTGGCACTGTCAAACCAGCCCGAATTGGAACTGGTGCCATCTTCTGTCTGGGAACCATCCTGCGTATCGTGGATTTTCAGGAGGCAGCCGGCCACTCCCAGCCACGGGCCCTCAAACTCGAACAACAGCCCTTTTCTCTGGCAAAAAAACTAAGCCTTCCTGCATCAGGATAGTAGATTGCAGGAGCCACTTGGGACTATCAAACCAGGCCAACTTGGCCCTGGGGTCACCTGTGGTCTGGGAACCATCCTGCGTATCGTGGATTTTAAAGAGCCAGCTGGCCAATCCCAGCCATAGGCTGCCAAAAAGAAACCACGGCCCTTATCCCTTATCCCTTATCCCTAACAAAATTGCTATGCGCTGCTTCTGGATGGCGGATTGCAGGAGTCACTTGGCACTGTCAAACAAGCCCGACTTGGCACTGGTGCCACCTTCGGTCTGGGAACCATCCTGCGTATCGTAGATTTTCAGGAGCCAGCCGGCCACTCCCAGCTACAAGCCCTCAGACTCAAACCACAGCACTTTTCTCTAGCAAACAAAACTCAGCTGCCCTTCTTTTGAATGGCAAATTGCAGGAGCCACTTGGTAATATCAAACCAGCCAAACGCCATCAGACTCGAACCACAGCCTTTGTCTCTAGAAAACAAAAATCAGCTGCCCTGCTTCTGAATGGCAGATTGCAGGAGCCACTTGGTACAATCAAACCAGCCAAACAAGGCACTGGCGCCACCTTGGGTCTGGGAACCAACCTGCGTATCGTCTATTTTCAGGAGCCAGCAGGCCACTCCCAGCCATGTGCTGCCAAACACAAACCACGGCCCTTTTCCCTGGCTAACAAAATTCAGATGCCCCGCTTCTGGATGGCAGATTGCAGGAGCCACATGGCACTGTCAAGGCAGCCCGACTTGGCACTGGTGCCACCTTCGGTCTGGGAACCCTCCAGCGTATGGTGGATTTTCAGGAGCCAGCCGGCCACTCCCAGCCAAATACCCCAAAGAAATCCTCGGCTTGCATCCCTGACAAACAAAACTCAGCTACCCTGTTTCTGGATGGCAGATTGCAGGAGCCACTTGGTACTATCAAACCAGCCCAACATGGCACTGGTGCCACCTTGGGTCTGGGAACCATCCTGCGTATCGTGGATTTTCAGGAGCCAGCCGGCCACTCCCAGCCATAGGCTGCCAAACACAAACCACGGCCCTTTTCCCTGGCTAACAAAATTCCGATGCCCGGCTTCTGGATGGCAGATTGCAGGAGCCACTTGGCACTGTCAAACCAGCCCGAATTGGAACTGGTGCCATCTTCTGTCTGGGAACCATCCTGCGTATCGTGGATTTTCAGGAGGCAGCCGGCCACTCCCAGCCACGGGCCCTCAAACTCGAACAACAGCCCTTTTCTCTGGCAAAAAAACTAAGCCTTCCTGCATCAGGATAGTAGATTGCAGGAGCCACTTGGGACTATCAAACCAGGCCAACTTGGCCCTGGGGTCACCTGTGGTCTGGGAACCATCCTGCGTATCGTGGATTTTAAAGAGCCAGCTGGCCAATCCCAGCCATAGGCTGCCAAACACAAACCACGGCCCTTATCCCTTATCCCTTATCCCTAACAAAATTGCTATGCGCTGCTTCTGGATGGCGGATTGCAGGAGTCACTTGGCACTGTCAAACAAGCCCGACTTGGCACTGGTGCCACCTTCGGTCTGGGAACCATCCTGCGTATCGTAGATTTTCAGGAGCCAGCCGGCCACTCCCAGCTACAAGCCCTCAGACTCAAACCACAGCACTTTTCTCTAGCAAACAAAACTCAGCTGCCCTTCTTTTGAATGGCAAATTGCAGGAGCCACTTGGTAATATCAAACCAGCCAAACGCCATCAGACTCGAACCACAGCCTTTGTCTCTAGAAAACAAAAATCAGCTGCCCTGCTTCTGAATGGCAGATTGCAGGAGCCACTTGGTACAATCAAACCAGCCAAACAAGGCACTGGCGCCACCTTGGGTCTGGGAACCAACCTGCGTATCGTCTATTTTCAGGAGCCAGCAGGCCACTCCCAGCCATGTGCTGCCAAACACAAACCACGGCCCTTTTCCCTGGCTAACAAAATTCAGATGCCCCGCTTCTGGATGGCAGATTGCAGGAGCCACATGGCACTGTCAAGGCAGCCCGACTTGGCACTGGTGCCACCTTCGGTCTGGGAACCCTCCAGCGTATGGTGGATTTTCAGGAGCCAGCCGGCCACTCCCAGCCAAATACCCCAAAGAAATCCTCGGCTTGCATCCCTGACAAACAAAACTCAGCTACCCTGTTTCTGGATGGCAGATTGCAGGAGCCACTTGGTACTATCAAACCAGCCCAACATGGCACTGGTACCACCTTGGGTCTGGGAACCATCCTGCGTATCGTGGATTTTCAGGAGCCAGCCGGCCACTCCCAGCCATAGGCTGCCAAACACAAACCACGGCCCTTTTCCCTGGCTAACAAAATTCCGATGCCCGGCTTCTGGATGGCAGATTGCAGGAGCCACTTGGCACTGTCAAACCAGCCCGAATTGGAACTGGTGCCATCTTCTGTCTGGGAACCATCCTGCGTATCGTGGATTTTCAGGAGCCAGCCGGCCACTCCCCGCCATAGGCTGCCAAACAGAAAGCACGGCACTTTTCCCTGGGTAAAAAAATTGCGATGCCCCGCTTCTGGATGGCAGATTGCAGGGGTCACTTGGCACTGTCAAACCAGCCCGACATGGCACTGGTGCCACCTTCGGTTTGGGAACAATCCAGCGTATCGTGGATTTTCAGGAACCAGACGGCCACTCCCAGCTACAAGCCCTCAGACTCAAACCACAGCACTTTTCTCTAGCAAACAAAACTCAGCTGCCCTGCTTTTGAATGGCAGATTGCAGGAGCCACTTGGAAATATCAAACCAGCCAAACGCCATCAGACTCAAACCACAGCCTTTGTCTCTAGAAAACAAAAATCAGCTGCCCTGCTTCTGAATGGCAGATTGCAGGAGCCACTTGGTACAATCAAACCAGCCAAACAAGGCACTGGCGCCACCTTGGGTCTGGGAACCAACCTGCGTATCGTCTATTTTCAGGAGCCAGCAGGCCACTCCCAGCCATGTGCTGCCAAACAGAAACCACGGCCCTTTTCCCTGGCTAACAAAATTCACATGCCCTGATTCTGGATGGCAGATTGCAGGAGCCACATGGCACTGTCAAGGCAGCCCGACTTGGCACTGGTGCCACCTTCGGTCTGGGAACCCTCCAGCGTATGGTGGATTTTCAGGAGCCAGCCGGCCACTCCCAGCCAAATACCCCAAAGAAATCCTCGGCTTGCATCCCTGACAAACAAAACTCAGCTACCCTGTTTCTGGATGGCAGATTGCAGGAGCCACTTGGTACTATCAAACCAGCCCAACATGGCACTGGTGCCACCTTGGGTCTGGGAACCATCCTGCGTATCGTGGATTTTCAGGAGCCAGCCGGCCACTCCCAGCCATAGGCTGCCAAACACAAACCACGGCCCTTTTCCCTGGCTAACAAAATTCCGATGCCCGGCTTCTGGATGGCAGATTGCAGGAGCCACTTGGCACTGTCAAACCAGCCCGAATTGGAACTGGTGCCATCTTCTGTCTGGGAACCATCCTGCGTATCGTGGATTTTCAGGAGGCAGCCGGCCACTCCCAGCCACGGGCCCTCAAACTCGAACAACAGCCCTTTTCTCTGGCAAAAAAACTAAGCCTTCCTGCATCAGGATAGTAGATTGCAGGAGCCACTTGGGACTATCAAACCAGGCCAACTTGGCCCTGGGGTCACCTGTGGTCTGGGAACCATCCTGCGTATCGTGGATTTTAAAGAGCCAGCTGGCCAATCCCAGCCATAGGCTGCCAAAAAGAAACCACGGCCCTTATCCCTTATCCCTTATCCCTAACAAAATTGCTATGCGCTGCTTCTGGATGGCGGATTGCAGGAGTCACTTGGCACTGTCAAACAAGCCCGACTTGGCACTGGTGCCACCTTCGGTCTGGGAACCATCCTGCGTATCGTAGATTTTCAGGAGCCAGCCGGCCACTCCAAGCTACAAGCCCTCAGACTCAAACCACAGCACTTTTCTCTAGCAAACAAAACTCAGCTGCCCTTCTTTTGAATGGCAAATTGCAGGAGCCACTTGGTAATATCAAACCAGCCAAACGCCATCAGACTCGAACCACAGCCTTTGTCTCTAGAAAACAAAAATCAGCTGCCCTGCTTCTGAATGGCAGATTGCAGGAGCCACTTGGTACAATCAAACCAGCCAAACAAGGCACTGGCGCCACCTTGGGTCTGGGAACCAACCTGCGTATCGTCTATTTTCAGGAGCCAGCAGGCCACTCCCAGCCATGTGCTGCCAAACACAAACCACGGCCCTTTTCCCTGGCTAACAAAATTCAGATGCCCCGCTTCTGGATGGCAGATTGCAGGAGCCACATGGCACTGTCAAGGCAGCCCGACTTGGCACTGGTGCCACCTTCGGTCTGGGAACCCTCCAGCGTATGGTGGATTTTCAGGAGCCAGCCGGCCACTCCCAGCCAAATACCCCAAAGAAATCCTCGGCTTGCATCCCTGACAAACAAAACTCAGCTACCCTGTTTCTGGATGGCAGATTGCAGGAGCCACTTGGTACTATCAAACCAGCCCAACATGGCACTGGTGCCACCTTGGGTCTGGGAACCATCCTGCGTATCGTGGATTTTCAGGAGCCAGCCGGCCACTCCCAGCCATAGGCTGCCAAACACAAACCACGGCCCTTTTCCCTGGCTAACAAAATTCCGATGCCCGGCTTCTGGATGGCAGATTGCAGGAGCCACTTGGCACTGTCAAACCAGCCCGAATTGGAACTGGTGCCATCTTCTGTCTGGGAACCATCCTGCGTATCGTGGATTTTCAGGAGGCAGCCGGCCACTCCCAGCCACGGGCCCTCAAACTCGAACAACAGCCCTTTTCTCTGGCAAAAAAACTAAGCCTTCCTGCATCAGGATAGTAGATTGCAGGAGCCACTTGGGACTATCAAACCAGGCCAACTTGGCCCTGGGGTCACCTGTGGTCTGGGAACCATCCTGCGTATCGTGGATTTTAAAGAGCCAGCTGGCCAATCCCAGCCATAGGCTGCCAAACACAAACCACGGCCCTTATCCCTTATCCCTTATCCCTAACAAAATTGCTATGCGCTGCTTCTGGATGGCGGATTGCAGGAGTCACTTGGCACTGTCAAACAAGCCCGACTTGGCACTGGTGCCACCTTCGGTCTGGGAACCATCCTGCGTATCGTAGATTTTCAGGAGCCAGCCGGCCACTCCCAGCTACAAGCCCTCAGACTCAAACCACAGCACTTTTCTCTAGCAAACAAAACTCAGCTGCCCTTCTTTTGAATGGCAAATTGCAGGAGCCACTTGGTAATATCAAACCAGCCAAACGCCATCAGACTCGAACCACAGCCTTTGTCTCTAGAAAACAAAAATCAGCTGCCCTGCTTCTGAATGGCAGATTGCAGGAGCCACTTGGTACAATCAAACCAGCCAAACAAGGCACTGGCGCCACCTTGGGTCTGGGAAGCAACCTGCGTATCGTCTATTTTCAGGAGCCAGCAGGCCACTCCCAGCCATGTGCTGCCAAACACAAACCACGGCCCTTTTCCCTGGCTAACAAAATTCAGATGCCCCGCTTCTGGATGGCAGATTGCAGGAGCCACATGGCACTGTCAAGGCAGCCCGACTTGGCACTGGTGCCACCTTCGGTCTGGGAACCCTCCAGCGTATGGTGGATTTTCAGGAGCCAGCCGGCCACTCCCAGCCTAATACCCCAAAGAAATCCTCGGCTTGCATCCCTGACAAACAAAACTCAGCTACCCTGTTTCTGGATGGCAGATTGCAGGAGCCACTTGGTACTATCAAACCAGCCCAACATGGCACTGGTGCCACCTTGGGTCTGGGAACCATCCTGCGTATCGTGGATTTTCAGGAGCCAGCCGGCCACTCCCAGCCATAGGCTGCCAAACACAAACCACGGCCCTTTTCCCTGGCTAACAAAATTCCGATGCCCGGCTTCTGGATGGCAGATTGCAGGAGCCACTTGGCACTGTCAAACCAGCCCGAATTGGAACTGGTGCCATCTTCTGTCTGGGAACCATCCTGCGTATCGTGGATTTTCAGGAGGCAGCCGGCCACTCCCAGCCACGGGCCCTCAAACTCGAACAACAGCCCTTTTCTCTGGCAAAAAAACTAAGCCTTCCTGCATCAGGATAGTAGATTGCAGGAGCCACTTGGGACTATCAAACCAGGCCAACTTGGCCCTGGGGTCACCTGTGGTCTGGGAACCATCCTGCGTATCGTGGATTTTAAAGAGCCAGCTGGCCAATCCCAGCCATAGGCTGCCAAAAAGAAACCACGGCCCTTATCCCTTATCCCTTATCCCTAACAAAATTGCTATGCGCTGCTTCTGGATGGCGGATTGCAGGAGTCACTTGGCACTGTCAAACAAGCCCGACTTGGCACTGGTGCCACCTTCGGTCTGGGAACCATCCTGCGTATCGTAGATTTTCAGGAGCCAGCCGGCCACTCCCAGCTACAAGCCCTCAGACTCAAACCACAGCACTTTTCTCTAGCAAACAAAACTCAGCTGCCCTTCTTTTGAATGGCAAATTGCAGGAGCCACTTGGTAATATCAAACCAGCCAAACGCCATCAGACTCGAACCACAGCCTTTGTCTCTAGAAAACAAAAATCAGCTGCCCTGCTTCTGAATGGCAGATTGCAGGAGCCACTTGGTACAATCAAACCAGCCAAACAAGGCACTGGCGCCACCTTGGGTCTGGGAACCAACCTGCGTATCGTCTATTTTCAGGAGCCAGCAGGCCACTCCCAGCCATGTGCTGCCAAACACAAACCACGGCCCTTTTCCCTGGCTAACAAAATTCAGATGCCCCGCTTCTGGATGGCAGATTGCAGGAGCCACATGGCACTGTCAAGGCAGCCCGACTTGGCACTGGTGCCACCTTCGGTCTGGGAACCCTCCAGCGTATGGTGGATTTTCAGGAGCCAGCCGGCCACTCCCAGCCAAATACCCCAAAGAAATCCTCGGCTTGCATCCCTGACAAACAAAACTCAGCTACCCTGTTTCTGGATGGCAGATTGCAGGAGCCACTTGGTACTATCAAACCAGCCCAACATGGCACTGGTGCCACCTTGGGTCTGGGAACCATCCTGCGTATCGTGGATTTTCAGGAGCCAGCCGGCCACTCCCAGCCATAGGCTGCCAAACACAAACCACGGCCCTTTTCCCTGGCTAACAAAATTCCGATGCCCGGCTTCTGGATGGCAGATTGCAGGAGCCACTTGGCACTGTCAAACCAGCCCGAATTGGAACTGGTGCCATCTTCTGTCTGGGAACCATCCTGCGTATCGTGGATTTTCAGGAGGCAGCCGGCCACTCCCAGCCACGGGCCCTCAAACTCGAACAACAGCCCTTTTCTCTGGCAAAAAAACTAAGCCTTCCTGCATCAGGATAGTAGATTGCAGGAGCCACTTGGGACTATCAAACCAGGCCAACTTGGCCCTGGGGTCACCTGTGGTCTGGGAACCATCCTGCGTATCGTGGATTTTAAAGAGCCAGCTGGCCAATCCCAGCCATAGGCTGCCAAACACAAACCACGGCCCTTATCCCTTATCCCTTATCCCTAACAAAATTGCTATGCGCTGCTTCTGGATGGCGGATTGCAGGAGTCACTTGGCACTGTCAAACAAGCCCGACTTGGCACTGGTGCCACCTTCGGTCTGGGAACCATCCTGCGTATCGTAGATTTTCAGGAGCCAGCCGGCCACTCCAAGCTACAAGCCCTCAGACTCAAACCACAGCACTTTTCTCTAGCAAACAAAACTCAGCTGCCCTTCTTTTGAATGGCAAATTGCAGGAGCCACTTGGTAATATCAAACCAGCCAAACGCCATCAGACTCGAACCACAGCCTTTGTCTCTAGAAAACAAAAATCAGCTGCCCTGCTTCTGAATGGCAGATTGCAGGAGCCACTTGGTACAATCAAACCAGCCAAACAAGGCACTGGCGCCACCTTGGGTCTGGGAACCAACCTGCGTATCGTCTATTTTCAGGAGCCAGCAGGCCACTCCCAGCCATGTGCTGCCAAACACAAACCACGGCCCTTTTCCCTGGCTAACAAAATTCAGATGCCCCGCTTCTGGATGGCAGATTGCAGGAGCCACATGGCACTGTCAAGGCAGCCCGACTTGGCACTGGTGCCACCTTCGGTCTGGGAACCCTCCAGCGTATGGTGGATTTTCAGGAGCCAGCCGGCCACTCCCAGCCAAATACCCCAAAGAAATCCTCGGCTTGCATCCCTGACAAACAAAACTCAGCTACCCTGTTTCTGGATGGCAGATTGCAGGAGCCACTTGGTACTATCAAACCAGCCCAACATGGCACTGGTGCCACCTTGGGTCTGGGAACCATCCTGCGTATCGTGGATTTTCAGGAGCCAGCCGGCCACTCCCAGCCATAGGCTGCCAAACACAAACCACGGCCCTTTTCCCTGGCTAACAAAATTCCGATGCCCGGCTTCTGGATGGCAGATTGCAGGAGCCACTTGGCACTGTCAAACCAGCCCGAATTGGAACTGGTGCCATCTTCTGTCTGGGAACCATCCTGCGTATCGTGGATTTTCAGGAGGCAGCCGGCCACTCCCAGCCACGGGCCCTCAAACTCGAACAACAGCCCTTTTCTCTGGCAAAAAAACTAAGCCTTCCTGAATCAGGATAGTAGATTGCAGGAGCCACTTGGGACTATCAAACCAGGCCAACTTGGCCCTGGGGTCACCTGTGGTCTGGGAACCATCCTGCGTATCGTGGATTTTAAAGAGCCAGCTGGCCAATCCCAGCCATAGGCTGCCAAACACAAACCACGGCCCTTTTCCTTGGCTAAAAAAATTCACATGCCCTGCTTCTGGATGGCACATTGCAGGAGCCACTTGGCACTGTCATACCAGCCCGACTTGCAACTGGTGCCACCTTCGGTCTGGGAACCATCCTGCGTATCGTGGATTTTCAGGAGCCAGCCGGCCACTCCCCGCCATAGGCTGCCAAACAGAAAGCACGGCCCTTTTCCCTGGGTAAAAAAATTGCGATGCCCCGCTTCTGGATGGCAGATTGCAGGGGTCACTTGGCACTGTCAAACCAGCCCGACATGGCACTGGTGCCACCTTCGGTTTGGGAACAATCCAGCGTATCGTGGATTTTCAGGAACCAGACGGCCACTCCCAGCTACAAGCCCTCAGACTCAAACCACAGCACTTTTCTCTAGCAAACAAAACTCAGCTGCCCTGCTTTTGAATGGCAGATTGCAGGAGCCACTTGGAAATATCAAACCAGCCAAACGCCATCAGACTCAAACCACAGCCTTTGTCTCTAGAAAACAAAAATCAGCTGCCCTGCTTCTGAATGGCAGATTGCAGGAGCCACTTGGTACAATCAAACCAGCCAAACAAGGCACTGGCGCCACCTTGGGTCTGGGAACCAACCTGCGTATCGTCTATTTTCAGGAGCCAGCAGGCCACTCCCAGCCATGTGCTGCCAAACACAAACCACGGCCCTTTTCCCTGGCTAACAAAATTCAGATGCCCCGCTTCTGGATGGCAGATTGCAGGAGCCACATGGCACTGTCAAGGCAGCCCGACTTGGCACTGGTGCCACCTTCGGTCTGGGAACCCTCCAGCGTATGGTGGATTTTCAGGAGCCAGCCGGCCACTCCCAGCCAAATACCCCAAAGAAATCCTCGGCTTGCATCCCTGACAAACAAAACTCAGCTACCCTGTTTCTGGATGGCAGATTGCAGGAGCCACTTGGTACTATCAAACCAGCCCAACATGGCACTGGTGCCACCTTGGGTCTGGGAACCATCCTGCGTATCGTGGATTTTCAGGAGCCAGCCGGCCACTCCCAGCCATAGGCTGCCAAACACAAACCACGGCCCTTTTCCCTGGCTAACAAAATTCCGATGCCCGGCTTCTGGATGGCAGATTGCAGGAGCCACTTGGCACTGTCAAACCAGCCCGAATTGGAACTGGTGCCATCTTCTGTCTGGGAACCATCCTGCATATCGTGGATTTTCAGGAGGCAGCCGGCCACTCCCAGCCACGGGCCCTCAAACTCGAACAACAGCCCTTTTCTCTGGCAAAAAAACTAAGCCTTCCTGCATCAGGATAGTAGATTGCAGGAGCCACTTGGGACTATCAAACCAGGCCAACTTGGCCCTGGGGTCACCTGTGGTCTGGGAACCATCCTGCGTATCGTGGATTTTAAAGAGCCAGCTGGCCAATCCCAGCCATAGGCTGCCAAACACAAACCACGGCCCTTTTCCTTGGCTAACAAAATTCACATGCCCTGCTTCTGGATGGCACATTGCAGGAGCCACTTGGCACTGTCATACCAGCCCGACTTGCAACTGGTGCCACCTTCGGTCTGAGAACCATCGTGCGTATCGTGTATTTTCAGGAGCCAGCCGGCCTGTCCCCGCCATAGGCTGCCAAACACAAACCACGGCCCTTTTCCCTGGGTAAAAAAATTGCGATGCCCCGCTTCTGGATGGCAGATATCAGGGGTCACTTGGCACTGTCAAACCAGCGCGACTTGGCACTGGTGCCACCTTCGGTTTGGGAAACATCCAGCGTATCGTGGATTTTCAGGAGCCAGCCGGCCACTCCCAGCCATAGGCTGCCAAACAAAAAGCACGGCCAGTTTCCCTGCCTAACAAAATTCAGATGCGCCTCTAGTGGATGGCAGATTGCAGGAGCTACCTGGCACTGTCAAGCCACCCCGACTAGGCACTGGTGCCACCATGGGTCTGGGAACCATCCTGCGTATTGTGGATTTTCAGGAGGCAGCCAGCCACTCCCAGCCACAGGCCCTCAAACTCAAACCACGGCCCTTTATAGTGGCAAACAAAACTCAGCTGTCCTGCTTCTGGATGGCAGATTGCAGGAGCCACTTGGTACTATCAAACCAGCCCAACATGGCACTGGTGCCACCTTGGTTCTGGGAACCATCCTGCGTATCGTGGATTTTCAGGAGCCAGCCGGCCACTCCCATCCATAGCCTGCCATAGGAAAAACCTCGGCCCTATTCCCGGGCTAAAAAATTCATATGCCTTGCTTCTGGATGGCAAAAGGCAGGAGCCACTTGGCACAGTCAACCCTGCCAGACTTGGCACTGGTGCGACCTTAGGCCTGGGAACCATTCTGAGTATCGTGGATTTTCCGGAGCCAGCCGGCCACTCCCAGCCACACGCCTTCAAACTCAAACCACGACATTTTTCTCTGGCTAACAAAACTCAGCTGCCGTGCTTCTTGATAGCAGATTGCAGGAGCAACTTGGTACTATCAAACCAGCCCAACCTGGCACTGGGGTCACCTGGGGTCTGGGAACCATCCTGCGTATCGTGGATTTTCAGGAGCCACCCGGCCACTCCCAGACATAGGCTGCCAAAGACAAACCACGGCCCTTTCCCCTGGCTTACAAAATTCAGATGCCCCTCTTCTAGATAGCAGATTGCAGGAGCCACTTGGCACTGTCAAACCAGCCTGAGTTGGCACTGGTGCCACCTTGGGTCTGGAAACCATCCTGCATATCGTGGATTTTCTGGAGCCACCCGGCTACTCCCAGACATAGGCCGCCAAACACAAACTCTGGCAGTTTCCCCTGGCTTACACAATTTAGATGCCCCGCTTCTGGATGGCAGATTGCAGGAGCCACTTCGCACTGTCAAACCACCCCGACATGGTAGTGGCGTCACCTTAGGTCTGGGAACCATCCTGCATAACGTGGATTTTCAGGAGCCAGCCGGCCACTCCCAGCCATGGGCTGCGAAACACAAACCACCACACTTTTCCCTGCCTAACAAAATTCAGATGCCTCTCTACTGGATGGCAGATTGCAGGAGCTACTTGGGACTGTCAAACCAGCCTGGCCTGGCACTGGTGCCACCTTCGGTCTCGGAACCATCCTGCGTATCGTGGATTTTCAGGACCCAGCCAGCCACTCTAAGCCAGAAGCCGTCAAACTCAAACCACGGCCCTTTTCCCTAGCAAACAAAACTCAGCTGCCCTGCTTCTGGATGGCAGATTGCAGGAGCCACTTGGCAATGTCATACCTGCCCGACTTGGAACTGGTGCCACCTTCGGTCTGGGAACCATGCTGCGTATCGTGGATTTTCAGGAGCCAGCCGGCCACTCCAAGCCAAAGGCTGCGAAACACAAACCACGGCCCTTTACCCTGGCTAACAAAACTCAGCTGCCCTGCTTCTGGATGGCAGAATGCAGGAGCTACTTGGCGCTATGAAACCAGCCCGACTTGGTACTGGTGCCACCTTGGGTCTGGGATCCACCCTGCGTATCGTGGATACTCAGGAGCCAGCCGGCCACTCCCAGCCACAAGTCCTCAGACTCAAACCACAGCCATTTTCTCTGGCAAACAAAACTCAGCAGCCCTGCTTCTGAATGGCAGATTGCAGGAGCCACTTGGTACTATCAAACCAGCCAAACTAGGCACTGGTGCCACCTTGGGTCTGGGAACCATCCTGCGTATCGTGGATTTTCAGGAGCCAGCAGGCCACTCCCAGCCATTGGCTGCCAAGCACAAACCACGGCCCTTTTCCCTTGCTAACAAAATTCAGATGCCCCGCTTCTGGATGGCAGATTGCAGACGTCACTTGGCACTGTCAAACCAGCCCGACTTGGAACTGGTGCCACCTTTGGTCTGGGAACCATCCTGCGTATCGTTGATTTTCAGGAGCAAGCCAGCCACCCCAAAACCACAAGCCGCTAAAAAGAAACCACAGCCCTTTATACTGGCAAACAAAACTAAGCCTTCCTGCATCAGGATAGCAGATTGCAGGGGCCACTTGGTACTACCAAACCAGCCCAACTTTGCCCTGGGGTCCCCTTGGGTCTGGGAACCATCCTGCGTGTCGTGGATTTTAAAGAGCTAGCTGGCCAATCCCAGCCATAGGCTGCCAAAAAAAACCCACGGACCTTTCCCCTGAATAACAAAATTGAGATGCCTCGCTTCTGGAGGGCAGATTGCAGGAGCCACTTGGCATTGTTACACCAGCCCGACTTGGCACTGGTGCCACCTTGGGTCTGGGAACCATCCTGCATATCGTGTATTTTCAGGAGCCAGCCGGCCACTACAAGCCATGGGCTGCCAAACACAAACCACGGCCCTTTTCCCTTCCTACCAAAATTCAGATGCCCCTCTTGTGGATGGCAGATTGCAGGAGCTACTTGGCGCTATGAAAGCAGCCCGACTTGGCACTGGTGCAACCTTTGGTCTGGGAACCATCCTGCGTATCGTGGATTTTCTGGAGCCAGCCGGCCACTCCCAGCCACAAGCCATCAAACTCAAACCACAGCGCTTTTCTCTAGCAAACAAAACTCAGCTGCCCTGCTTCTGAATGGCAGATTGCAGGAGCCACTTGGTACTGTCATACCAGCCCGACTTGGAACTGGTGCCACTTTCGGACTGGGAACCATCCTGCGTATCGTGGATTTTCAGGAGCCAGCCAGCCACTCTAAGCCATAGGCTGCAAAAGTCAAACCACGGCACTTTTCTCTGGCAAACAAAACTCAGCTGCCCTGCTTGTGGATGGCAGATTGGAGGAGCCACATGGTACTATCAAACCAGCCCGACTTGGCACTGGTGACACCTTCGGTCTGGGAACCATCTAGCGTATCGTGGATTTTCAGGAGCCAGCAGGCCACTCCCAGCCATAGGCTGCCAAACATAAACCACGGCCCGTTTCCCTGCCTAACAAAATTCAGATGCCCCTCTTGTGGATGGCAGATTGCAGGAGCTACCTGGCACTGTCAAGCCAGCCCGTCTTTGCATTGGTGCCACCTTTAGTCTGGGAACCATCTTGCGTATTCTGGATTTTCAGGAGGCAGACGGCCACTCCCAGTCACAGGCCCTCAAACTCAAACTACGGCCCTTTATACTGGCAAACAAAACTCTGCTGCCCTGCTTCTGGATGGCAGATTGCAGGAGCCACTTGGTACTATCAAACCAGCCCAACTTGGCACTGGTACAATCGTCGGTCTGGGAACCATCCTGCGCATCGTGGATTTTCAGGAGCCAGCCGGCCACTCCAGGCCATAAGCTGCCAAACACAAACCATGACCCTTTACCCTTCTGAACAAAATTCAGATGCCCCTCTTGTGAATGGCAGATTGCAGGAGCTACGTGGCACTGAAAACCAGCCCGACCTGGCACTGGTGCCACTTTCGGTCTGGGAACCATCCTGCGTATCGTGGATTTTCAGGAGCCAGCCAGCCACTCCAAGCCACAAACCGTCAAACTCAAACCACGGCCCTTTCCCCTGGATAACAAAATTCAGATGCCCCGCTTCTGGAGGGAAGATTGCAGGAGCCACTTGGCACTGTTAAACCAGCCCGACTTGGCATTGAAGCCATCTTGGGTCTGGAAACCATCCTGCATATCGTGTATTTTCAGGAGCCAGTCGGCCACTCCAATCCATGGGCTGCCAAAAAAAAACCACGGACCTTTTCCCTTCCTAACAAAATTCAGATGCCCCTCTTGTGGATGGCAGATTGCAGGAGCTACATGGAACTGTCAAACCAGCCCGACTTGGCACTGGTGCCACCTTGGGTCTTGGAACCATCCTGCGTATCGTGGATTTTCAGGAGCCACCCGGAAACTCCCAGCCATAGGCTGCCAAACACAATCTCGGCAGTTTCCCCTGGCTTACACAATTCGGATGCCCCTATTGTGGATGGCAGATTGCAGGAGCTACTTGGCACTGCCAAACCAGCTCGACTTGGCACTGTTGCCACCTTGGGTCTGGGATCTATCCTGCGTATCGTGGATTTTCAGGAGCCACCCGGCCACTCCCAGACACACGCCCCAAAAACAAACCTCTGCCCGTTTCGCTGCCTAACAAAACTCGGCTACCCCGCTTCTGGATGGCAGATTGCAGGAGCCACTTGGTACTATCAAACCAGACCGACTTGGCACTGGTTCCACCTTGGGTCTGGGAACCCTCCTGCGTATCGTGGATTTTCAAAAGCCAGTCGGCCACTCCCAGCCATAGGCTGCCATACACAGTCCATGGCGCTTTTCCCTGGGTAACAAAATTCAGATGCCCTGCTTCTGGATGGCAGATTGCAGACGCCACTTGGCTCTGTCCAACCAGCCCGACTTGGCACTGGTGCCACCTTCGGTCTGGGAACCATCCTGCGTATCGTGGATTTTCAGGAGCCAGCTGGCCACTCCCAGCCACAGGCCCCAAAAACACCTCTGCCAGTTTCGCTGACAAACAAAACTCAGCTACCCCGCTTCTGGATGGCAGATTGCAGGAGCCACTTGGTTCTGTCAAACCAGCCAAACTTGGCCCTGGTGCCACCTTTGGTCTGGGAACACTCTTGCGTGCCGTGGATTTTCAGGAGGCAGCCGGCCGCTCCCAGCCACAGGCCCTCAAACTCTAACCACGCCCCTTTCCCTGGCAAAATAAACTATGCCTTCCTGCTTCTGCATAGCAGATTGCAGGAGCCACTTGGTACTATCAAACCAGCCCAACTTGTCCCAGGTGTCACCTGGGGTCTGGGAACCCTCCTGCGTATCGTGTATTTTCAGGAGCCAGTCGGCCACTCCCAGCCATAGGCTGCCAAACAAAAACCACAGCCCTTTCCCCTGGCAAAAAAATTCAGATGCCCCGTTTCTGGATGGCAGATTGCAGAAGCCTCTTGGCACTTTCAATCAAGCCCGACTTGGAACTGGTGCCACCTTCGGTCTGGGAACTATCCAGCGTATCGTGGATTTTCAGGAGCCAGCCGGCCACTCCCAGCCACAAGCCCTCAAACTCAAACCACTGTCCTTTTCTCAAGCAAACAAAACTCAGCTGCCCTTCTTCTGGATGGCAGATTGCAGGAGCCACTTGGTACTATCAAACCTGCCAAACTAGGCACTGGTGCCACCTTGGATCGGGGGACCATCCTGCGTATCGTGGATTTTCAGGAGCCAGCTGGCCACTCCCAGCCATGTGCTGCCAAACACAAACCATCGCAGTTTATCCTGTCTAACAAAATTCAGATGCCTCTCCTCTGGATGGCAGATTGCAGGAACCACTTGGCACTGTCATACCAACCCAACTTGGAACTGGTGCCACCTTGGGTCTGGGAACCATCCTGCGTGTCGTGGATTTTCAGGAGCCAGCCGGCCGCTCCCAGCCATAGGCTGCCAAACACAAACCACGGCCGGGTTCCCTGCCTAACGAAATTCAGAGGCCCCTCTTGTGGATGGCAGATTGCAAATGCCGCTTGGCACTGTCAAACCAGCCCGACTTGGAACTGGTGCCACGTTCAGGCTGGGAACCATCCTGCGTATCGTGGATTTTCAGGAGTCAGCCGGCCACTCCCAGCCAAAGGCCCCAAAAATAAACCTCGGCTTGTGTCCCTGACAAACAAAACTCAGCTACCCTGCTTCTGAATCGCAGATTGCAGGAGCCACTTAGTACTGTCAAACCAGCCCAACTTGGCACTGGTGCCATTTTGGGTCTGGGAACCACTTTGCGTATCGTGGATTTTCAGGAGCCAGCCGGCCACTCCCAGCCATAGGCTGCGAAACTCAAATCACGACCCTTTCCTCTGGAAAACAAAACTCAGCTGCCCTGCTTCTTGGTGGCAGATTGCAGGAGCTACATGGTACTATCAATCCAGCCCAACTTGGCCCTGGTGCCACCTTGGGTCTGGGTACCATCCTGCGTGTCGTGGATTTTCAGGAGCCAGCCGGCCGCTCCCAGCCATAGGCTGCCAAACACAAACCACGGCCGGGTTCCCTGCCTAACGAAATTCAGAGGCCCCTCTTGTGGATGGCAGATTGCAGGAGGTACCTGGCACTGTCAAACCAGCCCGACTCAGCACTGGTGCCACCTTGGGTCTGGGAACCATCCTGCATATCGTGCATTTTCAGGAGAGAGCCGGCCACGCCAAGCCACAGACCCTCAAACACAAACCACAAAACTTTTGTCTGGCAAACAAAACGAAGCTGCCCTGCTTCTGGATGGTAGATTGCAGGAGCCACTTGGTACTATCAAACCAGCCCAACTTGGCACTGGTGCCACCTTGGGTTTGGGAACCATCCTGTGTATCGTGGATTTTCAGGAGCCACCCAGCCACTCCCAGACACAGGACCTCAAACTCTAACCCCGGCCCTTTTCTCTGGCAACCAAAACTAAGCCTTCCTGCTTTTGGATGGTAGATTGCAGGATCCACATGGTACTATCAAACCAGCCCTATTTGGCACTGGTGCCACCTTGGGTCTGGGAACCATCCTGCGTATCGTGGATTTTCAGGAGCCAGCCGGACACTCCCAGCCATAGGCTGCCAAACACAAACCACGGTCCTTTTCCCTGGCTAACAAAATTCACCTCCCCCGCTTCTGGATGGATGATTGCAGAAGCCACTTGGCACTGTCAATCCAGCCCGACTTGGAAAAGGTGCCAACTTCGGTCTGGGAAAGATCCTGCATATCGTGGATTTTCAGGTGCCAGCCAGCCACTCCAAGCCACAAGCCGTCAAACTCAAACCACGGCCCTTTATACTGGCAAACAAAATTCAGCTGCCCTGCTTCTGGATGGCAGATTGCAGGAGCCACTTGGGACTATCAAACCAGCCCAACTTGGCACTGGTGCCACCTTGGGTCTGGGAAGCATCCTGCGTATCGTGGATTTTCAGGAGCCACCCGGCCACTCCCAGCCATTGGCTGCCAAACACATACTCCGGCAGTTTCCCCTGTCTAACAAAATTCAGATGCCCCGCTTCTGGATGGCAGATTGCAAATGCCACTTGGCACTGTGAAACCAGCCCGACATGGTACTGGTGCCACCTTTGCTCTTGGAACCATCCTGCATATCGTGGATTTTCAGGAGTCAGCCGGCAACTCCCAGCCTTGGGCTGCGAAACACAAACCACCACAATTTTCGCTGCCTAACAAAACTCAGCTACCCCGCTTCTGGATGGCAGATTGCAGGAGCCACTTGCTACTGTCAAACCAGCCCAACTTGGCACTAGTGCCACCTTGGGTTAGGGAACCATCCTGCATATCGTGGATTATCAGGAGCCAGCCGGCCACTCCCAGCCACAGGCCCTCAAACTCTAACCACGGCCCTTTTCTCTGGCAAACAAAACTACGCCTTCCTGTTTCGGGATAGCAGATTGCAGATGCCACTTGGCACTGTCAAACCAGCCCGACTTGGCACTGGTGCCACCTTTGGTCTGGGTACCATCCGGCGTATCGTGGATTTTCAGGAGCCAGCCGGCCAATCCCAGCCATAGGCTGCCAAGGAAAAACAACGGCCCTTTTCCATTCCTAACAAAATTCAGATGCCCCTCTTGTAGATGGCAGATTGCAGGAGCTACTTGGCACTGTCAAACCAGCCCGACTTGGCACTGGTGCCACCTTGGGTCTGGGATCCATCCTGCGTATCGTGGATTTTCAGGCCGGCCACTCCCAGCCATAGGCTGCCAAACACGAACCACAGCCCTTTCCCCTGCCTAACAAAATTCAGATGCCCCGCTTCTAGATGGCAGATTGCAGAAGCCACTTGGCACTGCCAATCCAGCCCGACTTGGAACTGGTGCCAGCTTCGTTCTGGGAACCATCCTTCGTATCGTGGATTTTCAGGAGCCAGCCGGCCACTCCCAGCCTTGGGCTGCGAAACACAAACCACCACCCTTTTCGCTGCCTAACAATACTCAGCTACCCCGCTTCTGGATGGCAGATTGCAGGAGCCACTTGCTACTGTCAAACCAGCCCAACTTGTCCCTGGGGTCACCTGGGTTCTGGGAACGATCCTGCGTATCGTGGATTTTCAGGAGCCAGCTCGCCACTCCCATCCATGTGCTGCCAAACACAAACCACCAAAATTTTCCCTGTCTAAAAAAATTCAGATGCCTCTCCTCTGGATGGCAGATTCCAGGAACCACTTGGCAGTGTCATACCAGCCCAACTTGGAACTTTTGCCACCTTGGTCTGGGAACCATACTGCGTATCGTGGATTTTCAGGATCCAGCCGGCCACTCCCAGCCATAGGCTGCCAAACACAAACCACGGCCCTTTTCCCTGGCTAACAAAATTGAGATGCCTCTCCTCCTGATGGCAGATTGCAGATGCCACTTAGCACTGTCAAACCAGCCCAACTTGGAACTGGTGCCACCTTGGGTCTGGGAACCATCCTGCGTATTGTGGATTTTCAGGAGCCAGCCAGCCACCCCAAACCACAAGCCGTCAAACTCAAACCACGGCCCTTTGCTCTGGCCAAGAAAACTCAGCTGCCCTTCTTCTGGATGGCAGATTGCAGGAGCCACTTGGTACTGTCAAACCAGCCATACTTGGCACTGGTGCCACCTTGGGTCTGGGAACCCGCCTGCGTATCGTGTATTTTCAGGAGCCAGCCGGCCACTCCCAGCCATAGGCTGTCAAAAACAAACCACAGATTTTTCCCTGGCTAACAAAAATCAGATTCCCCGCTTCTGGATGGCAGAATGTAGAAGCCACTTGGAACTGTCAATCAAGCCCGACTTGGATCTGGTGCCACATTCGGTCTGGTAACCATCCTGCATATCGTGGATTTTCAGGAGACAGCCGGCCACTCCAAGCCACAAACCCTCAAACTCAAACCACGGAACTTTTCTCTGGCAAAAAAAACTAAGCTGCTCTGCTTCTGGATGGCAGATTGCAGGAGCCACTTGGTACTATCAAACCAGCCCAACTTGGCACTGGTGCCACCTTGGGTTTGGGAACAATCCTGTATATCGTGGATTTTCAGGAGCCACCCAGCCACTCCCAGACACAGAACCTCAAACTCTAACCACGGCCATTTTCTCTGGCAAAAAAACTAAGCCTTCCTACTTCTGGATGGTAGATTGCAGGATCCACATGGTGCTATCAAAACAGCCCAATTTGGCACTGGTGCCACCTTTGGTCTGGGAACCATGCTGCGTATGGTGGATTTTCAGGAGCCAGCCGGACATTCCCAGCCATAGGCTGCCAAACACAAACCACGGCACTTTGCCCTCTTTAACAAAATTCAGATGCCCCGCTTCTGGATGGCAGATTGTAGGAGCCACTTGGCACTGTCTAACCAGCCCGACTTGGAACTGGTGCCACCTTCTGTCTGGGAACCATCCTGCCTATCGTGGATTTTCAGGAGCCAGTCGGCAACTCCCAGCCATGGGTTGCTAAACAAAAACAGCGGTCCTTTTCCCTGTCTAACAGAATGCAGATGCCCCTCTTGTGGATGGCAGATTGCAGGAGCTACTTGGCACTGTCAAAACTTCCCGGATTGGCACTGGTGCCACCTTCGGTCTGGGGACAATCCTGCGTGTCGTGGACTTTCAGGAGCCAGCTGGCCACTCTAAGCCACAAGCCCTCAAACTGAAACCACAGGCCTTTTCTCTGGCAAACAAAACTCAGGTGCCCTGCTTCTGGATGGCAGATTGCAGGAGCTACTTGGCGCTATGAAACCAGCCTAACTTGGCATTGGTGCCACCTTGGGTCTGGGAAGCATCCTGCGTATCGTGGCTTTTCAGGAGCCAGCCGGCCACTCCCAGCCATAGGCTGCCAAACACATACCACGGCCCTTTTCCCTGGCTAACAAAATTCAAATGCCCCACTTCTGGATGGCAGATTGCAGAGGCCTCTTGGCTCTGTCCAACCAGCCATACTTGGCACTGGAGCCACCTTGGGTCTGGGAACCATCTGGCGTATCGTGGATTTTCAGGAACCAAGCCGGCCACTCCCAGCCATAGGCCGCCAAACACAATCCACGGCCGTTTTCCCTGGCAAAAAAAATTCAGATGCCCCGCTTCTGGATGGCAGATTGCAGGAGCCACTTGGCACTGTCAAACCAGCCCGACTCTGAACTGGTGCCACCTTGGGTCTGGGAACCCTCCTGCGTATCATGGATTTTCAGGAGCCAGTCGGCCACTCCCAGCCATAGGCTGCCAAACAGAAACCACAGCCCTTTCCCTTGGCTAACAAAATTCAGATGCCCCGCTTCTGGATGCCAGAATGTAAAAGCCACTTGGAACTGTCAATCAAGCCCGACTTGGATCTGGTGCCACCTTCGGTCCGGTAACCATCCTGCGTATCGTGGATTTTCAGGAGCCAGCCGGCCACTCCTAGCCACAAGCCCTCAAATTCAAACAACAGCCCTTTTCTCAAGCAAACAAATCTCAGCTGCCCTTCTTCTGGATGGCAGATTGCAGGAGCCACTTGGTACTATCAAACCAGCCAAACTAGGCACTGGTGCCACCTTGGGTCTGGGAACCATCCTGCGTATCGTGGATTTTCAGGAGCCAGCCGGCCACTCCCAGTCATAGGCTGCCAAACACAAACCACGGCACCTTGCCCTGTTTAACAAAATTCAGATGCCCCGCTTCTGGATGGCAGATTGCAGGAGCCACTTGGCACTGTCAAACCAGCCCGACTTGGAACTGGTGCCACCTTCTGTCTGGGAACCGTCCTGCCTATCGTGGATTTTCAGGAGCCAGCCGGCCACTCCCAGCCAAAGGCCCCAAAAATAAACCTCGGCTTGTGTCCCTGACAAACAAAACGCAGCTACCCTGCTTCTCGATGGCAGATTGCAGGAGCCACTTTGTACTGTCAAACCAGCCCAACTTGGCCCTGGTGCCACCTTGGGTCTGGGAACCATCCAGCGTATCGTGGATTTTCAGGAGCCAGCAGGCCAATCCAAGCCATAGGCTGCCAAACTCAAATCACGGCCCTTCTCTCTGGAAAACAAATCTCAGCTGCCCTTCTTCTGGATGGTAGATTGCAGGATCCACATGGTGCTATCAAACCAGCCGAATTTGGCACTGGTGCCACCTTTGGTCTGGGAACCATCCTGCGTATGGTGGATTTTCAGGAGCCAGCCGGACACTCCCAGCCATAGGCTGCCAAACACAAACCACGGCACTTTGCCCTGTTTAACAAAATTCAGATGCCGTGCTTCTGGATGGCAGATTGCAGGAGCCACTTGGCACTGTCAAACCAGCCCGACTTGGAACTGGTGCCACCTTCTGTCTGGGAACCATCCTGCCTATTGTGGATTTTCAGGAGCCAGCCGGCAACTCCCAGCCATGGGTTGCTAAACAAAAACAGCGGTCCTTTTCCCTGTCTAACAGAATGCAGATGCCCCTCTTGTGGATGGCAGATTGCAGGAGCTACTTGGCACTGTCAAAACTTCCCGGATTGGCACTGGTGCCACCTTCGGTCTGGGGACAATCCTGCGTATCGTGGACTTTCAGGAGCCAGCTGGCCACTCTAAGCCACAAGCCCTCAAACTGAAACCACAGGCCTTTTCTCTGGCAAACAAAACTCAGGTGCCCTGCTTCTGGATGGCAGATTGCAGGAGCTACTTGGCAATGTCAAACCAGCCCGACTTGGCACAGGTGCCACGTTCAGGCTGGGAACCATCCTGCGTATCGTGGATTTTCAAGAGCCAGCCGGCCACTCCCAGCCATAGGCTGCCAAACACAAACTACGGCTCTTTTCCCTGGCTAACAAAATTTAGATGCCCCGCTTCTGGATGGCAGATTCCAAATGCCACTTGGCAATGTCAAACCAGCCCGACTTGGCACAGGTGCCACGTTCAGGCTGGGAACCATCCTGCGTATCGTGGATTTTCAGGAGCCAGCCGGCCACTCCCAGCCAAAGGCCCCAAAAATAAACCTCGGCTTGTGTCCCTGACAAACAAAACGCAGCTACCCTGATTCTCGATGGCAGATTGCAGGAGCCACTTGGTACTGTCAAACCAGCCCAACTTGGCGCTGGTGCCACCTTGGGTATGGGAACCATCCAGCGTATCGTGGATTTTCAGGAGTCAGCCGGCCCCTCTCAGCCATAGGCTGCCAAACACAAACCACGGCTCTTTTCCCTGGCTAACAAAATTCAGATGCCCCGCATCTGGATGGCAGATTTCAAATGCCACTTGGCACTGTCAAACCAGCCCGACTTGGAACTGGTGCCACGTTCAGGCTGGAAACCATCCTGCGTAACGTGGATTTTCAGGAGCCAGCCGGCCACTCCCAGCCAAAGGCCCCAAAAATAAACCTCGGCTTGTGTCCCTGGCAAACAAAACTAAGCTGCTCTGCTTCTGGATGGCAGATTGCAGGAGCCACTTGGTACTTTCAAACCAGCCCAACTTGGCACTGGTGCCACCTTGGGTCTGGGAACCATCCTGCGTATCGTGGATTTTCAGGAGCCAGCAGGCATATCCCAGCCATAGGCTGCCAAACTCAAATCACGGCCCTTTTCTCTGGAAAACAAACTCAGCTGCCCTGCTTCTGGGTGGCAGATTGAAGGAGCCAATTGGTACTATCAAACCAGAACAACTTGGCCCTGGTGACACATTCGGTCTGGGAACCATCCTGCGTATCGTGGATTTTCAGGAGCCAGCCGACCAATCCCAGCCATAGGCTGCCAAACACAAACCACGGCCCTTTTCCCTGGCTAACAAAATTCAGATGCCCCTCTTGTGGATGGCAGATTGCAGGAGGTACCTGGAACTGTCAAACCAGCCCGACTTGGCACTGGCGCCACCTTTGGTCTGGGAACCATCCTGCATATCGTGGATTTTCAGGAGACAGCCGGCCACTCCAAGCCACAAACCCTCAAACTCAAACCACGGAACTTTTCTCTGGCAAACAAAACTAAGCTGCTCTGCTTCTGGATGGCAGATTGCAGGAGCCACTTGGTACTATCAAACTAGCCCAACTTGGCACTGGTGCCACCTTGGGTTTGGGAACCATCCTGTATATCGTGGATTTTCAGGAGCCACCCAGCCACTCCCAGACACAGAACCTCAAACTCTAACCACGGCATTTACTCTGGCAAACAAAACTAAGCCTTACTACTTCTGGATGGTAGATTACAGGATCCACATGGTACTATCAAACCAGCCCAACTTGGCACTGGTGCCACCTTGGGTCTGGGAACCATCCTGCGTATGGTGGATTTTCAGGAGCCAGCCGGACACTCCCAGCCTTAGGCTGCCAAACACAAACCACGGCACTTTGCCCTGTCTAACAAAATTCAGATGCCCCGCTTCTGGATGGCAGATTGCAGGAGCTACTTGGCACTGTCAAAACTTCCCGGATTGGCACTGGTGCCACCTTCGGTCTGGGGACAATCCTGCGTATCGTGGATTTTCAGGAGCCAGCTGGCCACTCTAAGCCACAAGCCCTCAAACTGAAACCACAGGCCATTTCTCTGGCAAACAAAACTCAGGTGCCCTGCTTATGGATGGCAGATTGCAGGAGCTACTTGGCGCTATGAAACCAGCCTAACTTGGCACTGGTGCCACCTTAGGTCTGGGAACCATCCTGCGTATCGTGGCTTTTCAGGAGCCAGCCGGCCACTCCCAGCCATAGGCTGCTAAACACCTACCACGGCCCTTTTCCCTGGCTAACGAAATTCAAATGCCCCACTTCTAGATGGCAGATTGCAGAGGCCACTTGGCTCTGTCCAACCAGCCAGACTTGGCACTGGAGCCACCTTGGGTCTGGGAACCATCCTGCGTATCGTGGATTTTCAGGAGCCAGCCGGCCTCTCCCAGCCATAGGCCGCCAAACACAATCCACGGCCCTTTTCCCTGGCAAAAAAAATTCAGATGCCCCGCTTCTGGATGGCAGATTGCAGATGCCACTTGGCACTGTCAAACAAGCTCGACTTGGAACTGGTGCAACCTTGGGTCTGGGAACCATCCTGCGTATCGTGGATTTTCAGGAGCCAGCCGGACACTCCCGGCCATAGGCTGCCAAACACAATCCACGGCACTTTGCCCTGTCTAACAAAATTCAGAGGCCTCGCTTCTGGATGGCAGATTGCAGAAGCCAGTTGGCTCTGTCCAACAAGCCAGACTTGGCAATCGAGCCATCTTGGGTCTGGGAACCATCCAGCGTATCGTGGATTTTCAGGAGCCAGCCGGCCACTCCCAGCCATAGTCTGCTAAGCAAAAACCATGGCCCTTTTCCCTGGCTAACAAAATTCAGATGCCCCGTTCTGGATGGCAGATTGCAGGAGCTACTTGGCACTCTCAAACCTGTCCGACTTGGCAATGCTGCCACCTTTGGTCTGGGAACCATCCTGCGTATCGTGGATTTTCAGGAGCCAGCTGGCCACTCCCAGCCACAAGCCCTAAAATTTAAACAACGTCTCTTTTCTCGGGCAAACAAAAATCAGCTGCCCTACTTCTGGATGGCAGATTGCAGGAGCCACTTGGTACTATCAAACCAGCCCAACTTGGCACTGGTGCCACCTTGGGTCTGGGTACCATCCTGCGTATCGTGGATTTTCAGGAGCCAGCCGGCCACTCGCAACCACAAGCCTTCAAACTCAAACCACGGCCCTTTACTCTGGTAAATAAAACTCAGCCGCCCTGCTTCTGGATGGCAGATTGCAGTAGACATTTTGTACTATCAAACCAGCCCGACTTGGCAGTCATGCCACCTTGGGTCTTTGAACCATCTGGCATATCTTTGATTTTCTAGAGCCAGCTGGCCACTCGCAGCCATAGGCTGCCAAACACACCCACGCCCCTTTTTCCTGGCAAACAAAATTCAGATGCCCCGCTTCTGGATGGCAGAGTGCAGACGCCACTTGGCACTGTCAAACCAGCGCGACTTGCACCAGGTGCCACCTCTGGTCTGGGAACCATCCTGCGTATCGTGGATTTTCAGGTGCCAGCCGGGCACTCCCAGCCATAGGCTCCCAACCAAAATCCACGGCCCTTTTCCCTGCCTAAGAATATTCAGATGCCCCGTTCTGGATGGCAGATTGCAAGAGTTACTTGGCACTGTCAAACCAGCCCGACTTGGCACTGATGCCACCTTCGGTCTGGGAACCATCCTGCGTATAGTGGATTTTCAGGAGCCAGCCCGCCACGACAAGCCATAGGCTGCCAAACACAAACCACGGCCCATTTCCCTGGCTAACACAATTCAGATGCCCTGCTTCTGGATTGCAGATTGCAGGATCCACTTCAAACTGTCAAACCAGCCCGACTTGGAACTGGTGCCACCTTCGGTCTGGGAACCATTCTGCGTATCGTGTATTTTCAGGAGACAGCCATCCACTCCCAGCCACAAGCCATCAAACTCAAACCACAGCCCTTGCCTCTAGCAAAAATACTCAGCTGCCCTGCTTGTGGATGGCAGATTGCAGGAGCCACTTGGTACTATCAAAACAAGCAAAACTAGGCCCTGGTGCCACCATCGGTCTGGGAGCCATCCTGCGTATCGTGGATTTTCAGGAGCCAGCCCGCCACTCCCAGCCAAAGACCCCAAAAAAACCTCGGCTTCTGTCCCTGACAAACAAAACTCAGCTACCCTGCTTCTGGATGGCAGATTGCAAATGCAGCTTGGCACTGTCAAACCAGCCCAACTTGGCACTGGTGCCACCTTGGGTCTGGGAACCATCCTGCGTATCGTGGATTTTCAGGAGCCAGCCGGCCACTCCCAGCCATGGGATGCCAAACACAAACATCGGCCCTTTTCACAGTCTAACAGAATTCAGATGCCCCTCTTGTGGATGGCAGATTGCAGGAGCTACTTGGTATTGTCAAACTAGCCCAACTTGGCACTGGTGCCACCTTCTGTTTGGGAACCATTCAGCCTATCAGGAATTTTAAGGAGCCAGCCGGCAACTCCCAGCTATGGGCTGTCAAACAAAAACAGCGGCCCTTTTCCCTGCCTAACAGAATTGAGATGCCCCTCTTGTGGATGACAGATTGCAGGAGCTACTTGGCACTGTCAAACTTCCTGGCTTGGCACTGGTGCCACCTTCGGTCTGGAGACAATCCTGTGTATCGTGGATTTTCCGGAGCCAGCTGGCCACTCCAAGCCACAAGCCCTGAAACTCAAACAACGGCCATTTTCTCCGGCAAAATAAACGCAGGTGCCCTGCTTCTGGATGGCGGATTTCAGGAGCCACTTGGTACTATCAAACCAGCCCAACTTGGCACTGGTGCCACCTTGGGTCTGGGAATCATCCTGCATAACGTGGATATTCAGGATCCAGCCAGCCACTCCCATCCGTGGGCTGACAAACACAAACCACGGCCCTTTTCCCTGGCTAACAAAACTCAGCTGCCCTGCTTCTGGATGGCAGATTGCAGGAGCTACTTGGCGCTATGAAACCAGCCTAACTTGGCACTGGTGCCACCTTTGGTCTGGGAACCATCCTGCGTATCGTGGATTTTCAGGAGCCAGTTGGCCGCTACCAACCACAAGCCCTAAAATTTAAACCACGGCCATTTTTCTGGCAAACAAAACTCAGCTGCCCTGCTTCTGGATGGCAGATTGCAGGAGCCACTTGGTACTGTCAAACCAGCCCAACTTGGCACTGGGATCACCTGGAGTCTGGGAACCATCGTGCGTATCGTGGATTTTCAGGAGCCCCCCGGCCACTCCTAGCCATAGGCTGCCAAACACAGTCCATGGCCCTTTTTTCTGGGTAACAAAATTCAGATGCCCTGCTTCTGGATGGCAGATTGCAGGTACCACTTGGCTCTGTCCAACCAGCCCGACTTGGCACTGGTGCCACCTTCGGTCTGGGAACAATCCTGCTTATCGTGGATTTTCAGGAGCCAGCCGGCGCCTCCCAGCCACAGGCCCCATAAACACCTTTGCCCGTTTCGCTGACAAACTAAACTCAGCTACCCCGCTTCTGGATGGCAGATTGCAGGAGCCACTTGGTACTGTCAAACAGGCCCGACTTGGCACTGGTGCCAGCTTGGGTCTGAGAACCATCCTGCTTGTCGTGGATTTTCAGGAGCCAGCCGGCCACTCCCAGCCACAAGCACTCAAACTTAAAACACGGCCCTTTTCTGTGGCAAACAAAACTCCGCTGCCATGCTTCTGGATGGCAGATTGCAGGAGCCACTTGGTAATGTCAAACCAGCCAAACTTAGCACTGGTGCCACCTTTTGTCTGGGAACACTCCTGCTTGTCGTGGATTGTCAGGAGGCAGCCGGCCGCTCCCAGCCACAGGCCTTTAAAATCTAACCACGCCCCTTTGCTCTGGCAAACAAAACTAAGCCTTCCTGCTTCTGGATAGCAGATTGCAGGAGCCACGTGGTACTATCAAACCAGCCCAACTTGTCCCTGGGGTCACCTGGGGTCTGGGAACCATCCTGCGTATCGTGGATTTTCAGGAGCCACCCAGCCACTCCCAGCCATGTGCTGCCAAACACAAACCACCGCAATTTTCCCTGTCTAAAATAATTCAGATGCCTCTCCTCTGGATGGCAGATTGCAGGAACCACTTGGCACTGTCATACCAGCCCAACATGGAATTTGTGCCACCTTTGATCTGGGAACCTTCCTGCGTATCGTGGATTTTCAGGATCCAGCCGGCCACTCCCAGCCATAGGCTGCCAAACACAAACCACGGCCCTTTTCCCTGGCTAACAAAATTCAGATGCCTCTCCTCTGCAGGGCAGATTGCAGACGCCACTTGGCACTGTCAAACCAGCCCAACATGGAACTGGTGCCACCTTTGGTCTGGGAACCATCCTGTGTATAGTGGATTTTCAGGAGCCAGCCGGCCACTCCCAGCCACAAGCCCTCAAACTCAAACCACAGCCCTTTTCTCTAGCAAAAAAAAACTGAGCAGACCTGCTTCTGGATGGCAGATTGCAGGAGCCACTTGGTACTGTCAAACCAGCCCAACTTGGCCCTGGTGCCACCTTGGGTCTGGGAACCATCCTGCGTATCGTGGATTTTCAGGAGCCAGCCGGCCACTCCCAGCCATAGGCTGCCAAACACAAACCACAGCCCTTTCCGCTTGCTAACAAAATTCAGATGCCCCGCTTCTGGATGGCAGATTGCAGGAGCAACTTGGCAATGTCAAACCAGCCCGATTTGGCACTGGTGCCACCTTGGGTATGGGAACCATCCCGTGTATCATGGATTTTCAGGAGGCAGCCGGCCACTCCCAGCCACAAGCCCTCAAACTCAAACCACAGCTCTATTCTCTAGCAAACAAAACTCAGCAGACCTGCTTCTGGATGGCAGATTGCAGGAGCCACTTGGTACTATCACACCAGCCAAACTAGGCACTGGTGCCACCTTGGGTCTGGGAACCATCCTGGGTATTGTGTATTTTCAGGACCCAGCTGGCCACTCCCAGCCATGTGCTGCCAAACACAAACCATCGCTGTTTTCCCTGTCTAACAAAATTCAGATGCCTCTCCTCTGGATGGCAGATTGCATGAACCACTTGGAACTGTCATAGCAGCCCAACTTGGAACTGGTGCCACCTTGGGTCTGGGAACCATCCTGCGTATCGTGGATTTTCAGGAGCCAGCCGGCCACTCCCAGCCATAGGCTGCCAAAAAAAAATCACGGCCTGGTTCCTTGCCTAACAAAATTCAGATGTCCCTCTTGTGGATGGCAGATTGCAGGAGGTACCTGGCACTGTCAAACCAGCCCGACTTGGCACTGGTGCCACCTTGGGTCTGGGAACCATCCTCCATATCGTGCATTTTCAGGAGCCAGCCAACCACTCCAAGCCACAAGCCCTCAAACTCAAACCACGGCACTTTACTCTGGCAAACAAAACTCAGCTGCCCTGCTTCTGGATGGCAGATTACAGGAGACACTTGGTACTATCAAACCAGCCCAACTTGGCACTGGTGCCACCTTGGCTCTTTGAACCATCTGGCATATCGTGGAATTTCAGGAGCCAGCCGGCCTCTCCCCGCTATATGCTGCCAAACACAAACCACGGCCCGTTTCCATGCCTAACAAAATTCAGATGCCCTCTTGTGGATGGGAGATTGCAGGAGCTACCTGTTAATGTCAAACCAGCCCGACCTGGCACTGGTGCCACCTTGGGTCTGGGAACCATCCTGCGTATCGTGGATTTTCAGGAGCCAGTCAGCCACTCACATCCACAAGCCCTCAAACTCAAACCACTGCCCTTTTCCCTGTCTAACATATTTCAGATGCCCCTCTTGTGGATGGCACATTGCAGGAGCTACTTGGCACTGTCAAACCAGCCCGACTTGGCACTGGTGTTACCTTTGGTCTGGGGACAATCCTGCGTATCGTGTATTTTCTGGAGCCTCCCGGCCACTCCAGACACAGGACCTCAAATTCTAACCACGGCCCTTTTCTCTGGCAAACAAATATAAGCCTTCCTGCTTCTGGATGGTAGATTGCAGGATCCACATGGTACTATCAAACCAGCCCAATTTGGCACTGGTGCCACCTTGGTTCTGGGAACCATCCTGCGTATCGTGGATTTTCAGGAGCCAGCCGGCAACTCCCAGCTATGGGCTGCCAAACAAAAACAGCGGCCCGTTTCCCTGCCTAAATGAATTGAGATGCCCCTCTTGTGGATGACAGATTGCAGGAGCTACTTGGCACTGTCAAAACTTCCTGGCTTGGCACTGGTGCCACCTTCGGTCTGGGGACAATGCTGCGTATCGTGGATTTTCAGGACCCAGCTGGCCACTCCAAGCCATGTGATGCCAAACACAAACCACCGCAATTTTCCCTGTCTAAAAAAATTCAGATGCCTCTCCTCTGGATGGCAGATTCCAGGAACCACTTGGCACTGTCATACCAGGCCAACTTGGAACTTTTGCCACCTTTGATCTGGGAACCTTCCGGTGTATGGTGGATTTTCAGGATCCAGCCGGCCACTCCCAGCCATAGGCTGCCAAACACAAACCACGGCCCTTTTCCCTGGCTAACAAAATTCAGATGCCTCTCCTCTGGAGGGCAGATTGCAGACGCCATTGGCACTGTCAAACCAGCCCACCTTGGAACTGGTGCCACCTTTGGTCTGGGAACCATCCTGCATATCGTGGATTTTCAGGAGCCAGCCAGCCACACCAAACCACAAGCCGTCAAACTCAAACCACGGCCCTTTTCTCTGGCAAAGAAAACTCAGCTGCCCTGCTTCTGGATGGCATATTGCAGGAGCCACTTGGTACTGTCAAACCAGCCCAACTTGGCACTGGTGCCACCTTCGGTCTGGTAACCATCCTGCGTATCGTGGATTTTCAGGAGCCAGCCGGCCACTCCCAGCCATAGGCTGCCAAACACAAACCACAGCCCTTTCCCCTGGCTAAAAAAATTCAGATGCCCCGCTTCTGGATGGCAGATTGCAGAAACCACTTGGCACTGTCAATCAAGACCGACTTGGCACTGGTGCCACCTTGGGTCTGGGAACCATCCTGCGTATCGTGGATTTTCAGGAGCCAGCAGGCCACTCCCAGCCATAGGCTGCAAAACTCAAACCAGGGCCCTTTTCTCTGGCAAACAAAACTCAGCCTCCCTGCTTTTGGATGGCAGATGGCAGGAGCCACATTGTACTATCAAACCAGCCAAACTAGGCACTGGTGCCACCTTGGGTCTGGTAACCATCCTGCGTATCGTGGATTTTCAGGACCCAGCTGGCCACTCCCAGCCATGTGCTGCCAAACACAAACCATCGCTGTTTTCCCTGTCTAACATAATTCAGATGCTTCTCCTCTGGATGGCACATTGCATGAACCACTTAGCACTGTCATAGCAGCCCAACTTGGAACTGGTGCCACCTTGGTCTGGGAACCATCCTTCGTATCGTGGATTTTCAGGAGCCAGCCGGCCACTCCCAGCCATGTGCTGCCAAACACAAACCACGGCCCTTTTCCCTGGCTAACAAAATTCAGATGCCCTGCTTCTGGATGGCAGATTGCAAATGCAGCTTGGCACTGTGAAACCAGCCCGACTTGGAACTGGTGCCACCTTGGGTCTGGGAACCATCCTGCGTATCGTGGATTTTAAGGAGCCAGCCGGCCACTCCCAGCCATAGGCTGCCAAACACAAACCACGGCCCTTTTCCCTGGCTAACGAAATTCAGATGCCCCGCTTCTGGATGGCAGATTGCAAATGCCACTTGGCACTGTCAAACCAGCCCGACTTGGAACTAGTACCACCTTCGGTCTGGGAACCATCCTGCGTATCGTGGATTTTCAGGAGACAGCCGGCCACTCCCAGCCAAAGGCCCCAAAAATAAACATCGGCTTGTGTCCCTGACAAGCAAAATTAAGCTGCCCTGCTTCTGGATGGTAGATTGCAGGAGCCACTTGGTACTGTCAAACCAGCCCGACATGGCACTGGTGCCACCTTGGGTCTGGGAACAATCCTGCGTATCGTGGATTTTCAGGAGCCAGCAGGCATATCCCAGCCATAGGCTGCCAAACTCAAATCACGGCCCTTTTCTCTGGAAAACAAAACTCAGCTGCCCTGCTTCTGGGTGGCAGATTGAAGGAGCCAATTGGTACTATCAAACCAGAACAACTTGGCCCTGGTGACACATTCGGTCTGGGAACCATCCTGCGTATCGTGGATTTTCAGGAGCCAGACGGCCACTCCCAGCCATAGGCTTCCAAACACAAACCACGGCCCTATTCCCTGGCTAACAAAATTCAGATGCCCCTCTTCTGGATGGCAGATTGCAGGAACCACTTGGCACTGTCAAAACTTCCTGGCTTGGCACTGGTGCCACCTTCGGTCTGGGGACAATCCTGCGTATCGTGGATTTTCAGGAGCCAGCTGGCCACTCTTTGCCACAAGAACTCAAACTCAAACCACAGCCCATTTCTCTGGAAAACAAAACTCTGGTGCCCTGCTTCTGGATGGCAGATTGCAGGAGCCACTTGGTACTATCAAACCAGCCCAACTTGTCCCTGGGGTCACCTGGGCTCTGGGAACCATCCTGCGTATGGTGGATTTTCAGGAGCCACCCAGGCACTCCCAGCCATGTGCTGCCAAACACAAACCACCGCACTTTTCCCTGTCTAAAAAAATTCAGATGCCACTCCTCTGGATGGCAGATTACAGGAACCACTTGGCACTGTCATACCAGCCCAACTTGGAACTTTTGCCACCGTTTATCTGGGAACCTTCCTGCGTATGGTGGATTTTCAGGATCCAGCCGGCCACTCCCAGCCATAGGCTGCCAAACACAAACCACGGCCCTTTTCCCTGGCTAACAAAATTCAGATGCCTCTCCTCTGGAGGGCAGATTGCAGACGCCATTGGCACTGTCAAACCAGCCCACCTTGGAACTGGTGCCACCTTTGGTCTGGGAACCATCCTGCATATCGTGGATTTTCAGGAGCCAGCCAGCCACACCAAACCACAAGCCGTCAAACTCAAACCATGGCCCTTTTCTCTGGCAAAGAAAACTCAGCTGCCCTGCTTCTGGATGGCATATTGCAGGAGCCACTTGGTACTGTCAAACCAGCCCAACTTGGCACTGGTGCCACCTTCGGTCTGGTAACCATCCTGCGTATCGTGGATTTTCAGGAGCCAGCCGGCCACTCCCAGCCATAGGCTGCCAAACACAAACCACAGCCCTTTCCCCTGGCTAAAAAAATTCAGATGCCCCGCTTCTGGATGGCAGATTGCAGAAACCACTTGGCACTGTCAATCAAGACCGACTTGGCACTGGTGCCACCTTGGGTCTGGGAACCATCCTGCGTATCGTGGATTTTCAGGAGCCAGCAGGCCACTCCCAGCCATAGGCTGCAAAACTCAAACCAGGGCCCTTTTCTCTGGCAAACATAACTCAGCCTCCCTGCTTTTGGATGGCAGATGGCAGGAGCCACATTGTACTATCAAACCAGCCAAACTAGGCACTGGTGCCACCTTGGGTTTGGGAACCATCCTGCGTATCGTGGATTTTCAGGACCCAGCTGGCCACTCCCAGCCATGTGCTGCCAAACACAAACCATCGCTGTTTCCCCTGTCTAACATAATTCAGATGCTTCTCCTCTGGATGGCACATTGCATGAACCACTTAGCACTGTCATAGCAGCCCAACTTGGAACTGGTGCCACCTTGGGTCTGGGAACCATCCTGCGTATCGTGGATTTTCTGGAGCCAGCCGGCCACTCCCAGCCATGTGCTGCCAAACACAAACCACGGCCCTTTTCCCTGGCTAAAAAAATTCAGATGCCCTGCTTCTGGATGGCAGATTGCAAATGCAGCTTGGCACTGTCAAACCAGCCCGACTTGGAACTGGTGCCACCTTGGGTCTGGGAACCATCCTGCGTATCGTGGATTTTCAGGAGACAGCCGGCCACTCCCAGCCAAAGGCCCCAAAAATAAACATCGGCTTGTGTCCCTGACAAGCAAAACTAAGCTGCCCTGCTTCTGGATGGTAGATTGCAGGAGCCACTTGGTACTGTCAAACCAGCCCGACATGGCACTGGTGCCACCTTGGGTCTGGGAACAATCCTGCGTATCGTGGATTTTCAGGAGCCAGCAGGCATATCCCAGCCATAGGCTGCCAAACTCAAATCACGGCCCTTTTCTCTGGAAAACAAAACTCAGCTGCCCTGCTTCTGGGTGGCAGATTGAAGGAGCCAATTGGTACTATCAAACCAGAACAACATGGCCCTGGTGACACATTCGGTCTGGGAACCATCCTGCGTATCGTGGATTTTCAGGAGCCAGACGGCCACTCCCAGCCATAGGCTGCCAAACACAAACCACGGCCCTTTTCCCTGGCTAACAAAATTCAGATGCCCCTCTTCTGGATGGCAGATTGCAGGAACCACTTGGCACTGTCAAAACTTCCTGGCTTGGCACTGGTGCCACCTTCGGTCTGGGGACAATCCTGCGTATCGTGGATTTTCAGGAGCCAGCTGGCCACTCTATGCCACAAGAACTCAAACTCAAACCACAGCCCATTTCTCTGGAAAACAAAACTCTGGTGCCCTGCTTCTGGATGGCAGATTGCAGGTGCCACTTGGTACTGTCAAACCAGCCCAACTTGGCACTGGTGCCACCTGGAGTCTGGGAACCATCCTGCGTATCGTGGATTTTCAGGAGCCAGCCGGCCACTCCCAGCCATAGGCTGCCAAACACAAACCAGAGCCCTTTCCCCTGGCTAACAAAATTTAGATGCCCCGCTTCTGGGTGGCAGATTGCAGAAGCCACTTGGCACTGTCAATCAAGACCGACTTGGCCCTGGTGCCACCTTGGGTCTGGGAACCATCCTGTGTATCGTGGATTTTCAGGAGCCAGTCGGCCACTCCCAGCCACAAGCCCTCAAACTCAAACCACAGCCCTTTTCTCTAGCAAACAAAACTCAGCAGACCTGCTTCTGGATGGCAGATTGCAGAAGCCACTTGGCACTGTCAATCAAGACCGACTTGGCAATGGTGCCACCTTGGGTCTGGGAACCATCCTGTGTATGGTGGATTTTCAGGAGCCAGTCGGCCACTCCCAGCCACAAGCCCTCAAACTCAAACCACAGTCCCTTTCTCTAGCAAACAAAACTCAGCAGACCTGCTTCTGGATGGCAGATTTCAGGAGCCACTTGGTAAAATCAAACCAGCCAAACTAGGCAGTGGTGCCACCTTGGGTCTGGGAACCATCCTGCGTATCGTGGATTTTCTGGAGCCAGCCGGCCACTCCCAGCCATGTGCTGCCAAACACAAACCACGGCCCTTTTCCCTGGCTAACAAAATTCAGATGCCCCGCTTCTGGATGGCAGATTGCAAATGCCACTTGGCACTGTCAAATCAGCCCGACTTGGAACTGGTGCCACCTTCGGTCTGGGAACCATCCTGCGTATCGTGGATTTTCAGGAGCCAGCCGGCCACTCCCAGCCAAAGGCGCCAAAAATAAACCTCGGCTTCTGTCCCTGACAAACAAAACTCAGCTACCCTGCTTCTGGATGGCAGACTGCAGGAGCCACTTGGTACTGTCAAACCAGCCCAACCTTGCACTGGTGCCACCTTGGGTCTGGGAACCATCCTGCGTATCGTGGATTTTCAGGAGCCAGCAGGCATATCACAGCCATAGGCTGCCAAACTCAAATCACGGCCCTTTTCTCTGGAATACAAAACTCAGCTGCCCTGTTTATGGGTGGCAGATTGCAGGTACCAATTGGTACTATCAAACCAGAACAACTTGGCCCTGGTGACACATTCGGTCTGGATACCATCCTGCGTATCGTGGATTTTAAGGAGCCATCCGGCCACTCCCAGCCATAGGCTGCCAAACATAAACCACGGCCCGGTTCCTTGCCTAAAAAAATTCAGATGCCCCTCTTGTGGATGGCAGATTGCAGGAGGCACCTGGCACTGTCAAAGCAGCCCGACTTAGAACTGGTGCCACCTTCGGTCTGGGAACCATCCTGCGTATCGTGGATTTTCAGGAGCCAGCCCGCCACACCCAGCCAAAGGCGCCAAAAATAAACCTCGGCTTGTGTCCCTGACAAACAAAACTCTGCTGCCCTGCTTCTGGATGGCAGACTGCAGGAGCCACTTGGTACTGTCAAACCAGCCCAACTTGGCACTGGTGCCACCTTGGGTCTGGGAACCATCCTGCGTATCGTGGATTTTCAGGAGCCAGCAGGCATATCACAGCCATAGGCTGTCAAACTCAAATCACGGCCCTTTTCTCTGGAAAACAAAACTCAGCTGCCCTGCTTCTGGGTGGCAGATTGCACGAGCCAATTGGTACTATCAAACCAGAACAACTTGGCCCTGGTGACACATTCGGTCTGGATACCATCCTGCGTATCGTGTATTTTCAGGAGCCAGCCGGCCACTCCCAGCCATAGGCTGCCAAACATAAACCACAGACCGGTTCCTTGCCTAACAAAATTCAGATGCCCCTCTTGTGGATGGCAGATTGCAGGAGGTACCTGGCACTGTCAAACCAGCCCGACTTGGCACTGGTGCCACCTTGGGTCTGGGAACCATCCTGCATATCGTGGATTTTCAGGAGCCAGCCGGCCACTCCCAGCCACAGGCCCCAAAAACACCTTTGCCCGTTTCGCTGACAAACAAAACTCAGCTACCCCGCTTCTGGATGGCAGATTGCAGGAGCCACTTTGTACTGTCAAACAAGCCCAACTTGGCACTGGTGCCACCTTGGGCCTGGGAACCATCCTGCGTATCGTGGATTTTCAGGATCCAGCCGGCCACTCCCAGACACAGGCCTTTAAAATCTAACCACGCCCCTTTGCTCTGGCAAACAAAACTAAGCCTTCCTGCTTCTGGATAGCAGATTGCAAAAGCCACTTGGTACTATCAAACCAGCCCAACTTGTCCCTGGGGTAACCTGGGGTCTGGGAACAATCCTGCGTATCGTGGATTTTCAGGAGCCACCCAGCCACTCCCAGCCATGTGCTGCCAAACACAAGCCACCGCACTTTTCCCTGTCTAAAAAAATTCAGATGCCTCTCCTCTGGATGGCAGATTGCAGGAACCACTTGGCACTGTCATACCAGCCCAACTTGGAACTGGTGCCACCTTTGGTCTGGGAACCATCCTGTGTATAGTGGATTTTCAGGAGCCAGTCGGCCACTCCCATCCACAAGCCCTCAAACTCAAACCACAGCCCTTTTCTCTAGCAAACAAAACTCAGCAGACCTGCTTCTGGATGGCAGATTGCAGAAGCCACTTGGCACTGTCAATCAAGACCGACTTGGCAATGGTGCCACCTTGGGTCTGGGAACCATCCTGTGTATGGTGGATTTTCAGGAGCCAGTCGGCCACTCCCAGCCACAAGCCCTCAAACTCAAACCACAGTCCCTTTCTCTAGCAAACAAAACTCAGCAGACCTGCTTCTGGATGGCAGATTTCAGGAGCCACTTGGTAAAATCAAACCAGCCAAACTAGGCAGTGGTGCCACCTTGGGTCTGGGAACCATCCTGCGTATCGTGGATTTTCTGGAGCCAGCCGGCCACTCCCAGCCATGTGCTGCCAAACACAAACCACGGCCCTTTTCCCTGGCTAACAAAATTCAGATGCCCCGCTTCTGGATGGCAGATTGCAAATGCCACTTGGCACTGTCAAATCAGCCCGACTTGGAACTGGTGCCACCTTCGGTCTGGGAACCATCCTGCGTATCGTGGATTTTCAGGAGCCAGCCGGCCACTCCCAGCCAAAGGCGCCAAAAATAAACCTCGGCTTGTGTCCCTGACAAACAAAACTCAGCTACCCTGCTTCTGGATGGCAGACTGCAGGAGCCACTTGGTACTGTCAAACCAGCCCAACCTTGCACTGGTGCCACCTTGGGTCTGGGAACCATCCTGCGTATCGTGGATTTTCAGGAGCCAGCAGGCATATCACAGCCATAGGCTGCCAAACTCAAATCACGGCCCTTTTCTCTGGAATACAAAACTCAGCTGCCCTGCTTCTGGGTGGCAGATTGCAGGTACCAATTGGTACTATCAAACCAGAACAACTTGGCCCTGGTGACACATTCGGTCTGGATACCATCCTGCGTATCGTGGATTTTAAGGAGCCATCCGGCCACTCCCAGCCATAGGCTGCCAAACATAAACCACGGCCCGGTTCCTTGCCTAAAAAAATTCAGATGCCCCTCTTGTGGATGGCAGATTGCAGGAGGCACCTGGCACTGTCAAAGCAGCCCGACTTGGAACTGGTGCCACCTTCGGTCTGGGAACCATCCTGCGTATCGTGGATTTTCAGGAGCCAGCCCGCCACACCCAGCCAAAGGCGCCAAAAATAAACCTCGGCTTGTGTCCCTGACAAACAAAACTCTGCTGCCCTGCTTCTGGATGGCAGACTGCAGGAGCCACTTGGTACTGTCAAACCAGCCCAACTTGGCACTGGTGCCACCTTGGGTCTGGGAACCATCCTGCGTATCGTGGATTTTCAGGAGCCAGCAGGCATATCACAGCCATAGGCTGTCAAACTCAAATCACGGCCCTTTTCTCTGGAAAACAAAACTCAGCTGCCCTGCTTCTGGGTGGCATATTGCACGAGCCAATTGGTACTATCAAACCAGAACAACTTGGCCCTGGTGACACATTCGGTCTGGATACCATCCTGCGTATCGTGTATTTTCAGGAGCCAGCCGGCCACTCCCAGCCATAGGCTGCCAAACATAAACCACAGACCGGTTCCTTGCCTAACAAAATTCAGATGCCCCTCTTGTGGATGGCAGATTGCAGGAGGTACCTGGCACTGTCAAACCAGCCCGACTTGGCACTGGTGCCACCTTGGGTCTGGGAACCATCCTGCATATCGTGGATTTTCAGGAGCCAGCCGGCCACTCCCAGCCACAGGCCCCAAAAACACCTTTGCCCGTTTCGCTGACAAACAAAACTCAGCTACCCCGCTTCTGGATGGCAGATTGCAGGAGCCACTTTGTACTGTCAAACAAGCCCAACTTGGCACTGGTGCCACCTTGGGCCTGGGAACCATCCTGCGTATCGTGGATTTTCAGGATCCAGCCGGCCACTCCCAGACACAGGCCTTTAAAATCTAACCACGCCCCTTTGCTCTGGCAAACAAAACTAAGCCTTCCTGCTTCTGGATAGCAGATTGCAAAAGCCACTTGGTACTATCAAACCAGCCCAACTTGTCCCTGGGGTAACCTGGGGTCTGGGAACAATCCTGCGTATCGTGGATTTTCAGGAGCCACCCAGCCACTCCCAGCCATGTGCTGCCAAACACAAGCCACCGCACTTTTCCCTGTCTAAAAAAATTCAGATGCCTCTCCTCTGGATGGCAGATTGCAGGAACCACTTGGCACTGTCATACCAGCCCAACTTGGAACTGGTGCCACCTTTGGTCTGGGAACCATCCTGTGTATAGTGGATTTTCAGGAGCCAGCCGGCCACTCCCAGCCACAAGCCCTCAAACTCAAAACACAGCCATTTTCTCTAGCAAAAAAAAACTCAGCAGACCTGCTTCTGGATGGCAGATTGCAGGAGCCACTTGGTACTGTCAAACCAGCCCAACTTGGCACTGAGATCACCTGGAGTCTGGGAACAATCCTGCGTATCGTGGATTTTCAGGAGCCACCCGGCCACTCCCAGCCATAGGCTGCCAAACACAAACCACAGCCCTTTCCCCTGGCTAACAAAATTCAGATGCCCCGCTTCTGGATGGCAGATTGCAGAAGCCACTTGGCACTGTCAAACAAGACCGACTTGGCACTGGTGCCACCTTGGGTCTGGGAACCATCCTGTGTATCGTGGATTTTCAGGAGCCAGCCGGCCTCTCCCAGCTATAGGCTGCCAAACACAAACCACGGCCCGTTTCCATGCCTAACAAAATTCAGATGCCCTCTTGTGGATGGCAGATGGCAGGAACTACCTGTTAATGTCAAACCAGCCGACCTGGCACTGGTGCCACCTTGGGTCTGGGAACCATCCTGCGTATCGTGGATTTTCAGGAGCCAGTCGGCCACTCACATCCACAAGCCCTCAAACTCAAACCACTGCCCTTTTCCTTGTCTAACATATTTCAGATGCCCCTCTTGTGGATGGCACATTGCAGGAGCTACTTGGCACTGTCAAACCAGCCTGACTTGGCACTGGTGTTACCTTTGGTCTGGGGACAATCCTGCGTATCGTGTATTTTCAGGAGGCTGCCAGCCACTTCCAGACACAGGACCTCAAATTCTAACCACGGCCTTTTTCTCTGGCAAACAAATATAAGCCTTCCTGCTTCTGGATGGTAGATTGCAGGATCCACATGGTACTATCAAACCAGCCCAATTTGGCACTGGTGCCACCTTGGGTCTGGGAAACATCCTGCGTATCCCGGCTTTTCAGGAGCCACCCAGCCACTCCCAGAGAAAGAGCCTCAAACTCTTACCACGACCCTTTTCTCTGGCAAACAAAACTAAGCCTTCCTACTTCTGGATGGTCGATTGCAGGAGCCACTTGGCACAGTCAAACCAGCCCGACTTGGAACTGGTGCCACCTTCTGTCTGGGAACCATCCTGCCTATCGTGGATTTTCAGGAGCCAGCCGGCAACTCCCAGCCATGGGTTGCTAAACAAAAACAGCGGTCCTTTTCCCTGTCTAACAGAATGCAGATGCCCCTCTTGTGGATGGCAGATTGCAGGAGCTACTTGGCACTGTCAAAACTTCCCGGATTGGCAATGGTGCCACCTTCGGTCTGGGGACAATCCTGCGTATCGTGGACTGTCAGGAGCCAGCTGGCCAGTCTAAGCCACAAGCCCTCAAACCTAAACCACAGGCCTTTTCTCTGGCAAACAAAACTCAGGTGCCCTGCTTCTGGATGGCAGATTGCAGGAGCTACTTGGCGCTATGAAACCAGCCTAACTTGGCACTGGTGCCACCTTGGGTCTGGGAACCATCCTGCGTATCGTATATTTTCAGGAGCCAGCCGGCCACTCCCAGCCATAGGCTGCCAAACACAAACCACGGCCCTTTTCCCTGGCTAACAAAATTCAGATGCCTCTCCTCTGGATGGCATATTGCAGGAGCCACTTGGTACTGTCAAACCAGCCCAACTTGGCACTGGTGCCACCTTCGGTCTGGTAACCATCCTGCGTATCGTGGATTTTCAGGAGCCAGCCGGCCACTCCCAGCCATAGGCTACCAAACACAAACCACAGCCCTTTCCCCTGGCTAAAAAAATTCAGATGCCCCGCTTCTGGATGGCAGATTGCAGAAACCACATGGCACTGTCAATAAAGACCGACTTGGCACTGGTGCCACCTTGGGTCTGGGAACCATCCTGCGTATCGCGGATTTTCAGGAGCCAGCAGGCCACTCCCAGCCATAGGCTGCAAAACTCAAACCAGGGCCCTTTTCTCTGGCAAACAAAACTCAGCCTCCCTGCTTTTGGATGGCAGATGGCAGGAGCCACATTGTACTATCAAACCAGCCAAACTAGGCACTGGTGCCACCTTGGGTCTGGGAACCATCCTGCGTATCGTGGATTTTCAGGACCCAGCTGGCCACTCCCAACCATGTGCTGCCAAACACAAACCATCGCTGTTTACCCTGTCTAACATAATTCAGATGCTTCTCCTCTGGATGGCACATTGCATGAACCACTTGGCACTGTCATAGCAGCCCAACTTGGAACTGGTGCCACCTTGGGTCTGGGAACGATCCTGCGTATCGTGGATTTTCAGGAGCCAGCCGGCCACTCCCAGCCATGTGCTGCCAAACACAAACCACGGCCCTTTTCCCTGGCTAACAAAATTCAGATGCCCTGCTTCTGGATGGCAGATTGCAAATGCAGCTTGGCACTGTCAAACCAGCCTGACTTGGAACTGGTGCCACCTTGGGTCTGGGAACCATCCTGCGTATCGTGGATTTTCAGGAGCCAGCCGGCCACTCCCAGCCATAGGCTGCCAAACACAAACCACGGCCCTTTTCCCTGGCTAACAAAATTCAGATGCCCCGCTTCTGGATGCCAGATTGCAAATGCCACTTGGCACTGTCAAACCAGCCCGACTTGGAACTAGTGCCACCTTCGGTCTGGGAACCATCCTGCGTATCGTGGATTTTCAGGAGACAGCCGGCCACTCCCAGCCAAAGGCCCCAAAAATAAACATCGGCTTGTGTCCCTGACAAGCAAAACTAAGCTGCCCTGCTTCTGGATGGTAGATTGCAGGAGCCACTTGGTACTGTCAAAGCAGCCCGACTTGGCACTGGTGCCACCTTCGGTCTGGGAACCATCCTGTGTATCGTGGATTTTCAGGAGCCAGCAGGCATATCCCAGCCATAGGCTGCCAAACTCAAATCACGGCCCCTTTCTCTGGAAAACAAAACTCAGCTGCCCTGCTTCTGGGTGGCAGATTGAAGGAGCCAATTGGTACTATCAAACCAGAACAACTTGGCCCTGGTGACACATTCGGTCTGGGAACCATCCTGCGTATCGTGGATTTTCAGGAGCCAGCCGGCCACTCCCAGCCATAGGCTTCCAAACACAAACCACGGCCCTTTTCCCTGGCTAACAAAATTCAGATGCCCCTCTTCTGGATGGCAGATTGCAGGAACCACTTGGCACTGTCAAAACTTCCTGGCTTGGCACTGGTGCCACCTTCGGTCTGGGGACAATCCTGCGTATCGTGGATTTTCAGGAGCCAGCTGGCCACTCTATGCCACAAGAACTCAAACTCAAACCACAGCCCATTTCGCTGGAAAACAAAACTCAGGTGCCCTGCTTCTGGATGGCAGATTGCAGGAGCCACTTGGTACTATCAAACCAGCCCAACTTGTCCCTGGGGTCACCTGGGCTCTGGGAACCATCCTGCGTATCGTGGATTTTCAGGAGCCACCCAGCCACTCCCAGCCATGTGCTGCCAAACACAAACCACCGCACTTTTCCCTGTCTAAAAAAATTCAGATGCCACTCCTCTGGATGGCAGATTACAGGAACCACTTGGCACTGTCATACCAGCCCAACTTGGAACTTTTGCCACCGTTTATCTGGGAACCTTCCTGCGTATGGTGGATTTTCAGGATCCAGCCGGCCACTCCCAGCCATAGGCTGCCAAACACAAACCACGGCCCTTTTCCCTGGCTAACAAAATTCAGATGCCTCTCCTCTGGAGGGCAGATTGCAGACGCCATTTGGCACTGTCAAACCAGCCCAACTTGGAACTGGTGCCACCTTTGGTCTGGGAACCATCCTGCATATCGTGGATTTTCAGGAGCCAGCCAGCCACACCATACCACAAGGCGTCAAACTCAAACCACGGCCCTTTTCTCTGGCAAAGAAAACTCAGCTGCCCTGCTTCTGGATGGCAGATTGCAGGTGCCACTTGGTACTGTCAAACCAGCCCAACTTGGCACTGGTGCCACCTGGAGTCTGGGAACCATCCTGCGTATCGTGGATTTTCAGGAGCCAGCCGGCCACTCCCAGCCATAGGCTGCCAAACACAAACCACAGCCATTTCCCCTGGCTAACAAAATTTAGATGCCCCGCTTCTGGGTGGCAGATTGCAGAAGCCACTTGGCACTGTCAATCAAGACCGACTTGGCCCTGGTGCCACCTTGGGTCTGGGAACCATCCTGTGTATCGTGGATTTTCAGGAGCCAGTCGGCCACTCCCAGCCACAAGCCCTCAAACTCAAACCACAGCCCTTTTCTCTAGCAAACAAAACTCAGCAGACCTGCTTCTGGATGGCAGATTGCAGAAGCCACTTGGCACTGTCAATCAAGACCGACTTGGCACTGGTGCCACCTTGGGTCTGGGAACCATCCTGTGTATGGTGGATTTTCAGGAGCCAGTCGGCCACTCCCAGCCACAAGCCCTCAAACTCAAACCACAGTCCCTTTCTCTAGCAAACAAAACTCAGCAGACCTGCTTCTGGATGGCAGATTTCAGGAGCCACTTGGTACAATCAAACCAGCCAAACTAGGCACTGGTGCCACCTTGGGTCTGGGAACCATCCTGCGTATCGTGGATTTTCAGGAGCCAGCCGGCCACTCCCAGCCATGTGCTGCCAAACACAAACCACGGCCCTTTTCCCTGGCTAACAAAATTCAGATGCCCCGCTTCTGGATGGCAGATTGCAAATGCCACTTGGCACTGTCAAACCAGCCCGACTTGGAACTGGTGCCACCTTCGGTCTGGGAACCATCCTGCGTATCGTGGATTTTCAGGAGCCAGCCCGCCACTCCCAGCCAAAGGCGCCAAAAATAAACCTCGGCTTGTGTCCCTGACAAACAAAACTCAGCTACCCTGCTTCTGGATGGCAGACTGCAGGAGCCACTTGGTACTGTCAAACCAGCCCAACTTGGCACTGGTGCCACCTTGGGTCTGGGAACCATCCTGCGTATCGTGGATTTTCAGGAGCCAGCAGGCATATCACAGCCATAGGCTGTCAAACTCAAATCACGGCCCTTTTCTCTGGAAAACAAAACTCAGCTGCCCTGCTTCTGGGTGGCAGATTGCACGAGCCAATTGGTACTATCAAACCAGAACAACTTGGCCCTGGTGACACATTCGGTCTGGATACCATCCTGCGTATCGTGGATTTTCAGGAGCCAGCCGGCCACTCCCAGCCATAGGCTGCCAAACATAAACCACGGACCGGTTCCTTGCCTAACAAAATTCAGATGCCCCTCTTGTGGATGGCAGATTGCAGGAGGTACCTGGCACTGTCAAACCAGCCCGACTTGGCACTGGTGCCACCTTGGGTCTGGGAACCATCCTGCATATCGTGGATTTTCAGGAGCCAGCCGGCCAATCCCAGCCACAGGCCCCAAAAACACCTTTGCCCGTTTCGCTGACAAACAAAACTCAGCTACCCCGCTTCTGGATGGCAGATTGCAGGAGCCACTTTGTACTGTCAAACAAGCCCAACTTGGCACTGGTGCCACCTTGGGCCTGGGAACCATCCTGCGTATCGTGGATTTTCAGGATCCAGCCGGCCACTCCCAGACACAGGCCTTTAAAATCTAACCACGCCCCTTTGCTCTGGCAAACAAGACTAAACCTTCCTGCTTCTGGATAGCAGATTGCAAAAGCCACTTGGTACTATCAAACCAGCCCAACTTGTCCCTGGGGTAACCTGGGGTCTGGGAACAATCCTGCGTATCGTGGATTTTCAGGAGCCACCCAGCCACTCCCAGCCATGTGCTGCCAAACACAAGCCACCGCACTTTTCCCTGTCTAAAAAAATTCAGATGCCTCTCCTCTGGATGGCAGATTGCAGGAACCACTTGGCACTGTCATACCAGCCCAACTTGGAACTGGTGCCACCTTTGGTCTGGGAACCATCCTGTGTATAGTGGATTTTCAGGAGCCAGCCGGCCACTCCCAGCCACAAGCCCTCAAACTCAAAACACAGCCATTTTCTCTAGCAAAAAAAAACTCAGCAGACCGGCTTCTGGATGGCAGATTGCAGGAGCCACTTGGTACTGTCAAACCAGCCCAACTTGGCACTGAGATCACCTGGAGTCTGGGAACAATCCTGCGTATCGTGGATTTTCAGGAGCCACCCGGCCACTCCCAGCCATAGGCTGCCAAACACAAACCACAGCCCTTTCCCCTGGCTAACAAAATTCAGATGCCCCGCTTCTGGATGGCAGATTGCAGAAGCCACTTGGCACTGTCAAACAAGACCGACTTGGCACTGGTGCCACCTTGGGTCTGGGAACCATCCTGTGTATCGTGGATATTCAGGAGCCAGCCGGCCTCTCCCAGCTATAGGCTGCCAAACACAAACCACGGCCCGTTTCCATGCCTAACAAAATTCAGATGCCCTCTTGTGGATGGCAGATGGCAGGAACTACCTGTTAATGTCAAACCAGCCGACCTGGCACTGGTGCCACCTTGGGTCTGGGAACCATCCTGCGTATCGTGGATTTTCAGGAGCCAGTCGGCCACTCACATCCACAAGCCCTCAAACTCAAACCACTGCCCTTTTCCTTGTCTAACATATTTCAGATGCCCCTCTTGTGGATGGCACATTGCAGGAGCTACTTGGCACTGTCAAACCAGCCTGACTTGGCACTGGTGTTACCTTTGGTCTGGGGACAATCCTGCGTATCGTGTATTTTCAGGAGGCTGCCAGCCACTTCCAGACACAGGACCTCAAATTCTAACCACGGCCTTTTTCTCTGGCAAACAAATATAAGCCTTCCTGCTTCTGGATGGTAGATTGCAGGATCCACATGGTACTATCAAACCAGCCCAATTTGGCACTGGTGCCACCTTGGGTCTGGGAAACATCCTGCGTATCGTGGCTTTTCAGGAGCCACCCAGCCACTCCCAGAGACAGAGCCTCAAACTCTTACCACGGCCCTTTTCTCTGGCAAACAAAACTAAGCCTTCCTACTTCTGGATGGTCGATTGCAGGAGCCACTTGGCACAGTCAAACCAGCCCGACTTGGAACTGGTGCCACCTTCTGTCTGGGAACCATCCTGCCTATCGTGGATTTTCAGGAGCCAGCCGGCAACTCCCAGCCATGGGTTGCTAAACAAAAACAGCGGTCCTTTTCCCTGTCTAACAGAATGCAGATGCCCCTCTTGTGGATGGCAGATTGCAGGAGCTACTTGGCACTGTCAAAACTTCCCGGATTGGCAATGGTGCCACCTTCGGTCTGGGGACAATCCTGCGTATCGTGGACTGTCAGGAGCCAGCTGGCCAGTCTAAGCCACAAGCCCTCAAACTGAAACCACAGGCCTTTTCTCTGGCAAACAAAACTCAGGTGCCCTGCTTCTGGATGGCAGATTGCAGGAGCTACTTGGCGCTATGAAACCAGCCTAACTTGGCACTGGTGCCACCTTGGGTCTGGGAACCATCCTGCGTATCGTGTATTTTCAGGAGCCAGCCGGCCACTCCCAGCCATAGGCTGCCAAACACAAACCACGGCCCTTTTCTCTGGCTAACAAAATTCAGATGCCTCTCCTCTGGAGGGCAGATTGCAGACGCCATTGGCACTGTCCAACCAGCCCAACTTGGAACTGGTGCCACCTTTGGTCTAGGAACCATCCTGCATATCGTGGATTTTCAGGAGCCAGCCAGCCACACCAAACCACAAGCCGTCAAACTCAAACCACGGCCCTTTTCTCTGGCAAAGAAAACTCAGCTGCCCTGCTTCTGGATGGCATATTGCAGGAGCCACTTGGTACTGTCAAACCAGCCCAACTTGGCACTGGTGCCACCTTGGGTCTGGGAACCATCCTGCGTATCGTGGATTTTCAGGAGCCAGCCGGCCACTCCCAGCCATAGGCTGCCAAACACAAACCACAGCCCTTTCCCCTGGCTAAAAAAATTCAGATGCCCCGCTTCTGGATGGCAGATTGCAGAAACCACTTGGCACTGTCAATCAAGACCGACTTGGCCCTGGTGCCACCTTGGGTCTGGGAACCATCCTGCGTATCGTGGATTTTCAGGAGCCAGCAGGCCACTCCCATAGGCTGCAAAACTCAAACCAGGGCCCTTTTCTCTGGCAAACAAAACTCAGCCTCCCTGCTTTTGGATGGCAGATGGCAGGAGCCACATTGTACTATCAAACCAGCCAAACTAGGCACTGGTGCCACCTTGGGTCTGGGAACCATCCTGCGTATCGTGGATTTTCAGGACCCAGCTGGCCACTCCCAGCCATGTGCTGCCAAACACAAACCATCGCTGTTTTCCCTGTCTAACATAATTCAGATGCTTCTCCTCTGGATGGCACATTGCATGAACCACTTGGCACTGTCATAGCAGCCCAACTTGGAACTGGTGCCACCTTGGGTCTGGGAACCATCCTGCGTATCGTGGATTTTCAGGAGCCAGCCGGCCACTCCCAGCCATGTGCTGCCAAACACAAACCACGGCCCTTTTCCCTGGCAAACAAAATTCAGATGCCCTGCTTCTGGATGGCAGATTGCAAATGCAGCTTGGCACTGTCAAACCAGCCCGACTTGGAACTGGTGCCACCTTGGGTCTGGGAACCATCCTGCGTATCGTGGATTTTCAGGAGCCAGCCGGCCACTCCCAGCCATGTGCTGCCAAACACATACCACAGCCATTTCCCCTGGCTAACAAAATTTAGATGCCCCGCTTCTGGGTGGCAGATTGCAGAAGACACTTGGCACTGTCAATCAAGACCGACTTGGCCCTGGTGCCACCTTGGGTCTGGGAACCATCCTGTGTATCGTGGATTTTCAGGAGCCAGTCGGCCACTCCCAGCCACAAGCCCTCAAACTCAAACCACAGCCCTTTTCTCTAGCAAACAAAACTCAGCAGACCTGCTTCTGGATGGCAGATTGCAGAAGCCACTTGGCACTGTCAATCAAGACCGACTTGGCACTGGTGCCACCTTGGGTCTGGGAACCATCCTGTGTATGGTGGATTTTCAGGAGCCAGTCGGCCACTCCCAGCCACAAGCCCTCAAACTCAAACCACAGTCCCTTTCTCTAGCAAACAAAACTCAGCAGACCTGCTTCTGGATGGCAGATTTCAGGAGCCACTTGGTACAATCAAACCAGCCAAACTAGGCACTGGTGCCACCTTGGGTCTGGGAACCATCCTGCGTATCGTGGATTTTCAGGAGCCAGCCGGCCACTCCCAGCCATGTGCTGCCAAACACAAACCACGGCCCTTTTCCCTGGCTAACAAAATTCAGATGCCCCGCTTCTGGATGCCAGATTGCAAATGCCACTTGGCACTGTCAAACCAGCCCGACTTGGAACTGGTGCCACCTTCGGTCTGGGAACCATCCTGCGTATCGTGGATTTTCAGGAGCCAGCCCGCCACTCCCATCCAAAGGCGCCAAAAATAAACCTCGGCTTGTGTCCCTGACAAACAAAACTCAGCTACCCTGCTTCTGGATGGCAGACTGCAGGAGCCACTTGGTACTGTCAAACCAGCCCAACCTTGCACTGGTGCCACCTTGGGTCTCGGAACCATCCTGCATATCGTGGATTTTCAGGAGCCAGCAAGCATATCACAGCCATAGGCTGTCAAACTCAAATCACGGCCCTTTTCTCTGGAAAACAAAACTCAGCTGCCCTGCTTCTGGGTGGCAGATTGCATGAGCCAATTGGTACTATCAAACCAGAACAACTTGGCACTGGTGACACATTCGGTCTGGATACCATCCTGCGTATCGTGGATTTTCAGGAGCCAGCCGGCCACTCCCAGCCATAGGCTGCCAAACATAAACCACAGACCGGTTCCTTGCCTAACAAAATTCAGACGCCCCTCTTGTGGATGGCAGATTGCAGGAGGTACCTGGCACTGTCAAACCAGCCCGACTTGGCACTGGTGCCACCTTGGGTCTGGGAACCATCCTGCATATCGTGGATTTTCAGGAGCCAGCCGGCCAATCCCAGCCACAGGCCCCAAAAACACCTTTGCCCGTTTCGCTGACAAACAAAACTCAGCTACCCCGCTTCTGGATGGCAGATTGCAGGAGCGACTTTGTACTGTCAAACAAGCCCAACTTGGCACTGGTGCCACCTTGGGCCTGGGAACCATCCTGCGTATCGTGGATTTTCAGGATCCAGCCGGCCACTCCCAGACACAGGCCTTTAAAATCTAACCACGCCCCTTTGCTCTGGCAAACAAAACTAAGCCTTCCTGCTTCTGGATAGCAGATTGCAAAAGCCACTTGGTACTATCAAACCAGCCCAACTTGTCCCTGGGGTAACCTGGGGTCTGGGAACAATCCTGCGTATCGTGGATTTTCAGGAGCCACCCAGCCACTCCCAGCCATGTGCTGCCAAACACAAGCCACCGCACTTTTCCCTGTCTAAAAAAATTCAGATGCCTCTCCTCTGGATGGCAGATTGCAGGAACCACTTGGCACTGTCATACCAGCCCAACTTGGAACTGGTGCCACCTTTGGTCTGGGAACCATCCTGTGTATAGTGGATTTTCAGGAGCCAGCCGGCCACTCCCAGCCACAAGCCCTCAAACTCAAAACACAGCCATTTTCTCTAGCAAAAAAAAACTCAGCAGACCTGCTTCTGGATGGCAGATTGCAGGAGCCACTTGGTACTGTCAAACCAGCCCAACTTGGCACTGAGATCACCTGGAGTCTGGGAACAATCCTGCGTATCGTGGATTTTCAGGAGCCACCCGGCCACTCCCAGCCATAGGCTGCCAAACACAAACCACAGCCCTTTCCCCTGGCTAACAAAATTCAGATGCCCCGCTTCTGGATGGCAGATTGCAGAAGCCACTTGGCACTGTCAAACAAGACCGACTTGGCACTGGTGCCACCTTGGGTCTGGGAACCATCCTGTGTATCGTGGATTTTCAGGAGCCAGCCGGCCTCTCCCAGCTATAGGCTGCCAAACACAAACCACGGCCCGTTTCCATGCCTAACAAAATTCAGATGCCCTCTTGTGGATGGCAGATGGCAGGAACTACCTGTTAATGTCAAACCAGCCGACCTGGCACTGGTGCCACCTTGGGTCTGGGAACCATCCTGCGTATCGTGGATTTTCAGGAGCCAGTCGGCCACTCACATCCACAAGCCCTCAAACTCAAACCACTGCCCTTTTCCTTGTCTAACATATTTCAGATGCCCCTCTTGTGGATGGCACATTGCAGGAGCTACTTGGCACTGTCAAACCAGCCTGACTTGGCACTGGTGTTACCTTTGGTCTGGGGACAATCCTGCGTATCGTGTATTTTCAGGAGGCTGCCAGCCACTTCCAGACACAGGACCTCAAATTCTAACCACGGCCTTTTTCTCTGGCAAACAAATATAAGCCTTCCTGCTTCTGGATGGTAGATTGCAGGATCCACATGGTACTATCAAACCAGCCCAATTTCGCACTGGTGCCACCTTGGGTCTGGGAAACATCCTGCGTATCGTGGCTTTTCAGGAGCCACCCAGCCACTCCCAGAGACAGAGCCTCAAACTCTTACCACGGCCCTTTTCTCTGGCAAACAAAACTAAGCCTTCCTACTTCTGGATGGTCGATTGCAGGAGCCACTTGGCACAGTCAAACCAGCCCGACTTGGAACTGGTGCCACCTTCTGTCTGGGAACCATCCTGCCTATCGTGGATTTTCAGGAGCCAGCCGGCAACTCCCAGCCATGGGTTGCTAAACAAAAACAGCGGTCCTTTTCCCTGTCTAACAGAATGCAGATGCCCCTCTTGTGGATGGCAGATTGCAGGAGCTACTTGGCACTGTCAAAACTTCCCGGATTGGCAATGGTGCCACCTTCGGTCTGGGGACAATCCTGCGTATCGTGGACTGTCAGGAGCCAGCTGGCCAGTCTAAGCCACAAGCCCTCAAACTGAAACCACAGGCCTTTTCTCTGGCAAACAAAACTCAGGTGCCCTGCTTCTGGATGGCAGATTGCAGGAGCTACTTGGCGCTATGAAACCAGCCTAACTTGGCACTGGTGCCACCTTGGGTCTGGGAACCATCCTGCGTATCGTGTATTTTCAGGAGCCAGCCGGCCACTCCCAGCCATAGGCTGCCAAACACAAACCACGGCCCTTTTCCCTGGCTAACAAAATTCAGATGCCTCTCCTCTGGAGGGCAGATTGCAGACGCCATTGGCACTGTCCAACCAGCCCAACTTGGAACTGGTGCCACCTTTGGTCTAGGAACCATCCTGCATATCGTGGATTTTCAGGAGCCAGCCAGCCACACCAAACCACAAGCCGTCAAACTCAAACCACGGCCCTTTTCTCTGGCAAAGAAAACTCAGCTGCCCTGCTTCTGGATGGCATATTGCAGGAGCCACTTGGTACTGTCAAACCAGCCCAACTTGGCACCGGTGCCACCTTCGGTCTGGTAACCATCCTGCGTATCGTGGATTTTCAGGAGCCAGCCGGCCACTCCCAGCCATAGGATGCCAAACACAAACCACAGCCCTTTCCCCTGGCTAAAAAAATTCAGATGCCCCGCTTCTGGATGGCAGATTGCAGAAACCACTTGGCACTGTCAATCAAGACCGACTTGGCCCTGGTGCCACCTTGGGTCTGGGAACCATCCTGCGTATCGTGGATTTTCAGGAGCCAGCAGGCCACTCCCAGCCATAGGCTGCAAAACTCAAACCAGGGCCCTTTTCTCTGGCAAACAAAACTCAGCCTCCCTGCTTTTGGATGGCAGATGGCAGGAGCCACATTGTACTATCAAACCAGCCAAACTAGGCACTGGTGCCACCTTGGGTCTGGGAACCATCCTGCGTATCGTGGATTTTCAGGACCCAGCTGGCCACTCCCAGCCATGTGCTGCCAAACACAAACCATCGCTGTTTTCCCTGTCTAACATAATTCAGATGCTTCTCCTCTGGATGGCACATTGCATGAACCACTTGGCACTGTCATAGCAGCCCAACTTGGAACTGGTGCCACCTTGGGTCTGGGAACCATCCTGCGTATCGTGGATTTTCAGGAGCCAGCCGGCCACTCCCAGCCATGTGCTGCCAAACACAAACCACGGCCCTTTTCCCTGGCAAACAAAATTCAGATGCCCTGCTTCTGGATGGCAGATTGCAAATGCAGCTTGGCACTGTCAAACCAGACCGACTTGGAACTGGTGCCACCTTGGGTCTGGGAACCATCCTGCGTATCGTGGATTTTCAGGAGCCAGCCGGCCACTCCCAGCCATGTGCTGCCAAACACAAACCACGGCCCTTTTCCCTGGCAAACAAAATTCAGATGCCCTGCTTCTGGATGGCAGATTGCAAATGCAGCTTGGCACTGTCAAACCAGCCCGACTTGGAACTGGTGCCACCTTGGGTCTGGGAACCATCCTGCGTATCGTGGATTTTCAGGAGCCAGCCGGCCACTCCCAGCCATGTGCTGCCAAACACAAACCACGGCCCTTTTCCCTGGCTAACGAAATTCAGATGCCCCGCTTCTGGATGGCAGATTGCAAATGCCACTTGGCACTGTCAAACCAGCCCGACTTGGAACTAGTGCCACCTTCGGTCTGGGAACCATCCTGCGTATCGTGGATTTTCAGGAGACAGCCGGCCACTCCCAGCCAAAGGCCCCAAAAATAAACATCGGCTTGTGTCCCTGACAAGCAAAACTAAGCTGCCCTGCTTCTGGATGGTAGATTGCAGGAGCCACTTGGTACTGTCAAACCAGCCCAACTTGGCACTGGTGCCACCTTGGGTCTGGGAACAATCCTGCGTATCGTGGATTTTCAGGAGCCAGCAGGCATATCCCAGCCATAGGCTGCCAAACTCAAATCACGGCCCTTTTCTCTGGAAAACAAAACTCAGCTGCCCTGCTTCTGGGTGGCAGATTGAAGGAGCCAATTGGTACTATCAAACCAGAACAACTTGGCCCTGGTGACACATTCGGTCTGGGAACCATCCTGCGTATCGTGGATTTTCAGGAGCCAGCCGGCCACTCCCAGCCATAGGCTTCCAAACACAAACCACGGCCCTTTTCCCTGGCTAACAAAATTCAGATGCCCCTCTTCTGGATGGCAGATTGCAGGAACCACTTGGCACTGTCAAAACTTCCTGGCTTGGCACTGGTGCCACCTTCGGTCTGGGGACAATCCTGCGTATCGTGGATTTTCAGGAGCCAGCTGGCCACTCTATGCCACAAGAACTCAAACTCAAACCACAGCCCATTTCGCTGGAAAACAAAACTCAGGTGCCCTGCTTCTGGATGGCAGATTGCAGGAGCCACTTGGTACTATCAAACCAGCCCAACTTGTCCCTGGGGTCACCTGGGCTCTGGGAACCATCCTGCGTATGGTGGATTTTCAGGAGCCACCCAGGCACTCCCAGCCATGTGCTGCCAAACACAAACCACCGCACTTTTCCCTGTCTAAAAAAATTCAGATGCCACTCCTCTGGATGGCAGATTACAGGAACCACTTGGCACTGTCATACCAGCCCAACTTGGAACTTTTGCCACCGTTTATCTGGGAACCTTCCTGCGTATGGTGGATTTTCAGGAGCCAGCCGGCCACTCCCAGCCATAGGCTGCCAAACACAAACCACGGCCCTTTACCCTGGCTAACACAATTCAGATGCCTCTCCTCTGGAGGGCAGATTGCAGACGCCATTTGGCACTGTCAAACCAGCCCAACTTGGAACTGGTGCCACCTTTGGTCTGGGAACCATCCTGCATATCGTGGATTTTCAGGAGCCAGCCAGCCACACCATACCACAAGGCGTCAAACTCAAACCACGGCCCTTTTCTCTGGCAAAGAAAACTCAGCTGCCCTGCTTCTGGATGGCAGATTGCAGGTGCCACTTGGTACTGTCAAACCAGCCCAACTTGGCACTGGTGCCACCTTCGGTCTGGGAACCATCCTGCGTATCGTGGATTTTCAGGAGCCAGCCGGCCACTCCCAGCCATAGGCTGCCAAACACATACCACAGCCATTTCCCCTGGCTAACAAAATTTAGATGCCCCGCTTCTGGGTGGCAGATTGCAGAAGACACTTGGCACTGTCAATCAAGACCGACTTGGCCCTGGTGCCACCTTGGGTCTGGGAACCATCCTGTGTATCGTGGATTTTCAGGAGCCAGTCGGCCACTCCCAGCCACAAGCCCTCAAACTCAAACCACAGCCCTTTTCTCTAGCAAACAAAACTCAGCAGACCTGCTTCTGGATGGCAGATTGCAGAAGCCACTTGGCACTGTCAATCAAGACCGACTTGGCACTGGTGCCACCTTGGGTCTGGGAACCATCCTGTGTATGGTGGATTTTCAGGAGCCAGTCGGCCACTCCCAGCCACAAGCCCTCAAACTCAAACCACAGTCCCTTTCTCTAGCAAACAAAACTCAGCAGACCTGCTTCTGGATGGCAGATTTCAGGAGCCACTTGGTACAATCAAACCAGCCAAACTAGGCACTGGTGCCACCTTGGGTCTGGGAACCATCCTGCGTATCGTGGATTTTCAGGAGCCAGCCGGCCACTCCCAGCCATGTGCTGCCAAACACAAACCACGGCCCTTTTCCCTGGCTAACAAAATTCAGATGCCCCGCTTCTGGATGCCAGATTGCAAATGCCACTTGGCACTGTCAAACCAGCCCGACTTGGAACTGGTGCCACCTTGGGTCTGGGAACCATCCTGCGTATCGTGGATTTTCAGGAGCCAGCCCGCCACTCCCATCCAAAGGCGCCAAAAATAAACCTCGGCTTGTGTCCCTGACAAACAAAACTCAGCTACCCTGCTTCTGGATGGCAGACTGCAGGAGCCACTTGGTACTGTCAAACCAGCCCAACCTTGCACTGGTGCCACCTTGGGTCTCGGAACCATCCTGCATATCGTGGATTTTCAGGAGCCAGCAGGCATATCACAGCCATAGGCTGTCAAACTCAAATCACGGCCCTTTTCTCTGGAAAACAAAACTCAGCTGCCCTGCTTCTGGGTGGCAGATTGCATGAGCCAATTGGTACTATCAAACCAGAACAACTTGGCACTGGTGACACATTCGGTCTGGATACCATCCTGCGTATCGTGGATTTTCAGGAGCCAGCCGGCCACTCCCAGCCATAGGCTGCCAAACATAAACCACAGACCGGTTCCTTGCCTAACAAAATTCAGACGCCCCTCTTGTGGATGGCAGATTGCAGGAGGTACCTGGCACTGTCAAACCAGCCCGACTTGGCACTGGTGCCACCTTGGGTCTGGGAACCATCCTGCATATCGTGGATTTTCAGGAGCCAGCCGGCCAATCCCAGCCACAGGCCCCAAAAACACCTTTGCCCGTTTCGCTGACAAACAAAACTCAGCTACCCCGCTTCTGGATGGCAGATTGCAGGAGCCACTTTGTACTGTCAAACAAGCCCAACTTGGCACTGGTGCCACCTTGGGCCTGGGAACCATCCTGCGTATCGTGGATTTTCAGGATCCAGCCGGCCACTCCCAGACACAGGCCTTTAAAATCTAACCACGCCCCTTTGCTCTGGCAAACAAAACTAAGCCTTCCTGCTTCTGGATAGCAGATTGCAAAAGCCACTTGGTACTATCAAACCAGCCCAACTTGTCCCTGGGGTAACCTGGGGTCTGGGAACAATCCTGCGTATCGTGGATTTTCAGGAGCCACCCAGCCACTCCCAGCCATGTGCTGCCAAACACAAGCCACCGCACTTTTCCCTGTCTAAAAAAATTCAGATGCCTCTCCTCTGGATGGCAGATTGCAGGAACCACTTGGCACTGTCATACCAGCCCAACTTGGAACTGGTGCCACCTTTGGTCTGGGAACCATCCTGTGTATAGTGGATTTTCAGGAGCCAGCCGGCCACTCCCAGCCACAAGCCCTCAAACTCAAAACACAGCCATTTTCTCTAGCAAAAAAAAACTCAGCAGACCTGCTTCTGGATGGCAGATTGCAGGAGCCACTTGGTACTGTCAAACCAGCCCAACTTGGCACTGAGATCACCTGGAGTCTGGGAACAATCCTGCGTATCGTGGATTTTCAGGAGCCACCCGGCCACTCCCAGCCATAGGCTGCCAAACACAAACCACAGCCCTTTCCCCTGGCTAACAAAATTCAGATGCCCCGCTTCTGGATGGCAGATTGCAGAAGCCACTTGGCACTGTCAAACAAGACCGACTTGGCACTGGTGCCACCTTGGGTCTGGGAACAGTCCTGTGTATCGTGGATTTTCAGGAGCCAGCCGGCCTCTCCCAGCTATAGGCTGCCAAACACAAACCACGGCCCGTTTCCATGCCTAACAAAATTCAGATGCCCTCTTGTGGATGGCAGATGGCAGGAACTACCTGTTAATGTCAAACCAGCCGACCTGGCACTGGTGCCACCTTGGGTCTGGGAACCATCCTGCGTATCGTGGATTTTCAGGAGCCAGTCGGCCACTCACATCCACAAGCCCTCAAACTCAAACCACTGCCCTTTTCCTTGTCTAACATATTTCAGATGCCCCTCTTGTGGATGGCACATTGCAGGAGCTACTTGGCACTGTCAAACCAGCCTGACTTGGCACTGGTGTTACCTTTGGTCTGGGGACAATCCTGCGTATCGTGTATTTTCAGGAGGCTGCCAGCCACTTCCAGACACAGGACCTCAAATTCTAACCACGGCCTTTTTCTCTGGCAAACAAATATAAGCCTTCCTGCTTCTGGATGGTAGATTGCAGGATCCACATGGTACTATCAAACCAGCCCAATTTGGCACTGGTGCCACCTTGGGTCTGGGAAACATCCTGCGTATCGTGGCTTTTCAGGAGCCACCCAGCCACTCCCAGAGACAGAGCCTCAAACTCTTACCACGGCCCTTTTCTCTGGCAAACAAAACTAAGCCTTCCTACTTCTGGATGGTCGATTGCAGGAGCCACTTGGCACAGTCAAACCAGCCCGACTTGGAACTGGTGCCACCTTCTGTCTGGGAACCATCCTGCCTATCGTGGATTTTCAGGAGCCAGCCGGCAACTCCCAGCCATGGGTTGCTAAACAAAAACAGCGGTCCTTTTCCCTGTCTAACAGAATGCAGATGCCCCTCTTGTGGATGGCAGATTGCAGGAGCTACTTGGCACTGTCAAAACTTCCCGGATTGGCACTGGTGCCACCTTCGGTCTGGGGACAATCCTGCGTATCGTGGACTGTCAGGAGCCAGCTGGCCAGTCTAAGCCACAAGCCCTCAAACTGAAACCACAGGCCTTTTCTCTGGCAAACAAAACTCAGGTGCCCTGCTTCTGGATGGCAGATTGCAGGAGCTACTTGGCGCTATGAAACCAGCCTAACTTGGCACTGGTGCCACCTTGGGTCTGGGAACCATCCTGCGTATCGTGTATTTTCAGGAGCCAGCCGGCCACTCCCAGCCATAGGCTGCCAAACACAAACCACGGCCCTTTACCCTGGCTAACAAAATTCAGATGCCTCTCCTCTGGAGGGCAGATTGCAGACGCCATTGGCACTGTCAAACCAGCCCAACTTGGAACTGGTGCCACCTTTGGTCTGGGAACCATCCTGCATATAGTGGATTTTCAGGAGCCAGCCAGCCACACCAAACCACAAGCCGTCAAACTCAAACCACGGCCCTTTTCTCTGGCAAAGAAAACTTAGCTGCCCTGCTTCTGGATGGCATATTGCAGGAGCCACTTGGTACTGTCAAACCAGCCCAACTTGGCACTGGTGCCACCTTCGGTCTGGTAACCATCCTGCGTATCGTGGATTTTCAGGAGCCAGCCGGCCACTCCCAGCCATAGGCTGCCAAACACAAACCACAGCCCTTTCCCCTGGCTAAAAAAATTCAGATGCCCCGCTTCTGGATGGCAGATTGCAGAAACCACTTGGCACTGTCAATCAAGACCGACTTGGCACTGCTGCCACCTTGGGTCTGGGAACCATCCTGCGTATCGTGGATTTTCAGGAGCTAGCAGGCCACTCCCAGCCATAGGCTGCAAAAATCAAACCAGGGCCCTTTTCTCTGGCAAACAAAACTCAGCCTCCCTGCTTTTGGATGGCAGATGGCAGGAGCCACATTGTACTATCAAACCAGCCAAACTAGGCACTGGTGCCACCTTGGGTCTGGGAACCATCCTGCGTATCGTGGATTTTCAGGACCCAGCTGGCCACTCCCAGCCATGTGCTGCCAAACACAAACCATCGCTGTTTTCCCTGTCTAACATAATTCAGATGCTTCTCCTCTGGATGGCACATTGCATGAACCACTTGGCACTGTCATAGCAGCCCAACTTGGAACTGGTGCCACCTTGGGTCTGGGAACCATCCTGCGTATCGTGGATTTTCAGGAGCCAGCCGGCCACTCCCAGCCATGTGCTGCCAAACACAAATCACGGCCCTTTTCCCTGGCTAACAAAATTCAGATGCCCTGCTTCTGGATGGCAGATTGCAGGAGCTACTTGGCACTGTCAAACCAGCCCGACTTGGCACTGGTGCCACCTTGGGTCTGGGAACCATCCTGGTATCGTGGATTTTCAGGAGCCAGCCGGCCACTCCCAGCCATAGGCTGCCAAACACAAACCACGGCCCTTTTCCCTGGCTAACAAAATTCAGATGCCTCTCCTCTGGAGGGCAGATTGCAGACGCCATTGGCACTGTCCAACCAGCCCAACTTGGAACTGGTGCCACCTTTGGTCTAGGAACCATCCTGCATATCGTGGATTTTCAGGAGCCAGCCAGCCACACCAAACCACAAGCCGTCAAACTCAAACCACGGCCCTTTTCTCTGGCAAAGAAAACTCAGCTGCCCTGCTTCTGGATGGCATATTGCAGGAGCCACTTGGTACTGTCAAACCAGCCCAACTTGGCACTGGTGCCACCTTCGGTCTGGTAACCATCCTGCGTATCGTGGATTTTCAGGAGCCAGCCGGCCACTCCCAGCCATAGGCTGCCAAACAAAAACCACAGCCCTTTCCCCTGGCTAAAAAAATTCAGATGCCCCGCTTCTGGATGGCAGATTGCAGAAACCACTTGGCACTGTCAATCAAGACCGACTTGGCACTGGTGCCACCTTGGGTCTGGGAACCATCCTGCGTATCGTGGATTTTCAGGAGCTAGCAGGCCACTCCCAGCCATAGGCTGCAAAAATCAAACCAGTGCCCTTTTCTCTGGCAAACAAAACTCAGCCTCCCTGCTTTTGGATGGCAGATGGCAGGAGCCACATTGTACTATCAAACCAGCCAAACTAGGCACTGGTGCCACCTTGGGTCTGGGAACCATCCTGCGTATCGTGGATTTTCAGGACCCAGCTGGCCACTCCCAGCCATGTGCTGCCAAACACAAACCATCGCTGTTTTCCCTGTCTAACATAATTCAGATGCTTCTCCTCTGGATGGCACATTGCATGAACCACTTGGCACTGTCATAGCAGCCCAACTTGGAACTGGTGCCACCTTGTGTCTGGGAACCATCCTGCGTATCGTGGATTTTCAGGAGCCAGCCGGCCACTCCCAGCCATGTGCTGCCAAACACAAATCACGGCCCTTTTCCCTGGCTAACAAAATTCAGATGCCCTGCTTCTGGATGGCAGATTGCAAATGCAGCTTGGCACTGTCAAACCAGCCCGACTTGGAACTGGTGCCACCTTGGGTCTGGGAACCATCCTGCGTATCGTGGATTTTCAGGAGCCAGCCGGCCACTCCCAGCCATAGGCTGCCACACACAAACCACGGCCCTTTTCCCTGGCTAACGAAATTCAGATGCCCCGCTTCTGGATGGCAGATTGCAAATGCCACTTGGCACTGTCAAACCAGCCCGACTTGGAACTAGTGCCACCTTCGGTCTGGGAACCATCCTGCGTATCGTGGATTTTCAGGAGCCAGCCGGCCACTCCCAGCCAAAGGCTCCAAAAATAAACATCGGCTTGTGTCCCTGACAAGCAAAACTAAGCTGCCCTGCTTCTGGATGGTAGATTGCAGGAGCCACTTGGTACTGTCAAACCAGCCCAACTTGGCACTGGTGCCACCTTGGGTCTGGGAACAATCCTGCGTATCGTGGATTTTCAGGAGCCAGCAGGCTTATCCCAGCCATAGGCTGCCAAACTCAAATCACGGCCCTTTACTCTGGAAAACAAAACTCAGCTGCCCTGCTTCTGGGTGGCAGATTGAAGGAGCCAATTGGTACTATCAAACCAGAACGACTTGGCCCTGGTGACACATTCGGTCTGGGAACCATCCTGCGTATCGTGGATTTTCAGGAGCCAGCCGGCCACTCCCAGCCATAGGCTTCCAAACACAAACCACGGCCCTTTTCCCTGGCTAACAAAATTCAGATGCCCCTCTTCTGGAGGGCAGATTGCAGGAACCACTTGGCACTGTCAAAACTTCCTTGCTTGGCACTGGTGCCACCTTCGGTCTGGGGACAATCCTGCGTATCGTGGATTTTCAGGAGCCAGCTGGCCACTCTATGCCACAAGAACTCAAACTCAAACCACAGGCCTTTTCTCTGGCAAACAAAACTCAGGTTCCCTGCTTCTGGATGGCAGATTGCAGGAGCCACTTGGTACTATCAAACCAGCCCAACTTGTCCCTGGGGTCACCTGGGCTCTGGGAACCATCCTGCGTATGGTGGATTTTCAGGAGCCACCCAGGCACTCCCAGCCATGTGCTGCCAAACACAAACCACCGCACTTTTCCCTGTCTAAAAAAATTCAGATGCCACTCCTCTGGATGGCAGATTACAGGAACCACTTGGCACTGTCATACCAGCCCAACTTGGAACTTTTGCCACCGTTTATCTGGGAACCTTCCTGCGTATGGTGGATTTTCAGGATCCAGCCGGCCACTCCCAGCCATAGGCTGCCAAACACAAACCACGGCCCTTTTCCCTGGCTAACAAAATTCAGATGCCTCTCCTCTGGAGGGCAGATTGCAGACGCCATTTGGCACTGTCAAACCAGCCCAACTTGGAACTGGTGCCACCTTTGGTCTGGGAACCATCCTGCATATCGTGGATTTTCAGGAGCCAGCCCGCCACACCATACCACAAGGCGTCAAACTCAAACCACGGCCCTTTTCTCTGGCAAAGAAAACTCAGCTGCCCTGCTTCTGGATGGCAGATTGCAGGTGCCACTTGGTACTGTCAAACCAGCCCAACTTGGCACTGGTGCCACCTGGAGTCTGGGAACCATCCTGCGTATCGTGGATTTTCAGGAGCCAGCCGGCCACTCCCAGCCATAGGCTGCCAAACACAAACCACAGCCATTTCCCCTGGCTAACAAAATTTAGATGCCCCGCTTCTGGGTGGCAGATTGCAGAAGCCACTTGGTACTGTCAATCAAGACCGACTTGGCACTGGTGCCACCTTGGGTCTGGGAACCATCCTGTGTATCGTGGATTTTCAGGAGCCAGTCGGCCACTCCCAGCCACAAGCCCTCAAACTCAAACCACAGTCCCTTTCTCTAGCAAACAAAACTCAGCAGACCTGCTTCTGGATGGCAGATTTCAGGAGCCACTTGGTACAATCAAACCAGCCAAACTAGGCACTGGTGCCACCTTGGGTCTGGGAACCATCCTGCGTATCGTGGATTTTCAGGAGCCAGCCGGCCACTCCCAGCCATGTGCTGCCAAACACAAACCACGGCCCTTTTCCCTGGCTAACAAAATTCAGATGCCCCGCTTCTGGATGCCAGATTGCAAATGCCACTTGGCACTGTCAAACCAGCCCAACTTGGAACTGGTGCCACCTTCGGTCTGGGAACCATCCTGCGTATCGTGGATTTTCAGGAGCCAGCCCGCCACTCCCAGCCAAAGGCGCCAAAAATAAACCTCGGCTTGTGTCCCTGACAAACAAAACTCAGCTACCCTGCTTCTGGATGGCAGACTGCAGGAGCCACTTGGTACTGTCAAACCAGCCCAACCTTGCACTGGTGCCACCTTGGGTCTGGGAACCATCCTGCGTATCGTGGATTTTCAGGAGCCAGCAGGCATATCACAGCCATAGGCTGCCAAACTCAAACCAGGGCCCTTTTCTCTGGAAAACAAAACTCAGCTGCCCTGTTTCTGGGTGGCAGATTGCAGGTACCAATTGGTACTATCAAACCAGAACAACTTGGCACTGGTGACACATTCGGTCTGGATACCATCCTGCGTATCGTGGATTTTCAGGAGCCATCCGGCCACTCCCAGCCATAGGCTGCCAAACATAAACAACGGCCCGGTTCCTTGCCTAAAAAAATTCAGATGCCCCTCTTGTGGATGGCAGATTGCAGGAGGCACCTGGCACTGTCAAAGCAGCCCGACTTGGAACTGGTGCCACCTTCGGTCTGGGAACCATCCTGCGTATCGTGGATTTTCAGGAGCCAGCCCGCCACACCCAGCCAAAGGCGCCAAAAATAAACCTCGGCTTGTGTCCCTGACGAACATAACTCAGCTGCCCTGCTTCTGGATGGCAGACTGCAGGAGCCACTTGGTACTGTCAAACCAGCCCAACTTGGCACTGGTGCCACCTTGGGTCTGGGAACCATCCTGCGTATCGTGGATTTTCAGGAGCCAGCAGGCATATCACAGCCATAGGCTGTCAAACTCAAATCACGGCCCTTTTCTCTGGAAAACAAAATTCAGCTGCCCTGCTTCTGGGTGGCAGATTGCACGAGCCAATTGGTACTATCAAACCAGAACAACTTGGCCCTGGTGACACATTCGGTCTGGATACCATCCTGCGTATCGTGGATTTTCAGGAGCCAGCTGGCCACTCCCAGCCATAGGCTGCCAAACATAAACCACAGACCGGTTCCTTGCCTAACAAAATTCAGATGCCCCTCTTGTGGATGGCAGATTGCAGGAGGTACCTGGCACTGTCAAACCAGCCCGACTTGGCACTGGTGCCACCTTGGGTCTGGGAACCATCCTGCATATCGTGGATTTTCAGGAGTCAGCCGGCCACACCCAGCCACAGGCCCCAAAAACACCTTTGCCCGTTTCGCTGACAAACAAAACTCAGCTACCCCGCTTCTGGATGGCAGATTGCAGGAGCCACTTTGTACTGTCAAACAAGCCCAACTTGGCACTGGTGCCAACTTGGGCCTGGGAACCATCCTGCGTATCGTGGATTTTCAGGATCCAGCCGGCCACTCCCAGACACAGGCCTTTAAAATCTAACCACGCCCCTTTGCTCTGGCAAACAAAACTAAGCCTTCCTGCTTCTGGATAGCAGATTGCAAAAGCCACTTGGTACTATCAAACCAGCCCAACTTGTCCCTGGGGTAACCTGGGGTCTGGGAACCATCCTGCGTATCGTGGATTTTCAGGAGCCACCCAGCCACTCCCAGCCATGTGCTGCCAAACACAAGCCACCGCACTTTTCCCTGTCTAAAAAAATTCAGATGCCTCTCCTCTGGATGGCAGATTGCAGGAACCACTTGGCAGTGTCATACCAGCCCAACTTGGAACTGGTGCCACCTTTGGTCTGGGAACCATCCTGTGTATAGTGGATTTTCAGGAGCCAGCCGGCCACTCCCAGCCAGAAGCCCTCAAACTCAAATCACAGCCATTTTCTCTAGCAAAAAAAAACTCAGCAGACCTGCTTCTGGATGGCAGATTGCAGGAGCCACTTGGTGCTGTCAAACCAGCCCAACTTGGCACTGAGATCACCTGGAGTCTGGGAACAATCCTGCGTATCGTGGATTTTCAGGAGCCACCCGGCCACTCCCAGCCATAGGCTGCCAAACACAAACCACAGCCCTTTCCCCTGGCTAACAAAATTCAGATGCCCCGCTTCTGGATGGCAGATTGCAGAAGCCACTTGGCACTGTCAATCAAGACCGACTTGGCCCTGGTGCCACCTTGGGTCTGGGAACCATCCTGTGTATCGTGGATTTTCAGGAGCCAGTCGGCCACTCCCAGCCACAAGCCCTCAAACTCAAACCACAGCCCTTTTCTCTAGCAAACAAAACTCAGCAGACCTGCTTCTGGATGGCAGATTGCAGAAGCCACTTGGCACTGTCAATCAAGACCGACTTGGCACTGGTGCCACCTTGGGTCTGGGAACCATCCTGTGTATCGTGGATTTTCAGGAGCCAGTCGGCCACTCCCAGCCACAAGCCCTCAAACTCAAACCACAGTCCCTTTCTCTAGCAAACAAAACTCAGCAGACCTGCTTCTGGATGGCAGATTTCAGGAGCCACTTGGTACAATCAAACCAGCCAAACTAGGCACTGGTGCCACCTTGGGTCTGGGAACCATCCTGCGTATCGTGGATTTTCAGGAGCCAGCCGGCCACTCCCAGCCATGTGCTGCCAAACACAAACCACGGCCCTTTTCCCTGGCTAACAAAATTCAGATGCCCCGCTTCTGGATGCCAGATTGCAAATGCCACTTGGCACTGTCAAACCAGCCCGACTTGGAACTGGTGCCACCTTCGGTCTGGGAACCATCCTGCGTATCGTGGATTTTCAGGAGCCAGCCGGCCACTCCCAGCCAAAGGCGCCAAAAATAAACCTCGGCTTGTGTCCCTGACAAACAAAACTCAGCTACCCTGCTTCTGGATGGCAGACTGCAGGAGCCACTTGGTACTGTCAAACCAGCCCAACCTTGCACTGGTGCCACCTTGGGTCTGGGAACCATCCTGCGTATCGTGGATTTTCAGGAGCCAGCAGGCATATCACAGCCATAGGCTGCCAAACTCAAATCACGGCCCTTTCCTCTGGAAAACAAAACTCAGCTGCCCTGTTTCTGGGTGGCAGATTGCAGGTACCAATTGGTACTATCAAACCAGAACAACTTGGCCCTGGTGACACATTCGGTCTGGATACCATCCTGCGTATCGTGGATTTTCAGGAGCCATCCGGCCACTCCCAGCCATAGGCTGCCAAACATAAACAACGGCCCGGTTCCTTGCCTAAAAAAATTCAGATGCCCCTCTTGTGGATGGCAGATTGCAGAAGGCACCTGGCACTGTCAAAGCAGCCCGACTTGGAACTGGTGCCACCTTCGGTCTGGGAACCATCCTGCGTATCGTGGATTTTCAGGAGCCAGCCCGCCACACCCAGCCAAAGGCGCCAAAAATAAACCTCGGCTTGTGTCCCTGACAAACAAAACTCAGCTGCCCTGCTTCTGGATGGCAGACTGCAGGAGCCACTTGGTACTGTCAAACCAGCCCAACTTGGCACTGGTGCCACCTTGGGTCTGGGAACCATCCTGCGTATCGTGGATTTTCAGGAGCCAGCAGGCATATCACAGCCATAGGCTGTCAAACTCAAATCACGGCCCTTTTCTCTGGAAAACAAAATTCAGCTGCCCTGCTTCTGGGTGGCAGATTGCACGAGCCAATTGGTACTATCAAACCAGAACAACTTGGCCCTGGTGACACATTCTGTCTGGATACCATCCTGCGTATCGTGGATTTTCAGGAGCCAGCCGGCCACTCCCAGCCATAGGCTGCCAAACATAAACCACAGACCGGTTCCTTGCCTAACAAAATTCAGATGCCCCTCTTGTGGATGGCAGATTGCAGGAGGTACCTGGCACTGTCAAACCAGCCCGACTTGGCACTGGTGCCACCTTGGGTCTGGGAACCATCCTGCATATCGTGGATTTTCAGGAGCCAGCCGGCCACTCCCAGCCACAGGCCCCAAAAACACCTTTGCCCGTTTCGCTGACAAACAAAACTCAGCTACCCCGCTTCTGGATGGCAGATTGCAGGAGCCACTTTGTACTGTCAAACAAGCCCAACTTGGCACTGGTGCCACCTTGGGCCTGGGAACCATCCTGCGTATCGTGGATTTTCAGGATCCAGCCGGCCACTCCCAGACACAGGCCTTTAAAATCTAACCACGCCTCTTTGCTCTGGCAAACAAAACTAAGCCTTCCTGCTTCTGGATAGCAGATTGCAAAAGCCACTTGGTACTATCAAACCAGCCCAACTTGTCCCTGGGGTAACCTGGGGTCTGGGAACAATCCTGCGTATCGTGGATTTTCAGGAGCCACCCAGCCACTCCCAGCCATGTGCTGCCAAACACAAGCCACCGCACTTTTCCCTGTCTAAAAAAATTCAGATGCCTCTCCTCTGGATGGCAGATTGCAGGAACCACTTGGCACTGTCATACCAGCCCAACTTGGAACTGGTGCCACCTTTGGTCTGGGAACCATCCTGTGTATAGTGGATTTTCAGGAGCCAGCCGGCCACTCCCAGCCACAAGCCCTCAAACTCAAAACACAGCCATTTTCTCTAGCAAAAAAAAACTCAGCAGACCTGCTTCTGGATGGCAGATTGCAGGAGCCACTTGGTACTGTCAAACCAGCCCAACTTGGCACTGAGATCACCTGGAGTCTGGGAACAATCCTGCGTATCGTGGATTTTCAGGAGCCACCCGGCCACTCCCAGCCATAGGCTGCCAAACACAAACCACAGCCCTTTCCCCTGGCTAACAAAATTCAGATGCCCCGCTTCTGGATGGCAGATTGCAGAAGCCACTTGGCACTGTCAAACAAGACCGACTTGGCACTGGTGCCACCTTGGGTCTGGGAACAATCCTGCGTATCGTGGATTTTCAGGAGCCACCCGGCCACTCCCAGCCATAGGCTGCCAAACACAAACCACGGCGCGTTTCCATGCCTAACAAAATTCAGATGCCCTCTTGTGGATGGCAGATGGCAGGAACTACCTGTTAATGTCAAACCAGCCGACCTGGCACTGGTGCCACCTTGGGTCTGGGAACCATCCTGCGTATCGTGGATTTTCAGGAGCCAGTCGGCCACTCACATCCACAAGCCCTCAAACTCAAACCACTGCCCTTTTCCTTGTCTAACATATTTCAGATGCCCCTCTTGTGGATGGCACATTGCAGGAGCTACTTGGCACTGTCAAACCAGCCTGACTTGGCACTGGTGTTACCTTTGGTCTGGGGACAATCCTGCGTATCGTGTATTTTCAGGAGGCTGCCAGCCACTTCCAGACACAGGACCTCAAATTCTAACCACGGCCTTTTTCTCTGGCAAACAAATATAAGCCTTCCTGCTTCTGGATGGTAGACTGCAGGATCCACATGGTACTATCAAACCAGCCCAATTTGGCACTGGTGCCACCTTGGGTCAGGGAAACATCCTGCGTATCGTGGCTTTTCAGGAGCCACCCAGCCACTCCCAGAGACAGAGCCTCAAACTCTTACCACGGCCCTTTTCTCTGGCAAACAAAACTAAGCCTTCCTACTTCTGGATGGTCGATTGCAGGAGCCACTTGGCACAGTCAAACCAGCCCGACTTGGAACTGGTGCCACCTTCTGTCTGGGAACCATCCTGCCTATCGTGAATTTTCAGGAGCCAGCCGGCAACTCCCAGCCATGGGTTGCTAAACAAAAACAGCGGTCCTTTTCCCTGTCTAACAGAATGCAGATGCCCCTCTTGTGGATGGCAGATTGCAGGAGCTACTTGGCACTGTCAAAACTTCCCGGATTGGCACTGGTGCCACCTTCGGTCTGGGGACAATCCTGCGTATCGTGGACTGTCAGGAGCCAGCTGGCCAGTCCAAGCCACAAGCCCTCAAACTTAAACCACAGGCCTTTTCCCTGGCTAACAAAATTCAGATGCCCCGCTTCTTGAAGGCAGATTGCAGGAGCTACTTGGCACAGTCAAACCAGCCCAACTTGGCACTGGTGCCACCTTGGGTCTGGGAACCATCCTGCGTATCGTGTATTTTCAGGAGCCAGCCGGCCACTCCCAGCCATAGGCTGCCAAACACATACCACGGCCCTTTTCCCTGGCTAACAAAATTCAAATGCCCCACTTCTGGATGGCAGATTGCAGAGGCCTCTTGGCTCTGTCCAACCAGCCAGACTTGGCACTGGAGCCACCTTGGGTCTGGGAAACATCCTGTGTATCGTGGATTTTCAGGAGCCAGCCGGCCACTCCCAGCCATAGGCCTCCAAACACAATCCACGGCCGTTTTCCCTGGCAAAAAAAAATCAGATGCCCCGCTTCTGGCTGGCAGATTGCAGATGCCACTTGGCACTGTCAAACCAGCCCGACTCTGAACTGGTCCCACCTTGGGTCTGGGAACCCTCCTGCGTATCGTGGATTTTCAGGAGCCAGTCGGCCACTCCCAGCCATAGGCTGCCAAACAGAAACCACAGCCCTTTCCCCTGGCTAACAAAATTCAGATGCCCCGCTTCTGGATGCCAGAATGTAGAAGCAACTTGGAACTGTCAATCAAGCCCGACTTGGATCTGGTGCCACCTTCGGTCTCGGAACCATGCTGCGTATCGTGGATTTTCAGGAGCCAGCCGGCCACTCCTAGCCAAAGGCCCCAAAAATAAACCTCGGCTTGTGTCCCTGACAAACAAAACGCAGCTACCCTGCTTCTCGATGGCAGATTGCAGGAGCCACTTGGTACTGTCTAACCAGCCCAACTTGGCACTGGTGCCACCTTGGGTCTGGGAACCATCCTGCGTATCGTGGATTTTCAGGAGCCAGCCGGCCATTCCCAGCCATAGGCTGCCAAACACAAACCACGGCCCTTTTCCCTGGCTAACAAAATTCAGATGCCCCGCATCTGGATGGCAGATTTCAAATGCCACTTGGCACTGTCAAACCAGCCCGACTTGGAACTGGTGCGACGTTCAGGCTGGGAACCATCTGGCGTAACGTGGATTTTCAGGAGCCAGCCGGCTACTCCCAGCCAAAGGCCCCAAAAATAAACCTCGGCTTGTGTCCCTGACAAACAAAACGCAGCTAGCCTGCTTCTGGATGGCAGATTGCAGGAGCCACTTGGTACTTTCAAACCAGCCCAACTTGGCACTGGTGCCACCTTGGGTCTGGGAACCATCCTGCGTATCGTGGATTTTCAGGAGCCAGCAGGCCAATCCAAGCCATAGGCTGCCAAACTCAAATCACGGCCCTTCTCTCTGGAAAACAAAACTCAACTGCCCTGCTTCTGGGTGGCAGACTGCAGGAGCCACATGGTACTATCAAACCAGCCCAACTTGGCCCTGGTGAGACCTTCGGTCTGGGAACCATCCTGCGTATCGTGGATTTTCAGGAGCCAGCCGGCCACTCCCAGCCATAGGCTGCCAAACACAAACCAAGGCCCTTTTCCCTGGCTAACAAAATTCAGATGCCCCTCTTGTGGATGGCAGATTGCAGGAGGTACCTGGAACTGTCAAACCAGCCTGACTTGGCATTGGCGCCACCTTGGGTCTGGGAACCATCCTGCATATCGTGGATTTTCAGGAGACAGCCGGCCACTCCATGCCACAAAACCTCAAACTCAAAACACGGAACTTTTCTCTGGCAAACAAAACTAAGCCTTCCTACTTCTGGATGGTAGATTGCAGGATCCACATGGTACTATCAAACCAGCCCAATCTGGCACTGGTGCCACCTTGGGTCTGGGAACCATCCTGCGTATGGTGGATTTTCAGGAGCCAGCCGGACACTCCCCGCCATAGGCTGCCAAACACAAACCACGGCACTTTACCCTGTCTAACAAAATTCAGATGCCCCGCTTCTGGATGGCAGATTGCAGGAGCTACTTGGCACTGTCAAAACTTCCCGGATTGGCACTGGTGCCACCTTCGGTCTGGGGACAATCCTGCGTACCATGGATTTTCAGGAGCCAGCCGGACACTCCCGGCCATAGGCTGCCAAACACATTCCACGGCACTTTGCCCTGTCTAACAAAATTCAGATGCCTCGCTTCTGGATGGCAGATTGCAGAAGCCACTTGGCTCTGTCCAACCTACCAGACTTGGCAATCGAGCCATCTTGGGTCTGGGAACCATCCAGCGTATCGTGGATTTTCAGGAGCCAGCCGGCCACTCCCAGCCATAGGCTGCTAAGCAAAAACCACGGCCCTTTTCCCTGGCTAACAAAATTCAGATGCCCCGTTCTGGATGGCAGATTGCAGACGCCACTTGGCACTGTCAAACCAGCCCAACTTGGAACTGGTGCCAACTTTGGTCTGGGAACCATCCTGTGTATCGTGGATTTTCAGGAGCCAGCCGGCCACTCCCAGCCACAAGCCGTCAAACTCAAACCACAGCCCTTTTCTCTAGCAAAAAAAAACTCAGCAGACCTGCTTCTGGATGGCATATTGCAGGAGCCACTTGGTACTGTCAAACCAGCCCAACTTGGCACTGGTGCCACCTTGGGTCTGGGAACCATCCTGCGTATCGTGGATTTTCAGGAGCCAGCCGGCCACTCCCAGCCATAGGCTGCAAAACTCAAACCACGGCCCTTTTCTCTGGCAAACAAAACTCAGCCTCCCTGCTTTTGGATGGCAGATGGCAGGAGCCACATGGTACTATCAAACCAGCCCGACTTGGCGCTGGTGACACATTCGGTCTGGGAACCATCCTGCGTATCGTGGATTTTCAGGAGCCAGCCGGCCACTCCCAGCCATAGGCTACCAAACACAAACCACGGCCCGTTTCCATGCCTAACAAAATTCAGATGCCCTCTTGTGAATGGCAGAAAACAGGAGCTACCTGTTAATGTCAAACCAGCCGACCTGGCACTGGTGCCACCTTGGGTCTGGGAACCATTCTGCGTATCGTGGATTTTCAGGAACCAGCCGGCCACTCCAAGCCACAAGCCCTCAAACTCAAACCACGGAACTTTTCCCTGTCTAACATATTTCATATGCCCCTCTTCTGGATGGCACATTGCAGGAGCTACTTGGCACTGTCAAACCAGCCCGACTTGGCAGTGGTGTTACCTTTATTCTGGGGACAATCCTGAGTATCGTGTATTTTCAGGAGGCTGCCAGCAACTTCCAGACACAGGACCTCAAATTCTAACTACGGCCCTTTTCTCTGGCAAACAAATCTAAGCCTTCCTGCTTCTGGATGGTAGATTGCAGGATCCACATGGTACTATCAAACCAGCCCAATTTGGCACTGGTGCCAACTTGGGTCTGGGAACCATCCTGCGTATGGTGGATTTTCAGGAGCCAGCCGGACACTCCCAGCCATAGGCTGCCAAACACAAACCACGGCCCTTTGCCCTGTCTAAAATAATTCAGATGCCCCGCTTCTGGATGGCAGATTGCAGGAGCCACTTGGTACTATCAAATCAGACCAACTTGGCACTGGTGACACCTTTGGTCTGGGAGTCATCCTGCGTATCGTGAATTTACAAAAGCCACCGGGCCACTCGCAGCCATAGGCTTCCAAACACAAATCATTGCCCTTTTCCCTGGCTAACAAAATTCAGATGCCCTCTTGTGGATGGCAGATTGCAGGAGCCACTTGGCACTGTCAAAGCAGCCCGACTCGGAACAGGTGCCACCTTGCGTCTGGGAACCATCCTGCGTATCGTGGATTTACTGGAGCCAGCCGGCCACCCCCAACCATAGGCTGCCAAACACCAACCACGGCCCTTTTCCATGGCTAACAAAATTCAGATGCCCCGCTTCTGGATGGCAGATTACAGGAGACACTTGTCACTATCAAACCAGCCCGACTTGGCACTGGTGCCAACTTTGCTCTTGGAACATCCTGCGTATCGTGGATTTTCAGCAGACAGATGACCACTCCAAGCCACAAGCCCTCAAACACAAACCACGGCCCTTTTCTCTGGCAAAGAATACTCAGCTGCCCTGCTTCTGGATGGCAGATTGCAGGAACCACTTGGTACTATCAAACCAGCCGAACTTGGCACTGGTGCCGCCTTTGGTCTGGGAACCATCCCGTGTATCGTGGATTTTCAGGAGCCAACCAGCCACTCCCAGCCACAAGCACTCAAACTTAAACCACGGCCCATTTCTCTGGCAAACAAAACTCAATTGCCCTGCTTCAGGATGGCAGATTGCAGGAGCCACTTGGTACTGTCACACAAGCCCATCTTGGCACTGGTGCCATCTTGGGTCTGGGAAACATCCTGCGTATCGTGGATTTTCAGGAGCCAGCTGGCGACTCCCAGCCACAAGCGCTCAAAGTTAAACCACGTTTATTTTCTCTGGCAAACAAAAGTTAGCTGCCCTGCTTCTGGATGGCAGATTCCAGGAGCCACTTGGTACTATCAAACCAGCCCAACTTGGCACTGGTGCCACCTCTGGTCTGGGAACCATCTTGCGTATTATGGATTTTCAGGAGCCAGCCGGCCACTCCCCGCCATAGGCTGCCAAACACAAACCACGGCACTTTGCCCTGGCTAACAAAATTCAGATGCCCCGCTTCTTGATGGCAGACTGCAGACACCACTTGGCTCTGTCCAACCAGCCCGACTTGGCACTGGTGCCACCTTGGGTCTGGGAACCATCCTGCTTACGGTGGATATTCAGGAGCCAGCTGGCCACTCCGAGCCATAGGCTGCCAAACACAAACCATCGCCCTTTTCCCTGGCTAACAAAATTCAAATTCCTTGCTTCTGGATGGCAGATTGCAGGAGCTACTTGGCCCTATCGAACCAGCCCGACTTGCCACAGGTGCCACCTTTTGTCTGGGAACCATCCTGCGAATAGTGGATTTTCAGCAGCCAGACAGCCACTCCCAGCCACAAGCCCTCAAACCAAAACCACGGCCCTTTTCTCTGGCAAACAAAACTCAGCTTCCCGGCTTATGGATGGCAGATTGCAGGAACCACTTGGTACTATCAAACCAGCCCAACTTGCACTGGTGCCACCTTGGGTCTGGGAACCATCTTGTGTATCGTGGATTTTCAGGAGCCAGCTGGCCACTCCCAGCCACAAGACTTAAAACTCAAACCACGGCCATTTTCCCTGGCAAAGAAAACTCTGCTGCCCTGCTTCTGGAAGGCAGATTGCAGGAGCAACTTGGTTCTATCAAAGAGCCCAACTTGGCACTGGTGTAACTTTGGGTCTTTTAACCATCCTGCATATCGTGGATTTTCAGGAGCCAGCCAGCCAAACCCAGCCATAGGCTGCCAAACAGAAACCACGGCCCTTTTCCCTGGCAAAAAAAAAATACAGATGCCCCGCTTCTGGTTTTTTGATTGCAGACGCCGCTTGGCTCCGTCCAACCAGCCCGACTTGGCACTGGTGCCAACTTAGGTCCTGGAACCATCCTGCCTATCGTGGATTTTCAGAAGCCAGCCGGCCACTCCCATTCAAAAGCCCTCAAACGTAAACCACGGCCGTTTTCTCTTGCAAACAAAATTCAGGTGCCCTGCTTCTGGATGGCAGATTGCAGGAGCCACTTGGTACTATCAAACCAGCCAAACTTGGCACTGGTGCCACCTTCGGTCTGAGAACCATCCTGCGTATCGTGGATTTTCAGGAGACAGCCGGCCACTCCCAGCAATGGGCTGCCGAACCGAAACCACGGCCCTTTTCCCTGCCTAACAAAATTCAGATGCCCCTATTGTGGATGGCAGATTTCAGAACCTTCTTGGCACTGTCAAACCAGCCCAACTTGGCACTGGTGCCACATTAGGTCTGGGAACCATCCAGCATATCGTGGATTTTCAGGAGCCAGCCGTCCAGTCCCAGCCTCAAGCCCTCAAACTTAAACCACGGCCATTTTCTCTGGCAAAAAAAAACTCAGCTGCCCTGCCTCTGGATGGCAGATTGCAGGAGCCACTTGGTACTTCTAAACCAGCCAAAGTTGGCACTGGTGCCACCTTGGGTCTGGGAACCATCCTGCAAATCCTGGATTTTCAGGAGCCAGCCGGCCACTCCCCGCCATAGGCTGCCATGCACAAACGACGGCCCGTTACCCTGGAAAACAAAACTCAGCTGCCCTGCTTATGGATGGCAGATTGCAAGAGCCACTTGGTACTATTAAACCAGCCAAGGTTGGCACTGGTGCCACCTTGGGTCTGGGAACCATCCGGCGTATCGTGGATTTTTAGGAGCCAGCTGGCCCCTTCCAGCCACAAGCCCTCAAACTTCAACCACGGCCATTTTCTCTGGCAAAAAAAACTCAGCTGCCCTGCTTCTGGATGGCAGATTGCAGGAGCCACTTGGTACTTTTAAACCAGCCAAAGCTGGCACTGGTGCCACCTTTGGTCTGGGAACCATCCTGCAAATCCTGGATTTTCAGGAGCCAGCCGGCCACTCCCCGCCATAGGCTGCCATGCACAAACGACGGCTTGTTTCCCTGGAAAACAAAACTCAGCTGCCCTGCTTCTGGATGGCAGATTTCAAGAGCCACTTGGTACTATTAAACCAGCCAAGGTTGGCACTGGTGCCACCTTGGGTCTGGGAACCATCCTGCGTATCGTGGATTTTCAGGAGCCAGCCGGCCACTCCCAGACATAGGCTGCCAAACACAAACCACGGCCCTTTTCCCTGGCTAACAAAATTCAGATGCCCCGCTTCTGGATGGCAGATTGCAGACGCCACTTGGCACTGTCCAACCAGCCAGACTTGGCACTGGTGCCACCTTTGGTCTGGGAACCATCCTGCGTATCGTGGATTTTCAGGTCCCAGCCAGCCACTCCCAGCCACAGACCCCAAAAATAACCCCGGCCTGTTTCCCTTACAAACAAAACTCAGCTGCCCCACTTGTGGACGGCAGATTGCCGGAGCCACTTGGTACTGTCAAACCAGCCCAACTTGGCCCTGGTGCCACCTTGGATCTGGGAACCATCCTGCGTATCGTTGATTTTCAGGAGGCAGCCGGCTACTACCCGCCATAGGCTGGCAAACACAAACCACGGCCCTTTCCCTGGCAAACAAAATTCAGATGCCCCGATTCTGGATGGTAGATTGCAGACGTCACTTGGCTGTGTGCAACCAGCCCAACTTGGCCCTGGAGCCACCTTCCATCTGGGAAATATCCTGCGTATCGTGGATTTTTGGGAGCCAGCCGGCCACTCCCTGCCACAGGACCCAAAAAAAATCCTCGGCCCGTTTCCCTGGCAAACAAAACTCAGCTGCCCCAATTGGGGATGGAAGATTGCCGGAGCCACTTGGTACTGTCATACCAGCCCAATTTGGCACTGCTGCCACCTTCGGTCTGGGAACCATCCTGCGTATCGTGGATTTTCAGGAGCCAGCCATCCACTCCCAACCACAGGCCCCAAAAACAAACCTCGGCCCGTTTCCCTGACAAACAAAACTCAGCTGCCCCACTTGTGGATGGAAGATTGCCGGAGCCACTTGGTACTGTCAAACCAGCCCAACTTGGCACTGGTGCCCCCTTTGGTCTGGGAACCATCCTGCGTATGATGGATTTTTAGGAGCCATCCGGCCACTCCCAGCCACAAGCCTTCAAAATCAAACCACGGCCCTCTTCTCTGGCAAACAAAACTCAGCTGCCCTGCTTCTGGATGGAAGATTGCCGGAGCCACTTGGTACTGTCAAACCAGCCCCACTTGGCACTGGTGCCACCTTCGGTCTGGGAACCATACTGTGTGTCATGGATTTTCAGGAGCCAGCCAGCCACTCCAAGCCCTAGGCTGCAAAACAAAAACCACGGCACTTTTCCCTGGCAAACAATATTCAGATGCCCTGCTTCTGGATGGCAGATTGCAGACGTCACTTGGCTCTGTGCAACCAGCCCAACTTGGCCCTGGAGCCACCTTCCATCTGGGAAACATCCTGCGTATCGTGGATTTTTAGGAGCCAGCCGGCCACTCCCTGCCACAGGCCCAAAAAAAAAACCTCGTCCCGTTTCTCTGGCAAACAGAACTCAGCTACCCAACTTCTGGATGGCAGATTCCAGGAGCCACTTGGTAATGTCAAACCATCCCGACTTGGAACCGGTGCCACCTTGGGTCTGGAAACAATCCTGCGTATCATGGATTTTCAGGAGCCAGCCGGCCACTTCCAGCCATAAGCTGCCAAAAATAAACCACGGCCCATTTCCCTGCCTAAAATATTCAGATGCCCAGCTTCTGGATGGCAGATTTCAGGAGCTACTTGACAGTTTCAAACCAGCCCGACTTGGCATTGGTCCCATCTTGGGTCTGGGAACCATCCTGCGTATCGTGGATTTTCAGGAGCCAGCCGGCCACTCCCAGCCTCAAGCCCTCAAACTTAAACCACGGCCATTTTCTCTGGCAAACAAAACTCAGCTGCCCTGCTTCTGGATGGCAGATTTCAGGAGCCACTTGGTACTATTAAACCAGCCCAACTTGTCACTGGTGCCACCTTGGGTCTGGGAACCATCCTGCGTATCGTGGATTTTTAGGAGCCAGCCGGCCACTTCCAGCCACAAGCTCTCAAACTTAAACCACGGCCCTTTCCTCTTGAAAACAAAACTCAGCTGCCCTGCTTCTGGATGGCAGATTGCAGGGTACACTTGGTACTTTCAAACCAGCTCAACTTAGCACTTGTGCCACCTTGGGTCTGGGAACCATCCTGCATATTGTGGATTTTCAGGAGCCAGCCGGCCACTCCCAGCCATAGGCTGCCAAACATAAACCACGGACCTTTCCCCTGGCTAACAAAATTCAGATGCCCCGCTTCTGGATGGCAGATTGCAGGAGCCACTTGGCATTTTCAAAGCATCCCGACTTGGAACTGTTTCCACCTTGGGTCTGGGAACCATCCTGTGTGTTTTGGATTTTAAGGAGCCAGCCGTCCACTCCCAGCCATAGGCTGGCAAACACAATCCTCGGCCCGTTTCCCTGACAAAAAGATCTCATCTACCCCGCTTCCTGATGGCAGATTGCAGGAGTCACTTGGTACTATCAAACCAACCCGACTTGGCACTGCTGCCACCTTCGGTCTGGGAACCATCCTGGGTATTGTGGATTTTTTGGAGCGAGCCGGCCGCTCCCATCCACAGGCCCCAAAATAAAACCTCGGCCCGTTTCCCTGACAAACAAAATTCAGCTACCCCATCTGTGGATGGCAGATTGCAGGAGACACTTGGTACTGTCAAACCAGCCCAACATGGCACTGGTGCCACCTTCAGTCTAGGAACCATCCTGCGTATCGTGGATTTTTAGGATCAAGCCGGCCAATCCCAGCCAAAAGCTCTCAAAATTAAACCACGGCCCTTTTCACTGGCAAACAAAATTCAGATGCCCCGCTTCTGGATGGCAGATTGCAGACGCCACTTGGCTTTTTCGAACCAGCCCGACTTGGCACTGTTGCCACCTTCGGTCTGGGAACCATCCTGCGTATCGTGGATTTTCAGGAGCCAGACAGCCACTCCCAGCCACAGGCCCCAAAAACAAACCTCAGCCCCTTTCCCTGACTAACAAAACTCAGCTACCCCACTTCTGGATGTCAGATTGCCTAAGGCACTTGGTACTGTCAAACCAGCCCAACTTGGCACTGCTGCCACCTTCGGTCAGGGAACCATCCTACCTATGGGTGATTTTTAGGATAGAGCCGGCCACTCCACGCCACAGGCCCCAAAAAGAAACCTCGGCCCGTTTCCCTGGCAAACAAAACTCAGCTACCCAACTTCTGGATGGCAGATTGCAGGAGCCACTTGGTACTATCAAACCAGCACAACATGGCACTGGTGCCACCTTGGGTCTGGGAACCATCCTGCGTATCGTGGATTTTCAGGAGTCAGATGGCCACTCCAAGCCATAGACTGCCAAACACAAACCACGGCCCTTTTCCCTGGGTAACAAAATTCAGATGCCCTGCTTCTGGATGGTAGATTGCAGACGCCACATTGCTCTGTCCAACCAGCCCGACTTGGCACTGGTGCCACCTTCGGTCTAGGAACCATCCTGCGTATCATGGATTTTCAAGACCCAGCCAGTCACTCCCAGCCACAGGCCCCAAAAATAAACCTCGGCCCGTTTCCCTGACAAACAAAACTCAGCTACCCCACTTCTGGATGGCAGATTGACGGAGCCACTTGGTACTGTCAAACCAGCCCAACTTGGCACTGGTGCCACATTGGGTGTGGGAACCATCCTGCGTATCATGGATTTTCAGGACCCAGACAGCCACTCCCAGCCACAGGCCCAAAAAATAATCCTCGGCCAGTTTCCCTGACAAACGAAACTCAGCTTCCCTCCTTCTGCATGGCAGATTGACGGAGCCACTTGGTACTGTCAAACCAGCCCAACTTGGCACTGGTGCCACCTTGGGTCTGGGAACCATCCTGCGTATCGTGGATTTTCAGGAGCACCCGGCCACTCCAAGCCACAAGCCCTCAAACCTAAACCACGGCCCTTTTCTCAGGCAAACAAAACTCAGCTGACCTGCATCTTAAAGGCAGATTGCAGACGCCACTTGGCACTGTCCAACCAGCCAGACTTGGCACTGGTGCCACCTTCGGTCTGGGAACCATCCTGCGTATCGTGGATTTTCAGGACCCAGCCAGCCACTCCCAGCCACAGACCCCAAAAATAAACCTCGGCCTGTTTCCCTGACAAACAAAACTCAGCTGCCCCACTTGTGGATGGAAGTTTGCCGAAGACACTAGGTACTGTCATACCAGCCCAATTTGGCACTGCTGCCACCTTCGGTCTGGGAACCATCCTGCGTATCGTGGATTTTCAGGAGCCAGCCATCCACTCCCAGTCACAGGCCCCAAAAACAAACCTCGGCCCGTTTTCCTGACAAACAAAACTCAGCTACCCCACTTCTGGATGGCAGATATCTGGTGGCACTTGGTACTATCAAACCAGCACAACATGGCACTGGTGCCACCTTGGGTCTGGGAACCATCCTGCGTATCGTGGATTTTCAGGAGCCAGCCGGACACTCCCCGCCATAGGCTGCCAAACAAAAACCACGGCGCTTTTGCCTGGCAAACAAAGTTAAGATGCCCCGCTTCTCGATGGCAGATTGCAGACGCCACTTGGCTCTATCCAACGAGCCCGACTTGGCACTGGTAACACCTTCCGTCTGGGAACCATCCTGCGTATCGTGGATTTTCAGGACTCAGCCGGCCACAGGCCCCAGCCACAAGCCCTCCAACTCAAACCACGGCCCTTTTCTCTGGCAAACAAAACACAGCTGCCCTGCTTCTGGATGGAAGATTGCCGGAGCCACTGGGTACTGTCATACCAGCCCAATTTGGCACTGGTGCCACATTCGGTCTGGGAACCATCCTGCGTATCGTGGATTTTCAGGAGCCAGTCATCCACTCCTAGCCACAGGCCCCAAAAACAAACCTAGGCCCGTTTCCCTGACAAACAAAACTCAGCTTCCACACTTCTGAATGGCAGATATCAGGTGGCACTTCGTACTGTCAAACCAGCCATACTTGGCACTGGTGCCACCTTCGGTCTGGGAACCATCCTGCGTATCGTGGATTTTCAGGAGCCAGCCAGACAATCCCCGCGATAGGGTGCCAAACAAAAACCACGGCGCTTTTTCCTGGCAAACACAATTAAGATGCCCCGCTTCTCGTTGGAGATTGCAGACGCCACTTGGCTCTGTCCAACCAGCCCGACATGGCACTGGTGCCACCTTGGGTCTGGGAAGCATCCTGCGTATCGTGGATTTTCAGGAGACAGACGGCCATTCCCAGCCACAAGCCCTCAAACTGAAACCACGGCCCTTTTCCCTGGCTAACAAAACTCAGATGCCCCGCTTCTGGATGGCAGATTGCAGACACCACTTGCGTCTGTCCAACCAGCCCAACTTGGCCCTGGTTCCACCTTCGGTCTGGGAAACATCTTGCGTATCGTGGATTTTAAGGAGCGAGCCGGCCACTACCAGCCACATGCCCCAAAAAAAAACCTCGGCCCGTTTCCCTGGCAAACAAAACTCAGCTACACAACTTCTGGATGGCAGATTGCAGGAGCCACTTGTTACTATCAAACCAGCCCAACATGACACTGGTGCCACCTTGGGTCTGGGAACCATCTTGCATATCGTGGATTTTCAGGCGCCAGCTGGCAACTCCAAGCCATAGACTGCCAAACACAAACCACGGCCCTTTTCCCTGTCTAACAAAATTCTGATGCCCCTCTTGTGGATGGCAGATTGCAGGAGCTAGTTGGCAATGTCAAACCAGCCTGACTGGGCACTGGTGCCACCATCGGTCTGGGAACCATCCTGCGTATCGTGGATTTTCAGGAGCCAGCCGGCCACTCCAAGCCACAAGCCCTCAAACTGAAACCACAGCCCTTGTCTCTGGTAAACAAAACTTAGCTGCCCTGCTTCTTGATGGCAGATTGCAGAAGCTACTTGGTACTGTCAAACCAGCCCAACTTAGCACTCGTGCCACCTTGGGTCTGGGCACCATTCTGCGTATCGTGGATTTTCATGAGCCAGCCGGCCACTCCCAGCCACATGCCCGCAAACTTTAACCAAGGCCCTTTTCTCTGGCAAACAAAACTCAGCTGCCCTGCTTCTGGATGGCAGATTGCAGAAGCCACTTGGTAGTATCAAACCAGCCCAACTTGGCCCTGGTGCCACCTTGGGTCTGGGAAAAATCCTGCGTATTGTGGATTTTGAGGAGCCAGCCGGCCAATCCCAGCCACAAGCCCTCAAACTCAAACCACGGCCCTTTTCCCTGGCAAACAAAATTCAGATGCCCCGCTTCTGGATGGCAGATTGCAGACGCCACTTGGCTCTGTCCAACCAGCCAGACTTGGCACTGGTGCCACCTTGGGTCTGGGAACCATCCTGCGTATCGTGGATTTTTAGGAGCCAGCCGGACACTCCCAGCCACAAGCCCTCAAATTTAAACCACGGCCCTTTAACCTGGCAAACAAAATTCCGATGCCCCGATTCTGGATGGCAGATTGCAGACGACACTTGGCTCTGTCCAACCAGCCCGACTTGGCACTGGTGCCACCTTCGGTCTGGGAACCATCCTGCGTATCGTGGATTTTCAGAAGCCAGCCAGCCACTCCCAGCCACTAGCCCCAAAAATAAACCTCGGCCCGTTTCCCTGACAAACAAAACTCAGCTACCCCACTTCTGTATGGCAGATTGAGGGAGGCACTTGGTATTGTCCAACCAGCCCGACTTGGAACTGGTGCCACCTTGGGTCTGGGAACCATCCTGCCTATCGTGGATTTTCAGGAGCCAGTCAGCCGCTCCCAACCAGAGGTTGCCAAATAAAAACTACGGCCCTTTTCCCAGGCTAACAAAATTCAGATGCCCCGATTCTGGATGGCGCATTGCAGACACCACTTGGTACTGTCAAAGCAGACCGACTTGACACTGGTGCCACCTTGGGTTTGGGAACCATCCTGCGTATCGTGGATTTTCAGGAGCAAGTCGGCTACTCCCAGCCACAAGCCCTGAAACTCAAACTACGGTCCTTGCAATGGCTAACAAAATTCAGATGCCTTGCTTCTGGATGGCAGATTGCAGGAGCCACTTGGCACTGTCAAACCAGCCCGACTTGGCACTTGTCCCACTTTCGCTGTGGGGACCATCCTGCGTATCGTGGATTTTCATGAGCCAGCCGGCCACTCCTAGCCGTAGGCTGCGAAACACAAACCACGGCGCTTTTCCCTGGCAAACAAAATTCAGATGCCCCGCTTCTGGATGGCAGATTGCAGACGCCACTTGGCCCTGTCCAACCAGCCCAACTTGGCACTGGTGCCACATTCGGTCTGGGAGCCATCCTGCGTATCTTGGATTTTTAGGAGCGAGCCGGCCATCCCCCGCCACAGGACCCAAAAACAAACTTCGGCCCGTTTCCCTGGCAAACAAAACTCAGCTACACAGCTTCTGGATGGCAGATTGCAGGAGCCACTTGGTACTGTCAAACCAGCCCAACTTGGCACTGGTGCCACCTTGGGTCTGGGTACCATCCTGCGTATCGTGGATTTTCAGGAGCCAGCAGGCCACTCTCAGCCACAAGATATCAAACCTAAACCACGGCCCTTTTCTCTTGCAAACAAAACTCAGCTGCCCAGCTTCTGAATGGCAGATTGCAGGAGCCACTTTTTACTATCAAACCAGCCTACCATGGCACTGGTGCCACCTTGGGTCTGGGAACCATCCTGCATATCGTGGATTTTCAGGAGCCAGCCGGCACTCCCATCCATGAGCTGCCAAACACAAACCACGGCCCTTTTCCCTGGCTAACAAAATTCAGATGCCCCGCCTCTTGATGGCAGATTGCAGACGCCACTTGGCTCTGTCCAACCAGCCCGACTTGGCACTGGTGCCACCGTCTGTCTAGGAACCATCCTTCGTATCGTGGATTTTCAGGACCCAGCCGGCCACTCCCAGCCACAGGCCCTAAAAATAAACCTCGGCCCGTTTTCCTGACAAACAAAACTCAGCTACCCCACTTCTGGATGGCAGATTGCCGGAGCCACTTGTTGCAGTCAAACCAGCCCAACTTGGCACTGGTGCCACCTTCGGTCTGGGAACCATACTGCGTATCGTGGATTTTCAGGAGCCAGCCGGCCACTGCCAGCCATAGTCTGCCAAACAGAAACCACGGCTCTTTTCCCTGGCAAACAAAATTGAGATGCCCCGCTTCTTGATGGCAGATTGCAGACGCCACTTGGCATTGTCCAAGCAGCCCGACTTGGAACTGGTGCCACTTTAGGTCTGGGAGCCATCCTGCGTAACGTGGATTTTCAGGAGCCAGCCGGCCACTCCCAGCCACAGGCCCCAAAAATAAACCTCGGCCCGTTTCCCTGAAAAACAAAACTCAGCTACCCCACATCTGGATGGCAGACTGCAGGAGCCACTTGGTACTATTAAACCAGCACAACTTGGCACTGGTGCTACCTTGGGTCTGGGAAAAATCCTGCGTATCGTGGATTTTAAGGAGCCAGTCAACCACTCCCAGCCATAGGTTGCCAAACAAAAACTACGGCACTTTTCCCAGGCTAACAAAATTCAGATGCCCCGATTCTGGATGGCGCATTGCAGACACCACTTGGTACTGTCCAACCATCCCGACTTGACACTGGTGCCACCTTGGGTTTGGGAACCATCCTGCGTATCGTGGATTTTCAAGAGCAAGTCCGCCACTCCCAGCCACAAAACCTCAAACTCAAACTACGGTCCTTGCAATGGCTAACAAAATTCAGATGCCTTGCTTCTGGATGGCAGATTGCAGGAGCCACTTGGCACTGCAAAACCAGCCCGACTTGGCACTTTTCCCACTTCCGGTGTGGGGACCACCCTGCGTATCGTGGATTTTCAGGAGCCAGCCGGCCACTCCCAGCCATGTGCTGCGAAACAAAAACCACGGCGCTTTTCCCTGGCAAACAAAATTCAGATGCCCCGCTTCTGGATGGCAGATTGCAGACGACACTTGGCCCTGTCCAACCAGCCCGAAATGGCACTGGCGCCACCTTCGGTCTGGGATCCATCCTGCGTATCTTGGATTTTTAGGAGCGAGCTGGCCATCCCCCGCCACAGGACCCAAAAACAAACCTCGGCCCGTTTCCCTGGCAAACAAAACTCAGCTACACAACTTCTGGATGGCAGATTGCAGGAGCCACTTGGTACTGTCAAACCAGCCCAACTTGGCACTGGTGTCACCTTGGGTCTGGGAAGCATCCTGCGTATCGTGGATTTTCAGGAGACAGACGGCCATTCCCAGCCACAAGACATCAAACCTAAACCACGGCCCTTTTCTCTTGCAAACAAAACTCAGCTGCCCAGCTTCTGAATGGCAGATATCAGGAGCCACTTGTTACTATCAAACCAGCCTACCATGGCACTGGTGCCACCTTGGGTCTGGGAACCATCCTGCGTATCGTGGAATTTCAGGAGCGAGCCGGCACTCCCAGCCATGAGCTGCCAAACACAAACCACGGCCCTTTTCCCTGGCTAACAAAATTCAGATGCCCCGCCTCTGGATGGCAGTTTGCAAGAGCCACTTGGTGCTGTCAAACCAGCCCGACTTGGAACTGGTGCCACCTTGGGTCTGGGAACCATCCTGCGTATCGTGGATTTTCAGGAGCCAGCCAGCCACTCCCAGCCATGAGGTTCCAAACAGAAACCACGGCCCTTTTCCCTGTCTAAAAAAATTCAGATGCCCCTCTTTCGGACGGCAGATTGCAGGAGCTACTTGGCGCTGTCAAGCGGGCCCGACGGGGCACTGGTACAACCATCGGACTGGGAAACATCCTGCGTATCGTGGATTTTTAGGAGCCAGCCGGCCACTCCAAGCCACAAGCCCTCAAAATGAAACCACGGGCCTTTTCTCTGGCAAACAAAACTGAGCTGCCCTGCTTCTTGATGGCAGATTGCAGGAGCCAATTGGTACAATCAAACCAGCGCAACTTGGCACTGGTGCCACCTTGGGTCTGGGAACCATCCTGCGTATCGTGGATTTTCAGGAGCCAGCAGGCCACTCCCAGCTATAGGCTGCCAAACACAAACCACGGCCCTTCTCCCTGGCAAACAAAATTCAGATGCCCCGCTTCTTGATGGCAGATTGCAGACGCCACTTGGCTCTGTCCAACCAGTCCGACTTGTCACTGGTGCCACCTTCTGCCTAGGAACCATCCTGCGTATCGTGGATTTTCAGGACCCAGCCAGCCACTCCCAGCCACAGGCCCTAAAAATAAACCTCGGACCGTTTCCCTGACAAACAAAACTCAGCTACCCCACTTCTGGATGGCCGATTGCCGGAGCCACTTGTTGGAGTCAAACCAGCCCAACTTGGCACTGCTGCCACCTTGGGTCTGGGAACCATCCTGTGTATCGTGGATTTTCAGGAGCCAGCCGGCCACTCCCAGCCATGACCTGCCAAACAGAAACCACAGCCCTTTTCCCTGGCAAACAAAATTGAGATGCCCCGCTTCTTGATGGCAGATTGCAGACGCCACTTGGCATTGTCCAAGCAGCCCGATTTGGAACTGGTGCCACTTTGGGTCTCGGAGCCATCCTGCGTATCGTGGATTTTCAGGAGCCAGCCGGCCACTCCCAGCCACAGGCCCCAAAAACAAACCTCGGCCCGTTTCCCTGAAAAACAAAACTCAGCTACCCCACATCTGCATGGCAGACTATAGGAACCAGTTGGTACTGTTAAACCAGCCCAACTTGGCACTGGTGCTACCTTGGGTCTGGAAACCATCCTGCGTATAATGTATTTTCAGGAACCAGCCGGCCACTCTCAGCCCAGAGCCCTCAAACTTAAACCACGGCCCTCTTCTCTGGCAAACAAAATTCAGATGCCCTGCTTCTGCATTGGAGATTGCAGGAGCGACTTGGTACTATCTAACCAGCCCAACTGGGAACTGGTGCCACCATGGGTCTTGGAACCATCCTGCGTATCGTGGATTTTCAGGAGCCAGCCGGCCACTCCTAGCCGTAGGCTGCCAAACACAAACCACGTCCCTTTACACTGGCAAACAAAATTCAGATGCCCCGCTTCCGGATGGCAGATTGCAGAAGCAACTTGGCTCTGTCCAAGCAGACCTACTTGGCACTGGTGACAGCTTGGGTCTGGGAACCATCCTGCGTATCGTGGATTTTCAGGAGCCTGCCGGCCACTCCAAGCCATGTGCTGCCAAACACAAACCACGGCCCTTTTCCCAGTCTAACACAATTCATATGCCCCTCTTGTGGATGGCAGATTTCAGGAGCTACTTGGTACTGTCAAACCAGTCCGACTGGGCACTGGTGCCACCATCCGTCTGGGAACCATCCTGCGTTTTGTGGTTTTCAGGAGCCAGCCAGCCTCTCCAAGCCACAAGCCCTCAAACTGAAATCACGGCCCTTTTCACTGGCAGACAAAACTCATCAGCCCTGCTCCTGGATGGCAGATTGCAGGAGCTACTTGGCACTCTCAAACCAGCCCGACTTGGAACTGGTGCCGCCTTGGGTCTGGAAGCCATCCTGCGTATCGCGGATTTTCAGGAGCGAGTCGGACACTCCAAGCCATGGGCTACAAAACACAAACCACGGCCCTTTTCCCTACCTAACAAAATTCAAATGCCCCTCCTGTGGATGGCAAATTGCAGGAGATACTTGGCACTGTCAAACCAGCCCGACTTGGCACTGCTGCCACCATCGGCCTGGGGACCATCCTGCGTATCGTTGATTTTCAGCAGCCAGCCGGCCACTCCAAGCCACAAACCCTCAAAGTCAAACCACAGCCCTTTTCTCTGGCAAACAAATCTCAGCTGCCCTGCTTCTGGATGGCAGATTGCAGGAGCCACTTGGCACTGTCAAACCAGCCCGACTTGGCACTGGTGCCACCTTGGGTCTGGGAGCCATCCTGCGTATCGTGGATTATCAGGAGCCAGCGGGCCACTCCCAGCCATGGGCTGGCAAGCACAAACCACGTCCCTTTTCCCTGCCTAACAAAATGCAGATGCCCCTCTTGTGGATTGCATATTGCAGGAGCTACTTGGCACTGTCACACCAGCCCGACTTGGCACTGCTGCCAACTTCGGCCTGGCGAACATCCTGCGTATCGTGGATTTTCAGGAGCCAGCCGGCCACTCCCAGCAACAAGCCCTCAAACTCAAACCATGGCCATTTTCCCTGGCTAAAAAATTTCAGATGCCCCGCTTCTGGATGGAAGATTGCAGAAGCCACTTGGCAATGACAAACCAGCCCGACTTGGCACTGGTGCGCCCTTGGGTCTTGGAACCATCCTTCGTATCGTGGATTTTCAGGAGCCAGCTGGACATTCTTAGCCATAGGCTGCCAAACAAAACCACGGCCCTTTTCCCTGGCTAACAAAATTCATTCCCCGCTTCTGGATGGCAGATTGCAACAGCTATTCTGCACTATCAAACCAGCCCGACTTGGCACTGGTGCCACCTTGGGTCTGGGACCCATCCTGCGTATCATGGATTTTCAGGAGCCAGCCGGCCACTGCCAGCCATAGGCTGACAAAGACAAACCACGGCCATTTTCCCTGCCTAACAAAATTCAGATGCCCCTGTTGTGGATGGCAGATTGCAGGAGCCACTTGGAACAATCAAACCAGTCTAACTTGGCACTGGTGCCACCATCGGTCTGGGAACCATCCTACATATCGTGGATTTTCAGGAGCCAGCCGGCCACTCCAAGCCACAAGCCCTCTAACTCAAACCACGGCCATTTTCTCTGGCAAACAAAAATTAGCTGCCCTGCTTCTGGATGGCAGATTGCAGGAGCCAGTTGGAACAATCAAACCAGCCCAACTTGGCACGGATGCCACCTTGGATCTGGGAACCATCCTGAGAAACGTGGATTTTCAGGAGCTAGCCGGCCACTCCCCGCCATAGGCTGCCAAACAGAAACCACGTCCCTTTACCCTGGCAAACAAAATTCAGATGCCCCGCATCTGGATGGCAGATTGCAGACGCCACTTGTCTCTGTCCAAGCAGACCTACTGGGCACTGGTGACACCTTGGGTCTGGGATCCATCCTGCGTATCGTGGATTTTCAGGAGCCTGCTGACCACTTCAAGCCATGGGCTGCCAAACACAAACCACGGCCATTTTCCCTGTCTAACACAATTCATATGACCCTCTTGTGGATGGCACTTTGCAGGAGCTACTTGGTACTATCAAACCAGTCCGACTGGGCACTGGTGCCCCCATCGGTCTGGCAACCATCCTGCGTATCGTGGATTTTCAGGACCCAGCCGTTCTCTCCAAGCCACAAGCACTCAAACTGAAATCACGGCCCTTTTCACTGGCAGAAAAAACTCATCTGCCCTGCTCATGGATGGCAGATTGCAGGAGCTACTTGGCACAGTCAAACCAGCCCGACTTGGCAATGGTGCCACCTTCGGCCTGGGGACCATCCTGCGTATTGTGGATTTTCAGGAGCCAGCCGGCCACTCCAAGCCACAAGCCCTCAAAGTCAAACCACGGCCCTTTTCTCTGGCAAACAAAACTCAGCTCCTCTGCTTCTGGATGGCAGATTGTAGGAGCCACTTGGAACAATCAAAGCAGCTAAACTTGGAACTGGTGCCACCTTGGATCTGGCAATCATCCTGCGTAACGTGGATTTTCAGGAGCTAGACGGCCACTCCCAGCCATAGGCTGCCAAACAGAAACCACGTCCCTTTACCCTGGCAAACAAAATTCAGATGCCCCGCTTCTGGATGGCAGATTGCAGACGCCACTTTGCTCTGTCCAAGCAGCCCTACTTGGCACTGGTGACACCTTGGGTCTGGGAACCATCCTGTGTAATGTGGATTTTCAGGAGCCAGCCGGGCACTCCCAGCCATGGGCTGCCAAAAAAAATCCACGGATTTTTTCCCTGCCTAAAAAAATTCAGATGCCCCGCTTCTGGATGGCAGATGGCAGGAGATACTTGGCACTGTCAAACCAGCTCGACTTGGCACTGGTGCCACTTTCGGTCTGGGAACTATCCTGCGTATCGTGGATTTTCAGGTGCCAGCCGGCCACTCCAAGCCACAAGACCTCAAACTCAAACCACGGCCCTTTTCACAGGTAGACAAAACTCTTCTGCCCTATTCTGGATGGCAGTTTGCAAGAGCCACTTTGTGCTATCAAACCAGCCACACTTGGCCCTGGTGCCACCTTGGGTCTGGGAACCATCCTGCGTATCGTGGATTTTCAGGAGACAGCCGGCCACTCCCCGCCATAGGCTGCCAAACAAAAACCACGGCCCTTTTCCCTGCCTAACAAAATTCAGATGCCCCGCTTCTGGATGGCATAATGCAGACGCCACTTGGCTCTTTCCAAACAGCCTGACGTGGCACTGGTGCCCCCTTGGGTCTGGGAACCATCTTGCGTATCGCGGATTTTCAGGAGCCAGCCGGCCACTCCCAGCCATAGGCTGCCAAACAGAGACCACGGCCCTTTTCCCTGGTAAACAAAATTTAGATGCCCGGCTTCTGGATGGGAGATTGCAGGCAGCTCGTTGCTCTGTGCAACCCGCCCGACTTGGCACTGGTGCCACCTTGGGTCTGGGAACCATCCTGTGTATCGTGGATTTTCAGGAGCCAGCCGGCCACTCCCTGCCATAGGCTGCCAAAGAGAAACCACGCCCCTATTCCCTCGCTAACAAAATTCAGATGCCCCGCTTCTGGATGGCAGATAACAGGAGCTACTTGGCACTATCAAACCAGCCCGACTTGGCACTGGTGCCACCTTGGGTCTGGGAACCATCCTGCGTATCGTGGATTTTCAGGAGCCAGCCGGCCACTCCAAGCCAGAAGCCCTCAAACTCAAACCACGGCCCTTTTCTGTGGCAAACAAAACTCAGCTGCCCTGCTTCAGGATGGCAGATTGCAGGGGCCACTTGGAAAAATCAAACCAGCCAAACTTGGCACTGGTGCCACCTGGGATCTGGGAACCATCCTGCGTATCGTGGATTTTCAGGAGCCCGCGGGCCACGCCAAGCAATAGGCTGCAAAAGAAAAACCACGTCCCTTTTCCCTGGGAAAAAAATTCAGATGATCCGCTTCTGGATAGCAGATTTCAGACACTTCTTGGCTCTGTCCAACCAGCCCGACTTTGCACTGGTGCCACCTTGAGTCTGGGAATCATCCAGCGTATCGTGGATTTTCAGGACCCAGCCAGCCACTCCCAGCCACAGACCCCAAACTAAACCTCGGCCTGTTTCCCTGACAAACAAAACTCAGCTGCCCCACTTGTGGATGCAGATTGCCGGAGCTACGTGGTACTGTCAAACCAGCCCAACTTGGCACTGGTGCCACATTCGGTCTGGGAACCACCCTGCGTATCGTGGATTTTCAGGAGCCAGCGGGCCACTCCCAGCCATAGGGTGCCAAACACAAACCACGGCCCTTTTCCCTGGCAAACAAAATTCACATGCCCTGCTTCTGGATGGCAGATTGCGGACGCCACTCGGCTCTGTCCAACCAGCCAGACTTGGCACTGGTTCCACCTTCGGTCTGGAAACCATCCTGCGTATTGTGGATTTTCAGGAGCCAGCCGGCCACTCCCATGCTCAAACCATCAAACTCAAACCACGGCCATTTTCTATGGCAAAAAAACTCAGCTGCCCTGCTTCTGCATGGCAGATTGCAGGAGCGACTTGGTACTGTCAAACCAGCCCGACTAGGAATTGGTGCCACCTTGGGTCTGGGAACCATCGTGCGAATCGTGGATTTTCAGGAGCCACCCAGCCACTCCAAGCCATGGACTGCCAAACACAAACCACGGCACTTTTCCCTGCCTAAACAAATTCATATGCCCCTCATGTGTATGGCAGATTGCAGGAGCTACTTTGCACTGTCAAACCAGCTCGATTTGGCACTTGTGCCACCTTGGTTCTGGGAACCATCCTGCGTATCGTGGATTTTCACGAGCCAGCCGGCCACTCCAAGCCACAAGTCCTCAAACTCAAACCACGGCCCTTTTCTCTGGTTAACAAAACCCAGCTGCCCTGCTTCTGGATGGCAGATTGCAGGAGACACTTGGAACAATCAAACCAGCCAAACTTGGCCATGGTGTCACCTTGGGTCTGGGAACCATCCTGCGCATCGTGAATTTTCAGGAGCCAGCCGGCCACTCCCAGCCATAGGCTGCCAAACAAAAACCATGGCCATTTCCTTGGCTAGCAAAATTGAGATGCCCCGCTTCTCGATGGCAGATTGCATACAACCACTTGCTCTGTCGAACCAGCCCGACTTGGCACTGGTGCCACCTTAGGTCTGGGAACCATCCTGCGTATCGTGGATTTTCAGGAGCCAGCCGCCCACTCCCAGCCATAGGCTGCCAAATACTAACCACGGCCCTTTTCCCTGGCAAACAAAATTCAGATGCCCCGCTTCTGGATGGCAGATTGCAGACGCCACTTGGCTCTGTCGAAGCACCCTGAGTTGGGACTGGTGACACCTTGGTTCTGGGAACCATCCTGCGTATGGTGGATTTTCAGGAGCCAGCCGCCCACTCCCAGCCATCGGCTGCCAAACACAAACCACGGCCCTTATCCCTGCCTAACAGAATTCAGATGCCCTGCTTCTGGATGGCAGATTGCAGGAGCTACTGGGCACTGACAAACCAGCCCAACTTGGAACTGGTGCCACCTTGGGTCTGGGAAACATCCTGCGTACCGTCCATTTTCAGGAGCCAGCCGGCCACTCCCAGCCACAAGCCCTCAAACTTAAACCACGGCCCTTTTCTCTGGCAAACAAAACTCAGCTGCCCTGATTCTGGATGGCAGATTGCAGGAGCCACTTGGTACTATCCAACCAGCCCGACTTAGCACTGGTGCCACCTTGGTTCTGGGAACAATCCTGCGTACCGTGCATTTTCAGGACTCAGCCGGCCACTCCCAGCCATAGGCGGCCAAACACAAACCACGGCCCTTTTCCCTGGCAAACAAAATTCAGATGCCCCGCTTATGGATGGCAGATTGCAGACGACACTTGGCTCTGTCCAACCAGCCAGACTTGGCACTGGTGCCACCTTCGGTCTGGGAACCATCCTGCGTGTTGCGGGTTTTCAGGAGCCAGATGGCCAATCCCAGCCACAGGCCTCTAAAATAAACCTTGGCCCGTTTCCCTGACAAACAAAACTCAGCTACTCCGATTGTGGATGGCAGATTGCTGGAGCCACTTGGTACTGTGAAGGAACAACAACGTTGCACTGGTGCCACTTTGGGTCTGGGAACCATCCTGCGTATCATGGATTTTCAGTAGACACCCGGCGACTCCAAGCCAAAAGCCCTCAAACTGAAACCACAGCCCTTTTCCCTGGCTAACAAAATTCAGATGCCCCTCTTCTGCATGGCAGATTGCAGACGTCACTTGGCATTGTCAAACCAGCCCGACTTGGAACTGATGCCAACTTGGGTCTGGGAACCATCCTGCGTATCGTGGATTTTCAGGAGCCAGCCGGCCATTCCCAGCCAGAAGCCCTCAAACTTAAACCACGGCCCTTTAATCTGGCAAACAAAACTCAGCTGCCCTGCTTCTGGATGGTAGATTGCAGGAGCCACTTGGTACTATCAAACCAGCCCAACCTGGCACTGGTGCCACCTTGGGTCTGGGAACCATCCTGCGTATCGTGGATTTTCAGGAGCCAGCCTGCCACTCCCCGCCTCAAGCCCTCAAACTCAAACCATGGCCCTTTTCTCTGGCAAACAAAACTCAGCTGCCCTGCTTCTGGATGGCAGACTGCAGGAGCCACTTGGTACTGTCAAACCAGCCCAACTTGGCACTGGTGCCACCTTGGGTCTGGGAACCATCCTGCGTATCGTGGATTTTCAGGAGCCACCCAGCCACTCCCAGCCACAAGCCCTCAAACTATAACCACGGCCCTTTTCTCTGGCAAACAAAACTCAGCTGCCCTGATTCTGGATGGCAGATTGCAGGAGCCACTTGGTACTATCCAACCAGCCCGACTTGGCACTGGTGCCACCTTAGGTCTGGGAACCATCCTTCGTATCGTGGATTTTCAGGAGCCAGCCGGCCACTCGCAGCCACAGGCCCCAAAAACAAACCTCGGCCCGTTTCCCTGACAAAAAATACTCAGCTACCCCGCTTGTGGATGGCAGATTGCAGGAGCCACTTGGCACTGACAAAACAGCCCAACTTGGCACAGGTGCCACCTTGTGTCTGGGAACCATCCTGCGTATCGTGGATTTTCAGGAGCCACCCGGCCACTCCCAGCCACAAGTCCTCAAACTCAAACCACGGCACTTTTCCCTGGCTAACATAATTCAGATGCCCCGCTTGTGGATGGCAGATTGCAGGAGCCACTTGGCACTGTCAAACCAGCCGACTTGAAACTGGTGCCACCTTGGGTCTGGGAACCATCTTGCGAATCGTGGATTTTCAGGAGCCAGCTGGCCACTCCCGGCCATAGGCTGCCAAAAAAAAACCACGGACATTTCCTTGTCTAAAAAAATTCAGATGCCCCGCTTCTGCATGGCAGATTGAAGACACCACTTGGCTCTGTCCAAGCAGCACGACTTGGCATTGGTGCCACCTTGGGTCTGGGAACCATCCTGCGTATCGTGGATTTTCTGGAGCCAGCCGGCCACTACCAGCCATAGGCTGCCAAACAAAAACCACGGCCCTTTTCCCTGGCTAACGAAATTCAGATGCCCTGTTCTGGATGGCAGATTTCAGGAGCTATTTGGCACTATCAAACCAGCCCGACTTGGCACTGGTGCCACGTTGGGTCTGGGAACCATCCTGCGTATCGTGGATTTTCAGGATCCAGCTGGCCACTCCCAGCCACAAGCCCTCAAATTTAAACCCCAGCCATTATCTCTGGCAAACAAAACTCAGCAGCCCATCTTCTGGATGGCAGATTGCAGGAGCAACTTTGTACTATCAAACCAGCCCAACTTGGCACGTTTACTACCCTGGGTCTTTGAACCATCCGGCTTATCGTGGATTTTCAGGAGCCACCTGGCCTCGCCCAGCCTTAGGCTACTAAACACAAACCACGGCTCTTTTCCCTGGCTAACATAATTCAGATGCCCCGCTTCTGAATGGCAGATTGCACAAGCCACTTGGCACTGTCAAAGCAGCCTGACTTGGAACTGGTGCCACCTTGGGTCTGAAAACCATCCGTCGTATCGTGGATTTTCAGGAGCCAGCTGGCCACTACCAGCCACAAGTACTAAAACTCAAACCATGGCCCTTTTCTCTGGCAAACAAAACTCAGCTGCCCCACATCTGGATGGCAGATTGCAAGAGCCACTTGGTACTATCAAATCAGCCCAACTTGGCACTGGTGCCACCTTGGGTCTTTGAACCATCTGGCATATCATGGACTTTCAGGAGCCAGCCGGCCACTCCCAGCAATCGGTGCCAAACACAAACCACGGCCCATTTTCCCTGGCTAACAAATTTCAGATGCCCCGCTTCTGGATGGCAGATTGCAGGAGCCACTTGGCACTGTCAAACCAGCCCGACTTTGAACTGGTGCCACCCTTGGTCTGGGAACCATCCTGCGTATTGTGGATTTTCAGGATCAATCTGGCGTCTCCCAGCCACAAGCCATCATACTCAAACCACGGCCCTTTTCTCTGGCAAAAAAAACTCAGCTGCCCTTCTTCTGCCTGGTAAATTGCCGGAGGCAGTTGGTACTGTCCAACTAGCCCGACTTGGCACTGGTGACACCTTGGGTCTGGGAACCATCCTGCGTATCGTGGATGTTCAGGAGCCAGCCGGCCACTCCCAGCCATATGATGCCAAACACAAACCACGGCCCTTTTCCCTGGCTAACAAAATTCAGATGCCCCGCTTCTGGATGGCATATTGCAGGAGCTGCTTGGCACTGACAAACCAGCCCGACTTGGAACTGGTGCCACCTTGGGTCTGGGAACCATCCTGCGTATCGTGGATTTTCAGGAGCCAGCCGGACACTCCCAGCCATAGGCTGCCAAACACAAACCACGGCCCTTGTCCCTGGCAAACAAAATTCAGATGCCCCGCTTCTGGATGGAAAATTGCAGACGCCACTTGGCTCTGTCCAACCAGCCGGACTTAGCACTGGTGCCACATTTGGTCTGGTAATCATCCTCCGCATCGTGGGTTTTCAGCTGCCAGCCGGCCACTCCCTGCCACAAGCCCTCAAACTTTAACCACGGCCCTTATCTCTGGCAAAAAAACTCAGCAGCCCTGCTTCTGGATGGCAGATTGCAGGAGCAACTTGGTACTATCAATCCAGCCCGACTTGGCACTTGTACCACCCTGGGTCTTTGAACAATCCGGCTTATCGTGCCAAACACATACCACAGCTTTTTTCCCTGGCTAACAAATTCAGATGCCCAGCTTCTGGATGGCAGATTGCAGGAGCCACTTGGCAATGTCAAACTAGCCCGACTTGGAACTGGTGCCACCTTGGGTCTGGGAACCATCCTGCGTATCGTGGATTTTCAGGAGCCAGCCGGGCACTCCCAGCCATAGCGTGCCAAACACATACCACGGCCCTTTGCATTGGATAACAAAATTCAGGTGCCCCGCTTCTGGATGGCAGATTGCAGGAGCTACGTGGCACTATCAAACCAGCCCGACATGGCACTGGTGCCACGTTGGGTCTGGGAACCATCCTGAGTATCGTGGCTTTTCAGGAGCCAGGCAGCCACTCCCAGCCACAAGCCCTCAAACTCAAACCACGGCCGTTTTCCCTGGCTAAAAAAATTCAGATACCCTGCTTCTGGATGACAGATGGCAGGAGCCACTTGGTACGATCAAACCAGCCCAATTTGGCAGTGGTGCCATCTTGGGTCTGGGAACCATCCTGCGTATTGTGGATTTTCAGGAGCCACCCGGCCACTCCCAGCCGTAGGCTGCCAAACACTAACCACGGCCCTTTGTCCTGGCTAACAAAATTCAGATGACCCGCTTCTGGATGGCAGATTGCAAAAGCCACTTGGTACTGTCAAACCAGCCCGACTTGGATCTGGTGCCACTTTGGGTTTCGGAACCATCCTGCGTATCGTGGATTTTCAGGAGCCAGGCGGCCACTCCCAGCCGCAAGCCCTCAAATTCAAACCACGGCCCTTTTCCCTGGCAAACAAAATTCAGATGCCCCGCTTCTGCATGGCAGATTGCAGACGCCACTCGGCTCTGTCCAACCAGCCCGACTTGGCACTGGTGCCACCTTCAGTCTGGGAACCATCCTGCGTATTGTGGATTTTCAGGAGCCAGCCGGCCACTCCCAGCCACAGGCCCCAAAAGCAAACCTCGGCCCGTTTCCCTGACAAACAAAACTCAGCTATCCCGCTTCTGGATGGCAGATTTCTGGATCCACTTGGTACTGTCAAACTAGAACAACTTTGCACTGGTGCCACTTTGCGTCTGGGAACTATCCTGCCTATCGTGGATTTTCAGGAGCCAGCTGGACGCTACCAGCCACAAGCCTTCAAACTTAAACCACGGATATTTTCTCTGACAAACAGAATTCAGCTGCCCTGCTTCTGGATGGCAGATTGCAGGAGCCACTTGGAACAATAAACTAGCCAAACTTGGCACTGGTGTCACCTTGGGTCTTGGAACCATCCGGCATATTGTGGATTTTCAGGAGCCACCGAGCCACTCCAAGCCATCGGCTGCCAAACACAAACCACGGCCCTTTTCCCTGCCTAAAAAAATTCATATGCCCCTCATGTGTATGGCAGATTGCAGGAGCTACTTCGCACTGTCAAACCTGCTCGATTTGGCACTTTTGTCACCTTCAGTCTGGGAACCATCCTGCGTATCGTGGATTTTCAAGAGCCACCCGGCCACTCCAAGCCACAAGTCCTCAAACTTAAACCACGGCCCTTTTCTCTGGCAAGCAATGCTTAGCTGCCCTGCTTCTGGATGGCGGATTGCAGGAGCCACTTGGAAAAATCAAACCAGCCAAACTTGGCACTGGTGTCTCCTTGGGTCTGGGAAACCTCCTGCGTATCGTGGATTTTCAGGAGCCAGCCGGCCACTCCCAGCCATAGGCTGACAAACACAAACCAAGGCATTTGCCATGGCAAACAAAATTCAGATGCCCCGCTTCTTGATGGCTGATTGCAGACACTACTTGTCTCTGTCCATACAGCCCGACTTGGCACTGGTGCCACCTTTGGTCTGGGAACCATCCTGCGTATCGTGGATTTTCAGGAGACAGCCGGCCACTCCCAGCCATAGGGTGCCAAACACATACCACGGCCCTTTGCATTGGATAACAAAATTCAGGTGCCCCGCTTCTGGATGGCAGATTGCAGGAGCCACTTGGCACTGTCAAACCAGCCCGACTTGGAACCGGTGCCACCTTGGGTCTGGAAACCATCCTGCGTATCGTGGATTTTCAGGAGCCAGCCAGCCACTCCAAGCCAAAGGTTTCCAAACACAAACCACGGCCCTTTATCCTGCCCCAAAAAATTCAGATGCCCCTCTTCTGGATGGCAAATTGCAGGAGCTGCTTGGTATTATCAAACCAGCCCGACTTGGCACTGGTGCCACCTTGGGTCTGGGAACCATCCTGCGTGTCGTGGATTTTCAGGAGCGAACCGGCCACTCCCAGCCATAGGCTGCCAAACACAAACCACGGACCTTTTCCCTGGCAAAAAAAATTCAGATGCCCCGCTTCCAGATGGCAGATACAGGAGCCACTTGGCACTGTCAAACCAGCCCAACTTGGAACAGGTGCCACCTTGGGTCTGGGAACCATCCTGCGTATCGTGGATTTTCAGGAGCCAGCCAACCACTCCCAGCCATGGTCTGCCAAACACAAACCACGGCCCTTTTCCCTGGCTAAAAAAATTCAGATGCCCCGCTTCTGGATGGCAGATTTCAGACGCCACTTGGCCCTATCAAACCAGCCCGACTTGGAACTGGTGCCACCTTGGGTCTGGGAACCATCCTGCGTATCGTGGATTTTCAGGAGCCAGCCGGCCACTGCCAGCCATAAGCCATCAAACTCAAACCACGGCCCTTTTCTCTGGCAAACAAAACTCAGCTGCCATTCTTCTGGATGGCACATTGCAGGAGCCACTTGGAACAATCAAACCAGTGAAACTTGGCACTGGTGCCACCTTGGGTCTCGGAACCATCCTGCGTATCTTTGATTTTCAAGAGCCAGCCGGCCACTCCCAGCCATAGTCTGCCAAACACAAACCACGGCCCTTTTCCCTGGCAAACAAAATTAAGATGCCCTGCTTCTGGATGGCAGATGCAGGAGCCACTTGGTACGATCAAACCCTGCTTCTGGATGGCAGATTGCATGAGCCACTTGGTACTTTCAAGCCAGCCCAACTTTGCACTGGTAGCACCTTGGGTCTTTGAACCATCCGGCATATCGTGGATTTTCAGGAGCCACCTGGCTTCGCCCAGCCTTAGGCTACCAAACACAAACCACGGCTCTTTTCCCTGGCTAACAAAATTCAGATACCCCACTTCTGGATGGACGATTCCGACGCCACTTTGCTCTGTCCAACCAGCCATACTTGGCACTGGTGCCACATTCTGTCAGGGAACCATCGTGCGTTTCATGGATTTTCAGGAGTCACCCGGCCAATCCCAGCCACAAGCCCTCAAACTCAAACCTCGGCACTTTTCCCTGGCTAAAAAAATTCAGCTTCCCCGCTTCAGGATGACAGATTGCAGACGCCACTTGGCATTGTCAAACCATCCCGCCTGGGAATTGGTGCCACCTTGGGTCTGGGAACCATCCTCCGTATCGTGGATTTTCAGGAGCCAGCCTGCCACTCCCCGCCTCAAGCCATCAAACTCAAACCACGGCCCTTTTCTCTGGCAAACAAAACTCAGCTGCCCTTCTTCTGGATGGCACATTGCAGGAGCTACTTGGAACAATCAAACCAGTGAAACTTGGCACTGGTGCCACCTTGGGTCTGGGAACCATCCTGCGTATCTTTGATTTTCAAGAGCCAGCCGGCCACTCCCAGCCATAGTCTGCCAAACACAAACCACGGCCCTTTTCCCTGGCAAACAAAATTAAGATGCCCTGCTTCTGGATGGCAGATGCAGGAGCCACTTGGTACGATCAAACCCTGCTTCTGGATGGCAGATTGCATGAGCCACTTGGTACTTTCAAGCCAGCCCAACTTTGCACTGGTACCACCTTGGGTCTTTGAACCATCCGGCATATCGTGGATTTTCAGGAGCCACCTGGCTTCGCCCAGCCTTAGGCTACCAAACACAAACCACGGCTCTTTTCCCTGGCTAACAAAATTCAGATACCCCACTTCTGGATGGACGATTCCGACGCCACTTTCCTCTGTCCAACCAGCCATACTTGGCACTGGTGCCACATTCTGTCAGGGAACCATCGTGCGTTTCATGCATTTTCAGGAGTCACCCGGCCAATCCCAGCCACAAGCCCTCAAACTCAAACCTCGGCACTTTTCCCTGGCTAAAAAAATTCAGCTTCCCCGCTTCAGGATGACAGATTGCAGACGCCACTTGGCATTGTCAAACCATCCCGCCTGGGAATTGGGGCCACCTTGGGTCTGGGAACCATCCTCCGTATCGTGGATTTTCAGGAGCCAGCCTGCCACTCCCCGCCTCAAGCCCTCAAACTCAAACCACGGCCTTATTCTCTGGCAAACAAAACTCAGCTGCCCTGCTTCTGGAAGGCAGATTGCAGACACCTCTTGGCTCTGTCCAACCAGCCCGACTTGGCAAGTTTGCCCCCTTTGGTCTGGGAACCATCCTGCGTAACGTGGATTTTCAGGAGCCAGCCGGCCACTCCCAGCCATAGGCTGCCAAAGAAAAACCACGGCCCTTTCCCTGGGTAACAAAATTCAGATGCCCTCTTCTGGATGGCAGATTTCAGGAGCTACTTGGCACTATCAAACCAGCCTGACATGGCACTGGTGCCACGTTGGGTCTGGGAACCATCCTGCGTATCGTGGCTTTTCAGGAGCCAGGCAGCCACTCCCAGCCACAAGCACTCAAACTCAAACCACGGCCGTTTTCCCTGGCTAAAAAAATTCAGATGCCCTGCTTCTGGATGGCAGATGGCAGGAGCCACTTGGTACGATCAAACCAGCCCAATTTGGCAGTGATGCCACCTTGGGTCTGAGAAACCATCCTGCGTATCGTGGATTTTCAGGAGCCAGGCGGCCACTCCCAGCCGCAAGCCCTAAAATTCAAACCACGGCCCTTTTCCCTACCTAACAAAATTCAGATGCCCCGCTTCTGCATGGCAGATTGCAGACGCCACTCGGCTCTGTCCAACCAGCCCGACTTTGCACTGGTGCCACTTTCGGTCTGGGAACCATCCTGCGTATTGTGGATTTTCAGGAGCCAGCTGGCCACTCCCAGCCACAGGCCCCAAAAGCAAACCTCGGCCCGTCTCCCTGACAAACAAAACTCAGCTACCCCGCTTCTGGATGGCAGATTTCTGGATCCACTTGGTACTGTCAAACCAGAACAACTTTGCACTGGTGCCACTTTGGGTCTGGGAAGTATCCTGCCTATCGTGGATTTTCAGGAGCCAGCCGGACGCTCCCAGCCACAAGCCATCAAACTTAAACCACGGACATTTTCTCTGACAAACAAAATTCAGCTGCCCTGCTTCTGGATGGCAGATTGCAGGAGCCACTTGGAACAATCAAACCAGCCAAACTTGGCACTGGTGTCACCTTGGGTCTGGGAACCATCCGACATATCGTGGATTTTCAGGAGCCAGCCGGCCACTCCCAGCCATCGGCTACCAAACAGAAACCACGGCCCTTTACCCTGCCTAAAAAAATTCATATGCCCCTCATGTGTATGGCAGATTGCACGAGCCATTTCGCACTGTCAAACCAGCTCGACTTGGCACTTCTGTCAACTTCGGTCTGGGAACCATTCTGCGTATCGTGGATTTTCAGGAGCCAGCCGGCCACTCCAAGCCACAAGTCCTCAAACTTAAACCACGGACATTTTCTCTGGAAAGAAAACTTAGCTGCCCTGCTTCTGGATGGCAGATTGCAGGAGCCACTTGGAAAAATCAAACCAGCCAAACTTGGCACTGGTGTCACCTTGGGTCTTGGAACCATCCGACATATCGTGGATTTTCAGGAGCCAGCCGGCCACTCCCAGCCATCGGCTGCCAAACAGAAACCACGGCCCTTTACCCTGCCTAAAAAAATTCATATGCCCTTCATGTGTATGGCAGATTGCACGAGCCATTTCGCACTGTCAAACCAGCTCGACTTGGCACTTCTGTCAACTTCGGTCTGGGAACCATCCTGCGTATCGTGGATTTTCAGGAGCCAGCCGGCCACTCCAAGCCACAAGTCCTCAAACTTAAACCACGGCCCTTTTCTCTGGAAAGAAAACTTAGCTGCCCTGTTTCTGGATGGCAGATTGCAGGAGCCACTTGGAAAAATCAAACCAGCAAAACTTGGCACTGGTGTCACCTTGGGTCTTGGAACCATCCGACATACCGTGGATTTTCAGGAGCCAGCCGGCCACTCCCAGCCATCGGCTGCCAAACAGAAACCACGGCCCTTTACCCTGCCTAAAAAAATTCATATGCCCTTCATGTGTATGGCAGATTGCACGAGCCATTTCGCACTGTCAAACCAGCTCGACTTGGCACTTGTGTCAACTTCGGTCTGGGAACCATCCTGCGTATCGTGGATTTTCAGGAGCCAGCCGGCCACTCCAAGCCACAAGTCCTCAAAATTAAACCACGGCCCTTTTCTCTGGAAAGAAAACTTACCTGCCCTGCTTCTGGATGGCAGATTGCAGGAGCCACTTGGAAAAATCAAACCAGCAAAACTTGGTACTGGTGTCTCCTTGGGTCTGGGAAACGTCCTGCGTATCGTGGATTTTCAGGAGCCAGCCGGCCACTCCAAGCCATAGGCTGACAAACACAAACCAAGGCCCTTTGCCATGGCAAACAAAATTCAGATGCCCCGCTTCTGGATGGCAGATTGCAGACACCACTTGTCTCTGTCCATACAGCCCGACTTGGCACCGGTGCCACCTTTGGTCTGGGAACCATCCTGCGTATCGCGGATTTTCAGGAGCCAGCCGGCCACTCCCAGCCATAGGGTGCCAAACACAATCCACGGCCCTTTTCCCTGCCTAAAAAAACTCAGATGCCCCTGTTGTGGATAGCAGATTGCAGGAGATATTTGGCACTGTCAAACCAGCTCGAATTGGAACTGGTGACACCTTGGGTCTGGGAACCATCCTGCGTATCGTGGATTTCCAGGAGCCAGCCGGCCACTACCAGCCATAGCCTGCCAAAAAGAAACCACGCCCCTTTTTCCTGGCAAACAAACTTCACGTGCCCTGATTCTGGATGGCAGATAGCAGGAGATACTTGGCACTGACAAACCAGCCCGACTTGGCACTGCTGCCCCCTTGTGTCTGGGAACCGTCCTGCGTATCGTGGATTTTCAGGAGCCAGCCGGCCACTCCCAGCCACAAGCCCTCAAACTTAAACCACGGCCTTTTTCTCCGGCAAACAAAACTCAGCTGCCCCGCTTCTTGATGGCATATTGCAGGAGCTACATGGCACTGACAAACCAGCCCGACTTGGAACTGGTGCCACCTTGGGTCTGGGAACCATCCTGCGTATCGTGGATTTTCAGGAGCCAGCCAGCCACTCGCAGCCACAGGCCCCAAAAACAAACCTCGGCCAGTTTCCCTGACAAACAAGACTCAGCTACCCCGGTTCTTGATGGCAGATTGCATGAGCCACTTAGTATTGTCAAACATGCCCAACTTGGCACTGGTGCCACCTTGGGTTTGGGAACCATCCTGCATATCATGGATTTTCAGGAGCCAGGTGGCCAATCCCATCCATAGGCTGCCAAACCGAAACCACGTCCCCTTTCCCTGGCAAAAAAAATTCAGATGCCCTGCTTCAAGATGGCAGATTGCAGGAGATACTTGGCACTGTCAAACCAGCCCGACTTGGAACTGGTGCCCCCTTGGGTCTGGGAACCATCCTGCGTATTGTGGATTTTCAGGAGCCAGCCGGCCACTCCCAGCCACAAGCCCTCAAAATGAAACCACGGCCCTTTTCTCTGGCAAACAAAACTCAGCTGCCCTGCTTCTGGATGGCACATTGCAGGAGCCAGTTGGTGCTATCAAACCAGACCCACTTGGCACTGGTGCCACCTTGGTTCTGGGAACCATCCTGCGTATCGTGGATTTTCAGGAGCCAGCCGGCCACTCCCAGCCATAGGCTGCCAAACACAAACCACGGCACTTTTCCCTGCCTATCAAAATTCAGATGCCCCTGTTGTGCATAGCAGATTGCAGGAGCTACTTGGCACTGTCAAACCAGCTCTAATTGGCACTGGTGACACCTTCGGTCTGGGAACCAGCCTGCGTATCGTGGATTTCCAGGAGTCAGCCGGCCACTCCCAGCCACAAGCCCTAAAACTCAAACCATGGCCCTTTTCACTGGCAAACAAAACTCAGCTGCCCTGCTTCTGGATGGCAGATTGCAGGAGACACTTGGAACAATCAAACCAGCCAAACTTGGCACTGGTGCCACCTTGGATCTGGGAACAATCCTGCGTATCGTGGATTTTCAGGAGCCAGCCGGCCACTCCCAGCCATAGGCGGACAAACAGAAACCACGCCCCTTTTCCCTGGCAAAAAAATTTCAGATGCCCCGCTTCTGGATGGCAGATTGGAGACGCCACTTGGCTCCGTCCAACCAGCCCGACTTGGCACTGGTGCACCTTTGTTCTGGGAACCATCCTGCGTGTTCTGGATTTTCAGGAGCCAGCCGTCCAATCGAAGCCACAGGTCTCAAAAAGAAACCTCGGCCCGTTTCCCTGACAAACAATACTCAGCTAACCCGCTTCTGGATGGCAGATTGCTGGAGCCACTTGGTACTGTCAAACCAAAACAACTTTGCACTGGTGCCACTTTGGGTCTGGGAACCATCCTGCGTATCATGTATTTTAAGTAGACACCCGGCCACTCCAAGCCACAAGCCCTCAAACTGAAACCACGGCCCTTTTCCCTAACTAAAAAAATTCAGATGCCCCGCTTCTGCATGGCAGATTGAAGACGTCACTTGGCACTGTCAAACCAGCCCGACTTGGAACTGGTGTAAACTTGGGTCTGGGAACAATCGTTTGTATCGTGGATTTTCAGGAGCCAGCCGGCCACTCCCAGCCACAAGCCCTCAAACTTAAACCACGGCCCTTTTTCTCTGGCAAACAAAACTCAGCTGCCCTGCTTCTGGATGGCAGATTGCAGGAGCCACTTGTTGCTATCAAACGAGCCCAACTTGGCAATGGTGCCACCTTGGGTCTGGGAACCATCCTGCGTATCGTGGATTTTCAGGAGCCAGCCGGCCACTCCCAGCCATAGCCTGCCAAAGAAAACCACGGCGCTTTTCGCTGGCAAACAAAATTCATATGCCCCGCTTCTGGATGGCAGATTGCAGATGCCACTTGGCTCTGTCACACGAGCCAGACTTGGCACTGGTGCCACCTTGTGTCTGGGAACCATCCTGCGTATTGTGGATTTTCAGGAGCCAGCCAGGCACTCCCAGCCGTAGGCTGCCAAACACTAACCACGGCCCTATGTCCTGGCTAAAAAAATTCAGATGACCCGCTTCTGGATGGCATATTGCAAAAGCCACTTGGTAATGTCAAACCAGCCCGACTTGGTTCTGGTGCCACTTTGGGTTTCGGAACCATCCTGCGTATCGTGGATTTTAAGGAGCCAGGCGGCCACTCCCAGCCGCAAGCCCTCAAATTCAAACCACGGCCCTTTTCCCTGGCAAACAAAATTAAGATGCCCCGTTTCTGGATGGCAGATTGCAGACGCCACTTGGCTCTGTCCAACCAGCCCGACTTGGCACTGGTTACGCCTTGGGTCTGGGAACCATCCTGCGTATCGTGGATTTTCAGGAGCCAGCCCGACGCTCCCAACCGCAAGCCCTAAAACTTAAACCATGGCCCTTTTCTCTGACAAACAAAACTCAGCTGCCCTGCTTCTGGATGTCAGATTGCTGGAGCCACTTGGTACTATCAAACCAGCCCAACTTGGCACTGGTGTCACGTTGGCCCTGGGAAACATCCTGCGTATCATGGATTTTCAGGAGCCAGACGGCCACTCCCAGCCATAGGCTGCCAAACATACACCACGGATCTTTTCCCAGGCAAACAAAATTCAGATGCCCCGCTTCTGGATGGCCGATTCCGACGCCACTTTGCTCTGCCAACCAGCCATACTTGGCACTGGTGCCACCTTCTGTCAGGGAACCCTCCTGCGTATCGTGAATTTTCAGGAGCTAGACGGCCTCTCCAAGCCACAGGCCCCAAAAACAAACCTCGGTCGGTTTCCCTGACAAAAAAAACTCAGCTACCACGCTTCTGGATGGCACATTGCAGGAGGCACTTGGTACTGTCAAACCAGCCCAACTTGGCACTGGTGCCAGCTTGGGTTTGGGAACCATCCTGCGTATCGCGGACTTTCAGGAGCCAGCCGGACATGCCCAGCCAAAAGCCCTAAAACTTAAACCACCGCCCTTTCCTCTGGAAACCAAAATCAGCTGCCCTGGTTCTGGATGGCAGATTGCAGGAGCCACTTGGTACTATCAAACCAGCCCAACTTGGAACTGGTGCCACCTTTGGTCTGGGAACCATCGTGCGTTTCATGGATTTTCAGGTGTCACCCGGCGAATCCCAGCCACAAGCCCTCAAACTCAAACCTCTGCACTTTTCCCTGGCTAAAAAAATTCAGCTTCCCCGCTTCTGGATGACAGATTGCAGATGCCACTAGGCATTGTCAAACCATCCCGCCTGGGAACTGGTGCCACCTTGGGTCTGGGAACCATCCTGCGTATCGTGGATTTTCAGGAGCCAGCCTGCCACTCCCCGCCTCAAGCCCTCAAACTCAAACCACGGCCCTTTTCCCTGGCAAAAAAAATTCAGATGCCCTGCTTCAAGATGGCAGATTGCAGGAGATACTTGGCACTGTCAAACCAGCCCGACTTGGACCTGGTGCCACCTTGGGTCTGGGAACCATCCTGCGTATTGTGGATTTTCAGGAGCCAGCCGGCCACTCCCAGCCATAGGCTGCCAAAGAAAAACCACGGCCCTTTTCCCTGGCTAACATAATTCAGATGCCCTCTACTGGATGGCAGATTTCAGGAGCTACTTGGCAGTATCAAACCAGCCCGACATGGCACTGGTGCCACGTTGGGTCTGGGAACCATCCTGCGTATCGTGGCTTTTCAGGAGCCAGGCAGCCACTCCCAGCCACAAGCCCTCAAACTCAAACCACGGCGGTTTTCCCTGGCTAAAAAAATTCAGATGCCTTGATACTGGATGGCAGATGGCAGGAGCCACTTGGCACGATCAAACCAGCCCAATTTGGCGGTGGTGCCACCTTGGGTCTGGGAACCATCCTGCGTATCGTGGCTTTTCAGGAGCCAGGCGGCCACTCCCAGCCGCAAGCCCTCAAATTCAAACCACGGCCCTTTTCCCTGGCAAACAAAATTCAGATGCCCCGCTTCTGCATGGCAGATTGCAGACGCCACTCGGCTCTGTCCAACCAGCCCGACTTGGCACTGGTGCCACCTTCAGTCTGGGAACCATCCTGCGTATTGTGGATTTTCAGGAGCCAGCCGGCCACTCCCAGCCACAGGCCCCAAAAGCAAACCTCGGCCCGTTTCCCTGACAAACAAAACTCAGCTACCCCGCTTCTGGATGGCAGATTTCTGGATCCACTTGGTACTGTCAAACCAGAACAACTTTGCACTGGTGCGACTTTGGGTCTGGGAACTATCCTGCCTATCGTGGATTTTCAGGAGCCAGCCGGACGCTCCCAGCCACAAGCCATCAAACTTAAACCACGGACATTTTCTCTGACAAACAAAATTCAGCTGCCCTGCTTCTGGATGGCAGATTGCAGGAGCCACTTGGAACAATCAAACCAGCCAAACTTGGCACTGGTGTCACCTTTGGTCTGGGAACCATCCGGCATATCGTGGATTTTCAGGAGCCACCCAGCCACTCCAAGCCATCGGCTGCCAAACACAAATTACGGCACTTTTCCCTGCCTAAAAAAATTCATATGCCCCTCATGTGTATGGCAGATTGCAGGAGCTACTTCGCAATGTCAAACCAGCTCGACTTGGCACTTGTGTCAACTTCGGTCTGGGAACCATCCTGCGTATCGTGGATTTTCAGGAGCCACCCGGCCACTCCAAGCCACAAGTCCTCAAACTTAAACCACGGCCCTTTTCTCTGGCAAGAAAACATAGCTGCCCTGCTTCTGGATGGAAGATTGCAGGAGCCACTTGGAAAAATCAAACCAGCCAAACTTGGCACTGGTGTCACCTTGGGTCTGGGAAACGTCCTGCGTATCGTGGATTTTCAGGAGCCAGCCGGCCACTCCCAGCCATAGGCTGACAAACACAAACCAAGGCACTTTGCCATGGCAAACAAAATTCAGATGCCCCGCTTCTGGATGGCAGATTGCAGACACCACTTTTCTCTGTCCATACAGCCCGACTTGGCACTGGTGCCACCTTTGGTCTGGGAACCATCCTGCGTATCGTGGATTTTCAGGAGCCAGCCGGCCACTCCCAGACATAGGGTGCCAAACACATACCACGGCCCTTTGCATTGGCTAACAAAATTCAGGTGCCCCGCCTCTGGATGGCAGATTGCAGGAGCCACTTGGCACTCTCAAACCAGCCCGACTTTGAACCGGTGCCACCTTGGGTCTGGAAACCATCCTGCGTATCGTGGATTTTCAGGAGCCAGCCGGCCACTCCCAGCCATAGGCTGCCAAACACAATCCACGGCACTTTTTCCTGCCTAAAAAAACTCAGATGCCCCTGCTTCTGGATGGCAGATTGCAAATGCTACTTGGCACTGTCAAACCAGCTCGAATTGGAACTGGTGCCAACTTCGGTCTGGGAACCATCCTGCGTATCGTGGATTTCCAGGAGCCAGCCCGCCACTCACAGCCACAAGCCCACAAACTCAAACCACGGCCCTTTTCACTGGCAAACAAAACTCAGCTGCCCTGCTTCTGGATGGCAGATTGCAGGAGACACTTTGAACAATCAAACCAGCCAAACTTGGCACTGGTGCCACCTTGGATCTGGGAACCATCCTGGTGCCACCTTGGATCTGGGAACCATCCTGGTTCCTGTGAATCAGGAACCACCTGATTCTGGATGGCAGATTGCAGGAGATACTTGGAACTGACAAACCAGCCCGACTTGGCACTGCTGACCCCTTCGGTCTGGGGACCATCCTGCGTATCGTGGATTTTCAGGAGCCAGCCGGCCACTCCCAGCCACATGCCCTCAAACTTAAACCACGGCCTTTTTCTCCGGCAAACAAAACTCAGCTGCCCCGCTTCTGGATGGCATATTGCAGGAGCTACATGGCACTGACAAACCAGCCCGACTTGGAACTGGTGCCACCTTGGGTCTGGGAACCATCGTGCTTATCGTGGATTTTCAGGAGCCAACCGGACACTCCCAGCCATAGGCTGCCAAACACAAACCACGGCCCTTTCCCCTGGCAAACAAAATAGAGATGCCCTGCTTCTGGATGGCCTATTGCCGACAACACTTGGCTCTGTCCAACCAGACAGACTTGGCACTGGTGCCACGTTTGGCCTGGGAACCATCCTGCGTATCGTGGATTTTCAGGAGCCAGCCTGCCACTCGCAGCCAAAGGCCCCAAAAACAAACCGCGGCCAGTTTCCCTGACAAACAAAACTCAGCTACCCCGCTTCTGGATGGCAGATTGCATGAGCCACTTAGTATTGTCAAACCTGCCCAACTTGGCACTGGTGCCACCTTGGGTTTGGGAACCATCTTGCATATCATGGATTTTCAGGAGCCAGGTGGCCACTCCCAGCCATAGGCTGCCAAACCCAAACCACGGCCATTTCCTTGTCTAAAAAATTTCAGACGCCCCGCTTCTGGATGGCAGATTGAAGACACCTCTTGGCTCTGTCCAAGCAGCCCGACTTGGCACTGGTGCCACCTTGGGTCTGGGACCCATCCTGCGTATCGTGGATTTTCAGGAGCCAGCCAGCCACTCCCAGCCTTAGGCTGCCAAAAACAAACCACGGCCCTTTTCCCTGGCTAACGAAATTCAGATGCCCTGTTCTGGATGGCAGTTTTCAGGAGCTTTTTGGCACTATCAAACCAGCCTGACTTGGCACTGGTGCCACCTTGGGTCTGGGAACCATCCTGCGTATCGTGGATTTTCAGGAGCCAGCCGGCCACTCCAAGCCAGAAGACCTCAAACTTAAACCACGGCCCTTTTCGCTGGCAAACAAAACTCAGCTGCCCTGCTTCTGGATGGCAGATTGCAGGAGCCACTTGGAACAATCAAACCAGCCGAACTTGGAACTGCTGTCACCTTGGATCTGGGAACCATCCTGCGTATCGTGGATTTTCAGGAGCCAGCGTGCCACTCCCAGCCATAGGCTGCCAAACCGAAACCACGTCCCTTTTCCCTAGCAAAAAAAATTCAGATGCCCTGCTTCTGGATGGCAGATTGCAGGAGATACTTGGCACTGTCAAACCAGCCCGACTTGGAACTGGTGCCACCTTGGGTCTGGGAACCATCCTGCATATCATGGATTTTCAGGAGCTAGCCGGCCACTCCCAGCCACAAGCCATCAAACTGAAACCACGGCCCTTTACTCTGGAAAAAGAAACTCAGCTGCCCTGCTTCTGGATGGCACATTGCAGGAGCCAGTTGGTACTATCAAACCAGCCCAACTTGGCACTGGTGCCACCTTGGTTCTGGGAACCATCCTGCGTATCGTGGATTTTCAGGAGCCAGCCGGCCACTCCCAGCCATAGGCTGCCAAACACAAACCACGGATCTTTTCCCTGCCTAACAAAATTCAGATGCCCCTGTTGTGGATAGCAGATTGCAGGAGCCACTTGGCACTGTCAAACCAGCTCGAATTGGCACTGGTGCCACCTTCGGTCTGGGAACCAGCCTGCGTATCGTGGATTTCCAGGAGCCAGCCGGCCACTCCCAGCCACAAGCCCTCCAACACAAACCACGGCCCTTTTCACTGGCAAACAAAATTCAGCTGCCCTGCTTCTGGATGGGAAATTGCAGGAGCGACTTGGAAAAATCAAACCCGCAAAACTTGGCAATGGTGCCACCTTGGATCTGGGAACCATCCGGCGTATCGTGGATTTTTAGGAGCCAACCGGCCACTCTGCGTCACAGGCCCCAAAAACGAACCTCGGCCCGTTACCCTGACAAACAAAACTCAGCTACCCCGCTTCTGGATGGCAGATTTCAGGAGCCACTTGGTACTGTCAAACCACCACAACTTTGCACTGGTGCCATCTTAGGTCTGGGAACCCTCCTGCGTATCGTGGATTTTCAGGAGCCAGCCGGACGCTCCCAGCCGCAAGCCCTCAAACATAAACAACCGCCGTTTTCTCTGACAAACAAAACTCAGCTGCCCTGCTTCTGGGTGGCAGATTGCAGAAAACTCTTGGCTCTGTCCAACCAGCCCGACTTGGCAAGGGTGCCCCACTGGGTCTGGGAACCATCCTGTGTATCGTGGATTTTCAGGAGCCAGCCGGCCACGCCCTGCCATAGGCTGCCAAACACAAACCACCGACCTTTTCCCTGGCAAACACAACTCAGATGCCATGCTTCTGGATGGCAGATTACAAAAGCCACTTGGCACTGTCAAACCAGCCTCTCTTGGAACTGGTGCCACCTTGGGTCTGGGAACCATCCTGTGTATCGTGGATTTTCAGGAGCCAGCCGGCCACTCCAAGCCACAAGCCCACAAACTTGAACCACGGCCATTATCTCTGTCAAACAAAACTCAGCTGTCCTGCTTCTGAATTGCAGATGGCAGGAGACACTTGTTGCTATCAAACCAGCCCAACTTGGCACTGGTGCCACCTTGGGTTTGGGAACCATCCTGCGTATCGTGGATTTTCAGGAGCCAGCCGGCCACTCCCAGCCATTGGCTGCCAAACACTAACCACGGTTCTTTGCCTTGGCTAACAAAATTCAGATGCCCCGCTTCTGGATGGCAGATTGCAGGAGCCACTTGGCACTGTCAAACCAGCCCGACTTGGATCCGGTGCCACCTTGGGTCTGGGAGCCATCCTGCGTATCGTGGATTTTCAGGTGCCAGCCGGCCACACCCAGCCATGGGCTGGCAAACAGAAACCACGGCCCTTTTCCCTGCCTAACAAAATTCAGATGCCGCTCTTCTGGATGACAGATTGCAGACACCACTTTGCTCTGTTCAAGCAGCCTCACTTGGCACTGGTGCCACCTTGGGTCTGGGAACCATCCTGCATATCGTGGATTTTCAGGAGCCACCTGGCCACTCCCAGCCATAGGCTCTCAAACAAAAACCAGGGCCCATTGCCACGGCTAACAAAATTCAGATGCCCCGCTTCTGGATGGCAGATTGCAGGAGCCACTTGGCACTGTCAAACCAGCCCGACTTGGAGCCGGTGCCACCTTGGGTCTGGGAGCCATCCTGCGTATCGTGGATTTTCAGGCGCCAGCCGGCCACACCCAGCCATGGGATGCTAAACACAAACCACGGCCTTTTTCCCTGCCTAACAAAATTCAGATGCCGCTCTTAGGGATGGCAGATTGCAGACGCCACTTGACTCTGTCCAACCAGCCAGACTTGGCACTGTTGCCACCTTCGGTCTGGGAACCATCCTGCGTATCGTGGATTTTCAGGAGCACCCCGGCCACTCCAAGCCACAGGCCCCTAAAACCAACCTCGGCCCATTACCCTGACAAAGAAAACTCAGTTACCCTGCTTCTGGATGGCAGATTGCAGACGCCACTTGGCTCTGTCGAAGCAGCCCGACTTGGCACTGGTGCCACCTTGGGTCTGGGAACCATCCTGCGTATCGTAGATTTTCAGAAACCAGCCGGCCACTCCCAGCCACATGCCCTCAAACTTAAACCACGGCCCTTTTCCCTCACAAACAAAACTCAGACGCCCCACTTCTGGAAGGCAGATTGCAGACATCACTTCGCTCTGTCCAACCAGCCTGACATGGCACTGGTGCCTCCTTGGGTCTGGGGACCATCCTGCGTATCGTGGATTTTCAGGAGCCAGCCGGCCACTCCCAGCCATGGGCTGCCAAACACAAACCACGGCCCTTTTCCCGGCCTAACAAAATTCAGATGCCCCTGTTGTGGATGTCAAATTGCAGGAGCTACTTGGCATTATCAAACCAGCCCGACTTGGCATTGGTGCAACCTTCGGCCTGGGGACCATCCTGCGTATCGTGCATTTTAAGGCGCCAGCCGGCCACTCCAACCACAAGCCCTCAAAGTCAAACCACGGCCCTTTCCTCTGGTAAACAAAACTCAGCTACCCCACTTCTGGATGGCAGATCGCAGGAGCCTCTTGGTACTGTCAAACCAGCCCAACTTGGCACTGGTGCCACCTTCGGTCTGGGAAACATCCTGCGTATCGTGGATTTTCAGGAGCCACCTGGCCACTCCCAGACACAGGCTGCTAAAAAAAAACCTCGGCCCATTACCACGGCTAACAATATTCAGATGCCTCGCTTCTGGATGGCAGATTGCAGGAGCCACTTGGCACTGTCAAAGCAGCCCGACTTGGATCCGGTGCCACCTTGGGTCTGGGGACCATCCTGCGTATCGTGGATTTTCAGGAGCCAGCCGGCCACTCCGAGCCATGGGCTGCCAAACACAAACCACGGCCCTTTTCCCTGCCTAACAAAATTCAGATGCCCCTGTTGTGGATGGAATATTGCAGGAGCTACTTGGCATTATCAAACCAGCCAGACTTGGCATTGGTGCCACCTTCGGCCGGGGGACCATCCTGCGTATCGTGCATTTTCAGGAGTCAGCTGGCCACTCCAACCAAAAGCCCTCAAAGTCAAACCACGGCCCTTTCCTCTGGCAAACAAAACTCAGCTGCCCTGCTTCTGGATGGCAGATTGCAGGAGACACTTGGTACTATTAAACCAGCCAAAGTTGGCACTGGTGCCACCTTGGGTCTGGGAACCATCCTGTGGATCGTGGATTTTCAGGAGCCACCCGGCCACTCCCAGCCACAGGCCCCAAAAAGAAACCTCGGCCCCTTTCCCTGACAAACAAAACTCAGCTACCCCACTTCTGGATGGCAGATCGAAGGAGCCTCTTGGTACTGTCAAACCAGCCCAACTTGGCATTGGTGCCACCTTTGGTCTGGGAACCATCCTGCGTATCGTGGATTTTCAGGAGCCGGCTGGCCACTCCCAGACATAGGCAGGCAAATACATACTACGAAACTTTAGCCTTCCTAACATAATTCAGATGCCCAGCTTCTGGATGGCAGATAACAAACACCACTTGGCGCTGTCAAACCAGCCCAACTTGGCACTGGTACCACCTTGGGTCTGGGAACCATCCTGCGTATCGTGGATTTTCAGGAGCCAGCCGGCCACTCCCAGACATAGGCTGACAAACATATATCACGAACCTTTTCCCTGGCTAACAAAATTCAGATGCCCCGTTCTGAATGGCAGATTGCAGGAGCTACTTGACACTATCAAACCAGCCCGACTTGGAACTAGTGCCACCTTCGGTCTGGGAAACATCCTGCGTATCGTGGATTTTCAGGAGCCAGCCGGCCACACCCAGCCATGGGCTGCTAAACACAAACCACGGCCCTTTTCCCTGTCTAAAAAAAGTCAGATGCCCCGCTTCTGGATGGGAGATTGCAGACGCCACTTGGCTCTGTCCAACCAGCCAGACTTGGCACTGGTGCCACCTTCGGTCTGGGAACCATCCTGCGTATCGTGGATTTTCCGGAGCCAGCCAGCCGACCCCAGCCACAGGCCCCAAAATTAACCTCGGACCTTTTCCCTGACAAACAAATCTCAGCTACCCCGCTTCTCGATGGCAGATTGCAGACGCCACTTGGCTCTGTCAAACCAGGCCGTCTTGGCACTGATGCCACCTTGGGACTGGAAACCATCCTGCGTATCGAGGATTTTCAGGAGCCAGCCGGCCACTCCCAGCCATAGGCTGCCAAATAGAAACCACGGCCCTTTTCCCTGCCTAACAAAATTCATATGCCCTGCTTCTGGATGGCAGATTGCAGACACCACTTGGCTCTGTCCAACCATCCAACTTGGCACTGGTGCCAACTTGTGTCCTTGAAACATCCGGCTTATCTTGGATTTTCAGGAGCCACATGGCCTCGCCCAGCCATAGGCTACCAAACACAAACCACAGCTCTTTTCCCTGGCTAACAAAATTCATATGCCCTGCTTCTGCATGGCAGATTGCAGACTCCACTTGGCACTGTCAAACCAGCCCGACTTTGCACTGGTGCCACCTTCGGTGTGGGGACCATCCTGCGTATCGTGGATTTTCAAAAGCCAGCCGGCCACTCCAAGCCATAGGCTGCAAAACACAAACCACAGCCCTTTTCGCTGGCAAACAAAACTCAGCTGCCCTGCTTATGGATGAGAAATTGCAGGAGCAACTTGGTACTATTAAACCAGCCAAAGTTGGCACTGGTGCCACCTTGGTTCTTTGAACCAACCTGTGTATTGTGGATTTTCAGGAGCCAGCCATCCATCCCCAGCCATAGGCAGCCAAACACAAACCACGGCGCTTTGCCCTGGCTAACAAAATTCAGATGCCCCGCTTCAGCATGGCAGATTGCAGACCCCACTTGGCTCTGCCCAACCAGCCAGACTTGCAACTGGTGCCACCTTCGGTCGGGAAACCATCCTGCGTATCGTGGATGTTCAGGAGAAAGCCGGCCGTCCCCAGCCACAGGAACCAAAAACAAACCTCGGCCCATTTACCTGACAAACAAAAGTCAGCTACCCTGCTTCTGGATGGCAGATTGCAGGAGCCACTTGGTATTGTCAAACCAGCCCAACTTGGCACTGTTGCCACCTTGGGTGTGGGAACCACCCTTCGTATCGTGGATTTTCAGGAGCCAGCCGCCCACTCCAAGACACAAGCCCTCAAACTCAAACCACGGCCCTTTCCCCTGGCAAACAAAACTCAGCTGCCCTTCTTCTGGATGGCAGATTTTAGGAAACACTTGGTACTATTAAACCAGCCAAAATTTGCACTGGTGCCACCTTGGGTCGGGAAACCATCCTGCGTATCGTGGATTTTCAGGAGCCAGCCGGCCACTCCCCGCCATAGGCTGCCAAACACAAACCACCGAACTTTTCCCTGGCAAACACAATTCAGATGCCCCGCTTCTGGATGGCGGATTGCAGACGCCACTTGGCTCTGTCCAGCTAGCCAGACTTGGCACTGGTGCCACCTTCGGTCTGGGAACCATCCTGCATATCGTGGATTTTCAGGAGCCAGCCGGCTACTCCAAGCCACAGGCCCCAAAATCAAACCTCGGATTTTTCCATGACAAACAAAACTCAGCTACCCTGCTTCTGGATGGCAGATTGCAGGAGCCTCTTGGTACTTTCAAACCAGCCCAATCTGGCACTGGTGCCACCTTGGGTCTGGAAACCATCCTGCGTATCGTGGATTTTCAGGAGCCAAGCGGCCACTCCCAGCCATGGGCTGCCGAACACAAACCACGGCCCTTTTCCCTGGCAAACAAAATTCAGATGCCCCGCTTCTTGATGACAGATTGCAGACGCCTCTTGGCTCTGCCCAACCAGCCAGACCTGGCACTGGTGCCACCTTCGGTCGGGAAACCATCCTGCGTATCGTGGATGTTCAGGAGAAAGCCGGCCATCCCCAGCCACAGGAACCAAAAACAAACCTCAGCTCATTTACCTGACAAACAAAACTCAGCTACCCTGCTTCTGGATGGCAGATTGCAGGAGCCACTTGGTATTGTCAAACCAGCCCAACATGGCACTGTTGCAACTTTGGGTCCGGGAACCATCCTGCGTATCGTGGATTTTCAGGAGCCAGCCGGCCACTCCAAGCCATAGGCTGCCAAACACAAACCACGGCCCTTTACCCTGGCAAACAAAATTCAGATGCCCCGCTTCTGGATGGCCGATTGCAAACGCCACTTGGCTCTGTCCAACCAGCCAGACTTGGCAATGATTCCAACTTTGGTCTGGGAACCACCCTGCGTATCGTGGATTTTCAGGAGCCAGACGGCCACTCCCAGCCACAGGCCCCAAAAACAAACCTCGGTCCGTTTCCGTGAAAAACAAAACTCAGCTACCCCGCTTCTGGATGGCAGATTCCAGGAGCCACTTGGTACTGTCAAACCAGCCAGACTTGGCACTGGTGCCACCTTGGGTCTGGGAACCATCAAGAGTATCGAGGATTTTCACGAGCGAGCCGGACACTCCCAGCCACAAGCCCTCAAATTCAAACCACGGCACTTTTCCCTGGCTAACAAAATTCAGATGCCCCGCTTCTGCATAGCAGATTGCAGACGCCACTTGGCACTCTCAAACCAGCCCGAATTGGAACTGGTTCAACCTTGGGTCTGGGAACCATCCTGTGTATCGTGGATTTTCAGGAGCCAGACGGCCACTCCCCGCCGCAAGCACTCAAACTCAAACCACGGCCATATTCTCAGGCACACAAAACTCAGCTGCCCCGGTTCTGGATGGCAGATTGCAGAAAACTCTTGGCTCTGTCCAACCAGCACGACTTGGCGCTGGTGCCCACTTGGGTCTGGGAACCATCCTGCGTATCGTGAATTTTCAGGAGCCAGCCGGCCACTCCAAGCCACAAGACCTCAAGCTCAAACCACGGAACTTTGCAATGGCTAAAAAAATTCAGATGCCCCGCTTGTGGATGGCAGATTGCAGGAGCCACTTGGCACTGTCAAACCAGCCCGACTTGGCACTGGTGGCACCCTCTGTGTGGGGACCATCCTGCGAATCCTGGATTTTCAAGAGCCAGCTGGCCACTCCCAGACATGGGCTGCCAAAAACAAACCACGGCCCTTTTCACTGGCAAAAAAAATTCAGATGACCCGCTTCTGGATGGCAGATTGCAGGAGACACTTGGTACTATTAAACCAGCCAAAGTTGGCACTGGTGCCACCTCAGGTTTTGGAACCATCCTGTGGATCGTGGATTTTCAGGAGCCACCCGGCCACTCCCAGCCACAGGCCCCAAAAAGAAACCTCGGCCCCTTTCCCTGACAAACAAAACTCAGCTACCCCACTTCTGGATGGCAGATCGAAGGAGCCTCTTGGTACTGTCAAACCAGCCCAACTTGGCATTGGTGCCACCTTTGGTCTGGGAACCATCCTGCGTATCTTGGATTATCAGGAGCCAGCCTGCCACTCCCAGCCCCAAGCCCACAATCTTAAACCACGGCCCTTTTCTCTGGCAGACATATCTCAGCTGCCCTGCTTGTGGGTGGCGGATTGCAGGAGCCACTTGGAAATGTCAAAATAGCCCTACTTAGAACTGGTGCCACCTTCGGTCTGGGAACCATCCTGCGTATCGTGGATTTTCAGGAGCCAGCCGGCCAATCCCAGCCATGGGCTGCCAAACACAAACCACAACAATTTTCGCTGCCGAACAAAATTCATATGCCCCGCTTCTGGATTGCAGATTGCAGGAGCTACTTGGCACTGACAAACAAGCCGGACATTGCACTGGTGCCACCTTGTGTCTGGGAACCATCCTGCGTATGGCGGATTTTCAGGAGCCACTCGGGCACGCCCAGCCACAAGCCCTCAAACTTAAAACACGGCCCTTTACTTTGGCAAACAAAACTCAGATGCCCTGCTTCTGGATGGCAGATTGCAGGAGCCACTTACCTCTATCAAACCAGCCCAACTTGGCACGGGTGCCACCTTGGGTATGGGAACCACCCTGCGTATCGTGGATTTTCAGGAGCATGCCGGCCACTCCAAGCCATAGGCTACCAAACAAAAACTAAGGCCCTTTGCCCTGGCTAACAAAATTCAGATGCCCCGCTTCTGGATGGCAGATTGCAGACGCCACTTGGCTCTGTCCAACCAGCCAGACTTGGCACTGGTGCCACCTTGGGTCTGGGAACCATCCAGCGTATCGTGGATTTTCAGGAGCCAGCCGGCCACTCCCAGACACAGGCCCCAAAAACAAATATAGGCCCGTTACCCTGACAAACAAAATTCAGGTACCCCGCTTCTGGATGGCAGATTGCAGACGCCACTTGGCTCTGTCCAACCAGCCCGACTTGGAACTGGTGCCACCTTGGGTCTGGGAACCATCCTGCGTATGGTGGATTTTCAGGAGCCAGCCGGCCACTCCAAGCCACAAGCACTAAAACTCAAACCACGGCCCTTTTCTCTGGCAAACAAAACTCAGCTGGCCTGCTCCTGGATGGCAGATTGCAAGAGACACTTGATACTATCAAATCAGCCCAACCTGGCACTTGTGCCAGCTTGGGTCTGGGAACCATCTTGCGTATCGTGGATTTTCAGGGGCCACCTGGCTTCGCCCAGCCTTAGGCTACCAAACACAAACCACGGCTCTTTTCCCTGGCTAACAAAATTCATATACCCCACTTCTGGATGGCAAATTGCACGAGCCACTTGGCACTGTCAAACCACGCTGACTTAGACCTGGTGCCACCTTGGGTCTGTGAACCATCCTGCGTATGGTGGATTTTCAGGAGCCAGCCGGCCACTCCCAGCCACAAGCACTTAAGCTCAAACCACGGCCCTTTTCTCTGGCAAACAAAACTCAGCTGGCCTGCTCCTGGATGGCAGATTGCAAGAGACACTTGATACTATCAAATCAGCCCAACCTGGCACTTGTGCCCCCTTGGGTCTGGGAACCATCCTGTGTATCGTGGATTTTCAGGGGCCACCTGGCCACTCCCAGCCATCGGCTGCCAAACACAAACCACGGTATTTTTCCCTGGCTAATAAAATTCAGATGCCCCGCTTCTGGATGGCAGATTGCAGGAGCCACTTGGCACTGTCAAACCAGCCCGACTTTGAACTGGTGCCACCTTGTGTCTGGGAACCATCCTGCGTATCGTGGATTTTCAGGAGCCAGCCGGCCACTCCCAGCCATTGGCTGCCAAACACTAACCACGGTTCTTTGCCTTGGCTAACAAAATTCAGATGCCCCGCTTCTGGATGGCAGATTTCAGGAGCCACTTGGCACTGTCAAACCAGCCCGACTTGGATCCGGTGCCACCTTGGGTCTGGGAGCCATCCTGCGTATCGTGGATTTTCAGGCGCCAGCCGGCCACACCCAGCCATGGGATGCTAAACACAAACCACGGCCTTTTTCCCTGCCTAACAAAATTCAGATGCCGCTCTTCTAGATGACAGATTGCAGACACCACTTTGCTCTGTCCAACCAGCCTCACTTGGCACTGGTGCCACCTTGGGTCTGGGAACCATCCTGTGTATCGTGGATTTTCAGGAGCACCCCGGCCACTCCCAGCCACAGGCCCCAAAAACCAACCTCGGCCCATTTCCCTGACAAAGAAAACTCAGCTACCCTGCTTCTGGATGGCAGATTGCAGACGCCACTTGGCTCTGTAGAAGCAGCCCGACTTGGCACTGGTGCCACCCTTGGTCTGGGAGCCATCCTGCGTATCGTGGATTTTCAGGCGCCAGCCGGCCACACTCAGCCATGGGATGCTAAACAAAACCCACGGCCCTTTTCCCTGCCTAACAAAATTCAGATGCCGCTCTTCTGGATGACAGATTGCAGACACCACTTGGCTCTGTCCAACCAGCCTCACTTGGCACTGGTGCTACCTTGGGTCTGGGAACCATCCTGCGTATCTTGGATTTTCAGGAGCCAGCTGGCCACTCCCAGCCATAGGCTGAAAAACACATACCACGAAACTTTTCCCTGCCTAACCAAATTCAGATGCCCGGTTCTGGATTGGCAGATTGCAGGAGCTACTTGACACTATCAAATCACCCCGACTTGGCACTGGTGCCACCATTGGTCTTGGAACAATCCTGCGTATCGTGGATTGTCAGGAGGTAGCCGGTCACACCCAGCCATGGGTGCTAAACACAAACCACGGCCCTGTACCCTGCCTAACAAAATTCAGATGCCCCTCTTCTGGATGGCAGATTGCAGACGCCACTTGGCTCTGTCAAACCAGCCAGACTTGGCACAGGTGCAAACTTCGGTCTGGGAACCATCCTGCGTATGGTGGATTTTCAGGAGCAACCCGGCCACTCCCAGCCATAGGCCCCAAAAACAAACCTCGTCCCATTACCCTGACAAAGAAAACTCAGCTACCACGCTTCTGGATGGCAGATTGCAGGAGCCACTTGGTACTGTCAAACCAGCCCAACTTGGCACTGTTGCCACCTTCGGTCTGGGAACCATCCTGCGTATCGTAGATTTTCAGAAACCAGCCAGGCACTCCCAGCCACATGCCCTCAAACTTAAACCACGGCCCTTTTCCCTCGCAAACAAAACTCAGACGCCCCACTTCTGGAAGGCAGATTGCAGACATCACTTCGCTCTGTCCAACCAGCCTGACATGGCACTGGTGCCTTCTTGGGTCTGGGGACCATCCTGCGTATCGTGGATTTTCAGGAGCCAGCCGGCCACTCCCAGCCATGGGCTGCCAAACACAAACCACGGCCCTTTTCCCGGCCGAACAAAATTCAGATGCCCCTGTTGTGGATGTCAAATTGCAGGAGCTACTTGGCATTATCAAACCAGCCCGACTTGGCATTGGTGCAACCTTCGGCCTGGGGACCATCCTGGGTATCGTGCATTTTCAGGAGCCAGCCGGCCACTCCAACCACAAGCCCTCAAAGTCAAACCACGGCACTTTCCTCTGGTAAACAAAACTCAGCTACCCCACTTCTGGATGGCAGATCGCAGGAGCCTCTTGGTACTGTCAAACCAGCCCAACTTGGCACTGGTGCCACCTTCGGTCTGGGAACCATCCTGCGTATCGTGGATTTTCAGGAGCCACCTGGCCACTCCCAGACATAGGCTGCTAAACAAAAACCTCGGCCCATTGCCACGGCTAACAAAATTCAGATGCCTCGCTTCTGGATGGCAGATTGCAGGAGCCACTTGGCACTGTCAAAGCAGCCCGACTTGGATCCGGTGCCACCTTGGGTCTGGGGACCATCCTGCGTATCGTGGATTTTCAGGAGCCAGCCGGCCACTCCGAGCCATGGGCTGCCAAACACAAACCACCGCGCTTTTCCCTGCCTAACAAAATTCAGATGCCCCTGTTGTGGATGGAAAATTGCAGGAGCTACTTGGCATTATCAAACTAGCCAGACTTGGCATTGGTGCCACCTTCGGCCTGGAGACCATCCTGCGTATCGTGGATTTTCAGGAGCCACCGGCCACTCCAACCACAAGCACTCAAAGTCAAACCACGGCCCTTTACTCTGGCAAACAAAACTTAGCTGCCCTGCTTCTGGATGGCAGATTGCAGGAGCCACTTGGTAATATGAAACCAGACAAAGTTGGCATTGGTGCCACCTCAGGTTTTGGAACCATCCTGTGGATCGTGGATTTTCAGGAGCCACCCGGCCACTCCCAGCCACAGGCCCCAAAAAGAAACCTCAGCCCCTTTCCCTGACAAACAAAACTCAGCTACCCCACTTCTGGATGGCAGATCGAAGGAGCCTCTTGGTACTGTCAAACCAGCCCAACTTGGCATTGGTGCCACCTTTGGTCTGGGAACCATCCTGCGTATCGTGGATTTTCAGGCGCCGGCTGGCCACTCCCAGACATAGGCAGGCAAACATATACTACGAAACTTTTGCCTTCCTAACAAAATTCAGATGCCCCGCTTCTGGATGGCAGATAACAAACACCACTTGGCGCTGTCAAACCAGCCCACCTTGGCACTGGTACCACCTTGGGTCTGGGAACCATCCTGTGTATCGTGGATTTTCAGGAGCCAGCCGGCCACTCCCAGACATAGGCTGACAAACATATATCACGAACATTTTCCCTGGCTAACAAAATTCAGATGCCCCGTTCTGGATGGCAGATTGCAGGAGCTACTTGACACTATCAAACCAGCCCGACTTGGAACTAGTGCCACCTTCGGTCTGGGAACCATCCTGCGTATCGTGGATTTTCAGGAGCCAGCCGGCCACGCCCAGCCATGGGCTGCTAAACACAAACCACGGACCTTTACCCTGCCTAACAAAATTCAGACGCCGCTCTTATGGATGGCAGATTGCAGACGCCCCTTGGCTCTGTCCAACCAGCCAGACTTGGCACTGGTGCCACCTTCGGTCTGGGAACCATCCTGCGTATCGTGGATTTTCAGGAGCCACCCGGCCACTCCCAGCCACTGGCCCCAACAACAAACCTCGTCCCATTTCCCTGACAAACAAAACTCAGCTACCCCGCTTCTGGATGGCAGATTTCTGGAGCCACTTGGTACTGTCAAACCAGCCCAACTTGGCACTGGTGCCACCTTGGGTCTGGGAACAATCCTGCGTATCGTGGATTTCCAGGAGCCACCCGGCCACTCCAAGCCATAGGCTCTCAAACAAAAACCACGGCCCATTGCCACGGCTAACAAAATTCAGATGCCCCGCTTCTGGATGGCAGATTGCAGGAGCCACTTGGCACAGTCAAACCAGCACGACTTGGATCCGGTGGCACCTCTGGTCTGGGAACTATCCTGCGTATGGTGGATTTTCAGGAGCCAGCCAGCCACTCCCAGCCATGGGCTGCCAAACACAAACCACGGCCCTTTTCGCTGCCTAAAAAAATTCAGATGCCCCTCTTTTGGATGGCAAACTGCAGGAGCTACTTGGCATTATCAAACCAGCCCGACTTTGCACTGGTGCCACCTTCGGCCTGGGGAACATCCCGCGTATCTTGGATTTTCAGGAGCCAGCTGGCCACTCCAACTACAAGCCCTAAACTCAAACCACGGCCCTTTCCTCTGGCAAACAAAATTCAGCTGCCCTGCTTCTGGATGGCAGATTGCAGGAGCCACTTGGTACTATTAAACCAGCCAAAGTTGGCACTGGTGCCACCTTGGGTCTGGGAAATATCCTGTGTATCGTGGATTTTCAGGAGCCACCCGGCCACTCCCAGACATAGGCTGCTAAACAAAAACCTCGGCCCAATGCCACGGCTAACAAAATTGAGATGCCCCGCTTCTGGTTGGCAGATTGCAGGAGCCACTTGGCACTGTCAAACCAGCCCGACTTGGATCCGGTGCCACCTTGGGTCTGGGAACCATCCTGCGTATCGTGGATTTTCAGGAGCCAGCGGGCCACTCCCAGACATAGGCTGACAAACATATACCACGAACCTTTTCCCTGGCTAACAAAATTCAGATGCCCCGTTCTGGATGGCAGATTGCAGACGCCACTTGGCTCTGTCCAACCAGCCAGACTTAGCACTGGTTCCACCTTCGGTCTGGGAACCACCCTGCGTATCGTGGATTTTCAGGATCACCCCGGCCACTCCCAGCCACTGGCCGCAAAAACAAACCTCGGCCCATTTCCCTGACAAACAAAACTCAGCTACCCCGCTTCTGGATGGCAGATTGCAGGAGCCACTTGGTACTGTCTAACCAGCCCAACTTGGCACTGGTACAACCTTGGGTCTGGGAACCATCCTCCGTATCGTGGATTTTCAGAAACCAGCCGGCCACTCCCAGCCACAGGCCACACAAACAAACCTCGGCTTGTTCCCCTGACAAAGAAAACTCAGCTAACCCAATTCTGGATGGCAGATTGCAGGAGCCACTTGGTACTGTCCAATCAGCCACACTTGGCACTGGTGCCACCTTGGGTCTGGGAACAATCCTGCGTAATGTGGATTTTCAGGAGCCACCCGGCCACTCCAAGCCTTAGGCTCTCAAACAAAAACCACGGCCCATTGCCACGGCTAACAAAATTCAGATGCCCCGCTTCTGGATGGCAGATTGCAGGAGCCACTTGGCACAGTCAAACCAGCCCGACTTGGATCCGGTGGCACCTTGGGTCTAAGAACTATACTGCATATCGTGGATTTTCAGGGGCCACCCGGCCACTCCCAGCCATGGGCTGCCAAACACAAACCACGGCCCTTTTCCCTGCCTAACGAAATTCAGATGCCCCTGTTGTGGATGTCAAATTGCAGGAGCTACTTGGCATTATAAAACCATCCCGACTTGGCACTCTTGCCACCTTCGGCCTCGGGACCATCCTGCGTACTGTGGATTTTCAGGAGCCACCGGCCACTCCAACCACAAGCACTCAAAGTCAAACCACGGCTCTTTACTCTGGCAAACAAAACTTAGCTGCCCTGCTTCTGGATGGCAGATTGCAGGAGCCACTTGGTAATATGAAACCAGACAAAGTTGGCACTGGTGCCACCTCAGGTTTTGGAACCATCCTGTGTATCGTGGATTTTCAGGAGCCAACCGTCCACTCTGCGCCATAGGCTGCCAAACACAAACCACCGACCTGTTTCCTGGCAAACAAAATTCAGATGCCCCGTTACTGCATGGCAGATTGCAGACACGACTTGGCTCTTTCCAGCCAGCCTGACTTGGCACTGGTGCCACCTTCGGTCTGGGAACCATCCTGCGTATCGTGGATTTTCAGGAGCCAGCCGGCCGCTCCAAGCCAGAGGCCCCAAAATGAAACCTCGGCCCGTTTCCCTGACAAACCAAACTCAGCAACCCCACTTCTGGATGGCACATTGCAGGAGCCACTTGGTACTGTCAAACCAGCCAAAGTTGGCACTGGTGCCACCTTGGGTCTGGAAACCATCCAGCGTATAGTGGATTTTCACGAGCCAGCCGGCCACGCCCAGCCATAAGCTGACAAATATATACCACGAAACTTTTCCTTGCCTAACAAAATTCAGATGCCCCGTTCTGGATGGCAGATTGCAGGAGCTACTTGACACTATCAAACCAGCCCGACTTGGCACTGGTGCCACCATTGTTCTGGGAACCATCCTGCGTATCGTGGATTTTCAGGAGCCAGCCGGCCACACCCAGCCATGGGCTGCTAAACACAAACCACGGCCCTTTTCCCTGTCTAAAAATATTCAGATGCCCCGCTTCTGGATGGGAGATTGCAGACGCCACTTGGCTCTGTCCAACCAGCCAGACTTGGCACTGGTGCCACCTTCGGTCTGGGAACCATCCTGCGTATCGTGGATTTTCAGGAGCCAGCCAGCCACCCCCAGCCACAGGCCCCAAAATTAACCTCGGACCTTTTCCCTGACAAACAAATCTCAGCTACCCCGCTTCTCGATGGCAGATTGCAGACGCCACTTGGCTCTGTCAAACCAGACCGTCTTGGCACTGATGCCACCTTGGGACTGGAAACCATCCTGCGTATCGAGGATTTTCAGGAGCCAGCCGCCCACTCCCAGCCATAGGCTGCCAAATAGAAACCACGGCCCTTTTCCCTGCCTAAAAAAATTCATATGCCCCGCTTCTGGATGGCAGATTGCAGACACCACTTGGCTCTGTCCAACCATCCGACTTGGCACTGGTGCCAACTTGGGTCCTTGAAACATCCGGCTTATCGTGGATTTTCAGGAGCCACATGGCCTCGCCCAGCCATAGACTACAAAACACAAACCACGGCTCTTTTCCCTGGCTAACAAAATTCAGATGCCCTGCTTCTGCATGGCAGATTACAGACTCCACTTGGCACTGTCAAACCAGCCCGACTTTGCACTGGTGCCACCTTCGGTGTGGGGACCATCCTGCGTATCGTGGATTTTCAAAAGCCAGCCGGCCACTCCAAGCCATAGGCTGCAAAACAAAAACCACGGCCCTTTTCGCTGGCAAACAAAAATCAGCTGCCCTGCTTATGGATGAGAAATTGCAGGAGCAACTTGGTACTATTAAACCAGCCAAAGTTGGCACTGGTGCCACCTTGGTTCTTTGAACCAACCTGTGTATTGTGGATTTTCAGGAGCCAGCCATCCATCCCCAGCCATAGGCAGCCAAACACAAACCACGGCGCTTTGCCCTGGCTAACAAAATTCAGATGCCCCGCTTCAGCATGGCAGATTGCAGACCCCACTTGGCTCTGCCCAACCAGCCAGACTTGCAACTGGTGCCACCTTCGGTCGGGAAACCATCCTGCGTATCGTGGATGTTCAGGAGAAAGCCGGCCATCCCCAGCCACAGGAACCAAAAACAAACCTCGGCCCTTTTCCCTGGCAAACAAAATTCAGATGCCCTGCTTCTGGATGACAGATTGCAGACGCCTCTTGGCTCTGCCAAACCAGCCAGACCTGGCACTGGTGCCACCTTCGGTCGGGAAACCATCCTGCGTATCGTGGATTTTCAGGAGCAAGCCGGCCATCCCCAGCCACAGGAACCAAAAACAAACCTCGGCTCATTTACCTGACAAACAAAACTCAGCTACCCCACTTCTGGATGGCAGATTGACGGAGCCACTTGGTATTGTCAAACCAGCCCAACATGGCACTGTTGCCACTTTGGGTCTGGGACCTCCCTTCGTGTCGTGGATTTTCAGGAGCCAGCCAGCCGCTCCCAGCCACATGACCTCAAAGTCAAACCACGGCCTTTTTCTATGGCAAAAAAAACTCAGATGCCCTGCTTCTGCATGGCAGATTGCAGGAGCTACTTGGTACTATCAAACCAGCCCAACTTGACACTGGTGCCACCTTGGGTCCGGGAACCATCCTGCGTATCGTGGATTTTCAAGAGCCAGCCGGCCACTCCAAGCCATAGGCTGCCAAACACAAACCACGGCCCTTTTCCCTGGCAAACAAAATTCAGATGACCCGCTTCTGGATGGCCGATTGCAGACGCCACTTGGCTCTGTCCAACCAGCCAGACTTGGCAATGATTCCAACTTTGGTCTGGGAACCACCCTGCGTATCGTGGATTTTCAGGAGCCAGACGGCCACTCCCAGCCACAGGCCCCAAAAACAAACCTCGGTCCGTTTCCCTGAAAAACAAAACTCAGCTACCCCGCTTCTGGATGGCAGATTGGAGGAGCCACTTGGTACTGTCAAACCAGCCAGACTTGGCACTGGTGCCACCTTGGGTCTGGGAACCATCAAGAGTATCGAGGATTTTCAGGAGCGAGCCGGACACTCCCAGCCACAAGCCCTCAAATTCAAACCACGGCACTTTTCCCTGGCTAACAAAATTCAGATGCCCCGCTTCTGCATAGCAGATTGTAGACGCCACTTGGCACTCTCAAACCAGCCCGAATTGGAACTGGTTCAACCTTGGGTCTGGGAACCATCCTGCGTATTGTGGATTTTCAGGAGCCAGACGGCCACTCCCCGCCGCAAGCATTCAAACTCAAACCAGGGCCATATTCTCAGGCACACAAAACTCAGCTGCCCTGCTTCTGGATGGCAGATTGCAGGAGCCACTTGGTACTGTCAAACCAGTCAAAGTTGGCACTGGTGCCACCTTCGGTCTGGGAACCATCCTGCATATCGTGGATTTTCAGGAGCCAGCTGGCCACACCCAGCCGTATGCAGCCAAACACAGACCACGGCCGTTTCCTTGGCTAACAAAATTCAGATGCCCCGGTTCTGGATGGCAGATTGCAGAAAACTCTTGGCTCTGTCCAACCAGCACGACTTGGCGCTGGTGCCCACTTGGGTCTGGGAACCATCCTGCGTATCGTGGATTTTCAGGAGCCAGCCGGCCACTCCCAGCCATGGGCTGCCAAACACAAACTACAACAATTTTCGCTGCCGAACAAAATTCATATGCCCCGCTTCTGGATTGCAGATTGCAGGAGCTACTTGGCACTGACAAACAAGCCGGACATTGCACTGGTGCCACCTTGTGTCTGGGAACCATCCTGCGTATGGCGGATTTTCAGGAGCCACTCGGGCACGCCCAGCCACAAGCCCTCAAACTTAAAACACGGCCCTTTACTTTGGCAAACAAAACTCAGATTCCCTGCTTCTGGATGGCAGATTGCAGGAGCCACTTACCTCTATCAAACCAGCCCAACTTGGCACGGGTGCCACCTTGGGTATAGGAACCACCCTGCGTATCGTGGATTTTCAGGAGCATGCCGGCCACTCCCAGCCATAGGCTACCAAACAAAAACTAAGGCCCTTTGCCCTGGCTAACAAAATTCAGATGCCCCGCTTCTGGATGGCAGATTGCAGACGCCACTTGGCTCTGTCCAACCAGCCAGACTTGGCACTGGTGCCACCTTTGGTCTGGGAACCATCCAGCGTATCGTGGATTTTCAGGAGCCAGCCGGCCACTCCCAGACACAGGCCCCAAAAACAAATATAGGCCCGTTACCCTGACAAACAAAATTCAGGTACCCCGCTTCTGGATGGCAGATTGCAGACGCCACTTGGCTCTGTCCAACCAGCCCGACTTGGAACTGGTGCCACCTTGGGTTTGGGAACCATCCTGCGTATCGTAGATTTTAAGGAGCCTGCCGTCCCATCCCAGCCACAAGACCTCAAATTTAAACCACGGCCCTTTTCCCTGGCTAACAAAATACAGATGCCCCACTTCTGGATGGCTGATTGCAGACACCACTTGGCACTGTTAAACCAACCTGAATTGGAACTGTCGCCACCTTGGGTCTGGCAACCATCCTGCGTATCGTGGATTTTCAGGAGCCAGCATGCCACTCCCAGCCATGGGCTTCAAAACAAAAACCACGGCCCTTTTCCCTGCCTAACAAAATTAGGATGCCCTTCTTGTGGATGGCAAATTGTAGGAGCTACTTTGCATTATCAAACCAGCCCGACTTGGCACTGGTGCCACCTTCGGCCTGGGGACCATCCTGCGTATCGTGGATTTTCAGGAGCCAGCCTGCCACTCCAACCACAAGCCCTCAAACTCAAACCACGGCCCTTTTCCTCTGGCAAACAAAACTCAGCTGCCCTGCTTCTGGATTGCAGATTGCAGGAGACACTTGGTACTATTAAACCAGCCAAAGTTGCCACTGGTGCCACCTTGGGTCTGGGAACCATCCTGTGTATCGTGAATTTTCAGGAGCCAGCTGGCCACTCCCAGACATAGGCTGACAAACACATACCACCAACCTTTTCCCAGGCTAACAAAATTCAGATGCCACGTTCTGGATGGCAGATTGCAGGAGCTACTTGAAACTATCAAACCAGCCCGACTTGGCTCTGGTGCCACCTTTGGTCTGGGAACCATCCTGCGTATCGTGGATTTTCAGGAGCCAGCCGGACACTCCCAGCCACAAGCCCTCAAACTCAAACCACGGCCATTTTCTCAGGCAAACAAAATTCAGATGCCCCGCATCTGGATGGCAGATTGCAGACGACACTTGGCAACGTCAAACCAGCCCGACTTGGAACTGGTGCCAGCTTGGGTCTGGGAACCATCCTGCGTATCATGGATTTTCAGGAGCCAGCCGGCCCCTCCCAGCAATGAGCTGCCAAACACAAACCACGGCCCTTTTCACTGCCTAACAAAATTCAGATGCCCCTCTTTTGGATGGCAAATTGCAGGAGCTACTTGGCACTGTCAAACTAGCCCGACTTTGCACTGGTGCCACATTCGGCCTGGGTTCCATCCTGCGTATCGTGGATTTTCAGGAGCCAGCCGGCCTCTCCAAGCCACAAGCCCTAAAACTCAAACCACGGCCATTTTCTATGGCAAACAAAACTCAGCTGCCCTGTTTCTGGATGGCAGATTGGAGGAGCCACTTGGAACAATCAAACCAGCCAAACTTGGCACTGGTGCCACCTTGGGTCTGGAAACCATCCTGCGTTTCGTGGATTTTCAGGAGCCAGCCGGCCACTCCCAGCCATAGGCTGACAAACACATACCACGAATATTTTCCCTGCCTAACAAAATTCAGATGCCCCTCTTATAGATGGCAGATTGCAGGAGCCACTTGGTACTATCAAACCAGCCCAACTTGGCACTGGTGCCACCTTGGGTCTGGGAACCATCCTGCGTATCGTGTATTGTCAGGAGCCAGCCCGCCAATCCCAGCATTAGGCTGCCAAACAGAAACCACGTCCCTTTTCCCTGGCAAACACAATTCAGATACCTCGTTCTGGATGGCAGATTGCAGACGCCACTTGGCTCTGTCTAAGCAGCCCGACTTGGCACTGGTGCCCCATTCGGTCTGGGAACCATCCTGCGTATCATGGATTTTCAGGAACCAGCCGGACATTCCCAGACACAAGCCTGCAAACTTAAACCAGGGCCGATTTCTCTCTCAAACAAAACTCAGCTGCCCTGCTTCTGTATGGAAGATTGCAGGAGCCACTTGGTACTGTCAAACCAGCCCAACTTGGCAAAGGTGCCACCTTGGGTCTGGGAACCATCCTGCGAATCATGGATTTTCAGGAGCCAGCCGGCCACTCCCAGACACAAGACCTCAAATTTAAACCAGGGCCCATTTCTCGGGCAAACAAAACTCAGCTGCCCTGCTTCTGGATGGCAGATTGCTGGAGCCACTTGGTACTATGAAACCAGCCCAACTTGTCACTGGGTGCAGCTTGGGTCTGGGAACCATCCTGCGTATCGTGGATTTTCAGGAGCCAGCCGGCCTCTTCCAGCCATAGGCTGGCAAACACAATCCACGAATATTTTCCCTGCCTAACAAAATTCAGATGCCCCTCTTCTGGATGGCAGATTGCAGGAGCCACTTGGTACTATTAAACCAGCCCAACTTGGCACTGGTGCCACCTTGGGTCTGGGAACCATCCTGCGTATCGTGTATTGTCAGGAGCCAGCCCGCCAATCCCAGCATTAGGCTGCCAAACATAAACCACATCCCTTTGCCCTGGCTAACAAAATTCAGATGCCCCGCTTCTGGATGGCAGATTGCAGACGCCACTTGGCTCTGTCCAAGCAGCCCGACTTGGCACTGGTGCCCCATTCGGTCTGGGAACCATCCTGCGTATCATGGATTTTCAGGAACCAGCCGGCCATTCCCAGACACAAGCCTGCAAACGTAAACCAGGGCCGATTTCTCTCTCAAACAAAACTCAGCTGCCCTGCTTCTGTATGGAAGATTGCAGGAGCCACTTGGTACTGTCAAACCAGCCCAACTTGGCAAAGGTGCCACCTTGGGTCTGGGAACCATCCTGCGAATCATGGATTTTCAGGAGCCAGCCGGCCACTCCCAGACAAAAGACCTCAAATTTAAACCAGGGCCCATTTCTCGGGCAAACAAAACTCAGCTGCCTGCTTCTGGATGGCAGATTGCTGGAGCCACTTGGTACTATGAAACCAGCCCAACTTGTCACTGGGGGCAGCTTGGGTCTGGGAACCATCCTGCATATCGTGGATTTTCAGGAGCCAGCCGGCCTCTTCCAGCCATAGGCTGGCAAACACAATCCACGAATATTTTCCCTGCCTAACAAAATTCAGATGCCCCTCTTCTGGATGGCAGATTGCAGGAGCCACTTGGTACTATCAAACCAGCCCAACTAGGCACTGGTGCCACCTTGGGTCTGGGAACAATCCTGTGTATCGTGGATTTTCAGGAGCCAGCCCGCCAATCCCAGCATTAGGCTGCCAAACAGAAACCACGTCCCTTTTCCCTGGCAAACACAATTCAGATGCCTCGTTCTGGATGGCAGATTGCAGACGCCACTTGGCTCTGTCCAACCAGAAAGACTTGGCACTCGTGCCCCATTCGGTCTGGGAACCATCCTGCGTATCGTGGATTTTCAGGAACCAGCCGGCCACTCCCATTCACTGGCCCCAAAAACAAACCTCGGCATGTTTCCCTGACCAACAAAACTCAGCTACCCGGCTTCTGTATGGAAGATTGCAGCAGCCACTTGGTATTGTCAAACCAGCCCAACTTGGCACAGGTGCCACCTTGGGTCTGGGAACCATCCTGCGTATCGTGGATTTTCAGGAGCCAGCCGGCCATTCCCAGACACAAGCCCTCAAACTTAAACCAGGGCCCATTTCTCTCTCAAACAAAACTCAGCTGCCCTGCTTCTGGATGGCAGATTGCAGGAGCCACTTGGTACTGTCAAACCAGCCCGACTTGGAACTGGTGCCACCTTGGGCCTGGGAACCATCCTGCGTATCGTGGATTTTCACGAGCCAGCCGGACGCTCCCAGCCACAAGCCCTCAAACTTAAACCACGGCCCTTTTCTCAGACAAACAAAACTCAGCTGCCCTGCTTTTGGATGGCAGATTGCAGGAGCCACTTGGTACTATCAAACCAGCCCAACTTGGCACTGGTGCCACCTTGGGTCTGGGAACCATCCTGCGTATCGTGGATTTTCAGGAGCTAGCCGGGCCACTCCCAGCCATAGGCTGCCAAACTCAAACCACGGCCCTCTTCCCTGGCTAAAACTAATCAGATGTCCCTCTTCTGTATGACAGATTGCAGGAGCCACATGGCACTGTCAAACCATCCCGACTTGGAACTGTTTCCATCTTGGGTCTGGGAACTATCCTGCGTATCGTGGATTGTCAGGAGCCAGCCCGCCAATCCCAGCATTAGGCTGCCAAACAGAAACCACGTCCCTTTTCCCTGGCAAACACATTTCAGATGCCTCGTTGTGGATGGCAGATTGCAGACGCCACTTGGCTCTGTCCAACCAGAGAGACTTGGCACTGGTGCCCCATTCGGTCTGGGAACCATCCTGCGTATCGTGGATTTTCAGGAACCAGCCGGCCACTCCCATTCACTGGCCCCAAAAACAAACCTCGGCATGTTTCCCTGACGAACAAAACTCAGCTACCCGGCTTCTGTATGGAAGATTGCAGCAGCCACTTGGTATTGTCAAACCAGCCCAACTTGGCACAGGTGCCACCTTGGGTCTGGGAACCATCCTGCGTATCGTGGATTTTCAGGAGCCAGCCGGCCACTCCCAGACACAAGCCCTCAAACTTAAACCACGGCCCTTTTCTCAGACAAACAAAACTCAGCTGCCCTGCTTCTGGATGGCAGATTGCAGGAGCCACTTGGTACTATCAAACCAGCCCAACTTGGCACTGGTGCCACCTTGGGTCTGGGAACCATCCTGCGTATCGTGGATTTTCAGGAGCCAGCCGGCCACTCCCAGCCATAGGCTGCCAAACTCAAACCACGGCCCTCTTCCCTGGCTAAAACTAATCAGATGTCCCTCTTCTGGATGACAGATTGCAGGAGCCACATGGCACTGTCAAACCATCCCGACTTGGAACTGTTTCCGTCTTGGGTCTGGGAACTATCCTGCGTATCGTGGATTTTTCAGGAGCCAGCCGGCCACTCCCCGCCGCAAGCCCTCAAAATCAAACCACGGCCCTTTTCTCTGGCAAACAAAACTCTGCTGCCCTGCTTCTGGATGGCAGATTGCAGGAGCCACTTGGCACTGTCAAACCAGTCAAAATTGGCAATGGTGGCACCTTGGGTCTGGGAACCATCCTGCGAATCGTGGATTTTCAGGAGCCACCTGGCCACTCCCAGCAATGGGCTGCCAAACACAAACCACGGCCCTTTTCCCTGGCAAACAATATTCATATGCCCCGCTTCTGGATGGCAGATTGCAGACGTCACTTGGCTCTGTCCAACCAGCCAGACTTGGCACTGGTGCCACCTTCGGTCTGGGAACCATCCTGCATATCGTGGATTTTCAGGAGCCAGCCGGAAACCCCCAGCCACAAGCACTCAAACCACAGCACTTTTCTCTGGCTAACAAAACTCAGCAGCCATGCTTCTGGATGGCAGATTGCAGGAGCAACTTGGTACTATCAATCCAGCCCAAATTGGCAATGGTGCCACCTTGGGTCTGGGAACCACCCTGCGTATCGTGGATTTTCAGGAGCGCCCCGGCAACCCCCAGCCACAAGCCCTCAAACTCAAACCACGGCGCTTTTCTCTGGCAAACAAAACTCAGCTGCCCTGCTTCTGGATGGAAGATTGCATGAGCCACTTTGTACTTTCAAACCAGCCCAACTTTGCACTGGTACCACCTTGGGTCTGGGAACCATCCTGCGTATCGTGAATTTTCAGGAGCCAGCCGGCCACTCCAAGCCACAAGACCTCAAGCTCAAGCCACGGACCTTTGCAATGGCTAAAAAAATTCAGATGCCCCGCTTCTGGATGGCAGATTGCAGGAGACACTTGGCACTGTCAAACCAGCCCGACTTGGCACTGGTGGCACCCTCTGTGTGGGGACCATCCTGCGAATCCTGGATTTTCAAGAGCCAGCCGGCCACTCCCAGACATGGGCTGCCAAAATCAAACCACGGCCCTTTTCACTGGCTAACAAAATTCAGATGACCCGCTTCTGGATGGCAGATTGCAGACGCCATTTAGCTCTGTCCAACCAGCACAACTTTGCACTGGGGCCACCTTGCGTCTGGAAAACATGCTGCGTATCGTGGATTTTCAGGAGCCAGCCGGCCACTCCCAGCCACACGCCCTCAAACTTAAACCGCGGCACTTTTGTCTGGCAAACAAAACTCAGCTGCCCTCTTTCTGGATGGCAGAATGCAGGAGCCACTTGGTACTATCAAACCAGCCCCACTTGGCACTGGTGCCACCTTTGGTCTGGGAGCCATGCTGCGTATCGTGGATTTTAAGGAGCCGTCCAGACACTCCCAGCCACACGCCCTCAAACTTAAACCGCGGCACTTTTGTCTGGCAAACAAATCTCTGCTGCCCTGCTTCTGGATGGCAGATTGCAGGAGCCACTTGGTACTATCAAACCATCCCAACTTGGCACTGTTGCCACCTTAGGTCTTGGAACCATGCTGCGTATCGTGGATTTTCAGGAGCCAGCCGGCCACTCCCAGCCATAGGCTGCCAGACACAAACCATGGCCCTTTTCCCTGGGTAAAAATGTTCAGATGCCCCGCTTCTGGATGGCAGATTGCAGACACCACTTGGCTCTGTCCAACCAACCCGATTTGGAACGGGTGACTCCTTGGGTCTGGGAACCATCCTGCGTACCGTGGATTTTCAGGAGCCAGCCGGCCACTCCCAGCCATCGGCTGCCAAAATCAAACCACGGCCCTTTTCGCTGCCTAAAATAATTCAGATGCACCGCTTCTGGATGGCAGTTTGCACGAGCTACATGGCAATATCAAACCAGCCCGACTTGGCACTGGTGCCACCTTTGGTCTGGGAACCATCCTGTGTATTGTGGATTTTAGGGAGCCAGCCGGGCACTCCCAGCTACAAGCCTTCAAACTCAAACCACGCCCCTTTTCCCTGCCTAACAAAATTCATTTGCCCCTCTAGTGGATGGCAGATATCAGGAGCTACTTGGCACTGTCAAAAAAGCCCGACTTGGCACTGGTGCCACCTTCGGTCTGGGAACCATCCTGCGTATCGTGGATTATCAGGAGCCACCGGGCCACTCCAAGCCACAAGCCCTCAAACTCATACCACGGCCCTTTTCCCTGGCAAACAAAACTCAGCTGCCCTGCTTCTGGATGGCAGATTGCAGGAGCCACTTTGTACTTTTAAACCAGCCCAACTTGGCACTGGTGCCACCTTGGGTCTTTGTACCATCCTGCATATCATGGATTTTCAGGAGCCAGCCGGCCACTCCAAGCCATAAGCTGGCAAACACAAACCACGGCCCTTTTCCCTGGCTAACAAAATTCAGATGCCCTGCTTCTGGATGGCAGATTGCAGGAGCCACTTGGCACTGTCAAACCAGCACGACTTGGTGCTGGTGCCACCTTGGGTCTGGGAACCATCCTGCGTTTAGCGGATTTTCAGGAGCCCGCCGGCCACTCCCAGCCACAGGTTCCCAAACTCAATCCACTGCCCTTTTCTCTGCCAAACAAAACTCAGCTGCCCTGCTTCTGGATAGCAGATTGCAGGAGCCACTTTGTACTATCAAACCAGCCCAATTTGGCACTGGTGCCACCTTGTGTCTGGGAACCTATTGGAAAAAAAAGGCTCCCCATATTACCAGTTAGATTGTGCCTGGGCCAGTCTGACCCTCGCTGCTGGGCCAAAGGCAGCAACTGCGGCGTGTCACCCCAGAGATACCTTGGCTAGCTGGTGGTTGCAGCTGGGCACTGAACAAGTCCAGGCTTGTTGGAACCCTGTTCACCTCAGGAGGAATAGCTTCAGGCGATGTTGAAGAGAAAAAGGAGAGGATTCCGCTGGAGGGTTTAATGTCCAGAGGTTTATTCCATGGTTACAGAGGTCTGAACGTGAGCAACTGCTCCAACAGAATCCTGGCCGCATGGTCTGATTCACCTTTTAAGCTCAGGGACAGTGGGAGGGGAGGTACAGGTGAGCGACCAACCAGGTGAGAGGGGCAGGGTCTCAGGGGAAGATGACACCCAGACAGGCCAATGACCCCCAGGCCTGAGGGGCATCCTTTGAACTTGACCAACCACACGACGCCTTGCTGGAATGCTAAGTCTGAGTGACAGGACTCACTCAGCATGGGGGTAAGGGGGAAGGGAGAGAGACATAGGCACACCTGGGAAAGTGACCTGGAAGGCCAAAATGGGACAATACCGCACACCACAACATCTCCCCCTAGTTTTGTTTAAAAAGAAGAGGACTGTGTTTGTGGTGCAGAATGATTGCCAAACCATGGTTGGTAAATCAGTTCTTCCTCTACAGGAGGGTCAGTGTTCTCCACTGAGGCTTTCAGGTCATCCATTGGAGCACTGAGGGCTTCCAAATGGTAGACCTCAGGAGGGGGAGATGAGCTTGAATTAACTTGAGAACCATGCATTTGATTAGTCTAAAAACAATGCTAACAGTTACACAACTATAACTAAAATAAACAACACTAAAAACACAGTTTTCAGAATAGATCCCAACATCCCAACCAGCCCAAGAGTCCCCAGCCTTTGAACAGTCCATTCAGCCAGTTGTCAGTTTCTCTGTTGATGTCTGAGCGCCTTTGTCAAGGTAGTCCATATGTGGTTTGGGCTGAGGCACTATGCAGGAGGTCACAGGTGGGATGATCACGAGTAGGACGAGAAGCAGGCTCGGTCTCACGGCATCTCGAGGCTACACACAAGCATTGGGATCTAAACTGGTACAAAAACTTGAAACAAACACATATTATAAACTATTCCAGATAGGTGGTTTAAGTGGAATTTCTTCCAGAGAACACGTGCGGCGTTTTCTTCTCCAGGCAGCATGAGCAACCTGGGGTGCTTCTGTAGATTTCTCTGAGACCTTGGGAACATAGGGCTTTACCCATTTGGAAGGAACGCACCTTAAACCAGAGGGGGTGGATACACAGGCATATCCACGTCCCCAAGTAACCAATTTGTAGGGTCCCACCATTTTCCAAGTCTCAGGGTCCTTTACTAAAACTGGAGGTTTTTCTTTCATTAACTTATGATTGCTCCCCCCAAAGTGGCATAGGATGGGTGGGTTCAGGCTGTCAAAAGAACAGTTCAGAAAATTTATTGTGAATAGCGCCCTGGATAACCGGATATGGGGGGGTTCCACCTTCAGAACCTGTTGTTGCTGGTCCAGGACCCTTTTAATATCACGGTGAGTTCTTTCTACAATGGCTTGACCTGTAGGGGAGTAGGGGATGCCAGTTTTGTGCTCTACTCCCCACTGCTTCAGGAAGCTCCCGAATTCCTTGGATTTGTAGGCAGGTCCATTATCAGTTTTCAGCTCCTTGGGGATGCCCATGAAAGAAAAAGCCTGCAAGAGGTGCTTAACAGCATCAATAGATGATTCTCCTGTGTGGGCAGAAGCATAGACCGCTCCAGAAAAGGTATCTACACTAACATGAACATATTTCTGCCGTCCAAAAGACTGTATGTGTGTTACATCTGTTTGCCACAGTTCACAACTGTTCAGTCCCCTTGGGTTTGCTCCCGTACTCACTGTAGGGAGTGCATGTTGTTGGCAATTTGGGCATGTGGCCACAATCGCTTTGGCCTGTTCTCGAGTGATGTTAAACTGACGAACCAGGCCAGGTGCATTTTGGTGGAAAAGCTGGTGGCTGATTTTTGCCTGTTCAAAAACATTTGGGAGAGTGGCCATCACTGCAGGTGCAGCAAGAGCATCTGCCCTTCTGTTGCCTTCAGCGATAAACCCTGGCAAGTCAGTGTGTGACCTGACATGCATCACATAAAATGGTTGCTCTCGGTGAGTGACTAACTTTACCAGTTTTGAGAGCAATTCGAAAAGTGCGATGTTAGACACATCTTGCAGTATTGCTTGATCTGCCCTGGATACTACTCCTGCCACATATGCAGAGTCTGTAATCAGATTAAATGGTTCTGAGAACCTTTCAAAGGCCCTAACAACTGCAGCCAATTCAGCAACCTGAGGTGAACCTTCCACCTCAGCAATGTCTGTCTCCCACTGCTGGGTTTGAGGATCCTTCCAAGTCATAACGGACTTGTGGGACCTCCCAGACGCATCTGTAAAGACAGTCAGAGCCCTTTTTAAAGGTCTCCTACTTAAAGCACTTCTCAATTTTAAGGTAAATTGAACATCTTGTTCGAACAATTTGTGAGCGGGCCGCGCTACCAAAATTTGTCCTGAGTAGGAATCCAGAGCAAACTGCAACACTTCATTTTCTTGAAACAATTGTTCCAGTATTTTCATAGTGTTTTGACCTGATTTTAACTCAACTGGAATGTGAATGCACTTAAAATCACATCCTGCTAACTCCCTGATCCGGATCCTTGCTTTCCGGATCAGTTCTGCTACCAGCTCCTGAGGCTTTGTCAGTCTCTTGGACTTTTTGTGACTGAGGAAAACCCATTCTATGATCAAGAGAGGGTCCCTCTGGTCCCGGTCCTTTTTTGGTGTGTTCTTTGCTTTAGGTGTTTGTTTTTCCTCCCACTGGAAAATAATTCCATGGAGGTGTGGCAACTTACCTAGGATGATAAATTTGAATGGCAGGTCAGGCCGGCATCGGTTGGCCTGTCTTGTGGACATTGCAATCTGAACCTTTTCTAGAGCTTTCCGTGCCTCTGGGGTAACAGACCTAGGAGCACCTGGGTCCTCTCCCCCTTTCAATAAATTGAAAAGAGGGGTAAGGTCTTCATTAGTCAGACCGAGCCATGGTCTTACCCAATTTAAAGACCCACACAACTTGTGGACATCCGCAAGGGTCTTGATCTTTGGATTGATTTCTAGTTTTTGAGGAACAATGGTCCTATTTCCAATTTCTAAGCCCAAATACTTCCAAGGTGGCATCTTTTGAATTTTCTTTTCCTGGAGCTCGAACCCTGCAACAATCAATGCATCGATCGTTAGGTCAAGTGCATGTGTGAGTAAATCATCATTGGGGGCACACACAAGGATATCATCCATATAATGATAGATGATGGCCTTCTCTGCGGCTGCACGTACTGGGGAAAGCAGGGAAGACACATACCACTGGCAGATAGCTGGAGATACCTTTAATCCCTGAGGAAGAACGGTCCAATGGTACCTTTTCATAGGGGATTCCATATTAATAGAAGGAACTGAGAATGCAAAACGCGGTGCATCGTCAGGGTGCAAGGGGATTTGGAAAAAACAATCCTTAATATCAATAACAGCTAATTTCCAATCTTGGGGAAGCATTGTTGGAGATGGCATACCAGGTTGGGGAGAAACCATATCTTCAATTACATGATTAATTTGTCGGAGGTCGCAGAGGAGTCGCCATCTCTTTTTGTCAGCTTTTTGGATGACAAACACTGGAGAGTTCCATGGGGACATGGTCTCCACAATGTGGCCCTTTTTTAGTTGCTCTTCCACTAGTTCTTCAAGCACCTTTATTTTTTGTTTACTGAGCGGCCACTGTTTCACCTGAACTGGTTTGTCTGTTTTCCACTTCAGTTTTTGGGTGGGGCGCTGTTGTTCAGTGACTGCTGTACAAATATGCTGTGGAGAGTCTGGGATATCAATTGTGACACCCCACTGGGCCATCAAATCTCTCCCTAACAAAGGTTCTGAATAATCTAACACAAATGGACGGATATTTGCCAATTGTCCGTTTGGTCCCTCAAATTGAATAATGCTTTTGGATTGTCTTGCCAATTGCAGACCTCCTACACCTTGAAGGTGACCGGCAACATTTTGCAAAGGCCAATGTGCTGGCCAGTCTTGTACTGGAATCACTCTGCAGTCTGCACCTGTGTCTACAAGCATCTCAATGCGTTTAGACTCCCCACCCCCACTGACATTACACCATAATTTGGGTTTGTCTTTCCCAATAACTTGTACTCGGGCGACTGTGGGCCCTTGTTTTTTGATATTTTCAGGTAAAGATGGCACAGGGATAGCTTGTGCAACAATTTGTCCCTTGGGAAGAAACAGGGGTGGGTGGAAACAATGCAGGCCGAGAACAAATTGCTCAGGATCTGATGTTGTCATTCCTGGAGCAATTTCGATCTCTCGTGGTGTGTGTTTGGTGTCCCCAATGACAATGTACTTACAACGAATCCGGTTCCAAGTACCTTTCTGTTCAGGATTTACAGACACAAAATGCCAGTCAGTGTCCTCCAGATGGAGTGACTCAGTCAGCTGCAACCTGTAAGGCTCATTGACAGAAGACGTGGTTAACACAGGATCACCTAAATCATACACAGTCTTTGAAGCACCTGCTTCACTTACACAAACATTAATATTATTGCGCGCTTGATTTGTTTTGCTACCCTTATTCCCTTGGCCTGCTCTTTTAGTGTCTATGCGCCTGGCAGGCCGGCGCTCCCTTTTCAGTTTTTTTGTTGTTGTTGACCCCCAGGGAGGGCTTGTAGTTCTCCTCCCCTGCCATTTCTAAATTCATCAAATTCCCTTTTCAGGGGGCACTGGTTACTCCAGTGCCCTAGGTTGTTACAAAGCAGGCATGGTTTTGTGGGCTCAGCCAGTGCTGGTCTCCGCTGCTGCCCAGGGTACTGCTGTGCTGAGGGAAAAGGCGCAGGGCTGGCAACGGCGACACGCTGAGGTGGTCTTGGCAGCAGCTTTGGTCTGGTGTCTTCAGCCACACTCATCAGAGGCACTTTCTTGTTACAGACTAGTAGCATGTCCTTTAACGTTGGAGGCGGTTGAAGAGGAAGGCTAAGGATTGCCGCTTGACACTGTTTATTTGCATTTGTAAATGCCATTTCTTCTAAAATTGCTTCCCTAGCATTCTCTTTTTTAACTTGTATTTCAATAGCTCTAGTTAACCTTTCTACAAATTTCAAAAAAGGCTCTGATGGTAGCTGTTTAATTTTACTATAGGGTTCAAAAGGCCCCTCAGGTTGTAGGGAAAAGAACGCTTTTTCAGCTGCATCCTTTACTTTCTCGAGTGTTTCTGCAGGAATTGCAGTAGCTTGGATCGAGGGAGAAGACCATTGGCCCTCACCACAGAGGTGCTCAATGGTGATAGGGTTACCACTATTGTCTTTGGCTGTGTTTGGATCAGAATGCAAGCCTGGGAGAGCATCTTTCAGCAGTTGTTTCCATGCTATTTCCCATAATTTAAATTCCGTGGAGGTCATGAGACAGGAAAAAAGCTGTTTTAAATCATGTGGAATCACTACAGTCCTACTCAATTCAGAATTTAAAAGGCCACGGAAATATGGGCTGTGTGGACCATATTTTTTATGAGATTTACAGATCTCTTTAATCAATTGTCGTCCAAAAGAACTCCAATTAGCGGTTGGAGCTGCTCCCCCCTGAGCTGCAGGCTGAAAGGTAACAGGAGCCAGTGACAACATGGGACTATGCATTGAATCTGCTGTTCCCTGCTCTGTATCCCTTGAAACAGAAGCATTGGGATCACAGCTACAGGTTTGGGGGATGGCAGTGGGTGTGTCCCCACCGTGGGAACCCGGGGAGGGGGCGGGGACAGGGGGCTGGCAAGGGGCGGGGAAACCGTGGGAACAGGGGGCGGGGTCAAGGGGCAGGCAGGGGGCGGAGACACCTGGTGACATCACGTCAGCAGACGCCCCCTGGGAGGAGTAGAGGGGTGGGGCTGAAGGTACTGAAGGAAAGGGAGGGGGAGGGGGGAAGGTGTCACGAGGAACAGTAGGAGAGGGGGATGGGGCTGGAGTTTTGGGATGCTTAAGGGGATTTTGGGAAGAAGAAGACCAGGTTTGGGAAGATGCCACGTGGCATCCACCATCTTGTGGACCCCCTAGGGACTGGGGGCCATTTTGGGTAACACTGCTCTCTGCAAAGCTAACACGTGCTGTGGGTTTCAGAGGATGGGACACAGGGGATTGGGAAAGGTTCCACGCAGCCTGGCCGGGGTCTTGTGGAAAGGGCAACTCAGGCATTTCAACAGATTTTGGGCGTCGACTTCCCAATGAGTGTGCTCTGTTTAAAATACCAAGTTTTGGGGAAAGAGGTTTAGGGGTTTTAGAACTAGGAGAGGGAGAAACAGGGAGAGCAGAGGTACATGGCTTTACATTTGGCTTTTTCTCAATTTCTTCTTGTTTGAGCAATGCTGTACGAATTTGTAAACTCCAAAACACAAATTTAGCTGAGGGGGCATTGCCAGATTGTCCTAAGGTTATCAATTCATTCCCAACTTTATCCCAGAATTGAATATTGTGGATTTCTTCAGGGGAGATTTGTGGGAAGTGGAGGAAAAGCCATCTTACAAACTGTTTCAATTTTCCCTTTGAGAACTTCACATTACCACTGTTTAAAATGCTATTATAAAACACTCCTTTTTGTACAATGCTGAGTTTCAAACCCATGTTAGATGTAAAAAGCAAAGTACTAAATCCCGCCTGACCAAAAACAAAGCTAAAATCAGCTACCGATTTCAAAAAAAATTCCACAGATTGGAAAGCGATAACGAGCCGACAAAAGCTTCACAATGCAGCTGTATATACTGCTTTTAAAATTCCCGGGCAGCAGCAGCAGGGCACGCCCTGCCAAGCAAAGGCAGAAACAAAGCCTCCCCCGCCGTGGAATGCACCCCCCCGCGGAGCAGAGAGAGCGGACACGCCACGTGGCAAACCGAAACCGGGGCCCCCCGCGCCGCGTGTGAATAGAACCCCCCCCTCTGCACAGAGAGAGAGAGAGAGGGATCCCCCGCGGCAAGAGAGCCGAGAGCCCCCCCTCCCCCACAGAGAGAGAGAGAAAGATCTCCCGACCACGTGGAGAGAGCGAGCACGCTGCGCTGCAGAGGAAGGGCAGAGCTCCCGCGCGAATTCTAAAAGACAGCAAAACACGCGGCAGAAAGCTAATAGCTAGAAATCAATGAATTCCCGTCTGTGGGGCTGCGCAGCCAAAAATGCAAATGCAAAAAGGAACAGAACTCACGGCAGAGTCTGTTTTTGAGCTCCTGCCCTAACGAGAGCAGAGATACTCACCCGAAATGGAAGCTGTAGCTGGCTGGGTACAGGCAGGTCTCTTCACCGGAACAGGACCTCTCTGTGGGCGAGAGAGGCTCCCCTGTCCTCCCTCTGGAAAATCTGCTCACCAGAAAGGAGCTGGGCTTTCCAGAGGCGCCGAACAGTCCACGAAACTTCTTCTGGGAATAATCCCTAAGTCTCTAGCTCAGGGCGTTGCAACCAAAGCCCCTTTCAGCTGGATGCACAGCTGCCAGAAGGTTCTCCGAGGTGCTGCGTTCCGTCTCAGGCTGCAGAGTCGCTTTGCCGATCTCAGGGACGCCAAATATTGGAAAAAAAAAGGCTCCCAATATTACCAGTTAGATTGTGCCTGGGCCAGTCTGACCCTCGCTGCTGGGCCAAAGGCAGCAACTGCGGCGTGTCACCCCAGAGATACCTTGGCTAGCTGGTGGTTGCAGCTGGGCACTGAACAAGTCCAGGCTTGTTGGAACCCCGTTCACCTCAGGAGGAATAGCTTCAGGCGATGGTGAAGAGAAAAAGGAGAGGATTCCGCTGGAGGGTTTAATTTCCAGAGGTTTATTCCATGGTTACAGAGGTCTGAACGTGAGCAACTGCTCCAACAGAATCCCGGCCGCATGGTCTGATTCACCTTTTAAGCTCAGGGACAGGGGGAGGGGAGGTACAGGTGAGCGACCAACCAGGTGAGAGGGGCAGGGTCTCAGGGGAAGATGACACCCAGACAGGCCAATGACCCCCATGCCTGAGGGGCATCCTTTGAACTTGACCAACCACACGACGCCTTGCTGGAACGCTAAGTCTGAGTGACAGGACTCACTCAGCATGGGGGTAAGGGGGAAGGGAGAGAGACATAGGCACACCTGGGGAAGTGACCTGGAAGGCCAAAATGGGACAATACCGCACACCACAACAGGAACCATCCTGCGTATCGTGGATTTTCAGGAGCCAGCCGGCCACTCTCAGCCATAGGCTGCCAAACACGAACCACGGCCATTTTCCCTGGCAAACAAAATTCAGATGCCCGGCTTCTGGATGGCAGATTGCAGACGCCACTTGGCTCTGTCCAACCAGACAGACTTGACACTGGTGCCACCTTCGTTCTGGGAACCATCATGCATATCGTGGATTTTCAGGAGCCAGCCGGCCACTCCCAGCCATAGGCTGCCAAACACATATTACGGCGCTTTTCCCTGCCTAACAAAATTCAGATGCCCCGTTTTTGGATGGAAGATTGCAGGAGCTACTTGGCACTATGGAACCAGCCCGACTTGGCACTGGTGCCACCTTGGGTCTGGGAACTATCCTGCGTATCGTGGATTTTCAGGAGCCAGCCGGGCACTCCCAGCCACAAGACATCAAACTCAAACCACGGCCCTTTTCTCTGGCAAACAAAACGCAGCTACCCTGCTTCTGGATGGCAGATTGCAGGAGCCACTTGGTACTATCAAACCAGCCCAACTTGGTACTGGTGCCACCTTTGGTCTGGGAACCATCCTGCGTATCGTGGATTTTCAGGAGCCACCCGGCCACTCCCAACCATAGGTTGCCAAACACAAACCACGGCCCTTTTCCCTGCCTAACAAAATTCAGATGCCCCGCTTCTGGATGGCAGATTGCAGGAGCCACTTGGTACTGTCCAACCAGCCTAACTTGGAACTGGTGCCACCTTCGGTCTGGGAACCATCCTGCGTATCGTGGATTTTCAGGAGCCAGCCGGCCACTCCACGCCACTAGCCTTCAAACTCAAACCACGGCCCTTTTCTCTGGCAAACAAAACTCAGCTGCCCTGCTTCTGGATGGCAGATTGCAGGAGCCACTTGGTACTATCAAACCAGCCCAACTTGGCACTGGTGCCACCTTTGGTCTTTGAACCATCCTGCGTAACGTGGATTTTCAGGACGCAGCCGGCCACTCCCAGCCATCGGCTGCCAAACAGAAACCACGGCCTTTTTCTCTGGCTAACAAAATTAAGTTGCCTCTCTTCTGGTGGCACATTGCAGGAGCCAATTGGCACTGTCAAACCAGCCCAACTTGGCACTGGTGCAACCTTGGGTCTGGGAACCACCCTGCATATCGTGGATTTTCAGGAGCCAGCCGGCCACTCCCAGCCATAGGCTGCCAAACACAAACCACGGCCCTTTTCCCTGGCAAACACAATTCATATTCCCCGCTTCTGGATGGCAGATTGCAGAGCTACTTGGCACTATCAAACCAGCCCGACTTGGCACTGGTGCCACCTTTGGTCTTGGAACCATCCTGCGTATCGTGGATTTTCAGGAGCCATCCGGCCACTCCAAGCCACAAGCTTTCGAACTCAAACCACGGCCCTTTTCTCTGGGAAACAAAACTTAGCTGCCCTGCTTCTGGATGGCAGATTGCAGGAGCCACTTGGTACTATACAACCAACCCAACTTGGCACTGGTGCCACCTTTGGTTTGGGAACCATCCTGTGTACTGTGGATTTTCAGGAGCCAGCCGGCCACTCCCAGACATCGGCTGCCAAACTCAAACGACGGCCCTTTTCCCTGGCAAACAAAATTCAGATGCCCCGCTTCTGGATGGCAGATTGCAGGAGCCACTTGGTACTGTCCAACCAGCCCAACTTGGCACTGGTGTCACCTTGGGTGTGGGAACCATCCTGCGTATCGTGGATTTTCAGGAGCTAGCCGGCCACTCCCAGGCACAAGCCTTCAAACTCAAACCACGGCCCTTTTCTCTGGTGTCAACAGGAGGGAACCAGGACATCCATTTGATCATCACAGGCTCAATTTTATTGATCCGTACGGCGGATTAAATACAGTTAATAATGAGCTTCATACATATTGCAAAAGTTGAGCTCAGGATTGGTCATCTTACATATCAGCACCTACGCCTCCTTCTACATTCCTATGGTTCTACTTTTGATACTTTCTACATATTCTTAGGATATTTCAGGACTAATCTCAACTCCCTATCCTCATTTTGCAGCAAGGTCACTGCTGACTTTTCCTTTCAGCTTGCTGACTGCTGACTGTTCTCCTTCATCTTAACCAGTGGCATTATATCAGTGTGGTCTTTCTCAGCTAACCAATTATTAATAATACTCTCCACATTTCCCCCATTTTCTTCTTGTGCAAGGAGATTAGTTTGCCATGTTTTTGCTATTGTACGGCCGACCATGTTTTGAATACATTTAAAGATACAAGGCAAAATAAGCAAAAACAGTAAAATTACACCCAGCAGTCCTATAGCATAGATCACAAGGTTCCTCTGCGACGGTCCGAGTCCTAAGCCTTTAAGCCATTCGTCAATTCCTAAACCATCTTCTTCCTTGAGTTTGTGAAGTCCCTGTTGCAATTCTTTTATCTTAGTTTGAATGGACACCGAATGATCAGACAGATTCATGCAACACATTCCCTCAAACTCTTCACATCCATGCCCTTGTGCTAAGAGCAAAAAATCTACAGCAGCTCTATTCTGCAAAACAGCATGGTTAACACTTTGCACATCTGCAGTTAACATGTCTGGAATTTGTGATGTCTTGTTCAGCTCATCCCTTGCCCAGCATCCTAATTGTTTTGCTAAATTCATGGCTTTATTGGCAGATCCTCCTGGTAAGATAGTTGAAACCACCACCTGTTTGAATGTGCCCCAAAACCGTGGATCTCCTATCTTGCTGCAGTCTAAGTCATGTATGCTACGTTTTCTCCTGTTTGAATTTTGACTCAGCTGCATTAGCAAGGACACATTAGGATGAAACAGTGACAATTTTCCCAAAAAACAGGGTCCACCCTGTGGTTTAGCTGGTATACCATTCCATGCCCTGTCTCCACAAATCAAAAATATTCCTGTGGGTAATTTCATTGGTGCTGTGATATTTGTGCCGTTACATTGACTGTAATGCTGTGGAGAGAATTCACTCACATTCAGGGATGAATCTAGGGTGCCCCATGTTTCTTTAGGTTGGTTTAAATTCTGAGCACCTGAAAGTTTGAAGCTAAACCATCCACCAGCTGTAGTGTTAGATATGCTGGCATTTGTACTTCCAAAAAGATCCAATTCTTCAGGAGGAGAATGCAAAGAGGTGTTAAGTGATTGGATTAGTAAGCATTGACGATAGCCATCACTCTGACCTGCAGTATACCCTTGTTGCACCGGCAATGTGATGTTTGACATGTTAGACATACATAAGGTTTGATTGTTTATCAAACTGCAAAATTCTCCAGGAGACCACACCGGAAGTCCCACCAGGCATGTTCGAAATGGGTTAGTGACTCCTCCAAGACTAAGACAAAGTGATGATTGGTTAGTTTGATTAGCAAGTGTCACCCATAAATTTTTCCTTGGTTGACTAAAGTGTGTTACTCCTACTGCTTCACTTGCTACAGCATTGAGCAGTATAACAAAAACAAACCTCATTTTTCTTTCTGCTTGCTTTGCTTCTCCTTTTCTTCCTTCTGCTTACGTTGTTTTTCCTTTCTTCGCTGTCTTTTCCCTGGTTTGCTAGATTGTCTATTGTAAGGCTGAGTCAATTTTTGAATATACTGATCTAATTCTAAATCAGCATCCCTGCTCACAGGTATAGCATGAGGCAAGTTTGAAGGCAAATCAGCTTTGCAGCGAGCTGCTATGATGCGTGAGGCTTTAGTAATTTCAAATATTCTAAGGTTTTCCTGTAACGTCCACCTAAGATATGCTATAATCACTTGTTCTGCACTCTCAAAGAGCTGTAATCCCGTCCGTCCTGGCAGGCCGGTACTTTGTTCAAGAGCTCTAACCCAGATATGATTTCGAATCCACTTTCCAAAACAAGATGTACACCATAAATATCCCAATGACCTCTGTGGATACCAATAAACCTGATTACAATCTGCACAATGCAAAGCTACCCATGCATAGCATTTATCTTTATCCTTTTTTGCAAACATAACAAGGAAGCGAATGTAAGTAAGGACCAGTATAAAATTCTGGTTCTTCAATCCAAAGCAACCAATTCAGTGGTGGTGATTGCAAAGCCTCTTCAGCCTTTTTACTATATGAGGCTAACAGCTCAAGGTCTTTCTTTAACGCAAGGTGTATCTTATTTCGTAATCGTAGTTCTTGTTCGTTATCCTCCTCAACAACTATATCCTCCTGAGGGTCCCACAACTGTAAAAGTGTTCTAATCATAGAAAATTAATTAGCAATCACTGATACCCCTATTCAAATGAGACCGTTCCCTTTTTTGCCTTCTTTTTCTTATCTGTCTTCAATCTTGCTACTCCTAATTTCACTGGTCCTGCCACTTGCAAACTTAACTTTTGCAACTTATCAATGCAGCAATCTAATGCTCTATCAGGATCCCCTTGGAAGGGTCCTACAACTGAACGCTGTGTTAAAGGCACTAATTTCCTACACCTTATAGAAACTATACGTGATTTACTTTGAACCTTAACTCTATTTACAATACATTGTATTTCCCATCGATAATAAGCAAGAACCTTTTGTTCAGGAGACTCATAAAGATTTAAAGCTATATATGCGTTTTGCCCCGTTTGTCTCCTTAATTCATCTTGCCAGCTTTTTCCCCACGTATGCTCGTATTCACAAGTATGACACCACAAGTCCCACAATAATGATTGTTCTAACCAAAAAGTTCTTTCACAACCCCCACAACGTAGAGCTATCCAGGCAGCACAATGTGGATTGTGACAGTCAAGGCAATGTAGTTTCGCTGGATTTGTTAAGTGAAAAGTTGATAATGAGTCAATAAAACCAATCAACTCCTGGGCTGTCCGGTAGTGACGTGTCAGTGCTCTGTCCACCGCTTCCGAGTACCCCTTCAATTGTAACAGTAGTGGTTGTAGGACCAGAAGCAGTTTCTTCCCCAGTCGCTCCTTGTCCTCCTCCATAAGGCGATCCACCAGACGCTGCATCAAAAAGAGGTTTAGTCCACTTAGCAGGCACCCACAAAGGCCCTGTAGGTGAGGAAACACAAAGATACCCCCGACCCCAATATAATACTTTTGCAGGTTTTTCCCATAATCCTGTACTTGGGTTCTTAACCCAGACCTCTGTTTCCTTAGTATTTTCCTGACCTGACCTCGGATGATGTTTCATTGCAGGGGGGGGTATCATCTTCCCCAAAAATGCATAAATGATTAATCACATACAAAACCTTAGCCAAACATGCTTGTGGATCTGTCAAATCTTGATGTTTTTCAATATACTGCTTAAGGGTACCGTTTGCTCTTTCCACTATTGCCTGTCCAGTAGAAGAGTGTGGAATACCTGTCACATGCTTAACAGACCACTGATTCAAAAATTTCCGGACCCTAGCACTTATATAACCTCGACCATTATCGGTTTTGATACTCTTTGGAACTCCCATAAACAGCGAAACAACTTAACAGATGTCTGATAACCTGAAGCCCTAAAGCAGATAGCCTTCCAGAAGTAATGGGTTAAAACATGGAATGAGAGGCATGTAAAGAAGGGCCTAGCACTAGAACACACGGAGAAAGCACAGCACTAGGAAAACAGAGCAATAAATTAGATAAAAGGTAGAGCATCATGACAGGGGAAGAGATAGGTAGAGCATCATGACAGGGGAAGAGATAGGTATAGGAGAAACTAATAAGCTAAGCAGGTTTAGAGCCAGCAATGTCAAAACGACCCTAAGGGTTTTGCCAAGCCACGGGATCTAAGCCAAATACACCGGGAATTGACCAAATTAGGAAAAGAGTTCAAAAGTTTAAAGAGGAAGACTCATCGGAAAGACCCCGTCTATGATGAAGGCAACAGGAACGACCACCTGAAAATTCCCCAAAAGAGATGTCTCCACCTACGCTCCGCCCACGCTCCGCCTACACCACGCCCCATATGAATATGCATGATTATGTATCTGATCTGATGTAATCCTATACCCAAAATTGTATATAAGGCTTGCTTTTGCTATGTGAACTCAGAAATCCATTTTGTGATTTCTCCGATGCGTCGCTAATAAAAATACCTCCTGCTTAATTGACTTAAGCTGAGTCTGATTAGGCAGTCACTCTGCCTGTTTGGGGCAAAATTTGGCATCAAACCTGTATAGCTTTCTGTCCTGCCTGAGCCGTAGCCCATATGTAATGACTATATGTATCTATGGTGACGTGCACATGCTTGACTTTGCCAAATCTAGCTATGTGTGTAACATCCATTTGCCATATCTCATTTATTTTTAAACCTCGAGGATTAACCCCGATGCCTAGACCTATCCCACCATTATGATAACTACATGTTGGACATGCTCTGACAATGGCCTTGGCTTGTGACAAACTCAGCTCAAAGTGTTTTGCTAAACCTCTTGCATTTTGATGATATCTACTATGTGCTTCTCTGGCCAATGTGTGCTTGTCAATAGGACAAGAATTATCAATGGGTAGGGTAACCAATTTATCTGCACGTTCATTCCCTTCTCCTAAACCTTCAGACCACTTATGGCTCCTAATATGAATCACAGAATATGCTGCATTTCTTTCTCGTAAAGCTTTCCTCAACTGTATCAGTAACTCATACAATCGTTTATTATTCACTTCCTTAATTGCTGCTTCCTCTATTCGTTTGACTACTCCTGCAACATACATAGAGTCTGTGACCACATTTAAAGGCTCCTGTAAGTTGGACACCACCCATACTACTGCTAACAATTCCAAAGTTTGTAAGCTATCTGCAGGGTCTGCTGTGAGGAGTTGATGCTTCCATTGTCCTTTTTCTTGCCAGGTAACAGCAGCACGCCTTGATTTCCTTCCTGCATCTGTAAAAACTGTAATAGCTCCTTCTATGGGGTTTTCTTCTCTCAAAGGTCAAGTAATCCAGTTCCATTCTGTCATCCATTGCAAAACTCTAGGCACTAATTTACTGGTCTCTACTTTAGCAGGTGACATCAATAATGCTTCTTGTAAATTCTTTGAATTTATCAAGTACCAGTCCAAGGTTTCTTTTTCCATAGGCAATCTAATAGTAGCAGGTTCTCTACCATCCACTTCAAGAATTCTGAGACGCCCCTTTTTGATTAATGCTGCCAATTGTTCAATTTTTGAAGATATTGTTTTCTTGTGCTGTAGTGGTGGTGATAACCATTCCAACACCCGTATCTCCCCCGTTTTCTTTTGCAACTGAGAGAGAGCACCAAGCAAGTGGCAAGGGCTATTCCAAATAGTAAGGTCAATGGGGTGCTCGAGTTGTCGACGAGACACATACCCTTGCTGTACACAGTTACTAATTTGCTGCAAGGCAAGACGATGCTCCTTTGTCAGGTGTACAGGAGTAGTAGGGTCCACGCCTTTTAACAAAGGCCGTAGGGCTTCTAATAAATGATTTGGTATTCCCACAATAGGCTTCAGCCACTGTAAGTCTCCCAGCAACTTCTGTGCATCATGTAGAGTTTTAATGTCCAATTGTAATTCCAATTTTTGTGGTATCACTTTTTGATCCGTCAAAGTCCATCCCAAATATTTCCAGGGCTTTGTAGTCTGAATTTTCTCTGCAGCAATAACAAGTGAATATGCAGCAAGAGTATTTTTAATGGTGTCAATCTGCAAAGAGGAGAATGGCTGTTGCTGTGTAAACAAAATATCGTCCATGTAATGATATATTATAGTTGCTGGCCATTTACGACGTAGAGGCTGTAATGCAGCATCAACATAAAGCTGACATAAAGTGGGGGAGTTGCGCATGCCCTGCGGAAGAGACGTCCATTCAAATCTTTTATCTGGTTCCCCACGATTTATTGCTGGTAAAGTAAAAGCAAATCTCTTCATGTCATCAGGATGCAGGCCAATAGTGAAAAAACAATCCTTTAGGTCAATAATTAAAAGTGGCCAGTGTTCTGGAATCATAGCTGGATTTGGAAGACCAGGCTGTAAGGCCCCCATTGGTTCCATTTGGTCATTTACAGCCCTCAAATCATGTATCAAACGATATTTCCCTGATTTCTTTTTGATTACAAAAATAGGTGTATTCCAAGGGCTTGTGGACAGTCTTAGGTGCCCTTTTGTATATTGTTCCTGTACCAATTCATGGGCATGCATAAGACTCTCCCCTTTTAATGGCCATTGCTTAACCATCACCGGTGTATCCGTTTTCCAGGTGAGTGGAATGGGGAAAGTCCAAGCAATGGCAATTACCCCAAAGGGTGCTGATTAGTTAACACCACTCCCAATTGTGTTAAAATGTCCCTTCCAATTAAGCAGGAAACTGTAGGAGGCAATTGAACAATTGAAAACACAGCAGATATTTGTTGATTCTCAATGCACACAGACAAAGATGGCAACCTGCTTGCCAATGTAAATCCTCCCACTCCTGTGAGCATGTTTGATGAAGGAAATAGAGGCCAATGTTGTGGCCGTGCTTCTGGAGAAATGATGCTAGTATCTGCTCCTGTATCCAATAATCCATAAAGGGTTATGCTTTGATGCCCATAAGTAATTTCAACCTTTTGCTTTGGTCTATTTTGTAAATCCACAGTTAAAAGTGTAACACCAGTAGAGCCAAAACCTTTTTCATCCCATGTTTGTCCAGTAAATGATTGTATTCCTGATGTCATTTGTGACAGTGGTATCAATTGTGCAATGCGTTGTCCTTTTGTAATTTTAATCGGAGGGTAAAGGGTGTAAGCCATAATTTGTATTTCCCCTGTAAAGTCTGCATCGATAACACCAGGCAAAACAAATAATCCCAACATAGTTATAGAGGAACGTCCCAGCAATAATGCTCCACATGTTTGTCCATTTAATATAAGAGGACCCTTTACTCCAGTGGGTATCCTCTCAGGCCGGTTCGTCATTAGTGTGACGTCTACTGCTGCTGATAAGTCCAAGCCGAGGCTCCCTGTTGTTGTGGGTTGCAGACAGGAGGTAGCAGCGATGTCACGGCAGCAGCTGGTGTCTCCGATGTCCCGGCGGCAACTTGTGTCTGTCCCTCATTGCCGCATCAGTAACACTTGATGAATGGTCTCGAGCCTCTTTATGTGACTGCCAGTGAGCCGCTTTGGAGAGGAGCAAGAGCAACTAGCACCTGATTTTGAGTAGACTCTGCTTGCTTTTGTAACCCTAATCCTAATTTCTTTAAGGCTTCTGCTATAAATGCCTGTGAAGATGTTGGCATTAATGCCATTCGCTCTAATGCTTCCTCAATAGTCCAATTTGCCCCTAAAGTAGCTAACACTCCCTGGGTTGCTGGATTGCTATTTTGCAAGGCACACCGCTTCAATAGTGCCCTGCAACACCAGCCCGATCTATAGCAGTAGCTGTTCTATCGATAAAATTTCCAAATGATTCTTCCCTACCTTGTTTAATGCCCATATAAGCCGGTAACCCTCCTGGCTCTTTAACCATATCTATTGCAGCACGCACTAACCACATAGACTCTCTAAGTTTATCTTCTCCCGATATCATCTGTGCCTCTGTACGTAAAAATGCCTCTAAGCCCATCAGCTCCTTTACTGTTACTCCATGTAATGGGTCATGTGCATTAAACAATAACTGCTGATGCTGAGTAAATATCAACCGAACTATTCCTCTTAAATCATTAGGACATAAAACCTGAGTATTAAAAAGATAATCTAACATTTGCTTAACAGGTTCACTTTTTACTCCAAACTGACTAACCGTAGAACGTAGCTGAGTTAACAGCTTCCAATCTAAGGGAGTATATTCTGCTATATTATGCGTAAGGTTCCCTTGTGCATCATATTGTGGTGTGTATGTAACTGGACATGCAAGACTAGAAGCTATTTCCACTGCCTCACCATCCCCCATTTGCATTACTTCCCTCACCAAAGCAGCCCAAGCTTCCCTCCTCTGTTTAGCCATCTCCCCCCATGGATCACGGTGTGCCCCTGGGATGGGATCTGGCCCTTTAAGGGTGCTATGCTGCTGGCGCTTCGGTGCAGACACCGAGGTTTCGCGCGGGGGGGGGCAGTGAAGCAGAGGCTGGCTCGCGCGGGGGAAGCAGGGGAAGCAGCCCCCCCTCCCCCGCTGGAGCTGGCAGTGAAACCGGAGCCTATTCACGCGAAGCCAGCCTGCGGGGGAAAGCCAGCCCCCCCGCCGAGGCTGTAACCGGAGCCGGCTCATTGAGGGGAAGCGGCGGAGGCAAGGCTGGCGGCGGAGGCGAAGCTGGCTTGCTCCCACCCCCACCATCTGACCCGCCTGAAGCTGGTGGCAGAGGCAAAGCTGGTTTGCCCCCACCCCCACCATCCAACTCGCCCTCCCCCTCTGACAAGAAAGGTGCAGACGGTTCCACTGTGCTTATAGAAAAATCCTCCACACCACTTTGCTGGGGACTCTTAGGCATAAGTACCTTAGTTACAGAAGGTGCCAGGGGATCATCTTCACGACCATACCCTATATTCCTCTTATGAGCTTCTGTTGCCCTTTCTGCTGCCTTTCTCTCAGAGACTTGCTGAAGTAACGTGTTATACACCACCCGCCATAACTTCCCAAATTTCTTTGCTGACTTATCATCATCTAGCACTGTATCCCACAATATTTCCCCAAACTTTCTCCACTCTGATAACTCATGAACTGTATGAGGATTAGAAAAGATACCCTTAGCATGGCCATAAGCTAATAACCCTGGTAACTCCTTTTTTAAATCTATCCCTTTTCTCCCACGCCGCTCTAAATAGGCGGTAAATAAATCATATGCCGCTTGCCTATCCATACCTATTAATCAGCGCACGCTGTTGCAGCTCTCCAGGCTCCTGCGGACACGTATTGGCTTAAGTCACTGTTGTGAACCTTAAGACTGCTTCAAATTCCGGCACCGTCCCTGCTGCCGGGACCCAAACACAACTCCTTCGACCGTGGCGTAATCCCTTTTTCTTTGAATCCGAGAAAAAGGGCAGAGATTCGGTTATGCCCGCATTCTCCAACGTTTGTCGACAGGAGGGAACCAGGACATCCATTTGATCATCACAGGCTCAATTTTATTGATCAGTACGGCGGATTAAATACAGTTAATAATGAGCTTCATACATATTGCAAAAGATGAGCTCAGGATTGGACGGCTTACATATCAGCACCTACGCCTACTTCTACATTCCTATGGTACTACTTTTGATAATTTCTACATATTCTTAGGATATTTCAGGACTAATCTCAACTCCCTATCCTCATGTTGCAGCAAGGTCAATGCTGACTATTCCTTTCAGCTTGCTGACTGCTGACTTTGCTCCTTCAGCTTAACCAGTGGCATTCTATCAGTGTGGCATTTCTCAGCTAACCAATTATTAATAATACTCTCCACACTCTGGCAAAAAAAACTCAGCTCCCCTGCTTCTGGATGGACGATTGCAGGAATCACTTGGTACTATCAAAGCAGCCCAACTTTGCACTGGTGCCACCTTTGGTCTGGGAACCATCCTGCGTATCGTGGATTTTCAGGAGCCAGCCGGCCAATCCCAGCCACAAGCCCTCAAACCCAAACCACAGCCCTTCTCTCTGGCAAACAAAATTCAGCTGTCCTGCTTCTGGAAGGCAGATTGCAGGAGTCACTTGGTACTGTCAAACCAGCCCAACTTGGCACTGGTGCCACCTTGGGTCTGGGAACGATCCTGCATATCGTGGATTTTCAGAAGCCACCCAGACTCTCGAAGCCATAGGCTGCCAAACACAAACCACGGCCCTTTTCCCTGGCTAACAAAATTGAGGTGCCGCGCTTCTGGATGGCAGATTGCAGACACCACTTGGCTCTGTCCAACCAGCCCGACATGGGAGTGGTGCCACCTTGGTTCTGGGAACCATCCTGCGTATCGTGGATTTTCAGGAGCCAGCTGGCAACTCCCAGCCATAGGCTGCCAAACACAAACCACGGCCCTTTTCCCTGGCTAACAAAATTCAGATGCCCCGCTTCTGGATGGCAGATTGCAGGAGCTACTTGGCACTACCAAACCAGCCCGACTTGGCACTGGTGCCACCTGTGGTCTGGGAATCATCCTGCGTACTGTGGATTTTCAGGAGCCAGCCAGACGCTCCCAGCCACAAGCCCTCAAACTCAAACCATGGCGCTTTTCTCTGGCAAACAAAATTCAGCAGCCCTGTTTATGGATGGCAGATTGCAGGAGCCACTTGGTACTATCAAACCAGCCCAACTTGGCACTGGTGCAACCTTGGGTCTGGGAACCATCCTGCGTATCATGGATTTTCAGCAGCCAGCCGGCCACTCCAAGCCACAAGCCCTGAAACTTAAACTACGGCCCTTTCCTCTGTCAAACAAAACTCAGCTGCCCTGCTTCCGGATGGCAGAATGCAGGAGCCACTTGGTATTATCAAACCGGCCCCACTTCGCACTGGTGCCACCTCGGGCCTGGGAACCATCCTGCGTATCGTGGATTTTCAGGAGCCAGCCGGGCACTCCAAGCCACAAGCCCTCAAATTTAAACCACTGCCCTTTTCTCTGGCAAACAAAATTCAGCTGCGCTGCTTCTGGATGGCAGATTGCAGGAGCCACTTGGGACTATCAAACAAGCCCAACTTGGCACTGGTGCAACCTTGGGTCTTTGAAATATCCTGCGTACGGTGGATTTTCAGGAGCCAGCCGGCCACTCCCAGCCATGGGCTGCCAAACAAAAACCACGGCCCTTTTCCCTGGCTAACAAAATTCAGATGCCCCGTTCTGGATGGCAGATTGCAGGAGCCACTTGGCACTGTCAAACCAGCCCGACTTGGCACTGGTGCCACCTTGGGTCTGGGAACTATCCTGCGTATCGTGGATTTTCAGGAGCCAGCCGGCCACTCCCAGCCACACGCCCTCAAACTCAAACAACGGCTTTTTTGTCTGGCAAACCAAACTTAGCTGCCCTGTTTCTGGATGGCAGATTGCAGGAGCCACTTGGTACTATCAAACCAGCCCAACTTGGCACTGGTGGCACCTTAGGTCTGGGAACTATCCTGGGTATCGTGGATTTTCAGGAGCCATCCGGCCACTCCCAGCCATAGGCTGCCAAACACAAACCACGGCCCTTTTCCCTGGCTAAAAAAGTTCAGAAGCCCCGCTTCTGGATGGCAGAGTGCAGACACAACTTCGCTCTGTCCAACCAGCCCCATTTGGAACTGGTGACACCTTGGGTCTGGGAAACATCCTGCGTATCGTGGATTTTCAGGAGCCGGACGGCCACTCCCAGCCATAGGCTGCCAAAAACAAACCACGGCCCTTTTCCCTGCCTAACAAAATTCAGATGCCCCGCTTCTGGATGGCAGATAGCAGGAGCTACTTGGCACTATCAAACCAGCCCAACTTCGCACTGGTGCCACATTTGGACTGGGAACCATCCTGCGTATCGTGGATTTTCAGGAGCCAGCCGGCCACTGCAAGCCACAAGACGTCAAACTCAAACCACGGCGCTTTTCTCTGGCAAACAAAACTCAGCTACCCTGTTTCTGGATGGCAGATTGCAAGAGACACTTGCTACTATCAAACCAGCAAAACTTGGCACTGGTGCCACCTTGGGTCTGGGAACCATCCTGTATACAGTGGATTTTCAGGAGCCAGCCGGCCACTCCCAGCCATAGGCTGCCAAACACAAACCACAGCCCGTTTCCCAGGCTAAAAACATTCAGATGCCCCGCTTCTGGATGGCAGATTGCAGGAGCCACTAGGTACTATCAAACCGGCCCAACTAGACAGATGTGCCACCTTGGGTCTGGGAACCATCCTGCGTATCATGGATTTTCAGGAGCCAGACGGCAACTCCCAGCCACAAGCCCTCAAACTCAAACCACGGCGCTTTTCTCTGGCAAACAAAACTCAGCTGCCCTGCATCTGGATGGGAGATTGCAGGAGCCACTTGGTACTGTCAAACCAGGTCGACTTGGCAATGGTGCCACCTTGGGTGTGGGAACCATGCGGCGTATCATGGATATTCAGCAGCCAGCCGGCCACGCCCAGCCACAAGCCCTCAAAATCAAACCACGGCCCTTTTCTCTGGCAAACAAAACTCAGCTGCCCTGCTTCTGGATGGCAGATTCCAGGAGCCCCGTGGTACTGTCAAAGCAGCCCAACTTGGATCTGGTACCACCTTTGGTCTTTGAACAATCCAGCGTATCATTGATTTTAAAGGAGCCAGCCGGCCACTCCCAGCCATAGGCAGCCAAACAGTAACCACGGCCCTTTTCCCTGGCTAGCAAAATTAAGAGGCCCCACTTGTGGATGGCAGATTGCAGGAGCTACTTGGCACTTTCAAACCAGCCCGACATGACACTAGTGCCACCTTCGGTCTGGGAACCATCCTGCGTATCGTGGATTATCAGGAGCCAGCCGGCCACTCCCAGCCACAGGCCCCAAAAACAAACCTCGGCCCGTTTGCCTGAAAAACCAATCGCAGCTAATCCGCTTCTAGATGGCAGATTGCAGAAGCCACTTGGAAGTGTCAAACCAGCCCAACTTGGCACTGGTGCCAACTTGGGTCTGGGAACTATCCTGCGTTTCGCGGATTTTCAAGAGACAGCCGGCCACTCCCAGCCACAAGCCTTACAACTTAAACCACGGCCCTTTTCTCTGCCAAACGAAACTCAGCTATCCAGCATCTGGATGGCAGATTGCAGGAGCCACTTGGTACTGTCAAACAAGTCCAACTTGGCACTGGTGCCACCTTGGTCCTGGGAACCATCCTGCGTACCGTGGATTTTAAGGGACCCCCGGCCACTCCCAGCCATAAGAGGCAAAACAAAAACTACGGCGCTTTTCCTTGGCTAACAATATTCAGATGCCCCCTTCTGGATGGCAGATTGCAGAAGCTACTTGGCACTATCAAACCAGCCTGACTTGGCACTGGTGCCTCCTTTGATATGGGAACCATCCTGCGTATCGTGGATTTTCAGGAGCCAGCCGGCCACTCCAAGCCAAAAGCCCTCAAACTCAAACCACGGCCCTGTTCTCTGCCAAAAAAAACTCACCTGCCCCGCTTCTGGATAGCAGATTTCAGGAGCCACTTGGTAGTATCAAACCAGCCCAACTTGGCGCTGGTGCCACCTTCGGTCTGGGAACCATCCTGCGTATCGTGGACTTTCAGGAGCCAGCCGGCCACTCCACGCCACAAGTTCTCAAACTCAAACCACGGCCGTTTTCTCTGGCAAAAAAAACTCAGAAGCCCTGTTTATGGATGGCAGATTGCAGGAGCCACTTGGTACAATCAAACAACCCCAAATTGGCACTGGTGCCACCTGGGGTCTGGGAAACATCCTGCGTATCGTGGATTTTGAGGAGCCAGCCGGCCACTCCCAGTCAAAAGCCCTCAAACTCAAACCAGGGCCCTTTTCTCTGGCAAACAAAACTCAGCTGCCCTGCTTCTGGATGGCAGATTGCAGGAGCCACTTGGGACTATCAAACAAGCCCAACTTGGCACTGGTGCAACCTTGGGTCTTTGAAATATCCTGCATACGGTGGATTTTCAGGAGCCAGCCGGCCACTCCCAGCCATGGGCTGCCAAACAAAAACCACGGCCCTTTTCCCTGGCTAACAAAATTCAGATGCCCCGTTCTGGATGGCAGATTGCAGGAGCCACTTGGCACTGTCAAACCAGCCTGACTTGGCACTGGTGCCACCTTGGGTCTGGGAACCATCCTGCGTATCGTGGATTTTCAGGAGCCAGCCGGCCACTCCCAGCCACACGCCCTCAAACTCAAACAACGGCTTTTTTGTCTGGCAAACCAAACTTAGCTGCCCTGTTTCTGGATGGCAGATTGCAGGAGCCACTTGGTACTATCAAACCAGCCCAACTTGGCACTGGTGGCACCTTAGGTCTGGGAACTATCCTGGGTATCGTGGATTTTCAGGAGCCATCCGGCCACTCCCAGCCATAGGCTGCCAAACACAAACCACGGCCCTTTTCCCTGGCTAAAAAAGTTCAGAAGCCCCGCTTCTGGATGGCAGAGTGCAGACACAACTTCGCTCTGTCCAACCAGCCCCATTTGGAACTGGTGACACCTTGGGTCTGGGAAACATCCTGCGTACTGTGGATTTTCAGGAGCCGGACGGCCACTCCCAGCCACAAGCCCTCAAACTCAAACCATGGCGCTTTCCTCTGTCAAACAAAACTCAGCTGCCCTGCTTCCGGATGGCAGAATGCAGGAGCCACTTGGTATTATCAAACCGGCCCCACTTCGCACTGGTGCCACCTGGGGTCTGGGAAACATCCTGCGTATCGTGGATTTTGAGGAGCCAGCCGGCCACTCCCAGTCAAAAGCCCTCAAACTCAAACCAGGGCCCTTTTCTCTGGCAAACAAAACTCAGCTGCCCTGCTTCTGGATGGCAGATTGCAGGAGCCACTTGGGACTATCAAACAAGCCCAACTTGGCACTGGTGCAACCTTGGGTCTTTGAAATATCCTGCATACGGTGGATTTTCAGGAGCCAGCCGGCCACTCCCAGCCATGGGCTGCCAAACAAAAACCACGGCCCTTTTCCCTGGCTAACAAAATTCAGATGCCCCGTTCTGGATGGCAGATTGCAGGAGCCACTTGGCACTGTCAAACCAGCCTGACTTGGCACTGGTGCCACCTTGGGTCTGGGAACCATCCTGCGTATCGTGGATTTTCAGGAGCCAGCCGGCCACTCCCAGCCACACGCCCTCAAACTCAAACAACGGCTTTTTTGTCTGGCAAACCAAACTTAGCTGCCCTGTTTCTGGATGGCAGATTGCAGGAGCCACTTGGTACTATCAAACCAGCCCAACTTGGCACTGGTGGCACCTTAGGTCTGGGAACTATCCTGGGTATCGTGGATTTTCAGGAGCCATCCGGCCACTCCCAGCCATAGGCTGCCAAACACAAACCACGGCCCTTTTCCCTGGCTAAAAAAGTTCAGAAGCCCCGCTTCTGGATGGCAGAGTGCAGACACAACTTCGCTCTGTCCAACCAGCCCCATTTGGAACTGGTGACACCTTGGGTCTGGGAAACATCCTGCGTATCGTGGATTTTCAGGAGCCGGACGGCCACTCCCAGCCATAGGCTGCCAAAAACAAACCACGGCCCTTTTCCCTGCCTAACAAAATTCAGATGCCCCGCTTCTGGATGGCAGATAGCAGGAGCTACTTGGTACTATCAAACCAGCCCAACTTCGCACTGGTGCCACATTTGGACTGGGAACCATCCTGCGTATCGTGGATTTTCAGGAGCCAGCCGGCCACTCTAAGCCACAAGACGTCAAACTCAAACCACGGCGCTTTTCTCTGGCAAACAAAACTCAGCTACCCTGTTTCTGGATGGCAGATTGCAGGAGACACTTGCTACTATCAAACCAGCAAAACTTGGCACTGGTGCCACCTTGGGTCTGGGAACCATCCTGCATACAGTGGATTTTCAGGAGCCAGCCGGCCACTCCCAGCCATAGGCTGCCAAACACAAACCACGGCCCGTTTCCCAGGCTAAAAAAATTCAGATGCCCCGCTTCTGGATGGCAGATTGCAGGAGCCACTAGGTACTATCAAACCGGCCCAACTAGACAGATGTGCCACCTTGGGTCTGGGAACCATCCTGCGTATCATGGATTTTCAGGAGCCAGACGGCAACTCCAAGCCACAAGCCCTCAAACTCAAACCACGGCGCTTTTCTCTGGCAAACAAAACTCAGCTGCCCTGCATCTGGATGGGAGATTGCAGGAGCCACTTGGTACAGTCAAACCAGGTCGACTTGGCAATGGTGCCACCTTGGGTGTGGGAACCATGCGGCGTATCATGGATATTCAGCAGCCAGCCGGCCACGCCCAGCCACAAGCCCTCAAAATCAAGCCACGGCCCTTTTCTCTGGCAAACAAAACTCAGCTGCCCTGCTTCTGGATGGCAGATTGCAGGAGCCCCGTGGTACTGTCAAAGCAGCCCAACTTGGATCTGGTACCACCTTTGGTCTTTGAACAATCCAGCATATCATTGATTTAAAAGGAGCCAGCCGGCCACTCCCAGCTATAGGCAGCCAAACAGTAACCACGGCCCTTTTCCCTGGCTAGCAAAATTAAGAGGCCCCACTTGTGGATGGCAGATTGCAGGAGCTACTTGGCACTTTCAAACCAGCCCGACATGACACTAGTGCCACCTTCGGGCTGGGAACCATCCTGCGTATCGTGGATTATCAGGAGCCAGCCGGCCACTCCCAGCCACAGGCCCCAAAAACAAACCTCGGCCCGTTTGCCTGAAAAACCAATCGCAGCTAATCCGCTTCTAGATGGCAGATTGCAGAAGCCACTTGGAAGTGTCAAACCAGCCCAACTTGGCACTGGTGCCAACTTGGGTCTGGGAACTATCCTGCGTTTCGCGGATTTTCAAGAGACAGCCGGCCACTCCCAGCCACAAGCCTTACAACTTAAACCACGGCCCTTTTCTCTGCCAAACAAAACTCAGCTATCCAGCATCTGGATGGCAGATTGCAGGAGCCACTTGGTACTGTCAAACAAGTCCAACTTGGCACTGGTGCCACCTTGGTTCTGGGAACCATCCTGCGTACCGTGGATTTTAAGGGACCCCCGGCCACTCCCAGCCATAAGAGGCAAAACAAAAACTACGGCGCTTTTCCTTGGCTAACAATATTCAGATGCCCCCTTCTGGATGGCAGATTGCAGAAGCTACTTGGCACTATCAAACCAGCCTGACTTGGCACTGGTGCCTCCTTTGATATGGGAACCATCCTGCGTATCGTGGATTTTCAGGAGCCAGCCGGCCATTCCAAGCCAAAAGCCCTCAAACTCAAACCACGGCCCTGTTCTCTGCCAAAAAAAACTCACCTGCCCCGCTTCTGGATAGCAGATTTCAGGAGCCACTTGGTAGTATCAAACCAGCCCAACTTGGCGCTGGTGCCACCTTCGGTCTGGGAACCATCCTGCGTATCGTGGACTTTCAGGAGCCAGCCGGCCACTCCACGCCACAAGTTCTCAAACTCAAACCACGGCCGTTTTCTCTGGCAAAAAAAACTCAGAAGCCCTGTTTATGGATGGCAGATTGCAGGAGCCACTTGGTACAATCAAACAACCCCAAATTGGCACTGGTGCCACCTGGGGTCTGGGAAACATCCTGCGTATCGTGGATTTTGAGGAGCCAGCCGGCCACTCCCAGTCAAAAGCCCTCAAACTCAAACCAGGGCCCTTTTCTCTGGCAAACAAAACTCAGCTGCCCTGCTTCTGGATGGCAGATTGCAGGAGCCACTTGGTACTATCAAAGCAGCCCAACTTGGCACTCGTGCCACCTTGGGTCTGGGAACCATCCTGGGTATCATGGATTTTCAGGAGCCAGCTGGCCAATCCCAGCCATAGGCTGCCAAACACAAACCAATGACCTGTTCCCTGGCTAACAAAATTCAGATGCCCCTCTTGTGGATGGCATATTGCAGGAGCCACGTGGTACTGTCAAACAAGCCCAACTTGGCACTGGTGCCACCTTCGGTCTGGGAACCATCCTGCGTATCGTGGATTTTCAGGAGCCAGACGGCCACTCCAAGCCACAAGCCCTCAAACTCAAATCACGGTCCTTTTCTCTGGCAAACAAAACTCAGCTACCCTGCTTCTGTATGGCAGTTTGCAGGAGCCAATTGGTACTGTCAAACCAGCCCAACTTGGCACTGGTGCCACCTTGGGTCTGGGAACCATCCTGCGTATTGTGGATTGTCGGGAGCCAGCTAGCCACTCCCAGCCACAGGCCCCAAAAACACACCTCGGCCCTTTTGCCTGACAAACCAATCTCAGCTAACCCGCTTCGAGATGGCAGATTGCAGGAGACACTTGGAAGTGTCAAACCAGCCCAACTTGTCACTGGTGCCACCTTGGGTATTTGAAACATCCAGCATACTTGGATTTTCAGGAGCCACCCGGACACTCCCAGCCATAGGCTGCCAAACACAAACCACGGCCCTTTTCCCTGGCTAACAAAATTCCGATGCCCCGCTTCTGATGGCAGATTGCAGGAGCCACTTGGCTCTGTCAAACCAGCCCTACTTGGCACTGGTGCCACCTTGAGTCTGGGAACCATCCTGCGTATCCTGGATTTTCAGAAGCTAGCCGGCCACTCCCAGCCACAGGCCCCAAAAACAAACCTCGGCCCGTTTGCCTGACAAACAAAACTCAGCTAACCTACTTCTGGATGGCAGATTGCAGGAGCCACTTGGAAGTGTCAAACTAGCCCAACCTGGCACTGGTGCCACCTTGGGTCTGGGAACTATCCTGCGTATCGTGGATTTTAAGGAGCCAGCCGGCCACTCCCAGCCACAAGCCCTACAAATTAAACCACGGCCCTTTTCTCTGGCAAACAAAACTCAGCTGCCCTGCTTCTGGATGGCTAATTGCATGAGCCACTTGGTACTATCAAACCAGTCAAACTTGGCACTGGTGCCACCTTGGGTCTTGGAACCATCCTGCGTATCGTGGATTTTCATGAGCCAGCCAGCCATTCCCAGCCACAAGTCCTCAAACTCAAACCATGGCCCTTTTCTCTGGCAAAAAAAACTCAGCTGCCCTGCTTCTGGATGGCAGATTGCAGGAGCCACTTGGTACTATCAAACCAGCCCAACTTGGCACTGGTGCCACCTTGGGTCTTTGAAGCATCCTGCATAGAGTGGATTTTCAGGAGCCAGCCGGCCACTCCCAGCCATTGATTGCCAAACACAAACCACGGCACTTTTCCCTTGCTGACACAATTCAGATGCCCCGCTTCTGGAGGGCAGATTGCAGGAGCCACTTGGCACTGTCAAAGCAGCCCGACTTTGAACTGGTGACACCTTGGGTCTTGGAACCATCCTGCGTATCGTGGATTTTCCGGAGACAGCAGGCCAGTCCCAGCTAGAGTCTGCCAAATACAAGTCACGGCCCTTTTCCCTGCCTAACAAAATTAAGATGCCCCGTTCTGGATGGCAGATTGCAGGAGCTACTTGGCACTATGAAACCAGCCCGACTTGGCACTGGTGCCACCTTGGGTCTGGGAACCCTCCTGCGTATCGTGGATTTTCAGCAGCCAGCAGGCCACTCCCAGCCACAAGCCCTCAAACACAAACCACGCCCTTTTCTCTGGCAAACAAAACTCAGCTGCCCTGCTTCTGGATGGCAGATTGCAGGAACTCTTGGTACTATCAAACCAGTCCAACATGGCACTCGTGCCACCTTGGGTCTGGGAACCATCCTGGGTATCATGGATTTTCAGGAGCCAGCTGGCCACTCCCAGCCATAGGCTGCCAAACACAAACCACTGCCCTCTTTCCTGGCTAACAAAATTCAGATGCCCCTCTTGTCGATGGCATATTACAGGAGCCACTTGGAACTGTCAAACCAGCCCAGCTTGGCACTGGTGCCACCTTGGGTCTGGGAACCATCTTGCGTATCGTAGATTTTCTGGAGCCAGCAAACCACTCCCAGCCATGGGCTGCCAAACACAAACCACGGCACTTTTCCTTGCCTAACAAAATTCAGATGCCGTGCTTCTGGATGGCAGAATGCAGGAGATACTTGGCTCTGTCCAACCAGCCCGACTTGGCAATGGTGCTACCTTTGGTCTGGGAACCATCCTGCGTATCGCAGATTTTCACGAGCTAGACGGCCCACCCCAGCCATAGGCCCCAAAAAAAAACCTCGTCCCATTTCCCAGACAAACAAAACTCTGCTTTCCAGCTTCTGGATGGCAGATTGCAGGAGACACTTGGCACTGTCAAACCAGCTCAACTTCGCCCTGGTGCCACCTTGGGTCTGGGAACCATCCTGCGTACCGTGGATTTTCAGAAGTCAGCCAGACACTCCCAGCAATAGGCTGCAAAACAAAAACTACGGCACTTTTCCCTTGCTAACAAAATTCAGATGCCCCGTTCTGGACGGCAGATTGTAGGAGCTAATTGGCACTATCAAACCAGCCCGACTTTGCACTGGTGCACCCTTTGGTCTGGGAACCATCCTGCGTATCGTGGATTTTCAGGAGCCAGCCGGCCACTCCCAGCCACAAGCCCTCAAACTCAAGCCACGGCCCTTTTCTCTGCCAAACAAAACTCAGCTGCCCCGCTTCTGGATAGCAGATTTCAGGAGCCACTTAGTACTATCAAACCAGCCCAACTTGGCACTGGTGCCACCTTCGGTCTGGGAACCATTCTGCGTATTGTGGATTTTCAGGAGCCAGCCGGCCACTCCCAGCCACAAGCCCTCAAACCCAAACCACGGCCCTTTTCTCTGGCAAACAAAACTCAGCTGCCCTGCTTCTGGATGGCAGATTGCAGGAGCCACTTGGTACTATCAAACAAGCCCAACTTGGCACTGGTGCCACCTGGGGTCTGGGAACCATCCTGCGTACCGTGGATTTTCAGGAGCCAGCCGGCCACTCCAAGCCATAGGCTGCCAAACACAAACCACGGCCCTTTTTCCCTGGCTAACAAAATTCAGATGCCCCGCTTCTTGAAGGCAGATTGCAGGAGCTACTTGGCACAGTCAAACCAGCCCAACTTGGCACTGGTGCCACCTTTGGTCTGGGAACCATCCTGCGTATCGTGGATTTTCAGGAGCCAGCCGGCCACTCCCAGCCATGGGCTGCCAAACACAAACCGCGGCCCTTTTCCAGTGTAAACAAAATTCAAATTCCCCGCTTCTGGATGGCAGATTTCAGACGCCACTTGGCTCTGTCCAACAAGCCCAACTTGGCACTGGTGCCACATTCGATCTTGGAACCTTCATGCGTATCGAGGATTTTCACGAGCCAGCCGGCCACTTCAAGCCATGAGCACTCAAACTCAAACCACGGCCCTTTTCTCTGGCAAACAAAACAAAGCTGCCCTGCTCCTGGATGGCAAATTCCAGGAGCCACTTGGTATGATAAAACCAGCCCATCTTTGCACTGGTGCCACCTTGGGTCTGGGAACCATCCTGCGTATTGTGGATTTTCCGGAGACAGCCGGCCAGTCCCAGCCAGAGGCTGCCAAACACAAACCACGGCCCTTTTCCCTGCCTAACAAAATTCAGATGCCCTGTTCTGGATGGCATACTGCAGGAGCTACTTGGCACTATCAAACCAGCCCAACTTGGCACTGGTGCCACATTTGGTCTGGGAACCATCCTGCGTATCGTGGATTTTCAGGAGCCAGCTGGCCACTCCCAGCCACAAGCCCTCAAACTAAAACCACGGCCCTTGTCTCTGCCAAGCAAAACGCATCTGCCCCGCTTCTGGATAGCAGATTTCAGGAGCCACTTAGTACTATCAAAGCAGCCCAACTTGGCACTGTTGCCACCTTTGGTCTGGGAACCATCCTGCGTATCGTGGATTTTAAGGAGCCAGCCGGCCACTCCCAGCCACAAGCCCTCAAACTCAAGCAACGGCCCTTTATTCTGGCAAACAAAACTCAGATGCCCCACTTCTGGATGGCAGATTGCAGGAGGCACTTGGTACTATCAAACCAGTCAAACTTGGCACTGGTGCCACTTTGGGTCTGGGAACCATCCTGCGTATGGTGGATTTTCAGGAGCTAGGCAGCCATTCCCAGCCACAAGTCCTCAAACTCAAACCATGGCCCTTTTCTCTGGCAAAAAAAAACTCAGCTGCCCTGCTTCTGGATGGCAGATTTCAGGATCCACTTGGTACTATCAAACCAGCCCAACTTGGCACTGGTGCCACCTTGGGTCTTTGAAGCATCCTGCATACAGTGGATTTTCAGGAGCCAGCCGGCCACTCCCAGCCATTGGTTGCCAAACACAAACCACGGCACTTTTCCCTTGCTGACACAATTCAGATGCCCCGCTTCTGGAGGGCAGATTGCAGGAGCCACTTGGCACTGTCAAAGCAGCCCGACTTTGAACTGGTGACACCTTGGGTCTGGGAACCATCCTGCGTATCGTGGATTTTCCGGAGACAGCCGGCCAGTCCCAGCTAGAGGCTGCCAAACACAAGTCACGGCCCTTTTCCCTGCCTAACAAAATTAAGATGCCCCGTTCTGGATGGCAGATTGCAGGAGCTACTTGGCACTATGAAACCAGACCGACTTGGCACTGGTGCCACCTTGGGTCTGGAAACCCTCCTGCGTATCGTGGATTTTCAGCAGCCAGCAGGCCACTCCCAGCCACAAGCCCTCAAACACAAACCACGCCCTTTTCTCTGGCAAACAAAACTCAGCTGCCCTGCTTCTGGATGGCAGATTGCAGGACCTCTTGGTACTATCAAACCAGTCCAACATGGCACTCGTGCCACCTTCGGTCTGGGAACCATCCTGGGTATCATGGATTTTCAGGAGCCAGCTGGCCACTCCCAGCCATAGGCTGCCAAACACAAACCACTGCCCTCTTTCCTGCCTAACAAAATTGAGATGCCCCTCTTGTCGATGGCATATTGCAGGAGCCACTTGGAACTGTCAAACCAGCCCAGCTTGGCACTGGCGCCACCTTGGGTCTGGGAACCATCTTGCGTATCGTAGATTTTCTGGAGCCAGCCAACCACTCCCAGCCATGGGCTGCCAAACACAAACCACGGCACTTTTTCTTGCCTAACAAAATTCAGATGCCGTGCTTCTGGATGGCAGAATGCAGGAGATACTTGGCACTATCAAACCAGCCCGACTTGGCACTGGTGCCACCTTTGATATATGAACCATCCTGCGTATCGTGGATTTTCAGGAGCCAGCCGGCCACTCCCAGCCACAAACCCTCAAACTTAAACCACGGCCCTTTTCTCTACCAAACAAAACTCACCTGCCACGCTTCTGGATAGCAGATTTCAGGAGCCACTTGGTAGTATCAAACCAGCCCAACTTGGCGCTGGTGCCACCTTCGGTCTGGTAATCATCCTGCGTATCGTGGATTTTCAGGAGCCAGCTGGCCACTCCAAGCCACAAGTCCTCAAAATCAAACCACGGCCCTTTTCTCTGGCAAACCAAACTCAGAAGCCCTGTTTATGGATGGCAGATGGCAGGAGACACTTGGTACAATCAAACAACCCCAAATTGGCACTGGTGCCACCTGGGGTCTGGGAAACATCCTGCGTATCGTGGATTTTGAGGAGCCAGCTGGCCACTCCCAGGCAAAAGCCCTCAAACTCAAACCACGGCACTTTTCTCTGGCAAACAAAACTCAGCTGCCCTGCTTCTGGATGGCAGATTGCAGGAGCCACTTGGTACTATCAAAGCAGCCCAACTTGGCACTCGTGCCACCTTGGGTCTGGGAACCATCCTGGGTATTATGGATTTTCAGGAGCCAGCTGGCCACTCCCAGCCATAGGCTGCCAAACACAAACCAAAGACCTGTTCCCTGGGTAACAAAATTCAGCTGCCCTGCTTCTGTATGGCAGTTTGCATGAGCCAATTGGTACTGTCAAACCAGCCCAACTTGGCACTGGTGCCACCTTCGGTCTGGGAACCATCATGCGTATTGTGGATTATCAGGAGCCAGCTAGCCATTCCCAGCCACAGGCCCCAAAAACACACCTCGGCCCTTTTGCCTGACAAACCAATCTCAGCTAACCCGCTTCGAGATGGCAGATTGCAGGAGACACTTAGAAGTGTCAAACCAGCCCAACTTGTCACTGGTGCCACCTTGGGTATTTGAACCATCCAGCATACTTGGATTTTCAGGAGCCACACGGACACTCCGAGCCATAGGCTGCCAAACACAAACCACGGCCCTTTTCCCTGGCTAACAAAATTCCGATGCCCCGCTTCTGGATAGCAGATTTCAGGAGCCACTTAGTACTATCAAACCAGCCCAACTTGGCACTGGTGCCACCTTCGGTCTGGGAACCATTCTGCGTATTGTGGATTTTCAGGAGCCAGCCGGCCACTCCCAGCCACAAGCCCTCAAACCCAAACCACGGCCCTTTTCTCTGGCAAACAAAACTCAGCTGCCCTGCTTCTGGATGGCAGATTGCAGGAGCCACTTGGTACTATCAAACAAGCCCAACTTGGCACTGGTGCCACCTGGGGTCTGGGAACCATCCTGGGTACCGTGGATTTTCAGGAGCCAGCCGGCCACTCCAAGCCATAGGCTGCCAAACACAAACCACGGCCCTTTTTCCCTGGCTAACAAAATTCAGATGCCCCGCTTCTTGAAGGCAGATTGCAGGAGCTACTTGGCACAGTCAAACCAGCCCAACTTGGCACTGGTGCCACCTTTGGTCTGGGAACCATCCTGCGTATCGTGGATTTTCAGGAGCCAGCCGGCCACTCCCAGCCATGGGCTGCCAAACACAAACCGCGGCCCTTTTCCAGTGTAAACAAAATTCAAATTCCCCGCTTCTGGATGGCAGATTTCAGACGCCACTTGGCTCTGTCCAACAAGCCCAACTTGGCACTGGTGCCACATTCGATCTTGGAACCTTCATGCGTATCGAGGATTTTCACGAGCCAGCCGGCCACTTCAAGCCATGAGCACTCAAACTCAAACCACGGCCCTTTTCTCTGGCAAACAAAACAAAGCTGCCCTGCTCCTGGATGGCAAATTCCAGGAGCCACTTGGTATGATAAAACCAGCCCATCTTTGCACTGGTGCCACCTTGGGTCTGGGAACCATCCTGCGTATTGTGGATTTTCCGGAGACAGCCGGCCAGTCCCAGCCAGAGGCTGCCAAACACAAACCACGGCCCTTTTCCCTGCCTAACAAAATTCAGATGCCCTGTTCTGGATGGCATACTGCAGGAGCTACTTGGCACTATCAAACCAGCCCAACTTGGCACTGGTGCCACATTTGGTCTGGGAACCATCCTGCGTATCGTGGATTTTCAGGAGCCAGCTGGCCACTCCCAGCCACAAGCCCTCAAACTAAAACCACGGCCCTTGTCTCTGCCAAGCAAAACGCATCTGCCCCGCTTCTGGATAGCAGATTTCAGGAGCCACTTAGTACTATCAAAGCAGCCCAACTTGGCACTGTTGCCACCTTTGGTCTGGGAACCATCCTGCGTATCGTGGATTTTAAGGAGCCAGCCGGCCACTCCCAGCCACAAGCCCTCAAACTCAAGCAACGGCCCTTTATTCTGGCAAACAAAACTCAGATGCCCCGCTTCTGGATGGCAGATTGCAGGAGGCACTTGGTACTATCAAACCAGTCAAACTTGGCACTGGTGCCACTTTGGGTCTGGGAACCATCCTGCGTATGGTGGATTTTCAGGAGCTAGGCAGCCATTCCCAGCCACAAGTCCTCAAACTCAAACCATGGCCCTTTTCTCTGGCAAAAAAAAACTCAGCTGCCCTGCTTCTGGATGGCAGATTTCAGGATCCACTTGGTACTATCAAACCAGCCCAACTTGGCACTGGTGCCACCTTGGGTCTTTGAAGCATCCTGCATACAGTGGATTTTCAGGAGCCAGCCGGCCACTCCCAGCCATTGGTTGCCAAACACAAACCACGGCACTTTTCCCTTGCTGACACAATTCAGATGCCCCGCTTCTGGAGGGCAGATTGCAGGAGCCACTTGGCACTGTCAAAGCAGCCCGACTTTGAAATGGTGACACCTTGGGTCTGGGAACCATCCTGCGTATCGTGGATTTTCCGGAGACAGCCGGCCAGTCCCAGCTAGAGGCTGCCAAACACAAGTCACGGCCCTTTTCCCTGCCTAACAAAATTAAGATGCCCCGTTCTGGATGGCAGATTGCAGGAGCTACTTGGCACTATGAAACCAGACCGACTTGGCACTGGTGCCACCTTGGGTCTGGAAACCCTCCTGCGTATCGTGGATTTTCAGCAGCCAGCAGGCCACTCCCAGCCACAAGCCCTCAAACACAAACCACGCCCTTTTCTCTGGCAAACAAAACTCAGCTGCCCTGCTTCTGGATGGCAGATTGCAGGACCTCTTGGTACTATCAAACCAGTCCAACATGGCACTCGTGCCACCTTCGGTCTGGGAACCATCCTGGGTATCATGGATTTTCAGGAGCCAGCTGGCCACTCCCAGCCATAGGCTGCCAAACACAAACCACTGCCCTCTTTCCTGGCTAACAAAATTGAGATGCCCCTCTTGTCGATGGCATATTGCAGGAGCCACTTGGAACTGTCAAACCAGCCCAGCTTGGCACTGGCGCCACCTTGGGTCTGGGAACCATCTTGCGTATCGTAGATTTTCTGGAGCCAGCCAACCACTCCCAGCCATGGGCTGCCAAACACAAACCACGGCACTTTTTCTTGCCTAACAAAATTCAGATGCCGTGCTTCTGGATGGCAGAATGCAGGAGATACTTGGCACTATCAAACCAGCCCAACTTGGCACTGGTGCCACCTTTGATATATGAACCATCCTGCGTATCGTGGATTTTCAGGAGCCAGCCGGCCACTCCCAGCCACAAACCCTCAAACTTAAACCACGGCCCTTTTCTCTACCAAACAAAACTCACCTGCCACGCTTCTGGATAGCAGATTTCAGGAGCCACTTGGTAGTATCAAACCAGCCCAACTTGGCGCTGGTGCCACCTTCGGTCTGGTAATCATCCTGCGTATCGTGGATTTTCAGGAGCCAGCTGGCCACTCCAAGCCACAAGTCCTCAAAATCAAACCACGGCCCTTTTCTCTGGCAAACAAAACTCAGAAGCCCTGTTTATGGATGGCAGATGGCAGGAGACACTTGGTACAATCAAACAACCCCAAATTGGCACTGGTGCCACCTGGGGTCTGGGAAACATCCTGCGTATCGTGGATTTTGAGGAGCCAGCTGGCCACTCCCAGGCAAAAGCCCTCAAACTCAAACCACGGCACTTTTCTCTGGCAAACAAAACTCAGCTGCCCTGCTTCTGGATGGCAGATTGCAGGAGCCACTTGGTACTATCAAAGCAGCCCAACTTGGCACTCGTGCCACCTTGGGTCTGGGAACCATCCTGGGTATTATGGATTTTCAGGAGCCAGCTGGCCACTCCCAGCCATAGGCTGCCAAACACAAACCAAAGACCTGTTCCCTGGGTAACAAAATTCAGCTGCCCTGCTTCTGTATGGCAGTTTTCATGAGCCAATTGGTACTGTCAAACCAGCCCAACTTGGCACTGGTGCCACCTTCGGTCTGGGAACCATCATGCGTATTGTGGATTATCAGGAGCCAGCTAGCCATTCCCAGCCACAGGCCCCAAAAACACACCTCGGCCCTTTTGCCTGACAAACCAATCTCAGCTAACCCGCTTCGAGATGGCAGATTGCAGGAGACACTTAGAAGTGTCAAACCAGCCCAACTTGTCACTGGTGCCACCTTGGGTATTTGAACCATCCAGCATACTTGGATTTTCAGGAGCCACACGGACACTCCGAGCCATAGGCTGCCAAACACAAACCACGGCCCTTTTCCCTGGCTAACAAAATTCCGATGCCCCGCTTCTGGATGGCAGATTTCAGGAGCCACTTGGCTCTGTCAAACCAGCCCAACTTGGCACTGGTGCCACCTTGAGTCTGGGAACCATCCTGCGTGTCCTGGATTTTCAGGAGCCAGCCGGCCACTCCCAGCCACAAGCCCCAAAAACAAACCTCGGCCCGTTTGCCTGAAAAACAAAACTCAGCTAACCTACTTCCTGATGGCTGATTGCAGGAGCCACTTGGAAGTGTCAAACTAGCCCAACCTGGCACTGGTGCCACCTTGGGTCTGGGAACTATCCTGCGTATCGTGGATTTTAAGGAGCCAGCCGGCCACTCCCAGCCACTAGCCCTACAAATTAAACCACGGCCCTTTTCTCTGGCAAACAAAACTCTGCTGCCCTGCTTCTGGATGGCTAATTGCATGAGCCACTTGGTACTATCAAACCAGTCAAACTTGGCACTGGTGCCACCTTGGGTCTGGGAACCCTCCTGCGTATCGTGGATTTTCAGGAGCTAGGCAGCCATTCCCAGCCACAAGTCCTCAAACTCAAACCATGGCCCTTTTCTCTGGCAAAAAAAATTCAGCTGCCCTGCTTCTGGATGGCAGATTGCAGGAGCCACTTGGTACTATCAAACCAGCCCAACTTGGCACTGGTGCCACCTTGGGTCTTTGAAGCATCCTGCATACAGTGGATTTTCAGGAGCCATCCGACCACTCACAGCCATTGGTTGCCAAACACAAACCACGGCACTTTTCCCTGGCTGACACAACTCAGATGCCCCGCTTCTGGAGGGCAGATTGCAGGAGCCACTTGGCACTGTCAAAGCAGCCCGACTTTGAAATGGTGACACCTTGGGTCTGGGAACCATCCTGCGTATCGTGGATTTTCCGGAGACAGCCGGCCAGTCCCAGCTAGAGGCTGCCAAACACAAGTCACGGCCCTTTTCCCTGCCTAACAAAATTAAGATGCCCCGTTCTGGATGGCAGATTGCAGAAGCTACTTGGCACTATGAAACCAGACCGACTTGGCACTGGTGCCACCTTGGGTCTGGGAACCCTCCTGCGTATCGTGGATTTTCAGCAGCCAGCAGGCCACTCCCAGCCACAAGCCCTCAAACACAAACCACGCCCTTTTCTCTGGCAAACAAAACTCAGCTGCCCTGCTTCTGGATGGCAGATTGCAGGACCTCTGGTTACTATCAAACCAGCCCAACATGGCACTCGTGCCACCTTGGGTCTGGGAACCATCCTGGGTATCATGGATTTTCAGGAGCCAGCTGGCCACTCCCAGCCATAGGCTGCCAAACACAAACCACTGCCCTCTTTCCTGGCTAACAAAATTCAGATGCTCCTCTTGTGGATGGCATATTGCAGGAGCCACTTGGAACTGTCAAACCAGCCCAGCCTGGTACTGGTGCCACCTTGGGTCTGGGAACCATCTTGCGTATCGTAGATTTTCTGGAGCCAGCCAACCACTCCCAGCCATGGGCTGCCAAACACAAACCACGGCACTTTTCCTTGCCTAACAAAATTCAGATGCCGTGCTTCTGGATGGCAGAATGCAGGAGATACTTGGCTCTGTCCAACCAGCCCGACTTGGCAAAGGTGCTTACTTTGGTCTGGGAACCATCCTGCGTATCGTAGACTTTCATGTGCTAGACGGCCAACCCCAGCCATAGGCCCCAAAAAAAAACCTCGGCCCGTTTCCCAGACAAACAAAACTCTGCTTTCCAGCTTCTGGATGGCAGATTGCAGGAGACACTTGGCACTGTCAAACCAGCACAACTTCGCACTGGTGCCACCTTGGGTCTGGGAACCATCATGCGTACCGTGGATTTTCATGAGTCAGCCGGACACTCCCAGCAATAGGCTGTAAAACAAAAACTAAGGCCCTTTTCCCTTGCTAACAAAATTCAGATGCCCCGTTCTGGACGGCAGATTGTAGGAGCTAATGGGCACTATCAAACCAGCCCGACTTGGCACTGGTGCAACCTTTGGTCTGGGAACCATCCTGCGTATCGTGGATTTTCAGGAGCAAGCCGGCCACTCCCAGCCACAAGTCTTCAAACTCAAGCCACGGCCCTTTTCTCTGCCAAACAAAACTCAGCTGCCCCGCTTCTGGATAGCAGATTTCAGGAGCCACTTAGTACTATCAAACCAGCCCAACTTGGCACTGGTGCCACCTTCGGTCTGGGAACCATTCTGCGTATTGTGGATTTTCAGGAGCCAGCCGGCCACTCCCAGCCACAAGCCCTCAAACCCAAACCACGGCCCTTTTCTCTGGCAAACAAAACTCAGCTGCCCTGCTTCTGGATGGCAGATTGCAGGAGCCACTTGGTACTATCAAACAAGCCCAACTTGGCACTGGTGCCACCTGGGGTCTGGGAACCGTCCTGCGTACCGTGGATTTTCAGGAGCCAGCCGGCCAGTCCCAGCCATAGGCTGCCAAACACAAACCACGGCCCTTTTTCCCTGGCTAACAAAATTCAGATGCCCCGCTTCTTGAAGGCAGATTGTAGGAGCTACTTGGCACAGTCAAACCAGACCAACTTGGCACTGGTGCCACCTTTGGTCTGGGAACCATCCTGCGTATCATGGATTTTCAGCAGCCAGATGGCCACTCCCAGCCATGGGCTGCCAAACACAAACCGCGGCCCTTTTCCAGTGTAAACAAAATTCAAATGCCCCGCTTCTGGATGGCAGATTTCAGACGCCACTTGGCTCTGTCCAGCCAGCCCAACTTGGCACTGGTGCCACCTTGAGTCTGGGAACCATCCTGCGTATCGTGGATTTTCAGGTGCCAGCCGGCCACTCCCAGCCACAGGCCCCAAAAACAAACCTCGGCCCGTTTGCCTGACAAACAAAACACAGCTAACCTACTTCTGGATTGCAGATTGCAGGAGCCACTTGGAAGCGTCAAACTAGCCCAACCTGGCACTGGTGCCACCTTGGGTCTGGGAACTATCCTGCGTATCGTGGATTTTAAGGAGCAGGCCGGCCACTCCCAGCCATAGGCTGCCAAACACAAACCACGGCCCTTTTCCCAATCTAAAAATATTCAGATGCCCCGCTTCTGGATGGCAGATTGCAGGAGGCACTTGGTACTATCAAACCAGTCAAACTTGACACTGGTGCCACTTTGGGTCTGGGAACCATCCTGCGTATGGTGGATTTTCAGGAGCTAGGCAGCCATTCCCAGCCGCAAGTCCTCAAACTCAAACCATGGCCCTTTTCTCTGGCAAAAAAAACTCAGCTGCCCTGCTTCTGGATGGCAGATTGCAGGATCCACTTGGTACTATCAAACCAGCCCAACTTGGCACTGGTGCCACCTTGGGTCTTTGAAGCATCCTGCATACAGTGGATTTTCAGGAGCCAGCCGGCCACTCCCAGCCATTGGTTGCCAAACACAAACCACGGCACTTTTCCCTTGCTGACACAATTCAGATGCCCCGCTTCTGGAGGGCAGATTGCAGGAGCCACTTGGCACTGTCAAAGCAGCCCGACTTTGAACTGGTGACACCTTGGGTCTGGGAACCATCCTGCGTATCGTGGATTTTCCGGAGACAGCCGGCCAGTCCCAGCTAGAGGCTGCCAAACACAAGTCATGGCCCTTTTCCCTGCCTAACAAAATTAAGATGCCCCGTTCTGGATTGCAGATTGCAGGAGCTACTTGGCACTATGAAACCAGACCGACTTGGCACTGGTGCCACCTTGGGTCTGGGAACCCTCCTGCGTATCGTGGATTTTCAGCAGCCAGCAGGGCACTCCCAGCCACAAGCCCTCAAACACAAACCACGCCCTTTTCTCTGGCAAACAAAACTCAGCTGCCCTGCTTCTGGATGGCAGATTGCAGGACCTCTTGGTACTATCAAACCAGTCCAACATGGCACTCGTGCCACCTTCCGTCTGGGAACCATCCTGGGTATCATGGATTTTCAGGAGCCAGCTGGCCACTCCCAGCCATAGGCTGCCAAACACAAACCACTGCCCTCTTTCCTGGCTAACAAAATTGAGATGCCCCTCTTGTCGATGGCATATTGCAGGAGCCACTTGGAACTGTCAAACCAGCCCAGCTTGGCACTGGCGCCACCTTGGGTCTGGGAACCATCTTGCGTATCGTAGATTTTCTGGAGCCAGCCAACCACTCCCAGCCATGGGCTGCCAAACACAAACCACGGCACTTTTTCTTGCCTAACAAAATTCAGATGCCGTGCTTCTGGATGGCAGAATGCAGGAGATACTTGGCACTATCAAACACGCCCGACTTGGCACTGGTGCCACCTTTGATATATGAACCATCCTGCGTATCGTGGATTTTCAGGAGCCAGCCACTCACTCTCAGCCACAAACCCTCAAACTTAAACCACGGCCCTTTTCTCTACCAAACAAAACTCACCTGCCACGCTTCTGGATAGCAGATTTCAGGAGCCACTTGGTAGTATCAAACCAGCCCAACTTGGCGCTGGTGCCACCTTCGGTCTGGTAATCATCCTGCGTATCGTGGATTTTCAGGAGCCAGCCGGCCACTCCAAGCCACAAGTCCTCAAAATCAAACCACGGCCCTTTTCTCTGGCAAACAAAACTCAGAAGCCCTGTTTATGGATGGCAGATGGCAGGAGACACTTGGTACAATCAAACAACCCCAAATTGGCACTGGTGCCACCTGGGGTCTGGGAAACATCCTGCGTATCGTGGATTTTGAGGAGCCAGCCGGCCACTCCCAGGCAAAAGCCCTCAAACTCAAACCACGGCACTTTTCTCTGGCAAACAAAACTCAGCTGCCCTGCTTCTGGATGGCAGATTGCAGGAGCCACTTGGTACTATCAAAGCAGCCCAACTTGGCACTTGTGCCACCTTGGGTCTGGGAACCATCCTGGGTATTATGGATTTTCAGGAGCCAGCTGGCCACTCCCAGCCATAGGCTGCCAAACACAAACCAAAGACCTGTTCCCTGGGTAACAAAATTCAGCTGCCCTGCTTCTGTATGGCAGTTTGCATGAGCCAATTGGTACTGTCAAACCAGCCCAACTTGGCACTGGTGCCACCTTCAGTGTGGGAACCATCATGCGTATTGTGGATTATCAGGAGCCAGCTAGCCATTCCCAGCCACAGGCCCCAAAAACACACCTCGGCCCTTTTGCCTGACAAACCAATCTCAGCTAACCCGCTTCGAGATGGCAGATTGCAGGAGACATTTAGAAGTGTCAAACCAGCCCAACTTGTCACTGGTGCCACCTTGGGTATTTGAACCATCCAGCATACTTGGATTTTCAGGAGCCACACGGACACTCCGAGCCATAGGCTGCCAAACACAAACCACGGCCCTTTTCCCTGGCTAACAAAATTCCGATGCCCCGCTTCTGGATGGCAGATTTCAGGAGCCACTTGGCTCTGTCAAACCGGCCCTACTTGGCACTGGTGCCACCTTGAGTCTGGGAACCATCCTGCGTGTCCTGGATTTTCAGGAGCCAGCCGGCCACTCCCAGCCACAAGCCCCAAAAACAAACCTCGGCCCGTTTGCCTGAAAAACAAAACTCAGCTAACCTACTTCCTGATGGCTGATTGCAGGAGCCACTTGGAAGTGTCAAACTAGCCCAACCTGGCACTGGTGCCACCTTGGGTCTGGGAACTATCCTGCGTATCGTGGATTTTAAGGAGCCAGCCGGCCACTCCCAGCCACTAGCCCTACAAATTAAACCACGGCCCTTTTCTCTGGCAAACAAAACTCTGCTGCCCTGCTTCTGGATGGCTAATTGCATGAGCCACTTGGTACTATCAAACCAGTCAAACTTGGCACTGGTGCCACCTTGGGTCTGGGAACCCTCCTGCGTATCGTGGATTTTCAGGAGCTAGGCAGCCATTCCCAGCCACAAGTCCTCAAACTCAAACCATGGCCCTTTTCTCTGGCAAAAAAAACTCAGCTGCCCTGCTTCTGGATGGCAGATTGCAGGAGCCACTTGGTTCTATCAAACCAGCCCAACTTGGCACTGGTGCCACCTTGGGTCTTTGAAGCATCCTGCATACAGTGGATTTTCAGGAGCCATCCGGCCACTCACAGCCATTGGTTGCCAAACACAAACCACGGCACTTTTCCCTGGCTGACACAACTCAGATGCCCCGCTTCTGGAGGGCAGATTGCAGGAGCCACTTGGCACTGTCAAAGCAGCCCGACTTTGAAATGGTGACACCTTGGGTCTGGGAACCATCCTGCGTATCGTGGATTTTCCGGAGACAGCCGGCCAGTCCCAGCTAGAGGCTGCCAAACACAAGTCACGGCCCTTTTCCCTGCCTAACAAAATTAAGATGCCCCGTTCTGGATGGCAGATTGCAGAAGCTACTTGGCACTATGAAACCAGACCGACTTGGCACTGGTGCCACCTTGGGTCTGGGAACCCTCCTGCGTATCGTGGATTTTCAGCAGCCAGCAGGCCACACCCAGCCACAAGCCCTCAAACACAAACCACGCCCTTTTCTCTGGCAAACAAACCTCAGCTGCCCTGCTTCTGGATGGCAGATTGCAGGACCTCTGGTTACTATCAAACCAGCCCAACATGGCACTCGTGCCACCTTGGGTCGGGGAACCATCCTGGGTATCATGGATTTTCAGGAGCCAGCTGGCCACTCCCAGCCATAGGCTGCCAAACACAAACCACTGCCCTCTTTCCTGGCTAACCAAATTCAGATGCCCCTCTTGTGGATGGCATATTGCAGGAGCCACTTGGAACTGTCAAACCAGCGCAGCCTGCTACTGGTGCCACCTTGGGTCTGGGAACCATCTTGCGTATCGTAGATTTTCTGGAGCCAGCCAACCACTCCCAGCCATGGGCTGCCAAACACAAACCACGGCACTTTTCCTTGCCTAACAAAATTCAGATGCCGTGCTTCTGGATGGCAGAATGCAGGAGATACTTGGCTCTGTCCAACCAGCCCGACTTGGCAAAGGTGCTTACTTTGGTCTGGGAACCATCCTGCGTATCGTAGACTTTCATGTGCTAGACGGCCAACCCCAGCCATAGGCCAAAAAAAAAAACCTCGGCCCGTTTCCCAGACAAACAAAACTCTGCTTTCCAGCTTCTGGATGGCAGATTGCAGGAGACACTTGGCACTGTCAAACCAGCACAACTTCGCACTGGTGCCACCTTGGGTCTAGGAACCATCATGCGTAGCGTGGATTTTCATGAGTCAGCCGGACACTCCCAGCAATAGGCTGCAAAACAAAAACTAAGGCCCTTTTCCCTTGCTAACAAAATTCAGTTGCCCCGTTCTGGACGGCAGATTGTAGGAGCTAATGGGCACTATCAAACCAGTCCGACTTGGCACTGGTGCACCCTTTGGTCTGGGAACCATCCTGCGTATCGTGAATTTTCAGGAGCAAGCCGGCCACTCCCAGCCACAAGTCTTCAAACTCAAGCCACGGCCCTTTTCTCTGCCAAACAAAACTCAGCTGCCCCGCTTCTGGATAGCAGATTTCAGGAGCCACTTAGTACTATCAAACCAGCCCAACTTGGCACTGGTGCCACCTTCGGTCTGGGAACCATTCTGCGTATTGTGGATTTTCAGGAGCCAGCCGGCCACTCCCAGCCACAAGCCCTCAAACCCAAACCACGGCCCTTTTCTCTGGCAAACAAAACTCAGCTGCCCTGCTTCTGAATGGCAGATTGCAGGAGCCACTTGGTACTATCAAACAAGCCCAACTTGGCACTGGTGCCACCTGGGGTCTGGGAACCATCCTGCGTACCGTGGATTTTCAGGAGCCAGCCGGCCACTCCCAGCCATAGGCTGCCAAACACAAACCACGGCCCTTTTCCCTGGCTAACAAAATTCAGATGCCCCGCTTCTTGAAGGCAGATTGTAGGAGCTACTTGGCACAGTCAAACCAGCCCAACTTGGCACTGGTGCCACCTTTGGTCTGGGAACCATCCTGCGTATGGTGGATTTTCAGCGGCCAGCAGGCCACTCCCAGCCATGGGCTGCCAAACACAAACCGCGGCCCTTTTCCAGTGTAAACAAAATTCAAATGCCCCGCTTCTGGATGGCAGATTTCAGACGCCACTTGGCTCTGTCCAACAAGCCCAACTTGGCACTGGTGCCACATTCGATCTTGGAACCTTCATGCGTATCGTGGATTTTCACGAGCCAGCCGGCCACTTCAAGCCACAAGCACTCAAACTCAAACCACGGCCCTTTTCTCTGGCAAACAAAACAAAGCTGCCCTGCTCCTGGATGGCAGATTGCAGAAGCCACTTGGTAATATAAAACCAGCCCATCTTTGCACTGGTGCCACCTTGGGTCTGGGAACCATCCTGCGTATCGTGGATTTTCAGGACCCAGCCAACTCTCCCAGCCTTAGGCTGCCAAACAGAAACCACAAATATTTTCCCTGGCTAACAAAATTAAGATGTCCTTCTTCTGGTGGCACATTGCAGGAGCCACTTGGCACTGTCAAACCAGCCCGACTTGGAACTGGTGCCACCTTCGGTCTGGGAACCATCCTGCGTATCGTGGATTTTCAGGAGCCAGACGGTCACTCCAACCCAGGGGTTGCCAAACACAAACCACGGCACTTTTCCCTGCCTAACAAAATTCAGATGCCCCTCTTGTGGATGGCAGATTGCAGGAGCTACTTGACACTGTCAAACCAGCCCTACTTGGCACTGGTGCCACCTTCGGTCTGGGAACCATCCTGCGTATCGTGGATTTTCAGGAGCCAGCCAGCCACTCCCAGCCATGGGCTGCCAAACACAAACCACGGCCCTTTTCCCGTGCAAAAAAAATTCAGATGCCCCGCTTCTTGATCGCAGATTGCAGACGCCACTTGGCTCTGTCCAGCCAGCCCAACTTGGCACTGGTGCCACCTTGAGTCTGGGAACCATCCTGCGTATCGTGGATTTTCAGGTGCCAGCCGGCCACTCCCAGCCACAGGCCCCAAAAACAAACCTCGGCCCGTTTGCCTGACAAACAAAACTCAGCTAACCTACTTCTGGATGGCAGATTGCAGGAGCCACTTGGAAGTGTCAAACTAGCCCAACCTGGCACTGGTGCCACCTTGGGTCTGGGAACTATCCTGCGTATCGTGGATTTTAAGGAGCCAGCCGGCCACTCCCAGCCCTTGGCTGCCAAACACAAACCACGGCCCTTTTCCCAGGCTAAAAATATTCAGATGCCCCGCTTCTGGATGGCAGATTGCAGGAGGCACTTGGTACTATCAAACCAGTCAAACTTGGCACTGGTGCCACCTTGGGTCTGGGAACCATCCTGCGTATGGTGGATTTTCAGGAGCTAGGCAGCCATTCCCTGCCACAAGTCCTCAAACTCAAACCATGGCCCTTTTCTCTGGCAAACAAAACTCAGCTGCCCTGCTTCTGGATGGCAGATTTCAGGATCCACTTGGTACTATCAAACCAGCCCAACTTGGCACTGGTGCCACCTTGGGTCTTTGAAGCATCCTGCATACAGTGGATTTTCAGGAGCCAGCCGGGCACTCCCAGCCATTGGTTGCCAAACAAAAACCACGGCACTTTTCCATTGCTGACACAATTCAGATGCCCCGCTTCTGGAGGGCAGATTGCAGGAGCCACTTGGCACTGTCAAAGCAGCCCGACTTTGAACTGGTGACACCTTGGGTCTGGGAACCATCCTGCGTATCGTGGATTTTCCGGAGACAGCCGGCCAGTCCCAGCTAGAGGCTGCCAAACACAAGTCACGGCCCTTTTCCCTGCCTAACAAAATTAAGATGCCCCGTTCTGGATGGCAGATTGCAGGAGCTACTTGGCACTATGAAACCAGACCGACTTGGCACTGGTGCCACCTTGGGTCTGGGAACCCTCCTGCGTATCGTGGATTTTCAGCAGCCAGCAGGCCACTCCCAGCCACAAGCCCTCAAACACAAACCACGCCCTTTTCTCTGGCAAACAAAACTCAGCTGCCCTGCTTCTGGATGGCAGATTGCAGGACCTCTTGGTACTATCAAACCAGTCCAACATGGCACTCGTGCCACCTTGGGTCTGGGAACCATCCTGGGTATCATGGATTTTCAGGAGCCAGCTGGCCACTCCCAGCCATATGCTGCCAAACACAAACCACTGCCCTCTTTCCTGGCTAACAAAATTGAGATGCCCCTCTTGTCGATGGCATATTGCAGGAGCCACTTGGAACTGTCAAACCAGCCCAGCTTGGCACTGGCGCCACCTTGGGTCTGGGAACCATCCTGCGTATCGTGGATTTTCAGGAGCCAACTGGCCACTCCCAGCCATCGGTGCCAAACACAAACCACGGCCCTTTTCCCTGGCTAACAAAATTCAGATGACCCGCTTCCGGATGGCAGATTGCAGGAGCCACTTGGCACTGTCAAACCAGTCCGACTTGGAACTGGTGCCACCTTGGGTCTGGGAACCATCCTGCGTATCGTGGATTTTCAGGAGCCAGCCAACCACTCCCAGCCATGGTCTGCCAAACACAAACCACGGCCCTTTTCCCTGGCTACCAAAATTCAGATGCCCCGTTTCTGGATTGCAGATTGAAGAAGCCACTTGGCTCTGTCCAACCAGGCAGACTTGGCACTGGTGCCACCTTGGGTCTGGGAACCATCCTGCGTATCGTGGATTTTCAGGAGCCCGCCGGCCACTCCAGGCCATAGGCGGCCAAACACAAACCTCGGCCCTTTTCACTGGCTAACAAAATTCCGATGCCCCGATTCTGGATGGCAGATTGCAGACGCCACTTGGCTCTGTCCATCCAGCCAGACTAGGCACTGGTGCCACCTTGGGTCTGAGAACCATCCTGCGTATCGTGGATTTTCAGGAGCCAGCCGGCCACTCCCGACCATAGGCTGCCAAACACAAACCACGGCTTTTTTCCCTGGCTAATAAAATTCAGATGCCCGGCTTCTGGATGGCAGATTGCAGACGCCACTTGGCTCTGTCCAACCAGCCCGACGTGGCACTGGTGCCACCTTGGATCTGGGAACCATCCTGTGTATCGTGGATTTTCAGGAGCCAGCCGGGCAGTCCCAGGCACAAGCCCTCAAACTCAAACCACGGCCCTTTTCTCTGGCAAAAAAAACTCAGCTTCCCTGCTTCTGGATGGCAGATTGCAGGAGCCACTTGGTACTGTCAAACCAGCCCAACTTGGAACTGGTGCCACCTTGGGTCTGGGAACCATCCTGCGTATCGTGGATTTTCAGGAGACAGCCGGCCACTCCAGGCCATAGGCGGCCAAACACAAACCACGGGCCTTTTCCATGGCTAACAAAATTCCGATGGCCCGATTCTGGATGGCAGATTGCAGACGCCACTTGGCTCTGTCCATCCAGCCCGACTTGGCACTGGTGCCACTTTGGGTCTGAGAACCATCCTGCGCATCGTGGATTTTCAGGAGCCAGCCGGCCACTCCCGACCATAGGCTGCCAAACACAAACCACGGCTTTTTTCCCTGGCTAATAAAATTCAGATGCCCGGCTTCTGGATGGCAGATTGCAGACGCCACTTGGCTCTGTCCAACCAGCCCGACGTGGCACTGGTGCCACCTTGGGTCTGGAAACCATCCTGCGTATCGTGGATTTTCAGGAGCCAGCCGGCCACTCTCAGCCATGGGCTGCCAAACACAAACCACAGGCCTTTTCCGTGCCAAAAAAAATTCAGATACCCCGCTTCAGGATGGCACATTGCAGGAGGTACATGGCACTGTCAAACCAGCCCGACTTGGCACTGGTGCCACCTTCGGTCTGGGAACCATCCTTCGTATCGTGGATTTTCAGGAGCCAGCTGGCCACTCCCAACCATAGGCTGCCAAAGACAATCTACGACATTTTTTCCTGGCTAATAAAATTCAGATGCCCCGCTTCTGGATGGCAGATTGCAGACGCCACTTGGCTCAGTCCAATCAGCCCGACGAGGCACTGATGACACCTTCGGTCTGGGAACCATCCTGCGTATCATGGATTTTCAAGAGCCAGCCGTCCACTCCCAGCCACAAGCCCTCAAACTCGAACCATGGCCCGTTTCCCTGACAAACAAAACTCAACTACCCTTCTTCTGGATGGCAGATTGCAGGAGCCACTTGGTACTATCAAACCAGCCCAACTTGAAACAGGTGACACCTTCCCTCTGGCAACCCTCCTGCGTATCGTGTATTTCAGGAGCCAGCCGGCCACTCCCAGCCAGAGGCTGCCAAACAAAAAACAACGGCCTTTTTCCCTGGCTAACAAAATTCAGATGCCCCTCTTCTGGATGGCACATTGCAGGAGCCACTTGGCACTGTCAAACCAACCCGACGTAGAACTTGTGACACCTTGGGTCTGGGAACCACCCTGCGTATCGTGGATTTTCCGGAGCCAGACGGCCATTCCCAGCCACAGGCCCCCAAACTCCAACCACGGCCGTTTTCTCTGGCAAATGAAACTCAGCCCCCCTGATTCTGGAAGGAAGATTGCAGGAGCCACTTGTTACTATCAAACCAGCCCAACTTGGCACTGGTGCCACCTTGGGTCTGGGAACCATCCTGCGTATCGTGGATTTTCAGGGGCCAGCCGGCCACTCCAGGCCATAGGCTGCCAAACAAAAACCACGTCTTTTTTCCATGGCTAACAAAATTCAGATGCCCTGCTTCTGGATAGCAGATTGCAGACGCCACTTGGCTCTGTCCAACCAGCCCGACGTGGCACTGGTGCTACCTTCGGTCTGGGAACCATCCTGCGTATTGTGGATTTTCAGGAGCCAGCCGGCCACTCCCAGCCACAAGCCCTCAAACTCAAACCATGGCCCGTTACCCTGACAAACAAAACTCAGCTTCGCTGCTTCTGGATGGCAGATTGCAGGAGCCACCTGGTACTATCAAGCCAGCCCGACTTGGCACTGGTGCCACCTTGGGTCTGGGAACAATCCTGCGTATCGTGGATTTTCAGGAGCCAGACGGACACTCCAGGCCATAGCCAGCCAAACACAAGCCCCGGCCCTTTTCCCTGCATTAAAAAATTCAGATGCCCCGCTTCTTGATGGCAAATTGCCGCAGCTACTTGAAACTGTCAAACCAGCCCGACTTGAAACTGGTGACACCTTCGGTCCGTGTCCCATCCTGCGTATCGTGGATTTTCAGGAGCCAGCCGGCCAGTCCCAGGCACAATACCTCAAACTCAAATGACGGCCCTTTTCTCTGGCAAACAAAACTCAGCTTCCCTGCTTCTGGATGGCAGATTGCAGGAGCCACTTGGTACTATCAAACCAGCCCAACTTGGAACTGGTGCCACCTTGGGTCTGGGAACCATCCTGCGTATCGTGGATTTTCAGGAGCCAGCCTGCCACTCCCAGCCATGGTCTGCCAAACAGATACCACGGGCCTTTTCCCTGGCAAACAAAATTCAGATGCCCCGTTTCTGGATGGCAGGTTGCAGACGCCACTTGGCTCTGTCGAACCAGCCCGACTTGGCACTGGTGCCACCTTCGGTCTGGGAACCATCCTGCGTATCGTGGATTTTCAGGAGCCAGCCAGCCACTCCCAGCCATAAACTGCCAAACACAAACCACGACATTTTTCCCTGGCTAATAGAATTCAGATGCCCCGCTACTGGATGGCAGATTGCAGACGCCACTTGGCTCTGTCCAATCAGCCGGACGTGGCACTGGTGACACCTTTGGTCCGTGTACCATCCTGCGTATCGTGGATTTTCAGGAGCCAGCCGGCCACTCCCAGCCACAAGCCCTAAGCTCAAACCATGGCCCGTTTCACTGACAAACAAAACTCAGCTACCCTGCTTCTGGATGGCAGATGGCAAGAGCCACTTGGTACTATCAAGCCAGCCCGACTTGGCACTGGTGCCACCTTGGGTCTGGGAACCATCCTGCGTATCGTGGATTTTCAGGAGCCAGCCACTCACTCTCAGCCATGGGCTGCCAAACACAAACCACAGGCCGTTCCGTGCTTAAAAAAATTCAGATACCCTGCTTCTTGATGGCACATTGCAGGAGGTACTTGGCACTGTCAAACCAGCCCGACTTGGCACTGGTGCCACCTTCGGTCTGGGAACCATCCTGCGTATCGTGGATTTTCAGGAGCCAGCCGGCCAGTCCAAGGCTCAAGCACTCAAACTCAAACCACGGCCCTTTTCTCTGGCAAACAAAACTCAGCTTCCCTGCTTCTGGATGGCAGATTGCAGACGCCACTTGGTACTATCAAACCAGACCGACTTGGCACTGGTGCCACCTTGGGTCTGGGAACCATCCTGCGTATCCTGGATTTTCAGGAGCCAGCCGGCCACTCCCAGCCATAGGCTGCATTTTTCCCTGGCTAACAAAATTCAGATGCCCCTCTTCTGGATGCCGGATTGCAGGAGCTACTTGGCACTGTCAAACCAATCTGACTTGGCACTGGTGCCACCTTGGGTCTGGGAACCATCCTGCGTATCGTGGATTTTCAGGAGCCAGCCAACCACTCCCAGCCATAGGCTGCCAAACAGACACCACGGCCCTTTTCCCTGGCTACCAAAATTCAAATGCCCTGCTTCTGGATGGCAGATTGCAGACGCCACTTGGCTCTGTCCAACCAGCCTGACTTGGCACTGGTGCCACCTTGGGTCTGGGAACCATCCTGCGTATCGTGGATTTTCAGGAGCCAGCCGGACACTCCAGGCCATAGGCAGCCAAACACAAACCCCGGCCCTTTTCCCTGCCTAACAAAATTCAGATGCCCTGCTTCTGGATGGCAAATTGCCCGAGATACTTGGAACTGTCAAACCAGCCCGACTTGGCACTGGTGCCACCTTGGGTCTGGGAACAATCCTGCGTATCGTGGATTTTCAGGAGCCATCCGGCCACTCCCAGTCACAAGCCCTCAAACTCAAAACACGGCCCTTTTCTCTGGCAAACAAAACTCAGCTGCCCTGCTTCTGGATTGCAGATTGCAGGAGCCACTTGGTACTATCAAACCAGCCCAACTTGGAACTGGTGCCACCTTGGGTCTGGGAACCATTCTGCGTATCGTGGATTTTCAGGACCCAGCCAGCCACTCCCAGCCACAAGCTTTGAAACTTAAACCACGACCATTTTCTCTGGCAAACAAAACTCAGGCGCCCTGCTTCTGGATGGCACATTACAGGAGCCACTTTGTACTACCAAACCAGCCCGACTTGGCACTGGTGCCTCCGTGGGTCTAGGAACCATGCTGCGTATTGTGGATTTTCAGGAGCCAGGCGGCCACTCTCAGCCATGGTCTGTCAAACAGATACCAGGGCCATTTGCCCTGGCTAAAAAAATTCAGATGCCAGGCATCTGGGTGGCAGACTGCAGGAGCTACTTGGCATTGTCAAACCAGCATGACTTGGCACTGGTGCCACCTTGGTTCTGGGAACTATCCTGCGTATCGTGGATTTTCAGGAGCCAGCCGGCCAGTCCCAGCCATAGGCTGCCAAACACAAACCACGGCCCTTTTCACTGGCTAACAAAATTCAGATGCCCTGCTTCTGGATGGCAGGTTGCAGACGCCACTTGGCTCTGTCTAACCAGCCCGACTTGGCACTGGTGCCCCCTTCGGTCTGGGAACCATCCTGCGTATCGTGGATTTTCAGGAGCCAGCCGGCCACTCCCAGCCATAGGCTGCCAAACACAAACCACGACATTTTTCCCTGGCTAATAAAATTCAGATGCCCCGTTTCTGGATGGCAGATTGCAGACGCCACTTGTCTCTGTCCAACCAGCCCGACGTGGCACTGGTGACACCTTGGGTCTGGGAACCATCCTGCGTATTGTGTATTTTCAGGAGCCAGCCGTCCACTCCCAGCTACAAGCCCTCAAACGCAAACCATTGCCTGTTTCCCTGAAAATCAAAACTCAGCTTCCCTGCTTCTGGATGGCAGCTTGCAGGATCCATTTGTTATTATTAAACCAGCCCGACTTGGCACTGGTGCCACCTTCGGTCTGGGAACCATCCTGCATATCATGGGTTTTCAGGAGCCATCCGGCCACTCCCAGCCATAGGTTTCCAAACACAAACCACGGCCCTTTTCCCTGCCTAACAAAATTCAGATGCCCCTCTTATGGATGGTAGATTGCCGGAGACACTTGGCACTGTCAAACCAGCCCGACTTGGAACTGGTGACACCTTGGGTCTGGAAACCATCCTGCGCATCGTGGACTTTCAAGAGCCAGCCGTCCACTTCCAGCCACAGGCCCCCAAACTAAAACCACGGCTTTTTCCTCTGGCAAACGAATATCAGCTGCCCTGCTTCTGGATGGCAGATTGCAGACGCCACTTGGGACTATCAAACCAGCCCAAGTTGGCACTGGTGCAACCTTTGGTCTGGGAACAATCCTGTGTATCGTGGATTTTCAGCAGCCAGCCGGCCACTCCCAGCCACAAGCTTTGAAACTTAAACCACAGCGCTTTTCTCTGGCAAACAAAATTCAGGTGCCCTCTCTCTGGTTGGCAGATTACAGGAGCCACTTGGTACTACCAAACCAGCCCAACTTGGCACTGGTGCCACCTTGGGTCTGGGAACCATGCTGCGTATCGTGGATTTTCAGGAGCCATCCGGCCACACTCAGCCATGGGCTGCCAAACACATACCACGGCCATTTGCCCTGCCTAAAAACATTCAGAAGCCCAGCTTCTGGATGGCAGATTGCAGGAGCTACTTGGCACTGTCAAACCAGTCTGACTCGGCACTGGTGCCACCTTGGGTCAGGGAACCATCCTGCGTATCGTGGATTTTCAGGAGCCAGCAGGCCAGTCCCACCTATAGGCTGCCAAACACAAACCACGGCCCCTTTCCCTGGCTAACAAAATTCAGATGCCCTGTTTCTGGATGGCAGATTTTAGACGCCACTTGGCTCTGTCTAACCAGCCCGACGTGGCACTGGTGACACCTTCGGTCTGGGAACCATCCTGCGTGTTGTGGATTTTCAGGAGCCAGCCGGCCACTCCCAGCCATAGCCTGCCAAACACAAACCACGGCATTTTTCCCTGACTAATAAATTTCAGATGCCCCACTTCTGGATGGCAGATTGCAGACGCCACTTGGCTCTGTCCAATCCGGCCGACGTGGCACTGGTGACATTTTCGGTCTGGGTACCATCCTGCGTGTTGTGGATTTTCAGGAGCCAGCCGGCCACTCCCAGCCACAAGCCCTCAAACTCAAACCGTGGCCCTTTCCCTGACAAACAAAACTCAGCTTCCCTCCTTCAGGATGGCAGATTGCAGGAGCCACTTAGTGCTGTCAAACCAGCCCAACTTGGCACTGTTGCCACCTTCGGTCTGGGAACCATGCTGCGTATCGTGGATTTTCAGGACCCAGCCGGCCACTCCCAGCCATGGGCTGCCAAACAGATACCACGGCCCTTTTCCCTGCCTAAAAAAATTCAGATGCCCCGCTTATGGATGGCAGATTGCAGGAGCTACTTGGCACTGTGAAACCTGTCTGACTTGGCACTGGTGCCACCTTCGGACCGGGAACCATCCTGCGTATCGTGGATTTTCAGGAACCAGCCGGCCACTCCCATTCACTGGCCCCAAAAACAAACCTCGGCATGTTTCCCTGACGAACAAAACTCAGCTACCCGGCTTCTGTATGGAAGATTGCAGCAGCCACTTGGTATTGTCAAACCAGCCCAACTTGGCACAGGTGCCACCTTGGGTCTGGGAACCATCCTGCGTATCGTGGATTTTCAGGAGCCAGCCGGCCACTCCCAGCCACAAGCCCTCAAACACAAACCATGGCCTGTTTCACTGACAAACAAAACTCAGCTGCCCGGCTTCTGGATGGCAGATTGCAGGAGCTACTTGGCACTGTCAAGCCAGCATGACTTGGCACTGGTGCCACCTTGGTTCTGGGAACCATCCTGCGTATCGTTGATTTTCAGGCGCCAGCCGGCCACTCTCAGCCATGGGCTGACAAACACAAACAACAGGCCTTTTCCGTGCCTAAAAAAATTCAGATGCCCCGCTTCTGGATGGCACATTGCAGGAGGTACTTGGCACTGTCAAACCAGCCCGACTTGGAACTGGTGCCACCGTGGGTCTGGGAACCATCCTGCGTATCGTAGATTTTCAGGGGCCAGCCGGCCGCTCCAGGCCATAGGCTGCCAAACACAAACCAGGTCCCTTTTCCCTGCCTAACAAAATTCAGATGCCCTGCTTCTGGATGGCAGATTGCAGGAGGTATTTGGCACTGTCAAACAAGCACGACTTGGCACTGGTGCCACCTTCGGTCTGGGAACCATCCTGCGTATCGTGGATTTTCAGGAGCAAGCCGGCCACTCCCAACCATAGGCTGCCAAACACAAACCACGGCCTTTTTCCCTGGCTAACAAAATTCAGATGCCCCTCTTCTGGATGGCAGATTGCAGGAGCTAATTGGCACTGTCAAACAAGTCTGACTTTGCACTGATGCCACTTTCGGTCCGGGAACCATCCTGCGTATCGTGGATTTTAAGGAGCCAGCCGGCAACTTCCTTCCACAAGCCCTCAAACTCAGACCATGGCCCATTTCACTGACAAAAAAAACTCAGCTGCCCTGCTTCTGGATGGCAGGTGGCAGGAGCCACTTGGTACTATCAAGCCAGCCCGACTTGGCACTGGTGCCTCCTTGGGTCTGGGAACAATCCTGCGTATCATAGATTTTCAGGAGCCAGCCGGCTACTTTCAGCCATGGGCTGCCAAACACAAACCACAGGCCTTTTCTGTGCCTAAAACAATTCAGATACCCCGCTTCTGGATGGCACGTTGCAGGAGGTATTTGGCAGTGTCAAACCAGCACGACTTGGCACTGGTGCCACCTTCCGTCTGGGAACCATCCTGCGCATCGTGGATTTTCAGGAGCCAGCCGGCCACTCCCAGCAACAGGACCCTAAACACAAAACTCGGCCCGTTTCCTTGAAAAACAAAACTCAGCTGCCCTGCTTCTGGATGGCAGAGTGCAGGAGCCACTTGGCACTGTCAAACCAACCCGACTTGGCACTGGTGCCATCTTGGGTCTGGGAACCATCCTGCGTATCGTGGATTTTCAGGAGCCAGCCGGCCATTCCCAACCACAGGCCCCCAAACTCAAACCACGGCCCTTTTCTCTGGCAAACGAAATTCTGCTGCCCTGCTTCTGGATGGCAGATTGCAGGAGCCACTTGGTACTATCAAACCAGCCCGACTTGGAACTGGTGACACATTGGGTCTGGGACCCATCCTGCGTATCGTGGGTTTTCAGGGTCCAGCCGGCCGCTCCAGGCCATAGGCTGCAAAACACAAACCACGGCCATATTCCATGCCTAACACAATTCAGATGCCCCGCTTCTGGATGGCAGATTGCAGGAGCCACTTGGTACTATCAAACCAGCCCTACTTGGAACTGGTGAAACCTTGGGTCTGGGAAGCATGCTGCGTATCGTGGATTTTCAGGAGCCAGCCGACCACTCCAGGCCATAGGCTGCCAAACACAAAGCACGGGCCTTTTCCCTGCCTAAAAAAATTCAGATGCCCAGCTTCTGGATGGCAGATTTCAGGAGCTATTTGGCACTGTCAAACCAGCAGGACTTGGCACTGGTGCCACCTTGGGTCTGGGAACCATGCTGCGTATCGTGGATTTTCAGGAGCCCGCCGGCCAATCCCAGCCGTAGGGCCCCAAGCACAATCCACGGCCCTTTCGCATGACAAACAAAACTCAGCTACCCTGATTCTGGATGGCAGATTGCAGGAGCTACTTGGTACTATCAAACCAGCCCGACTTGGAACTGGTGACACCTTGGGTCTGGGAACCATACTGCGTATCGTGGATTTTCAGGAGCCAGCCGGCCGCTCCAGGCCATAGGCTGCCAAACACAATCCACGGCCCTTTTCCCTGCCTAACAAAATTCAGATGCCCCACTTCTGGATGGCAGATTGCAGGAGCTACTTGGTACTATCAAACCAGCCCGACTTGGCACTGGTGCCACCCCCAGTCTGGGAACTATCCTGCGTATCGTGGATTTTCAGGAGCCAGCCGGCCTCCCCCAGCAACAAGCCCTCAAACTCAAACCACGGCCCTTTTCTCTGTCAAACAAAACTCAGCTTCCCTGCTTGTGGATGGCAGATTGCAGGAGCCACTTGATACTATCAAAGCAGCCCAAGTTGGCACTGGTGCCACCTTGGGTCTGGGAACCGTCCTGCGTATCGTGGATTTTCAGGAGCCAACCGGCCACTCCCAGCCACAAGCTTTCAAACTTAAACCACGACCATTTTCTCTGGCAAACAAAACTCAGGTGCCCTTCTTCTGGATGGCTGATTACAGGAGCCACTTGGCACTGTCAAACCAACCCGACTTGGCACTGGTGCCATCTTGGGTCTGGGAACCATCCTGCGTATCGTGGATTTTCAGGAGCCAGCCGGCCATTCCCAACCACAGGCCCCCAAACTCAAACCACGGCCCTTTTCTCTGGCAAACGAAATTCTGCTGCCCTGCTTCTGGATGGCAGATTGCAGGAGCCACTTGGTACTATCAAACCAGCCCGACTTGGAACTGGTGACACATTGGGTCTGGGACCCATCCTGCGTATCGTGGGTTTTCAGGGTCCAGCCGGCCGCTCCAGGCCATAGGCTGCAAAACACAAACCACGGCCATATTCCATGCCTAACACAATTCAGATGCCCCGCTTCTGGATGGCAGATTGCAGGAGCCACTTGGTACTATCAAACCAGCCCTACTTGGAACTGGTGAAACCTTGGGTCTGGGAAGCATGCTGCGTATCGTGGATTTTCAGGAGCCAGCCGACCACTCCAGGCCATAGGCTGCCAAACACAAAGCACGGGCCTTTTCCCTGCCTAAAAAAATTCAGATGCCCAGCTTCTGGATGGCAGATTTCAGGAGCTATTTGGCACTGTCAAACCAGCAGGACTTGGCACTGGTGCCACCTTGGGTCTGGGAACCATGCTGCGTATCGTGGATTTTCAGGAGCCCGCCGGCCAATCCCAGCCGTAGGGCCCCAAGCACAATCCACGGCCCTTTCGCATGACAAACAAAACTCAGCTACCCTGATTCTGGATGGCAGATTGCAGGAGCTACTTGGTACTATCAAACCAGCCCGACTTGGAACTGGTGACACCTTGGGTCTGGGAACCATACTGCGTATCGTGGATTTTCAGGAGCCAGCCGGCCGCTCCAGGCCATAGGCTGCCAAACACAATCCACGGCCCTTTTCCCTGCCTAACAAAATTCAGATGCCCCACTTCTGGATGGCAGATTGCAGGAGCTACTTGGTACTATCAAACCAGCCCGACTTGGCACTGGTGCCACCCCCAGTCTGGGAACCATCCTGCGTATCGTGGATTTTCAGGAGCCAGCCGGCCTCCCCCAGCAACAAGCCCTCAAACTCAAACCACGGCCCTTTTCTCTGGCAAACAAAACTCAGCTTCCCTGCTTGTGGATGGCAGATTGCAGGAGCCACTTGATACTATCAAAGCAGCCCAAGTTGGCACTGGTGCCACCTTGGGTCTGGGAACCGTCCTGCGTATCGTGGATTTTCAGGAGCCAACCGGCCACTCCCAGCCACAAGCTTTGAAACTTAAACCACGACCATTTTCTCTGGCAAACAAAACTCAGGTGCCCTTCTTCTGGATGGCTGATTACAGGAGCCACTTGGCACTGTTCAATCAGCCAAACTTGGCACTGGTGCCACCTTGGGTCTGGGAACCATGCTGCGTATCGTGGATTTTCAGGAGCCAGCCGGCCACTCTCTGCCATGGGCTGCCAAACAGATACCACGGACATTTGCCCTGCCTAAAAAAATTCAGATGCCCGGTTTCTGGATGGCAGATTGCAGGAGCTACTTGGCACTGTCAAACCAGCATGACTTGGCACTGGTACCACCTTGGGTCTGGGAACTATCCTGCGTATCATGGATTTTCACGAGCCAGCCGGCCAGTCCCAGCCATAGGCTGCCAAACACAAACCACGCCCCTTTTCCCTAGCTAAAAAAATTCAGATGCCCCGTTTCTGGATGGCAGATTGCAGACGCCACTTGGCTCTGTCCAACCAGCCTGACATGGCACTGGTGCCACCTTGGGTCTGGGAACCATCCTGCGTATCGTGGATTTTCAGTAGCCAGCCGGCCACTCCCAGCCATAGGCTGCCAAACACAAACCACGGCCCTTTTCCCTGCCTAAAAAAATTCAGATGCTTGTTTCTGGATGGCAGATTGCAGACGCCACTTGGCTCTGTCCATCCAGCCCGACTTGGCACTGGTGCCACCTTCAGTCTGGGAACCATCCTGCGTATCGTGGATTTTCAGGGGCCAGCCGTCCACTCCCAGCCCCAAGCCCTCAAACTCAAACCATGGCACGTTTCCCTGACAAACAAAACTAAGCTACCCTGCTTCTGACTGGCAGATTGCAGGAGCCACTTCGTACTGTCAAACCAGCTTGACTTGGAACTGGTGACACCTTGGGTTTGGGAACCATCCTGCGTACCGTGGATTTTCAGGAGCCACCCGGCCACTCCTAGCCATAGGCTGCCAAACACACACCACGGCCTTTTTCCCTGGCTAACAAAATTCAGATCCCCCTCTTCTGGATGGCAGATTGCAGGAGCTACTTGGCAGTGTCAAACCAGTCTGACTTGGCACTGGTGCCACCTTTGGTCCGTGTACCATCCTGCGTATCGTGGATTTTCAGGAGCCAGCCAGCCACTCCCAGCCACAAGACCTCAAACTCAAACCATGGCCCGTTTCACTGAAAAACAAAACCCAGCTGCCCTGCTTCTGGATGGAAGATGGCAGGAGCCACTTGGTACTATCAAGCCAGCCCGACTTGGCACTGGTGCCACCTTGGGTCTGGGAACCATCCTGCATATCGTGGATTTTCAGGAGCCAGCCGGCCACTCTCAGCCATGGTCTGCCAAACACAAACCACAGGCCTTTTCCGTGCCTAAAAAAGTTCAGATACCCCGCTTCTGCATGGCACATTGCAGGAGGTACTTGGCACTGTCAAACCAGCCCGACTTGGCACTGTTGCCACCTTCAGTCTGGAACCATCCTGAGTATTGTGGATTTTCAGGAGCCAGCCGGCCACTCCCAGCCACAAGCCCTCAAACTCAAACCACGGCCCTTTTCTCTGGCAAACAAAACTCAGCTTCCCTGCTTCTAGATGGCAGATTGCAGGAGCCACTTGGTACTATCAAGCCAGCACGACTTGGCACTGGTGCCACCTTGGGTCTGGGAACCATCCTTCGTATCGTGGATTTTAAGGAGCCAGCCGGCCGCTCCAGGCCATAGGCTGCCAAACACAAACCACGGCCCTTTTCCCTGCCTAACAAAATTCAGATGCCCCGCTTCTGGATGGCAGATTGCAGGAGGTATTTGGCACTGTCAAAACAGCACGACTTGGCACTGGTGCCACCTTCGGTCTGGGAACCATCCTGCGTATCATAGATTTTCAGGAGCCAGACGGCCACTCCCGGCAACAGGACCCCAAACACAAACCTCGGCCCGTTTCCTTGAAAAACAATACTCTGCTGCCCTGCTTCTGGATGGCAGAGTGCAGGAGAAACTTGGCACTGTCAAACCAGCCCGACTTGGAACTGGTGACACCTTGGGTCTGGGAACCATCCTGCGTATCGTGGGTTTTCAGGAGCCAGCGGGCCATTCCCAGCCACAGGCCCCCAAACTCAAACAACGGCCCTTTTCTCTGGCAAAAGAAACTCTGGTGCCCTGCTCCTGGATGGCAGATTTCAGGAGCCACTTGGTACTATAAAACCAACCCAAGATGGCATTGGTGCCACCTTGGGTCTGGGAATCATCCTGCGTATGGTGGATTTTCAGGGAGCAGCCGGCCACTCCCAGCCACAAGCCCTCAAACTCAAACCATTGCCCGTTTCCCTGAAAAACAAAACTCAGCTTCCCTGCTTCTGGATGGCAGCTTGCAGGAGCCTTTTGGTATTATCAAACCAGCCAAACTTGGCACTGGTGCCACCTTGGGTCTGGGAATCATCCTGCGTATCGTGGATTTTCAGGAGCCAGCCGGCCACTCCGAACCATAGGCTGCCAAATAAAAACCACGGCTTTTTTCCCTGGCTAATAAAATTCAGATTGCCTGCTTCTGGATGGCAGATTGCAGACGCCACTTGGCTCTGTCCAACCAGCCCGACGTGGCACTGGTGCTACCTTCGGTCTGGGAACCATCCTGCGTATCGTGGATTTTCAGGAGCCAGCTGGCCACTCCAGGCCATAACCCGCCAAACACAAACCCCAGCCCTTTTCCCTGCCTAAAAAAATTCAGATGCCCGGCTTCTGGATAGCAGATTGCAGGAGGTACTTGGCACTGTCAAACCAGCCCGGCTTGGCACTGTTGCCACCTTCAGTCTGGAACCATCCTGAGTATCGTGGATTTTCAGGAGCCAGCCGGCCACTCTCAGCCACAAGCCCTCAAACTCAAACCACGGCCCTTTTCTCTGGCAAACAAAACTCAGCTTCCCTGCTTCTAGATGGCAGATTGCAGGAGCCACTTGGTACTATCAAGCCAGCACGACTTGGCACTGGTGCCACCTTGGGTCTGGGAACCATCCTTCGTATCGTGGATTTTAAGGAGCCAGCCGGCCGCTCCAGGCCATAGGCTGCCAAACACAAACCACGGCCCTTTTCCCTGCCTAACAAAATTCAGATGCCCCGCTTCTGGATGGCAGATTGCAGGAGGTATTTGGCACTGTCAAAACAGCACGACTTTGCACTGGTGCCACCTTCGGTCTGGGAACCATCCTGCGTATCATAGATTTTCAGGAGCCAGACGGCCACTCCCGGCAACAGGACCCCAAACACAAACCTCGGCCCGTTTCCTTGAAAAACAAAATTCTGCTGCCCTGCTTCTGGATGGCAGAGTGCAGGAGCAACTTGGCACTGTCAAACCAGCCCGACTTGCAACTGGTGACACCTTGGGTCTGGGAACCATCCTGCGTATCGTGGGTTTTCAGGAGCCAGCGGGCCATTCCCAGCCACAGGCCCCCAAACTCAAACAACGGCCTTTTTCTCTGGCAAAAGAAACTCTGGTGCCCTGCTCCTGGATGGCAGATTTCAGGAGTCACTTGGTACTATAAAACCAACCCAAGTTGGCATTGGTGCCACCTTGGGTCTGGGAACCATCCTGCGTATCGTGGATTTTCAGGGAGCAGCCGGCCACTCCCAGCCACAAGCCCTCAAACTCAAACCATTGCCCGTTTCCCTGAAAAACAAAACTCAGCTTCCCTGCTTCTGGATGGCAGCTTGCAGGAGTCTTTTGGTATTATCAAACCAGCCCAACTTGGCACTGGTGCCACCTTGGGTCTGGGAATCATCCTGCGTATCGTGGATTTTCAGGAGCCAGCCGGCCACTCCGAACCATAGGCTGCCAAATACAAACCACGGCTTTTTTCCCTGCTAATAAAATTCAGATTGCCTGCTTCTGGATGGCAGATTGCAGACGCTACTTGGCTCTGTCCAACCAGCCCGACGTGGCACTGGTGCTACCTTCGGTCTGGGAACCATCCTGCGTATCGTGGATTTTAAGGAGCCAGCCGGCCACTCCAGGCCATAGCCCGCCAAACACAAACCCCGGCCCTTTTCCCTGCCAAAAAAAATTCAGATGCCCGGCTTCTGGATGGCAGATTGCAGGAGCCACAAGGCACTGTCAAACCAGCCTGACTTGGCACTGGTGCCACCTTCGGTCTGGGAACCATCCTGCGTATCGTGGATTTTCAGGAGCCAGCCGGCCACTCCAAACCACACGTCCTCAAACTCAAACCACGGCCCTTTTCTCTGGCAAACAAAACTCAGCTGCCCTGCTTCTGGATGGCAGATTGGAGGAGCCACTTCGTACTATCAAACAAGCCCAACTTGGCACCGGTGCCACCTTGGGTCGGGGAACCATCCTGTGTATCGTGGATTTTCAGGAGCCAGCCGGCCACTCCCAGCCATGGGCTGCCAAACACAAACCACGGCTTTTTTCCCTGGCTAATAAAATTCTGATGCCCCGCTTCTGGATGGCAGTTTGCAGACGCCACTTGGCACTGTTCAACCAGCCTGACTTGGCACTGGTGCCACCTTCGGTCTGGGAACCATACAGCGTATTGTGGATTTTCAGAGGCCAGCCGGCCACTCACAGCCACAAGCCCTCAAACACAAACCTCGGCCTGTTTCCCTGACAAACAAAACTCAGCTGCCCTGCTTCTGGATGGCAGATTGCAGGAGACACTTGGTACTATCAAGCCAGGCCGACTTGGCACTGGTACCACCTTGGGTCTGGGAACCATCCTGCGTATCGTGGATTTTCAGGAGCCAGCCAACCACTCCCAGCCATGGGCTGCCAAACACAAACCACGGCCCTTTTCCCTGGCTAAAAAATTTCAGATGCCCCGCTTTTGGATGGCAGATTGCAGACGCCACTTGGCACTGTCAAACCAGCCCGACTTGGCACTGGTGCCACCCCCAGTCTGGGAACCATCCTGCGGATCATGGATTTTCAGGGGCCAGCCGGCCACTCCAAACCACACGTCCTCAAACTCAAACCACGGCCCTTTTCTCTGGCAAACAAAACTCAGCTGCCCTGCTTCTGGATGGCAGATTGGAGGAGCCACTTCGTACTATCAAACAAGCCCAACTTGGCACCGGTGCCACCTTGGGTCGGGGAACCATCCTGTGTATCGTGGATTTTCAGGAGCCAGCCGGCCACTCCCAGCCATGGGCTGCCAAACACAAACCACGGCTTTTTTCCCTGGCTAATAAAATTCTGATGCCCCGCTTCTGGATGGCAGTTTGCAGACGCCACTTGGCACTGTCAAACCAGCCCGACTTTGCACTGGTGCCACCTTCGGTCTGGGAACCATCCTGTGTAATGTGGATTTTCAGGAGCCAGCCGGCCACTCCCAGCCACAAGCCCTCCAAATCAAACCACAGCCCTTTTCTCTGGCAAACAAAACTCAGCTGCCCTTCTTCTTGTTGGCAGATTGCAGGAGCCACTTGGTACTATCAAACAGCCCAACTTGGCACTGGTGCCACCTTGGGTCTGGGAACCATCCTGTGTATCGTGGATTTTCAGGAGCCTGCCGGCCACTCCCAGCCATGGGCTGCCAAACACAAACCAAGGCACTTTTCCCTGGCTAACAAAATTCAGCTGCCCTGCTTCTGGATGGCAGATTGCAGGAGCCACTTGGTACTATGAAACCAGCCCAACTTGGCAGTGTTGGAACAGCCTCATGGAACCAAGGGGCCATTGTGACACTGAGGGGCGCCACGGAAAAAGAGAGACCATTGTGATATTCAGGGGACTCATGGAAACATGCAGACCATTGTGACGCTGTGAGGCCTCATGGAATCAGTGAGACCATTGTGACCCTGGGAGGATCATTGTGATATTGTGGGGCCTTGTGAAACCAAGAGGCCTTTGTGACACTGCAGGGCTGCATGGAACCAAAGGTCCATTGTGGCACTGCAGGGCCTCATGTCATCGGTGGTCCATTGTGACACTGGGCAACCAAAGGAGACCCTTGTGACACTGCAGGGCTACATGGAATCAAAGCTCCAGGGTGTCACAGAGTGGCCTCCTGTCATCAGTGGTCCATTGTGACACTGGGCAACCAAAGGAGACCATTGAGACACAGCAAACCCCCAGGGTCCAAAGGTCCATTGTGACATTGCAGACCTCATGGAACAGAGTGGGGCCTGGGGGACCACAGAGACCATTGTGACACTGCAAAGCCTCATGGAATCCTTGGGACCATTGTGACACTGCGGGGCCTTATGACACCTAGGGGCTACTGTGACATTGTGGGACCCCATTGAACCTAGGAGCCAGTGTGACACTGCAGGTCTTCTTGTAATCAAGGGGCCATTGTGACACTGCTGGAACCCATGGCATCAAGTCACCATGATGACACTGCGGGGCCCCATGGATCCAAGGCACCATTGTGACACTATGGAGCCCCATCAAACCAAGGGAACACAGAACAGCTCTGGCTGGTTTGGCCTCCCATGGACTGCCTGACTGGTCCAACTGACCTTTGCATGTTGAGGGTCACTTCACATGTGCTGCCAAAACACTGGGGCTCTGTGCTTTCCTTCCTATGGAAAAGAACTGTCCTTCTGCTCCAGGCACCCATGGCCAGAAGTGGGATTTCACCTCCAAATTTCCTTTATATCCAGGGATTCTTCCCATAGGAATATTGCCAGGACAAGTCTGGCTGGCAGTGGTTTCACAAGGGTCACCTCTCATCCGTCCCCAAAACACTGAGGGAGGCTCCATGCTCTCCTTCCCATGGGAAAGAACTGTCCTGCTTTTCCAGGTGCCGATGGCTGAGATTGGGTTTCCACCTCCAAAATTCCCTAAATCCAAACTGTGCTATTACTGACAAGTCTAGCTGGCCTTGGCCTGCTGAGGCTGTCACCTGCCTTCCAAACCTTGGGGCTCTGTGTTTTCCTTCCCATGGAAAAGAACTGTCCTTCTCAGCCAGGTGCCCATGGCCACAAATGGGATTTCACCTCCAACACTGCCTGTTGTGACAGACTGGAGGAGATTGTTGGCTCTAAACATTTTGTGTGTGGGGGAGGAAGGGGCAGGTCCAGCCTTGCCCTGCCCTGTGAGCCCAGCCCTGCCCTGCCCTGTGACCCCAGTCCCTCCAGGGGCCTCCAGTGGCTTTACGGTTTCTACCTGAACCGCAACACACTGAACCCCCAGCACCGCCGTTCCCCCCTGGGCACTGGGGCCCTCTTGGCTCTACTCAGTGCTGCTGCTGTACTCGGGGCACCCTAAACCCTGCTAGGGACCCGTGTCCCACCACTGCAGGGATTGTGCGCGACTCACACTGCCCCGATCCTCCACGCACCCGGAGCGCCATTCGGGGTTTGCGTGCCAACTCACCAATGCGTCTGCCACCCTCAGCACACCCTGAGGGCACCTACCAAGTCTTAAGGGGAAAGGCCGACCCCTTGTGTGCCACTCACGTTTCTATTCCTCCCCACGCCCAGACGGGGGGCCCACCTTATTCCCCTGGGAGGCGTCTCACTCACTCAGGCTTCTCTTGCTTCCCTCTGTTTCTGGCCGGTCACCTCGCAGGAGTCCGGAACCGCAGTACTCGGAGGGCCACAGCTGCTTCGGACTCCGAGCTGCTGGGCCCCGTCTCACACACACTTCTTTCGCTTGCCTCCTACTTCTGCCACCGCCTTTACTCACCGATGCTCCTCCACACTGGTCCTAGGCTGCTGCCGACTGGTCCAGATAGGGCCAGATATCCCGGAGGCCCTCAGTCCTCTTTGGGTGTGGTCTGGCCTGGACCAGTCCCCAAGACTGTTATGAATGGCACATGACCAGCTCTTTAGTGATTTCAGCTTTACTGGAAACAGTCTAGGTAGGGGACCCATGGGGGTGTGCGCACACCACCACTCCTCCCGAGACGGCGTGGAGGAGGAGGAGGAGGTCAACTCCGTCGTCCAGCAGAGCTGGGTCTTCTTTCCTCATAAGAGTCTCTGAGTAGACGCCTGTTGGTTTCAGGTTCATAATCTTTATACTGCTCTTGGCCCACTCTGGTTAGGGTGACGTAGGCAAAAAGTTCTGACCAGTGTCTTTGATATTGTCTCAAGTTTCTCTCTGTTTAGAGGTGTTATTTTGATTCTTTATTTGCATGGTGCTTCATTGTTCTAGAGGTTTTTGTTATGTAATCCTTTTCTGCTAAGTCTTATGGGAGTTTCATATTTGCTTATTAGGTGACGTAATCATCTTCATTATGGTCTTGGATGGTTCGCCATTTTAGACGAGAGTGGGAGCAGCGGCGGTAATACCCAACGGTAAGGGGATTTACATAATTATAAAACCTTTAACAAACAATTAATAACTAACATTGGAACATTACATAACTATAAAACATTCAGCAAACAATCTATAACTATCATTGGAACTTTATATTAACTCCTTTAACAATGAATTCTCTACAACACTGTGGGAAGTTGCGGAACCAGGGGGATCATCGTGGCACTGTTGGGGCCCATGGAACCAAGGGGCCAGTGTGGAAACAAGAGGCCGTTGTGAGCCTGTGGGGCGCAACAGCCCAGAACACTGAAATGCTGGAGGTAACCAAAGGCTCCTTTACTCGAGTTTGGTGCACAGGAGAAACACCAGCCAGATATTTTCAAGAGGTCAAAATGACACAAAATTCTACTGGCAAAGTGCAAAAAACCAAGAAACTGTGGAAGAGGATTTAATGCAAACTCCAATTACACAGAAAACACTTTTCATAGCAGCAACTTCATTAACTTAGCTCATTTAACCTAAAAACCTTTAAATATGTAAGCTGTTGAGGTACCCAAAAATGTTGCATATAAAGACCATTAGAAGGAGAAGAAAGAGAGAGAGACAGAAAGACAGAAGCTCTATAGAAAGACATGCACATGACTATCAGTTCCTAGGGTTCCAGTGTGGGTGAGACACAAACCCCAGGAGAAGGCAGAGTCCATACCAGGGGCTCACCTTGTGCTCTGTGTTTTTAAGCCCCCGGGCCCTTGTGGGCCTCCCCCAGGTGGGATTTCTGATCGCTCAGGCAATCAGGGCTGGGTTAGCACTGTCCCCACTGTGTGACTGATTGACAGCTCATCCCAGGCTGTCTCAGGACACTGATCACATCCAGCCTCTGACAGTGACCATGGTGACACTGGGGAACCTCATGGAACCTTGGGTCAGTTGTGACCAGGTGGGTCCAAGGACACCACGGTGACACTCGGGAGCCTCATGGGAACAAGCGGCTGTTGTGATGCTCTGGATCCCCATGGAACCAAGGGAACATGGAACAGGCTGATGCCTTCAGTTTTAGCTGGCATATTTCCAGATTCTGTACTGCATTAGTCTGTAACTCTGGACTTCATACAGAGTGTTAGCAAGTTTTCTTCACAGTGTAGTTAGACAAAACAATTCTTTTCCAGCCCCAGAACTGGACACTGTTGCAGCTTCAGGCCCAAAAAGCGCCAAAAACAGTGAATTGAGGAGAGCAAACCGGAAGGATGGGATTGCATAACCTGAGGCTGTAATTGGACAATTAATCCCAATATGTAAATGGACCTGTCGTGGTTTGAAAGGAAGTAAGTTTTCTGGGATATGCTGTAGTCAAACTAATAGGTGCTCAGATTTGAATATTGGCATGTGGTGTGGCCACTGAGGACATGGATACGCCTCTGAGAACACAGGGGGTTAAAAGCAAAGAACTGCCAAGAAAACTGTCTTTTGGTTCCAGTGGGTGAAAGAGGTCAGAGCTCCCCTGCCCAGCTGCGGGCTGGGCGGGTGAGAGGAAGCCATGGAGCCGGGTGAGGTAGGCCGGGCCCTTGTACAGAGAGGGGAGGTGAAGGCCCCTGCAGGATGGAAGGGTGGAGGAGCACTGAGAGGCAGCAGGCAGCCCCCCGGCCCCCGAGACAGAGAGAGAGAGAGATTGTGCCTATGCTTGTGCCACCTTGAAATTTGATATCATGTGCTGGCAGCGCGGCTGAAGGAGAAGGGGGGCATGCAGCAAGGGTGCGGCGAGCAGGTGCCCGGCAGGGCCAGCATGGGAGTCCTGGACAGGCAGAGCCTGAGATTTGAACTCTTTCTTGGATGATGAAACCTTACAAATACAGATCCTTCTGGATCTGAATGACAAGAGAGATTGAGATGAAATAGAAGGAAATGGACAAGTGTGATGAAAGTCCGTGCAAGTGAAAGATATCAGAAGAGTTGAGAAAAATCCTAGGTGGGAGGAGATGATGGAGTGGCCTTTGGCTGGACTTCTCTTGTATAGCCATGGACAGAACCATTTCTCCTGTGACACAGAGACTGCATTTTGGGGGAGGCAATTTTGGAGCCAAGAGAGTGTGGTGTTGTTATGTGAAGGAGTGGCGTGAACAGGGACGACGGGTGAGGAGGGTGGTGGTGCCCTCTGTCTTCAGGGAAGAAGATCTCTGTTCTCAAGACCCATCGGACCCAGGGGGTGAATTTGGGGGGTGACAGGTGTCCTAAAAGTGAGAGACTGCGCTTTTTTTGGAACTGGGCAAAGCATCCTTAAAAGAGGAACGCTGGAAGCAGCTCAGGTCCATGTGCAGTGGTGAGAGCACTGGGCACGGAAGGAAGATGTCAAGATGGCAAATGATCTCCGGGCGGTGCCACGTGTAACATGGAAACACAAGAGGTCTCAATGAAATTATGTTTATTAATTTGAAATCCTTTTAAGGCTGAGTTTAGGTTCCTCTTGTTAAGCTCTAGCGCTGTCCAAATAAATTTCTATCAGGTTTGAGTGTTATTTAATCTGAGGTATCATCAATTTTACCAGTGAGGTGTTCAGTGTTTTCCTATGATGCATTTATTCTGTCATAAATATATAAATGTTTGTATTACTGTTTTTATAGCCAGCTTTCCATATGCCTTACCATCTTTTGGTGTAGTTATCTACAAGACACGTGTCATTTCAAGATCCTCCTTTTGTTCCCTAGCTGCTTATGTATCTCTCAGACCAGACTACCCCTCTAGCTGGGCTTCACACTGTGGCTCTGCGGTTTGACCCAGTGCTGTCTCATCATTTTTAAGTATTTTTCACAGTTCCAAGAAATGAGATCTCAGCTTTGTCGGAAGTCTCCTCTAAACTGATGGTATTGTGGCATCTACTCTAAATAATCAGATGCTGCCCCAATTATTATTACAGAACCACTCCAACAGTTTGCTGGGTTTAAAGCATCTCTGTGCTGAGGAAATTTTGGAGGAGACAGCTATTGGATGGTTCATTAGTCTGTCACCCCTAGACCTTTACTCTTAAGTGCTATTCTCAAGAGCCTTGTTTAAAATTACATTTAAGGAATTCTCTCCCACTTAGAGCTTGGGTGGTGGCCACGCCTTAGCTCTACCTGGATGGGAATTTGCCAACAGACCCAGATGTTTTCTGCATCAAAGCTAGATTTGAGTTGCTTTGACTTGGCAATTTGACCCTCTAGACATGACAGTTGAACGATTTTTCAAGGGAGCTTGGGAATTATTAGCTGGAAATAATTATCCAAGTCCCCACTGAATCGAGGTTTGTCAGCTGTTTGCAGACTCTGAGGTGATGGTAGATTATTTCAGATATTGCTATTTACCTAATTCCACCTATGTTGTTAGCTTTCTCTGCTATTTGAAATATTCCTGATTGTTGTATCCAAATTATTCCTAATTGCTGTAAGGTTATGTCCACTGCATGTAATATTTTGCTATGGTGTTGTTTCATACTCATAACAAAAGACATGCATCTCATTCTTAAAAAATAAAAAAGAAGAGGAATGAACACCTTAAGAACGTTCAAATAAGGCAATGTGTACATGAGAAATTTGGACAACTAATCATTTTGAATAATGCAATATTTACATGAGAAATTTGGAAAAAAGATCATCACATCTAAATCCCAATTGAGTGTACCACAGTGAAGTCTCATTGGTTCATTAACTTCAGGAGAAGATGTGCCTGTGTTTTATCATCAGCAGTTCAAAGCAGTCACCTGCTCATTCCATCAGATACTGATCAGCTCTGAAAAAATGAGGCCCAGTGAAAGGAGAAATAACCTCATCACCTTGCAGCCTTTGTGGCCAGAGCAGAAGCAGAAGGAGGACTGCCAAGACATGGCTGTGGCTGGAAACTGACAGAGGCAATTTGCCAACAAAAGCCTCATGGCATCCTCATGGTACAGTGCTCCTACGAACCTTCTGCAGTTATTCCCTGTTCCAGCGCCCAGGAGGACATTCAGTGATGTCAAAGATCAACATTTTCAGCTCATAGACTTTCTCATCCTTCTCAACTCATTGGAAACAATGGTCATTTCTTTCCATTTCCCTAAGAGACATTGGACATTATTCTTTTGTTTTCTCATGCTGCAAAACCCTGTGTCAATGACTTGATAGAATTTGCTACGTTTTGTTGATTGTAATTGGTCTTTTATCTATCTTATCCCATAGCTAACAGATAACCAGTGACAACTCTGATGAGATGATACCCTCAAAAGAGTGAGCTGTTTCAACATTAGAACATAGGAACCTTTTTAAATGAACGAAAAGGAGGAGATGTCGTAGACAGGTAGAATAATGATAAAAGAAAGGCCTTTTGAAATCAGGCCTTGTTCTGCCTTATTAATAGCATAATATGGCAGAACATATTCTGAGTGCAGCTAAGCAGTTACAAGTTCCCATGTGAAGCTATTTTGAGAATGAGACTTTGTGAACAATCTATTCTGAGGGTGAAAAACAAATGCACCTGCAACAAGGGATTTGTCCCATGAGAATCAGTGAAGAGAACAGGTAAACAATACAATAGAGAGGTTTGATGCACAAGTAAAATCTAATTTATTAACCAATAACAGAAGAACTGCTAAGAAATCTATGAACTAACTAATGTTGCACACGAGGTCTGTCAAACTGTGTAAAATGAGTTTTGTGAATAAAGAGTAAAGAGTTCTCCAGCTCAGCTGGGTCTTCAATCTTGGGGGATTGCAGCTCCCCCCTTCTTTAGGGCTTTGGTTTTGCTCTTCTTTAGGGCTTTGGTTTCGCTCTTCTCTGGAGCTTTGGGTTCCTTCTTCTCCCGGGCCTTTGGTTTCCTTCTTTTCTGGCGCTCTGGATTCCTTCTCTGGGATTTTGGTTTCCTTCCTCTCTGGGATTTTGCTTTCCTTCTTCTCTGGGATTCTGCTTTCCTTTCTCTGATGCTTTCGCATGGGCTTCTTTCTTCTCCCGGGTCTTGGTTTTCCCCTTCGCTGGTTTTGGAGCTTGCTTCCCAACAGAGACACTCTTCTTTTCCTTCTTCTGCCTCTCATCCTCCTTCCTCCTCTCTTCCTCCTCTAAGGCCTTTGCCTCCTCCTCGACATTTTGAGCTGGCTCCTTCAGCTCCCTTGTGCAGACTAAACAGAAAACATGGCTGAGAGTCCCACCAGAACCTTGGGCTCCCTCATCCTGGCTGGCCCTGCACTTCATTCCTTGACCCTGAGGCCATTTCCGTGAATTCTCCTCAACCCACAGAGGTTGGGAACATCCCAAGTGAGGGCATGGGTGGAAGGGGACCTCCAGGACCGGCCAAACCTGAGCTTTGCCATCAGAAGGTGTTGACTGTGCACGCTCCCTCTGAAGGCACAGCCAGACCCCTCAGCTCCTGCCAAAGGCTGATCCAGCAGCTCTCTGCGCTGGTGCTGGAAACGCCCTTTGTCTCTTGGCTTCCCAGTTTAAAGCAGAGCACAGATTGCTGACATCTGCTTAGCTCTCCTACAGTTCTTACTCAGCTCATTCAGCCCCCTTCTCCCTGGGCACAGCTGAAGCATGATTTTAAAGGGTTCAGATTTCAGCTGAGGGTTAGAAGCAATTCCCATTGATCAGGATGTAAGTTACATAGGCAGACCATAGGTTAATGGTTATGAGATGCTTAAGCTGGAGCTGATTGTTCTATTGTTTACCATTAGGAGCTTCTTTCTAGAAGGAAGTGGAGGAAGTGAACTGTGATAAGAACATCTTGAAAGCAGGAGAACAATGGTTAGCACCTGGGCTTGATGTCAATCAATCACTAAGTTGGGGACCTTGGATGGTGCCAGAGGGTCACAGAGACCTGATGAAGACATTCTTGACCTCATCCCTTAAGACCACTGACCCAATTTGAGACCACCAACCCAATTCAAGTGAAGAAGTGCACAGGAGTGAAGGACCAATGACCTCGTTTGAATACAGAGCAGGGATGGGAGGTGCTGGGGTTGTGCAGATGTATTGTGTGTAAGATCTTGGGAAATAAAGAGAGGGCAAAGAACCTTGGACAGCGCGGTCACGCTTTTAGGGACGGCTCTGGTGCCACCCGCCGGTGTTAATAAACATCCCACTGTCTAACTTGAATTAGTTAGCGAGTCTCTGCCCGTGATCTTCGGTTTTAACAACTCCTAGCCTGCTCCTTCATGAGAACAATCCTATCAGTCAGAAAGCAAAGGCTGCAGGAACTCCTCTCCTGCAAGAGGCTCTTGTCAGGCAGATTTCCTGCTGGAACCCAGCTGGGACCAAGCAAACCAGTGCTGGCTGCCATGGAAACCATTGGAAGCAGCCTCGTCCGTCTCCTCCCCATGAAACCAACTTCAGCCTGGCCTGAAGAAGTCCTGATGCACAGGCTGGCTTTAAGCAGCCTCCACTCCCAGCTCCACACTCGGCCTGTGTGTCCTCAGCTGGGCTGCCTTGCTGGAGCTGAGCTTCTCCTGTGCTTGCCTACGGCTGCAGCTGCAGGGGAGCCTAAAGCACAGGAGCTTTTCTGGCTGCTGTGCCACCATAAGGAGAACCCTGGCAGATCAGCAGTGCAAGGACTTCATCTGTGGCAGGAGCAGGACCCAAAGCAAGGTTTGCTCTGTGCCCCACGCCTGCCCATACCACAATCCCACTGTTCTGGTGAAGAAGGCAGATGATGAAGAAGATGCCACTCAACACCATGGACTTCAAGACACCTCTAGAGGCGGTGCCAAGGCAAGCCCAGAGCCCAGCTCTCTGCAGGCAGCAGCTAAGCCAGCAGGGCTCAGCACTCAAGTAGAGAAGAAGATGTTCTGTCTCAACAGAAGAAGGTCCTTCCTCTCTTGGCAGCCAGGGAGCTCAGAGTGGCCATCCCTGTGTTGCTGCTGGCCTTTGCTCTGCAGCTCCTCTGAGCTCAGAGGCCTTGGAGCAGGGAAGCCCTGCAGGGACAATAACCCATGGCAGAGCAGGAACCCACAGAAGGCTGACTCACCTGTCCCTGAGAGGGGCCTGAGAGCCACAGTTGATCTCCTGGGGGCTCAGGGAGGAGCTGACACGTGAGGCCTCCCCGGGCACCAGCACCTCGCAGGTGGAGCCTCCCTCCATGTGGCACAGCTCCGGGACATTGCAGGTGGTGGTGAGGTGGCCAGAGAAGGTGGAGGAGACCTGCTGGCTCTCTCCTGGCTGCAGCACACCTGGCAGTGGCAGGATATTGAAAGCCTGGATGGAAGACAGGAGAGATTGAGGTGTTGAGCATGGAAATGGATGCAGAAGAGCATCTTGGAGCTGTAGCCAGAGGGGCCTATTCCCCAAACTCTGCCAGAATCACCCTCACCTCATCCTGCATCCATGCCATCGACCAGTGCAGGGACCATGGGGAAAATCTTCTCCCATACTGACGGGTCAATGCATTAATTAGTACATCACATGAAAGTGAACTGGGATGGCTCCTGGCAGCAGAAATTCTCTCTGATGCACAACTTGCCATTACAAAGTTTCAAAACTTCCTGCTTTTAGAAAAGGAGGAGACTCAGAGTGAGAGCTCTTGGAGCTGAGGGAAGGAGTCCAGCCCAGCTCATCTGACTCCTGAGGCTCTTCCCCTCTCTCTCTGATTTAAATGCTGCTTTCTCAAGGTGCTACAGCAAAAGTTCCTGCAAAAATTTCCTGTGGAGCACCTGAGGAGTCACAGAGGAAGCAATGCCCTCCACAGGTGCTGCACAGCGTCCTTGGGCAGCCCTGCAACATGCCCTGCACGGCCTCTCCAACAAGCAGCTGCTCCAGCAGCACTTGGTGATGGGCCTGCAGGGATGGGAGGCCCCTCTGTGGCCAATGCTGAGGGCCCCCAGTGGCACTGGCAGCTCCAGCCCTGCTTGCCACACTGACAACGGGCAAGGGAGACAGATTCCCTCTTGCCTTCTCCGCTCCCAGGGCAGTGTGCGCCACGTCCAGGGAGCACCTGAATCCCTCCAAGCCTCGAGGCAGGTGAGGGTGCTCAGGACTTGGTGCTGGCACCCGAAAAACAAGCCATTTTCTATGCTGGGAGGAAGAGACAGCCCCTCTGCAAAGTCTGCCTTTGTCAGACAGCTCCAGGGCCAGCAGTGCAACAGCAGCTCTGGGTGAAAGCAGAGCCCTGCAAACAGGGAGTCTGGCTGCCTTGGGAAGAGGCTCCATGGAGACCAGGATCATCCCAGCTTGCTCTGGGAGGGAAGCTGGAGGTGTTACCATGATGATGCAGAGAAAAGCCTCATCTTACATGGGGAAGGAAACAAGGCAAAAAATCCCACACTCAGCACAGGCCTGTAGGATATGAGTCAGCTTCTCCAAGGAAAATTCTCCTATTTCTCCCTCCCCTGACCCAGAAGCAGATGCAGGCGTGAAAAATCCTGAGTGGTGTGGACAATGGGAAAATATAAGTCAAACCCTGAAGGAATTTTCTGATGCTGTAGACCAGGATTTTCCATGGCAACAAATTCAGAACCCAGCTGAGGTGGGGAAATACCTAAAAGAGAAGTGCCATGACGATTCTAAGGAGAAAAGGCTCATTGCAATAAGCTGGGCCCTGCCCTATGCTTATCGCACTCTGTTAGATAGTGTAGGGCAGCAGACAGGGGCAGGGGGGCAGGGAGATAAATCAGCTATCCCAGTCACTCGAGCTGTAGCCAACAGCCCAGGCTTGAAGCCAGCAGCCAAACCAGATAGTGAGCCTAAGCCAGCATCTAAACCCATGGCTGTTGCTACCAGTACTAGAAGTGGGAAATGTGTGGGATCTCCGCACCTCAGGATGAGGGTGCAGAGTGACCGAGACCACCCTTGGGGGGCTCGGGAGTCCTGGAGTGTTGCCAGAAGTGTCTGGTGGCTGGACTTTGATCCCACACAGGAGATGACACCTGTATGAGGACTGGGAGGATTTCACTGGGTGAATGGTGAAGGGATAAGTTAATTAGAGTATAAAATACAGGGTTTAGGATTTCTGTACAGGGGGGTCTAAAGGAGTAAGATGGAGGAATTGGGGCGTGTCCTGTCCTTCTTCTTCTTCTTCTTGGCCTCCATCTTCTGTGGTGGCTGTGGCACTCTGGGATTGGTCTTTACTAGAAGTGCACCGGTTAATAAGAGTAGTAGGTATTGGGGAAGAATTATAAATATTGTACACGTAACTTCGGGTATAAAGATAAGTGACCGCCCCAGGGGCTGGGGAGTGTGCCCATGGCTGACTTGCTGTGCAGACCTCTGTCGGGCTGAAAGAAAATCTTTTAGATAAACAATTAATAAACACTGAGACCGAGACAAGATCAGAAGTCTCTCCTCGTCCTTTGAAGCGCGGGCTGCCCAAGGCCACCCTGGGCCTTTCCAGAACACCTAAACTACTGAGAAACCGAGCAACTGGCATCCCTGAGCTATCTCCGGACATAAAACAGCCGAGAGAAACAGAAAACTGACAAGCTTAAATCAAGCATAAATCAGCCTAAACCAGCCGGGAAGAGAAACACGGAAATCTAAAACTGGCGTTCCCTGCGCGGGCTACTCCCCACCAACCCTTTCGGGGGGGGATCAGCCCTGAAGAGCTGAAGCTCAAGAGCTGAAGAACAAAGAGGGCAGCTCCAATCTAGGACAAATTCCCAGGAGAGCACTGATAGCTCCTGAGGAGAGAAGCCTGAAGAAAAAAGAAAAAGAAGAAAAAAAAAAAAAAACGGCCAGAAGAGTCTGCAAAAAACAGCAGTCACTGAGAATTACATCTCTCAGCTTCTACCGAAGACAGTTCGTAGCAGAGCAGCCCGGAAAGGAACCGGAAGGCGCCTCTGGATTCTTCTCCTGTGACCTGCTGGACAGAGACGGGAGGCTTCGGACAGCTCTGACGACAGATTCGGTGAGAAGGTCAAAATATAAGAACATAATTGCACACTCTCCCAACAACAACGGGAAATTTTGTCTGCCTTACAAGGCGTGGCTCAAGAACACACAGAAGGGATCCCAAAGAAAGAATTAAAACAGCTATTGTTGTGGGCAAGGCTTAATTACCCCCCTGCTGAAACATGCCTGCTATTCGAAGTGGGGTTTTGGCAGGAAATCAATAGGCACTGATATTTCTTAACGACAAAAAAGACGAGACAGCGTTAAAGCTGCTCTCGCCGGCAAGAGTAATGCTAGAAAAGCATATCGGTTCAGTCGAAAAGACTGGGAGAGCAACGAAAAAGTTGCGGCACCCTCAACAGAAGGGTGGGGGAGCAAGGCTCCGGGAAAAAGGAAAAAAAAATTTATTAGTTCTGGCCGCGAGAAGCCAGGGGGAAAGGGCTCTCGAGAAAAGAGAGCAGGAAAAAATATTAAAGTCCCCGGTCCCAAAACCCAGAAACCACAGGAAGCTCCTAAAACGTCCTGAAACTCTGGAGAGTACAGGGGAGTCAGGATCGGAACGGGGGGTGCAGGGGAAAGAGAAGGCATCGGGGGGGGGGGGCGCTTCCTCGCGGGGGTGCAGCAGCGGCGGGAACAGGCGGGGAGCACGGGTGAAGAGATACTGGGAGACACATGGCCCGGTGCGGCTTTAATCAGCGCGGCACTGGGGGGTGGCGGCCGCCCTGGCCGGCAGAATAGAGTGGCGGGCAAAACTCGCAAGAACCCGCGGACAAATTCGGCTCGAATTGCGGGGCGGGGCGGGCCCGGGTGCCGGCGGGGCGGGCCGTACACACCGGCGGGAGGAATGGACACAGAGACAGAGTCAGGGGCAGACCGAGGGAGGAGGCCTCGGAGGTGGAACAAGCGGGGGAGAGTGACGTCAGCCCGGGAGAGGCGGGGCTGTGCTCGGGATCCTATGTCCCAGCGGCTCCACACCCTCTTCAGCCTTGGTACCTCTGGTTTTAACCCTCGGAGTCCCAGTCCCTTCCCTTCAAGGGAGACGTTCTGGTGTTCAAGCTCCATTTCCAGCTGAATTAAAAGCCAGACAGACACGGTCTCAAACGAGATCACGAACACGGCAGTCGACAGGACGAGGGGCAGTCGAGCTCATGCTGTCACCCCGAGCTGGGGAGGCCGGTGACAGCGCCACCTAGTGGGGGGCAAGGCTTTCGCTTGTATCTCCACAGATCGAGATCTGACGTGGGTGTCGGCACGACACGTGAAACCATTTCGAGTGCGAGAACATGAAAACGCGGATCCGAAAAACAATGATCCAAGTAACAGAGACGAGTACTCAGACAGGAGTCGAGACTCAGATGGCACAAGACGACTCGGAAGAGAAATAAAAAGAAACTAAAGACTTTGGGGGGAATTTTCTCTAGGGTCCTGAATGACAAGCAGAGCAATGATTCCACGCAGAAGCAGAGTTGTGGGTTTCATGATGCTTATGTGCATCATTCTTTCATTCATTGCAATAAGCAATGGGGGTAATTTACCTATTAGTCAGCAAAAGCAAAATGTATGGTAGAATTCTTTGACATCTCTCCCATTTGGAGAGGAATTTTAAGGGTAGAGTTCTATGACATCTCTCCCATTTGGAGAAGAATTTTAAGGGTAGAATTCTATGTTTTAATAGTTCTCCTAGTCCTCATAATTGTTATCCCATGCACATTTGCATGTTTAAAACACACTATGAATCGGACAGCAAAAGAAGTTTTCCTGGTGCAAACAGAAGGGGGAGATGTGGGATCTCAGCACCTCAGGATGAGGGTGCAGAGTGACTGAGACCACCCTTGGGGGGCTCGGGAGTCCTGGAGTGTTGCCAGAAGTGTCTGGTGGCTGGACTTTGATCCCACACAGGAGATGACACCTGTATGAGGACTGGGAGGATTTCACTGGGTGAATGGTGAAGGGATAAGTTAATTAGAGTATAAAACACAGGGTTTAGGATTTCTGTACAGGGGGGTCTAAAGGAGTAAGATGGAGGAATTGGGGCGTGTCCTGTCCTTCTTCTTCTTCTTCTTGGCCTCCATCTTCTGTGGTGGTGGTGGCACTCTGGGATTGGTCTTTACTAGAAGTGCACCGGTTAATAAGAGTAGTAGGTATTGGGGAAGAATTATAAATATTGTACATGTAACTTCGGGTATAAAGATAAGTGACCGCCCCAGGGGCTGGGGAGTGTGCCCATGGCTGACTTGCTGTGCAGACCTCTGTCGGGCTGAAAGAAAATCTTTTAGATAAACAATTAATAAACACTGAGACCGAGACAAGATCAGAAGTCTCTCCTCGTCCTTTGAAGCGCGGGCTGCCCAAGGCCACCCTGGGCCTTTCCAGAACACCTAAACTACTGAGAAACCGAGCAACTGGCATCCCTGAGCTATCTCCGGACATAAAACAGCCGAGAGAAGAGAGAAACAGAAAACCGACAACCATAAATCAGCATAAAAGAGACAAGAGAAACACAACGAGAAACCGACAGAAATGCACAGAGAAAACTAATCAACCAGTGGATGATGATGATGATGATGGTGATACAGGAGAAGAAGCCTTGATGCCTCCTGACATAAAATCAGGAGTCAAAATAGCAGGTGCAAGATCAGACGCAAATATTGAGTCCTTTTCCCTGAAGGACCTTCGTGGCCTGGGGAAGGATTACACTCGAAGGTCTGATGAATCCATAATTAGTTGGCTGGTCCGTCTCTGGGATGCTGCAGGCAAGGCTACAATTCTGGATGGCACTGAAGCCAAGCATTTGGGATCCCCATCACAGGATCCTGTCATAGACCAAGGAATGATGAGCGGGGCTAACCCTCACAGCCTCGGGCAACGGGTCCTAAGAAGTGTAGCACAAAGATACCTGTGCGCAGATGATCTCTATATGCAGCAAACCCAGTGGAAAACCATAGAGCAAGGGATTCAACGCTTGAGGGAAATGGCAGTGGCCGAGATTGTCTTCTCAGATGATGGAAACACTGTAAATCCAGACTTGGTACCATGCACATCTCTGATGTGGAGAAAACTTGTACGACTTGCGCCACGAGAATATGCTTCTGCGTTAGCAATAATGAAGCAGGATGATGGTGAGGAGACTGTGCTGGATATGGCAAGGAAGCTCCGAGCATATGCAGGTGCTGTGCATGGCCCAACACATGCCAGAATCGCAGCAGTGGAAACATGTCTGCAAAAATTAGAAGACAAGACGGAGGAGGGTCACAAGAAACTGAGGGAGGAGATTAAAGAGGGCTTTCTCCAAATCTCGGCAGTACAGATCAGAGGTTCTGGTACCCAATGCAGACGTTGCCCAGATGGCGAGAGAAGGAACACCCCACGAGCTGAGCTGTGGTTCTACCTGCGTGATTGTGGAGAAGACATGGGGAGATGGCACAGAAAACCTACCGCTGCTCTGGCACAATGGGTGTGTGAAATGAAGACTCAGAGAGGAAGTTCCAAAAGGGAAGCAGCTCCAGTGGCCAGTAACCAAACTGTCACATATGATGATAATGACAATATTTTTGATCCCCTTGAAAGACCCTCCAAGGCATATGGCTAGGGAAAGAAGGATAACCAGGCTTAGGGGGGCCCTGCCTCTAGCCAAGTAGAGGCTGGGGAAAACCGTGTTTTTTGGACTGTGTGGATTCGTTGGCCTGGCACATCTGAACCACAAGTATACAAAGCTTTGGTTGACACTGGTACGCAATGTACATTAATCCCATCAAGACATGTGGGGACAGAGTCTGTTTCTATCGCTGGTGTGACAGGGGGATCACAGGATTTTACTTTGGTGGAAGCTGAGATGAGCCTGACTGGAAATGAGTGGAAGAAACACTTTATTGTGACTGGCCCAGAGGCCCCATGCGTTTTAGGCACAGACTTCCCCCGAAGTGGGTATTTCAAAGACCCAAAGGGACTCAGATGGGCATTTGGAATAGCTGCTGTAGAGACAGAGGGTGTCAAGCAGTTGAACAGCTTGCCTGGACTGTCAGAAAGCCCATCTGCAGTAGGTCTCCTGAAGGTGGAAGAGCAACGAGTACCAATTGCCACCTCAACAGTGCACCGCCGACAGTACCGAACAAATCGAGACGCTGTGATCCCCATGCACAAAATGATCCGTGAGCTGGAGAGCCAAGGGGTGCTCAGCAAGACCCACTCACCCTTCAACAGCTCCATTTGGCCTGTGCGTAAACATGAAGGAGAATGGAGATTGACAGTGGACTATTGTGCATTGAATGAAGTGACTCCAGCCCTGAGCGCTGCTGTACCGGACAGGCTGGAACTCCAGTACGAGCTGGAGTCCAAGGCAGCAAGGTGGTACGCCACTATAGACATTGCCAATGCATTTTTCTCCATTCCCCTGGCAGCAGAATGCAGGCCTCAGTTTGCCTTCACCTGCAGAGGCAGTACACCTGGAACCGACTGCCCCAGGGGTGGAAGCACAGCCCCACCATCTGCCATGGACTGATCCAGGCTGCACTGGAAAAGCGTGAGGCTCCAGAACACCTGCAATGTATTGATGACATCATAGTGTGGGGGAAGACAGCAGCAGATGTGTTCCAGAAAGAGGAGAAAATCATCCAGATTCTCCTAAAAGATGGCTTTGCCATCAAAAAGAGCAAGGTCAAGGGACCTGCCTGAGAGACCCAGTTTATAAGAGTGAAGTGGCAAGATGGATGGCGTCAGATTCCCACCGATGTCATCAACAAGATCACAGCAATGTCTCCACCATCCAGCAAGAAAGAAACACAAGCTTTCCTAGGTGCCATAGGTTTTTGGAGGATGCACATTCCCGAATACAGTCGGTTGTGAGCCCTCTCTACCTGGTCACCCGTAAGAAGAACACTTTCCACTGGGGCCCTGAGCAGCAACAAGCCTTTGCACAGATCAAGCAGGAGATCGCTCATGGAGTGGCCCTTGGCCCAGTCAGGACAGGACCAGAGGTGAAGAACGTGCTCTACTCGGCAGCCGGGAACCATGGCTTGTCCTGGAGCCTTTGGCAGAAGGTGCCTGGGGAGACTCAAAGCCGACCACTGGGATTTTGGAGTCGAAGCTACAGAGGCTCTGAAGCCAACTACACTCCCACAGAGAAGGAAATCTTGGCTGCCTATGAAGGAGTCCAGGCTGCCTCAGAGGTAATAGGCCCTGAAGCACAACTCCTCCTGGCACCCCGACTACCAGTACTGGGGTGGATGTCCAAAGGAAAAGTTCCCTCTACGCACCATGCCACCAGTGCTACATGGAGCAAATGCATTGCTGTTATCACACAGCACGCCCGTATTGGAAACCTGAATCGCCCTGGGATTCTGGAAATAATTACAAACTGGCCAGAGGGTGAAAACTTTGGTCTCGCTGATGAAGGGGAACAAGAAGCGACACGGGCTGAGGAAGCTCCACCATACAACCAACTGCCAGCAGAAGATCCACGATACGCTCTCTTTACTGATGGTTCGTGCCGCATTGTGGGAATGAACCGGAAGTGGAAAGCAGCCGCATGGAGCCCCAGAGGCCACTGAAGGAGAAGGTGGATCAAGCCAACTTGCTGAACTCAAAGCTGTTCAACTGGCCCTGGACATTGCTGAGAGAGAGAAGTGGCCAAAGCTCTACCTCTACACTGATTCATGGATGGCAGCCAATGCTCTGTGGGGATGGCTGGAGAGGTGGAAACAGGCTAACTGGCAGCGTCGAGGAAAACCAATTTGGGCTGCTGAAGAGTGGAAAGACATTGCTACCAGGGTAGGGAGGCTACCTGTGAAAGTCCGCCATGTGGATGCTCACGTTCCCAAGACTAGGGCCAATGAGGAGCACCAAAACAATGAGCAAGTAGACCAGGCTGCAAAGATAGAGGTGTCAAAGATAGACTGGCAACATAAAAGAGAGTTATTCCTAGCTCGATGGGCCCACGATGCCTCAGGCCAACAGGGCAGGGATGCCACCTATAAGTGGGCACGAGACCGAGGGGTGGATTTAACCATGGACAGTATTGCTGAGGTTATCCATGACTGTGAGACGTGTGCTGCCGTCAAGCAGGCCAAGGGAGTGAAGCCCCTCTGGTACGGTGGGTGGTGGTCCAAGTACAAGTATGGGGAGGCCTGGCAGATTGACTCCATCACACTGCCCCAGACACGCCAGGGCAAGCTCTACGTGCTGACCATGGTGGAAGCCACCACTGGATGGTTGGAAACCTACCCTGTGTCTCATGCTACAGCCTGGAACACCATCCTGGGCCTGGAAAAGCAAGTTCTGTGGAGACATGGCACCCCTGAGAGGATTGAGTCAGACAATGGGACTCATTTCAAGAACAGCCTTATCAACACCTGGGCTAGGGAACATGGCATTGAGGGGGTGTACCATATCCCCTACCATGCACCAGCTGCAGGAAAAGTAGAGAGGTACAACGGACTGTAAAAACCACATTGAAAGCATTAGGTGGGGGATCTTTCAAAAACTGGGAGCAGCTTCTGGCAAAAGCCACCTGGTTAGTTAACACCCGAGGCTCTACTAACCGAGTGGGCCCTGCCCATTCTGAGCCTTTGCAGAGAGTAGATGGAGACAAAGTCCCAGTGGTACGTCAGAGGTTTTTTAGGGAAGACAGTTTGGATTAATCCTGCCTCGAATACAGACAAACCCATTCGTGGGGTTGTTTTTGCTCAGGGACCAGGTTGCACATGGTGGATAATGCAAAAAGATGGAAGAACATGATGTGTACCTCAGGGAGATCTGAATGTTGGATAAAACCTCTGTAAATATCACTGCTTGCTGAATGTTATTACCATTGTCTGTGTATAGCTGTATAATGGATGTATCATGTATGTACTTGTAGAGTTAGAGTTTATATTAGTTTTAGTAGTGAGCAGATGATATGGGGATAAGGGGTGGAATGTCCTGGCTTGACCATATGATGCTTTTATCCCCAGTCGTCTCATTCTGTTTATGTTGAATAATAAGTTTTGCACCTTTAAGAGTGTTCCAGAGAAGGAAGGGGGGAGAGAAGAAGCGCGCAGTTTGTTTTCATACACTGCACTCCACTCCCCCACATTCCTGCCCCTGGACTGCTGTTGTCTGCAGACAGACAGCGGGACAGAGCTCTTCTTTGGCTTTTTAGTTAGTGTTAGCTAGCTGAGGCAAAGAAGTTCCCTGGACTGTGTATTTTCTTTTCCTTGGACCTCTTGAAACCTGCTCTGGACTGAACACCCGGGAGAGCACCTGCAGCTGCACCTGTGGCCCACCGGGCCGGGCCTGGCCTGAGACAATTCCAGCACCGGAGGGACTGATCAGAGACTGAGTGAGCTGCAACCCAGGGACGGGCTTTTCTCAGTTTGTCATCTCTTTTAGAGTGGCAAGGGGTCTCATTGTTTGATATTGTTTTGGTTTTATTGTTTAACAAACAGGGTTTTTTCCACCTTTCTCCAGGGAGGTATTTTTTCCTGCTGGACCAGTTGCGGGGAGGGGCCGATTGGATCTGCTTTTTTCCCACCGGAGCTGCTTCGGGGGATTCTTCCCCAAATTTGGTCTAAACCTGGACAGGGCTCTGGCTGCCTCCTCCTGTCCAGTCCTGAAGTGCCTCCATCGCGTTGCCGGGCAATCCAGACTGGTTCTCATCTCCTTTGGTGGCTGGGGTTTGAATTTAGGTGGGTGGAGCTCATCTCTGGAAAATAAATAACTATGAACAGGGACCTGCAGTGGGAGGGAGGGAGGGAGGGACACCTGCACCAGCAGCTCCTGGCCAGGATGCAGCCCCTGGCTGGGTGCTGCCTCGTTGAACTGAGAAATGGTTTGATCCAGCCCTTCCCAATCCAGGCTGGGGCAGGTCTGTTCTAAAGGCAGCCCAGGGATGGCACTGAGGTGCTGCAGCAGCTGCAACTGCTCGCATTGAGCAATTACAGAGGACAGGCATTTACACCTGGTGGGGATGCAAAAAGCACAGTGGGAGAGGAAAAGACAGAGAAGGCAGCAAAAAGGTGAGATTTGAGACACCAAGGGCCAGACCCAGCCAGTGCCCAGCCAGCACAGCCCACCCAGTGCCCAAGGCCAGAAACTCCGCAGCTCCACCAGGGATTTATCAGGAATGTTCCCCTGACACCGCTGGGGGGTTGGTTGACATTTTACAACACTCCCAGGTGACTCAGGTCGCATTCCCCATCCATCCATCCATCCATCCTTCCATCCTTCCATCCATACATACACAGGCTGTGGTGCTGGGATCCTGCCTAGCTCTGCCAGCCTTGGGCTTGGGGAGATTTCTGCCAGCCGTCCTGAGCTCCGTAATTGTGCTCTCTGTTCCAGGAAGCAAGCAAGAAAGATTTTAAAAAACCCAAAACAAACCACAACAGAGAAACCTAAAAAACCTTCAACAGCTCAACCCTGCTCAAGTTATTCCTTTAGGGACAGCTACCACTCTCCAGCTGAAATGCTGGGCTTTTGGGAAAAAAGAAAATTACATGTTCACCTCCAAATTGAAAAAGATTAGGGTAAGAGAACCTTTCAAACTAAAAATTACTGTTTGAAAGCTTTTATCTTTGCAAGAAATCTCTAGGTAAGACCAGCCTGACAGTTAAACAACTGGTTCTTCTGGTGGGGAGAAACCCTCCTCTTTAAGGGAAGCAGCCTGATAGTTGAAAGCAACTGTTTGGTCAAACTTCAGGCTCCCTGGCACAGCCTGCATTGCCCTTCCTTCCTGTTCACTGATTTACAGGCAGTGCCACGATGGCCCGGGTTCAGATGTTTGGTGCCATCCAGGGAATTTGGCATTGCCATTTCCATATGTTTTAATCGAAGCTTCAGTCCTTGCAACCACTCTTCAAATGCCAGCTTTCCTTTCTTTTACAGAAAGCTCAAGGTTCCCAGAAGACTTCTGACATCCTCTCTTGCGCTCAGAGAGATGACATTTTCAAACAGATGTTTCCAAAGTTAACAGCATTTGAAAGAAAAATGACCTCAAATCCCCCTGGATTCCAGCTTAGCCCAACTCCATTCTGTGTCAGACACTGAGATTCCCACCTCTAAGGCAGGAGCTGTTTGTGCCCCCATCCCTCCTGTCCTTCTCCCCAGCAGCCTGTGCCTGTTTTCCCCGGCAGAATCCCTGTCCCCGTGCACCCTGCCAGGAGCAGCTGCACACGGGCTCACAGCTCCCCTTGCCCTCACCAGGGGGTTTCTCTCATCCCCGAACACGCCGATGAGAACGTCGGTGCGATGAGTGCCCAGGGCCTGCACTGCCACCACAACTGGGATCTCTGCTGTGCTCTGGGGCTGCACAATCCCACAGGGCTTGGGGCTGGAGTAGAGCACAGCAGAGTCCTCCTTGCGTTTCTGGAAGGGACACAATGAAACGCAGATTCAGAGGGGCCTCTCAAGAAACTTTAGGCTCCTTAACATCAACCACAACAGCAACTTACACACACCTTTAAAGCTCCCCAGGACAAAGGTCAAAGGCACAAACAAGATGCAAGAATTGTAGGTTTAGCACTCCCAGGGCATCCTGCAAGGAGGCTGCCAGCACAGGCACTGGTGTCTGTGGGTGCAGCAGCTTTTCACAACCCTCTAAGTTCTCCCTCAGGAAAACGCCCTGAGGACTAGAGCATCAACTGTTTCCTCAGGAGCTTAAACTGCCTCCTCAAGTTTACAGTTGGGTAGGATCCTGTTCTCAGCAGATCTTTAAGACTGAATAGAAACCAGCAAGGTCTTATCCAAACCCTTTGTTCCCCTAATAATCTCCTCAGGAATATTTGACAGGAGGAGGTGGATGTGATGCCAAACCTGGGGAATAAGCCCGTAGCAGCCAGGAAGGTGGCTGGGATTCCTAATGAGGATCTTCCTCTCATAGGGCACCTTCAGGTGGCACTCATCACACAGCAGCACTGGGGAGGACACTTGGAGCTCAGGAACGAGACACCTGGGCAAAGAGATGAGCCCAGGACAATCAGAGATACTGAGAGAATGGAGAATGCCTACTCCTAAAGATTGTGAAATGGAGCAGAACACATTGGTCACTGTCAAATGCACACTGAAGAGCCCTACAGGGATAAATTGCCTTCTACCTCTTCCCACTCCAACATGTCTTGTCAAGGAGGGGCAAACCCTGAGAGGCAGCACCCAGAGGCTGCCAAGTGCCCCAGGCAGAGCACTTTGCCCCACAGCTGCCTCAGCCCCTCCTTTACCCAAGAAGGCTTGCAAGGACTCCTGCAACAGTGCCAGTGACCCACGAGCTCTGGGGGAGCCTTCCCAACAAGGATCAGTGCTCCCTAAGGCTCAAGGAACACACAGCTCCAGTGTCTCAGTAAAAATGACTCCCTTCTCTGCCATGGTGCTGTTGCCCTGCCTGAGAACTCGGCTCTTTGCCCCAGCCCTGGAGGGCAAGAGACAGCAGCTGCCCCACAGAGGGGCTGATCAGCCCCTGCCAGGCCCTGCAGCTCCCTGGCTCCTTCACTGCACAGCTCCAGGCACTGCCTGGCCCCAGCTCCACCTGCTGTACACAGTGGCAGCCCAGGCACTGCCTGGATGGCTCTGCCTGGCACAGGGAACAGCACCAGGGAGCTGCATCCCTCTGGGCATCACACTGACACCCACAGCAGCACAGCAGCATGGAATTCTGCTGCAGCAACAACGACTTTTGCTCTCAACTCTGACAACATTAAAGCTCAAAATGGGAAGCAGAGGGAAGGACAACAACTGGAGCTGACCTGCCACATCAAGGGCTGCTTTCCCCTTGTCAGACCTTGCCCTCCCCACTCTTGCTGGGAGCCACTTCCCCCCTGCCATGTGCCCTCATGGACAGAGCCAGAGCCTGACTCTCAGCAGCTGCTTGGTGTGGCCCAAACCAGTGCACGGTGCTCACAGCCAGCACAACTCCACCTCTTGCAGCCAGAAGGAGAGGAGGCCCTCAGGAAATTTGTTCCACCTCAAGCACCAAAAACAAGGCCAATCAATGATATCATTCCTGGTGCCTTTAGAAGAGGGCCCAGGACCGTGCTGGGCTGGGAGCAAACGTGCTTTTCACCACAGGCTGCTGCCCAAGCACTGCTGTTCTCGTGTCCAGCTGGCACAACATGAGGGCATTCAGCAGCACTTCTCCTTGGCAGCTGCAGCCAGCACAGCCTGGGCAAGGCAGTGCCTGGGGGAGGCCAGGCAAGGGCTGGTACCTGGCTGTGATGATCAGGGCTGCCACTCCCTTGCCAACACCCTCCACGTCCACCAGCAATCTCCGGTAGAACTCCATCACCATGTTGGAGCACAGGGTCACCTGGTGGAAGAGAAGAACAGTCAATGCTTCCTTCCAAAAGCTCATTACCCACGGGTGATATCCTCCAGTTCCTGAGGGAGGATTTGCCCTTCATTCTTCTGCTGCTCCATGTGTAGAGCACAGTCTCAGAGTAACAAAAGCCTTCTGGCAATACCACATTTGTTAAACACACCTTGCTATCAGGGCACAGGTCAGCTACATTAAAACATTAGACTACAGCTCCATGCACCACTGCATTCAAATTAAGGGGCCAATTTCTCATCTGACTACAAAGACATCCATGCAGAGGAAATCTGACTTGACCACAACGAGTTCAGCTTTACAGCAGGAGGCTGAGGGCAAAGTGTGGCCCAGCAGGTGCTGGGCAGTTCATGGCTGCCCTGGGACCCCGAGCCCGGGCTGGCTCTGAGAACTCCGGCCCCACGCCAGGAGTGGGGAACTGCCCCAGGGTGGGCATTGACCACAGGCAGAACCCTCAGAACTGCCCCAGGCTGGGCATTGACCACAGGCAGAACCCTCAGAACTGCCCCAGGGTGGGCATTGACCACAGGCAGAACCCTCAGAACCTCTTTCTCTACACTGCAAGAGACAAGCCACCAACGGGACCAGGCAGAGGAGAAAGGAGGAGGATCTGTGTCTTGAAATTACACAAGAAAGGATTTATTCCAAGCAAAAGGATCAGAGCCAAAAGAGCCCTGGACGCTCCTGTGCAAGGGCTTTTGTACAGACACAAATCAGGAGGTGGATACAAACAGCAAACCAAAAGGGAATCCTCAGGGGAGCACTGAGGGGATTACATCAAGTGTCTGGGGCCACGTTGGGTAGGAGGGTGGGGAGGATGGCTCACTTGGGCCAATGGGGCCTCCAGGAACAGGGGAATTCCAAAGGGGCGTTGCAGACAGGGATTGGCTCCAGGTTAAATTGGCAAAGAAAGTTGGGGAACAAAAGGGGCTGGGTTTGACAGGCAGGGAAAGAGCTGGAACAAGGGGCAGGGAATGGCATGAGGGACAGCTTTGAGGGAGGGTAAAACCCAGGGGTAAACTAACTCGGGGACAAGACGGGGTACAACAGAACAAACCACTTAACAAGGAATCAATACAATAAATTTGAACCGCTACACATGGCTGCAGATTTTTTTGTCTCCACTGGAGCTTCCTGCAGTGAACACAAATCATTCTGCTCCCCAGGAGGGGGGAAATGACACCAAGAAGAAAAGCTAACTGTTTGATACAATGACATCTCTCTAACAGCCACCTTCTGCCCTCATCCTTGCTCTGCCCCGTTGCAATCAAATCAATCGCTCTCAAAAACACTAGAATGGTTTCACGCCTTGACCATAAGGTCTGTGAGCTCAACATATGATTTTGGAAAGCAAACAGTGCTCCTTGAGGAACATCCCGACTAAGCCAGCCAGCAGAGGCCTCCCAGCAGTGCAGATCTCTCAGTGCCAGGATGCTCCAAGCTGGCACCAGAGCTAAAGCCCTCCCACCCTGCAGTGCAGCTCCAGCCCTGGTGCTGCAGCGGCTGTGGCTGGGCTCTTGCCGTACCTCGATGTCCTGGTGTCCCTGGGGGAGGATGGTGCCTCTGCTGGGATTGATGGTGAACTCCCTGGGCTCCACATGGAAATGGATTCCCTTGCTCCAGGCCGGGTCGGTGTCCCTGCGGATCTGATCCACGCTGTCCACAGCCGGCTGCGTGCCATCGTCCGACATGCGGAGCTGGAACGTCAGGGGCACCGCGGAGCTGTTGGTGAGGCGGCAGCGCTGCGTGTAGGGAAAGCCTGGGCAAGGACACAAATAGCCATTCAGGCACCCAGCAGGGCATGATCCTGGGGGCAAGATCCTGGCAGGATCAAAGTGGGAATGGAGTTGAGCTCTTTATGATCTGAACTACAGCTCACCCAGAAGCTGCGTGAGGAATTAATCGTCACTTAGTTCCCTTTGACACAGATTCCAGACTGCAGCCTTGAAAATGCCCACTCCTAGCCCTGCTGAACACTGCAAGCTTCTCTCTTTGTGATGGGGACCAGCTCCCTCACCTGCCCCAAACCAGCACCAGTTCTCTCTCAGTGATGAGTGTGCACCCAGACCCAGCATTTACTCTGAGAATTCAAGCTGTCCGATTCCCTGCTCAGCCTGCCAACACTCCCACCTTTTTCAAGACATATAAAGAGTGAGTTGTCAGTGAGAAGAAGCTACAGCAAAAGAAAGTGAGGATGGGATCAGGAACTAGAACGTGATGCAAAGCACCCTAATGCAGCTTCTCTCTGCAGGATCCTTAAGGCATCTCTTGCTTTGGGCCAAACAGACTGAGCACGTGACAGCTCAGAGCCCACTCAGCTGGGGGCACAGCCCAGCCTTGCTTTGAGATTAGCAATCAGGAACCAGGTCCCACCTCAGCCCACACACAGGGACATCACAGCCGTGCTGCGCACTGAGAGTGCTGCCTGCAAGGGTTTACCCCACGTTGGCTCTGAGATTTGCTTTCCATCCTGCAAAGCCAGAGATACAGCCACTCATGGAGGGGATGTCCTGCAGAGCGCGCAGAGCAGCCACAGCCTGCTCTGCACTGCACATCTGGCTGGGCTGGCCAGCTCTGTGGGGAGGAGACTTCTCCCCAGGCCTGCTCACCAAGAGTCACTGGGACACAGATGGGGAGGAAAAACAACTGCAGCTGCAGCCCAGAGCTTCTCTGTGCCCATCCAAGTGACCACTGCCAGCTCCAGCAGGGACTCCAGCAGGGAGGCAAGAGAGGCACAAAAAGGACAAACCCAGATGTCAAAACCTCCAACGAGACTGAGGCCAGCACACGCAGACAACAGTCAACAGTTACAAAGAAGCAAAGATACAACAGCTGCCTTCAGCCGAAGAGCCCTTAGGCATGAAATTGGATTCAGCAGGATCAGTCTCCTGCTTCAGACCCATATTTCCATCTGTTGCCTTTCTTGTTTCATTCCTTCCAAAGTCAACGTGACAAGCGCCTCCGTGGTGATGCAGGCTGGGGAAGAAGCAGCTCAAGAAAGGCAATGAGTTTCCTTCAGAAGTTCATGAACTTCATTGTTGTGGCTTTAGGCTTGGCCGTGAACGTTGCCCTGGCTCTGGGAAGGGGGACAGCGGTTCTGGGGGGTTTTGGCCCTGGGCTGGGCTTTTCCCTTGGGGGTTTTTGGGAGTTGTGGCGTGATGCCGTGGGCGGCTGTGCAGCGGGAGCTGAGGCTGGGCAGGGAGCGGAGCTTCCCTTCCTCCCGCTCGGGGGTCGCAGCTCGGCCGCTGCTGCTGCGGGAGGGTTTGTGCTTGGCCCGGGGCTGCCCTGGCTGCAGCTCAGCGCTGGCACCGACCCTGCCTGCCTGCCCCGCTGCTGCTGCGGCTGCTGCTGGGCACTGCCCACATTCCCCTGCCCTCTGGGGCTTTGCAAAAGGAGCATTTCCTCCTTCCCTTCCCTTCCCTTCCCGGCTGGGGGGGATCCCTGCCCTGCCAGAGCCCACAGCTCCTCCTGCTGTCACCAGACCTCCACCAAAGGGGAAAAACAGGACTTGGCATCTGGGAAATGTCTGTTCTTGCCTTCTTGTCTGTGCTCTCCTGAGACAGTCTAGCAAAGAACTGTTATTCCTTTTCCCACAGTTTTGCCTGGGAGCCCTGTCATTTCAAAGGGATAATCATTTGGAGGGAGGGGCTCATCTTTCCATTGCAGCAAGATTCCCACCTTCCTTGGCAGACATCTGTCTTTTAAAGCAGCACAGAGACAACAGAAAATTCTGCCTTTCTATTCCTTGCTTCCATTGAATCTCACAATGGCAAGATGCCCCCTGAGGCAGCAGCAGCAGCAGCAGCAGCAGCCCTGCAGTTCACAGCCTGAAGAGGCTGCTGGGGCAGAGCAGGAGTGAGGGATGCTTTTCTGTTGGAAGGCACAGATCCCTGAGGCTGTGTCCCAGCCCAGGGAACACTCACCAAAGGAGATGTCCCCGAAGTCGAGCTCAGCGAGGTCGAAGTGTAAACTCGGTGCAGTGACGCTGCCCCTGCAGGCCGAGGACAGAGCAGGCAATGGCTCGGTTAAAGGCATTGCACAGGTCCGGCTGCCGTGGCTCGGGGGCACAAAACCCGGGCTCAGGGCACCCTGGGTTTCCAACCAACACAGCCCCGTGTGCTCAGCACAGGGCCCTGGGCACAGGAGGCAGCTCAAGCCAAGGGGCAGCAGCCAACAGCCCCTGATGGGCTCTGGGCACAGGGCAGGCAGGAGAAGCCCCCGGGTTGCTGGGGGTCCCATGAAGGACCCTGAACACACACCCAGACATGGCTCCGTGCCTCAGTTTCCCCATCTGCAATGGCATGGACATCAAGGTGTCCCCACTAACTTCTGAAAGCAGCCCTTCCAGCCACAGCTTCCCTGCTTTGCTCCTTCTGAGCTGCAACTGCTGTTCCCATGGAGGAGCTTTCTCAAGAGAGTTTGACCCACGCAATCATTACAGACACTGTTCTGAGACACGAATCCAGGGCATTCCCAAACATCCTCTGAAAAGAGCAGCAACAGTTCTACCCAGGGCACAGATGAATCCTAGAGGAAAGGACCAGCTTGTCAGCAGTGCACCAGCTGGCACAGCCAAGAGCAAGAGCTTCAACAACCAAACTTGGCTGTCCTGAATCTAGCACAGCACCTCACCTGCCCTTGAACTCAGCAGACACACTCCAAAAGCCACCAACATCCACTGAAATCAGCACTTGAAGCTGCACAACATTCACCAGTTGATTTCATGGTTGATGCCAATCAGTGCCCACTCTGCCTTTTGGTTCAAAATCAAGAACCAGTGAGCTGTGTCCTCTATTGGACTCACAGGACTGCCCCTGCCTCTGCTCTGCACATCTCAACAAGAGACACCTGCCCCTGCTCAAGGAGAAAGCTGCTTATGCAGAAACACCCCTTGGCCATTTTGGGGGAGGGACAGAGGAGAATCAATTATTTGATGGTGAAAGGTTCCCTCTTGATTTCCAAATGAAAAAAGCAGCACTTTTCCTCCAAAAACAAAGGCAGCATCATTGTTTCTCCACTATGGGCGCACCTGCTCACCACTTTTCTCTTGCTAAGGAATAACTCCCTTGTTCTTCTTCACCCATCTCCCTTATCTCTTTGCTATCATCCAGTGCAGATTGCTTTCATTTCTTCACTGCCTTGAGCCAGTGCCGCCCAGGAGCAGCAGCCCAGCTCCAAAGCTGCAGAGCAGCCAGCATCAGCTCTCCTGCTTCCACTCCATTATCCTGCAGCACATGGCTCAGGCTGGCAGGGACAAGGCCTCACGCTGCCGTGGTGCTGAGCACTGAGCTCTGCCTCCCCTATGATCCGCCCTTCTCCCTGTGGCTGGGCCAGGATTGTCTCTTGCCATGGCACCAGCCCACGGGATGGTGCCCAAGTCCTTGGCACAGTTCCTGACTCCCACATCAGCGCTTTGCTGGCTGTGCAAAGGAGGCACCAGAGCCCTCTGTGCACAGGAGCTGGGGGCACATCTTGTGCCCCACAGCATGGCCATGAGAGGTGAGCTGAGGCTGCTGCTGACCATCTGGCATGGATTATTCACACAAGGTTTTACAAACACTGCTGCAGCTGCAGAATCAGCTAGGCTGGCCCATCTGCAAAGCCCTGAGGGCCTTGCTGGGTGTTCAGGTGGGACATCCCAGAGCAGCTGCTGCCCAAAGCTGATCCATCCCACTGCCTGCCATGGCCCAAGGCACAGGGAGATCCCTGCAGGGAGGAGTCATTCCGGCTCCCGGCTACCACACAGGGCAGCAGGCAGCCCTGACAGTGCTGAGGAAGCATTTCAGAAGCTGCTTGTGCTCAGCAGGGTGCAAGCCAGCTCCCAACATGTTCCAGCAGCCTCCAGGAAATCTGGGACACAGAAAGCTCCAAGGCCACTGAAAGCAAGAGCAGATGCCTTCCATCCTGCTCACTTCCAGCCAGGCTGCAGGGCAGCAGATCCCGTGCTCGGTTCCTTCTGTAGCTCTTTCCCAACTCCGCTCTCACCCAAAGGTGTTTGCACAGGGACAGATGAGCTGCCTCACCTCTGGGTGCCCAGCTGGTACCGAGCTGCCCGGGCACCGACATTGCGCACCAGCAGAGTCTGCTGGGTGCTGACCTTGACTGGACACTTGGAGAAGTCCAGCTGGGCAGGGAAGTCCAGCACAGCTCGGGCACCAATGGCCCGAATTGGCACAACGATCCTTTCCCTTGCAGTGAGGCACACCAGCTCGTGGCAATAATCCTGCAGGAAAAGAAACTGGCTCAGCACAGGACGTTTAGTGCCATCCCCATGGCAGAAGAAAAACCATTTCCTATACCCCTCCAAGGGCATCAATTTACCTATTGCACCCTCAAATGAACACTAAGTTCTACTACTATGTCACATTTTAAAGGCACCAGCGCACTTTGCAAAATCTGTCTCAGTGGCATTCAGCTCTTGTGTCACTCTGGTCATACAGATAACAGCCCTAGGCCCCCATCATTTTTATTCTAAGCTTTAATGATGTTAAAGAATTCCTAAGCCCCTTCTAAGCAACATGGAGCTGGGGAACACAGGACATTGCTCTTTAGGCTTCTATATTCCCACTGTCTGAGAATAGGACAAAGTGTTCAACTGACTCTAAGCAGAAAAAGGAAGAGGAGAAAACAGCTGCACCCAAAGACATCCTGCACCTCTGGCCTGGTGCAGAAACATCAGTTGGCTCACAACTCCCCTCTAACTTTGCCTGTCCAACCAAGTCCGGAGAAGAACGGTGCTAAGAGGTAGCAGGATGCTGTTGGAAAGGGCCTCTCTTTGTTTCCCTGCAAGGCTTCCTCCCTTCCATGCCATGCCCTCAACCCTTCTGTATGAACAAGCCTCCAGATCAGAACATGAACCCTCCAGATCCCAGCACTGAGATCAGACTTGCCAGGGCCTCAGCACTGCTGTTCAAACCTCCCCGCAAAAGCACCTTTGGCACGGAATGGGTGCCAGCTGACAGAGCAAGCACAGGGACAGGCATGAAGACAGAGCCCCAGCAGTGTCACTGCCACGGGCTCTGGGCTCACAGCTCTGCCTGCAGCTTGTACCTGCCCTACACCAGCTCCTTCAGGCAGGTGTCCAAGTGCCCTGCAGCTCAGCAACCTCCTGCTGACCAAGGGCACCCAGGGCCCAGTGTGCCTGTGCCAGGCCGGGCTCACGGGCACAGCACATCCTCTGCCCTGGCCCTGCAGCTGTGCCATGCTCACTTGTGCTCTGGGACAGCACAGCTGCAAGGCTGCACAACAGAGGGGGTGAAAAAGCACCGGCTTTGCTCCAGCCCAGGGGCAGGCAGGGAAGCTGTTGGCAGTCCAGGAAGGAGGAAAGCTCTCTGACCTCTTTCTTCCTCTGGTGTTTTCCATCAGAATGAAACCCCTTCCACTGGACCTAGAGATGGCCCAACATCTATCAACAGCCCTCTGTCATTTTCATCCTCTTTCCCGTGCATCTTCCCTTGGCAATGCTCAGCAATGTGCAGGGAGGGGAAGCAGAGCCTGTCAGGCCTGGCTGCAGTGCCTGCCAGCAGTGCCAAGGTGTGACTGGCTGCAGGCTGCCTGCCCACGCCTGGAGCCCAGCTCACAGCATGCAAGGGGCTGCAGCCAGAGTGCAGGGAAAACAATGGCTGTGGAGATCATTGTGTGCTTTGGCTCCTCCAGCCTCACCTTGTTCTTGCTGGGGGTGAAGCGGATGCGCACAGGGACAGAGGCGCCCGGCGGCACGGCACGGTACGCATCGCTGGAGCTCACCAGCTGGAAGTAAGGTGAGCTCTCCATGGAGACCTTCACCACGTGAAGATACTGCAGCAAAGACATGAAATTATGATTTTGCCACTTGTGGAAACAGGACGAGAGGAGACCTGTCCATGGCCTGCTAACATCCCTCCCCTGCCCCTTTTCCAAAGCACTTTCAGCTGAGCAGGCACAGGCACTGAGCATTCACAAGGCTGAACTTGAATCCCTTCTCTCTGGCTCCAGCATTTTGGCCAGGGGCAGTAGGGCAGTGCCTGCTGGGAAGGAAGGGCCGAGCAGGTCAGCACCAGCAGGATGGAGACACAGCACCTGAACCAAGTCACCTGCATATTCAACAAGGCCAAAAAACCTGCTGGCTTCTGCCTGCACACAGCCATGAAGTGGTCATGTTCCAGAGGGGGAATGTGCTACCTAAAAGCAAACCAGCCCATTTCTGTGGGGGAAGGAAGAAATTCCCTTCTAGCAGATCAGGTTTGGGTAGGGACCTTCTGGGGATACAGTCAGGCAGGCAGAGCAGCAAGACAGGAGACCAAACACTGTGGTCTTACTGGGAATAAAAGCAAACCTGAAAAGCAAAAGAAGAATGAACACTGCAAGATCCCTAAATCCGTAAAACAAGGAGATGGCAAAGAGAATTTAAATGGGCAGTAAAGCAGCAAGCAAGAATCATAAAACCATGAGAGCAACCAGCTTGCCAAAAGTGACAGAAACACAGACAGGCGGTGTCTATTGACCATGGGGCTTCAGAGGCATTTTCTGCCTGGAGAAACAGGACCAGCACTGACTGACAGTGTGGTTCCAGTATGAAAAGCCAATCTTGGCTCTCCAGGGCTTCCTGCTGCCTGTGCAGGCAAGCTGGGCTGCTGGGCATTCCTGCCTGCAGCCAGCAGGCCAGGTTCGGCCCTCTGGGGTACTACATGCACAGCACACATGCATTTTCTAGCACACTGATCTCATCAACCCCTGAGCACCAAAATGCTCTCCAAAAGTCTAAACCAGGTGATTTGGACTCCCTCCTGTCTCCTCCCACCAGCCCACTCTTGGCACAAGCCTCACTTGAGAAAATGTTTCCCGGACTGAAATTCAAATGGTCTCAAGTTTTCCTCTTTACAGTGGAACACAATTGACATTTTTCAACTTTTTCCCTCTCAGCTCTCTTGGGAAACTGCAAAACAATGCCAATTTCTTCAGGTGAAGGTGGAAACCTCCAGGAGCACATGGCTTTGGATGTGCTGTGCTTCTGCAAAGGGAAAGCAGAGCACCGTGTTGCTTTTGGAAAAGCTGAGCAGAGCTGGATGAAGCTGAGCAGGAGCCTCAAGTGGCACCTAAAGGCCTCTCACTGCTTCTGCTCCATCACTCTGATTGCAGGGCTCTTGCAGAACACGGTTCCTGCAGGGCCAATGCCATTAATGAGAAGTGATTCCAGCATAAAGTGCAGAAGGCTCAGCCCCTGAGCTTTGGCTGTGAGCTGCACAAAGGGAGCCAAACTGGCTGAGAGAGGCAGAGATTCCTACCAGGAGCCAAGATGAACCAAGGAGACACAGGGTGTGCTATAGACCCAAGGCAAAGCATGAGAGCAGGTAAGAACTGTACAGCCCTCAACATTCCAGTCAATCCAGAGCTTTCAAGAGAAAAGCCTTCTATCCCTTTGGGATAGACACCATCAACGCCTGGCCAAAATCTGGGGACAATTCCCAGCACAGGAAGATTTCCACCATCTTGCAGAAGAAGGTGCTGAGACATTTTCTTCTGCATGTGCTGCAGCAGATAACTTGCTTTGCTGTACACTGAGGGAATGAGAGCACTCTCCTCTTCCAGCACAGCGTTAAAGCTCTGGGTGCCAGCACTTACCTTGTCCTTATTCATGAGAGACAGCACCATTTCCGAGACCTCCCGAGCGACAAAGTTCTGAAATACCAGCTCTGGTGGGGGAACCCCAAACCAGCTCTGTTTCGGGGCAGCTGACGGCAGCTGGAGAGGAGAGAGAGCAGGGAGAGCTTCAGCTGCTGTGAGGAAGGTTCATGCAGGAGAATCTTCCTCTGATCCCCAGTGAAGTACAGACTCTGAGGGAGCACGTCTGCCCAGCCCACACTGGGCAAACAGTGGCTCACCCACCTCTGCTCTGAGCTCATCCACAGCTGCTGGGCCACACAGAGCAGGCTCAAGCCAAGCTGCTCTTTCGGCATGGATTTCTCCAGGTTTCTTTCTCCAGAATGCCAGGCAGCACTTTCCTAAAACACAGCCCTGTGCCCATGCGGTCACAGAGCTCTGGGGCACTGACTGAGCACTCATGGAGTAAGTAAAACCCATGAATTTACAGGAGACTCCATGGGAAAGGATTTGGGATGTCTTTTACTCTGAGACAGGGAAACCGAGGCCCACACAACTGCAAATATCTTTTTTTGCTCTAGAACTTAGACATCAGTAAGAAGAGCACAGGACCAGAGCAGGTGTGAGAGATGAGGTGACATTTGGCTGAAGCCAAAAGGTTATTAAGCAAAAGAATGGAATTTGTTGGTTCTGTGTGTTATTTGTGGTTTGGATTTGTTCAGGTTGGTTTGTTGAGTGTCACAGTGAGAGGGACAGGCTTGAAGACCTGACCAAAAGGAAGGAGGACGAGAAGGGAGCGGACAGAAAAGTTGGTGCTCAGCAGAGAATGGAAGCTCCAGAGTACCCATCCAATGGCAAAGGTCACAGGGACTAAGAAACACTTTCCTTTTGCTTTGATGATTTGGTTCCTTTTCATTGTATTTAAAAGTTAGTGTGTTCCAAAGAGAGGAAAAGGCAAAAATAAAAAGACAAATGAGATGAAAAGAAAAAGACAAGTGAGGTGAATGCTGAATGAGGATAAGTTTCAGTTATTTTCTCAGCAACTTGGGTAAAAGCAGAGTTGGTATCTCCTTTTTCAATGGCCTTTAAATGGGTGCTTTCTTGTCATTACTGACACCTTATTTCATGCCATTGTAGAGGCACGTCTGGAATGACACAACAACAGCAAATGCTTCTGGAGCAGAGACATGGCTTGGAGAAAACTCTGCCCTGCTTTGTCTGCCTTCTCCAGCCACACTGCTGTCACTGCAGAGACACAAGCAGGTCTCCTCTGTGACTTCACAGCAGACACATTCCGCTGAAGGGAGTGGCTGCAGCACACTGTCCCTTAGCTGTGCCCTTCCCTGAGGTGTTCCCAAGGCTCCTCTCCAGGACAATCCTAAACCTGGATTGTGTTCCGTGTCGCTTGCTGCCAATTTCCTGCTCAACAGCCCACCTCAGTCACCTACCCGTTTGGACTGTGCTTTATACTGAGCTAGTCCTGCCAGAAAAGCAGCTTTAAACACACCTCTGAGTAGGCACTGATCCAGACAAAGCACATCCATTCCCCTCTGCCCAGGGCCAGTCCCCTGTACATCTGGCAGCCTGCAAAATCTAACACCCTGTCAGGGTCCAACACATTGTTCCAGCCCAAAGCAGTAATGCAATTTGTTTTGTTCAATCTGAAGTAATTCCTGCAGATCCTTGGCCTTCAAAGGCCAAGGCTGCCACTCTGCAGGGAATCCTGGCACCCCGAGCATTTGATGGTGACCACACCAAAGCAAGAGGTGGCTCCTTCAGCAGGAGAATGGCAAAGGGCAATTTTGGGCCTCTGTGTCCCCAGCCTTCCTCCCATTGTTTTAGCAATGGCAGCTGCACTCCAGCAGCTTCAGCAGAGGGTATTTGTGTTGGCTTAGTGCAGATCAGGACTCCCAGTCCACCACTCCCAGCACCTTGCAATGACAGCAGGAGCTGGACACTGAGGCATTTTGCTGGAGGCAAGCCTGTCACAAACACACACCCTCTTCAAACTTCATGTGAAACAGAAAGGAAAAGAGCAGGAAAAGGCTACCTTTGGGCGAGTCTCACTCCTGTCTAGAAATGGGCCAAGTCTGGGCAGAATACTCCCCCCAGTGCTGGCCTCCTTCTTCCTGCTGAGAAACTTCTCCCTCTGGAACTTACAGGGAAGCAGCTGAAAGGCAAAAGTAAACCAGCTAGAGCCTCAGAGTTGTGCTTGTTCAGAAAGGCTTTTCTTGAACAAGTGACACTGGTGAATAACTTGTGATCACAGCCACTAGGACATTGCTGGAAGCCCTGGGAGTTTCCTGCTGAAATACTTAGCATCAGGGAATTAATAATACAGAGTGGAACACACGTACTCCAGCCATATGGCTCTGTCCCATTGGCTTCTCCATGACTGGATGGGACATGGTTGGGGATTTCTGCTCTCTGGGCATTTGTTTCCTCTTACGTTTCATTGGATTGAGGCAGTGACCTTTCCAGAGAATGGGGAGGGGCTCTCAGAACTGCCTGAACTCCATCCCTGCACAACGCTCAGAACTCACAGCAAGGAGATATCGCTGCTGGATGAGTCCAAGAGATGCAAGAAAGGAACACTGTACCAAGAGGGAGGTGCACAGGAATGTCTCTAGGTTTTAGTTCTCCCTGTGAATTGTTTTCTCTGTCTGGGCTGACAGAGCCCTCCACAGAAGAAAACAGAGGCATCTCCTTGACAGAGCCTCAGCAGTGGGGCATCTTCAGCCAAGTGAGCTGCAGACAGCAAGGGACCTTTGTGGCCCTGGCTCCAGCGCTGCCTGCAGGGCTGCATCTGTGCCCACACAGGAGCTGGGAGAGAACAGCTGCTTTGGAAGCTCTTCCAGCTGGGACCAGCCGTGGCTCTCAAGGCTTTGGGCAGAGTTTGAGCTTCCCCCCCCGCCAACACGCCCAGGTGCCCAAGGGCAGCATGGTCAGAGCAGCACAGGTGAGTGGTGCCCAGCCTGACAGAAGGAATTCCTGTGGCACAGGGAAAGGGACAGAACACATGCTCAGGGCTTCAGCTGTACATTGGTTTCACTTGGCTCTGCTGGCACAGCCAGGCAAGACACAGCTGAAGCATCCCACAGTGTTCCCTATTGCACCAGGACAGCCCCAGCAACAGCAGCACAGCACAAAGGGCTGGAGAGGGGCTCTGCAGCTTCACAGCACTGCTGGACAACAGGGGCAGGGAGAGCAGGCACACCAGGGCAGTGCCAGCCTTAACACAGCCCCAGTGGGTACTCACAGTATTAGGCTTCAGCCCTTCCCTGGACAAAAGACGAGGTGTCGGTGTCTTCTTTGGCAATCCAGACGCCATTTCCAAGGGACAATGTCGCAGGTGAGCGACAATGCCTCAACAAAACTGGAAGGACCAACAATGGAACTCTGAAAATCCACAACCCAATTCATGGCAGATTCAAGGCATATTCTGGTGCTAAAAATGTTACATTACTTGAAAGTAGCTAAGTGCTTGTTTGGTGTAAGCAGCTAGTATAGTTAGGCCTCTAGTTGGACTTTATTTGAACTCTATGGCTACCTTGTGCAATTCAAAGTTAGATCATACTGAAACCTAGAGCTAAAAATCTGAACATTAATAACAGTTCAAACAGACAAAGCTGTAGCTTAAATATTACTGAAAAATAGCTAGAGTGGGCCTCCTCTTCTTTAGGCTAAAGCACCCTTGCTCTCTCAGCTGCTCCTCACAGCTGAGAGACTAACAAGAGACTGGAATGTTATGGCTAATGGCTTAAATATCATTATAAAGGACCTTCTGCCCATTGTGACAAAACTCTATAAAGAAGCTGCGACCACCCAAGCCCACCCTTCCCTGAAAATGCCTCCTGACTGGAACTTGGCACTGTGAGTTAAGCTGCCTAAGGGAACTTGAGACAAGATCAAGGTGACACTATTGTCCCATTAGCTCAGGTCTGGGGAGAAGTAAACAAGGCTGAGGAGAAAAACCTATCCACAACAAAGCCAAACCCAGCAGCTGTCCTGAAAATCAGCTCTGTCTGGGTTCAGGCTGGGGAAGTCACAGCCACAGACTCTTCTGCTGAGGCCAGGTTTGCACACAAACCTCCCAGCAAAGACCTCCGCAGTGCCTCCAGACCCATTCCTGAGGCCTGGCACCAGACGACTGCAGGGCATGCGAGCTAACAGAACAAATCTGAAAATCCAGAACCCAACTCATGGCAGACTCAAAGGATATACGGGTGCTAAAGATTTTATATGATTTGAAAGTAGCAAGAGACAGAGTCCAACTTGCCCCACTCCTGGGAGGTACCTGGGCAAGGTATCACCTTGCCCAAATCTGCATTAATCCATTGGAGTCTTACATTTTGCCAGACCTCACCACAGAGAAGACCAGAAGAGGATTTAATGGTAGGCCAATGGGATCCATGGAATGGTGATGTTTTCTACTAAATCTCTCTCTGTCACTCTCTTTCTCCTCCCCCCCTTCCCAACCTCCATCCCCCTCCCACTTTTTCTTTTCATTCTCTCTCTTTCTCCCTCACATTTACTGTTTTATAAAATCCAGACCATTGACTTTGGCATATGCTCTCCTTTGCACCTCAATACAGAGGCATATCCCTAAAAATTTTAAAACCCAGATGATAAAAACCCACTGAAACTGGAACAGAACTCATTCACCTTTAAGCAGTTTAAGCACTTACCATAGGAAAAAAATGTCTACTATCTTTAGAAAATGTTGCATTTCTTCAGTAAAAAAAGCACAATCAGTAGTCCATTTATTGTTCATCCTCTCAGGCGTACATGTCAGTGAACTACTGCGCCAGAAGACTGGCATGATCACATCCTCTATTTCCCTTTGGCATTCTCTTTCAGAGCACAGATGAAACAAAACCAAAAAGTTCAACTTTAGTCGGTCTTTACCTTCAAATGAAATTCAGGACTCCCTAGCAGACACCAGTGTTCTGCACGCTGCCGAGCTTTTCGCAGAGGCCAATGCTCTGCACCTTTAGCAATTCTCTACGCCGACAATTCACCCGGCGAATGGCCCGGTGCAGCCGCCTGCAGGAGCCCGGGCTGCGCACACCCAGCCAGGGCCGCGCTCTCAGGCAGCTGAGGCCGCGCCGCTGTCACAGACGCTGAGGGCCCGGGCGCGGTTACCGGGCAACCGCGGCGCCGAGTGCGGGGCCGGGCGGGGCCGGGCCGGGCCGCAGGGCTTTGCAAAGGACATTGTCACTGCAGCGACTGACTGCAGTTTGGGGCTTCCCAAGAGTCTTTCTGTAACTAATGAAAGGTTAAAATGTGGTGACAAAGGCACCTATGCCAGGTCTGTACATTGCTCTTTGCAGCACTAGTATCCGACCCTGGCTGGAACAGCAGGAGGGGCTGAGGCAGCAGGGAAGGGGGCTCAGCCTGGAGAAAAGGAGGCTCAGGGGGGACCTTCTGGCTCTGCACAACTCCCTGACAGGAGAGGACAAGAGGCTGCTGCAAGTTCAGGCAGCGCCGGAGCCGCCTGGCTCCCCCTCTCCTCCCCCGCTCCGCCTCTTCCTCCCTCCTCCTCCTCCTCTTCCTCCTCCGCTCCCGCAGCCCTCGCAGCCCCCGGCAGGGGCGGGGATGGAGCCGGGACAGGCCGGAACGCAGAGAGGCCTGGGGGGATGCCAGGACTGGGAGTGACTGGGCTGTACTGGGATCATTCTGGGAGCAGCTCCCGGGTGACTCAGTTCTTCTGGGATCATCCTGGGATCACACTGGCAGTGAGGAGGAGCAGCGCGATGGCTCCAGCGCTGGGGCTGAGGGCGCTCCTGGGCGGCCAGGGGCGAGTGGGACCCCCGGCACCGGGACCCTGAACCGCCACTGCCAGCACCGGAACCCCCCTGCTCCCCTTAGCCTGCACAGGGACCCCCTGAATCCCCCTGTTCTGGACATCAGGTCCCGCTGCTCCCCTTTTCCCGGCCATCCCATGGCTCCCAGCCTCCAGACTTGGCGTAGGCCTGACTCTGGGACAACCTGGAACGCCTTGGTCTCCCATTCCTGCCTTTCCCAGGCACACCTTTCTGCAAAACCAGAGACAGCCTGAACTCCCCCTTTCCGAACATCCCGGGTGTCCCCACTCAGGTCCCCCCTTTTTGGGAAACCCTGGACTCCCCTTTCCTGGGCTCAAGGACCCCCTGGAACTCCCTTCTACCTCTCCACGTCCCTGCCCACCCCCCCCATTCCCATGACCCTGAGACCCCCCTGGCACCCCCATTCCTGAGAACCCTGATACCATTTTACCCCTTTGCTCAGTACTGAGACCCCCCTACACCCCTTTATCCGGCACCAACTCAACCTTTTCCCAGCCCCTTCTTCGTTTTTTGAAGCACAAGACTACTCTTTCTCTGTTCAAACTTCTCATGGAATTACAGCTATTTTAACGTCTGCTTACTTTAACATAGAAGCCTTTTTTTTATATCAATTTGAACACTTTAATCTCCTTATAGTTTTATGCGTTATGAAGAAAAAGAGTATTTTCTTGTTGTTAGGAAAATTAATCCAGAAACACCCGAAGTTTATGTTCACAAAGAAGACAGAGGAGTCCTTTCTGGCTTTATTCCAATAAAGGGAGAGGCCATGGGGCATTCCCCTGGGATCTTTGAATTTTTGGAGGATGCAGCCTTCTTTTTATCCTAATTTCCTGGCCACATTACCCTTCTCTCCCCTTGGCTGAGGTGCTTGAGAGGTACTGATGCCCTGATATGCCTGACACCGAAGATTTCCCAAAGATTTCCCTCTAATGTATAACCCTCCCTTTTAGTTTTTAATTCTTACGGAGTTTAGGGGTTTTTCTTCCCCATTGTTTCTTCATTTCTCAATGGCTTATTTTGTTTATCTGCAAACCTAAAGTGTATTTGTAAAAGCAAATATCTTTTTCCCTTCATCGATCAGTGGAATCCTTCCCATTGTTTCTTTTATCTTCCAGAGCTAGTTTTATCTACGAGCAGACCCACAGATTTTTAGTAAAAACAAATCCACTATTCCTCTCCTTTACAGCTTACAAGAAGATTTCAGCTCTAAAAACAAAGCATCTTCTCAGCCCTCTCATCTAAGACTTAACTTCTTCTTTATTGACTTTAGTGTCTTCATATTGTTTTTTATATACTTGCATTTTGTTCTTTTCTCTCACTCAGAAGAAGACTGAAGTACTGAAAAACTTAACATCACGCATGAGGCCTACCTAACCCACCAATAACTTGTAACAGAAAGCTGTGGCTCAGTTGTGTTCAGATCAGCTTTATAGTTAGTGTTTAGTTTTCTACACCAGCCACAGAAGTCTCTGGTCTCAGCCATGCTAAGAAGAAGAAGCAGCAGCCTGACAGCAAGATCTTCACAGCCACAGCCAGCCCTGCTCTGGCTAAAGCTCCGCAGCCTCCCCTGTCTCCTTGCCCGGCAGCTGCTGAAGCCCAGCCCGGCCAAACCAGAGCCCATGGAGAGAGAAGCCAGCAAGCAGCCCAGGAAATAGAAAAGAAGCCCAGCCTGCAGCAAGACTGCCAGCCCAGCCCAGACACAGAAGCCAAACCCAGCAGCTCCCTGCCGACCAACAAAGAAAAAAGTTTCTGAATTTTTTCATCTTTACCATGTGTGTTTCACAAAAGCGTGTCTAGCTTTTCAGTAGCTCAACAGACTGTCAGATACACAAAAAACTTTGCATCACTTCCCTAAATTTCCTCCCACTCCAAAGCATAACACAGGGCCGCTGGGAGCAACTGGGATCAGACTGGGAGCAACTGGGAGCAACCAGGACCATACTAGGAGCAACTGGCATTTTCATGGCATCAGAGTAGGATCATACTGAGAGGGACTGGGTCTGTGCTAGAGGCAACTGGGATCACACTGGGAGGAAATGGGGACATGCTGGGGACAAATGGGATCATACTGGGAGCAACTGGCACCATACTGAGGGTGACTGGGATCCTTCTGGAATCATACTGGAAGTGATTGGGAGCAGGCTGAGGGCAACTGGGACCATGCTGGGGCAACTGGGTTATACAGGAAGTGACAGGAATCATGTTGGAGGTGACTGGGAGTGGTTATGAGCAACTGGAATAATGCTAGAAACTACTGGGAGCAACTGGGAGTGAGTGGAAACACATTAAGGACAACTGGGATATACTGGGGGAGACCAGGAGTGACTGGGACCACAGAGGAAGCTTAAAGTTACTGGAATAATACTGGGAGTATCTGGAATCATACTGGGGGCAAATGGCACTGTACTGAGAGTGACTGGGTTCATATTGGAATCATACTGGGAAGGACTGGAACCATACTGGGAGTGCCTGGAACTATGGTAGGGGTGAATGGGAAGAGCTGGGACTGTGCTGGGACCATGCTGGGATCATACTGGGATCATACTGGGAGTGACTGGGATGATACTGGGATCACACTGAGTGTAACTGGAAGTGACTGGGACCATCCTGGGAGTGACTGGGAGCCACAGGGCCCATGCTGGGAGTGACCTGGGGGGAACTGGCCCAGCTGGGGCTCAGGGTTGTTCTCCCCCAGGGCTGCCCTGGGTCCTACTGCTGTCCCTGGCCCCACAGAGCCGAGGGACAGGGGACAGCTGAGGGACAGGAGACAGGGGCAGGGACGTGGAGAGGTAGAAGGGAGTTCCAGGGGGTCCTTGAGCCCAGGAAAGGGGAGTCCAGGGTTTCCCAAAAAGGGGGGACCAGGGTGGGAACACTCGGGATGTTCGGGAAGGGGGAGTTCAGGGGGTCTCTGGTTTTGCAGAAAGTGGGGCTGGGGGCTGGGAAAGGCAAGAAAGGGGATCCAAGGTGCTCCAGGGCATCCTAGCGTGACGCCCATGGCAAGTCTGGAGGCTGGGAGCCATGGGATGGCCGGGAAAAGGGGAGCAGGGGGTCCTGATGTCCAGAATGGGGGATTCAGGGGGTCCCTGTGCAGGATAGGAGGAGCAGGGGGGTGCCGGTGCCGGGGGTCCCACTCCCCCCTGGCCCCCCAGGAGCGCCCCCAGCCCCAGCGCTGGAGCCGTCGCACTGCTCCTCCTCACTGCCAGGATGATCCCAGGATGATCCCAGTAGAACTCAGTCACCCAGGAGCTGCTCCTAGTACGATCCCAGTTGCTCCCAGTCATTCTTTCTTATGATGCAATTTGCCTCTGGCACAGTTCCAGTTGGTCTCAGTTGCTCCCCTTTTGATCCAGTGTGTTCCCAGTTCTCCCAGTTGCCCCTAGTGTAGCCCCAAGTAACTCCCAGTATGATGCCAGTCTCTCCCAGCAGGGCCGCAGTCATTCACACTTGCCCCCAGTTGCCCCCAGCATGGTCCCAGTTCCCCGCAGCACGCTCCCAGTGGCTCCCAGTCGCTCCCAGTCCAGTCCCAGTCATCACCTGCATGGTCTCAGGCACTCCCAGTATATCCCAGCTGCCCTGAACATTCTCGTAGTCATTGCCAGGCACTCCCAGTTACCTCAGCATGGTTCAGCTGCCCCCAGTTTTATCCCAGTCACTGCCAGGACATCCCAGTTGTCACTAGCATGCATCCTGTCATTCCCAGTTGCTCCCAGTGTGTGCACAGAGAGCTCCCAGCATGGCCCTGGTAGCTCCCAGTAACCCCAGCGTCACGATCCGTCCTTAGGATTGATCTCATGGATTGATTATTACTGCAAATAATAATCAGGATTGATTATTATTTGCAGTAATAATCAAAACAAACGCACCTTTATTGAATGACCACAACAAAATGCGATAGAGGGATTAAGGGAGAGAAAAATACAGAGAAAGAGAGAGAAAAGAGAGAGAGAGAGGGATATAACTACCAAACGTAAAGATGAAGTCCTTTGGTCCAGTCCAGTTGAGGATCCGCCTGTTACGTCGGGGAGATCTCAGAGACGCAGTTCATCTGGACCCCAATTGTACTCTTTTTCAATGGGGGAAGGGAGAATGAATTTTGCAACCGAATCAAAGGTAGTTTTGGGGAAAGAATGGTGCTTCGAAAGGGTACACACAGTCCATGTTCGGCAGTGGGCGTGAGCCATTGTTTTTGTGGCCCAGTGCTCACACCTGCAACATCCATCTCGCTTTGGTCAGCTTGCCTCTCCCCACACACCTCCCCCGGGTTGGGGGTCTCAGTCCCAGTCCTTGGAAAGTATAAGAGGGGGGCTTCTCACATGGGGGTTTGATGTCTCGGTCTCTTGATGAAGAGGCTTCTTACATCTCAGTCTGTGTGTCACGGTGGTTGCAAACGAGTGAGAGGGGTCTTCTGCAGGGTTCCACCACTCAGGAGAAGTCCAGCCAGACCGAGAGGTGGGGCAGCTTCCAAGGCTGTTGTTGCAAAAAGGGCACGGTGCCCCCTTCTTCTCATTGGGCTCAGTGTAGCACACAGCAAACAACGCTTGTGGAAACAGTAGCTTAGCAATGCTCTCAGGTCTCAGGGCCTTGTGGCATATGACTTTCTCCTACAGAGGAGACGGGGGGGGGGATCTTCTCTTCAGTGGTCCTCAAATGATGATCGTGAGGCAGATGAGGGAAAATTCGGACAGACTCTTACACCCGCTCAAGGGGAGGTCTCTGTCCCTGTCACTCCCTTGCTCTCCCCCCCTTTTCTCTTTCTTTCCAGCTCTCTCTCTACCCCACATTTACTCTTCAATAAAATCCACTTTTGGATTTGGATTTAGCGCCTTACTTGGGGCTGAGGCATCTCTCTAACAATTTTCTTAACCAGATTGCCACATGATTTTGGCACAGTGAGTTCAGGGCACTGTTGTCTGTCCCCAGGTGCCTTTGACAACAGCATGGTTCCCGTCCTCTGAGGAGGTTGTGGTTCTCTCTGGAGGAACTCTTGGAAACTTGGACACAGCTTCCTCTGAGCAACTTATGGGAGAACTGATGAGGAAAATGGCTGTTGTGAGTGGCCAGTGAAAAGAAAATATTTTGTTGTCCTTCCTTGAAAAGTGTGTTAAAATCATTGGAGGAAAGGGAGCAAATGTTACCAGCGAGACTGACAAGGTTCATTCACCCCACGGTGAGGAACATAAGGCTGCTGAAAGTCCTACAAGAAGCCCAGCTCAAGTACCTAAATTCCTGAATATCTCCTGAATTCCCAGGCTTGGGTTCTTTGCCAAATGTGAGAATCATTTTTCTCTTGATCCCTGTCACCTTTGTGACAGCTACACAGAGCTTCCCCTTCCTTTTAATAATCTGTATTGGGCCAATTTTTCTCTTTTCTTCTATCAGAACCTGCCAGCAGCTGAGCTGGAGCTGTGCAGGAACCAATGAAACTTGGAATTGCCACATCACTGCTTGGATTGTCGGTTTATTCATATTTGCGATTTGTTTGCATTTCCATCACAAGTTACTTGTGGGAAGAGCAAATATTCTTCAAAGTGATTTATGCAGAGTTAAGTTTGATTTCTGCCAAGTTTATTTTGTCCAGTGCCCAGGAGATGCTCAAGGGGTCTCTGTGCCTCTCGCCCTGGGGGATGCTTGGGAGGGGCTTGGGAGGGTTGTCCCTGTCCCTGTCACCCCAGGCCATTCCCCAGGGGACAATAAAACCTCGCTGAAAGTGGAGCAAATTTTGCAAAAGTGGCAGTTAATGGAACAGTCAGCGCTACCTTGAGAGCTCAGTAACAAATCAAGGCGGCCCAAGGTCATTCTGGGGCTCTGTGGACACCTAAAGTAGAACGTTTAGTAAATGGCAGGTATTGAAGGGAAGAACTTGATCTGTCTTCCCCAACAGTCTTGGGGACATTGGCAGGAGAAATTATGTCATTGTCTTCTTTATGGACTGTCAAGCTGACATAAAACCTGACTTGAAGGAAAATGTCCAAAGGCTTCACCCACAGAGACTTTTTGCCCGAACTCCTGAGAAGAAAGGATTCTGAGCCCCAACAACCCCATAGCTCAGCCAGGGGCTCATGCACAGCCCCCCTGGCAAAGGCTGATCCCAATGGATGCTCCAAACCAGGCTGAGGGTTTGCAGCAGTGGGGGAACTGGCTCAGATGTGATGCACATCTTAAACTGATCAAAAGAAAAACAATGAGGCTGTACTCTCCTGGGAGAACTTTGAGCACTTTATGGGAATTAAAAGGACTATAAAAGGGCTGGAGGTGGACTTTGTACAAGGGCTTGGCATGGAAATGGCGTCACAATGACAGAGGGGAGAGATAGGTGGGATATTGGGAAGAAATTCTTCCTGGTGAGCATGGTGATGCCTTAACAGAGCCTGCCCCATTCCTGGAAGTGTCTAAGACCAGCTTAGATGGGATCTTGCCGCAACCAGGTCTAGTGGAAAATGTTCCTTTACCTGTCCCTGACAGGGCGTGAAACGAGATGATCTTTTAGGTCCCTTCCAGCCCATGCCATTCCAAGGCTCCATTAATCTATGACTTCATGGGCCCCACTGGCTCCCAGGAGTGGAGTGGGGTGCGTTGCCTGGCAACAGGAGTTGTGTTGAGGAGGGCCTCAGTCCTGCAAGGGATGTGGAAGGAGAAGGAGCCTGCTGGCTGCTCATCCTTTTTATCATTGCTTTGCTCATTGCTTCTATCACCCTTTTGTTCACCCTGTTTGTCGTCCATTTTGCTCGTCTCTGACAGACCCAACTGGGCAGAAGGCTTGTGACAAATCAGGGACAGAGTGTGTGCAGACAGGGGGAGAGGAGTGTGCTCCTACATCCTGGGGTGTGCCCCAACCTTGCTGTGGTGTCATGGGTTCCTTTCTGTGCTGAAAGATGCTGTCCCAGTTCCTGGAGAAGCTGCAGAAGGACAAAGCAGATCAGCAGGACATGATGGCTGCCATGGACATGGTACAGTCTAAGGGGCCTCTGTTCCAGCCCAGGGCTTCCCAGGCAGGGTGACAAATGCCCCTTGTCCCTTGGGGGCTGGGTGGCAGAAATTGTCCCCTTGGGAGGGGGAAATTCCTGAGCTCATGGGGTCCCTCACCCTTCACATGGTGGGACCAAGCTCACCAGGGTGATGGGGCAAATGGGGCCACAGCAGCCTGAAAGGGGCATGATGGCCTGGAGGAAGCACTCCTCCCTCTGCCCCTCACACGCTGGCCCTGCCTGGCTGTCGTGGGGTGACAGCCTTTATCCCAATATCCTGTGTTGTGTCTGGCAGCTGTGCCTTTTCTCTCTTCCCCCCCTGCCCCACGGCCGTCTTGCTGCGGCGGGGCGGGGAAGAGAGGGGGGGAGTATTTGACCAGGTCCTTTTTTTTTGCTTTTGGCTTTTGGCTGCTTGGCTTGGCTAGCCGCTTTGCTTGCTTGCTTTCTGCTTTTTGCGCTGTTTTTTTTTCCTTTTCTTTTGTTCCCTCTTTCTTACCCTCCCCTGAAGATACTGGACCGGCTCCGGACCTGACCTGAGACGTTCCAGGACACCCGGAGCTTGTGAGAGAAGCTTGGCGCCCTCACAACACAGTCTGTTTTCTTTTCTTTTCTTGTGTCGGGGAGTGTTCTTTTGTTACTTGTAAATAAATAGGTTTTGTTTTCCACTTTGCTCCTCCGAGAAATTCCTTCCCGAACCTGGTGTTGGGGGAGGGGTGGTTGGAGGTTTGTTTTCTTTGGGGGACTCCCCTTTGGAGATTTCCCCTAATTTGTCCTAAACCAGGACACTGGCATTCCTCATCCCTTTCCCCGCCGCTCTCCTGCCGTTCCCCTCTGCTAGAAGGCGGACAAAGCTGCCTTGGACAGCAAAGTCAATTGCAGCCAGTTTGAAGAGAACATGGAGGAGCTGGATGAGAGAATGCAGGAGTTGCAGAGCCAGATTTCAGGCCAGGAGCAGCACTGGAACAATATGCAGCAGCAGTTCAGCAATGCAATTGAAGACAAGGTGAGGGGTATTTCGTGCCCACCACGAGGAACTGGCACCTTTGGGACTTGACAGCCTGCGGCAGCATCCCTCTGAGGATCCCCCTCCAGGCTTTTCCCTGGAGAGCTCCATGTCACATCCTGGAGCAGCTGGCTGAGTCTGTGCACCTGTTCACAGCTGGATCGCCTGGAGCTGAAGACTTTCTGTAAACACCTGGAGGACTCCTGGAACAGGAACATGGAGGAAGTCGAGGATAGGCTGTTGCATGAAAACGCCGCTGGGATTAAGAAGTGAGTGCGATGGAGATTCTGATGGCTTTGGGAACAGAGATGGCAACTGCTCCTCCCAGGCAGGGCTGTCACACACTATGTCCCTGAGCTGGGCCGTGCCCTGCCCTCCTGGCCGTGCACACGGGGGGACTTTGGTGCCAGAGAGGGGCTGAAAGCGCTGCAGGGGCTGCTTGAGATGGTGGCATGGGTGCCTGTGCCCTTCACCTGGCATCAGCCAGCACCTTGGGGATGGGGAGAAACAGGCTCAACAGCCCACGGTTCACCCTGCAATGGCCGTGACCCTGTGCAGTGACCTGCCCAGCAGCTGGCTGCTGCAGGGAGCTGCTGCCTGTGTGCTGCAGGCCTGTGGCCCCAGGAGCTCAGCCGGCCCTCTTCCCTCACCCTCCTTAGGCAGCTGCCAGTCCCTTTCACGTGCCTGTCCTGTGACCGCATGCTCAGCGTGCAGGTTCCTGGCCAGTGAGGAGCACCCGTGCATCGGGGGCAGCGGGGCTGGCATGGGGGGAGATGGGTGCCAGCAGTGACCCGCTGTGCTGGGCACATGGGTGACAGTGTCGGCTTGGGAGGGGCTGATGTGGGGAGCCCCCTCTGCGGCCCTGCCCATCAGCAGGGCCTGTGGGGGCTCATCCCAAGGGCTACAGGCAGCGAGATGCCATGGGCTACAATCCCATGGCTTTGGGGGTGCTGCCTCCAACAGGAACAGGTTCGTTGTCCCCTGCCACACACCTGTGACTCCTGCCCTCCCCAGGTACCCCAAAAAACTCCCGTATTTGCAGCCGATGCCCCCTAGCAAGGAGCCACCGCCCAGCCAAAGGTAAGGGCTCTGAGGACACATTCCCCGCGCCTGGGGTGCAGGGTAGCCCTGACACAGCAAGGAGGGCTCTGCACCTGGGCTGGGGCAGAGGAGCCTGGGGGGACGGGGGAGGGTAGGGGAGCAGAAGGCAGCTGTGGAGGGCCAGTGCTTGCCCCAGGGCTGGGGGCTTTTGCATTCCTTGCCTTGCACTGCCCTGTCTGGCCCACCTCTCTGTCCCAAGGTTGCTGAAAGCACATCTGATGAGCTGTGTCTGTTTTCAGTCTGAGCTCAGGCTTGGTGGGGAGTTGTGTGCCTCCTGTGAAAGGAGTTCCCAAAACCAATCCCTGCAGCTGGGACAGCGCAGCTCCTGCCAGCTGGTGTCCTGTGCACAGGGACCTGCCATGGCCATGGCCAGCACACCTTGCTGTGGAGACAGAGCCAGCAGATCAAGCCTGGTGGGATGGGCTTGGGGCTCCTGCAGCAGGTGGACAGGAGCTGGCAGGGACATGCCCCTGCAAGCAGCACTGCTAGTGCCCTCCCTGGCACAGCAGCGTGATGCCCTGCTTGCCACAGGGCTGGGCACTGAGCCTGCTGTGTCCCATCCCACAGGAGGCCGCTGGTCTGTGCCAGTGTCCCCCGTATGCCTCAGATCTCTGGGGACCATCAAAGCAGCAGTTTCACGATGCAGAACGTCAAGGCTTCCCCACATACAAGTGCACAGCTGCAGCGTCTCCTGGTACACCACAACAAGGTAGGTGTGATGAAGGTAGAGACACAGAATGGTGACTGAGGCTTTAAGCATTGCTGACTATCCAGGAGGAATCTGTGCCTTCAGTCCCCAGGGAGACCTGGGTTAGGAGGATTATTGGGGGGTGCTGGATTGGGCCCTGCATTGCAGCCAGCTGGCCTCTCCTCCTCAGCCTAGTGTGACCCTGCTGCACGGTGATGGACACATCTCAAGGGGCCGTAATGACCAGCATCGCACAGCAATCAGGACACAGGATGCGTCAGACAGGGCCCTGTCGGGGCAAGGGGGTCAGTGACGACAGGGGGCTGATTATCTGCAGGGTGCTAGCTGGGGGATGAGTGGGGCTCTGTGTAGTGAGCTGGGTAATGTGGCATGGGTATTTTGCGTCTGGGGTAAGAAGGAAGGGGCAGAATGGAGCAGGAGGAGTGGCACATGGGGCAACTGAGCTTGGAGCCGGAGTTACGTGGGAGAATGGCCATGCCCAGTGTGGGACAAGACCTTGAGCCCTGGTGCGCTGGGGCCAGCACCTGTGGCAGCTCACCCTTGTCCTTCACCGCCCAGGCCCTGCCGCCTCAGGACAGCACCGGCCAGGCATAGCTCCTTGACAGGTCTCATGGGCCCCAGGGCTCGAGCAGCCTCTCCAGCCCCGCCAGACATCAACAGCCCCCGGCCAGCTGGAAAGGACTCAGCGCCCAATGCTCGGCCTGGGACATCTTGTCCGAAGCGAGAAACACCTGTGACAACTGTCATAAGGAACTTGACTTTTTACTTGCATATAATAACTAAGTTAGTTGTATATAGTTATTAGGGTAATAAAAACTCCCAAGACCAGAATGCTTTGTGGGACCCCCGACTCCAAACTCACGGAGAAACCCCAAAAACAACAAGCCACCTAAGAGTTGAGAGACTAGAGTGATGTCTGGATGTGAGGAGCGGAGTGCTGGGCCTGCAAGAGATGCTGGAAACCTTCATCGTTCCTCACCCTGTCTTCGAGATCCCCCGGGCCAGGTCTGGGAAGGGAGCGAGACTCGGACCAAACTAACATCTGACGGGGATACCACGCCCTAAAGGCTCCCACGAGGACCGGATCCCCCAGCTCTTCCCCTAGTGGACAGAGCTGTGCATATCTTCCTCCTGCTCTGGGTCGCCCTGGCAGACGACGGGACGCTGCATACCCACCTGTCGAGCCGCCCAGTCGTGAGCTGATCACTTTTAATAAAGGCATTAAAAAAGGAGAAGAAGTCTCCTGGCCCTGTTTATTTCACCTGGTGCACCTTCAGCTCCTTCCCCCCTGCTGTGTCTCTGCCCCCGGGCTGAGCAGATCGAGCCCCAGGCCAGGCCCTGAGGCCGCTGCTGCTCCCGCGGCGCCTGCGGGGCAGCCCTGAGGCTCGGGGCCGGCTGTGGGAGCAGGAGCCACACTGCAGAGCCCGCGGCCCTCACGGGCTGCGAAGGCACGGGCAGATGGCCATGGGGCCCGGCTGGCAATGCCGGCGCTGCTGCTCTCGGCTGCCGCCTGCAATCCTTACAGGCAGCCCTCATGCCGGCTCAGGAGCCGTGCCCCAGGGCTGGCACCGACCCGCGGCCCCCAAGGGCACTTGTCCCTTCATCTCTGCACTGCCACATTCCGAGCTCATTTGTCAGCTCCCTCCTCCCCTTCCTTTCTGCGGAGCAACGTTAGGGGCCGGCCCAGCGGCTTTCCTCCCGCACAGCCGGCAGCCCCTGGCCCACAGCTTCCTGGCGGGAGCCAGAGCTGCTTTCCAGCCGGGCAGCCCCGCCGCGTCCCGCAGCCCGGGCCGGCTCTTGCCCGCCGCCGGCGAGGCCCAGCGGCTGGGCCCGGCCATCCCGGGCCAGAGCAGCTCCCTGGCCGGGGGAACACAGCCGCACATGGGAGGACACACAGCAACACAAAGGGGACACACGACGGGCACAGTTTCCCGTGTCCCCGTTGCCGCTGAGCAGTGCTGTGTGCGGGGCTGGCACAGACCTGGGCACAAAGCAATGTCTTTGCTGTCACCGGAGAAAGGACACGGCAGGGGTGCTGCTCACGGATGAGGGTGCTTGGGGCTGGAGGGGCTCTCCGACCTTCTCACACCTGCGGAGGTCGGGGCAGTCTCTGTCCCTCTCAGCCCTGGTGTGACCCCACCATCATCGGGGTCAGAGGGACAGAGACACCCGCAAACCCCCAGAACGGCAGAACCTGGGATTTGGTTTGGGGCTGAGGATTTAGGAAGGGGCTGGAATTGGGGCTGGGTTGGAGTTGGGGCTGAGATTTGGATTAGAGCTGGGATTGGGGTTAAGGCTAGATATGGGATTGGCTTTGGGCTGGGGTTGGGTTGTGGTCTGGGGCTAGACAAGTTTGGAATTGGGATGTGATTAAATACAGAACTGTGAGTGTGTCTAAACGTGGAGTGAGATTGAGACCAGCATCAAGGTCAGGTTTGGGACTGAGCTCACCCAGAGCGGGACAGAGGGGATGTCACTGCAGGATGTCCCTGGCATCATCCCAGCCCTCCTCAGGCACCTCCAAACATGAGGGGCAGCTGGGTGCCCCAAGATCCAGGTGCTCTCACGCTGCCCCTCAATACCAGGCGAGCATTCCCTGAGGGCAGCCCTGACTGTGACCCTTAGGGCTCTGGGATCAGCCCTCACATCCCTGTGGGAGCAGCTGCAGACAGGATGAGAGATTTCCCCCCCTCTTCCCTGTGGAAAGATGAAGCCCAGCCGCCCTTTCCTTCTGGTGCCTCCTCCTCTCCTCAGCTGAGGATGTCACATTTCCCAGGAGCAGGAAAATCCCCATTCCCTGTTTCCTTGTGGCTGCAGCTTGGAACACCCACTCAGAATTAAGGACTTTCTGACAGCCCTGCTGAATGGCACTGGGAGGAGATTTGTGAGAAAGGGAGGAAATTGTATTTCAATAGTAAATAAAAGGTGCAAAATTATTTCTTTCCGTAACATTTGTTTTCAGTCAGTTGTACTTCTGGTCCTAGGCCAGAGAAAAGGGTGGGGCTGGGGGCTGGGAGAGGCGAGGGGCTGGGAAAAGGTTGCGTTGGTGCTCGATGAAGAGATGCAGGGGGGTCTGGGTTCTCAGGAATGGGGGTGCCAGGGGGGTCTCAGGGTCATGGGAATGGGGGGGGTGGGCAGCGACGTGGAGAGGTAGAAAGGAGTTCCAGGGGGTCCTTGAGCCCAGGAAAGGGGAGTCCAGGGTTTCCCAGAAAGGGGGGACCAGATTGGGGACACCCGGGATGTTCGGAAAGGGGGAGTTCAGGCTGTCTCTGGTTTTGCAGAAAGGTGTGCCTGGGAAAGGCAGGAATGGGAGACCAAGGCGTTCCAGGTTGTCCCAGAGTCAGGCCTACGCCAAGTCTGGAGGCTGGGAGCCATGGGATGGCCGGGAAAAGGGGAGCAGCGGGACCTGATGTCCAGAACAGGGGGATTCAGGGGGTCCCTGTGCAGGCTAAGGGGAGCAGGGGGGTTCCGGTGCTGGCAGTGGCGGTTCAGGGTCCCGGTGCCGGGGGTCCCACTCGCCCCTGGCCGCCCAGGAGCGCCCTCAGCCCCAGCGCTGGAGCCATCGCGCTGCTCCTCCTCACTGCCCCAGGATGATCCCAGTAGAACTGAGTCACCCAGGAGCTGCTCCCAGGATGATCCCAGTACAGCCCAGTCACTCCCAGTCCTGGCATCCCCCCAGGCCTCTCTGCGTTCCGGCCTGTCCCGGCTCCATCCCCGCCCCTGCCGGGGGCTGCGAGGGCTGCGGGAGCGGAGGAGGAGGAGGAGGAGGAGGAGGCAGGAAGAGGCGGAGAGGGGGAGCCAGGCGGCTCCGGCGCTGCCTGAACTTGCAGCAGCCTCTTGTCCTCTCCTGTCAGGGAGTTGTGCAGAGCCAGAAGGTCCCCCCTGAGCCTCCTTTTCTCCAGGCTGAGCCCCCTTCCCTGCTGCCTCAGCCCCTCCTGCTGTTCCAGCCAGGGTCGGATACTAGTGCTGCAAAGAGCAATGTACAGACCTGGCATAGGTGCCTTTGTCACCACATTTTAACCTTTCATTAGTTACAGAAAGACTCTTGGGAAGCCCCAAACTGCAGTCAGTCGCTGCAGTGACAATGTCCTTTGCAAAGCCCTGCGGCCCGGCCCGGCCCCGCCCGGCCCCGCACTCGGCGCCGCGGTTGCCCGGTAACCGCGCCCGGGCCCTCAGCGTCTGTGACAGCGGCGCGGCCTCAGCTGCCTGAGAGCGCGGCCCTGGCTGGGTGTGCGCAGCCCGGGCTCCTGCAGGCGGCTGCACCGGGCCATTCGCCGGGTGAATTGTCGGCGTAGAGAATTGCTAGAGGTGCAGAGCATTGGCCTCTGCGAAAAGCTCGGCAGCGTGCAGAACACTGGTGTCTGCTAGGGAGTCCTGAATTTCATTTGAAGGTAAAGACCGACTAAAGTTGAACTTTTTGGTTTTGTTTCATCTGTGCTCTGAAAGAGAATGCCAAAGGGAAATAGAGGATGTGATCATGCCAGTCTTCTGGCGCAGTAGTTCACTGACATGTACGCCTGAGAGGATGAACAATAAATGGACTACTGATTGTGCTTTTTTTACTGAAGAAATGCAACATTTTCTAAAGATAGTAGTCTATACATTTTTTTCCTATGGTAAGTGCTTAAACTGCTTAAAGGTGAATGAGTTCTGTTCAAGTTTCAGTGGGTTTTTATCATCTGGGTTTTAAAATTTTTAGGGAGATGCCTCTGTATTGAGGTGCAAAGGAGAGCATATGCCAAAGTCAATGGTCTGGATTTTATAGAACAGTAAATGTGAGGGAGAAAGAGAGAGAATGAAAAGAAAAAGTGGGAGGGGGATGGAGGTTGGGAAGGGGGGGAGGAGAAAGAGAGTGACAGAGAGAGATTTAGTAGAAAACATCACCATTCCATGGATCCCATTGGCCTACCATTAAATCCTCTTCTGGTCTTCTCTGTGGTGAGGTCTGGCAAAATGTAAGACTCCAATGGATTAATGCAGATTTGGGCAAGGTGATACCTTGCCCAGGTACCTCCCAGGAGTGGGGCAAGTTGGACTCTGTCTCTTGCTACTTTCAAATCATATAAAATCTTTAGCACCCGTATATCCTTTGAGTCTGCCATGAGTTGGGTTCTGGATTTTCAGATTTGTTCTGTTAGCTCGCATGCCCTGCAGTCGTCTGGTGCCAGGCCTCAGGAATGGGTCTGGAGGCACTGCGGAGGTCTTTGCTGGGAGGTTTGTGTGCAAACCTGGCCTCAGCAGAAGAGTCTGTGGCTGTGACTTCCCCAGCCTGAACCCAGACAGAGCTGATTTTCAGGACAGCTGCTGGGTTTGGCTTTGTTGTGGATAGGTTTTTCTCCTCAGCCTTGTTTACTTCTCCCCAGACCTGAGCTAATGGGACAATAGTGTCACCTTGATCTTGTCTCAAGTTCCCTTAGGCAGCTTAACTCACAGTGCCAAGTTCCAGTCAGGAGGCATTTTCAGGGAAGGGTGGGCTTGGGTGGTCGCAGCTTCTTTATAGAGTTTTGTCACAATGGGCAGAAGGTCCTTTATAATGATATTTAAGCCATTAGCCATAACATTCCAGTCTCTTGTTAGTCTCTCAGCTGTGAGGAGCAGCTGAGAGAGCAAGGGTGCTTTAGCCTAAAGAAGAGGAGGCCCACTCTAGCTATTTTTCAGTAATATTTAAGCTACAGCTTTGTCTGTTTGAACTGTTATTAATGTTCAGATTTTTAGCTCTAGGTTTCAGTATGATCTAACTTTGAATTGCACAAGGTAGCCATAGAGTTCAAATAAAGTCCAACTAAAGGCCTAACTATACTAGCTGCTTACACCAAACAAGCACTTAGCTACTTTCAAGTAATGTAACATTTTTAGCACCAGAATATGCCTTGAATCTGCCATGAATTGGGTTGTGGATTTTCAGAGTTCCATTGTTGGTCCTTCCAGTTTTGTTGAGGCATTGTCGCTCACCTGCGACATTGTCCCTTGGAAATGGCGTCTGGATTGCCAAAGAAGACACCGACACCTCGTCTTTTGTCCAGGGAAGGGCTGAAGCCTAATACTGTGAGTACCCACTGGGGCTGTGTTAAGGCTGGCACTGCCCTGGTGTGCCTGCTCTCCCTGCCCCTGTTGTCCAGCAGTGCTGTGAAGCTGCAGAGCCCCTCCCCAGCCCTTTGTGCTGTGCTGCTGTTGCTGGGGCTGTCCTGGTGCAATAGGGAACACTGTGGGATGCTTCAGCTGTGTCTTGCCTGGCTGTGCCAGCAGAGCCAAGTGAAACCAATGTACAGCTGAAGCCCTGAGCATGTGTTCTGTCCCTTTCCCTGTGCCACAGGAATTCCTTCTGTCAGGCTGGGCACCACTCACCTGTGCTGCTCTGACCATGCTGCCCTTGGGCACCTGGGCGTGTTGGCGGGGGGGGAAGCTCAAACTCTGCCCAAAGCCTTGAGAGCCACGGCTGGTCCCAGCTGGAAGAGCTTCCAAAGCAGCTGTTCTCTCCCAGCTCCTGTGTGGGCACAGATGCAGCCCTGCAGGCAGCGCTGGAGCCAGGGCCACAAAGGTCCCTTGCTGTCTGCAGCTCACTTGGCTGAAGATGCCCCACTGCTGAGGCTCTGTCAAGGAGATGCCTCTGTTTTCTTCTGTGGAGGGCTCTGTCAGCCCAGACAGAGAAAACAATTCACAGGGAGAACTAAAACCTAGAGACATTCCTGTGCACCTCCCTCTTGGTACAGTGTTCCTTTCTTGCATCTCTTGGACTCATCCAGCAGCGATATCTCCTTGCTGTGAGTTCTGAGCGTTGTGCAGGGATGGAGTTCAGGCAGTTCTGAGAGCCCCTCCCCATTCTCTGGAAAGGTCACTGCCTCAATCCAATGAAACGTAAGAGGAAACAAATGCCCAGAGAGCAGAAATCCCCAACCATGTCCCATCCAGTCATGGAGAAGCCAATGGGACAGAGCCATATGGCTGGAGTACGTGTGTTCCACTCTGTATTATTAATTCCCTGATGCTAAGTATTTCAGCAGGAAACTCCCAGGGCTTCCAGCAATGTCCTAGTGGCTGTGATCACAAGTTATTCACCAGTGTCACTTGTTCAAGAAAAGCCTTTCTGAACAAGCACAACTCTGAGGCTCTAGCTGGTTTACTTTTGCCTTTCAGCTGCTTCCCTGTAAGTTCCAGAGGGAGAAGTTTCTCAGCAGGAAGAAGGAGGCCAGCACTGGGGGGAGTATTCTGCCCAGACTTGGCCCATTTCTAGACAGGAGTGAGACTCGCCCAAAGGTAGCCTTTTCCTGCTCTTTTCCTTTCTGTTTCACATGAAGTTTGAAGAGGGTGTGTGTTTGTGACAGGCTTGCCTCCAGCAAAATGCCTCAGTGTCCAGCTCCTGCTGTCATTGCAAGGTGCTGGGAGTGGTAGACTGGGAGTCCTGATCTGCACTAAGCCAACACAAATACCCTCTGCTGAAGCTGCTGGGGTGCAGCTGCCATTGCTAAAACAATGGGAGGAAAGCTGGGGACACAGAGGCCCAAAATTGCCCTTTGCCATTCTCCTGCTGAAGGAGCCACCTCTTGCTTTGGTGTGGTCACCATCAAATGCTCGGGGTGCCAGGATTCCCTGCAGAGTGGCAGCCTTGGCCTTTGAAGGCCAAGGATCTGCAGGAATTACTTCAGATTGAACAAAACAAATTGCATTACTGCTTTGGGCTGGAACAATGTGTTGGACCCTGACAGGGTGTTAGATTTTGCAGGCTGCCAGATGTACAGGGGACTGGCCCTGGGCAGAGGGGAATGGATGTGCTTTGTCTGGATCAGTGCCTACTCAGAGGTGTGTTTAAAGCTGCTTTTCTGGCAGGACTAGCTCAGTATAAAGCACAGTCCAAACGGGTAGGTGACTGAGGTGGGCTGTTGAGCAGGAAATTGGCAGCAAGCGACACGGAACACAATCCAGGTTTAGGATTGTCCTGGAGAGGAGCCTTGGGAACACCTCAGGGAAGGGCACAGCTAAGGGACAGTGTGCTGCAGCCACTCCCTTCAGCGGAATGTGTCTGCTGTGAAGTCACAGAGGAGACCTGCTTGTGTCTCTGCAGTGACAGCAGTGTGGCTGGAGAAGGCAGACAAAGCAGGGCAGAGTTTTCTCCAAGCCATGTCTCTGCTCCAGAAGCATTTGCTGTTGTTGTGTCATTCCAGACGTGCCTCTACAATGGCATGAAATAAGGTGTCAGTAATGACAAGAAAGCACCCATTTAAAGGCCATTGAAAAAGGAGATACCAACTCTGCTTTTACCCAAGTTGCTGAGAAAATAACTGAAACTTATCCTCATTCAGCATTCACCTCACTTGTCTTTTTCTTTTCATCTCATTTGTCTTTTTATTTTTGCCTTTTCCTCTCTTTGGAACACACTAACTTTTAAATACAATGAAAAGGAACAAAATCATCAAAGCAAAAGGAAAGTGTTTCTTAGTCCCTGTGACCTTTGCCATTGGATGGGTACTCAGGAGCTTCCATTCTCTGCTGAGCACCAACTTTTCTGTCCGCTCCCTTCTCGTCCTCCTTCCTTTTGGTCAGGTCTTCAAGCCTGTCCCTCTCACTGTGACACTCAACAAACCAACCTGAACAAATCCAAACCACAAATAACACACAGAACCAACAAATTCCATTCTTTTGCTTAATAACCTTTTGGCTTCAGCCAAATGTCACCTCATCTCTCACACCTGCTCTGGTCCTGTGCTCTTCTTACTGATGTCTAAGTTCTAGAGCAAAAAAAGATATTTGCAGTTGTGTGGGCCTCGGTTTCCCTGTCTCAGAGTAAAAGACATCCCAAATCCTTTCCCATGGAGTCTCCTGTAAATTCATGGGTTTTACTTACTCCATGAGTGCTCAGTCAGTGCCCCAGAGCTCTGTGACCGCATGGGCACAGGGCTGTGTTTTAGGAAAGTGCTGCCTGGCATTCTGGAGAAAGAAACCTGGAGAAATCCATGCCGAAAGAGCAGCTTGGCTTGAGCCTGCTCTGTGTGGCCCAGCAGCTGTGGATGAGCTCAGAGCAGAGGTGGGTGAGCCACTGTTTGCCCAGTGTGGGCTGGGCAGACGTGCTCCCTCAGAGTCTGTACTTCACTGGGGATCAGAGGAAGATTCTCCTGCATGAACCTTCCTCACAGCAGCTGAAGCTCTCCCTGCTCTCTCTCCTCTCCAGCTGCCGCCAGCTGCCCCGAAACAGAGCTGGTTTGGGGTTTCCCCACCAGAGCTGGTATTTCAGAACTTTGTCGCTCGGGAGGTCTCGGAAATGGTGCTGTCTCTCATGAATAAGGACAAGGTAAGTGCTGGCACCCAGAGCTTTAACGCTGTGCTGGAAGAGGAGAGTGCTCTCATTCCCTCAGTGTACAGCAAAGCAAGTTATCTGCTGCAGCACATGCAGAAGAAAATGTCTCAGCACCTTCTTCTGCAAGATGGTGGAAATCTTCCTGTGCTGGGAATTGTCCCCAGATTTTGGCCAGGCGTTGATGGTGTCTATCCCAAAGGAATAGAAGGCTTTTCTCTTGAAAGCTCTGGATTGACTGGAATGTTGAGGGCTGTACAGTTCTTACCTGCTCTCATGCTTTGCCTTGGGTCTATAGCACACCCTGTGTCTCCTTGGTTCATCTTGGCTCCTGGTAGGAATCTCTGCCTCTCTCAGCCAGTTTGGCTCCCTTTGTGCAGCTCACAGCCAAAGCTCAGGGGCTGAGCCTTCTGCACTTTATGCTGGAATCACTTCTCATTAATGGCATTGGCCCTGCAGGAACCGTGTTCTGCAAGAGCCCTGCAATCAGTGTGATGGAGCAGAAGCAGTGAGAGGCCTTTAGGTGCCACTTGAGGCTCCTGCTCAGCTTCATCCAGCTCTGCTCAGCTTTTCCAAAAGCAACACGGTGCTCTGCTTTCCCTTTGCAGAAGCACAGCACATCCAAAGCCATGTGCTCCTGGAGGTTTCCACCTTCACCTGAAGAAATTGGCATTGTTTTGCAGTTTCCCAAGAGAGCTGAGAGGGAAAAAGTTGAAAAATGTCAATTGTGTTCCACTGTAAAGAGGAAAACTTGAGACCATTTGAATTTCAGTCCGGGAAACATTTTCTCAAGTGAGGCTTGTGCCAAGAGTGGGCTGGTGGGAGGAGACAGGAGGGAGTCCAAATCACCTGGTTTAGACTTTTGGAGAGCATTTTGGTGCTCAGGGGTTGATGAGATCAGTGTGCTAGAAAATGCATGTGTGCTGTGCATGTAGTACCCCAGAGGGCCGAACCTGGCCTGCTGGCTGCAGGCAGGAATGCCCAGCAGCCCAGCTTGCCTGCACAGGCAGCAGGAAGCCCTGGAGAGCCAAGATTGGCTTTTCATACTGGAACCACACTGTCAGTCAGTGCTGGTCCTGTTTCTCCAGGCAGAAAATGCCTCTGAAGCCCCACGGTCAATAGACACCGCCTGTCTGTGTTTCTGTCACTTTTGGCAAGCTGGTTGCTCTCATGGTTTTATGATTCTTGCTTGCTGCTTTACTGCCCATTTAAATTGTCTTTGCCATCTCCTTGTTTTAGGGATTGTCTTGCTGTGTTCATTCCTTCTTTTGCTTTTCAGGTTTGCTTTTATTCCCAGTAAGACCACAGTGTTTGGTCTCCTGTCTTGCTGCTCTGCCTGCCTGACTGTATCCCCAGAAGGTCCCTACCCAAACCTGATCTGCTAGAAGGGAATTTCTCCCTTCCCCCACAGAGATGGGCTGGTTTGCTTTTAGGTAGCACATTCCCCCTCTGGAACATGACCACTTCATGGCTGTGTGCAGGCAGAAGCCAGCAGGTTTTTTGGCCTTGTTGAATATGCAGGTGACTTGGTTCAGGTGCTGTGTCTCCATCCTGCTGGTGCTGACCTGCTCGGCCCTTCCTTCCCAGCAGGCACTGCCCTACTGCCCCTGGCCAAAATGCTGGAGCCAGAGAGAAGGGATTCAAGTTCAGCCTTGTGAATGATGTGCCTGTGCCTGCTCAGCTGAAAGTGCTTTGGAAAAGGGGCAGGGGAGGGATGTTAGCAGGCCATGGACAGGTCTCCTCTTGTCCTGTTTCCACAAGTGGCAAAATCATAATTTCATGTCTTTGCTGCAGTATCTTCACGTGGTGAAGGTCTCCATGGAGAGCTCACCTTACTTCCAGCTGGTGAGCTCCAGCGATGCGTACCGTGCCGTGCCGCCGGGCGCCTCTGTCCCTGTGCGCATCCGCTTCACCCCCAGCAAGAACAAGGTGAGGCTGGAGGAGCCAAAGCACACAATGATCTCCACAGCCATTGTTTTCCCTGCACTCTGGCTGCAGCCCCTTGCATGCTGTGAGCTGGGCTCCAGGCGTGGTCAGGCAGCCTGCAGCCAGTCACACCTTGGCACTGCTGGCAGGCACTGCAGCCAGGCCTGACAGGCTCTGCTTCCCCTCCCTGCACATTGCTGAGCATTGCCAAGGGATGATGCACGGGAAAGAGGATGAAAATGACAGAGGGCTGTTGATAGATGTTGGGCCATCTCTTGGTCCAGTGGAAGGGGTTTCATTCTGATGGAAAACACCAGAGGAAGAAAGAGGTGAGAGAGCTTTCCTCCTTCCTGGACTGCCAACAGCTTCCCTGCCTGCCCCTGGGCTGGAGCAAAGCCGGTGCTTTTTCACCCCCTCTGTTGTGCAGCCTTGCAGCTGTGCTGTCCCAGAGCACAAGTGAGCATGGCACAGCTGCAGGGCCAGGGCAGAGGATGTGCTGTGCCCGTGAGCCCGGCCTGGCACAGGCACACTGGGCCCTGGGTGCCCTTGGTCAGCAGGAGGTTGCTGAGCTGCAGGGCACTTGGACACCTGCCTGAAGGAGCTGGTGTAGGGCAGGTACAAGCTGCAGGCAGAGCTGTGAGCCCAGAGCCCGTGGCAGTGACACTGCTGGGGCTCTGTCTTCATGCCTGTCCCTGTGCTTGCTCTGTCAGCTGGCACCCATTCCGTGCCAAAGGTGCTTTTGCGGGGAGGTTTGAACAGCAGTGCTGAGGCCCTGGCAAGTCTGATCTCAGTGCTGGGATCTGGAGGGTTCATGTTCTGATCTGGAGGCTTGTTCATACAGAAGGGTTGAGGGCATGGCATGGAAGGGAGGAAGCCTTGCAGGGAAACAAAGAGAGGCCCTTTCCAACAGCATCCTGCTACCTCTTAGCACCGTTCTTCTCCGGACTTGGTTGGACAGGCAAAGTTAGAGGGGAGTTGTGAGCCAACTGATGTTTCTGCACCAGGCCAGAGGTGAAGGATGTCTTTGGGTGCAGCTGTTTTCTCCTCTTCCTTTTGCTGCTTAGAGTCAGTTGAACACTTTGTCCTATTCTCAGACAGTGGGAATATAGAAGCCTAAAGAGCAATGTCCTGTGTTCCCCATCTCCATGTTGCTTAGAAGGGGCTTAGGAATTCTTTAACATCATTAAAGTTTAGAGTAAAAATGATGGGGGCCTAGGGCTGTTATCTGTATGACCAGAGTGACACAAGAGCTGAATGCCACTGAGACAGATTTTGCAAAGTGCGCTGGTGCCTTTAAAATGTGACATAGTAGTAGAACTTAGTGTTCATTTGAGGGTGCAGTAGGTAAATTGATGCCCTTGGAGGGGTATAGGAAATGGTTTTTCTTCTGCCATGGGGATGGCACTAAACGTCCTGTGCTGAGCCAGTTTCTTTTCCTGCAGGATTATTGCCACGAGCTGGTGTGCCTCACTGCAAGGGAAAGGATCGTTGTGCCAATTCGGGCCATTGGTGCCCGAGCTGTGCTGGACTTCCTTGCCCAGCTGGACTTCTCCAAGTGTCCAGTCAAGGTCAGCACCCAGCAGACTCTGCTGGTGCACAATGTCGGTGCCCGGGCAGCTCGGTACCAGCTGGGCACCCAGAGGTGAGGCAGCTCATCTGTCCCTGTGCAAACACCTTTGGGTGAGAGCGGAGTTGGGAAAGAGCTACAGAAGGAACCGAGCACCGGATCTGCTGCCCTGCAGCCTGGCTGGAAGTGAGCAGGATGGAAGGCATCTGCTCTTGCTTTCAGTGGCCTTGGAGCTTTCTGTGTCCCAGATTTCCTGGAGGCTGCTGGAACATGTTGGGAGCTGGCTTGCACCCTGCTGAGCACAAGCAGCTTCTGAAATGCTTCCTCAGCACTGTCAGCCAAACAGAGCCATTCTCTGGGGGGCCACAGGCACGTGGCTTTGCAGTGGTCCTGGAGGGGACCTCTGGAAATCATCTGAGCAAACACACTGCTCAAAGCAAGAGCAGTGTCCGGGGGTTGCAAGGAGCCATTGGGAGACATGGACCTGTCTTTAGATGCCATACAAGAAAACAAACATGTCAGTGGACGTAGTTATAAAAGCAGAAGAAAACAACCTTTTAAAACCCCCTCCATACCTTATCTTTTCTGCCTGTCAGGTGCAGTAGTGATTCATTGAGAGGATGGATCTAACAGGATGAGAAGTGTCTTAAGGAGCAGCTCACAATTAACAGAGAAAAGCCCAAAATTTAGCTTTCCAGGCCCATCTCTTGACAGCGATTTTAATTTGGTTCTTACAGTCTCAGGGATGTCTCCTTCACAGCTCTTCTAGCTGTGGGCTCAGGGAACAGTTTAGTGGTGTTGGCTGAAATTCAGAGGAGTTAAGTTTAGCTGTGGAGCTTGTGTCTTTGGGTCTTGGGGAGCCAGGTGTGTGTGAGAGATGACTGCTACAGCAGGGACAGAGGAGGAGTCTGGTGGGTAGAGCCCAGGGATGGAGGCGATGCGGGGGCTGATTTGCACTCAGTTTTTCAGTCCTGACAGCTGAGTCCTGAACTTGGCTGGATCCTCTTCTCCTGATAATTTGAAAAGAAGAAGACCCCTTCTTTCTCAGGCAAGCCCTGAAGTCATCCCTGGAATGTTATTCCCATCCTGCCACCTGAAGGCAGGAGCATGTAAGATGGGGCAGGAGTGGGAAGGGAATGGAATGGAAGGTAGTGCTGAAGCCTGGCCAGGGATTCCCCTAACTGGCAGCTTCTCTATTGCGGTGAAATTTCTGGCCAAAGACTAAGAACAGAATGCTGTGCCTTGCCCCCAGCAGGCCCTGATCCCCCCAGCCCCAGCAGAGCTGCAGCAGTGCTGGCATCAGCCCCGGGGCAGATGCAGGAGCACAAGCACTGATCTGGCTCTGGGGCTGCTGGGGCCTTGTCTTTCCTCCCCTCCCTCCAAAGTCTCACGTCCAGCACATGAACATTGCTGGCCCAAGGCTTCTCCATCAGCCAGCAGTGATGTTCTCACCAGTGGCAATGGGAACAGGTCAGCCCATAATTACAGCAAGAGATCCTGAATGAGCACAACCTGAAGCGAGTTCATCAGCTGTTACTACTGACATGAACAAAGTTCAGCTTGCCAGATGTTCTCTTTGTTTTTGTGTGTGATGCATTCACCAGCAAAGTCCCCAGAACACATTTGATGTGACAGATTGACCAGCAACAAAGCACCAAGGCCAGGAACTTTTGTTTCCTCACTGGGGCTGTAGAAGGGCACAAAGCCCAGCAGCTGCTGGGCAGAAGCACATTTCCCCTGAGCTGTCCCTGAGCATCAAAGCACAGTCTTGTGTTTGTCAGGCAAGAGCTGTTTTCCTGTTGACTAAATCCTGATTGCTCCTGTTAAATCCAAAGTGCACCAACGCATCTGCATCATTATTTCCAACACATTGCACAGAGTTTCTCTGCTGGGCCAAGCAAACAGTTACCAGCCTGCATGACAGCCCAGAGTCCCAGACTGCATTGCTGGTAAACACACAGAAACCTCCGGTTCCGCTTCCTTGATGTGCTCCTGCTCATGGTGCTTCATTTAGCTGGGATTGGACCCTTCAGACTGTAAATGGCATCGTCCTTTTGGGTTTCCATGTCACTGTATTGCTCTAATCTGCATTTGTGCTCTATCAGAGTTTTGATTACTCCTCTTCTTAGAGCAGCTTTCATAGAAATGCCTTTAAAAGTTGCCCTTTTTAGGCTAAATCATGAATATTTCAAGGTAAAATAAACCAAAGAAGCACACTGCAAATTCAACAGGAACTATTCCTTGGTCTTCAGGGAAAAGTTCCTTCTCCCTGTCTGATTCCTAGGCTGTAATCTCCCAGGACAGGGAGTGCCCTACCATTTGCATCTCTTGAGATGCGATTTGTAGGCAGCAGGAAAAGAGAAATTCCTGAGGCAGTCAGTGTCAAGTTGTGCATGCAAATAGCTCTGAACCCTCTCTGTGCTTTTCACAAACCATTCTCTGATGGGATTGCTGGCAGTGGGAGCCTTGAGCCTCATTGCAGAGAGCTGGATGCAGAGTATGGGGAGCTGAGGCCATTTTACCCCCAGGATCTTGTGAGGGCTGGATCTTGTCAGCAGTGGCTCAGTGGCTGTTTGTGATCCTGTCTGTTCTGTCTCTTGTGCTGCCTGTGCTTGGTTTGCTCCCTGCTTGCACAAGGGAGCTGCAGGGAGCTGCAGTGCAGCAGGAATCTCATGGCCAGGTGTCCCCAGGCGTGACCCCTCTCTCTGTGTTGCAGTCCTTTCTCCGTGGTGCCGGCCACAGGAGCTCTGGGCGCTGGTGACACCGTGCAGGTGACAGTGGCATTTCACCCGCTGGCCCGCGGTGCCCATTGCGGCTCCCTGGCCGTGTGCTGCAGCTCAGGTGAGTGCTGGGCCCTGCAGGGCACAGGACAGTTCTGCACATGGCTCCCTGCTGTCCCATCCCCTGCATTGCCTCCAGAGGTGCCTCCCCTGTTCAGCCTTACCCCAAAGCAAACTGAGAACTCCTTGGTGTTTAGGGGCTTGAGAAAGGCAAAGATTTTTGACTGCTGTTTTGCTGGGACTTGCTGAGTGGAGGAAGGAGGAACTCTGATTCTCCACTACCATATGGCTATGCCTGGGTGAAGTTTTATTTGATTCCTGGGCAGTGCTGTAGGTGAGGTCTCCATCAGACTCTCTCCAATGCAATGGATTTCTTGCACACCTCTGTCCCATATGCTGCTTCTCCATTGGCTTGTCACAGGCCCTTTTTCTATGTGGCCCTTACACATAGATGTAGTTTCTGCCTAACAACATTTTCAGGCCCTCAAGTTCCTTTTTTGTGACAAATCAAAACGAATTTTTCCCTGTCCCCATTTCCCAGGCTGTTCAAGGTGTTGCAAACCTCTCACATCTATCTCCCATTTGATTTCTAGACTGAGGGATCCCATTCAGTCTTAATGTAGAAACTGTAGAAATGCTCTGTACTCACTAATCTTTCCTTTGTCCCTTTCTTATTTGATTTGAAATGCTCCAGCTTGGTTTTTCAGATCAGAACAATATAAAATATTTAAAGTCTGATGTGCCTGTGGGTTTGGACAGGGAGATGATTTTCATGGTGCTCATTCTGTAGTGGTTTGTCACATTGCAGAGCCAGGCTGGTTGTGTTTCCTCACCTGTGTCCCCTCCTGCTGTGGGCTGTCACTTCACTTGTTCCTCTGGGCCTCCTTTTGCTGCCCACCTGCCCCCAGGCATATTTGCTGGTCAGCAAGAAGGGATCCAAGGGATCAGGAGAGACAGGAGTCTCCTGGGATGCCCGGGGAGAGCCTGGGTAAGGCAGGACTGAGCAGGGCCCCTCAGCCCTGTCACCTGAAGGACTTGGATGCAGAAATCCTGGTGATCTGAGTGGGTCACCGGAGCACATGGACCAATCTCCCTGTCCATCCTGTCCCCTTGGGGCCAAATCTCTACAAACACCCTCAGAAATAAGGTGTTTTAGGAGGTGCCCAGGACATCCTCACGCTGTACACACAGAGCTGAAGGATGTTATCAATGGAGTGGTCCACAGAACTGCTCCTTCAGCGCAAAACTGGGACACTTTCTTCTGTGCCCTGTGCTTTGCTCTGTTCCTTGTGCTTCCATCAGCCAGTGAGCTGAGCAAAGACTCCCCTTTGCTTTGTTCCAGGTGAAGAAAGAATCCACACAAAGCTCCAGGGAGAAGCTGTAGATGTCAACGTTGGGCTGAGCACAAATTCCGTGGAGCTTGACAAGACTTTCACCACCATGTCAAGCCACAGAACCCTGTTCATTGAAAACAGGAGTAACATCACAGCCCACTTCCAGTGGAAGGCTTTTGCTACTAAGGAAGAAGAGAATGAAGAGAAGAGGAGGTTGGTTTGAAAGATGCATTTCAGTGAGATACAGGCCCAAGACTGAAACTAACGAGTGGCCTCAGGGGATGTTGGTGCTTTTGAATGGTTTAGGCCAAGTAAACCATGCCAGGCACTGGGGTGTGTGTCCCTGGGCTTCAGGAGCTCATCACTCAGCCTTCCAGGTCATTTATACTCCAACCAGGGATGGCATTTTGGGAAGGAAGGGTTGATTGTGATGACTGGATTTCCTCAGGTCCTAATTGGGCTCTTGTCTCTCTAATCTTCTTTCTACATGACCTGGCAACCTCCTTCAACATTTCCTGAGTTGCCAGTCCCTCTTTCCAAAGGCGATACACCCTATTTTTTCCCTTTAGTTCCTTCAAAAGCTCCTTGCCCATGCGGGCTGGTAGTGTGTCCCTGTGCTGCTGTCAGAGAGGTTTTGTGCTCTCAGAGCAGAGAGGATTTTTTGTGAGAGAAGATAGTGCAGGATCCTTTCCCTCTCAGGACATTCTACTGCTGTGCACTGGGATGGGATCCAAAAAGCTCTGGCTCATGACAAGGTCTCTCCAGGAGTTTGCTGTCTCCCTCCTGCACAACAAAGTTCCTTCCCCTCTCAGAGCCTCCCTTTTCATGCATATTGCATATAAAAACTTGAATGTCCCCGAAGGGATTCGGTGCCTGAATTCATCAATTTCCTGTGGAAGTGCTCTGGGATGCTCTTGTGAAAGGCAGAGTCGGGAACGGGGCAGGTCCAAAATGGAAGAAACAAAGAGTGATGCTGGTAACACGTAGCTGCAAGCCAGCTTTGTCTCCTGTTGCCAGGGAAATGCTGCAGTGGGTGCTCTGTGATCTTTCTGTGCTCCCCCGAGCAGCTCAGTGGGAGGAAAAGCCACTTGAAATGGCTGGTTGATTCTCCCTCAGCTGTGGCAGAGCCTTTGAGGCAGGAGGCTCTCTGGAGGGATGCTGGCTTTGGAAACCTCTGCTGAGCTTGCAAGGGTGGAGTGAAACTCCCTGCTGGGCCAGGGAACAGCAAGTTGTCCTCTGATCCCTGTGGGACCCTCGTGGCTTGGGCTCGGCCTTTGCTGGGGAGCTGCTGCTGCTGCTCCTCCTCAAGTGCTTTGCTCTCCTGCGCTCACACTTCTCTCTGCAAATCTGTGGCTCATGAAACCATCTGCTGGCCTTGTCTCTCCCTGGGGCTGCAGGCAGTGTTTGCTGCGGCCGCCCAAAGAGGTGTCCCAGGAAAACTTCCCAGAGGAGAAAGAAACAGAGAAGGTGAAGGGCTCTTGTGGAGATCACAGTGCCCTCCTGAGCAGCATGGACCAGGAGAAGATGGCAAAGGTGCAAGAAGACCCCATGCTGTTCTCTGATGACATTTTTTTCATTGAGCCAATGGTAAGTGATAGCTGAGAACATTCTCTTCCTCCTTCTCCTCCTCCTCCTCCTCCCACCCACCCTACTCCCTACACCCACCCCTTCCCCAGCTGCGGTCACTGGGCAGATCCTCAGCTGGCTCCATGTGCTGGCAGGGAGGACATGGAGTTTCTGGTGAGGCTGCAGGGCTCGCTGCTGAAAGCATTTGTGCCCTGCAGGCTCCAGGCAGGGCTGGGAGCCTGACAAAGCCCAGCTCTGCTGCCAGGCTCGAGCTCAAGGCACTGCCTGCGTGTCCTGTCAGTGTGCCAGGGAGCAGTTCTTGTAGGCAGGGGCTCCCCCCACACGTGGGGCTCAGCAGAGGCTGTTGGAGCACTGCCAGCTCACACACTGACCTGAAGCTTGCAATTGTTCCCTGGCAAAAGGAGGCCAAATTCAGCCCAAGGTTAATGACAGAAATGCCATCCCCTCCTGTAACCATGCCTTGCACTATTTCTGAGTGTCCCTTCCAGTGTCATCTGTGAGCCTGGACACCAGGGTGGAAGGTTGAAATGGGCCTTTAGAGTTGTCCTGCACACAGGGACAGAAAACCTTTTTTTTTTCTGGTGATGCAAGCAAACTGCCACATGCTCCCATCGACCAGAGCCTTGATTCTGAGTACTGGCATTGTGAGAGATGATGAATGCCTGGTGTCTGCACAGTGGAACACCCTTCTCATCTTGGAGTAAAACCTACAATAATCCCAGCCTCTGCTTTCTTTCAGTACAGGTTAAACTAATATTTTTATTTCCAAGGAAGGGGATCATGTTCTCTTCTTGGTTACAGCTATGGTCCATCTAAGGCCAAGAGCCAGCAGGGCACAGTGGCAGTTGCATCCCACTGTAGCTGACAGCAGCATGATGTGCCCAAGAGCTTGTGTCAGAGCAGCAGGAATATTGTGGAGAGTGGGAGCTGATCAGCTGAGCATTGAGAGCTGTGTTGGGCTGGGTTTGGAGTGTTTCCTTGGCTCCTTGTGCTGTTCACTCATCACTGATGCTCTAAACAAAGGCTTACAGGAGGGTGGTGAAAAGAAGCAATGTGAAGTTTGCAGAGCAATGTTTTGCTGTCTCTTTCTGCTGCAGGAGGGAGAAATCGGGCCGAATTGTTCGGCTGAAATCAAGGTGACCTTCAAACCCCTGGAAGCACTGGAGTATGGAAGTGTGGCTTACTGCAGCATCTCAGGTGCAGCTCCTTTGCCCTGCCTCTCTCCCCCTCAGTGAAGCCATGGTGCCAGCCTGAGCCCACTGGGCTCCCATGGAAGTGCTGGGAAGGGTCCCTGGTCAGCAGGGCAGTGCTGGCACATCCCCCCTGGCCCTGCAGCTCCCAGGGAGTCTCCCGTGCCAGGCCAGGGCTCAGAATGCTGTGTGTGCCTGAGTGATCCCAGAACAGCCCAGGCAGGGCAGGGAGAGGTTTTCATGCCATGGCTTTGCCAGCATTCCCTCAAAGGCCAGAGAGCTCCAGAGCAGAACAGCTTTAGTGAACAAGCACTCAGCCCCTGCAGGCCCCTGGCCTCCAGGATGGCTCCATTAGCCATGGATCCATCATCAGGAAGCAGGAGCTGAGTTAGAAATGGGCTCCCTGAGCCTGGATCACCTCCCAGTGCCCAGACAGCAGCAGAGCAGAGGGGGCTGAGCCCCACTGAGCCCGGGCTGTTGGTAGAGGGAGCAGCCTTGGCCAGCAGCTGCTTCTCTCCCTGTGTGGCAGTTGTCACCTTGCAGCTCTCAGTCTGTGGAAATAGAACACAGTGCTGAGTGTCACAAGGGGAGCACTTGGGCAACAAAGTCCTGTGCTCCTGGGCCAGGGAGTTTGGGAATTGCCAAACTCTGTAGGAGCTTTGTGCCTGCACTGAATGGATTTCAAAGCTCCTCTAGGTGCGTGGGAAGGAAACCACAGAATCACAGTATGGTAAGGATGGAATGGACCTTAAAGATCATCTAGTGCCAAGGCCCCTGCCATGGGCAGGGACACCTCCCCCTAGAGCAGGGAGCTCCAAGCCCCATCCAGCCTGGCTTGGAACACTTTCAGGACTGGAACCTCCACAACATCCCTGGGGAGCCTGCTCCAGTGCCCCACCACCCTCACAGGAAAAATTTCTTCCCTAATATCTCACCTAAATCTCCTTTCTCTCCATTTCTACCCATTACTCCTTGACCTGTCTCTACAGGCACCAGAGATGTTTTAAACTCAGCAAACTGGTGGCTCAAATTGGAAAGCAGCCCAGGGAATGGGTTAGAAATTGCAAGTCGGCCTCAGGGGGGATATGTCCTGAGGGAAGAGAAGGGTCCATATCTTCTCCTGCAGCATCAGGAGCTGGTTGCATCCAGCTCAGAGTAGGGGACTAGCACTGAGGCAGCCTGGAAAATCCAGTGGAGCAGAGGGAATGATTGTGCTGCAATGGACATCTCTCCCCAGGCCGTGACAGCAGGCTGCCCCTGCAGCTCAGAGGGGAAGGCCAAGGACCCTTGGTTGAACTCAGCTCTCCTACTCTAAACCTTGGGAATGTTTTCGTCAACACCCCCCATGTCTGTGAGGTGAGCAGCAGGGCTTGGGATGGATCCTGATGGCTCCCGAGGCAGCAGCAAGCCTGGTGCAGCTGTGGACTTGCTGCCAACCTGGGCAGCTGTGAGCAGGGAATATTTGATGGACTGCTCAAATCTGGGGGGTCACAAAGGTGTGTCAGTTGTTCCTGAAGCCCCAGTCCCTGCTTTTGGGCAGCCTTCCTTAGGGATCAGCTGGGAGGCTTCCTGCAAAACAACCCCTTGGCACATGAAACCAACACTGGCTCCAAAAGCTGCATGTTCAGAGGCTTTTGTGGCAGTGCCAGACACAAGGCACCTTTGGACTGGGCTCTGCAGAAGCAGCTGCAACAAACTGGCTGCCTTTGAGCTTCAGCCCACTGCCAACAGCTCCCAGCCAAGTGTCTTCTGCTTATTGCTGCAATCACAGGAAATCCTTGGGAGTTCTCTCCCTTGCTGACCAGTCCCTCACCACACTTCAGCCTCGGTGCATCTCTGGCTCTAGAAAGAGAAAAGTGTTCCTGGGAATAAAGCAAAGGGTTTTTCTACCTATTTGCCTCTCCCCCAGTAGAGTCAAGCTTGCAAAACTTCATGAGGCACTGCATCATGGCAGACACTTTCAAAAGCTTGGCTGTGGATGGGAAAGACACGCTGAGTTTTCTCACCAAAAGATGGTGCTGTCTGTACGTTTTGATGCTGATGCCTCATTCTCAAGGTATTGTTTTCATGGTCTGGGAAAAGGTGAATGAGCAGATGGTGCTGTTGGAGCTGTGCTCACTGGGGCAGCAGCAGCTCTGGGGTGATTCCCTAGGCAGCTGCAATCAGCCCACGTTGCTCTCAGCGCCAGCTCTCAATGCGCTTGGTGCTGCTGAGCAGAGGGGCACTGCTCTGTGTCCATGGGATAAGCCCAGGGTGACTGCAGTTCTGTGGAGTTGCCACTGCTCTGCATGAAAACCCAAAAGCAGAACTTGTCCTGTTGTATCTTTGGACTTGTGCCATTCAGCAGCACAAAGCATCTTCTGCTTTTTCTCGGTGTTCATTGCATCATTTGACAATAACTCACAAGAAGGGAAGATTCCACACGTATTTCCATTTTGCTTTCTTGCTACTGCAGGTGAAACTGATGAACCAAGGAGCTATTGATGCTCCCTTCACCTGTCTCCCTTCAGCCACCAACCTGGGCTTGCTCTTCAAGTTTGCCCCCGAGGAGGGCATCATTGCAGCAGGTGGGAGCCAGGCTGTGCAGATCTCCTTCAGAGCCACTGTGCTGGGGAGCTTTGAGGAGGAGTTCCAGTTCAGAGTGGCTGGATCTCCAACGCCTGCCATCCTGACCATCAAGTAAGGACCCTGGGAGCTGGGTGGGCACATGTGTAGCTGTCTCTGGGACATCCCCCACCTGCCTCCTTTTGGGGTGGAGCAGAGGAAAAAGGTGTTTCCTGAGGTCTGAATCTCTGCTCTGCCGCTGGCATTGCTTTAATGTCAGGCTGCCTGCTGCCCTGTGTGGTAGCCGGGAGCCGGAATGACTCCTCCCTGCAGGGATCTCCCTGTGCCTTGGGCCATGGCAGGCAGTGGGATGGATCAGCTTTGGGCAGCAGCTGCTCTGGGATGTCCCACCTGAACACCCAGCAAGGCCCCCAGGGCTTTGCAGATGGGCCAGCCTGGCTGATTCTGCAGCTGCAGCAGTGTTTGTAAAACCTTGTGTGAATATACTCCATGCCAGATGGGCAGCAGCAGCCTCAGCTCACCTCTCATGGCCATGCTGTGGGGCACAAGCTGTGCCCCCAGCTCCTGTGCACAGAGGGCTCTGGTGCCTCCTTTGCACAGCCAGCAAAGCGCTGATGTGGGAGTCAGGAACTGTGCCAAGGACTTGGGCACCATCCCGTGGGCTGGTGCCATGGCAAGAGACAATCCTGGCCCAGCCACAGGGAGAAGGGCGGATCATAGGGGAGGCAGAGCTCAGTGCTCAGCACCACAGCAGCGTGAGGCCTTGTCCCTGCCAGCCTGAGCCATGTGCTGCAGGATAATGGAGTGGAAGCAGGAGAGCTGATGCTGGCTGCTCTGCAGCTTTGGAGCTGGGCTGCTGCTCCTGGGCGGCACTGGCTCAAGGCAGTGAAGAAATGAAAGCAATCTGCACTGGATGATAGCAAAGAGATAAGGGAGATGGGTGAAGAAGAACAAGGGAGTTATTCCTTAGCAAGAGAAAAGTGGTGAGCAGGTGCGCCCATAGTGGAGAAACAATGATGCTGCCTTTGTTTTTGGAGGAAAAGTGCTGCTTTTTTCATTTGGAAATCAAGAGGGAACCTTTCACCATCAAATAATTGATTCTCCTCTGTCCCTCCCCCAAAATGGCCAAGGGGTGTTTCCGCATAAGCAGCTTTCTCCTTGAGCAGGGGCAGGTGTCTCTTGTTGAGATGTGCAGAGCAGAGGCAGGGGCAGTCCTGTGAGTCCAATAGAGGACACAGCTCACTGGTTCTTGATTTTGAACCAAAAGGCAGAGTGGGCACTGATTGGCATCAACCATGAAATCAACTGGTGAATGTTGTGCAGCTTCAAGTGCTGATTTCAGTGGATGTTGGTGGCTTTTGGAGTGTGTCTGCTGAGTTCAAGGGCAGGTGAGGTGCTGTGCTAGATTCAGGACAGCCAAGTTTGGTTGTTGAAGCTCTTGCTCTTGGCTGTGCCAGCTGGTGCACTGCTGGCAAGCTGGTCCTTTCCTCTAGGATTCATCTGTGCCCTGGGTAGAACTGTTGCTGCTCTTTTCAGAGGATGTTTGGGAATGCCCTGGATTCGTGTCTCAGAACAGTGTCTGTAATGATTGTGTGGGTCAAACTCTCTTGAGAAAGCTCCTCCATGGGAACAGCAGTTGCAGCTCAGAAGGAGCAAAGCAGGGAAGCTGTGGCTGGAAGGGCTGCTTTCAGAAGTTAGTGGGGACACCTGGATGTCCATGCCATTGCAGATGGGGAAACTGAGGCACGGAGCCATGTCTGGGTGTGTGTTCAGGGTCCTTCATGGGACCCCCAGCAACCCGGGGGCTTCTCCTGCCTGCCCTGTGCCCAGAGCCCATCAGGGGCTGTTGGCTGCTGCCCCTTGGCTTGAGCTGCCTCCTGTGCCCAGGGCCCTGTGCTGAGCACACGGGGCTGTGTTGGTTGGAAACCCAGGGTGCCCTGAGCCCGGGTTTTGTGCCCCCGAGCCACGGCAGCCGGACCTGTGCAATGCCTTTAACCGAGCCATTGCCTGCTCTGTCCTCGGCCTGCAGGGGCAGCGTCACTGCACCGAGTTTACACTTCGACCTCGCTGAGCTCGACTTCGGGGACATCTCCTTTGGTGAGTGTTCCCTGGGCTGGGACACAGCCTCAGGGATCTGTGCCTTCCAACAGAAAAGCATCCCTCACTCCTGCTCTGCCCCAGCAGCCTCTTCAGGCTGTGAACTGCAGGGCTGCTGCTGCTGCTGCTGCTGCTGCCTCAGGGGGCATCTTGCCATTGTGAGATTCAATGGAAGCAAGGAATAGAAAGGCAGAATTTTCTGGTGTCTCTGTGCTGCTTTAAAAGACAGATGTCTGCCAAGGAAGGTGGGAATCTTGCTGCAATGGAAAGATGAGCCCCTCCCTCCAAATGATTATCCCTTTGAAATGACAGGGCTCCCAGGCAAAACTGTGGGAAAAGGAATAACAGTTCTTTGCTAGACTGTCTCAGGAGAGCACAGACAAGAAGGCAAGAACAGACATTTCCCAGATGCCAAGTCCTGTTTTTCCCCTTTGGTGGAGGTCTGGTGACAGCAGGAGGAGCTGTGGGCTCTGGCAGGGCAGGGATCCCCCCCAGCCGGTGCGGGAAGGGAAGGGAAGGGAAGGGAAGGGAAGGGAAGGGAAGGGAAGGGAAGGGAAGGGAAGGGAAGGGAAGGGAAGGGAAGGGAAGGGAAGGGAAGGGAAGGGAAGGGAAGGGAAGGGAAGGGAAGGGAAGGGAAGGGAAGGGAAGGGAAGGGAAGGGAAGGGAAGGGAAGGGAAGGAGGAAATGCTCCTTTTGCAAAGCCCCAGAGGGCAGGGGAATGTGGGCAGTGCCCAGCAGCAGCCGCAGCAGCAGCGGGGCAGGCAGGCAGGGTCGGTGCCAGCGCTGAGCTGCAGCCAGGGCAGCCCCGGGCCAAGCACAAACCCTCCCGCAGCAGCAGCGGCCGAGCTGCGACCCCCGAGCGGGAGGAAGGGAAGCTCCGCTCCCTGCCCAGCCTCAGCTCCCGCTGCACAGCCGCCCACGGCATCACGCCACAACTCCCAAAAACCCCCAAGGGAAAAGCCCAGCCCAGGGCCAAAACCCCCCAGAACCGCTGTCCCCCTTCCCAGAGCCAGGGCAACGTTCACGGCCAAGCCTAAAGCCACAACAATGAAGTTCATGAACTTCTGAAGGAAACTCATTGCCTTTCTTGAGCTGCTTCTTCCCCAGCCTGCATCACCACGGAGGCGCTTGTCAAGTTGACTTTGGAAGGAATGAAACAAGAAAGGCAACAGATGGAAATATGGGTCTGAAGCAGGAGACTGATCCTGCTGAATCCAATTTCATGCCTAAGGGCTCTTCGGCTGAAGGCAGCTGTTGTATCTTTGCTTCTTTGTAACTGTTGACTGTTGTCTGCGTGTGCTGGCCTCAGTCTCGTTGGAGGTTTTGACATCTGGGTTTGTCCTTTTTGTGCCTCTCTTGCCTCCCTGCTGGAGTCCCTGCTGGAGCTGGCAGTGGTCACTTGGATGGGCACAGAGAAGCTCTGGGCTGCAGCTGCAGTTGTTTTTCCTCCCCATCTGTGTCCCAGTGACTCTTGGTGAGCAGGCCTGGGGAGAAGTCTCCTCCCCACAGAGCTGGCCAGCCCAGCCAGATGTGCAGTGCGGAGCAGGCTGTGGCTGCTCTGCGCGCTCTGCAGGACATCCCCTCCATGAGTGGCTGTATCTCTGGCTTTGCAGGATGGAAAGCAAATCTCAGAGCCAACGTGGGGTAAACCCTTGCAGGCAGCACTCTCAGTGCGCAGCACGGCTGTGATGTCCCTGTGTGTGGGCTGAGGTGGGACCTGGTTCCTGATTGCTAATCTCAAAGCAAGGCTGGGCTGTGCCCCCAGCTGAGTGGGCTCTGAGCTGTCACGTGCTCAGTCTGTTTGGCCCAAAGCAAGAGATGCCTTAAGGATCCTGCAGAGAGAAGCTGCATTAGGGTGCTTTGCATCACGTTCTAGTTCCTGATCCCATCCTCACTTTCTTTTGCTGTAGCTTCTTCTCACTGACAACTCACTCTTTATATGTCTTGAAAAAGGTGGGAGTGTTGGCAGGCTGAGCAGGGAATCGGACAGCTTGAATTCTCAGAGTAAATGCTGGGTCTGGGTGCACACTCATCACTGAGAGAGAACTGGTGCTGGTTTGGGGCAGGTGAGGGAGCTGGTCCCCATCACAAAGAGAGAAGCTTGCAGTGTTCAGCAGGGCTAGGAGTGGGCATTTTCAAGGCTGCAGTCTGGAATCTGTGTCAAAGGGAACTAAGTGACGATTAATTCCTCACGCAGCTTCTGGGTGAGCTGTAGTTCAGATCATAAAGAGCTCAACTCCATTCCCACTTTGATCCTGCCAGGATCTTGCCCCCAGGATCATGCCCTGCTGGGTGCCTGAATGGCTATTTGTGTCCTTGCCCAGGCTTTCCCTACACGCAGCGCTGCCGCCTCACCAACAGCTCCGCGGTGCCCCTGACGTTCCAGCTCCGCATGTCGGACGATGGCACGCAGCCGGCTGTGGACAGCGTGGATCAGATCCGCAGGGACACCGACCCGGCCTGGAGCAAGGGAATCCATTTCCATGTGGAGCCCAGGGAGTTCACCATCAATCCCAGCAGAGGCACCATCCTCCCCCAGGGACTCCAGGACATCGAGGTACGGCAAGAGCCCAGCCACAGCCGCTGCAGCACCAGGGCTGGAGCTGCACTGCAGGGTGGGAGGGCTTTAGCTCTGGTGCCAGCTTGGAGCATCCTGGCACTGAGAGATCTGCACTGCTGGGAGGCCTCTGCTGGCTGGCTTAGTCGGGATGTTCCTCAAGGAGCACTGTTTGCTTTCCAAAATCATATGCTGAGCTCACAGACCTTATGGTCAAGGCGTGAAACCATTCTAGTGTTTTTGAGAGCGATTGATTTGATTGCAACGGGGCAGAGCAAGGATGAGGGCAGAAGGTGGCTGTTAGAGAGATGTCATTGTATCAAGCAGTGAGCTTTTCTTCTTGGTGTCATTTCCCCCCTCCTGGGGAGCAGAATGATTTGTGTTCACTGCAGGAAGCTCCAGTGGAGACAAAAAAATCTGCAGCCATGTGTAGCGGTTCAAATTTATTGTATTGATTCCTTGTTAAGTGGTTTGTTCTGTTGTACCCCGTCTTGTCCCCGAGTTAGTTTACCCCTGGGTTTTACCCTCCCTCAAAGCTGTCCCTCATGCCATTCCCTGCCCCTTGTTCCAGCTCTTTCCCTGCCTGTCAAACCCAGCCCCTTTTGTTCCCCAACTTTCTTTGCCAATTTAACCTGGAGCCAATCCCTGTCTGCAACGCCCCTTTGGAATTCCCCTGTTCCTGGAGGCCCCATTGGCCCAAGTGAGCCATCCTCCCCACCCTCCTACCCAACGTGGCCCCAGACACTTGATGTAATCCCCTCAGTGCTCCCCTGAGGATTCCCTTTTGGTTTGCTGTTCGTATCCACCTTCTGATTTGTGTCTGTACAAAAGCCCTTGCACAGGAGTGTCCAGGGCTCTTTTGGCTCTGATCCTTTTGCTTGGAATAAACCCTTTCTTGTGTAATTTCAAGACACAGATCCTCCTCCTTTCTCCTCTGCCTGGTCCCATTGGTGGCTTGTCTCTTGCAGTGTAGAGAAAGAGGCTCTGAGGGTTCTGCCTGTGGTCAATGCCCACCCTGGGGCAGTTCTGAGGGTTCTGCCTGTGGTCAATGCCCAGCCTGGGGCAGTTCTGAGGGTTCTGCCTGTGGTCAGTGCCCAGCCTGGGGCAGTTCTGAGGGTTCTGCCTGTGGTCATTGCCCACCCTGGGGCAGTTCCCCACTCCTGGCGTGGGGCCGGAGTTCTCTGAGCCAGCCCGGGCTCGGGGTCCCAGGGCAGCCATGAACTGCCCAGCACCTGCTGGGCCACACTTTGCCCTCAGCCTCCTGCTGTAAAGCTGAACTCGTTGTGGTCAAGTCAGATTTCCTCTGCATGGATGTCTTTGTAGTCAGGTGAGAAATTGGCCCCTTAATTTGAATGCAGTGGTGCATGGAGCTGTAGTCTAATGTTTTAATGTAGCTGACCTGTGCCCTGATAGCAAGGTGTGTTTAACAAATGTGGTATTGCCAGAAGGCTTTTGTTACTCTGAGACTGTGCTCTACACATGGAGCAGCAGAAGAATGAAGGGCAAATCCTCCCTCAGGAACTGGAGGATATCACCCGTGGGTAATGAGCTTTTGGAAGGAAGCATTGACTGTTCTTCTCTTCCACCAGGTGACCCTGTGCTCCAACACGGTGATGGAGTTCTACCGGAGATTGCTGGTGGACGTGGAGGGTGTTGGCAAGGGAGTGGCAGCCCTGATCATCACAGCCAGGTACCAGCCCTTGCCTGGCCTCCCCCAGGCACTGCCTTGCCCAGGCTGTGCTGGCTGCAGCTGCCAAGGAGAAGTGCTGCTGAATGCCCTCATGTTGTGCCAGCTGGACACGAGAACAGCAGTGCTTGGGCAGCAGCCTGTGGTGAAAAGCACGTTTGCTCCCAGCCCAGCACGGTCCTGGGCCCTCTTCTAAAGGCACCAGGAATGATATCATTGATTTGCCTTGTTTTTGGTGCTTGAGGTGGAACAAATTTCCTGAGGGCCTCCTCTCCTTCTGGCTGCAAGAGGTGGAGTTGTGCTGGCTGTGAGCACCGTGCACTGGTTTGGGCCACACCAAGCAGCTGCTGAGAGTCAGGCTCTGGCTCTGTCCATGAGGGCACATGGCAGGGGGGAAGTGGCTCCCAGCAAGAGTGGGGAGGGCAAGGTCTGACAAGGGGAAAGCAGCCCTTGATGTGGCAGGTCAGCTCCAGTTGTTGTCCTTCCCTCTGCTTCCCATTTTGAGCTTTAATGTTGTCAGAGTTGAGAGCAAAAGTCGTTGTTGCTGCAGCAGAATTCCATGCTGCTGTGCTGCTGTGGGTGTCAGTGTGATGCCCAGAGGGATGCAGCTCCCTGGTGCTGTTCCCTGTGCCAGGCAGAGCCATCCAGGCAGTGCCTGGGCTGCCACTGTGTACAGCAGGTGGAGCTGGGGCCAGGCAGTGCCTGGAGCTGTGCAGTGAAGGAGCCAGGGAGCTGCAGGGCCTGGCAGGGGCTGATCAGCCCCTCTGTGGGGCAGCTGCTGTCTCGTGCCCTCCAGGGCTGGGGCAAAGAGCTGAGTTCCAGGCAGGGCAACAGCACCATGGCAGAGAAGGGAGTCATTTTTACTGAGACACTGGAGCTGTGTGTTCCTTGAGCCTTAGGGAACACTGATCCTTGTTGGGAAGGCTCCCCCAGAGCTCGTGGGTCACTGGCACTGTTGCAGGAGTCCTTGCAAGCCTTCTTGGGTAAAGGAGGGGCTGAGGCAGCTGTGGGGCAAAGTGCTCTGCCTGGGGCACTTGGCAGCCTCTGGGTGCTGCCTCTCAGGGTTTGCCCCTCCTTGACAAGACATGTTGGAGTGGGAAGAGGTAGAAGGCAATTTATCCCTGTAGGGCTCTTCAGTGTCCATTTGACAGTGACCTATGTGTTCTGCTCCATTTCACAATCTTTGGGGGTAGGCATTCTCCATTCTCTCAGTATCTCTGATTGTCCTGGGCTCATCTCTTTGCCCAGGTGTCTCGTTCCTGAGCTCCAAGTGTCCTCCCCAGTGCTGCTGTGTGATGAGTGCCACCTGAAGGTGCCCTATGAGAGGAAGATCCTCATTAGGAATCCCAGCCACCTTCCTGGCTGCTACGGGCTTATTCCCCAGGTTTGGCATCACATCCACCTCCTCCTGTCAAATATTCCTGAGGAGATTATTAGGGGAACAAAGGGTTTGGATAAGACCTTGCTGGTTTCTATTCAGTCTTAAAGATCTGCTGAGAACAGGATCCTACCCAACTGTAAACTTGAGGAGGCAGTTTAAGCTCCTGAGGAAACAGTTGATGCTCTAGTCCTCAGGGCGTTTTCCTGTGGGAGATCTTAGAGGGTTGTGAAAAGCTGCTGCACCCACAGACACCAGTGCCTGTGCTGGCAGCCTCCTTGCAGGATGCCCTGGGAGTGCTAAACCTACAATTCTTGCATCTTGTTTGTGCCTTTGACCTTTGTCCTGGGGAGCTTTAAAGGTGTGTGTAAGTTGCTGTTGTGGTGGATGTTAAGGAGCCTAAAGTTTCTTGAGAGGCCCCTCTGAATCTGCGTTTCATTGTGTCCCTTCCAGAAACGCAAGGAGGACTCTGCTGTGCTCTACTCCAGCCCCAAGCCCTGTGGGATTGTGCAGCCCCAGAGCACAGCAGAGATCCCAGTTGTGGTGGCAGTGCAGGCCCTGGGCACTCATCGCACCGACGTTCTCATCGGCGTGTTCGGGGATGAGAGAAACCCCCTGGTGAGGGCAAGGGGAGCTGTGAGCCCATGTGCAGCTGCTCCTGGCAGGGTGCACGGGGACAGGGATTCTGCCGGGGAAAACAGGCACAGGCTGCTGGGGAGAAGGACAGGAGGGATGGGGCACAAACAGCTCCTGCCTTAGAGGTGGGAATCTCAGTGTCTGACACAGAATGGAGTTGGGCTAAGCTGGAATCCAGGGGGATTTGAGGTCATTTTTCTTTCAAATGCTGTTAAATTTGGAAACATCTGTTTGAAAATGTCATCTCTCTGAGCACAAGAGAGGATGTCAGAAGTCTTCTGGGAACCTTGAGCTTTCTGTAAAAGAAAGGAAAGCTGGCATTTGAAGAGTGGTTGCAAGGACTGAAGCTTCGATTAAAACATATGGAAATGGCAATGCCAAATTCCCTGGATGGCACCAAACATCTGAACCCAGGCCATTGTGGCACTGCCTGTAAATCAGTGAACAGGAAGGAAGGGCAATGCAGGCTGTGCCAGGGAGCCTGAAGTTTGACCAAACAGTTGCTTTTAACTATCAGGCTGCTTCCCTTAAAGAGGAGGGTTTCTCCCCACCAGAAGAACCAGTTGTTTAACTGTCAGGCTGGTCTTACCTAGAGATTTCTTGCAAAGATAAAAGCTTTTGGACAGTAATTTTTAGTTTGAACGGTTCTCTTACCTTAATCCTTTTCAATTTGGAGGTGAACATGTAATTTTCTTTTTTCCCAAAAGCCCAGCATTTCAGCTGGAGAGTGGTAGCTGTCCCTAAAGGAATAACTTGAGCAGGGTTGAGCTGTTGAAGGTTTTTTAGGTTTCTCTGTTGTGGTTTGCTTTGGGTTTTTTAAAATCCTTCTTGCTTGCTTCCCTGGAACAGAGAGCACAATTACGGAGCTCAGGACGGCTGGCAGAAATCTCCCCAAGCCCAAGGCTGGCAGAGCGTGGCAGGATCCCAGCACCACAGCCTGTGTATGTATGGATGGAAGGATGGAAGGATGGATGGATGGATGGGGAATGCGACCTGAGTCACCTGGGAGTGTTGTAAAATGTCAACCAACCCCCCAGCGGTGTCAGGGGAACATTCCTGATAAATCCCTGGTGGAGCTGCAGAGTTTCTGGCCTTGGGCACTGGGTGGGCTGTGCTGGCTGGGCACTGGCTGGGTCTGGCCCTCGGTGTCTCAAATCTCACCTTTTTGCTGCCTTCTCTGTCTTTTCCTCTCCCACTGTGCTTTTTGCATCCCCACCAGGTGTAAATGCCTGTCCTTTGTAATTGCTCAATGCGAGCAGTTGCAGCTGCTGCAGCACCTCAGTGCCATCCCTGGGCTGCCTTTAGAACAGACCTGCCCCAGCCTGGATTGGGAAGGGCTGGATCAAACCATTTCTCAGTTCAACGAGGCAGCACCCAGCCAGGGGCTGCATCCTGGCCAGGAGCTGCTGGTGCAGGTGTCCCTCCCTCCCTCCCACTGCAGGTCCCTGTTCATAGTTATTTATTTTCCAGAGATGAGCTCCACCCACCTAAATTCAAACCCCAGCCACCAAAGGAGATGAGAACCAGTCTGGATTGCCCGGCAACTCGATGGAGGCACTTCAGGACTGGACAGGAGGAGGCAGCCAGAGCCCTGTCCAGGTTTAGACCAAACTTGGGGAAGAATCCCCCGAAGCAGCTCCGGTGGGAAAAAAGCAGATCCAATCGGCCCCTCCCCGCAACTGGTCCAGCAGGAAAAAATACCTCCCTGGAGAAAGGTGGAAAAAACCCTGTTTGTTAAACAATAAAACCAAAACAATATCAAACAATGAGACCCCTTGCCACTCTAAAAGAGATGACAAACTGAGAAAAGCCCGTCCCTGGGTTGCAGCTCACTCAGTCTCTGATCAGTCCCTCCGGTGCTGGAATTGTCTCAGGCCAGGCCCGGCCCGATGGGCCACAGGTGCAGCTGCAGGTGCTCTCCCGGGTGTTCAGTCCAGAGCAGGTTTCAAGAGGTCCAAAGAAAAGAAAATACACAGTCCAGGGATCTTCTTTGCCTCAGCTAGCTAACACTAACTAAAAAGCCAAAGAAGAGCTCTGTCCCGCTGTCTGTCCGCAGACAACAGCAGTCCAGGGCCAGGAATGTGGGGGAGTGGAGTGCAGTGTATGAAAACAAACTGCACGCTTCTTCTCTCCCCCCTTCACTCTCTGGAACACTCTTAAAGGTGCAAAACTTTTTATTCAACATAAACAGAATGAGACGACTGGGGATAAAAGCATCATATGGTCAAGCCAGGACATTCCACCCCTTATCCCCATATCATCTGCTCACTACTAAAACTAATATAAACTCTAACTCTACAAGTACATACATGATACATCCATTATACAGCTATACACAGACAATGGTAATAACATTCAGCAAACAGTGATATTTACAGAGGTTTTATCCAACATTCAGATCTCCCTGAGGTACACATCGTGTTCTTCCATCTTTTTGCATTATCCACCATGTGCAACCTGGTCCCTGAGCAAAAACAACCCCACGAATGGGTTTGTCTGTATTCGAGGCAGGATTAATCCAAACTGTCTTCCCTAATAAACCTCTGACATGTACCACTGGGACTTTGTCTCCATCTACTCTTTGCAAAGGCTCAGATTGGGCAGGGCCCACTCGGTTAGTAGAGCCTCGGGTGTTAACTAACCAGGTGGCTTTTGCCAGATGCTGCTCCCAGTTTTTGAAAGATCCCCCACCTAATGCTTTCAATGTGGTTTTTACAGTCCGTTGTACCTCTCTACTTTTCCTGCAGCTGGTGCACGGTAGGGGATATGGTACACCCCCTCAATGCCATGTTCCCTAGCCCAGGTGTTGATAAGGCTGTTCTTGAAATGAGTCCCATTGTCTGACTCAATCCTCTCAGGGGTGCCATGTCTCCACAGAACTTGCTTTTCCAGGCCCAGGATGGTGTTCCGGGCTGTAGCATGAGACACAGGGTAGGTTTCCAACCATCCAGTGGTGGCTTCCACCATGGTCAGCTCGTAGCGCTTGCCCTGGCGTGTCTGGGGCAGTGTGATGGAGTCAATCTGCCAGGCCTCCCCATACTTGTACTTGGACCACCGCCCACCGTACCAGAGGGGCTTCACTCCCTTGGCCTGCTTGATGGCAGCACACGTCTCACAGTCATGGATAACCTCAGCAATACTGTCCATGGTTAAATCCACCCCTTGGTCTCGTGCCCACTTATAGGTGGCATCCCTGCCCTGATGGCCTGAGGCATCGTGGGCCCATCGAGCTAGGAATAACTCTCTTTATGTTGCCAGTCAAAGTCTATCTTTGACACCTCTATCTTTGCAGCCTGGTCTACTTGCTCATTGTTTTGGTGCTCCTCATTGGCCCTAGTCTTGGGATCGTTAGCATCCACATGGCGGACTTTCACAGGTAGCCTCCCTACCCTGGTAGCAATGTCTTTCCACTCTTCAGCAGCCCAAATTGGTTTTCCTCGACGCTGCCAGTTAGCCTGTTTCCACCTCTCCAGCCATCCCCACAGAGCATTGGCTGCCATCCATGAATCAGTGTAGAGGTAGAGCTTTGGCCACTTCTCTCTCTCAGCAATGTCCAGGGCCAGTTGAACAGCTTTGAGTTCAGCAAGTTGGCTTGATCCACCTTCTCCTTCAGTGGCCTCTGCCACCTGTCCTGTGGGGCTCCATGCGGCTGCTTTCCACTTCCGGTTCATTCCCACAATGCGGCACGAACCATCAGTAAAGAGAGCGTATCGTGGCTCTTCTGCTGGCAGTTGGTTGTATGGTGGAGCTTCCTCAGCCCGTGTGGCTTCTTGTTCCCCTTCATCAGCGAGACCAAAGTTTTCACCCTCTGGCCAGTTTGTAATTATTTCCAGAATCCCAGGGCGATTCAGGTTTCCAATACGGGCGCGCTGTGTGATAACAGCAATGCATTTGCTCCATGTAGCACTGGTGGCATGGTGCGTAGAGGGAACTTTTCCTTTGGACATCCACCCCAGTACTGGTAGTCGGGGTGCCAGGAGGAGTTGTGCTTCAGGGCCTATTACCTCTGAGGCAGCCTGGACTCCTTCATAGGCAGCCAAGATTTCCTTCTCTGTGGGAGTGTAGTTGGCTTCAGAGCCTCTGTAGCTTCGACTCCAAAATCCCAGTGGTCGGCTTTGAGTCTCCCCAGGCACCTTCTGCCAAAGGCTCCAGGACAAGCCATGGTTCCCGGCTGCCGAGTAGAGCACGTTCTTCACCTCTGGTCCTGTCCTGACTGGGCCAAGGGCCACTCCATGAGCGATCTCCTGCTTGATCTCTGCAAAGGCTTGTTGCTGCTCAGGGCCCCAGTGGAAAGTGTTCTTCTTACGGGTGACCAGGTAGAGAGGGCTCACGAACCGACTGTTTTCGGGAATGTGCATCCTCCAAAAACCTATGGCACCTAGGAAAGCTTGTGTTTCTTTCTTGCTGGATGGTGGAGACATTGCTGTGATCTTGTTGATGACATCGGTGGGAATCTGACGCCATCCATCTTGCCACTTCACTCTTAGAAACTGGGTCTCTCAGGCAGGTCCCTTGACTTTGCTCTTCTTGATGGAAAAGCCAGCTTTTAGGAGAATCTGGATGATTTTCTCCTCTTTCTGGAACACATCTGCTGCTGTCTTCCCCCACACAATGATGTCATCAATACATTGCAGGTGTTCTGGAGCCTCACCCTTTTCCAGTGCAGCCTGGATCAGTCCATGGCAGATGGTGGGGCTGTGCTTCCACCCCTGGGGCAGTCGGTTCCAGGTGTACTGCACGCCTCTCCAGGTGAAGGCAAACTGAGGCCTGCATTCTGCTGCCAGGGGAATGGAGAAAAATGCATTGGCAATGTCTATAGTGGCGTACCACCTTGCTGCCTTGGACTCCAGCTCGTACTGGAGTTCCAGCCTGTCCGGTACAGCAGCGCTCAGGGCTGGAGTCACTTCATTCAATGCACGATAGTCCACTGTCAATCTCCATTCTCCTTCAGGTTTACGCACAGGCCAAATGGGGCTGTTGAAGGGTGAGTGGGTCTTGCTGAGCACCCCTTGGCTCTCCAGCTCACGGATCGTTTTGTGCATGGGGATCACAGCATCTCGATTCGTTCGGTACTGTCGGCGGTGCACTGTTGAGGTGGCAATTGGTACTCGTTGCTCTTCCACCTTCAGGAGACCTACTGCAGATGGGCTTTCTGACAGTCCAGGCAAGCTGTTCAACTGCTTGACACCCTCTGTCTCTAATGCAGCTATTCCAAATGCCCATCTGAGTCCCTTTGGGTCTTTGAAATACCCACTTCGGGGGAAGTCTGTGCCTAAAACGCATGGGGCCTCTGGGCCAATCACAATAAAGTGTTTCTTCCACTCATTTCCAGTCAGGCTCACCTCAGCTTCCACCAAAGTAAAATCCTGTGATCCCCCTGTCACACCAGCGATAGAAACAGACTCTGTCCCCACATGTCTTGATGGGATTAATGTACATTGCGTACCAGTGTCAACCAAAGCTTTGTATACTTGCGGTTCAGATGTGCCAGGCCAACGAATCCACACAGTCCAAAAAACACAGTTTTCCCAAGCCTCTACTTGGCTAGAGGCAGGGCCCCCCTAAGCCTGGTTATCCTTCTTTCCCTAGCCATATGCCTTGGAGGGTCTTTCAAGGGGATCAAAAATATTGTCATTATCATCATATGTGACAGTTTGGTTACTGGCCACTGGAGCTGCTTCCCTTTTGGAACTTCCTCTCTGAGTCTTCAGTTCACACACGCGTTGTGCCAGAGCAGCGGTAGGTTTTCTGTGCCATCTCCCCATGTCTTCTCCACAATCACGCAGGTAGAACCACAGCTCAGCTCGTGGGGTGTTCCTTCTCTCGCCATCTGGGCAACGTCTGCGTTGGGTACCAGAACCTCTGATCAGTACTGCCGAGATTTGGAGAAAGCCCTCTTTAATCTCCTCCCTCAGTTTCTTGTGACCCTCCTCCGTCTTGTCTTCTAATTTTTGCAGACATGTTTCCACTGCTGCGATTCTGGCATGTGTTGGGCCATGCACAGCACCTGCATAAGCTCGGAGCTTCCTTGCCATATCCAGCACAGTCTCCTCACCATCATCCTGCTTCATTATTGCTAACGCAGAAGCGTATTCTCGTGGCGCAAGTCGTACAAGTTTTCTCCACATCAGAGATGTGCATGGTACCAAGTCTGGATTTACAGTGTTTCCATCATCTGAGAAGACAATCTCGGCCACTGCCATTTCCCTCAAGCGTTGAATCCCTTGCTCTATGGTTTTCCACTGGGTTTGCTGCATATAGAGATCGTCTGTGCACAGGTATCTTTGTGCTACACTTCTTAGGACCCGTTGCCCGAGGCTGTGAGGGTTAGCCCCCCTCATCATTCCTTGGTCTATGACAGGATCCTGTGACGGGGATCCCAAATGCCTGGCTTCAGTGCCATCCAGAATTGTAGCCTTGCCTGCAGCATCCCAGAGACGGACCAGCCAACTAATTATGGATTCATCAGACCTTTGAGTGTAATCCTTCCCCAGGCCACGAAGGTCCTTCAGGGAAAAGGACTCAATATTTGCGTCTGATCTTGCACCTGCTGCTTTGACTCCTGATTTTATGTCAGGAGGCATCAAGGCTTCTTCTCCTGTATCACCATCATCATCATCATCCACTGGTTGATTAGTTTTTTCTGTGCATTTCCCACTTCTAGTACTGGTAGCAACAGCCATGGGTTTAGATGCTGGCTTAGGCTCACTATCTGGTTTGGCTGCTGTCTTCGAGCCTGGGCTGTTGGCTACAGCTTGAGTGACTGGGATAGCTGATTTATCTCCCTGCCCCCCTGCCTCTGTCTGCTGCCCTACACTATCTAACAGAGTGCGATAAGCATAGGGCAGGGCCCAGCTTATTGCAATGAGCCTTTTCTCCTTAGAATCGTCATGGCACTTCTCTTTTAGGTATTTCCCCACCTCAGCTGGGTTCTGAATTTGTTGCCATGGAAAATCCCGGTCTACAGCATCAGAAAATTCCTTCAGGGTTTGGCTTATATTTTCCCATTGTCCACACCACTCAGGATTTTTCACGCCTGCATCTGCTTCTGGGTCAGGGGAGGGAGAAATAGGAGAGTTTTCCTTGGAGAAGCTGACTCAGATCCTACAGGCCTGTGCTGAGTGTGGGATTTTTTGCCTTGTTTCCTTCCCCATGTAAGATGAGGCTTTTCTCTGTATCATCATGGTAACACCTCCAGCTTCCCTCCCAGAGCAAGCTGGGATGATCCCGGTCTCCATGGAGCCTCTTCCCAAGGCAGCCAGACTCCCTGTTTGCAGGGCTCTGCTTTCACCCAGAGCTGCTGTTGCACTGCTGGCCCTGGAGCTGTCTGACAAAGGCAGACTTTGCAGAGGGGCTGTCTCTTCCTCCCAGCATAGAAAATGGCTTGTTTTTCGGGTGCCAGCACCAAGTCCTGAGCACCCTCACCTGCCTCGAGGCTTGGAGGGATTCAGGTGCTCCCTGGACGTGGCGCACACTGCCCTGGGAGCGGAGAAGGCAAGAGGGAATCTGTCTCCCTTGCCCGTTGTCAGTGTGGCAAGCAGGGCTGGAGCTGCCAGTGCCACTGGGGGCCCTCAGCATTGGCCACAGAGGGGCCTCCCATCCCTGCAGGCCCATCACCAAGTGCTGCTGGAGCAGCTGCTTGTTGGAGAGGCCGTGCAGGGCATGTTGCAGGGCTGCCCAAGGACGCTGTGCAGCAGACCTGTGGAGGGCACTGCTTCCTCTGTGACTCCTCAGGTGCTCCACAGGAAATTTTTGCAGGAGCTTTTGCTGTAGCACCTTGAGAAAGCAGCATTTAAATCAGAGAGAGAGGGGAAGAGCCTCAGGAGTCAGATGAGCTGGGCTGGACTCCTTCCCTCAGCTCCAAGAGCTCTCACTCTGAGTCTCCTCCTTTTCTAAAAGCAGGAAGTTTTGAAACTTTGTAATGGCAAGTTGTGCATCAGAGAGAATTTCTGCTGCCAGGAGCCATCCCAGTTCACTTTCATGTGATGTACTAATTAATGCATTGACCCGTCAGTATGGGAGAAGATTTTCCCCATGGTCCCTGCACTGGTCGATGGCATGGATGCAGGATGAGGTGAGGGTGATTCTGGCAGAGTTTGGGGAATAGGCCCCTCTGGCTACAGCTCCAAGATGCTCTTCTGCATCCATTTCCATGCTCAACACCTCAATCTCTCCTGTCTTCCATCCAGGCTTTCAATATCCTGCCACTGCCAGGTGTGCTGCAGCCAGGAGAGAGCCAGCAGGTCTCCTCCACCTTCTCTGGCCACCTCACCACCACCTGCAATGTCCCGAGCTGTGCCGCATGGAGGGAGGCTCCACCTGCGAGGTGCTGGTGCCCGGGGAGGCCTCACGTGTCAGCTCCTCCCTGAGCCCCCAGGAGATCAACTGTGGCTCTCAGGCCCCTCTCAGGGACAGGTGAGTCAGCCTTCCGTGGGTTCCTGCTCTGCCATGGGTTATTGTCCCTGCAGGGCTTCCCTGCTCCAAGGCCTCTGAGCTCAGAGGAGCTGCAGAGCAAAGGCCAGCAGCAACACAGGGATGGCCACTCTGAGCTCCCTGGCTGCCAAGAGAGGAAGGACCTTCTTCTGTTGAGACAGAACATCTTCTTCTCTACTTGAGTGCTGAGCCCTGCTGGCTTAGCTGCTGCCTGCAGAGAGCTGGGCTCTGGGCTTGCCTTGGCACCGCCTCTAGAGGTGTCTTGAAGTCCATGGTGTTGAGTGGCATCTTCTTCATCATCTGCCTTCTTCACCAGAACAGTGGGATTGTGGTATGGGCAGGCGTGGGGCACAGAGCAAACCTTGCTTTGGGTCCTGCTCCTGCCACAGATGAAGTCCTTGCACTGCTGATCTGCCAGGGTTCTCCTTATGGTGGCACAGCAGCCAGAAAAGCTCCTGTGCTTTAGGCTCCCCTGCAGCTGCAGCCGTAGGCAAGCACAGGAGAAGCTCAGCTCCAGCAAGGCAGCCCAGCTGAGGACACACAGGCCGAGTGTGGAGCTGGGAGTGGAGGCTGCTTAAAGCCAGCCTGTGCATCAGGACTTCTTCAGGCCAGGCTGAAGTTGGTTTCATGGGGAGGAGACGGACGAGGCTGCTTCCAATGGTTTCCATGGCAGCCAGCACTGGTTTGCTTGGTCCCAGCTGGGTTCCAGCAGGAAATCTGCCTGACAAGAGCCTGTCTTGCAGGAGAGGAGTTCCTGCAGCCTTTGCTTTCTGACTGATAGGATTGTTCTCATGAAGGAGCAGGCTAGGAGTCGTTAAAACCGAAGATCACGGGCAGAGACTCTCTAACTAATTCAAGTTAGACAGTGGGATGTTTATTAACACCAGCGGGCGGCACCAGAGCCGTCCCTAAAAGGCGTGACCGCGCTGTCCAAGGTTCTTTGCCCTCTCTTTATTTCCCAAGATCTTACACACAATACATCTGCACAACCCCAGCACCTCCCATCCCTGCTCTGTATTCAAATGAGGTCATTGGTCCTTCACTCCTGTGCACTTCTTCACTTGAATTGGGTTGGTGGTCTCAAATTGGGTCAGTGGTCTTAAGGGATGAGGTCAGGAATGTCTTCATCAGGTCTCTGTGACCCTCTGGCACCATCCAAGGTCCCCAACTTAGTGATTGATTGACATCAAGCCCAGGTGCTAACCATTGTTCTCCTGCTTTCAAGATGTTCTTATCACAGTTCACTTCCTCCACTTCCTTCTAGAAAGAAGCTCCTAATGGTAAACAATAGAACAATCAGCTCCAGCTTAAGCATCTCATAACCATTAACCTATGGTCTGCCTATCTAACTTACATCCTGATCAATGGGAATTGCTTCTAACGCTCAGCTGAAATCTGAACCCTTTAAAATCATGCTTCAGCTGTGCCCAGGGAGAAGGGGGCTGAATGAGCTGAGTAAGAACTGTAGGAGAGCTAAGCAGATGTCAGCAATCTGTGCTCTGCTTTAAACTGGGAAGCCAAGAGACAAAGGGCGTTTCCAGCACCAGCGCAGAGAGCTGCTGGATCAGCCTTTGGCAGGAGCTGAGGGGTCTGGCTGTGCCTTCAGAGGGAGCGTGCACAGTCAACACCTTCTGATGGCAAAGCTCAGGTTTGGCCGGTCCTGGAGGTCCCCTTCCACCCATGCCCTCACTTGGGATGTTCCCAACCTCTGTGGGTTGAGGAGAATTCACGGAAATGGCCTCAGGGTCAAGGAATGAAGTGCAGGGCCAGCCAGGACGAGGGAGCCCAAGGTTCTGGTGGGACTCTCAGCCATGTTTTCTGTTTTGTCTGCACAAGGGAGCTGAAGGAGCCAGCTCAAAATGTCGAGGAGGAGGCAAAGGCCTTAGAGGAGGAAGAGAGGAGGAAGGAGGATGAGAGGCAGAAGAAGGAAAAGAAGAGTGTCTCTGTTGGGAAGCAAGCTCCAAAACCAGCGAAGGGGAAAACCAAGACCCGGGAGAAGAAAGAAGCCCATGCGAAAGCATCAGAGAAAGGAAAGCAGAATCCCAGAGAAGAAGGAAAGCAAAATCCCAGAGAGGAAGGAAACCAAAATCCCAGAGAAGGAATCCAGAGCGCCAGAAAAGAAGGAAACCAAAGGCCCGGGAGAAGAAGGAAACCAAAGCTCCAGAGAAGAGCGAAACCAAAGCCCTAAAGAAGAGCAAAACCAAAGCCCTAAAGAAGGGGGGAGCTGCAATCCCAGAAGACCCAGCTGAGCTGGAGAACTCTTTACTCTTTATTCACAAAACTCATTTTACACAGTTTGACAGACCTCGTGTGCAACATTAGTTAGTTCATAGATTTCTTAGCAGTTCTTCTGTTATTGGTTAATAAATTAGATTTTACTTGTGCATCAAACCTCTCTATTGTATTGTTTGCCTGTTCTCTTCACTGATTCTCATGGGGCAAATCCCTTGTTGCAGGTGCATTTGTTTTTCACCCTCAGAATAGATTGTTCACAAAGTCTCATTCTCAAAATAGCTTCACATGGAAACTTGTAACTGCTTAGCTGCACTCAGAATATGTTCTGCCATATTATGCTATTAATAAGGCAGAACAAGGCCTGATTTCAAAAGGCCTTTCTTTTATCATTATTCTACCTGTCTACGACATCTCCCCCTTTTTGTTCATTTAAAAAGGCTCCTATGTTCTGATGTTGAAACAGCTCACTCTTGTGAGGGTATTATCTCATCAGAGTTGTCACTGGTTATCTGTTAGCTATGGGATAAGATAGATAAAAGACCAATTACAATCAACAAAACATAGCAAATTCTATCAAGTCATTGACACAGGGTTTTGCAGCATGAGAAAACAAAAGAATAATGTCCAATGTCTCTTAGGGAAATGGAAAGAAATGACCATTGTTTCCAATGAGTTGAGAAGGATGAGAAAGTCTATGAGCTGAAAATGTTGATCTTTGACATCACTGAATGTCCTCCTGGGCGCTGGAACAGGGAATAACTGCAGAAGGTTCGTAGGAGCACTGTACCATGAGGATGCCATGAGGCTTTTGTTGGCAAATTGCCTCTGTCAGTTTCCAGCCACAGCCATGTCTTGGCAGTCCTCCTTCTGCTCCTGCTCTGGCCACAAAGGCTGCAAGGTGATGAGGTTATTTCTCCTTTCACTGGGCCTCATTTTTTCAGAGCTGATCAGTATCTGATGGAATGAGCAGGTGACTGCTTTGAACTGCTGATGATAAAACACAGGCACATCTTCTCCTGAAGTTAATGAATCAAGCAGGCTTCACTGAGGTACACTCAATTGGGATTTAGATGTGATGATCTTTTTTCCAAATTTCTCATGTAAATATTGCATTATTCAAAATGATTAGTTGTCCCAATTTCTCATGTACACATTGCCTTATTTGAACGTTCTTAAGGTGTTCATTCCTCTTCTATTTTATTTTTTAAGAATGAGATGCATGTCTTTTGTTATGAGTATGAAACAGCACCATAGCAAAATATTACATGCAGTGGACAAGAAACTTACAGCAATTAGGAATAATTTGGATACAACAATCAGGAATATTTCAAATAGCAGACAAAGCTAACAACATAGGTGGAATTAGGTAAATAGCAATCTCTGAAATAATGTACCATCACCTCAGAGTCTGCAAACAGCTGACAAACCTCGATTCAGTGGGGACTTGGATAATTATTTCCAGCTAATAATTCCCAAGCTCCCTTGAAAAATCGTTCAACTGTCATGTCTAGAGGGTCAAATTGCCAAGTCAAAGCAACTCAAATCTAGCTTTGATGCAGAAAACATCTGGGTCTGTTGGCAAATTCCCATCCAGGTAGAGCTAAGGCGTGGCCACCACCCAAGCTCTAAGTGGGAGAGAATTCCTTAAATGTAATTTTAAACAAGGCTCTTCAGAATAGCACTTAAGAGTAAAGGTCTAGGGGTGACAGACTAATGAACCATCCAATAGCTGTCTCCTCCAAAATTTCCTCAGCACAGAGATGCTTTAAACCCAGCAAACTGTTGGAGTGGTTCTGTAATAATAATTGGGGCAGCATCTGATCATTTAGAGTAGATGCCACAATACCATCAGTTTAGAGGAGACTTCCGACAAAGCTGAGATCTCATTTCTTGGAACTGTGAAAAATACTTAAAAATGATGAGACAGCACTGGGTCAAACCGCAGAGCCACAGTGTGAAGCCCAGCTAGAGGGGTAGTCTGGTCTGAGAGATACATAAGCAGCTAGGGAACAAAAGGAGGATCTTGAAATGACACGTGTCTTGTAGATAACTACACCAAAAGATGGTAAGGCATATGGAAAGCTGGCTATAAAAACAGTAATACAAACATTTATATATTTATGACAGAATAAATGCATCATAGGAAAACACTGAACACCTCACTAGTAAAATTGATGATACCTCAGATTAAATAACACTCAAACCTGATAGAAATTTATTTGGACAGCGCTAGAGCTTAACAAGAGAAACCTAAACTCAGCCTTAAAAGGATTTCAAATTAATAAACATAATTTCATTGAGACCTCTTGTGTTTCCATGTTACACGTGGCACCGCCCGGAGATCATTTGCCATCTTGACATCTTCCTTCCGTGCCCAGTGCTCTCACCACTGCACATGGACCTGAGCTGCTTCCAGCGTTCCTCTTTTAAGGATGCTTTGCCCAGTTCCAAAAAAAGCGCAGTCTCTCACTTTTAGGACACCTGTCACCCCCAAATTCACCCCCTGGGTCCGATGGGTCTTGAGAACAGAGATCTTCTTCCCTGAAGACAGAGGGCACCACCACCCTCCTCACCTGTCGTCCCTGTTCACGCCACTCCTTCACATAACAACACCACACTCTCTTGGCTCCAAAATTGCCTCCCCCAAAATGCAGTCTCTGTGTCACAGGAGAAATGGTTCTGTCCATGGCTATACAAGAGAAGTCCAGCCAAAGGCCACTCCATCATCTCCTCCCACCTAGGATTTTTCTCAACTCTTCTGATATCTTTCACTTGCACGGACTTTCATCACACTTGTCCATTTCCTTCTATTTCATCTCAATCTCTCTTGTCATTCAGATCCAGAAGGATCTGTATTTGTAAGGTTTCATCATCCAAGAAAGAGTTCAAATCTCAGGCTCTGCCTGTCCAGGACTCCCATGCTGGCCCTGCCGGGCACCTGCTCGCTGCACCCTTGCTGCATGCCCCCCTTCTCCTTCAGCCGCGCTGCCAGCACATGATATCAAATTTCAAGGTGGCACAAGCATAGGCACAATCTCTCTCTCTCTCTCTGTCTCGGGGGCCGGGGGGCTGCCTGCTGCCTCTCAGTGCTCCTCCACCCTTCCATCCTGCAGGGGCCTTCACCTCCCCTCTCTGTACAAGGGCCCGGCCTACCTCACCCGGCTCCATGGCTTCCTCTCACCCGCCCAGCCCGCAGCTGGGCAGGGGAGCTCTGACCTCTTTCACCCACTGGAACCAAAAGACAGTTTTCTTGGCAGTTCTTTGCTTTTAACCCCCTGTGTTCTCAGAGGCGTATCCATGTCCTCAGTGGCCACACCACATGCCAATATTCAAATCTGAGCACCTATTAGTTTGACTACAGCATATCCCAGAAAACTTACTTCCTTTCAAACCACGACAGGTCCATTTACATATTGGGATTAATTGTCCAATTACAGCCTCAGGTTATGCAATCCCATCCTTCCGGTTTGCTCTCCTCAATTCCCTGTTTTTGGCGCTTTTTGGGCCTGAAGCTGCAACAGTGTCCAGTTCTGGGGCTGGAAAAGAATTGTTTTGTCTAACTACACTGTGAAGAAAACTTGCTAACACTCTGTATGAAGTCCAGAGTTACAGACTAATGCAGTACAGAATCTGGAAATATGCCAGCTAAAACTGAAGGCATCAGCCTGTTCCATGTTCCCTTGGTTCCATGGGGATCCAGAGCATCACAACGGCCGCTTGTTCCCATGAGGCTCCCGAGTGTCACCGTGGTGTCCTTGGACCCACCTGGTCACAACTGGCCCAAGGTTCCATGAGGTTCCCCAGTGTCACCATGGTCACTGTCAGAGGCTGGATGTGATCAGTGTCCTGAGACAGCCTGGGATGAGCTGTCAATCAGTCACACAGTGGGGACAGTGCTAACCCAGCCCTGATTGCCTGAGCGATCAGAAATCCCACCTGGGGGAGGCCCACAAGGGCCCGGGGGCTTAAAAACACAGAGCACAAGGTGAGCCCCTGGTATGGACTCTGCCTTCTCCTGGGGTTTGTGTCTCACCCACACTGGAACCCTAGGAACTGATAGTCATGTGCGTGTCTTTCTATAGAGCTTCTGTCTTTCTGTCTCTCTCTCTTTCTTCTCCTTCTAACGGTCTTTATATGCAACATTTTTGGGTACCTCAACAGCTTACATATTTAAAGGTTTTTAGGTTAAATGAGCTAAGTTAATGAAGTTGCTGCTATGAAAAGTGTTTTCTGTGTAATTGGAGGTTGCATTAAATCCTCTTCCAAAGTTTCTTGGTTTTTTGCACTTTGCCAGTAGAATTTTGTGTCATTTTGACCTCTTGAAAATATCTGGCTGGTGTTTCTCCTGTGCACCAAACTCGAGTAAAGGAGCCTTTGGTTACCTCCAGCATTTCAGTGTTCTGGGCTGTTGCGCCCCACAGGCTCACAACGGCCTCTTGTTTCCACACTGGCCCCTTGGTTCCATGGGCCCCAACAGTGCCACGATGATCCCCCTGGTTCCGCAACTTCCCACAGTGTTGTAGAGAATTCATTGTTAAAGGAGTTAATATAAAGTTCCAATGATAGTTATAGATTGTTTGCTGAATGTTTTATAGTTATGTAATGTTCCAATGTTAGTTATTAATTGTTTGTTAAAGGTTTTATAATTATGTAAATCCCCTTACCGTTGGGTATTACCGCCGCTGCTCCCACTCTCGTCTAAAATGGCGAACCATCCAAGACCATAATGAAGATGATTACGTCACCTAATAAGCAAATATGAAACTCCCATAAGACTTAGCAGAAAAGGATTACATAACAAAAACCTCTAGAACAATGAAGCACCATGCAAATAATGAATCAAAATTAAACCTCTAAACAGAGAAAAACTTGAGACAATATCAAAGACACTGGTCAGAACTTTTTGCCTACGTCACCCTAACCAGAGTGGGCCAAGAGCAGTATAAAGATTATGAACCTGAAACCAACAGGCGTCTACTCAGAGACTCTTATGAGGAAAGAAGACCCAGCTCTGCTGGACAACGGAGTTGACCTCCTCCTCCTCCTCCACGCCGTCTCGGGAGGAGTGGTGGTGTGCGCACACCCCCATGGGTCCCCTACCTAGACTGTTTCCAGTAAAGCTGAAATCACTAAAGAGCTGGTCATGTGCCATTCATAACAGTCTTGGGGACTGGTCCAGGCCAGACCACACCCAAAGAGGACTGAGGGCCTCCGGGATATCTGGCCCTATCTGGACCGGTCGGCAGCAGCCTAGCACCAGTGTGGAGGAGCATCGGTGAGTAAAGGCGGTGGCAGAAGTAGGAGGCAAGCGAAAGAAGTGTGTGTGAGACGGGGCCCAGCAGCTCGGAGTCCGAAGCAGCTGTGGCCCTCCGAGTACTGCGGTTCCGGACTCCTGCGAGGAGACCGGCCAGAAACGGAGGGAAGCAAGAGAAGCCTGAGTGAGTGAGACGCCTCCCAGGGGAATAAGGTGGGCCCCCCGTCTGGGCGTGGGGAGGAATAGAAACGTGAGTGGCACACAAGGGGTCGGCCTTTCCCCTTAAGACTTGGTAGGTGCCCTCAGGGTGTGCTGAGGGTGGCAGACGCATTGGTGAGCTGGCACGCAAACCCCGAATGGCTCTCCGGGTGCGTGGAGGATCGGGGCAGTGTGAGTCGCGCACAATCCCTGCAGTGGGGGGACACGGGTCCCTAGCAGGGTTTAGGGTGCCCCGAGTACAGCAGCAGCACTGAGTGGAGCCAAGAAGGCCCCAGTGCCCAGGGTGGAACAGCGGTGCTGGTGGTTCAGTGTGTTGCGGTTCAGGTAGAAACCGTAAAGCCACTGGAGGCCCCTGGAGGGACTGGGGTCACAGGGCAGGGCAGGGCTGGGCTCACAGGGCAGGGCAAGGCTGGACCTGCCCCTTCCTCCCCCACACACAAAATGTTTAGAGCCAACAATCTCCTCCAGTCTGTCACAACAGGCAGTGTTGGAGGTGAAATCCCATTTGTGGCCATGGGCACCTGGCTGAGAAGGACAGTTCTTTTCCATGGGAAGGAAAACACAGAGCCCCAAGGTTTGGAAGGCAGGTGACAGCCTCAGCAGGCCAAGGCCAGCTAGACTTGTCAGTAATAGCACAGTTTGGATTTAGGGAATTTTGGAGGTGGAAACCCAATCTCAGCCATCGGCACCTGGAAAAGCAGGACAGTTCTTTCCCATGGGAAGGAGAGCATGGAGCCTCCCTCAGTGTTTTGAGGATGGATGAGAGGTGACCCCTGTGAAACCACTGCCAGCCAGACTTGCCCTGGCAATATTCCTATGGGAAGAATCCCTGGATATAAAGGAAATTTGGAGGTGAAATCCCACTTCTGGCCATGGGTGCCTGGAGCAGAAGGACAGTTCTTTTCCATAGGAAGGAAAGCACAGAGCCCCAGTGTTTTGGCAGCACATGTGAAGTGACCCTCAACATGCAAAGGTCAGTTGGACCAGTCAGGCAGTCCATGGGAGGCCAAACCAGCCAGAGCTGTTCTGTGTTCCCTTGGTTTGACGGGGCTCCATAGTGTCACAATGGTGCCTTGGATCCATGGGGCCCCGCAGTGTCATCATGGTGACTTGATGCCATGGGTTCCAGCAGTGTCACAATGGCCCCTTGATTACAAGAAGACCTGCAGTGTCACACTGGCCCCTAGGTTCAATGGGGTCCCACAATGTCACAGTAGCCCCTAGGTGTCATAAGGCCCCGCAGTGTCACAATGGTCCCAAGGATTCCATGAGGCTTTGCAGTGTCACAATGGTCTCTGTGGTCCCCCAGGCCCCACTCTGTTCCATGAGGTCTGCAATGTCACAATGGACCTTTGGACCCTGGGGGTTTGCTGTGTCTCAATGGTCTCCTTTGGTTGCCCAGTGTCACAATAGACCATTGATGACAGGAGGCCACTCTGTGTCACCCTGGAGCTTTGATTCCATGTAGCCCTGCAGTGTCACAAGGGTCTCCTTTGGCTGCCCAGTGTCACAATGGACCACCGATGACATGAGGCCCTGCAGTGCCACAATGGACCTTTGGTTCCATGCAGCCCTGCAGTGTCACAAAGGCCTCTTGGTTTCACAAGGCCCCACAATATCACAATGATCCTCCCAGGGTCACAATGGTCTCACTGATTCCATGAGGCCTCACAGCGTCACAATGGTCTGCATGTTTCCATGAGTCTCCTGAGTACCACAATGGTCTCTGTTTTTCCGTGACACCCCTCAGTGTCACAATGGCCCCTTGGTTCCATGAGGCTGTAAAGTGCCTTAATTGTCTTTGCATGGTTCCATGAAGCCTTGCAATGTCACAATGGACCTTTGGTTCCATGGAGTCTTGCAGTGTCACAATGGCCCCTTGGTTCCATAACACCCCACAGTGTCATAATGGTCTCCATGGTTCCATAAGGCCCCACGGTGCCACAATGGACCCTTGGTTGGAAGGGGCCTCTCAGTGTCACAATGATCCCTACATTCCATGGAGCCACACTGCATCAGTACAGTCCCCTTGGTTCCATGAGGCCCAGCAATGTCACAGTGCTCTCCATGATTCCATGAGGCCCCACAGTGTCACACTGGTCCCTTGGTCTCACAGGGCTCCACAGTGTCCCAATGGTCCCTTGGTCTCACAGGGCCCCACAGTGTCATAATTGTCCCTTAGTCTCACAGGGCTCCACAGTGTCACAATGGTCCCTTGGTTCCATGGCCCTGTGCTGCTGCATTCCCCCCTCCCCTTCTCAGGCCGCCCCTGCCAGCTGAGAAATGCTCCCTGGGCCTCGGCCTTGGCCAACAGCCCCTGGGCTCAGCTCCTCTGCAGCTCATCACAAACACTGTCTGCTCCAGGCACTGCTGCTGCCCAACCAGCTCCTGGTTCCTTTAGCAGCAGCCCTGGGAACTGTTTTTGTTCCCTCCGTGGCACAACATCCCTGTTCTCACACTGCCAAAGAAAGCTGTTGATGCCAAGTGCGGCCAGGATGAGCCATTGCTGGGACTGAAGCCCCTCTCTTGGGGCCCTGCAAACAGCGCTCCAAAAGGAGCCCTTGGAGCTCTCCTGGGCCAGCCACTCCCTCTGAGTGGGGCCTCTCCCAGCCGGGAACTCTCCCGTTTGCAGCACCCAGGGATCCTGAACAATGATGGAGCCTGGGCCGATCCCCCCACTCCTCCAGGCTCAGCCCTTTGCCCTTTGCTGGGGAGATGCCAAAGCATCAGCAGTGAGCATTGCCTGCCCTCAGGGGAATTGCTCACAGCTGCCGTGCACTGACTCTTTGTGTCTGTGTGCACACATGAGTGCCTGTGCTGGGGAAATGTGGCAGAAATGCCACAGAACTCTGAGGGGTTGGAGTGCCTTGGATAGCTGAGTCAGTCAGGCCTGTAGCTAAATTAAATCACACGATCTACGTGAAGATAAATGCTGCTAAGAGTTGTTCTTAGTTGCTGAGTTGTTACCTTTAATATAAGTTATAAAATAAGTATAGCAAAGTGTTATTCCTCTGTTAAATTGCAAAGTCATAGGTTTAAGTTAGGTTAAATGCCGTTAGACTCTGCTCTTTTGCTAAATTGTGAAGTTGAAAATATCAGTTAAGGTTAAGGTATCAGTTAAGTCCTGTTGAGTTTGAGCTCTGTTAAGCTTTTAGGCCGTATTCCTTTGATCCTTGCCCTCACTGTCCTTGTGTCACACACACACACAGAGGGACAGTTCTGGGTTAATTTCTGGTTTGATTGCCTGGATTCTGTTTGGCGTTGCTGTTGCTTTGTTTCCCTGGTGTGCCTGAGGTGTCCAGTCAGGAGCAGAGTGACTCTTGCCAAGGAACTCTGTGCTGCTGTCCCTTAATATTCAATCTGGTTTTTGCTGATCCCTTGCTGGGGATTTTTTCAGCGCTCTCAAGCCCTCGTTCGTACCAGGGTGAAGGAGCCCTGGCCCAGGCTCTGGCCCTGGGGCACACGGGGACGCTGCCGGGGGGTCCCTGTCCCCCTGTGCCACCCCCAGGGCCCCGGCCCCCGTCCCCGTGTCAGGCTCTGGGGTCGATCTCGTGGAACATCCTCTGGGGGAGGCTGCGGGGCTGAGGGACCCGGGGGGACAGGGGACCCCACTGTGCACAAGCAGGGTTGGACTGCTCTGGGGGGAACTGTGAGGGGGGCCGGGGCAGAGTGACCTCCCCAGGATGAAGCAAAGTGAAAATTTTCCAGGGTAGAAATCCATTTTAATTTAGGTGAAATGTACATTTTTGAGTTGAGTCTGTGGTTAGAAATCGTAGTTATTTAGCCAGACTGCAAGGCCTAAGCTCAGTGAAGTTACTTCAGCGAAGGACAGAGATAAAGGGGAGGAGACAGAGGATGATAGAGAGAGACAGGGATTGCTGTAAGGGCAAGTCAGCCTGACCTCGGAATTCTTTCTGATAAAAAGGAACTAGTGGTAAAAGTCGCACAAAACCTATAAAAATGAATATGTATGAACCCATTGTGAAACTGTATGCATATGTATTGGAGAGGGGGATAAAAGGAGATCTGAAGTTCTCAGAGGTACGCATGCCTTTTTGAGGAGAGTTTTCTCCGCATGTGTCTGGCGCCCTAAATAAACATACCGAGCTTTACAACTTTTATAAAGTTGTGAGGTTACTTCTTTTCTCCGCAAAACGGGGGACCTCACACTGCCCCTGTGATGTCACACAGCCATTGCTGTGATGTCCCACAGCCATCTCGGTGATGTCACACAGCCCATGTGATGTCACAGAACCAACTTTATGTCACCTTGTGATGTCACACAGCAGTGCTGTGATGTCACACAAGAGTGATGTCACAAAGTCACCCTGTGATGTCACCATCTGTTCTGTGATGTCACAGCCTGCTCTATGATGTTACACAGCCACCAGGTGATGTCACAACTCAGTCTCTGATGCCACAGAGACACCCTCTATGATGGCAGACTCTGCTCTATGGCCTCACACCCTACTCTGGGGTGTCACAGCCAGCTCTGTGATGTCACCACCCACTCAGTGATGTCACAAAACCCTCAAGAACTCAGTTCTATTGAAACACTGAAGTTCCTTGTACTTTGAAGAGATCCCTGTCAGGGACACGACTGAGAAAGTGTCCCCAGGCCCCAGGCAGAGCAGAGAACTGGAGGCAGTGATGACAGGTGGGGACAAAGAGAAGCCAGTTCTTGGTGCCCTGGGGCACAGCAGGGTCTGTGCCACCAAGGGCTGGGAGGAGACACCTTGTCCTGAGGCTCTGGGGCCTCCTGGCACAGCCCCAGCCAGGCTGGGCACTGTCAGCCCCTTGTCCTGCCCTCTGCATCCCCCCCTAGCCCACATCCCAGTGGCCTCAAGGATCTGCTGGAAGGAGTCCCTGGGGAGCCTTGCTCAGCAATGGCCCTGGGGGCTCCTGAATGCTCCCTGCAGGGACTGCAAGTTTTTCAAAGGACCTTTTTTGGGTTTGGCTTTTGCCTTGGGGTCTCTGAGAGGTTTGTGCAATCATGGCCTCCAATTTTCTGCTGTAATTAGTCCCTGGAGAGGCTTTGTCAGTAACAACCCTCAGTGGGGCTCATTAATGCCTTGAGATACTCAAGGTTTTTAAGGTACTTTGGATGTTCCTTCCCACACTGAGTGTCTGAAAGGTTTCTGTGCCATCCTGGCCACCAGTTCTCTCCTCCAAGGAGTCCGTGAGGAGCCTGTGTTGGAGAGGGACCTCAGTGGGAGCCATGAATGCCTGGAGACACTCTGGATGTTTCCTCTGACTGTGACTCCTGGCAAGGTTTGTGCAATCTCCTCCCAGGCCCTGGGCTTCAAGGGCTCAGCTCCAAATGCACCACGGAGCTCATCAGGATCAGGCAAGTCCTGACAAACCATGGCTCTGCCTTGATTTCCCTCTGCTCTCATGCAGTTCATCAGGAGGGTTTCTGTAGTGGTTTTGGGTCACCAATTTGAGATTTCTTGGCCAAAGCATCAATTAGTGTGGTGTGGTTGGGTAATTACCAGTGCACTCACTAGAATACATTGAGATAGGCTGTGAGATAGGATTAAGAGAAAGGCAAAGTAGGCTCAAAGCTTAAAAGGGTATAAAGAAAAGTTTGTCAATAGTAACTAAGAGTAGTAGGAATTCAGAACACTTCTCCTCTCTCTACACCCTTTTCTTTCTTACTGACAATGAAAAGAGACAAAACCTAAAATTTTCGGTCAGTTTACCACCTCTAGAATAGTCTTTCTTCAGTTCACTTAGGGAGAGGAGTCTCACTTTCATGCCATGGAGACTTCTCTATAAGAAAACAGTTCTCTTGTGGTTCTCAATTCCCATGAAGAGCAGCTGCCGTGAAAATCTGCAATTGTGAATCCCTTCCATTTTTTCCACAGCTTTTCCCAAAGCTGTGTTTATGGGTCATGTGAACTCATGGGGTATTAGTTTAAAGATGAGCTGTTGAAGAGCAAAGGTTCACTTCATCTATTTCTGAAATCATCTTCATCCCTGAAAATAGAGATCTTCTTCTCCTGTGAGGGCACAGGGTCTCATCACTCTTTTCTCTTTCTCTGTGAAGCTTCTCATGGGATCACAGCTACTTCAATATTTGCTTACTTTAGCATGGAGGCCTTTGCTGAACAAGTCATCTCTCCATAGTTTTCAACGTGTTATAGGGAATAAGAGAGTCTAATGTATCAATTACATCCTTCTCCATGGCTTTACAAGAGGATTTCAGCCCCAAGATCAAGGTATCTCCTCATCCCTCCCATCTGGGACTCAACTTGCTCTTCAGGGATCTTGGTGTCTTCCTGTTGCTCCTCTGTGAGCCTGCACTTTGTCCTTTTCTCTCACTCGATGGAGGATGGAGGCACTGAAAGAGTTCATATCTCACCCGGGGCCTGCAGATGGTTCCGTGACCCCGGCCGGGCTCGGTGCTTGGGCCGGAGCTGTTTTACGATGGGGGTTTCTGCAGCGGCTGCGCTGGGGCTGTGTCAGGATGGGCCGCGCTGGGGCAGGGCCAGGATCTCAGCAGCCAGGCCAGAACACAGCAGCAGCACGGCCGGGGCCGATGGCTTCTCCTCCCCCTGCCCGGGGCTTGCGGCTGAACCCCAACGGTGGCAGAATCTTGGTCGAGCCGGCCCGGCCCGGGGCTGCTCCTGGGGCCCGGCGGATCCTGGCTGGGCCCGGGCTGGTGGCGGGGCAGGGCTCAGCAGTGCCCAGATGGTCACAACTGCAGCCATGGCCTCCCCTGCCCTGCCCGGCAGCCAATGGGGCCTGTAATGGGTTAAAACTTTAAGTTTGTTCATCAAAACTTACAAAGTTATTCCTGTAAGACTGTTGCACCACTTCTAGTTTGTTTAAGTAAATTTCCAGACTTTAAAGGATAAGGAAGGTAAAACCAAAAGGCAATAGGTTTCACAAACATTTATTTATCTGTTTTGTAAACTGTTAATATGGGTGGAGGATTTGCTATGATTGATAACACAGTATCAGCTTATCCGCTCAGTAAACCTAGGATTCCAGGAACTCAGCAGATTGAGCCTAAAAATTCCAGGAATCAGACAAAGGAAAATTACCAACCTTCATCTTCAGAACCTGGGAGGTGGACTATAACCACCTAAACACAAAAGAAGAATACGCAGAGTACTACACATCAACCTGGAAGAAGGACTCTATAAGAACTCCACGGAAAATCAGAAGAGTGCGGCAGTGGCGGAGCGGAGACTCCCCTGTCGCCCAGCGCTGATTTGCTTCTTGCCTTGCCCTCTGTAATCAATAAATTCTCAATTGGTTTTACTTGGCAAATTGTCGTCTCAATTTATAACAGGGCCTGGCGGGGTCCCTGGGAAGGGGCCCGGCCCCACGGCAGGAGCCGCCTGGCCCGGCCGGGCTGAGATGGCGGCCGGGTCAGACTTGTTACCTCTTTGCCAGCCAGAAGGGAAAGAGAACCTCTATCCTGGTTTGAAAAGGAAGTGAGTTTTTTGAAAGGCTGTGGTTAAACCAATAGGTACTCAGATTTGAATATTGGCACGTGGTGTGGCAACTGAAGACATGAATACGCCTCTGAAAACACAGGGGGTTAAAAGCAGAGAACTGCCAAGAAAACTTTCTTTTTTTCCGTGTGGTGAAAGAAACCTGTTAGCTTTGTCTGCTATTTGAAATATTCCTGATTGTTGTATCCAAATTATTCCTAATTGCTGTAAATTTCTTGTCCACTGCATGTAATATTGTGCTATGATGTTTCGTCGTACTCATAATAAAAGACATTCTTAAAAAACAAAATAGAAGAGGAATGAACGCCTTAAGAATGTTCAAGTAATGCAATATGTACATGAGAAATCTGGACAACTAATCATTTTGAATAATGCAATATTTACATGAGAAATTTGGAAAAAAGATCATCACATCTAAATCCCAATTGAGTGTACCACAGTGAAGCCTGATTGATTCATTAACTTCAGGAGAAGATGTGCTTGTGTTTTATCATCAGCAGTTCAAAGCAGTCACCTGCTCTTTCCATCAGATACTGATCAGGTCTGAAAAAATGAGGCCCAGTGAAAGGAGAAATAACCTCATCACCTTGCAGCCTTTGTGGCCAGAGCAGGAGCAGAAGGAGACTGCCAAGACATGGCTGTGGCTGGAAACTGACAGAGGCAATTTGCCAACAAAAGCCTCATGGCATCCTCATGGTACAGTGCTCCTACGAACCTTCTGCAGTTATTCCCTGTTCCAGCGCCCAGGAGGACATTCAGTGATGTCAAAGATCAACATTTTCAGCTCATAGACTTTCTCATCCTTCTCAACTCATTGGAAACAATGGTCATTTCTTTCCATTTCCCTAAGAGACATTGGACATTATTCTTTTGTTTTCTCATGCTGCAAAACCCTGTGTCAATGACTTCATAGAATTTGCTACGTTTTGTTGATTGTAATTGGTCTTTTATCTATCTTATCCCATAGCTAACAGATAACCAGTGACAACTCTGATGAGATAATACCCTCACAAGAGTGAGCTGTTTCAACATCAGAACATAGGAACCTTTTTAAATGAACAAAAAGGAGGAGATGTCGTAGACAGGTAGAATAATGATAAAAGAAAGGCCTTTTGAAATCAGGCCTTGTTCTGCCTTATTAATAGCATAATATGGCAGAACATATTCTGAGTGCAGCTAAGCAGTTACAAGTTTCCATGTGAAGCTATTTTGAGAATGAGACTTTGTGAACAATCTATTCTGAGGGTGAAAAACAAATGCACCTGCAACAAGGGATTTGCCCCATGAGAATCAGTGAAGAGAACAGGCAAACAATACAATAGAGAGGTTTGATGCACAAGTAAAATCTAATTTATTAACCAATAACAGAAGAACTGCTAAGAAATCTATGAACTAACTAATGTTGCACACGAGGTCTGTCAAACTGTGTAAAATGAGTTTTGTGAATAAAGAGTAAAGAGTTCTCCAGCTCAGCTGGGTCTTCTGGGATTGCAGCTCCCCCCTTCTTTAGGGCTTTGGTTTTGCTCTTCTTTAGGGCTTTGGTTTCGCTCTTCTCTGGAGCTTTGGTTTCCTTCTTCTCCCGGGCCTTTGGTTTCCTTCTTTTCTGGCGCTCTGGATTCCTTCTCTGGGATTTTGGTTTCCTTCCTCTCTGGGATTTTGCTTTCCTTCTTCTCTGGGATTCTGCTTTCCTTTCTCTGATGCTTTCGCATGGGCTTCTTTCTTCTCCCGGGTCTTGGTTTTCCCCTTCGCTGGTTTTGGAGCTTGCTTCCCAACAGAGACACTCTTCTTTTCCTTCTTCTGCCTCTCATCCTCCTTCCTCCTCTCTTCCTCCTCTAAGGCCTTTGCCTCCTCCTCGACATTTTGAGCTGGCTCCTTCAGCTCCCTTGTGCAGACAAAACAGAAAACATGGCTGAGAGTCCCACCAGAACCTTGGGCTCCCTCGTCCTGGCTGGCCCTGCACTTCATTCCTTGACCCTGAGGCCATTTCCGTGAATTCTCCTCAACCCACAGAGGTTGGGAACATCCCAAGTGAGGGCATGGGTGGAAGGGGACCTCCAGGACCGGCCAAACCTGAGCTTTGCCATCAGAAGGTGTTGACTGTGCACGCTCCCTCTGAAGGCACAGCCAGACCCCTCAGCTCCTGCCAAAGGCTGATCCAGCAGCTCTCTGCGCTGGTGCTGGAAACGCCCTTTGTCTCTTGGCTTCCCAGTTTAAAGCAGAGCACAGATTGCTGACATCTGCTTAGCTCTCCTACAGTTCTTACTCAGCTCATTCAGCCCCCTTCTCCCTGGGCACAGCTGAAGCATGATTTTAAAGGGTTCAGATTTCAGCTGAGGGTTAGAAGCAATTCCCATTGATCAGGATGTAAGTTAGATAGGCAGACCATAGGTTAATGGTTATGAGATGCTTAAGCTGGAGCTGATTGTTCTATTGTTTACCATTAGGAGCTTCTTTCTAGAAGGAAGTGGAGGAAGTGAACTGTGATAAGAACATCTTGAAAGCAGGAGAACAATGGTTAGCACCTGGGCTTGATGTCAATCAATCACTAAGTTGGGGACCTTGGATGGTGCCAGAGGGTCACAGAGACCTGATGAAGACATTCCTGACCTCATGCCTTAAGACCACTGACCCAATTTGAGACCACCAACCCAATTCAAGTGAAGAAGTGCACAGGAGTGAAGGACCAATGACCTCATTTGAATACAGAGCAGGGATGGGAGGTGCTGGGGTTGTGCAGATGTATTGTGTGTAAGATCTTGGGAAATAAAGAGAGGGCAAAGAACCTTGGACAGCGCGGTCACGCCTTTTAGGGACGGCTCTGGTGCCACCCGCCGGTGTTAATAAACATCCCACTGTCTAACTTGAATTAGTTAGAGAGTCTCTGCCCGTGATCTTCGGTTTTAACGACTCCTAGCCTGCTCCTTCATGAGAACAATCCTATCAGTCAGAAAGCAAAGGCTGCAGGAACTCCTCTCCTGCAAGACAGGCTCTTGTCAGGCAGATTTCCTGCTGGAACCCAGCTGGGACCAAGCAAACCAGTGCTGGCTGCCATGGAAACCATTGGAAGCAGCCTCGTCCGTCTCCTCCCCATGAAACCAACTTCAGCCTGGCCTGAAGAAGTCCTGATGCACAGGCTGGCTTTAAGCAGCCTCCACTCCCAGCTCCACACTTGGCCTGTGTGTCCTCAGCTGGGCTGCCTTGCTGGAGCTGAGCTTCTCCTGTGCTTGCCTACGGCTGCAGCTGCAGGGGAGCCTAAAGCACAGGAGCTTTTCTGGCTGCTGTGCCACCATAAGGAGAACCCTGGCAGATCAGCAGTGCAAGGACTTCATCTGTGGCAGGAGCAGGACCCAAAGCAAGGTTTGCTCTGTGCCCCACGCCTGCCCATACCACAATCCCACTGTTCTGGTGAAGAAGGCAGATGATGAAGAAGATGCCACTCAACACCATGGACTTCAAGACACCTCTAGAGGCGGTGCCAAGGCAAGCCCAGAGCCCAGCTCTCTGCAGGCAGCAGCTAAGCCAGCAGGGCTCAGCACTCAAGTAGAGAAGAAGATGTTCTGTCTCAACAGAAGAAGGTCCTTCCTCTCTTGGCAGCCAGGGAGCTCAGAGTGGCCATCCCTGTGTTGCTGCTGGCCTTTGCTCTGCAGCTCCTCTGAGCTCAGAGGCCTTGGAGCAGGGAAGCCCTGCAGGGACAATAACCCATGGCAGAGCAGGAACCCACGGAAGGCTGACTCACCTGTCCCTGAGAGGGGCCTGAGAGCCACAGTTGATCTCCTGGGGGCTCAGGGAGGAGCTGACACGTGAGGCCTCCCCGGGCACCAGCACCTCGCAGGTGGAGCCTCCCTCCATGCGGCACAGCTCGGGACATTGCAGGTGGTGGTGAGGTGGCCAGAGAAGGTGGAGGAGACCTGCTGGCTCTCTCCTGGCTGCAGCACACCTGGCAGTGGCAGGATATTGAAAGCCTGGATGGAAGACAGGAGAGATTGAGGTGTTGAGCATGGAAATGGATGCAGAAGAGCATCTTGGAGCTGTAGCCAGAGGGGCCTATTCCCCAAACTCTGCCAGAATCACCCTCACCTCATCCTGCATCCATGCCATCGACCAGTGCAGGGACCATGGGGAAAATCTTCTCCCATACTGACGGGTCAATGCATTAATTAGTACATCACATGAAAGTGAACTGGGATGGCTCCTGGCAGCAGAAATTCTCTCTGATGCACAACTTGCCATTACAAAGTTTCAAAACTTCCTGCTTTTAGAAAAGGAGGAGACTCAGAGTGAGAGCTCTTGGAGCTGAGGGAAGGAGTCCAGCCCAGCTCATCTGACTCCTGAGGCTCTTCCCCTCTCTCTCTGATTTAAATGCTGCTTTCTCAAGGTGCTACAGCAAAAGCTCCTGCAAAAATTTCCTGTGGAGCACCTGAGGAGTCACAGAGGAAGCAGTGCCCTCCACAGGTCTGCTGCACAGCGTCCTTGGGCAGCCCTGCAACATGCCCTGCACGGCCTCTCCAACAAGCAGCTGCTCCAGCAGCACTTGGTGATGGGCCTGCAGGGATGGGAGGCCCCTCTGTGGCCAATGCTGAGGGCCCCCAGTGGCACTGGCAGCTCCAGCCCTGCTTGCCACACTGACAACGGGCAAGGGAGACAGATTCCCTCTTGCCTTCTCCGCTCCCAGGGCAGTGTGCGCCACGTCCAGGGAGCACCTGAATCCCTCCAAGCCTCGAGGCAGGTGAGGGTGCTCAGGACTTGGTGCTGGCACCCGAAAAACAAGCCATTTTCTATGCTGGGAGGAAGAGACAGCCCCTCTGCAAAGTCTGCCTTTGTCAGACAGCTCCAGGGCCAGCAGTGCAACAGCAGCTCTGGGTGAAAGCAGAGCCCTGCAAACAGGGAGTCTGGCTGCCTTGGGAAGAGGCTCCATGGAGACCGGGATCATCCCAGCTTGCTCTGGGAGGGAAGCTGGAGGTGTTACCATGATGATGCAGAGAAAAGCCTCATCTTACATGGGGAAGGAAACAAGGCAAAAAATCCCACACTCAGCACAGGCCTGTAGGATCTGAGTCAGCTTCTCCAAGGAAAACTCTCCTATTTCTCCCTCCCCTGACCCAGAAGCAGATGCAGGCGTGAAAAATCCTGAGTGGTGTGGACAATGGGAAAATATAAGCCAAACCCTGGAGGAATTTTCTGATGCTGTAGACCGGGATTTTCCATGGCAACAAATTCAGAACCCAGCTGAGGTGGGGAAATACCTAAAAGAGAAGTGCCATGACGATTCTAAGGAGAAAAGGCTCATTGCAATAAGCTGGGCCCTGCCCTATGCTTATCGCACTCTGTTAGATAGTGTAGGGCAGCAGACAGAGGCAGGGGGGCAGGGAGATAAATCAGCTATCCCAGTCACTCGAGCTGTAGCCAACAGCCCAGGCTTGAAGCCAGCAGCCAAACCAGATAGTGAGCCTAAGCCAGCATCTAAACCCATGGCTGTTGCTACCAGTACTAGAAGTGGGAAATGCACAGAAAAAACTAATCAACCAGTGGATGATGATGATGATGATGATGGTGATACAGGAGAAGAAGCCTTGATGCCTCCTGACATAAAATCAGGAGTCAAAGCAGCAGGTGCAAGATCAGACGCAAACATTGAGTCCTTTTCCCTGAAGGACCTTCGTGGCCTGGGGAAGGATTACACTCAAAGGTCTGATGAATCCATAATTTGTTGGCTGGTCCGTCTCTGGGATGCTGCAGGCAAGGCTACAATTCTGGATGGCACTGAAGCCAAGCATTTGGGATCCCCATCACAGGATCCTGTCATAGACCAAGGAATGATGAGCGGGGCTAACCCTCACAGCCTCGGGCAACGGGTCCTAAGAAGTGTAGCACAAAGATACCTGTGCGCAGACGATCTCTATATGCAGCAAACCCAGTGGAAAACCATAGAGCAAGGGATTCAACGCTTGAGGGAAATGGCAGTGGCCGAGATTGTCTTCTCAGATGATGGAAACACTGTAAATCCAGACTTGGTACCATGCACATCTCTGATGTGGAGAAAACTTGTGCGACTTGCGCCACGAGAATACGCTTCTGCGTTAGCAATAATGAAGCAGGATGATGGTGAGGAGACTGTGCTGGATATGGCAAGGAAGCTCCGAGCATATGCAGGTGCTGTGCATGGCCCAACACATGCCAGAATCGCAGCAGTGGAAACATGTCTGCAAAAATTAGAAGACAAGACGGAGGAGGGTCACAAGAAACTGAGGGAGGAGATTAAAGAGGGCTTTCTCCAAATCTCGGCAGTACTGATCAGAGGTTCTGGTACCCAACGCAGACGTTGCCCAGATGGCGAGAGAAGGAACACCCCACGAGCTGAGCTGTGGTTCTACCTGCGTGATTGTGGAAAAGACATGGGGAGATGGCACAGAAAACCTACCACTGCTCTGGCACAATGGGTGTGTGAAATGAAGACTCAGAGAGGAAGTTCCAAAAGGGAAGCAGCTCCAGTGGCCAGTAACCAAACTGTCACATATGATGATAATGACAATATTTTTGATCCCCTTGAAAGACCCTCCAAGGCATATGGCTAGGGAAAGAAGGATAACCAGGCTTAGGGGGGCCCTGCCTCTAGCCAAGTAGAGGCTGGGGAAAACCGTGTTTTTTGGACTGTGTGGATTCATTGGCCTGGCACATCTGAACCGCAAGTATACAAAGCTTTGGTTGACACTGGTACGCAATGTACATTAATCCCATCGAGACATGTGGGGACAGAGTCTGTTTCTATCGCTGGTGTGACAGGGGGATCACAGGATTTTACTTGATGGAAGCTGAGGTGAGCCTTACTGGAAATGAGTGGAAGAAACACTTTATTGTGACTGGCCCAGGGGCCCCATGCGTTTTAGGCACAGACTTCCCCCGAAGTGGGTATTTCAAAGACCCAAAGGGACTCAGAGGGGCATTTGGAATAGCTGCATTAGAGACAGAGGGTGTCAAGCAGTTGAACTGCTTGCCTGGACTGTCAGAAAGCCCATCTGCAGTAGGTCTCCTGAAGGTGGAAGAGCAACAAGTACCAATTGCCACCTCAACAGTGCACCGCCGACAGTACCGAACGAATCGAGATGCTGTGATCCCCATGCACAAAACGATCCGTGAGCTGGAGAGCCAAGGGGTGCTCAGCAAGACCCACTCACCCTTCAACAGCCCCATTTGGCCTGTGCGTAAACCTGAAGGAGAATGGAGATTGACAGTGGACTATCGTGCATTGAATGAAGTGACTCCAGCCCTGAGCGCTGCTGTACCGGACAGGCTAGAACTCCAGTACGAGCTGGAGTCCAAGGCAGCAAGGTGGTACGCCACTATAGACATTGCCAATGCATTTTTCTCCATTCCCCTGGCAGCAGAATGCAGGCCTCAGTTTGCCTTCACCTGGAGAGGCGTGCAGTACACCTGGAACCGACTGCCCCAGGGGTGGAAGCACAGCCCCACCATCTGCCATGGACTGATCCAGGCTGCACTGGAAAAGGGTGAGGCTCCAGAACACCTGCAATGTATTGATGACATCATAGTGTGGGGGAAGACAGCAGCAGATGTGTTCCAGAAAGAGGAGAAAATCATCCAGATTCTCCTAAAAGCTGGCTTTTCCATCAAGAAGAGCAAAGTCAAGGGACCTGCCTGAGAGACCCAGTTTCTAAGAGTGAAGTGGCAAGATGGATGGCGTCAGATTCCCACCGATGTCATCAACAAGATCACAGCAATGTCTCCACCATCCAGCAAGAAAGAAACACAAGCTTTCCTAGGTGCCATAGGTTTTTGGAGGATGCACATTCCCGAATACAGTCGGATCGTGAGCCCTCTCTACCTGGTCACCCGTAAGAAGAACACTTTCCACTGGGGCCCTGAGCAGCAACAAGCCTTTGCACAGATCAAGCAGGAGATCGCTCATGGAGTGGCCCTTGGCCCAGTCAGGACAGGACCAGAGGTGAAGAACGTGCTCTACTCGGCAGCCGGGAACCATGGCTTGTCCTGGAGCCTTTGGCAGAAGGTGCCTGGGGAGACTCAAAGCCGACCACTGGGATTTTGGAGTCGAAGCTACAGAGGCTCTGAAGCCAACTACACTCCCACAGAGAAGGAAATCTTGGCTGCCTATGAAGGAGTCCAGGCTGCCTCAGAGGTAATAGGCCCTGAAGCACAACTCCTCCTGGCACCCCGACTACCAGTACTGGGGTGGATGTCCAAAGGAAAAGTTCCCTCTACGCACCATGCCACCAGTGCTACATGGAGCAAATGCATTGCTGTTATCACACAGCGCGCCCGTATTGGAAACCTGAATCGCCCTGGGATTCTGGAAATAATTACAAACTGGCCAGAGGGTGAAAACTTTGGTCTCGCTGATGAAGGGGAACAAGAAGCCACACGGGCTGAGGAAGCTCCACCATACAACCAACTGCCAGCAGAAGAGCCACGATACGCTCTCTTTACTGATGGTTCGTGCCGCATTGTGGGAATGAACCGGAAGTGGAAAGCAGCCGCATGGAGCCCCACAGGACAGGTGGCAGAGGCCACTGAAGGAGAAGGTGGATCAAGCCAACTTGCTGAACTCAAAGCTGTTCAACTGGCCCTGGACATTGCTGAGAGAGAGAAGTGGCCAAAGCTCTACCTCTACACAGATTCATGGATGGCAGCCAATGCTCTGTGGGCTGGCTGGAGAGGTGGAAACAGGCTAACTGGCAGCGTCGAGGAAAACCAATTTGGGCTGCTGAAGAGTGGAAAGACATTGCTACCAGGGTAAGGAGGCTACCTGTGAAAGTCCACCATGTGGATGCTCACGTTCCCAAGAGTAGGGCCAATGAGGAGCACCAAAACAATGAGCAAGTAGACCAGGCTGCAAAGATAGAGGTGTCAAAGATAGACTTAGATTGGCAACATAAAAGAGAGTTATTCCTAGCTCGATGGGCCCACGATGCCTCAGGCCATCAGGGCAGGGATGCCACCTATAAGTGGGCACGAGACCGAGGGGTGGATTTAACCATGGACAGTATTGCTGAGGTTATCCATGACTGTGAGACGTGTGCTGCCGTCAAGCAGGCCAAGGGAGTGAAGCCCCTCTGGTACGGTGGGCGGTGGTCCAAGTACAAGTATGGGGAGGCCTGGCAGATTGACTCCATCACACTGCCCCAGACACGCCAGGGCAAGCGCTACGTGCTGACCATGGTGGAAGCCACCACTGGATGGTTGGAAACCTACCCTGTGTCTCATGCTACAGCCTGGAACACCGTCCTGGGCCTGGAAAAGCAAGTTCTGTGGAGACATGGCACCCCTGAGAGGATTGAGTCAGACAATGGGACTCATTTCAAGAACAGCCTTATCAACACCTGGGCTAGGGAACATGGCATTGAGGGGGTGTACCATATCTCCTACCATGCACCAGCTGCAGGAAAAGTAGAGAGGTACAACGGACTGTAAAAACCACATTGAAAGCATTAGGTGGGGGATCTTTCAAAAACTGGGAGCAGCTTCTGGCAAAAGCCACCTGGTTAGTTAACACCCGAGGCTCTACTAACCGAGTGGGCCCTGCCCAATCTGAGCCTTTGCAGAGAGTAGATGGAGACAAAGTCCCAGTGGTACATGTCAGAGGTTTATTAGGGAAGACAGTTTGGATTAATCCTGCCTCGAATAAAGACAAACCCATTCGTGGGGTTGTTTTTGCTCAGGGACCAGGTTGCACATGGTGGATAATGCAAAAAGATGGAAGAACACGATGTGTACCTCAGGGAGATCTGAATGTTGGATAAAACCTCTGTAAATATCACTGCTTGCTGAATGTTATTACCATTGTCTGTGTATAGCTGTATATTGGATGTATCATGTATGTACTTGTAGAGTTAGAGTTTATATTAGTTTTAGTAGTGAGCAGATGATATGGGGATAAGGGGTGGAATGTCCTGGCTTGACCATATGATGCTTTTATCCCCAGTCGTCTCATTCTGTTTATGTTGAATAATAAGTTTTGCACCTTTAAGAGTGTTCCAGAGAGTGAAGGGGGGAGAGAAGAAGCGCGCAGTTTGTTTTCATACACTGCACTCCACTCCCCCACATTCCTGGCCCTGGACTGCTGTTGTCTGCGGACAGACAGCAGGACAGAGCTCTTCTTTGGCTTTTTAGTTAGTGTTAGCTAGCTGAGGCAAAGAAGATCCCTGGACTGTGTATTTTCTTTTCTTTGGACCTCTTGAAACCTGCTCTGGACTGAACACCCGGGAGAGCACCTGCAGCTGCACCTGTGGCCCATCGGGCCGGGCCTGGCCTGAGACAATTCCAGCACCGGAGGGACTGATCAGAGACTGAGTGAGCTGCAAGCCAGGGACGGGCTTTTCTCAGTTTGTCATCTCTTTTAGAGTGGCAAGGGGTCTCATTGTTTGATATTGTTTTGGTTTTATTGTTTAACAAACAGGGTTTTTTCCACCTTTCTCCAGGGAGGTATTTTTTCCTGCTGGACCAGTTGCGGGGAGGGGCCGATTGGATCTGCTTTTTTCCCACCGGAGCTGCTTCGGGGGATTCTTCCCCAAATTTGGTCTAAACCTGGACAGGGCTCTGGCTGCCTCCTCCTGTCCAGTCCTGAAGTGCCTCCATCGAGTTGCCGGGCAATCCAGACTGGTTCTCATCTCCTTTGGTGGCTGGGGTTTGAATTTAGGTGGGTGGAGCTCATCTCTGGAAAATAAATAACTATGAACAGGGACCTGCCGTGGGAGGGAGGGAGGGACACCTGCACCAGCAGCTCCTGGCCAGGATGCAGCCCCTGGCTGGGTGCTGGCTCGTTGAACTGAGAAATGGTTTGATCCAGCCCTTCCCAATCCAGGCTGGGGCAGGTCTGTTCTAAAGGCAGCCCAGGGATGGCACTGAGGTGCTGCAGCAGCTGCAACTGCTCGCATTGAGCAATTACAGAGGACAGGCATTTACACCTGGTGGGGATGCAAAAAGCATAGTGGGAGAGGAAAAGACAGAGAAGGCAGCAAAAAGGTGAGATTTGAGACACCGAGGGCCAGACCCAGCCAGTGCCCAGCCAGCACAGCCCACCCAGTGCCCAAGGCCAGAAACTCTGCAGCTCCACCAGGGATTTATCAGGAATGTTCCCCTGACACCGCTGGGGGGTTGGTTGACATTTTACAACACTCCCAGGTGACTCAGGTCGCATTCCCCATCCATCCATCCATCCTTCCATTCTTCCATCCATACATACACAGGCTGTGGTGCTGGGATCCTGCCAAGCTCTGCCAGCCTTGGGCTTGGGGAGATTTCTGCCAGCCGTCCTGAGCTCCATAATTGTGCTCTCTGTTCCAGGAAGCAAGCAAGAAAGATTTTAAAAAACCCAAAACAAACCACAACAGAGAAACCTAAAAAACCTTCAACAGCTCAACCCTGCTCAAGTTATTTCTTTAGGGACAGCTACCACTCTCCAGCTGAAATGCTGGGCTTTTGGGAAAAGAGAAAATTACATGTTCACCTCCAAATTGGAAAGGATTAAGGTAAGAGAACCTTTCAAACTAAAAATTACTGTCCAAAAGCTTTTATCTTTGCAAGAAATCTCTAGGTAAGACCAGCCTGACAGTTAAACAACTGGTTCTTCTGGTGGGGAGAAACCCTCCTCTTTAAGGGAAGCAGCCTGATAGTTAAAAGCAACTGTTTGGTCAAACTTCAGGCTCCCTGGCACAGCCTGCATTGCCTTTCCTTCCTGTTGACTGATTTACAGGCACTGCCACGATGGCCCAGGTTCAGATGTTTGGTGCCATCCATGGAATTTGGCATTGACATTTCCATATGTTTTAATTGGAGTTTCAGTCCTTGCAAACACTCTTCAAATGCCAGCTTTCCTTTCTTTTACACAATGCTCAGGGTTCCCAGAAGACTTCTGACATCCTCTCTTGCGCTCAGAGAGATGACATTTTCAAACAGATGTTTCCAAAGTTAACAGCATTTGAAAGAAAAATGACCTCAAATCCCCCTGGATTCCAGCTTAGCCCAACTCCATTCTGTGTCAGACACTGAGATTCCCACCTCTAAGGCAGGAGCCATTTGTGCCCCATCCCTCCTGTCCTTCTCCCCAGCAGCCTGTGCCTGTTTTCCCCGGCAGAATCCCTGTCCCCGTGCACCCTGCCAGGAGCAGCTGCACACGGGCTCACAGCTCCCCTTGCCCTCACCAGGGGGTTTCTCTCATCCCCGAACACGCCGATGAGAACGTCGGTGCGATGAGTGCCCAGGGCCTGCACTGCCACCACAACTGGGATCTCTGCTGTGCTCTGGGGCTGCACAATCCCACAGGGCTTGGGGCTGGAGTAGAGCACAGCAGAGTCCTCCTTGCGCTTCTGGAAGGGACACAATGAAACGCAGATTCAGAGGGACCTCTCAAGAAACTTTAGGCTCCTTAACATCCACCACAACAGCAACTTACACACACCTTTAAAGCTCCCCAGGACAAAGGTCAAAGGCACAAACAAGATGCAAGAATTGTAGGTTTAGCACTCCCAGGGCATCCTGCAAGGAGGCTGCCAGCACAGGCACTGGTGTCTGTGGGTGCAGCAGCTTTTCACAACCCTCTAAGACCTCCCACAGGAAAACGCCCTGAGGACTAGAGCATCAACTGTTTCCTCAGGAGCTTAAACTGCCTCCTCAAGTTTACAGTTGGGTAGGATCCTGTTCTCAGCAGATCTTTAAGACTGAATAGAAACCAGCAAGGTCTTATCCAAACCCTTTGTTCCCCTAATAATCTCCTCAGGAATATTTGACAGGAGGAGGTGGATGTGATGCCAAACCTGGGGAATAAGCCCGTAGCAGCCAGGAAGGTGGCTGGGATTCCTAATGAGGATCTTCCTCTCATAGGGCACCTTCAGGTGGCACTCATCACACAGCAGCACTGGGGAGGACACTTGGAGCTCAGGAACGAGACACCTGGGCAAAGAGATGAGCCCAGGACAATCAGAGATACTGAGAGAATGGAGAATGCCTACCCCCAAAGATTGTGAAATGGAGCAGAACACATAGGTCACTGTCAAATGCACACTGAAGAGCCCTACAGGGATAAATTGCCTTCTACCTCTTCCCACTCCAACATGTCTTGTCAAGGAGGGGCAAACCCTGAGAGGCAGCACCCAGAGGCTGCCAAGTGCCCCAGGCAGAGCACTTTGCCCCACAGCTGCCTCAGCCCCTCCTTTACCCAAGAAGGCTTGCAAGGACTCCTGCAACAGTGCCAGTGACCCACGAGCTCTGGGGGAGCCTTCCCAACAAGGATCAGTGCTCCCTAAGGCTCAAGGAACACACAGCTCCAGTGTCTCAGTAAAAATGACTCCCTTCTCTGCCATGGTGCTGTTGCCCTGCCTGGAACTCAGCTCTTTGCCCCAGCCCTGGAGGGCACGAGACAGCAGCTGCCCCACAGAGGGGCTGATCAGCCCCTGCCAGGCCCTGCAGCTCCCTGGCTCCTTCACTGCACAGCTCCAGGCACTGCCTGGCCCCAGCTCCACCTGCTGTACACAGTGGCAGCCCAGGCACTGCCTGGATGGCTCTGCCTGGCACAGGGAACAGCACCAGGGAGCTGCATCCCTCTGGGCATCACACTGACACCCACAGCAGCACAGCAGCATGGAATTCTGCTGCAGCAACAACGACTTTTGCTCTCAACTCTGACAACATTAAAGCTCAAAATGGGAAGCAGAGGGAAGGACAACAACTGGAGCTGACCTGCCACATCAAGGGCTGCTTTCCCCTTGTCAGACCTTGCCCTCCCCACTCTTGCTGGGAGCCACTTCCCCCCTGCCATGTGCCCTCATGGACAGAGCCAGAGCCTGACTCTCAGCAGCTGCTTGGTGTGGCCCAAACCAGTGCACGGTGCTCACAGCCAGCACAACTCCACCTCTTGCAGCCAGAAGGAGAGGAGGCCCTCAGGAAATTTGTTCCACCTCAAGCACCAAAAACAAGGCCAATCAATGATATCATTCCTGGTGCCTTTAGAAGAGGGCCCAGGACCGTGCTGGGCTGGGAGCAAACGTGCTTTTCACCACAGGCTGCTGCCCAAGCACTGCTGTTCTCGTGTCCAGCTGGCACAACATGAGGGCATTCAGCAGCACTTCTCCTTGGCAGCTGCAGCCAGCACAGCCTGGGCAAGGCAGTGCCTGGGGGAGGCCAGGCAAGGGCTGGTACCTGGCTGTGATGATCAGGGCTGCCACTCCCTTGCCAACACCCTCCACGTCCACCAGCAATCTCCGGTAGAACTCCATCACCGTGTTGGAGCACAGGGTCACCTGGTGGAAGAGAAGAACAGTCAATGCTTCCTTCCAAAAGCTCATTACCCACGGGTGATATCCTCCAGTTCCTGAGGGAGGATTTGCCCTTCATTCTTCTGCTGCTCCATGTGTAGAGCACAGTCTCAGAGTAACAAAAGCCTTCTGGCAATACCACATTTGTTAAACACACCTTGCTATCAGGGCACAGGTCAGCTACATTAAAACATTAGACTACAGCTCCATGCACCACTGCATTCAAATTAAGGGGCCAATTTCTCATCTGACTACAAAGACATCCATGCAGAGGAAATCTGACTTGACCACAATGAGTTCAGCTTTACAGCAGGAGGCTGAGGGCAAAGTGTGGCCCAGCAGGTGCTGGGCAGTTCATGGCTGCCCTGGGACCCCGAGCCCGGGCTGGCTCTGAGAACTCCGGCCCCACGCCAGGAGTGGGGAACTGCCCCAGGGTGGGCATTGACCACAGGCAGAACCCTCAGAACTGCCCCAGGGTGGGCATTGACCACAGGCAGAAACCTCAGAACTGCCCCAGGGTGGGCACTGACCACAGGCAGAACCCTCAGAACGGCCCCAGGCTGGGCAGTGACCACAGGCAGAACCCTCAGAACTGCCCCAGGGTGGGCAATGACCACAGGCAGAACCCTCAGAACGGCCCCAGGCTGGGCATTGACCACAGGCAGAACCCTCAGAACTGCCCCAGGCTGGGCAATGACCACAGGCAGAACCCTCAGAACGGCCCCAGGCTGGGCAATGACCAGAGGCAGAACCCTCAGAACTGCCCCAGGCTGGGCACTGACCACAGGCAGAACGCTCAGAACTGCCCCAGGCTGGGCATTGACCACAGGCAGAACCCTCAGAACTGCCCCAGGCTGGGCATTGACCACAGGCAGAACCCTCAGAACCTCTTTCTCTACACTGCAAGAGACAAGCCACCAACGGGACCAGGCAGAGGAGAAAGGAGGAGGATCTGTGTCTTGAAATTACACAAGAAAGGGTTTATTCCAAGCAAAAGGATCAGAGCCAAAAGAGCCCTGGACACTCCTGTGCAAGGGCTTTTGTACAGACACAAATCAGGAGGTGGATACGAACAGCAAACCAAAAGGGAATCCTCAGGGGAGCACTGAGGGGATTACATCAAGTGTCTGGGGCCACTTTGGGTAGGAGGGTGGGGAGGATGGCTCACTTGGGCCAATGGGGCCTCCAGGAACAGGGGAATTCCAAAGGGGCGTTGCAGACAGGGATTGGCTCCAGGTTAAATTGGCAAAGAAAGTTGGGGAACAAAAGGGGCTGGGTTTGACTGGCAGGGAAGGAGCTGGAACAAGGGGCAGGGAATGGCATGAGAGACAGCTTTGAGGGAGGGTAAAACCCAGGGGTAAACTAACTCGGGGACAAGACGGGGTACAACAGAACAAACCACTTAACAAGGAATCAATACAATAAATTTGAACCGCTACACATGGCTGCAGATTTTTTTTGTCTCCACTGGAGCTTCCTGCAGTGAACACAAATCATTCTGCTCCCCAGGAGGGGGGAAATGACACCAAGAAGAAAAGCTCACTGCTTGATACAATGACATCTCTCTAACAGCCACCTCCTGCCCTCATCCTTGCTCTGCCCCGTTGCAATCAAATCAATCGCTCTCAAAAACACTAGAATGGTTTCACGCCTTGACCATAAGGTCTGTGAGCTCAGCATATGATTTTGGAAAGCAAACAGTGCTCCTTGAGGAACATCCCGACTAAGCCAGCCAGCAGAGGCCTCCCAGCAGTGCAGATCTCTCAGTGCCAGGATGCTCCAAGCTGGCACCAGAGCTAAAGCCCTCCCACCCTGCAGTGCAGCTCCAGCCCTGGTGCTGCAGCGGCTGTGGCTGGGCTCTTGCCGTACCTCGATGTCCTGGTGTCCCTGGGGGAGGATGGTGCCTCTGCTGGGATTGATGGTGAACTCCCTGGGCTCCACATGGAAATGGATTCCCTTGCTCCAGGCCGGGTCGGTGTCCCTGCGGATCTGATCCACGCTGTCCACAGCCGGCTGCGTGCCATCGTCCGACATGCGGAGCTGGAACGTCAGGGGCACCGCGGAGCTGTTGGTGAGGCGGCAGCGCTGCGTGTAGGGAAAGCCTGGGCAAGGACACAAATAGCCATTCAGGCACCCAGCAGGGCATGATCCTGGGGGCAAGATCCTGGCAGGATCAAAGTGGGAATGGAGTTGAGCTCTTTATGATCTGAACTACAGCTCACCCAGAAGCTGCGTGAGGAATTAATCGTCACTTAGTTCCCTTTGACACAGATTCCAGACTGCAGCCTTGAAAATGCCCACTCCTAGCCCTGCTGAACACTGCAAGCTTCTCTCTTTGTGATGGGGACCAGCTCCCTCACCTGCCCCAAACCAGCACCAGTTCTCTCTCAGTGATGAGTGTGCACCCAGACCCAGCATTTACTCTGAGAATTCAAGCTGTCCGATTCCCTGCTCAGCCTGCCAACACTCCCACCTTTTTCAAGACATATAAAGAGTGAGTTGTCAGTGAGAAGAAGCTACAGCAAAAGAAAGTGAGGATGGGATCAGGAACTAGAACGTGATGCAAAGCACCCTAATGCAGCTTCTCTCTGCAGGATCCTTAAGGCATCTCTTGCTTTGGGCCAAACAGACTGAGCACGTGACAGCTCAGAGCCCACTCAGCTGGGGGCACAGCCCAGCCTTGCTTTGAGATTAGCAATCAGGAACCAGGTCCCACCTCAGCCCACACACAGGGACATCACAGCCGTGCTGCGCACTGAGAGTGCTGCCTGCAAGGGTTTACCCCACGTTGGCTCTGAGATTTGCTTTCCATCCTGCAAAGCCAGAGATACAGCCACTCATGGAGGGGATGTCCTGCAGAGCGCGCAGAGCAGCCACAGCCTGCTCTGCACTGCACATCTGGCTGGGCTGGCCAGCTCTGTGGGGAGGAGACTTCTCCCCAGGCCTGCTCACCAAGAGTCACTGGGACACAGATGGGGAGGAAAAACAACTGCAGCTGCAGCCCAGAGCTTCTCTGTGCCCATCCAAGTGACCACTGCCAGCTCCAGCAGGGACTCCAGCAGGGAGGCAAGAGAGGCACAAAAAGGACAAACCCAGATGTCAAAACCTCCAACGAGACTGAGGCCAGCACACGCAGACAACAGTCAACAGTTACAAAGAAGCAAAGATACAACAGCTGCCTTCAGCCGAAGAGCCCTTAGGCATGAAATTGGATTCAGCAGGATCGGTCTCCTGCTTCAGACCCATATTTCCATCTGTTGCCTTTCTTGTTTCATTCCTTCCAAAGTCAACTTGACAAGCGCCTCCGTGGTGATGCAGGCTGGGGAAGAAGCAGCTCAAGAAAGGCAATGAGTTTCCTTCAGAAGTTCATGAACTTCATTGTTGTGGCTTTAGGCTTGGCCGTGAACGTTGCCCTGGCTCTGGGAAGGGGGACAGCGGTTCTGGGGGGTTTTGGGCGGTTTTGGCCCTGGGCTGGGCTTTTCCCTTGGGTGTGGAGAGTATTATTAATAATTGGTTAGCTGAGAAAGGCCACACTGATATAATGCCGCTGGTTAAGCTGAAGGAGAAAAGTCAGCAGTCAGCAAGCTGAAAGGAAAAGTCAGCAGTGGCCTTGCTGCAACATGAGGATAGGGAGTTGAGATTAGTCCTGGAATATCCTAAGAATATGTAGAAAGTATCAAAAGTAGAACCATAGGAATGTAGAAGTAGGCGTAGATGCTGGTATGTAAACTGACCAATCCTGAGCTCAACTTTTGCAATATGTATGAAGCTCATTATTAACTGTATTTAACCCGCCGTACTGATCAATAAAATTGGGCCTGTGATGATCAAATGGATGTCCGGGTCTCCTTCTGTCGACAAATGGTGGAGAATGCGGGCATAACCGAATCTCTGCCCTTTTTCTCGGATTAAAAGAAAAAGGGATTACGCCACGGTCGAAGAAGTTGGGTCTGGGTCCCCAGCAGCAGGGACGGTGCCGGAATTTGAAGCACCCTTAAGGTTCACACCTGTGACTTAAGCCAGTACGTGTCGCGGGAGCCTGGAGAGCTGCAACAGCGCGCGCTGATTAATAGGTATGGATAGGCAAGCGGCATATGATTTATTTACCGCCTATTTAGAGCGGCGTGGGATAAAAGGGATAGATTTAAAAAAGGAGTTACCAGGGTTATTAGCTTATGGCCATGCTAAGGGTATCTTTTCTAATCCTCATACAGTTCATGAGTTATCAGAGTGGAGAAAGTTTGGGGAAATATTGTGGGATACAGTGCTAGATGATGATAAGTCAGCAAAGAAATTCGGAAAGTTATGGCGGGTGGTGTATAACACGTTACTTCAGCAAGTCTCTGAGAGAAAGGCAGCAGAAAGGGCAACAGAAGCTCATAAGAGGAATATAGGGTATGGTCGTGAAGATGATCCCCTGGCACCTTCTGTAACTAAGGTACTTATGCCTAAGAGTCCCCAGCAAAGTGGTGTGGAGGATTTTTCTATAAGCGCAGTGGAACCGTCTGCACCTTTCCTGTCAGAGGGGGAGGACGAGTCGGATGGTGGGGGTGGGAGCAAACCAGCTTTGCCTCCGCCACCGGCTTCAGGCGGGTCGGATGGTGGAGGTGGGAGCAAGCCAGCTTCGCCTCCACCGCCAGCCTTGCCTCCGCCGCTTCCCCTCAATGAGCCGGCTCTGGTTACAGCCTCGGCGGGGGGGCTGATTGCCCCCCGCAGGCCGGCTCAGCTTGAGTCGGCTCAGCTTGAGTCGGCTCCGGTTTCACTGTCAGCTCCGGCAGGGGGGCAGCTTCCCCTGCTTCCCCCGCGTGAGCCAGTCCCTGCTCCACTGCCCCCCCCGCGCGAAAGCTCGATGTCTGCACCGAAGCGCCAGCAGCATAGCACCCTTAAAGGGCCAGATCCCATCCCAGGGGCACACCGTGATCCATGGGGGGAGATGGCTAAACAGAGGAGGGAAGCTTGGGCTGCTTTGGCGAGGGAAGTGATGCAAACGGGGGATGGCGAGGCAGTGGAAATAGCTTCTAGCCTTGCATGTCCAGTTAAATACACACCACAATATGACGCACAGGGGAATCTTATACATAATATAGCAGAATATACTCCCTTAGATTGGAAGCTGTTAACTCAGCTACGTTCTACGGTTAGTCAGTTTGGAGTAAAAAGTGAACCTGTTAAGCAAATGTTAGATTATCTTTTTAATACTCAGGTTTTATGTCCTAATGATTTAAGAGGAATAGTTTGGTTGATATTCACTCAACATCAGCAGTTATTGTTTAACGCCCATTGGCACGCGTTGGTAAATGAATCGGTTGCTGTACAACGAGCCCAGGGAGACCCATTACATGGGGTGACAGTAGATGAGCTGATGGGCTTAGGGGCATATTTACGTACAGAGGCACAGATGATATCGGGAGCAGATAAACTTAGAGAGGCTATGAGGTTAGTGCGTGCTGCAATAGACATGGTTAAAGAGCCAGGAGGGTTACCGGCTTATATGGGTATTAAGCAAGGAAGGGAAGAATCATTTGGAAATTTTATTGATAGAGCAGCTACTGCTATAGATCGGGCTGGCGTGGCAGACTACCTTAAGGGGGCTCTATTGAAGCAGTGTGCCTTGCAAAATAGCAATCCAGCAACCCAGAGAGTGTTAGCTACTTTAGGGGCAAATTGGACTATTGAGGAAGCATTAGAGCGAATGGCATTAATGCCAACAGCTTCACAGGCATTTATAGTTGAAGCCTTAAAGGAATTAGGATTGGGGTTGCAAAAGCAAGCAGAGTCTACTCAAAATCAGGTGTTAGCTGCTCTTGCTCCTCTCCAAAACGGCTCACTGGCAGTCACGCAAGGAAGCTCGAGACCATTCATCAAGTGTTACCGATGCAGCAATGAGGGACAGACACAAGTTGCTGCTGTGACTTCGGAGACACCAGCTACTGCCGTAACATCGTTGCTACCTCCTGTCTGCAACCTGCAACAACAGGGAGCCTTGGCTTGGACTTATCAGCAGCAGTAGACGTCACACTAATGACGAACCGGCCTGAGAGGATACCCACTGGAGTAAAGGGCCCTCTTATATTAAATGGACAAACATGTGGAGCATTATTGCTGGGACGTTCCTCTACAACTATGTTGGGATTATTTGTTTTGCCTGGTGTTTTCGATGCGGACTTTACAGGGGAAATACAAATTATGGCTTACACCCTTTATCCTCTGATTAAAATTACAAAAGGACAACGCATTGCACAATTGATACCACTGTCACAAATGACATCAGGAATACAATCATTTACTGGACAAACACGGGATGAAAAAGGTTTTGGCTCTACTGGTGTTACACTTTTAACTGTGGATTTACAAAATAGACCAAAGCAAAAGGTTGAAATTACCTATGGGCATCAAAGCATAACCCTTTATGGATTATTAGATACAAGAGCAGATACTAGCAACAGCCATTCTCCTCTTTACAGATTGACACCATTAAAAATACCCTTGCTGCATATTCACTTGTTATTGCTGCAGAGAAAATTCAGACTACAAAGCCCTGGAAATATTTGGGATGGACTCTGATGGATCAAATAGTAATACCACAAAAATTGGAATTACAATTGGACATTAAAACTCTACATGATGCACAGAAGTTGCTGGGAGACTTACAGTGGTTGAAGCCTATTGTGGGAATACCAAATCATTTATTAGAAGCCCTATGGCCTTTGTTAAAAGGCGTGGACCCTACTACTCCTGTACACCTGACAAAGGAGCATCATCTTGCTTTGCAGCAAATTAGTAACTGTGTACAGCAAGGGTATGTGTCTCGTCGACAACTCGAGCACCCCATTGACCTTACTATTTGGAATAGCCCTTGCCACTTGCTTGGTGCTCTCTCTCAGTTGCAAAAGAAAACGGGGGAGATACGGATGTTGGAATGGTTATCACCACCACTACAGCACAAGAAAACAATATCTTCAAAAATTGAATCAAAAAGGGGCGTCTCAGAATTCTTGAAGTGGATGGTAGAGAACCTGCTACTATTAGATTGCCTATGGAAAAAGAAACCTTGGACTGGTACCTGATAAATTCAAAGAATTTACAAGAAGCATTATTGATGTCACCTGCTAAAGTAGAGACTAGTAAATTAGTGCCTAGAGTTTTGCAATGGATGACAGAATGGAACTGGATTACTCGACCTTTGAGAGAAGAAAACCCCATAGAAGGAGCTATTACAGTTTTTACAGATGCAGGAAAGAAATCAAGGCGTGCTGCTGTTACCTGGCAAGAAAAAGGACAATGGAAGCATCAACTCCTCACAGCAGACCCTGCAGATAGCTTACAAACTTTGGAATTGTTAGCAGTAGTATGGGCGGTGTCCAACTTACAGGAGCCTTTAAATGTGGTCACAGACTCTATCCTCTGGTGGATCGCCTTACGGAGGAGGACAAGGAGCGACTGGGGAAGAAACTGCTTCTAGTCCTACAACCACTACTGTAACAATTGAAGGGGTACTCGGAAGTGGTGGACAGAGCACTGACACGTCACTATCGGACGGCCCAGGAGTTGATTGGTTTTATTGACTCATTATCAACTTTTCACTTAACAAATCCAGCGAAACTACATTGCCTTGACTGTCACAATCCACACTGTGCTGCCTGGATAGCTCTACGTTGTGGGGGTTGTGAAAGAACTTTTTGGTTAGAACAATCATTATTGTGGGACTTGTGGTGTCATACTTGTGAATACGAGCATACGTGGGGAAAAAGCTGGCAAGATGAATTAAGGAGACAAACGGGGCAAAACACATATATAGCTTTAAATCTTTATGAGTCTCCTGAACAGAAGGTTCTTGCTTATTATCGATGGGAAATACAATGTATTGTAAATAGAGTTAAGGTTCAAAGTAAATCACGTATAGTTTCTATAAGGTGTAGGAAATTAGTGCCTTTAACACAGCGTTCAGTTGTAGGACCCTTCCAAGGGGATCCTGATAGAGCATTAGATTGCTGCATTGATAAGTTGCAAAAGTTAAGTTTGCAAGTGGCAGGACCAGTGAAATTAGGAGCAGCAAGATTGAAGACAGATAAGAAAAAGACAGCGAAAAAAGGGAAAACAACGTAAGCAGAAGGAAGAAAAGGAGAAGCAAAGTAAGCAGAAAGAAAAATGAGGTTTGTTTTTGTTATACTGCTCAATGCTGTAGCAAGTGAAGCAGTAGGAGTAACACACTTTAGTCAACCAAGGGAAAATTTATGGGTAACACTTGCTAATCAAACTAACCAATCATCACTTTGTCTTAGTCTTGGAGGAGTCACTAACCCATTTCGAACATGCCTGGTGGGACTTCCGGTGTGGTCTCCTGGAGAGTTTTGCAGTTTGATAAACAATCAAACTTTATGTATGTCTAACATGTCAAACATCACATTACCAGTACAACAAGGGTATACTGCAGGTCAGAGTGATGGCTATCGTCAATGCTTACTAATCCAATCACTTAACACCTCTTTGCATTCTCCTCCTGAAGAGTTGGATCTTCTTGGAAGTACAAATGCCAGCATATCTAACACTACAGCTGGTGGATGGTTTAGCTTCAAACTTTCGGGTGCTCAGAATTTAAACCAACCTAAAGAAACATGGGCCACCCTAGATTCATTCCTGAATGTGAGTGAATTCTCTCCACAGCATTACAGTCAATGTAACGGCACAAATATCACAGCACCAATGAAATTACCCACAGGAATATTTTTGATTTGTGGAGACAGGGCATGGAATGGTATACCAGCTAAACCACAGGGTGGACCCTGTTTTTTGGGAAAATTGTCACTGTTTCATCCTAATGTGTCCTTGCTAATGCAGCTGAGTCAAAATTCAAACAGGAGAAAACGTAGCATACATGACTTGGACTGCAGCCAGATAGGGGATCCACGGTTTTGGGGCACATTCAAACAGGTGGTGGTTTCAACTATCTTACCAGGAGGATCTGCCAATAAAGCCATGAATTTAGCAAAACAATTAGGATGCTGGGCAAGGGATGAGCTGGACAAGACATCACAAATTCTAGACATGTTAACTGCAGATGTGCAAAGTGTTAACCATGCTGTTTTGCAGAATAGAGCTGCTGTAGATTTTTTGCTCTTAGCACAAGGGCATGGATGTGAAGAGTTTGAGGGAATGTGTTGCAGATAAAAGAATTGCAACAGGGACTTCACAAACTCAAGGAAGAAGATGGTTTAGGAATTGACGAATGGCTTAAAGGCTTAGGACTCGGACCGTGGCTGAGAAACCTTGTGATCTATGCTATAGGACTGCTGGGTGTAATTTTACTGTTTTTGCTTATTTTGCCTTGTATCTTTAACTGTATTCAAAGCATGGTCAGCCGTACAATAGCAAAAACATGGCAAACTAATCTCCTTGCACAAGAAGAAAACGGGGGAAATGTGGAGAGTATTATTAATAATTGGTTAGCTGAGAAAGGCCACACTGATATAATGCCGCTGGTTAAGCTGAAGGAGAAAAGTCAGCAGTCAGCAAGCTGAAAGGAAAAGTCAGCAGTGGCCTTGCTGCAACATGAGGATAGGGAGTTGAGATTAGTCCTGGAATATCCTAAGAATATGCAGAAAGTATCAAAAGTAGAACCATAGGAATGTAGAAGTAGGCGTAGATGCTGATATGTAAGCTGACCAATCCTGAGCTCAACTTTTGCAATATGTATGAAGCTCATTATTAACTGTATTTAACCCGCCGTACTGATCAATAAAATTGGGCCTGTGATGATCAAATGGATGTCCGGGTCTCCTTCGGTCGACACTTGGGGGTTTTTGGGAGTTGTGGCGTGATGCCGTGGGCGGCTGTGCAGCGGGAGCTGAGGCTGGGCAGGGAGCGGAGCTTCCCTTCCTCCCGCTCGGGGGTCGCAGCTCGGCCGCTGCTGCTGCGGGAGGGTTTGTGCTTGGCCCGGGGCTGCCCTGGCTGCAGCTCAGCGCTGGCACCGACCCTGCCTGCCTGCCCCGCTGCTGCTGCGGCTGCTGCTGGGCACTGCCCACATTCCCCTGCCCTCTGGGGCTTTGCAAAAGGAGCATTTCCTCCTTCCCTTCCCTTCCCTTCCCTTCCCTTCCCTTCCCTTCCCTTCCCTTCCCTTCCCTTCCCTTCCCTTCCCTTCCCTTCCCTTCCCTTCCCTTCCCTTCCCTTCCCTTCCCTTCCCTTCCCTTCCCTTCCCTTCCCTTCCCTTCCCTTCCCTTCCCGCACCGGCTGGGGGGGATCCCTGCCCTGCCAGAGCCCACAGCTCCTCCTGCTGTCACCAGACCTCCACCAAAGGGGAAAAACAGGACTTGGCATCTGGGAAATGTCTGTTCTTGCCTTCTTGTCTGTGCTCTCCTGAGACAGTCTAGCAAAGAACTGTTATTCCTTTTCCCACAGTTTTGCCTGGGAGCCCTGTCATTTCAAAGGGATAATCATTTGGAGGGAGGGGCTCATCTTTCCATTGCAGCAAGATTCCCACCTTCCTTGGCAGACATCTGTCTTTTAAAGCAGCACAGAGACACCAGAAAATTCTGCCTTTCTATTCCTTGCTTCCATTGAATCTCACAATGGCAAGATGCCCCCTGAGGCAGCAGCAGCAGCAGCAGCAGCAGCCCTGCAGTTCACAGCCTGAAGAGGCTGCTGGGGCAGAGCAGGAGTGAGGGATGCTTTTCTGTTGGAAGGCACAGATCCCTGAGGCTGTGTCCCAGCCCAGGGAACACTCACCAAAGGAGATGTCCCCGAAGTCGAGCTCAGCGAGGTCGAAGTGTAAACTCGGTGCAGTGACGCTGCCCCTGCAGGCCGAGGACAGAGCAGGCAATGGCTCGGTTAAAGGCATTGCACAGGTCCGGCTGCCGTGGCTCGGGGGCACAAAACCCGGGCTCAGGGCACCCTGGGTTTCCAACCAACACAGCCCCGTGTGCTCAGCACAGGGCCCTGGGCACAGGAGGCAGCTCAAGCCAAGGGGCAGCAGCCAACAGCCCCTGATGGGCTCTGGGCACAGGGCAGGCAGGAGAAGCCCCCGGGTTGCTGGGGGTCCCATGAAGGACCCTGAACACACACCCAGACATGGCTCCGTGCCTCAGTTTCCCCATCTGCAATGGCATGGACATCCAGGTGTCCCCACTAACTTCTGAAAGCAGCCCTTCCAGCCACAGCTTCCCTGCTTTGCTCCTTCTGAGCTGCAATTGCTGTTCCCATGGAGGAGCTTTCTCAAGAGAGTTTGACCCACACAATCATTACAGACACTGTTCTGAGACACGAATCCAGGGCATTCCCAAACATCCTCTGAAAAGAGCAGCAACAGTTCTACTCAGGGCACAGATGAATCCTAGAGGAAAGGACCAGCTTGTCAGCAGTGCACCAGCTGGCACAGCCAAGAGCAAGAGCTTCAACAACCAAACTTGGCTGTCCTGAATCTAGCACAGCACCTCACCTGCCCTTGAACTCAGCAGACACACTCCAAAAGCCACCAACATCCACTGAAATCAGCACTTGAAGCTGCACAACATTCACCAGTTGATTTCATGGTTGATGCCAATCAGTGCCCACTCTGCCTTTTGGTTCAAAATCAAGAACCAGTGAGCTGTGTCCTCTATTGGACTCACAGGACTGCCCCTGCCTCTGCTCTGCACATCTCAACAAGAGACACCTGCCCCTGCTCAAGGAGAAAGCTGCTTATGCAGAAACACCCCTTGGCCATTTTGGGGGAGGGACAGAGGAGAATCAATTATTTGATGGTGAAAGGTTCCCTCTTGATTTCCAAATGAAAAAAGCAGCACTTTTCCTCCAAAAACAAAGGCAGCATCATTGTTTCTCCACTATGGGCGCACCTGCTCACCACTTTTCTCTTGCTAAGGAATAACTCCCTTGTTCTTCTTCACCCATCTCCCTTATCTCTTTGCTATCATCCAGTGCAGATTGCTTTCATTTCTTCACTGCCTTGAGCCAGTGCCGCCCAGGAGCAGCAGCCCAGCTCCAAAGCTGCAGAGCAGCCAGCATCAGCTCTCCTGCTTCCACTCCATTATCCTGCAGCACGTGGCTCAGGCTGGCAGGGACAAGGCCTCACGCTGCTGTGGTGCTGAGCACTGAGCTCTGCCTCCCCTATGATCCGCCCTTCTCCCTGTGGCTGGGCCAGGATTGTCTCTTGCCATGGCACCAGCCCACGGGATGGTGCCCAAGTCCTTGGCACAGTTCCTGACTCCCACATCAGCGCTTTGCTGGCTGTGCAAAGGAGGCACCAGAGCCCTCTGTGCACAGGAGCTGGGGGCACAGCTTGTGCCCCACAGCATGGCCATGAGAGGTGAGCTGAGGCTGCTGCTGCCCATCTGGCATGGATTATTCACACAAGGTTTTACAAACACTGCTGCTGCTGCAGAATCAGCCAGGCTGGCCCATCTGCAAAGCCCTGAGGGCCTTCCTGGGTGTTCAGGTGGGACATCCCAGAGCAGCTGCTGCCCAAAGCTGATCCATCCCACTGCCTGCCATGGCCCAAGGCACAGGGAGATCCCTGCAGGGAGGAGTCATTCTGGCTCCCGGCTACCACACAGGGCAGCAGGCAGCCCTGACAGTGCTGAGGAAGCATTTCAGAAGCTGCTTGTGCTCAGCAGGGTGCAAGCCAGCTCCCAACATGTTCCAGCAGCCTCCAGGAAATCTGGGACACAGAAAGCTCCAAGGCCACTGAAAGCAAGAGCAGATGCCTTCCATCCTGCTCACTTCCAGCCAGGCTGCAGGGCAGCAGATCCCGTGCTCGGTTCCTTCTGTAGCTCTTTCCCAACTCCGCTCTCACCCAAAGGTGTTTGCACAGGGACAGATGAGCTGCCTCACCTCTGGGTGCCCAGCTGGTACCGAGCTGCCCGGGCACCGACATTGCGCACCAGCAGAGTCTGCTGGGTGCTGACCTTGACTGGACACTTGGAGAAGTCCAGCTGGGCAGGGAAGTCCAGCACAGCTCGGGCACCAATGGCCCGAATTGGCACAACGATCCTTTCCCTTGCAGTGAGGCACACCAGCTCGTGGCAATAATCCTGCAGGAAAAGAAACTGGCTCAGCACAGGACGTTTAGTGCCATCCCCATGGCAGAAGAAAAACCATTTCCTATACCCCTCCAAGGGCATCAATTTACCTATTGCACCCTCAAATGAACACTAAGTTCTACTACTATGTCACATTTTAAAGGCACCAGCGCACTTTGCAAAATCTGTCTCAGTGGCATTCAGCTCTTGTGTCACTCTGGTCATACAGATAACAGCCCTAGGCCCCCATCATTTTTACTCTAAACTTTAATGATGTTAAAGAATTCCTAAGCCCCTTCTAAGCAACATGGAGCTGGGGAACACAGGACATTGCTCTTTAGGCTTCTATATTCCCACTGTCTGAGAATAGGACAAAGTGTTCAACTGACTCTAAGCAGAAAAAGGAAGAGGAGAAAACAGCTGCACCCAAAGACATCCTGCACCTCTGGCCTGGTGCAGAAACATCAGTTGGCTCACAACTCCCCTCTAACTTTGCCTGTCCAACCAAGTCCGGAGAAGAACGGTGCTAAGAGGTAGCAGGATGCTGTTGGAAAGGGCCTCTCTTTGTTTCCCTGCAAGGCTTCCTCCCTTCCATGCCATGCCCTCAACCCTTCTGTATGAACAAGCCTCCAGATCAGAACATGAACCCTCCAGATCCCAGCACTGAGATCAGACTTGCCAGGGCCTCAGCACTGCTGTTCAAACCTCCCCGCAAAAGCACCTTTGGCACGGAATGGGTGCCAGCTGACAGAGCAAGCACAGGGACAGGCATGAAGACAGAGCCCCAGCAGTGTCACTGCCACGGGCTCTGGGCTCACAGCTCTGCCTGCAGCTTGTACCTGCCCTACACCAGCTCCTTCAGGCAGGTGTCCAAGTGCCCTGCAGCTCAGCAACCTCCTGCTGACCAAGGGCACCCAGGGCCCAGTGTGCCTGTGCCAGGCCGGGCTCACGGGCACAGCACATCCTCTGCCCTGGCCCTGCAGCTGTGCCATGCTCACTTGTGCTCTGGGACAGCACAGCTGCAAGGCTGCACAACAGAGGGGGTGAAAAAGCACCGGCTTTGCTCCAGCCCAGGGGCAGGCAGGGAAGCTGTTGGCAGTCCAGGAAGGAGGAAAGCTCTCTGACCTCTTTCTTCCTCTGGTGTTTTCCATCAGAATGAAACCCCTTCCACTGGACCTAGAGATGGCCCAACATCTATCAACAGCCCTCTGTCATTTTCATCCTCTTTCCCGTGCATCTTCCCTTGGCAATGCTCAGCAATGTGCAGGGAGGGGAAGCAGAGCCTGTCAGGCCTGGCTGCAGTGCCTGCCAGCAGTGCCAAGGTGTGACTGGCTGCAGGCTGCCTGCCCACGCCTGGAGCCCAGCTCACAGCATGCAAGGGGCTGCAGCCAGAGTGCAGGGAAAACAATGGCTGTGGAGATCATTGTGTGCTTTGGCTCCTCCAGCCTCACCTTGTTCTTGCTGGGGGTGAAGCGGATGCGCACAGGGACAGAGGCGCCCGGCGGCACGGCACGGTACGCATCGCTGGAGCTCACCAGCTGGAAGTAAGGTGAGCTCTCCATGGAGACCTTCACCACGTGAAGAAACTGCAGCAAAGACATGAAATTATGATTTTGCCACTTGTGGAAACAGGACAAGAGGAGACCTGTCCATGGCCTGCTAACATCCCTCCCCTGCCCCTTTTCCAAAGCACTTTCAGCTGAGCAGGCACAGGCACATCATTCACAAGGCTGAACTTGAATCCCTTCTCTCTGGCTCCAGCATTTTGGCCAGGGGCAGTAGGGCAGTGCCTGCTGGGAAGGAAGGGCCAAGCAGGTCAGCACCAGCAGGATGGAGACACAGCACCTGAACCAAGTCACCTGCATATTCAACAAGGCCAAAAAACCTGCTGGCTTCTGCCTGCACACAGCCATGAAGTGGTCATGTTCCAGAGGGGGAATGTGCTACCTAAAAGCAAACCAGCCCATTTCTGTGGGGGAAGGGAGAAATTCCCTTCTAGCAGATCAGGTTTGGGTAGGGACCTTCTGGGGATACAGTCAGGCAGGCAGAGCAGCAAGACAGGAGACCAAACACTGTGGTCTTACTGGGAATAAAAGCAAACCTGAAAAGCAAAAGAAGGAATGAACACAGCAAGACAATCCCTAAAACAAGGAGATGGCAAAGAGAATTTAAATGGGCAGTAAAGCAGCAAGCAAGAATCATAAAACCATGAGAGCAACCAGCTTGCCAAAAGTGACAGAAACACAGACAGGCGGTGTCTATTGACCGTGGGGCTTCAGAGGCATTTTCTGCCAGGAGAAACAGGACCAGCACTGACTGACAGTGTGGTTCCAGTATGAAAAGCCAATCTTGGCTCTCCAGGGCTTCCTGCTGCCTGGGCAGGCAAGCTGGGCTGCTGGGCATTCCTGCCTGCAGCCAGCAGGCCAGGTTCGGCCCTCTGGGGTTCTACATGCACAGCACACATGCATTTTCTAGCACACTGATCTCATCAACCCCTGAGCACCAAAATGCTCTCCAAAAGTCTAAACCAGGTGATTTGGACTCCCTCCTGTCTCCTCCCACCAGCCCACTCTTGGCACAAGCCTCACTTGAGAAAATGTTTCCCGGACTGAAATTCAAATGGTCTCAAGTTTTCCTCTTTACAGTGGAACACAATTGACATTTTTCAACTTTTTCCCTCTCAGCTCTCTTGGGAAACTGCAAAACAATGCCAATTTCTTCAGGTGAAGGTGGAAACCTCCAGGAGCACATGGCTTTGGATGTGCTGTGCTTCTGCAAAGGGAAAGCAGAGCACCGTGTTGCTTTTGGAAAAGCTGAGCAGAGCTGGATGAAGCTGAGCAGGAGCCTCAAGTGGCACCTAAAGGCCTCTCACTGCTTCTGCTCCATCACTCTGATTGCAGGGCTCTTGCAGAACACGGTTCCTGCAGGGCCAATGCCATTAATGAGAAGTGATTCCAGCATAAAGTGCAGAAGGCTCAGCCCCTGAGCTTTGGCTGTGAGCTGCACAAAGGGAGCCAAACTGGCTGAGAGAGGCAGAGATTCCTACCAGGAGCCAAGATGAACCAAGGAGACACAGGGTGTGCTATAGACCCAAGGCAAAGCATGAGAGCAGGTAAGAACTGTACAGCCCTCAACATTCCAGTCAATCCAGAGCTTTCAAGAGAAAAGCCTTCTATTCCTTTGGGATAGACACCATCAACGCCTGGCCAAAATCTGGGGACAATTCCCAGCACAGGAAGATTTCCACCATCTTGCAGAAGAAGGTGCTGAGACATTTTCTTCTGCATGTGCTGCAGCAGATAACTTGCTTTGCTGTACACTGAGGGAATGAGAGCACTCTCCTCTTCCAGCACAGCGTTAAAGCTCTGGGTGCCAGCACTTACCTTGTCCTTATTCATGAGAGACAGCACCATTTCCGAGACCTCCCGAGCGACAAAGTTCTGAAATACCAGCTCTGGTGGGGAAACCCCAAACCAGCTCTGTTTCGGGGCAGCTGGCGGCAGCTGGAGAGGAGAGAGAGCAGGGAGAGCTTCAGCTGCTGTGAGGAAGGTTCATGCAGGAGAATCTTCCTCTGATCCCCAGTGAAGTACAGACTCTGAGGGAGCACGTCTGCCCAGCCCACACTGGGCAAACAGTGGCTCACCCACCTCTGCTCTGAGCTCATCCACAGCTGCTGGGCCACACAGAGCAGGCTCAAGCCAAGCTGCTCTTTCGGCATGGATTTCTCCAGGTTTCTTTCTCCAGAATGCCAGGCAGCACTTTCCTAAAACACAGCCCTGTGCCCATGCGGTCACAGAGCTCTGGGGCACTGACTGAGCACTCATGGAGTAAGTAAAACCCATGAATTTACAGGAGACTCCATGGGAAAGGATTTGGGATGTCTTTTACTCTGAGACAGGGAAACCGAGGCCCACACAACTGCAAATATCTTTTTTTGCTCTAGAACTTAGACATCAGTAAGAAGAGCACAGGACCAGAGCAGGTGTGAGAGATGAGGTGACATCTGGCTGAAGCCAAAAGGTTATTAAGCAAAAGAATGGAATTTGTTGGTTCTGTGTGTTATTTGTGGTTTGGATTTGTTCAGGTTGGTTTGTTGAGTGTCACAGTGAGAGGGACAGGCTTGAAGACCTGACCAAAAGGAAGGAGGACGAGAAGGGAGCGGACAGAAAAGTTGGTGCTCAGCAGAGAATGGAAGCTCCTGAGTACCCATCCAATGGCAAAGGTCACAGGGACTAAGAAACACTTTCCTTTTGCTTTGATGATTTTGTTCCTTTTCATTGTATTTAAAAGTTAGTGTGTTCCAAAGAGAGGAAAAGGCAAAAATAAAAAGACAAATGAGATGAAAAGAAAAAGTCAAGTGAGGTGAATGCTGAATGAGGATAAGTTTCAGTTATTTTCTCAGCAACTTGGGTAAAAGCAGAGTTGGTATCTCCTTTTTCAATGGCCTTTAAATGGGTGCTTTCTTGTCATTACTGACACCTTATTTCATGCCATTGTAGAGGCACGTCTGGAATGACACAACAACAGCAAATGCTTCTGGAGCAGAGACATTGCTTGGAGAAAACTCTGCCCTGCTTTGTCTGCCTTCTCCAGCCACACTGCTGTCACTGCAGAGACACAAGCAGGTCTCCTCTGTGACTTCACAGCAGACACATTCCGCTGAAGGGAGTGGCTGCAGCACACTGTCCCTTAGCTGTGCCCTTCCCTGAGGTGTTCCCAAGGCTCCTCTCCAGGACAATCCTAAACCTGGATTGTGTTCCGTGTCTCTTGCTGCCAATTTCCTGCTCAACAGCCCACCTCAGTCACCTACCCGTTTGGACTGTGCTTTATACTGAGCTAGTCCTGCCAGAAAAGCAGCTTTAAACACACCTCTGAGTAGGCACTGATCCAGACAAAGCACATCCATTCCCCTCTGCCCAGGGCCAGTCCCCTGTACATTTGGCAGCCTGCAAAATCTAACACCCTGTCAGGGTCCAACACATTGTTCCAGCCCAAAGCAGTAATGCAATTTGTTTTGTTCAATCTGAAGTAATTCCTGCAGATCCTTGGCCTTCAAAGGCCAAGGCTGCCACTCTGCAGGGAATCCTGGCACCCCGAGCATTTGATGGTGACCACACCAAAGCAAGAGGTGGCTCCTTCAGCAGGAGAATGGCAAAGGGCAATTTTGGGCCTCTGTGTCCCCAGCCTTCCTCCCATTGTTTTAGCAATGGCAGCTGCACCCCAGCAGCTTCAGCAGAGGGTATTTGTGTTGGCTTAGTGCAGATCAGGACTCCCAGTCTACCACTCCCAGCACCTTGCAATGACAGCAGGAGCTGGACACTGAGGCATTTTGCTGGAGGCAAGCCTGTCACAAACACACACCCTCTTCAAACTTCATGTGAAACAGAAAGGAAAAGAGCAGGAAAAGGCTACCTTTGGGCGAGTCTCACTCCTGTCTAGAAATGGGCCAAGTCTGGGCAGAATACTCCCCCCAGTGCTGGCCTCCTTCTTCCTGCTGAGAAACTTCTCCCTCTGGAACTTACAGGGAAGCAGCTGAAAGGCAAAAGTAAACCAGCTAGAGCCTCAGAGTTGTGCTTGTTCAGAAAGGCTTTTCTTGAACAAGTGACACTGGTGAATAACTTGTGATCACAGCCACTAGGACATTGCTGGAAGCCCTGGGAGTTTCCTGCTGAAATACTTAGCATCAGGGAATTAATAATACAGAGTGGAACACACGTACTCCAGCCATATGGCTCTGTCCCATTGGCTTCTCCATGACTGGATGGGACATGGTTGGGGATTTCTGCTCTCTGGGCATTTGTTTCCTCTTACGTTTCATTGGATTGAGGCAGTGACCTTTCCAGAGAATGGGGAGGGGCTCTCAGAACTGCCTGAACTCCATCCCTGCACAACGCTCAGAACTCACAGCAAGGAGATATCGCTGCTGGATGAGTCCAAGAGATGCAAGAAAGGAACACTGTACCAAGAGGGAGGTGCACAGGAATGTCTCTAGGTTTTAGTTCTCCCTGTGAATTGTTTTCTCTGTCTGGGCTGACAGAGCCCTCCACAGAAGAAAACAGAGGCATCTCCTTGACAGAGCCTCAGCAGTGGGGCATCTTCAGCCAAGTGAGCTGCAGACAGCAAGGGACCTTTGTGGCCCTGGCTCCAGCGCTGCCTGCAGGGCTGCATCTGTGCCCACACAGGAGCTGGGAGAGAACAGCTGCTTTGGAAGCTCTTCCAGCTGGGACCAGCCGTGGCTCTCAAGGCTTTGGGCAGAGTTTGAGCTTTCCCCCCCCCGCCAACACGCCCAGGTGCCCAAGGGCAGCATGGTCAGAGCAGCACAGGTGAGTGGTGCCCAGCCTGACAGAAGGAATTCCTGTGGCACAGGGAAAGGGACAGAACACATGCTCAGGGCTTCAGCTGTACATTGGTTTCACTTGGCTCTGCTGGCACAGCCAGGCAAGACACAGCTGAAGCATCCCACAGTGTTCCCTATTGCACCAGGACAGCCCCAGCAACAGCAGCACAGCACAAAGGGCTGGGGAGGGGCTCTGCAGCTTCACAGCACTGCTGGACAACGGGGGCAGGGAGAGCAGGCACACCAGGGCAGTGCCAGCCTTAACACAGCCCCAGTGGGTACTCACAGTATTAGGCTTCAGCCCTTCCCTGGACAAAAGACGAGGTGTCGGTGTCTTCTTTGGCAATCCAGACGCCATTTCCAAGGGACGATGTCGCAGGTGAGCGACAATGCCTCAACAAAACTGGAAGGAGCAACAATGGAACTCTGAAAATCCACAACCCAATTCATGGCAGATTCAAGGCATATTCTGGTGCTAAAAATGTTACATTACTTGAAAGTAGCTAAGTGCTTGTTTGGTGTAAGCAGCTAGTATACTTAGGCCTCTAGTTGGACTTTATTTGAACTCTATGGCTACCTTGTGCAATTCAAAGTTAGATCATACTGAAACCTGGAGCTAAAAATCTGAACATTAATAACAGTTCAAACAGACAAAGCTGTAGCTTAAATATTACTGAAAAATAGCTAGAGTGGGCCTCCTCTTCTTTAGGCTAAAGCACCCTTGCTCTCTCAGCTGCTCCTCACAGCTGAGAGACTAACGAGAGACTGGAATGTTATGGCTAATGGCTTAAATATCATTATAAAGGACCTTCTGCCCATTGTGACAAAACTCTATAAAGAAGCTGCGACCACTTCCCTGAAAATGCCTCCTGACTGGAACTTGGCACTGTGAGTTAAGCTGCCTAAGGGAACTTGAGACGAGATCATGGTGACACTATTGTCCCATTAGCTCAGGTCTGGGGAGAAGTAAACAAGGCTGAGGAGAAAAACCTATCCACAACAAAGCCAAACCCAGCAGCTGTCCTGAAAATCAGCTCTGTCTGGGTTCAGGCTGGGGAAGTCACAGCCACAGACTCTTCTGTTGAGGCCAGGTTTGCACACAAACCTCCCAGCAAAGACCTCCGCAGTGTCTCCAGACCCATTCCTGAGGCCTGGCACCAGACGACTGCAGGGCATGCAAGTTAACAGAACAAATCTGAAAATCCAGAACCCAACTCATGGCAGACTCAAAGGATATACGGGTGCTAAAGATTTTATATGATTTGAAAGTAGCAAGAGACAGAGTCCAACTTGCCCCAATCCTGGGAGGTACCTGGGCAAGGTATCACCTTGCCCAAATCTGCATTAATCCATTGGAGTCTTACATTTTGCCAGACCTCACCACAGAGAAGACCAGAAGAGAATTTAATGGTAGGCCAATGGGATCCATGGTGATATTTTCTACTAAATCTCTCTCTGTCACTCTCTTTCTCCACCCCCCTTCCCAACCTCCATCCCCCTCCCACTTTTTCTTTTCATTCTCTCTCTTTCTCCCTCACATTTACTGTTCTATAAAATCCAGACCATTGACTTTGGCATATGCTCTCCTTTGCACCTCAATACAGAGGCATCTCCCTAAAAATTTTAAAACCCAGATGATAAAAACCCACTGAAACTTGAACAGAACTCATTCACCTTTAAGCAGTTTAAGCACTTACCATAGGAAAAAAATGTATAGACTACTATCTTTAGAAAATGTTGCATTTCTTCAGTAAAAAAAGCACAATCAGTAGTCCATTTATTGTTCATCCTCTCAGGCGTACATGTCAGTGAACTACTGCGCCAGAAGACTGGCATGATCACATCCTCTATTTCCCTTTGGCATTCTCTTTCAGAGCACAGATGAAACAAAACCAAAAAGTTCAACTTTAGTCGGTCTTTACCTTCAAATGAAATTCAGGACTCCCTAGCAGACACCAGTGTTCTGCACGCTGCGGAGCTTTTCTCAGAGGCCAATGCTCTGCACCTTTAGCAATTCTCTACGCCGACAATTCACCCGGCGAATGGCCCGGTGCAGCCGCCTGCAGGAGCCCGGGCTGCGCACACCCAGCCAGGGCCGCGCTCTCAGGCAGCTGAGGCCGCGCCGCTGTCACAGACGCTGAGGGCCCGGGCGCGGTTACCGGGCAACCGCGGCGCCGAGTGCGGGGCCGGGCGGGGCCGGGCCGGGCCGCAGGGCTTTGCAAAGGACATTGTCACTGCAGCGACTGACTGCAGTTTGGGGCTTCCCAAGAGTCTTTCTGTAACTAATGAAAGGTTAAAATGTGGTGACAAAGGCACCTATGCCAGGTCTGTACATTGCTCTTTGCAGCACTAGTATCCGACCCTGGCTGGAACAGCAGGAGGGGCTGAGGCAGCAGGGAAGGGGGCTCAGCCTGGAGAAAAGAAGGCTCAGGGGGGACCTTCTGGCTCTGCACAACTCCCTGACAGGAGAGGACAAGAGGCTGCTGCAAGTTCAGGCAGCGCCGGAGCCGCCTGGCTCCCCCTCTCCTCCCCCGCTCCGCCTCTTCCTCCCTCCTCCTCCTCCTCCTCCTCCGCTCCCGCAGCCCTCGCAGCCCCCGGCAGGGGCGGGGATGGAGCCGGGACAGGCCGGAACGCAGAGAGGCCTGGGGGGATGCCAGGACTGGGAGTGACTGGGCTGTACTGGGATCATCCTGGGAGCAGCTCCTGGGTGACTCAGTTCTACTGGGATCATTCTGGGATCACACTGGCAGTGAGGAGGAGCAGCGCGATGGCTCCAGCGCTGGGGCTGAGGGCGCTCCTGGGGCGGCCAGGGGCGAGTGGGACCCCCGGCACCGGGACCCTGAACCGCCACTGCCAGCACCGGAACCCCCCTGCTCCCCTTAGCCTGCACACGGACCCCCTGAATCCCCCTGTTCTGGACATCAGGTCCCGCTGCTCCCCTTTTCCCGGCCATCCCATGGCTCCCAGCCTCCAGACTTGGCGTAGGCCTGACTCTGGGACAATCTGGAACGCCTGGGTCTCCCATTCCTGCCTTTCCCAGGCACACCTTTCTGCAAAACCAGAGACAGCCTGAACTCCACCTTTCCGAACATCCCGGGTGTCCCCACTCTGGTCCCCCCTTTCTGGGAAACCCTGGACTCCCCTTTCCTGGGCTCAAGGACCCCCTGGAACTCCCTTCTACCTCTCCACGTCCCTGCCCACCCCCCCCCATTCCCATGACCCTGAGATCCCCCTGGCACCCCCATTCCTGAGAACCCTGATACCATTTTAGCCCTTTGCTCAGTACTGAGACCCCTTCTACACCCCTTTATCCGGCACCAACTCAACCTTTTCCCAGCCCCTTCTTCGTTTTTTGAAGCACAAGACTACTCTTTCTCTGTTCAAACTTCTCATGGAATTACAGCTATTTTAACGTCTGCTTACTTTAACATAGAAGCCTTTTTTTGATATCAATTTGAACACTTTAATCTCCTTATAGTTTTATGCGTTATGAAGGAAAAGAGTATTTTCTTGTTGTTAGGAAAATTAATCCAGAAACACCAGAATTTTTTGTTCACAAAGAAGACAGAGGAGTCCTTTCTGGCTTTATTCCAATAAAGGGAGAGGCCATGGGGCATTCCCCTGGGATCTTTGAATTTTTGGAGGATGCAGCCTTCTTTTTATCCTAATTTCCTGGCCACATTTCCCTTCTCTCTTTCCCCTTGGCTGAGGTGCTTGAGAGGTACAGATGCCCTGATACGCCTGACACCGAAGATTTCCCAAAGATTTCCCTCTAATGTATAACCCTCCCTTTTAGTTTTTAATTCTTATGGAGTTTAGGGGTTTTTCTTCCCCATTGTTTCTTTCATTTCTCAATGGCTTATTTTGTTTATCTGCAAACCTAAAGTGTATTTGTAAAAGCAAATATCTTTTTCCCTTCATCGATCAGTGGAATCCTTCCCATTGTTTCTTTTATCTTCCAGAGCTAGTTTTATCTACGAGCAGACCCACAGATTTTTAGTAAAAACAAATCCACTATTCCTCTCCTTTACAGCTTACAAGAAGATTTCAGCTCTAAAAACAAAGCATCTTCTCAGCCCTCTCATCTAAGACTTAACTTCTTCTTTATTGACTTTAGTGTCTTCATATTGTTTTTTATATACTTGCATTTTGTTCTTTTCTCTCACTCAGAAGAAGACTGAAGTACTGAAAAACTTAACATCACGCATGAGGCCTACCTAACCCACCAATAACTTGTAACAGAAAGCTGTGGCTCAGTTGTGTTCAGATCAGCTTTATAGTTAGTGTTTAGTTTTCTACACCAGCCACAGAAGTCTCTGGTCTCAGCCATGCTAAGAAGAAGAAGCAGCGGCCTGACAGCAAGATCTTCACAGCCACAGCCAGCTCTGCTCTGGCTAAAGCTCCGCAGCCTCCCCTGTCTCCTTGCCCGGCAGCTGCTGAAGCCCAGCCCGGCCAAACCAGAGCCCATGGAGAGAGAAGCCAGCAAGCAGCCCAGGAAATAGAAAAGAAGCCCAGCCTGCAGCAAGACTGCCAGCCCAGCCCAGACACAGAGCAGAAGCCAAACCCAGCAGCTCCCTGCCGACCAACAAAGAAAAAAAGTTTCTGAATTTTTTCATCTTTACCATCTGTGTTTCACAAAAGCGTGTCTAGCTTTTCAGTAGCTCAACAGACTGTCAGATACACAAAAAACTTTGCATCACTTCCCTAAATTTCCTCCCACTCCAAAGCATAACACAGGGCAGCTGGGAGCAACTGGGATCAGACTGGGAGCAACTGGGAGCAACCAGGACCATACTAGGAGTCACTGGCATTTTCATGGCATCAGAGTAGGATCATACTGAGAGGGACTGGGTCTGTGCTAGAGGCAACTGGGATCACACTGGGAGGAAATGGGGACATGCTGGGGACAAATGGGATCATACTGGGAGCAACTGGCACCATACTGAGGGTGACTGAGATCCTTCTGGAATCATACTGGGCAGGGGCAGGGACATGGAGAGGTAGAAGGGAGTCCCAGGGGGTCCTTGAGCCCAGGAAAGGGGAGTCCAGGGTTTCCCAAAAAGGGGGGACCAGGGTGGGAACACTCGGGATGTTCGGGAAGGGGGAGTTCAGGGGGTCTCTGGTTTTGCAGAAAGTGGGGCTGGGGGCTGGGAAAGGCAAGAAAGGGGATCCAAGGTGCTCCAGGGCATCCTAGGGTGACGCCCATGGCAAGTCTGGAGGCTGGGAGCCATGGGACGGCCAGGAAAAGGGGAGCAGGGGGTCCTGATGTCCAGAATGGGGGATTCAGGGGGTCCCTGTGCAGGATAGGAGGAGCAGGGGGGTGCCGGTGCCGGGGGTCCCACTCCCCCCTGGCCCCCCAGGAGCGCCCCCAGCCCCAGCGCTGGAGCCGTCGCACTGCTCCTCCTCACTGCCAGGATGATCCCAGGATGATCCCAGTAGAACTCAGTCACCCAGGAGCTGCTCCTAGTACGATCCCAGTTGCTCCCAGTCATTCTTTATTATGATGCAATTTGCCTCTGGCACAGTTCCAGTTGGTCTCAGTTGCTCCCCTTTTGATCCAGTGTGTTCCCAGTTCTCCCAGTTGCCCCTAGTGTAGCCCCAAGTAACTCCCAGTATGATGCCAGTCTCTCCCAGCAGGGCCGCAGTCATTCACACTTGCCCCCAGTTGCCCCCAGCATGGTCCCAGTTCCCCGCAGCACGCTCCCAGTGGCTCCCAGTCGCTCCCAGTCCAGTCCCAGTCATCACCTGCATGGTCTCAGGCACTCCCAGTATATCCCAGCTGCCCTGAACATTCTCGTAGTCATTGCCAGGCACTCCCAGTTACCTCAGCATGGTTCAGCTGCCCCCAGTTTTATCCCAGTCACTGCCAGGACATCCCAGTTGTCACTAGCATGCATCCTGTCATTCCCAGTTGCTCCCAGTGTGTGCACAGAGAGCTCCCAGCATGGCCCTGGTAGCTCCCAGTAACCCCAGCGTCACGATCCGTCCTTAGGAGTGATCTCATGGATTGATTATTACTGCAAATAATAATCAGGATTGATTATTATTTGCAGTAATAATCAAAACAAATGCACCTTTATTGAATGACCACAACAAAATGCGATAGAGGGATTAAGGGAGAGAAAAATACAGAGAAAGAGAGAGAAAAGAGAGAGAGAGAGAGGGATATAGCTACCAAACGTAAAGATGAAGTCCTTTGGTCCAGTCCAGTTGAGGATCCACCTGTTACGTCGGGGAGATCTCAGAGGCGCAGTTCATCTGGACCCCAATTGTACTCTTTTTCAATGGGGGAAGGGAGAATGAATTTTGCAACCGAATCAAAGGTAGTTTTGGGGAAAGAATGGTGCTTCGAAAGGGTACATACAGTCCATGTTCGGCAGTGGGCGTGAGCCATTGTTTTTGTGGCCCAGTGCTCACACCTGCAACATCCATCTCGCTTTGGCCAGCTTGCCTCTCCCCACACACCTCCCCCGGGTTGGGGGTCTCAGTCCCAGTCCTTGGAAAGTATAAGAGGGGGACTTCTCACATGGGGGTTTGATGTCTCGGTCTCTTGATGAAGAGGCTTCTTACATCTCAGTCTGTGTGTCACGGTGGTTGCAAACGAGTGAGAGGGGTCTCCTGCAGGGTTCCACCACTCAGGAGAAGTCCAGCCAGACCGAGAGGTGGGGCAGCTTCCAAGGCTGTTGTTGCAAAAAGGGCACGGTGCCCCCTTCTTCTCATTGGGCTCAGTGTAGCACACAGCAAACAACGCTTGTGGAAACAGTAGCTTAGCAATGCTCTCAGGTCTCGGGGCCTTGTGGCATATGACTTTCTCCTACGGGGGGGATCTTCTCTTCAGTGGTCCTCAAATGATGATCATGAGGCAGATGAGGGAAAATTCGGACAGACTCTTACACCCGCTCAAGGGGAGGTCTCTGTCCCTGTCACTCCCTTGCTCTCCCCCCCTTTTCTCTTTCTTTCCATCTCTCTCTCTACCCCACATTTGCTGTTCAATAAAATCCACTTTGGATTTGGTCTCATTAGCGCCTTAATTGGGGCTGAGGCATCTCTCTAACAATTTTCTTAACCAGATTGCCACATGATTTTGGCACAGTGAGTTCAGGGCACTGTTGTCTGTCCCCAGGTGCCTTTGACAACAGCATGGTTCCCGTCCTCTGAGGAGGTTGTGGTTCTCTCTGGAGGAACTCTTGGAAACTTGGACACAGCTTCCTCTGAGCAACTTATGGGAGAACTGATGAGGAAAATGGCTGTTGTGAGTGGCCAGTGAAAAGAAAATATTTTGTTGTCCTTCCTTGAAAAGTGTGTTAAAATCATTGGAGGAAAGGGAGCAAATGTTACCAGCGAGACTGACAAGGCTCATTCACCCCACGGTGAGGAACATAAGGCTGCTGAAAGTCCTACAAGAAGCCCAGCTCAAGTACCTAAATTCCTGAATATCTCCTGAATTCCCAGGCTTGGGTTCTTTGCCAAATGTGAGAATCATTTTTCTCTTGATCCCTGTCACCTTTGTGACAGCTACACAGAGCTTCCCCTTCCTTTTAATAATCTGTATTGGGCCAATTTTTCTCTTTTCTTCTATCAGAACCTGCCAGCAGCTGAGCTGGAGCTGTGCAGGAACCAATGAAACTTGGAATTGCCACGTCACTGCTTGGATTGTCGGTTTATTCATATTTGGGATTTGTTTGCATTTCCATCACAAGTTACTTGTGGGAAGAGCAAATATTCTTCAAAGTGATTTATGCAGAGTTAAGTTTGATTTCTGCCAAGTTTATTTTGTCCAGTGCCCAGGAGATGCTCAAGGGGTCTCTGTGCCTCTCGCCCTGGGGGATGCTTGGGAGGGGCTTGGGAGGGTTGTCCCTGTCCCTGTCACCCCAGGCCATTCCCCAGGGGACAATAAAACCTCGCTGAAAGTGGAGCAAATTTTGCAAAAGTGGCAGTTAATGGAACAGTCAGCGCTACCTTGAGAGCTCAGTAACAAATCAAGGCGGCCCAAGGTCATTCTGGGGCTCTGTGGACACCTAAAGTAGAACGTTTAGTAAATGGCAGGTATTGAAGGGAAGAACTTGATCTGTCTTCCCCAACAGTCTTGGGGACATTGGCAGGAGAAATTATGTCATTGTCTTCTTTATGGACTGTCAAGCTGACATAAAACCTGACTTGAAGGAAAATGTCCAAAGGCTTCACCCACAGAGACTTTTTGCCCGAACTCCTGAGAAGAAAGGATTCTGAGCCCCAACAACCCCATAGCTCAGCCAGGGGCTCATGCACAGCCCCCTGGCAAAGGCTGATCCCAATGGATGCTCCAAACCAGGCTGAGGGTTTGCAGCAGTGGGGGAACTGGCTCAGATGTGATGCACATCTTAAACTGATCAAAAGAAAAACAATGAGGCTGTACTCTCCTGGGAGAACTTTGAGCACTTTATGGGAATTAAAAGGACTATAAAAGGGCTGGAGGTGGACTTTGTACAAGGGCTTGGCATGGAAATGGCGTCACAATGACAGAGGGGAGAGATAGGTGGGATATTGGGAAGAAATTCTTCCTTGTGAGCATGGTGATGCCTTAACAGAGCCTGCCCCATTCCTGGAAGTGTCTAAGACCAGCTTAGATGGGATCTTGCCGCAACCAGGTCTAGTGGAAAATGTTCCTTTACCTGTCCCTGACAGGGCGTGAAACGAGATGATCTTTTAGGTCCCTTCCAGCCCATGCCATTCCAAGGCTCCATTAATCTATGACTTCATGGGCCCCACTGGCTCCCAGGAGTGGAGTGGGGTGCGTTGCCTGGCAACAGGAGTTGTGTTGAGGAGGGCCTCAGTCCTGCAAGGGATGTGGAAGGAGAAGGAGCCTGCTGGCTGCTCATCCTTTTTATCATTGCTTTGCTCATTGCTTCTATCACCCTTTTGTTCACCCTGTTTGTCGTCCATTTTGCTCGTCTCTGACAGACCCAACTGGGCAGAAGGCTTGTGACAAATCAGGGACAGAGTGTGTGCAGACAGGGGGAGAGGAGTGTGCTCCTACATCCTGGGGTGTGCCCCAACCTTGCTGTGGTGTCATGGGTTCCTTTCTGTGCTGAAAGATGCTGTCCCAGTTCCTGGAGAAGCTGCAGAAGGACAAAGCAGATCAGCAGGACATGATGGCTGCCATGGACATGGTACAGTCTAAGGGGCCTCTGTGCCAGCCCAGGGCTTCCCAGGCAGGGTGACAAATGCCCCTTGTCCCTTGGGGGCTGGGTGGCAGAAATTATCCCCTTGGGAGGGGGAATTTCCTGAGCTCATGGGGTCCCTCACCCTTCACATGGTGGGACCAAGCTCACCAGGGTGATGGGGCAAATGGGGCCACAGCAGCCTGAAAGGGGCATGATGGCCTGGAGGAAGCACTCCTCCCTCTGCCCCTCACACGCTGGCCCTGCCTGGCTGTTGTGGGGTGACAGCCTTTATCCCAATATCCTGTGTTGTGTCTGGCAGCTGTGCCTTTTCTCTCTTCCCCCCCCGCCCCACGGCCGTCTTGCTGCGGCGGGGCGGGGAAGAGAGGGGGGGAGTGTTTGACCAGGTCCTTTTTTTTTGCTTTTGGCTTTTGGCTGCTTGGCTTGGCTAGCCGCTTTGCTTGCTTGCTTTCTGCTTTTTGCGCTGTTTTTTTTTCCTTTTCTTTTGTTCCCTCTTTCTTACCCTCCCCTGAAGAAACTGGACCGGCTCCGGACCTGACCTGAGACGTCCAGGACACCCGGAGCTTTTGAGAGAAGCTTGGCGCCCTCACAACACAGTCTGTTTTCTTTTCTTTTCTTGTGTCAGGGAGTGTTCTTTTGTTACTTGTAAATAAATAGGTTTTGTTTTCCACTTTGCTCCTCCGAGAAATTCCTTCCCGAACCCGGTGTTGGGGGAGGGGTGGTTGGAGGTTTGTTTTCTTTGGGGGACTTCCTTTTGGAGATTTCCCCTAATTTGTCCTAAACCAGGACACTGGCATTCCTCATCCCTTTCCCCGCCGCTCTCCTGCCGTTCCCCTCTGCTAGAAGGCGGACAAAGCTGCCTTGGACAGCAAAGTCAATTGCAGCCAGTTTGAAGAGAACATGGAGAAGCTGGATGAGAGAATGCAGGAGTTGCAGAGCCAGATTTCAGGCCAGGAGCAGCACTGGAACAATATGCAGCAGCAGTTCAGCAATGCAATTGAAGACAAGGTGAGGGGTATTTCGTGCCCACCACGAGGAACTGGCACCTTTGGGACTTGACAGCCTGCGGCAGCATCCCTCTGAGGATTCCCCTCCAGGCTTTTCCCTGGAGAGCTCCATGTCACATCCTGGAGCAGCTGGCTGAGTCTGTGCACCTGTTCACAGCTGGATCGCCTGGAGCTGAAGACTTTCCGTAAACACCTGGAGGACTCCTGGAACAGGAACATGGAGGAAGTCGAGGATAGGCTGTTGCATGAAAACGCCGCTGGGATTAAGAAGTGAGTGCGATGGAGATTCTGATGGCTTTGGGAACAGAGATGGCAACTGCTCCTCCCAGGCAGGGCTGTCACACACTATGTCCCTGAGCTGGGCCGTGCCCTGCCCTCCTGGCCGTGCACACGGGGGGACTTTGGTGCCAGAGAGGGGCTGAAAGCGCTGCAGGGGCTGCTTGAGATGGTGGCATGGGTGCCTGTGCCCTTCACCTGGCATCAGCCAGCACCTTGGGGATGGGGAGAAACAGGCTCAACAGCCCACGGTTCACCCTGCAATGGCCGTGACCCTGTGCAGTGACCTGCCCAGCAGCTGGCTGCTGCAGGGAGCTGCTGCCTGTGTGCTGCAGGCCTGTGGCCCCAGGAGCTCAGCCGGCCCTCTTCCCTCACCCTCCTTAGGCAGCTGCCAGTCCCTTTCACGTGCCTGTCCTGTGACCGCATGCTCAGCGTGCAGGTTCCTGGCCAGTGAGGAGCACCCGTGCATCGGGGGCAGCGGGGCTGGCATGGGGGGAGATGGGTGCCAGCAGTGACCCGCTGTGCTGGGCACATGGGTGACAGTGTCGGCTGGGGAGGGGCTGATGTGGGGAGCCCCCTCTGCAGCCCTGCCCATCAGCAGGGCCTGTGGGGGCTCATCCCAAGGGCTACAGGCAGCGAGATGCCATGGGCTACAATCCCATGGCTTTGGGGGTGCTGCCTCCAACAGGAACAGGTTCGTTGTCCCCTGCCACACACCTGTGACTCCTGCCCTCCCCAGGTACCCCAAAAAACTCCCGTATTTGCAGCCGATGCCCCCTAGCAAGGAGCCACCGCCCAGCCAAAGGTAAGGGCTCTGAGGACACATTCCCCGCGCCTGGGGTGCAGGGTAGCCCTGACACAGCAAGGAGGGCTCTGCACCTGGGCTGGGGCAGAGGAGCCTGGGGGGACGGGGGAGGGTAGGGGAGCAGAAGGCAGCTGTGGAGGGCCAGTGCTTGCCCCAGGGCTGGGGGCTTTTGCATTCCTTGCCTTGCACTGCCCTGTCTGGCCCACCTCTCTGTCCCAAGGTTGCTGAAAGCACATCTGATGAGCTGTGTCTGTTTTCAGTCTGAGCTCAGGCTTGGTGGGGAGTTGTGTGCCTCCTGTGAAAGGAGTTCCCAAAACCAATCCCTGCAGCTGGGACAGTGCAGCTCCTGCCAGCTGGTGTCCTGTGCACAGGGACCTGCCATGGCCATGGCCAGCACACCTTGCTGTGGAGACAGAGCCAGCAGATCAAGCCTGGTGGGATGGGCTTGGGGCTCCTGCAGCAGGTGGACAGGAGCTGGCAGGGACATGCCCCTGCAAGCAGCACTGCTAGTGCCCTCCCTGGCACAGCAGCGTGATGCCCTGCTTGCCACAGGGCTGGGCACTGAGCCTGCTGTGTCCCATCCCACAGGAGGCCGCTGGTCTGTGCCAGTGTCCCCCGTATGCCTCAGATCTCTGGGGACCATCAAAGCAGCAGTTTCACGATGCAGAACGTCAAGGCTTCCCCACATACAAGTGCACAGCTGCAGCGTCTCCTGGTACACCACAACAAGGTAGGTGTGATGAAGGTAGAGACACAGAATGGTGACTGAGGCTTTAAGCATTGCTGACTATCCAGGAGGAATCTGTGCCTTCAGTCCCCAAGGAGACCTGGGTTAGGAGGATTATTGGGGGGTGCTGGATTGGGCCCTGCATTGCAGCCAGCTGGCCTCTCCTCCTCAGCCTAGTGTGACCCTGCTGCATGGTGATGGACACATCTCGAGGGGCCGTAATGACCAGCATCGCACGGCAATCAGGACACAGGATGCGTCAGACAGGGCCCTGTCGGGGCAAGGGGGTCAGTGACGACAGGGGGCTGATTATCTGCAGGGTGCTAGCTGGGGGATGAGTGGGGCTCTGTGTAGTGAGCTGGGTAATGTGGCATGGGTATTTTGCGTCTGGGGTAAGAAGGGGCAGAATGGAGCAGGAGGACTGGCACATGGGGCAACTGAGCTTGGAGCCGGAGTTACGTGGGAGAATGGCCATGCCCAGTGTGGGACAAGACCTTGAGCCCTGGTGCGCTGGGGCCAGCACCTGTGGCAGCTCACCCTTGTCCTTCACCGCCCAGGCCCTGCCGCCTCAGGACAGCACCGGCCAGGCACAGCTCCTTGACAGGTCTCATGGGCCCCAGGGCTCGAGCAGCCTCTCCAGCCCCGCCAGACATCAACAGCCCCCGGCCAGCTGGAAAGGACTCAGCGCCCAATGCTCGGCCTGGGACATCTTGTCCAAAGCGAGAAACACCTGTGACAACTGTCATAAGGAACTTGACTTTTTACTTGCATATAATAACTAAGTTAGTTGTATATAGTTATTAGGGTAATAAAAACTGTTAAAATTACGGGCAGAGCCTTGTCTCACAGCCTGTCTCTCCCTGGGCTCCCTGGTGTTATGAACAAAAATTCGGTTAATATTTTTTTGTGAGAAAAAGTTACAGAGGGGCAGCCAGATCACTGGCCCTGCCCAAGTTCTGCGTGTTTTGTTATTGTAATCACGGGTGGTTGTGGCTAATTGCTCCTTTTGTATTAGCAGAGCCTTGCCCGAGGCTAAGTTTTACCTTTCTCAGAATAGGGAAGACACCTGAGAAGGTGGGGGGGGTTATGCAAAGTAACTCCCAAGACCAGAATGCTTTGTGGGACCCCCGACTCCAAACTCACGGAGAAACCCCAAAAACAACAAGCCACCTAAGAGTTGAGAGACTAGAGTGATGTCTGGATGTGAGGAGCGGAGTGCTGGGCCTGCAAGAGATGCTGGAAACCTTCATCGTTCCTCACCCTGTCTTCGAGATCCCCCGGGCCAGGTCTGGGAAGGGAGCGAGACTCGGACCGAACTAACATCTGACGGGGATACCACGCCCTAAAGGCTCCCACGAGGACCGGATTCCCCCAGCTCTGCCCCTAGTGGACAGAGCTGTGCATATCTTCCTCCTGCTCTGAGTCACCCTGGCAGACGACGGGACGCTGCATACCCACCTGTCGAGCCGCCCAATTGTGAGCTGATCACTTTTAAGGCATTAAAAAAGGAGAAGAAGTCTCCTGGCCCTGTTTATTTCACCTGGTGCACCTTCAGCTCCTTCCCCCCTGCTGTGTCTCTGCCCCCGGGCTGAGCAGATCGAGCCCCGGGCCAGGCCCTGAGGCCGCTGCTGCTCCCGCGGCGCCTGCGGGGCAGCCCTGAGGCTCGGGGCCGGCTGTGGGAGCAGGAGCCGCGCTGCAGAGCCCGCGGCCCTCACGGGCTGCGAAGGCACGGGCAGATGGCCATGGGGCCCGGCTGGCAATGCCGGCGCTGCTGCTCTCGGCTGCCGCCTGCAATCCTTACAGGCAGCCCTCATGCCGGCTCAGGAGCCGCTCGGAGCCGTGCCCCAGGGCTGGCAGCGACCCGTGGCCCCCAAGGGCACTTGTCCCTTCATCTCTGCACTGCCACATTCCGAACTCATTTGTCAGCTCCCTCCTCCCCTTCCTTTCTGCGGAGCAGCGTTAGGGGCCGGCCCAGCGGCTTTCCTCCCGCACAGCCCGCAGCCCCCGGCCCACAGCTCCCTGGCGGGAGCCAGAGCTGCTTTCCAGCCGGGCAGCCCCGCCGTGTCCCGCAGCCCGGGCCGGCTCTTGCCCGCCGCCGGCGAGGCCCAGCGGCTGGGCCCGGCCATCCCGGGCCAGAGCAGCTCCCTGGCCGGGGGAACACAGCCGCACATGGGAGGACACACAGCAACACAAAGGGGACACACGACGGGCACCGTTTCCCGTGTCCCCGTTGCCGCAGAGCAGTGCTGTGTGCGGGGCTGGCACAGACCCGGGCACAAAGCAATGTCTTTGCTGTCACCGGAGAAAGGACACGGCAGGGGTGCTGCTCACGGATGAGGGTGCTTGGGGCTGGAGGGGCTCTCCGACCTTCTCACACCTGCGGAGGTCGGGGCAGTCTGTGTCCCTCTCAGCCCTGGTGTGACCCCACCATCATCGGGGTCAGAGGGACAGAGACACCCGCAAACCCCCAGAACAGCAGAACCTGGGATTTGGTTTGGGGCTGAGGATTTAGGAAGGGGCTGGAATTGGGGCTGGGTTGGAGTTGGGGCTGAGATTTGGATTAGAGCTGGGATTGGGGTTAAGGCTAGACATGGGATTGGCTTTGGGCTGGGGTTGGGTTGGGTCTGGGGCTAGACAAGTTTGGAATTGGGATGTGATTAAATACAGAACTGTGAGTGTGTCTAAACGTGGAGTGAGATTGAGACCAGCATCAAGGTCAGGTTTGGGACTGAGCTCACCCAGAGCGGGACAGAGGGGATGTCACTGCAGGATGTCCCTGGCATCATCCCAGCCCTCCTCAGGCACCTCCAAACATGAGGGGCAGCTGGGTGCCCCAAGATCCAGGTGCTCTCACGCTGCCCCTCAATACCAGGCGAGCATTCCCTGAGGGCAGCCCTGACTGTGACCCTTAGGGCTCTGGGATCAGCCCTCACATCCCTGTGGGAGCAGCTGCAGACAGGATGAGAGATTTCCCCCCCTCTTCCCTGTGGAAAGATGAAGCCCAGCCGCCCTTTCCTTCTGGTGCCTCCTCCTCTCCTCAGCTGAGGATGTCACATTTCCCAGGAGCAGGAAAATCCCCATTCCCTGTTTCCTTGTGGCTGCAGCTTGGAACACCCACTCAGAATTAAGGACTTTCTGACAGCCCTGCTGAATGGCACTGGGAGGAGATTTGTGAGAAAGGGAGGAAATTGTATTTCAAAAGTAAATAAAAGGTGCAAAATCATTTCTTTCTGTAACATTTGTTTTCAGTCAGTTGCACTTCTGGTCCCAGGCCAGAGAAAAGGGTGGGGCTGGGGGTTGAGAGAAGCGGGGGGCTGGGAAAAGGTTGCGTTGGTGGTCGATGAAGAGATGCAGGGGGGTCTGGGTTCTCAGGAATGGGAGTGCCAGGGGGGTCTCAGGGTTATGGGAATGGGGGGCGTGGGCAGGGACGTGGAGAGGTAGAAGGGAGTTCCAGGGGGTCCTTGAGCCCAGGAAAGGGGAGTCCAGGGTTTCCCAAAAAGGGGGGACCAGAGTGGGGACACCAGGAATGTTCGGAAAGAGGGGGTTCAGGCTGTCTCTGGTTTTGCAGAAAGGTGTGCCTGGGAAAGGCAGGAATGGGAGACCAAGGCGTTCCAGATTGTCCCAGAGTCAGGCCTACGCCAAGTCTGGAGGCTGGGAGCCATGGGATGGCCGGGAAAAGGGGAGCAGCGGGACCTGATGTCCAGAACAGGGGGATTCAGGGGGTCCCTGTGCAGGCTAAGGGGAGCAGGGGGGTTCCGGTGCTGGCAGTGGCGGTTCAGGGTCCCGGTGCCGGGGGTCCCACTCGCCCCTGGCCGCCCAGGAGCGCCCTCAGCCCCAGCGCTGGAGCCATCGCGCTGCTCCTCCTCACTGCCAGTGTGATCCCAGGATGATCCCAGTAGAACTGAGTCACCCAGGAGCTGCTCCCAGGATGATCCCAGTACAGCCCAGTCACTCCCAGTCCTGGCATCCCCCCAGGCCTCTCTGCGTTCCGGCCTGTCCCGGCTCCATCCCCGCCCCTGCCGGGGGCTGCGAGGGCTGCGGGAGCGGAGGAGGAGGAGGAGGAGGAGGGAGGAAGAGGCGGAGCGGGGGAGGAGAGGGGGAGCCAGGCGGCTCCGGCGCTGCCTGAACTTGCAGCAGCCTCTTGTCCTCTCCTGTCAGGGAGTTGTGCAGAGCCAGAAGGTCCCCCCTGAGCCTCCTTTTCTCCAGGCTGAGCCCCCTTCCCTGCTGCCTCAGCTCCTCCTGCTGTTCCAGCCAGGGTCGGATACTAGTGCTGCAAAGAGCAATGTACAGACCTGGCATAGGTGCCTTTGTCACCATATTTTAACCTTTCATTAGTTACAGAAAGACTCTTGGGAAGCCCCAAACTGCAGTCAGTCGCTGCAGTGACAATGTCCTTTGCAAAGCCCTGCGGCCCGGCCCGGCCCCGCCCGGCCCCGCACTCGGCGCCGCGGTTGCCCGGTAACCGCACCCGGGCCCTCAGCGTCTGTGACAGCGGCGCGGCCTCAGCTGCCTGAGAGCGCGGCCCTGGCTGGGTGTGCGCAGCCCGGGCTCCTGCAGGCGGCTGCACCGGGCCATTCGCCGGGTGAATTGTCGGCGTAGAGAATGGCTAAAGGTGCAGAGCATTGGCCTCTGCAAAAAGCTCCGCAGCGTGCAGAACACTGGTGTCTGCTAGGGAGTCCTGAATTTCATTTGAAGGTAAAGACCGACTAAAGTTGAACTTTTTGGTTTTGTTTCATCTGTGCTCTGAAAGAGAATGCCAAAGGGAAATAGAGGATGTGATCATGCCAGTCTTCTGGCGCAGTAGTTCACTGACATGTACGCCTGAGAGGATGAACAATAAATGGACTACTGATTGTGCTTTTTTTACTGAAGAAATGCAACATTTTCTAAAGATAGTAGTCTATACATTTTTTCCCTATGGTAAGTGCTTAAACTGCTTAAAGGTGAATGAGTTCTGTTCAAGTTTCAGTGGGTTTTTATCATCTGGGTTTTAAAATTTTTAGGGAGATGCCTCTGTATTGAGGTGCAAAGGAGAGCATATGCCAAAGTCAATGGTCTGGATTTTATGGAACAGTAAATGTGAGGGAGAAAGAGAGAGAATGAAAAGAAAAAGTGGGAGGGGGATGGAGGTTGGGAAGGCGGGGAGGAGAAAGAGAGTGACAGAGAGAGATTTAGTAGAAAATATCACCATGGATCCCATTGGCCTACCATTAAATCCTCTTCTGGTCTTCTCTGTGGTGAGGTCTGGCAAAATGTAAGACTCCAATGGATTAATGCAGATTTGGGCAAGGTGATACCTTGCCCAGGTACCTCCCAGGAGTGGGGCAAGTTGGACTCTGTCTCTTGCTACTTTCAAATCATATAAAATCTTTAGCACCCGTATATCCTTTGAGTCTGCCATGAGTTGGGTTCTGGATTTTCAGATTTGTTCTGTTAGCTTGCATGCCCTGCAGTCGTCTGGTGCCAGGCCTCAGGAATGGGTCTGGAGGCACTGCGGAGGTCTTTGCTGGGAGGTTTGTTTGCAAACCTGGCCTCAGCAGAAGAGTCTGTGGCTGTGACTTCCCCAGCCTGAACCCAGACAGAGCTGATTTTCAGGACAGCTGCTGGGTTTGGCTTTGTTGTGGATAGGTTTTTCTCCTCAGCCTTGTTTACTTCTCCCCAGACCTGAGCTAATGGGACAGTAGTGTCACCTTGATCTTGTCTCAAGTTCCCTTAGGCAGCTTAACTCACAGTGCCAAGTTCCAGTCAGGAGGCATTTTCAGGGAAGGGTGGGCATGGGTGGTCGCAGCTTCTTTATAGAGTTTTGTCACAATGGGCAGAAGGTCCATTATAATGATATTTAAGCCATTAGCCATAACATTCCAGTCTCTTGTTAGTCTCTCAGCTGTGAGGAGCAGCTGAGAGAGCAAGGGTGCTTTAGCCTAAAGAAGAGGAGGCCCACTCTAGCTATTTTTCAGTAATATTTAAGCTACAGCTTTGTCTGTTTGAACTGTTATTAATGTTCAGATTTTTAGCTCCAGGTTTCAGTATGATCTAACTTTGAATTGCACAAGGTAGCCATAGAGTTCAAATAAAGTCCAACTAGAGGCCTAAGTATACTAGCTGCTTACACCAAACAAGCACTTAGCTACTTTCAAGTAATGTAACATTTTTAGCACCAGAATATGCCTTGAATCTGCCATGAATTGGGTTGTGGATTTTCAGAGTTCCATTGTTGCTCCTTCCAGTTTTGTTGAGGCATTGTCGCTCACCTGTGACATCGTCCCTTGGAAATGGCGTCTGGATTGCCAAAGAAGACACCGACACCTCGTCTTTTGTCCAGGGAAGGGCTGAAGCCTAATACTGTGAGTACCCACTGGGGCTGTGTTAAGGCTGGCACTGCCCTGGTGTGCCTGCTCTCCCTGCCCCCGTTGTCCAGCAGTGCTGTGAAGCTGCAGAGCCCCTCCCCAGCCCTTTGTGCTGTGCTGCTGTTGCTGGGGCTGTCCTGGTGCAATAGGGAACACTGTGGGATGCTTCAGCTGTGTCTTGCCTGGCTGTGCCAGCAGAGCCAAGTGAAACCAATGTACAGCTGAAGCCCTGAGCATGTGTTCTGTCCCTTTCCCTGTGCCACAGGAATTCCTTCTGTCAGGCTGGGCACCACTCACCTGTGCTGCTCTGACCATGCTGCCCTTGGGCACCTGGGCGTGTTGGCGGGGGGGGAAGCTCAAACTCTGCCCAAAGCCTTGAGAGCCACGGCTGGTCCCAGCTGGAAGAGCTTCCAAAGCAGCTGTTCTCTCCCAGCTCCTGTGTGGGCACAGATGCAGCCCTGCAGGCAGCGCTGGAGCCAGGGCCACAAAGGTCCCTTGCTGTCTGCAGCTCACTTGGCTGAAGATGCCCCACTGCTGAGGCTCTGTCAAGGAGATGCCTCTGTTTTCTTCTGTGGAGGGCTCTGTCAGCCCAGACAGAGAAAACAATTCACAGGGAGAACTAAAACCTAGAGACATTCCTGTGCACCTCACTCTTGGTACAGTGTTCCTTTCTTGCATCTCTTGGACTCATCCAGCAGTGATATCTCCTTGCTGTGAGTTCTGAGCGTTGTGCAGGGATGGAGTTCAGGCAGTTCTGAGAGCCCCTCCCCATTCTCTGGAAAGGTCACTGCCTCAATCCAATGAAACGTAAGAGGAAACAAATGCCCAAAGAGCAGAAATCCCCAACCATGTCCCATCCAGTCATGGAGAAGCCAATGGGACAGAGCCATATGGCTGGAGTACGTGTGTTCCACTCTGTATTATTAATTCCCTGATGCTAAGTATTTCAGCAGGAAACTCCCAGGGCTTCCAGCAATGTCCTAGTGGCTGTGATCACAAGTTATTCACCAGTGTCACTTGTTCAAGAAAAGCCTTTCTGAACAAGCACAACTCTGAGGCTCTAGCTGGTTTACTTTTGCCTTTCAGCTGCTTCCCTGTAAGTTCCAGAGGGAGAAGTTTCTCAGCAGGAAGAAGGAGGCCAGCACTGGGGGGAGTATTCTGCCCAGACTTGGCCCATTTCTAGACAGGAGTGAGACTCGCCCAAAGGTAGCCTTTTCCTGCTCTTTTCCTTTCTGTTTCACATGAAGTTTGAAGAGAGTGTGTGTTTGTGACAGGCTTGCCTCCAGCAAAATGCCTCAGTGTCCAGCTCCTGCTGTCATTGCAAGGTGCTGGGAGTGGTGGACTGGGAGTCCTGATCTGCACTAAGCCAACACAAATACCCTCTGCTGAAGCTGCTGGAGTGCAGCTGCCATTGCTAAAACAATGGGAGGAAGGCTGGGGACACAGAGGCCCAAAATTGCCCTTTGCCATTCTCCTGCTGAAGGAGCCACCTCTTGCTTTGGTGTGGTCACCATCAAATGCTCGGGGTGCCAGGATTCCCTGCAGAGTGGCAGCCTTGGCCTTTGAAGGCCAAGGATCTGCAGGAATTACTTCAGATTGAACAAAACAAATTGCATTACTGCTTTGGGCTGGAACAATGTGTTGGACCCTGACAGGGTGTTAGATTTTGCAGGCTGCCAGATGTACAGGGGACTGGCCCTGGGCAGTAGGGAATGGATGTGCTTTGTCTGGATCAGTGCCTACTCAGAGGTGTGTTTAAAGCTGCTTTTCTGGCAGGACTAGCTCAGTATAAAGCACAGTCCAAACGGGTAGGTGACTGAGGTGGGCTGTTGAGCAGGAAATTGGCAGCAAGCGACATGGAACACAATCCAGGTTTAGGATTGTCCTGGAGAGGGGCCTTGGGAACACCTCAGGGAAGGGCACAGCTAAGGGACAGTGTGCTGCAGCCACTCCCTTCAGCGGAATGTGTCTGCTGTGAAGTCACAGAGGAGACCTGCTTGTGTCTCTGCAGTGACAGCAGTGTGGCTGGAGAAGGCAGACAAAGCAGGGCAGAGTTTTCTCCAAGCCATGTCTCTGCTCCAGAAGCATTTGCTGTTGTTGTGTCATTCCAGACGTGCCTCTACAATGGCATGAAATAAGGTGTCAGTAATGACAAGAAAGCACCCATTTAAAGGCCATTGAAAAAGGAGATACCAACTCTGCTTTTACCCAAGTTGCTGAGAAAATAACTGAAACTTATCCTCATTCAGCATTCACCTCACTTGTCTTTTTCTTTTCATCTCATTTGTCTTTTTATTTTTGCCTTTTCCTCTCTTTGGAACACACTAACTTTTAAATACAATGAAAAGGAACAAAATCATCAAAGCAAAAGGAAAGTGTTTCTTAGTCCCTGTGACCTTTGCCATTGGATGGGTACTCAGGAGCTTCCATTCTCTGCTGAGCACCAACTTTTCTGTCCGCTCCCTTCTCGTCCTCCTTCCTTTTGGTCAGGTCTTCAAGCCTGTCCCTCTCACTGTGACACTCAACAAACCAACCTGAACAAATCCAAACCACAAATAACACACAGAACCAACAAATTCCATTCTTTTGCTTAATAACCTTTTGGCTTCAGCCAAATGTCACCTCATCTCTCACACCTGCTCTAGGCCTGTGCTCTTCTTACTGATGTCTAAGTTCTAGAGCAAAAAAAGATATTTGCAGTTGTGTGGGCCTCGGTTTCCCTGTCTCAGAGTAAAAGACATCCCAAATCCTTTCCCATGGAGTCTCCTGTAAATTCATGGGTTTTACTTACTCCATGAGTGCTCAGTCAGTGCCCCAGAGCTCTGTGACCGCATGGGCACAGGGCTGTGTTTTAGGAAAGTGCTGCCTGGCATTCTGGAGAAAGAAACCTGGAGAAATCCATGCCGAAAGAGCAGCTTGGCTTGAGCCTGCTCTGTGTGGCCCAGCAGCTGTGGATGAGCTCAGAGCAGAGGTGGGTGAGCCACTGTTTGCCCAGTGTGGGCTGGGCAGACGTGCTCCCTCAGAGTCTGTACTTCACTGGGGATCAGAGGAAGATTCTCCTGCATGAACCTTCCTCACAGCAGCTGAAGCTCTCCCTGCTCTCTCTCCTCTCCAGCTGCCGCCAGCTGCCCCGAAACAGAGCTGGTTTGGGGTTTCCCCACCAGAGCTGGTATTTCAGAACTTTGTCGCTCGGGAGGTCTCGGAAATGGTGCTGTCTCTCATGAATAAGGACAAGGTAAGTGCTGGCACCCAGAGCTTTAACGCTGTGCTGGAAGAGGAGAGTGCTCTCATTCCCTCAGTGTACAGCAAAGCAAGTTATCTGCTGCAGCACATGCAGAAGAAAATGTCTCAGCACCTTCTTCTGCAAGATGGTGGAAACCTTCCTGTGCTGGGAATTGTCCCCAGATTTTGGCCAGGCGTTGATGGTGTCTATCCCAAAGGAGTTTCCTTCTCTTGAAAGCTCTGGATTGACTGGAATGTTGAGGGCTGTACAGTTCTTACCTGCTCTCATGCTTTGCCTTGGGTCTATAGCACACCCTGTGTCTCCTTGGTTCATCTTGGCTCCTGGTAGGAATCTCTGCCTCTCTCAGCCAGTTTGGCTCCCTTTGTGCAGCTCACAGCCAAAGCTCAGGGGCTGAGCCTTCTGCACTTTATGCTGGAATCACTTCTCATTAATGGCATTGGCCCTGCAGGAACCGTGTTCTGCAAGAGCCCTGCAATCAGAGTGATGGAGCAGAAGCAGTGAGAGGCCTTTAGGTGCCACTTGAGGCTCCTGCTCAGCTTCATCCAGCTCTGCTCAGCTTTTCCAAAAGCAACACGGTGCTCTGCTTTCCCTTTGCAGAAGTACAGCACATCCAAAGCCATGTGCTCCTGGAGGTTTCCACCTTCACCTGAAGAAATTGGCATTGTTTTGCAGTTTCCCAAGAGAGCTGAGAGAGAAAAAAGTGGAAAAATGTCAATTGTGTTCCACTGTAAAGAGGAAAACTTGAGACCATTTGAATTTCAGTCCGGGAAACATTTTCTCAAGTGAGGCTTGTGCCAAGAGTGGGCTGGTGGGAGGAGACAGGAGGGAGTCCAAATCACCTGGTTTAGACTTTTGGAGAGCATTTTGGTGCTCAGGGGTTGATGAGATCAGTGTGCTAGAAAATGCATGTGTGCTGTGCATGTAGTACCCCAGAGGGCCGAACCTGGCCTGCTGGCTGCAGGCAGGAATGCCCAGCAGCCCAGCTTGCCTGCCCAGGCAGCAGGAAGCCCTGGAGAGCCAAGATTGGCTTTTCATACTGGAACCACACTGTCAGTCAGTGCTGGTCCTGTTTCTCCAGGCAGAAAATGCCTCTGAAGCCCCACGGTCAATAGACACCGCCTGTCTGTGTTTCTGTCACTTTTGGCAAGCTGGTTGCTCTCATGGTTTTATGATTCTTGCTTGCTGCTTTACTGCCCATTTAAATTCTCTTTGCCATCTCCTTGTTTTAGGGATTTAGGGATCTTGCAGTGTTCATTCTTCTTTTGCTTTTCAGGTTTGCTTTTATTCCCAGTAAGACCACAGTGTTTGGTCTCCTGTCTTGCTGCTCTGCCTGCCTGACTGTATCCCCAGAAGGTCCCTACCCAAACCTGATCTGCTAGAAGGGAATTTCTCCCTTCCCCCACAGAGATGGGCTGGTTTGCTTTTAGGTAGCACATTCCCCCTCTGGAACATGACCACTTCATGGCTGTGTGCAGGCAGAAGCCAGCAGGTTTTTTGGCCTTGTTGAATATGCAGGTGACTTGGTTCAGGTGCTGTGTCTCCATCCTGCTGGTGCTGACCTGCTTGGCCCTTCCTTCCCAGCAGGCACTGCCCTACTGCCCCTGGCCAAAATGCTGGAGCCAGAGAGAAGGGATTCAAGTTCAGCCTTGTGAATGCTCAGTGCCTGTGCCTGCTCAGCTGAAAGTGCTTTGGAAAAGGGGCAGGGGAGGGATGTTAGCAGGCCATGGACAGGTCTCCTCTCGTCCTGTTTCCACAAGTGGCAAAATCATAATTTCATGTCTTTGCTGCAGTTTCTTCACGTGGTGAAGGTCTCCATGGAGAGCTCACCTTACTTCCAGCTGGTGAGCTCCAGCGATGCGTACCGTGCCGTGCCGCCGGGCGCCTCTGTCCCTGTGCGCATCCGCTTCACCCCCAGCAAGAACAAGGTGAGGCTGGAGGAGCCAAAGCACACAATGATCTCCACAGCCATTGTTTTCCCTGCACTCTGGCTGCAGCCCCTTGCATGCTGTGAGCTGGGCTCCAGGCGTGGGCAGGCAGCCTGCAGCCAGTCACACCTTGGCACTGCTGGCAGGCACTGCAGCCAGGCCTGACAGGCTCTGCTTCCCCTCCCTGCACATTGCTGAGCATTGCCAAGGGAAGATGCACGGGAAAGAGGATGAAAATGACAGAGGGCTGTTGATAGATGTTGGGCCATCTCTAGGTCCAGTGGAAGGGGTTTCATTCTGATGGAAAACACCAGAGGAAGAAAGAGGTCAGAGAGCTTTCCTCCTTCCTGGACTGCCAACAGCTTCCCTGCCTGCCCCTGGGCTGGAGCAAAGCCGGTGCTTTTTCACCCCCTCTGTTGTGCAGCCTTGCAGCTGTGCTGTCCCAGAGCACAAGTGAGCATGGCACAGCTGCAGGGCCAGGGCAGAGGATGTGCTGTGCCCGTGAGCCCGGCCTGGCACAGGCACACTGGGCCCTGGGTGCCCTTGGTCAGCAGGAGGTTGCTGAGCTGCAGGGCACTTGGACACCTGCCTGAAGGAGCTGGTGTAGGGCAGGTACAAGCTGCAGGCAGAGCTGTGAGCCCAGAGCCCGTGGCAGTGACACTGCTGGGGCTCTGTCTTCATGCCTGTCCCTGTGCTTGCTCTGTCAGCTGGCACCCATTCCGTGCCAAAGGTGCTTTTGCGGGGAGGTTTGAACAGCAGTGCTGAGGCCCTGGCAAGTCTGATCTCAGTGCTGGGATCTGGAGGGTTCATGTTCTGATCTGGAGGCTTGTTCATACAGAAGGGTTGAGGGCATGGCATGGAAGGGAGGAAGCCTTGCAGGGAAACAAAGAGAGGCCCTTTCCAACAGCATCCTGCTACCTCTTAGCACCGTTCTTCTCCGGACTTGGTTGGACAGGCAAAGTTAGAGGGGAGTTGTGAGCCAACTGATGTTTCTGCACCAGGCCAGAGGTGCAGGATGTCTTTGGGTGCAGCTGTTTTCTCCTCTTCCTTTTGCTGCTTAGAGTCAGTTGAACACTTTGTCCTATTCTCAGACAGTGGGAATATAGAAGCCTAAAGAGCAATGTCCTGTGTTCCCCAGCTCCATGTTGCTTAGAAGGGGCTAAGGAATTCTTTAACATCATTAAAGTTTAGAGTAAAAATGATGGGGGCCTAGGGCTGTTATCTGTATGACCAGAGTGACACAAGAGCTGAATGCCACTGAGACAAATTTTGCAAAGTGCGCTGGTGCCTTTAAAATGTGACATAGCAGTCGAACTTAGTGTTCATTTGAGGGTGCAATAGGTAAATTGATGCCCTTGGAGTGGTATAGGAAATGGTTTTTCTTCTGCCATGGGGATGGCACTAAACGTCCTGTGCTGAGCCAGTTTCTTTTCCTGCAGGATTATTGCCACGAGCTGGTGTGCCTCACTGGAAGGGAAAGGATCGTTGTGCCAATTCGGGCCATTGGTGCCCGAGCTGTGCTGGACTTCCCTGCCCAGCTGGACTTCTCCAAGTGTCCAGTCAAGGTCAGCACCCAGCAGACTCTGCTGGTGCGCAATGTCGGTGCCCGGGCAGCTCGGTACCAGCTGGGCACCCAGAGGTGAGGCAGCTCATCTGTCCCTGTGCAAACACCTTTGGGTGAGAGCGGAGTTGGGAAAGAGCTACAGAAGGAACCGAGCACGGGATCTGCTGCCCTGCAGCCTGGCTGGAAGTGAGCAGGATGGAAGGCATCTGCTCTTGCTTTCAGTGGCCTTGGAGCTTTCTGTGTCCCAGATTTCCTGGAGGCTGCTGGAACATGTTGGGAGCTGGCTTGCACCCTGCTGAGCACAAGCAGCTTCTGAAATGCTTCCTCAGCACTGTCAGGGCTGCCTGCTGCCCTGTGTGGTAGCCGGGAGCCGGAATGACTCCTCCCTGCAGGGATCTCCCTGTGCCTTGGGCCATGGCAGGCAGTGGGATGGATCAGCTTTGGGCAGCAGCTGCTCTGGGATGTCCCACCTGAACACCCAGCAAGGCCCTCAGGGCTTTGCAGATGGGCCAGCCTGGCTGATTCTGCAGCAGCAGCAGTGTTTGTAAAACCTTGTGTGAATAATCCATGCCAGATGGGCAGCAGCAGCCTCAGCTCACCTCTCATGGCCATGCTGTGGGGCACAAGCTGTGCCCCCAGCTCCTGTGCACAGAGGGCTCTGGTGCCTCCTTTGCACAGCCAGCAAAGCGCTGATGTGGGAGTCAGGAACTGTGCCAAGGACTTGGGCACCATCCCGTGGGCTGGTGCCATGGCAAGAGACAATCCTGGCCCAGCCACAGGGAGAAGGGCGGATCATGGGGGAGGCAGAGCTCAGTGCTCAGCACCACGGCAGCGTGAGGCCTTGTCCCTGCCAGCCTGAGCCATGTGCTGCAGGATAATGGAGTGGAAGCAGGAGAGCTGATGCTGGCTGCTCTGCAGCTTTGGAGCTGGGCTGCTGCTCCTGGGCGGCACTGGCTCAAGGCAGTGAAGAAATGAAAGCAATCTGCACTGGATGATAGCAAAGAGATAAGGGAGATGGGTGAAGAAGAACAAGGGAGTTATTCCTTAGCAAGAGAAAAGTGGTGAGCAGGTGCGCCCATAGTGGAAAAACAATGATGCTGCCTTTGTTTTTGGAGGAAAAGTGCTGCTTTTTTCATTTGGAAATCAAGAGGGAACCTTTCACCATCAAATAATTGATTCTCCTCTGTCCCTCCCCCAAAATGGCCAAGGGGTGTTTCTGCATAAGCAGCTTTCTCCTTGAGCAGGGGCAGGTGTCTCTTGTTGAGATGTGCAGAGCAGAGGCAGGGGCAGTCCTGTGAGTCCAATAGAGGACACAGCTCACTGGTTCTTGATTTTGAACCAAAAGGCAGAGTGGGCACTGATTGGCATCAACCATGAAATCAACTGGTGAATGTTGTGCAGCTTCAAGTGATGATTTCAGTGGATGTTGGTGGCTTTTGGAGTGTGTCTGCTGAGTTCAAGGGCAGGTGAGGTGCTGTGCTAGATTCAGGACAGCCAAGTTTGGTTGTTGAAGCTCTTGCTCTTGGCTGTGCCAGCTGGTGCACTGCTGACAAGCTGGTCCTTTCCTCTAGGATTCATCTGTGCCCTGGGTAGAACTGTTGCTGCTCTTTTCAGAGGATGTTTGGGAATGCCCTGGATTCGTGTCTCAGAACAGTGTCTGTAATGATTGTGTGGGTCAAACTCTCTTGAGAAAGCTCCTCCATGGGAACAGCAGTTGCAGCTCAGAAGGAGCAAAGCAGGGAAGCTGTGGCTGGAAGGGCTGCTTTCAGAAGTTAGTGGGGACACCTGGATGTCCATGCCATTGCAGATGGGGAAACTGAGGCACGGAGCCATGTCTGGGTGTGTGTTCAGGGTCCTTCATGGGACCCCCAGCAACCCGGGGGCTTCTCCTGCCTGCCCTGTGCCCAGAGCCCATCAGGGGCTGTTGGCTGCTGCCCCTTGGCTTGAGCTGCCTCCTGTGCCCAGGGCCCTGTGCTGAGCACACGGGGCTGTGTTGGTTGGAAACCCAGGGTGCCCTGAGCCCGGGTTTTGTGCCCCCGAGCCACGGCAGCCGGACCTGTGCAATGCCTTTAACCGAGCCATTGCCTGCTCTGTCCTCGGCCTGCAGGGGCAGTGTCACTGCACCGAGTTTACACTTCGACCTCGCTGAGCTCGACTTCGGGGACATCTCCTTTGGTGAGTGTTCCCTGGGCTGGGACACAGCCTCAGGGATCTGTGCCTTCCAGCAGAAAAGCATCCCTCACTCCAGCAGCCTCTTCAGGCTGTGAACTGCAGTGCTGCTGCTGCTGCTGCTGCTGCTGCCTCAGGGGGCATCTTGCCATTGTGAGATTCAATGGAAGCAAGGAATAGAAAGGCAGAATTTTCTGTTGTCTCTGTGCTGCTTTAAAAGACAGATGTCTGCCAAGGAAGGTGGGAATCTTGCTGCAATGGAAAGATGAGCCCCTCCCTCCAAATGATTATCCCTTTGAAATGACAGGGCTCCTAGGCAAAACTGTGGGAAAAGGAATAACAGTTCTTTGCTAGACTGTCTCAGGAGAGCACAGACAAGAAGGCAAGAACAAACATTTCCCAGATGCCAAGTCCTGTTTTTCCCCTTTGGTGGAGGTCTGGTGACAGCAGGAGGAGCTGTGGGCTCTGGCAGGGCAGGGATCCCCCCCAGCCGGTGCGGGAAGGGAAGGGAAGGGAAGGGAAGGAGGAAATGCTCCTTTTGCAAAGCCCCAGAGGGCAGGGGAATGTGGGCAGTGCCCAGCAGCAGCCGCAGCAGCAGCGGGGCAGGCAGGCAGGGTCGGTGCCAGCGCTGAGCTGCAGCCAGGGCAGCCCCGGGCCAAGCACAAACCCTCCCGCAGCAGCAGCGGCCGAGCTGCGACCCCCGAGCGGGAGGAAGGGAAGCTCCGCTCCCTGCCCAGCCTCAGCTCCCGCTGCACAGCCGCCCACGGCATCACGCCACAACTCCCAAAAACCCCCAAGGGAAAAGCCCAGCCCAGGGCCAAAACCGCCCAAAACCCCCCAGAACCGCTGTCCCCCTTCCCAGAGCCAGGGCAACGTTCACGGCCAAGCCTAAAGCCACAACAATGAAGTTCATGAACTTCTGAAGGAAACTCATTGCCTTTCTTGAGCTGCTTCTTCCCCAGCCTGCATCACCACGGAGGCGCTTGTCAAGTTGACTTTGGAAGGAATGAAACAAGAAAGGCAACAGATGGAAATATGGGTCTGAAGCAGGAGACCGATCCTGCTGAATCCAATTTCATGCCTAAGGGCTCTTCGGCTGAAGGCAGCTGTTGTATCTTTGCTTCTTTGTAACTGTTGACTGTTGTCTGCGTGTGCTGGCCTCAGTCTCGTTGGAGGTTTTGACATCTGGGTTTGTCCTTTTTGTGCCTCTCTTGCCTCCCTGCTGGAGTCCCTGCTGGAGCTGGCAGTGGTCACTTGGATGGGCACAGAGAAGCTCTGGGCTGCAGCTGCAGTTGTTTTTCCTCCCCATCTGTGTCCCAGTGACTCTTGGTGAGCAGGCCTGGGGAGAAGTCTCCTCCCCACAGAGCTGGCCAGCCCAGCCAGATGTGCAGTGCAGAGCAGGCTGTGGCTGCTCTGCGCGCTCTGCAGGACATCCCCTCCATGAGTGGCTGTATCTCTGGCTTTGCAGGATGGAAAGCAAATCTCAGAGCCAACGTGGGGTAAACCCTTGCAGGCAGCACTCTCAGTGCGCAGCACGGCTGTGATGTCCCTGTGTGTGGGCTGAGGTGGGACCTGGTTCCTGATTGCTAATCTCAAAGCAAGGCTGGGCTGTGCCCCCAGCTGAGTGGGCTCTGAGCTGTCACGTGCTCAGTCTGTTTGGCCCAAAGCAAGAGATGCCTTAAGGATCCTGCAGAGAGAAGCTGCATTAGGGTGCTTTGCATCACGTTCTAGTTCCTGATCCCATCCTCACTTTCTTTTGCTGTAGCTTCTTCTCACTGACAACTCACTCTTTATATGTCTTGAAAAAGGTGGGAGTGTTGGCAGGCTGAGCAGGGAATCGGACAGCTTGAATTCTCAGAGTAAATGCTGGGTCTGGGTGCACACTCATCACTGAGAGAGAACTGGTGCTGGTTTGGGGCAGGTGAGGGAGCTGGTCCCCATCACAAAGAGAGAAGCTTGCAGTGTTCAGCAGGGCTAGGAGTGGGCATTTTCAAGGCTGCAGTCTGGAATCTGTGTCAAAGGGAACTAAGTGACGATTAATTCCTCACGCAGCTTCTGGGTGAGCTGTAGTTCAGATCATAAAGAGCTCAACTCCATTCCCACTTTGATCCTGCCAGGATCTTGCCCCCAGGATCATGCCCTGCTGGGTGCCTGAATGGCTATTTGTGTCCTTGCCCAGGCTTTCCCTACACGCAGCGCTGCCGCCTCACCAACAGCTCCGCGGTGCCCCTGACGTTCCAGCTCCGCATGTCGGACGATGGCACGCAGCCGGCTGTGGACAGCGTGGATCAGATCCGCAGGGACACCGACCCGGCCTGGAGCAAGGGAATCCATTTCCATGTGGAGCCCAGGGAGTTCACCATCAATCCCAGCAGAGGCACCATCCTCCCCCAGGGACACCAGGACATCGAGGTACGGCAAGAGCCCAGCCACAGCCGCTGCAGCACCAGGGCTGGAGCTGCACTGCAGGGTGGGAGGGCTTTAGCTCTGGTGCCAGCTTGGAGCATCCTGGCACTGAGAGATCTGCACTGCTGGGAGGCCTCTGCTGGCTGGCTTAGTCGGGATGTTCCTCAAGGAGCACTGTTTGCTTTCCAAAATCATATGCTGAGCTCACAGACCTTATGGTCAAGGCGTGAAACCATTCTAGTGTTTTTGAGAGCGATTGATTTGATTGCAACGGGGCAGAGCAAGGATGAGGGCAGAAGGTGGCTGTTAGAGAGATGTCATTGTATCAAGCAGTGAGCTTTTCTTCTTGGTGTCATTTCCCCCCTCCTGGGGAGCAGAATGATTTGTGTTCACTGCAGGAAGCTCCAGTGGAGACAAAAAAATCTGCAGCCATGTGTAGCGGTTCAAATTTATTGTATTGATTCCTTGTTAAGTGGTTTGTTCTGTTGTACCCCGTCTTGTCCCCGAGTTAGTTTACCCCTGGGTTTTACCCTCCCTCAAAGCTGTCCCTCATGCCATTCCCTGCCCCTTGTTCCAGCTCCTTCCCTGCCAGTCAAACCCAGCCCCTTTTGTTCCCCAACTTTCTTTGCCAATTTAACCTGGAGCCAATCCCTGTCTGCAACGCCCCTTTGGAATTCCCCTGTTCCTGGAGGCCCCATTGGCCCAAGTGAGCCATCCTCCCCACCCTCCTACCCAAAGTGGCCCCAGACACTTGATGTAATCCCCTCAGTGCTCCCCTGAGGATTCCCTTTTGGTTTGCTGTTTGTATCCACCTCCTGATTTGTGTCTGTACAAAAGCCCTTGCACAGGAGTGTCCAGGGCTCTTTTGGCTCTGATCCTTTTGCTTGGAATAAACCCTTTCTTGTGTAATTTCAAGACACAGATCCTCCTCCTTTCTCCTCTGCCTGGTCCCGTTGGTGGCTTGTCTCTTGCAGTGTAGAGAAAGAGGTTCTGAGGGTTCTGCCTGTGGTCAATGCCCAGCCTGGGGCAGTTCTGAGGGTTCTGCCTGTGGTCAATGCCCAGCCTGGGGCAGTTCTGAGGGTTCTGCCTGTGGTCAATGCCCACCCTGGGGCAGTTCCCCACTCCTGGCGTGGGGCCGGAGTTCTCAGAGCCAGCCCGGGCTCGGGGTCCCAGGGCAGCCATGAACTGCCCAGCACCTGCTGGGCCACACTTTGCCCTCAGCCTCCTGCTGTAAAGCTGAACTCATTGTGGTCAAGTCAGATTTCCTCTGCATGGATGTCTTTGTAGTCAGATGAGAAATTGGCCCCTTAATTTGAATGCAGTGGTGCATGGAGCTGTAGTCTAATGTTTTAATGTAGCTGACCTGTGCCCTGATAGCAAGGTGTGTTTAACAAATGTGGTATTGCCAGAAGGCTTTTGTTACTCTGAGACTGTGCTCTACACATGGAGCAGCAGAAGAATGAAGGGCAAATCCTCCCTCAGGAACTGGAGGATATCACCCGTGGGTAATGAGCTTTTGGAAGGAAGCATTGACTGTTCTTCTCTTCCACCAGGTGACCCTGTGCTCCAACACGGTGATGGAGTTCTACCGGAGATTGCTGGTGGACGTGGAGGGTGTTGGCAAGGGAGTGGCAGCCCTGATCATCACAGCCAGGTACCAGCCCTTGCCTGGCCTCCCCCAGGCACTGCCTTGCCCAGGCTGTGCTGGCTGCAGCTGCCAAGGAGAAGTGCTGCTGAATGCCCTCATGTTGTGCCAGCTGGACACGAGAACAGCAGTGCTTGGGCAGCAGCCTGTGGTGAAAAGCACGTTTGCTCCCAGCCCAGCACGGTCCTGGGCCCTCTTCTAAAGGCACCAGGAATGATATCATTGATTGGCCTTGTTTTTGGTGCTTGAGGTGGAACAAATTTCCTGAGGGCCTCCTCTCCTTCTGGCTGCAAGAGGTGGAGTTGTGCTGGCTGTGAGCACTGTGCACTGGTTTGGGCCACACCAAGCAGCTGCTGAGAGTCAGGCTCTGGCTCTGTCCATGAGGGCACATGGCAGGGGGGAAGTGGCTCCCAGCAAGAGTGGGGAGGGCAAGGTCTGACAAGGGGAAAGCAGCCCTTGATGTGGCAGGTCAGCTCCCGTTGTTGTCCTTCCCTCTGCTTCCCATTTTGAGCTTTAATGTTGTCAGAGTTGAGAGCAAAAGTCGTTGTTGCTGCAGCAGAATTCCATGCTGCTGTGCTGCTGTGGGTGTCAGTGTGATGCCCAGAGGGATGCAGCTCCCTGGTGCTGTTCCCTGTGCCAGGCAGAGCCATCCAGGCAGTGCCTGGGCTGCCACTGTGTACAGCAGGTGGAGCTGGGGCCAGGCAGTGCCTGGAGCTGTGCAGTGAAGGAGCCAGGGAGCTGCAGGGCCTGGCAGGGGCTGATCAGCCCCTCTGTGGGGCAGCTGCTGTCTCGTGCCCTCCAGGGCTGGGGCAAAGAGCTGAGTTCTCAGGCAGGGCAACAGCACCATGGCAGAGAAGGGAGTCATTTTTACTGAGACACTGGAGCTGTGTGTTCCTTGAGCCTTAGGGAGCACTGATCCTTGTTGGGAAGGCTCCCCCAGAGCTCGTGGGTCACTGGCACTGTTGCAGGAGTCCTTGCAAGCCTTCTTGGGTAAAGGAGGGGCTGAGGCAGCTGTGGGGCAAAGTGCTCTGCCTGGGGCACTTGGCAGCCTCTGGGTGCTGCCTCTCAGGGTTTGCCCCTCCTTGACAAGACATGTTGGAGTGGGAAGAGGTAGAAGGCAGTTCATCCCTGTAGGGCTCTTCAGTGTGCATTTGACAGTGACCAATGTGTTCTGCTCCATTTCACAATCTTTGGGGGTAGGCATTCTCCATTCTCTCAGTATCTCTGATTGTCCTGGGCTCATCTCTTTGCCCAGGTGTCTCGTTCCTGAGCTCCAAGTGTCCTCCCCAGTGCTGCTGTGTGATGAGTGCCACCTGAAGGTGCCCTATGAGAGGAAGATCCTCATTAGGAATCCCAGCCACCTTCCTGGCTGCTACGGGCTTATTCCCCAGGTTTGGCATCACATCCACCTCCTCCTGTCAAATATTCCTGAGGAGATTATTAGGGGAACAAAGGGTTTGGATAAGACCTTGCTGGTTTCTATTCAGTCTTAAAGATCTGCTGAGAACAGGATCCTACCCAACTGTAAACTTGAGGAGGCAGTTTAAGCTCCTGAGGAAACAGTTGATGCTCTAGTCCTCAGGGCGTTTTCCTGTGGGAGATCTTAGAGGGTTGTGAAAAGCTGCTGCACCCACAGACACCAGTGCCTGTGCTGGCAGCCTCCTTGCAGGATGCCCTGGGAGTGCTAAACCTACAATTCTTGCATCTTGTTTGTGCCTTTGACCTTTGTCCTGGGGAGCTTTAAAGGTGTGTGTAAGTTGCTGTTGTGGTGGATGTTAAGGAGCCTAAAGTTTCTTGAGAGGCCCCTCTGAATCTGCGTTTCATTGTGTCCCTTCCAGAAACGCAAGGAGGACTCTGCTGTGCTCTACTCCAGCCCCAAGCCCTGTGGGATTGTGCAGCCCCAGAGCACAGCAGAGATCCCAGTTGTGGTGGCAGTGCAGGCCCTGGGCACTCATCGCACCGACGTTCTCATCGGCGTGTTCGGGGATGAGAGAAACCCCCTGGTGAGGGCAAGGGGAGCTGTGAGCCCGTGTGCAGCTGCTCCTGGCAGGGTGCACGGGGACAGGGATTCTGCCGGGGAAAACAGGCACAGGCTGCTGGGGAGAAGGACAGGAGGGATGGGGCTCAAACAGCTCCTGCCTTAGAGGTGGGAATCTCAGTGTCTGACACAGAATGGAGTTGGGCTAAGCTGGAATCCAGAGGTCATTTTGCTTTCAAATGCTGTTAACTTTGGAAACATCTGTTTGAAAATGTCATCTCTCTGAGCACAAGAGAGGATGTCAGAAGTCTTCTGGGAACCTTGAGCTTTCTGTAAAAGAAAGGAAAGCTGGCATTTGAAGAGTGGTTGCAAGGACTGAAGCTTCGATTAAAACATATGGAAATGGCAATGCCAAATTCCCTGGATGGCACCAAACATCTGAACCCGGGCCATCGTGGCACTGCCTGTAAATCAGTGAACAGGAAGGAAGGGCAATGCAGGCTGTGCCAGGGAGCCTGAAGTTTGACCAAACAGTTGCTTTCAACTATCAGGCTGCTTCCCTTAAAGAGGAGGGTTTCTCCCCACCAGAAGAACCAGTTGTTTAACTGTCAGGCTGGTCTTACCTAGAGATTTCTTGCAAAGATAAAAGCTTTTGGACAGTAATTTTTAGTTTGAAAGGTTCTCTTACCTTAATCCTTTCCAATTTGGAGGTGAACATGTAATTTTCTTTTTCCCCAAAAGCCCAGCATTTCAGCTGGAGAGTGGTAGCTGTCCCTAAAGAAATAACTTGAGCAGGGTTGAGCTGTTGAAGGTTTTTTAGGTTTCTCTGTTGTGGTTTGTTTTGGGTTTTTTAAAATCTTTCTTGCTTGCTTCCTGGAACAGAGAGCACAATTACGGAGCTCAGGACGGCTGGCAGAAATCTCCCCAAGCCCAAGGCTGGCAGAGCTTGGCAGGATCCCAGCACCACAGCCTGTGTATGTATGGATGGAAGGATGGAAGGATGGATGGATGGATGGATGGGGAATGCGACCTGAGTCACCTGGGAGTGTTGTAAAATGTCAACCAACCCCCCAGCGGTGTCAGGGGAACATTCCTGATAAATCCCTGGTGGAGCTGCAGAGTTTCTGGCCTTGGGCACTGGGTGGGCTGTGCTGGCTGGGCACTGGCTGGGTCTGGCCCTCGGTGTCTCAAATCTCACCTTTTTGCTGCCTTCTCTGTCTTTTCCTCTCCCACTGTGCTTTTTGCATCCCCACCAGGTGTAAATGCCTGTCCTCTGTAATTGCTCAATGCGAGCAGTTGCAGCTGCTGCAGCACCTCAGTGCCATCCCTGGGCTGCCTTTAGAACAGACCTGCCCCAGCCTGGATTGGGAAGGGCTGGATCAAACCATTTCTCAGTTCAACGAGCCAGCACCCAGCCAGGGGCTGCATCCTGGCCAGGAGCTGCTGGTGCAGGTGTCCCTCCCTCCCTCCCACTGCAGGTCCCTGTTCATAGTTATTTATTTTCCAGAGATGAGCTCCACCCACCTAAATTCAAACCCCAGCCACCAAAGGAGATGAGAACCAGTCTGGATTGCCCGGCAACTCGATGGAGGCACTTCAGGACTGGACAGGAGGAGGCAGCCAGAGCCCTGTCCAGGTTTAGACCAAATTTGGGGAAGAATCCCCCGAAGCAGCTCCGGTGGGAAAAATGCAGATCCAATCGGCCCCTCCCCCCAACTGGTCCAGCAGGAAAAAATACCTCCCTGGAGAAAGGTGGAAAAAACCCTGTTTGTTAAACAATAAAACCAAAACAATATCAAACAATGAGACCCCTTGCCACTCTAAAAGAGATGACAAACTGAGAAAAGCCCGTCCCTGGGTTGCAGCTCACTCAGTCTCTGATCAGTCCCTCCGGTGCTGGAATTGTCTCAGGCCAGGCCCGGCCCGGTGGGCCACAGGTGCAGCTGCAGGTGCTCTCCCGGGTGTTCAGTCCAGAGCAGGTTTCAAGAGGTCCAAAGAAAAGAAAATACACAGTCCAGGGAACTTCTTTGCCTCAGCTAGCTAACACTAACTAAAAAGCCAAAGAAGAGCTCTGTCCCGCTGTCTGTCCGCAGACAACAGCAGTCCAGGGGCAGGAATGTGGGGGAGTGGAGTGCAGTGTATGAAAACAAACTGCGCGCTTCTTCTCTCCCCCCTTCCCTCTCTGGGGCAATCTTAAAGGTGCAAAACTTATTATTCAACATAAACAGAATGAGACGACTGGGGATAAAAGCATCATATGGTCAACCCAGGACATTCCACCCCTTATCCCCATATCATCTGCTCACTACTAAAACTAATATAAACTCTAACTCTACAAGTACATACATGATACATCCATTATACAGCTATACACAGACAATGGTAATAACATTCAGCAAGCAGTGATATTTACAGAGGTTTTATCCAACATTCAGATCTCCCTGAGGTACACATCGTGTTCTTCCATCTTTTTGCATTATCCACCATGTGCAACCTGGTCCCTGAGCAAAAACAACCCCACGAATGGGTTTGTCTGTATTCGAGGCAGGATTAATCCAAACTGTCTTCCCTAATAAACCTCTGACATGTGCCACTGGGACTTTGTCTCCATCTACTCTCTGCAAAGGCTCAGATTGGGCAGGGCCCACTCGGTTAGTAGAGCCTCGGGTGTTAACTAACCAGGTGGCTTTTGCCAGAAGCTGCTCCCAGTTTTTGAAAGATCCCCCACCTAATGCTTTCAATGTGGTTTTTAACAGTCCGTTGTACCTCTCTACTTTTCCTGCAGCTGGTGCATGGTAGGGGATATGGTACACCCCCTCAATGCCATGTTCCCTAGCCCAGGTGTTGATAAGGCTGTTCTTGAAATGAGTCCCATTGTCTGACTCAATCCTCTCAGGGGTGCCATGTCTCCACAGAACTTGCTTTTCCAGGCCCAGGATGGTGTTCCGGGCTGTAGCATGAGACACAGGGTAGGTTTCCAACCATCCAGTGGTGGCTTCCACCATGGTCAGCACGTAGCGCTTGCCCTGGTGTGTCTGGGGCAGTGTGATGGAGTCAATCTGCCAGGCCTCCCCATACTTGTACTTGGACTACCGCCCACCATACCAGAGGGGCTTCACTCCCTTGGCCTGCTTGATGGCAGCACACATCTCACAGTCATGGATAACCTCAGCAATACTGTCCATGGTTAAATCCACCCCTTGGTCTCGTGCCCACTTATAGGTGGCATCCCTGCCCTGATGGCCTGAGGCATCGTGGGCCCATCGAGCTAGGAATAACTCTCTTTTATGTTGCCAGTCTAAGTCTATGTTTGACACCTCTACCTTTGCAGCCTGGTCTACTTGCTCATTGTTTTGGTGCACCTCATTGGCCCTACTCTTGGGAACGTGAGCATCCACATGGTGGACTTTCACAGGTAGCCTCCCTACCCTGGTAGCAATGTCTTTCCACTCTTCAGCAGCCCAAATTGGTTTTCTTCTATGCTGCCAGTTAGCCTGTTTCCACCTCTCCAGCCATCCCCACAGAGCATTGGCTGCCATCCATGAATCAGTGTAGAGGTAGAGCTTTGGCCACTTCTCTCTCTCAGCAATGTCCAGGGCCAGTTGAACAGCTTTGAGTTCAGCAAGTTGGCTTGATCCACCTTCTCCTTCAGTGGCCTCTGCCACCTGTCCTGTGGGGCTCCATGCGGCTGCTTTCCACTTCCGGTTCATTCCCACAATGCGGCAGGAACCATCAGTAAAGAGAGCGTATCGTGGCTCTTCTGCTGGCAGTTGGTTGTATGATGGAGCTTCCTCAGCCCGTGTCGCTTCTTGTTCCCCTTCATCAGCGAGACCAAAGTTTTCACCCTCTGGCCAGTTTGTAATTATTTCCAGAATCCCAGGGCGATTCAGGTTTCCAATACGGGCGCGCTGTGTGATAACAGCAATGCATTTGCTCCATGTAGCACTGGTGGCATGGTGCGTAGAGGGAACTTTTCCTTTGGACATCCACCCCAGTACTGGTAGTCGGGGTGCCAGGAGGAGTTGTGCTTCAGGGCCTATTACCTCTGAGGCAGCCTGGACTCCTTCATAGGCAGCCAAGATTTCCTTCTCTGTGGGAGTGTAGTTGGCTTCAGAGCCTCTGTAGCTTCGACTCCAAAATCCCAGTGGTCGGCTTTGAGTCTCCCCAGGCACCTTCTGCCAAAGGCTCCAGGACAAGCCATGGTTCCCGGCTGCCGAGTAGAGCACGTTCTTCACCTCTGGTCCTGTCCTGACTGGGCCAAGGGCCACTCCATGAGCGATCTCCTGCTTGATCTGTGCAAAGGCTTGTTGCTGCTCAGGGCCCCAGTGGAAAGTGTTCTTCTTACGGGTGACCAGGTAGAGAGGGCTCACGATCCGACTGTATTCGGGAATGTGCATCCTCCAAAAACCTATGGCACCTAGGAAAGCTTGTGTTTCTTTCTTGCTGGATGGTGGAGACATTGCTGTGATCTTGTTGATGACATCGGTGGGAATCTGACGCCATCCATCTTGCCACTTCACTCTTAGAAACTGGGTCTCTCAGGCAGGTCCCTTGACTTTGCTCTTCTTGATGGCAAAGCCAGCTTTTAGGAGAATCTGGATGATTTTCTCCTCTTTCTGGAACACATCTGCTGCTGTCTTCCCCCACACTATGATGTCATCAATACATTGCAGGTGTTCTGGAGCCTCACCCTTTTCCAGTGCAGCCTGGATCAGTCCATGGCAGATGGTGGGGCTGTGCTTCCACCCCTGGGGCAGTCGGTTCCAGGTGTACTGCACGCCTCTCCAGGTGAAGGCAAACTGAGGCCTGCATTCTGCTGCCAGGGGAATGGAGAAAAATGCATTGGCAATGTCTATAGTGGCGTACCACCTTGCTGCCTTGGACTCCAGCTCGTACTGGAGTTCCAGCCTGTCCGGTACAGCAGCGCTCAGGGCTGGAGTCACTTCATTCAATGCACGATAGTCCACTGTCAATCTCCATTCTCCTTCAGGTTTACGCACAGGCCAAATGGGGCTGTTGAAGGGTGAGTGGGTCTTGCTGAGCACCCCTTGGCTCTCCAGCTCACGGATCACTTTGTGCATGGGGATCACAGCATCTCGATTTGTTCGGTACTGTCGGCGGTGCACTGTTGAGGTGGCAATTGGTACTCGTTGCTCTTCCACCTTCAGGAGACCTACTGCAGATGGGCTTTCTGACAGTCCAGGCAAGCGGTTCAACTGCTTGACACCCTCTGTCTCTACAGCAGCTATTCCAAATGCCCATCTGAGTCCCTTTGGGTCTTTGAAATACCCACTTCGGGGGAAGTCTGTGCCTAAAACGCATGGGGCCCCTGGGCCAGTCACAATAAAGTGTTTCTTCCACTCATTTCCAGTCAGGCTCACATCAGCTTCCACCAAAGTAAAATCCTGTGATCCTCCTGTCACACCAGCGATAGAAACAGACTCTGTCCCCACATGTCTCGATGGGATTAATGTACATTGCGTACCAGTGTCAACCAAAGCTTTGTATACTTGCGGTTCAGATGTGCCAGGCCAACGAATCCACACAGTCCAAAAACACGGTTTTCCCCAGCCTCTACTTGGCTAGAGGCAGGGCCCCCCTAAGCCTGGTTATCCTTCTTTCCCTAGCCATATGCCTTGGAGGGTCTTTCAAGAGGATCAAAAATATTGTCATTATCATCATATGTGACAGTTTGGTTACTGGCCACTGGAGCTGCTTCCCTTTTGGAACTTCCTCTCTGAGTCTTCATTTCACACACCCATTGTGCCAGAGCAGCGGTAGGTTTTCTGTGCCATCTCCCCATGTCTTTTCCACAATCACGCAGGTAGAACCACAGCTCAGCTCGTGGGGTGTTCCTTCTCTCGCCATCTGGGCAACGTCTGCGTTGGGTACCAGAACCTCTGATCAGTACTGCCGAGATTTGGAGAAAGCCCTCTTTAATCTCCTCCCTCAGTTTCTTGTGTCCCTCCTCCGTCTTGCCTTCTAATTTTTGCAGACATGTTTCCACTGCTGCGATTCTGGCATGTGTTGGGCCATGCACAGCACCTGCATATGCTCGGAGCTTCCTTGCCATATCCAGCACAGTCTCCTCACCATCATCCTGCTTCATTATTGCTAACGCAGAAGCGTATTCTCGTGGCGCAAGTCGTACAAGTTTTCTCCACATCAGAGATGTGCATGGTACCAAGTCTGGATTTACAGTGTTTCCATCATCTGAGAAGACAATCTCGGCCACTGCCATTTCCCTCAAGCGTTGAATCCCTTGCTCTATGGTTTTCCACTGGGTTTGCTGCATATAGAGATCGTCTGCGCACAGGTATCTTTGTGCTACACTTCTTAGGACCCGTTGCCCGAGGCTGTGAGGGTTAGCCCCGCTCATCATTCCTTGGTCTATGACAGGATCCTGTGATGGGGATCCCAAATGCTTGGCTTCAGTGCCATCCAGAATTGTAGCCTTGCCTGCAGCATCCCAGAGACGGACCAGCCAACAAATTATGGATTCATCAGACCTTTGAGTGTAATCCTTCCCCAGGCCACGAAGGTCCTTCAGGGAAAAGGACTCAATGTTTGCATCTGATCTTGCACCTGCTGTTTTGACTCCTGATTTTATGTCAGGAGGCATCAAGGCTTCTTCTCCTGTATCACCATCATCATCATCATCATCCACTGGTTGATTAGTTTTTTCTGTGCATTTCCCACTTCTAGTACTGGTAGCAACAGCCATGGGTTTAGATGCTGGCTTAGGCTCACTATCTGGTTTGGCTGCTGGCTTCAAGCCTGGGCTGTTGGCTACAGCTCGAGTGACTGGGATAGCTGATTTATCTCCCTGCCCCCCTGCCTCTGTCTGCTGCCCTACACTATCTAACAGAGTGCCATAAGCATAGGGCAGGGCCCAGCTTATTGCAATGAGCCTTTTCTCCTTAGAATCGTCATGGCACTTCTCTTTTAGGTATTTCCCCACCTCAGCTGGGTTCTGAATTTGTTCCCATGGAAAATCCCGGTCTACAGCATTTGTCAGAAAATTCCTTCAGGGTTTGGCTTATATTTTCCCATTGTCCACACCACTCAGGATTTTTCACGCCTGCATCTGCTTCTGGGTCAGGGGAGGGAGAAATAGGAGAGTTTTCCTTGGAGAAGCTGACTCAGATCCTACAGGCCTGTGCTGAGTGTGGGATTTTTTGCCTTGTTTCCTTCCCCATGTAAGATGAGGCTTTTCTCTGCATCATCATGGTAACACCTCCAGCTTCCCTCCCAGAGCAAGCTGGGATGATCCCGGTCTCCATGGAGCCTCTTCCCAAGGCAGCCAGACTCCCTGTTTGCAGGGCTCTGCTTTCACCCAGAGCTGCTGTTGCACTGCTGGCCCTGGAGCTGTCTGACAAAGGTAGACTTTGCAGAGGGGCTGTCTCTTCCTCCCAGCATAGAAAATGGCTTGTTTTTCGGGTGCCAGAACCAAGTCCTGAGCACCCTCACCTGCCTCGAGGCTTGGAGGGATTCAGGTGCTCCCTGGACGTGGCGCACACTGCCCTGGGAGCGGAGAAGGCAAGAGGGAATCTGTCTCCCTTGCCCGTTGTCAGTGTGGCAAGCAGGGCTGGAGCTGCCAGTGCCACTGGGGGCCCTCAGCATTGGCCACAGAGGGGCCTCCCATCCCTGCAGGCCCATCACCAAGTGCTGCTGGAGCAGCTGCTTGTTGGAGAGGCCGTGCAGGGCATGTTGCAGGGCTGCCCAAGGACGCTGTGCAGCAGACCTGTGGAGGGCACTGCTTCCTCTGCGACTCCTCAGGTGCTCCACAGGAAATTTTTGCAGGAGCTTTTGCTGTAGCACCTTGAGAAAGCAGCATTTAAATCAGAGAGAGAGGGGAAGAGCCTCAGGAGTCAGATGAGCTGGGCTGGACTCCTTCCCTCAGCTCCAAGAGCTCTCACTCTGAGTCTCCTCCTTTTCTAAAAGCAGGAAGTTTTGAAACTTTGTAATGGCAAGTTGTGCATCAGAGAGAATTTCTGCTGCCAGGAGCCATCCCAGTTCACTTTCATGTGATGTACTAATTAATGCATTGACCCGTCAGTATGGGAGAAGATTTTCCCCATGGTCCCTGCACTGGTCGATGGCATGGATGCAGGATGAGGTGAGGGTGATTCTGGCAGTGTTTGGGGAATAGGCCCCTCTGGCTACAGCTCCAAGATGCTCTTCTGCATCCATTTCCATGCTCAACACCTCAATCTCTCCTGTCTTCCATCCAGGCTTTCAATATCCTGCCACTGCCAGGTGTGCTGCAGCCAGGAGAGAGCCAGCAGGTCTCCTCCACCTTCTCTGGCCACCTCACCACCACCTGCAATGTCCCGAGCTGTGCCACATGGAGGGAGGCTCCACCTGCGAGGTGCTGGTGCCCGGGGAGGCCTCACGTGTCAGCTCCTCCCTGAGCCCCCAGGAGATCAACTGTGGCTCTCAGGCCCCTCTCAGGGACAGGTGAGTCAGCCTTCCGTGGGTTCCTGCTCTGCCATGGGTTATTGTCCCTGCAGGGCTTCCCTGCTCCAAGGCCTCTGAGCTCAGAGGAGCTGCAGAGCAAAGGCCAGCAGCAACACAGGGATGGCCACTCTGAGCTCCCTGGCTGCCAAGAGAGGAAGGACCTTCTTCTGTTGAGACAGAACATCTTCTTCTCTACTTGAGTGCTGAGCCCTGCTGGCTTAGCTGCTGCCTGCAGAGAGCTGGGCTCTGGGCTTGCCTTGGCACCGCCTCTAGAGGTGTCTTGAAGTCCATGGTGTTGAGTGGCATCTTCTTCATCATCTGCCTTCTTCACCAGAACAGTGGGATTGTGGTATGGGCAGGCGTGGGGCACAGAGCAAACCTTGCTTTGGGTCCTGCTCCTGCCACAGATGAAGTCCTTGCACTGCTGATCTGCCAGGGTTCTCCTTATGGTGGCACAGCAGCCAGAAAAGCTCCTGTGCTTTAGGCTCCCCTGCAGCTGCAGCCGTAGGCAAGCACAGGAGAAGCTCAGCTCCAGCAAGGCAGCCCAGCTGAGGACACACAGGCCAAGTGTGGAGCTGGGAGTGGAGGCTGCTTAAAGCCAGCCTGTGCATCAGGACTTCTTCAGGCCAGGCTGAAGTTGGTTTCATGGGGAGGAGACGGACGAGGCTGCTTCCAATGGTTTCCATGGCAGCCAGCACTGGTTTGCTTGGTCCCAGCTGGGTTCCAGCAGGAAATCTGCCTGACAAGAGCCTGTCTTGCAGGAGAGGAGTTCCTGCAGCCTTTGCTTTCTGACTGATAGGATTGTTCTCATGAAGGAGCAGGCTAGGAGTCGTTAAAACCGAAGATCACGGGCAGAGACTCTCTAACTAATTCAAGTTAGACAGTGGGATGTTTATTAACACCGGCGGGTGGCACCAGAGCTGTCCCTAAAAGGCGTGACCGCGCTGTCCAAGGTTCTTTGCCCTCTCTTTATTTCCCAAGATCTTACACACAATACATCTGCACAACCCCAGCACCTCCCATCCCTGCTCTGTATTCAAATGAGGTCATTGGTCCTTCACTCCTGTGCACTTCTTCACTTGAATTGGGTTGGTGGTCTCAAATTGGGTCAGTGGTCTTAAGGGATGAGGTCAGGAATGTCTTCATCAGGTCTCTGTGACCCTCTGGCACCATCCAAGGTCCCCAACTTAGTGATTGATTGACATCAAGCCCAGGTGCTAACCATTGTTCTCCTGCTTTCAAGATGTTCTTATCACAGTTCACTTCCTCCACTTCCTTCTAGAAAGAAGCTCCTAATGGTAAACAATAGAACAATCAGCTCCAGCTTAAGCATCTCATAACCATTAACCTATGGTCTGCCTATCTAACTTACATCCTGATCAATGGGAATTGCTTCTAACGCTCAGCTGAAATCTGAACCCTTTAAAATCATGCTTCAGCTGTGCCCAGGGAGAAGGGGGCTGAATGAGCTGAGTAAGAACTGTAGGAGAGCTAAGCAGATGTCAGCAATCTGTGCTCTGCTTTAAACTGGGAAGCCAAGAGACAAAGGGCGTTTCCAGCACCAGCGCAGAGAGCTGCTGGATCAGCCTTTGGCAGGAGCTGAGGGGTCTGGCTGTGCCTTCAGAGGCAGCGTGCACAGTCAACACCTTCTGATGGCAAAGCTCAGGTTTGGCCGGTCCTGGAGGTCCCCTTCCACCCATGCCCTCACTTGGGATGTTCCCAACCTCTGTGGGTTGAGGAGAATTCACGGAAATGGCCTCAGGGTCAAGGAATGAAGTGCAGGGCCAGCCAGGACGAGGGAGCCCAAGGTTCTGGTGGGACTCTCAGCCATGTTTTCTGTTTTGTCTGCACAAGAGAGCTGAAGGAGCCAGCTCAAAATGTCGAGGAGGAGGCAAAGGCCTTAGAGGAGGAAGAGAGGAGGAAGGAGGATGAGAGGCAGAAGAAGGAAAAGAAGAGTGTCTCTGTTGGGAAGCAAGCTCCAAACCAGCGAAGGGGAAAACCAAGACCCGGGAGAAGAAAGAAGCCCATGCGAAAGCATCAGAGAAAGGAAAGCAGAATCCCAGAGAAGAAGGAAAGCAAAATCCCAGAGAGGAAGGAAACCAAAATCCCAGAGAAGGAAACCAGAGCGCCAGAAAAGAAGGAAACCAAAGCCCTAAAGAAGAAGGAACCCAAAGCTCCAGAGAAGAGCAAAACCAAAGCCCTAAAGAAGGGGGGAACTGCAATCCCCGAAGACCCAGCTGAGCTGGAGAACTCTTTACTCTTTATTCACAAAACTCATTTTACACAGTTTGACAGACCTCGTGTGCAACATTAGTTAGTTCATAGATTTCTTAGCAGTTCTTCTGTTATTGGTTAATAAGTTAGATTTTACTTGTGCATCAAACCTCTCTTCACTGATTCTCATGGGACAAATCCCTTGTTGCAGGTGCATTTGTTTTTCACCCTCAGAATAGATTGTTCACAAAGTCTCATTCTCAAAATAGCTTCACATGGGAACTTGTAACTGCTTAGCTGCACTCAGAATATGTTCTGCCATATTATGCTATTAATAAGGCAGAACAAGGCCTGATTTCAAAAGGCCTTTCTTTTATCATTATTCTACCTGTCTACGACATCTCCCCCTTTTCGTTCATTTAAAAAGGCTCCTATGTTCTGATGTTGAAACAGCTCACTCTTGTGAGGGTATTATCTCATCAGAGTTGTCACTGGTTATCTGTTAGCTATGGGATAAGATAGATAAAAGCCCAATTACAATCAACAAAACTTAACAAATTCTATCAAGTCATTGACACAGGGTTTTGCAGCATGAGAAAACAAAAGAATAATGTCCAATGTCTCTTAGGGAAATGGAAAGAAATGACCATTGTTTCCAATGAGTTGAGAAGGATGAGAAAGTCTATGAGCTGAAAATGTTGATCTTTGACATCACTGAATGTCCTCCTGGGCGCTGGAACAGGGAATAACTGCAGAAGGTTCGTAGGAGCACTGTACCATGAGGATGCCATGAGGCTTTTGTTGGCAAATTGCCTCTGTCAGTTTCCAGCCACAGCCATGTCTTGGCAGTCCTCCTTCTGCTCCTGCTCTGGCCACAAAGGCTGCAAGGTGATGAGGTTATTTCACCTTTCACTGGGCCTCATTTTTTCAGAGCTGATCAGTATCTGATGGAATGAGCAGGTGACTGCTTTGAACTGCTGATGATAAAACACAGGCACATCTTCTCCTGAAGTTAATGAATCAAGCAGGCTTCACTGTGGTACACTCAATTGGGATTTAGATGTGATGATCTTTTTTCCAAATTTCTCATGTAAATATTGCATTATTCAAAATGATTAGTTGTCCAGATTTCTCATGTACACATTGCCTTATTTGAACGTTCTTAAGGTGTTCATTCCTCTTCTATTTTATTTTTTAAGAATGAGATGCATGTCTTTTGTTATGAGTATGAAACAACACCATAGCAAAATATTACATGCAGTGGACAAGAAACTTACAGCAATTAGGAATAATTTGGATACAACAATCAGGAATATTTCAAATAGCAGAGAAAGCTAACAACATAGGTGGAATTAGGTAAATAGCAATCTCTGAAATAATCTACCATCACCTCAGAGTCTGCAAACAGCTGACAAACCTCGATTCAGTGGGGACTTGGATAATTATTTCCAGCTAATAATTCCCAAGCTCCCTTGAAAAATCGTTCAACTGTCATGTCTAGAGGGTCAAATTGCCAAGTCAAAGCAACTCAAATCTAGCTTTGATGCAGAAAACATCTGGGTCTGTTGGCAAATTCCCATCCAGGTAGAGCTAAGGCCTGGCCACCACCCAAGCTCTAAGTGGGAGAGAATTCCTTAAATGTAATTTTAAACAAGGCTCTTGAGAATAGCACTTAAGAGTAAAGGTCTAGGGGTGACAGACTAATGAACCATCCAATAGCTGTCTCCTCCAAAATTTCCTCAGCACAGAGATGCTTTAAACCCAGCAAACTGTTGGAGTGGTTCTGTAATAATAATTGGGGCAGCATCTGATCATTTAGAGTAGATGCCACAATACCATCAGTTTAGAGGAGACTTCCGACACAGCTGAGATCTCATTTCTTGGAACTGTGAAAAATACTTAAAAATGATGAGACAGCACTGGGTCAAACCGCAGAGCCACAGTGTGAAGCCCAGCTAGAGGGGTAGTCTGGTCTGAGAGATACATAAGCAGCTAGGGAACAAAAGGAGGATCTTGAAATGACACGTGTCTTGTAGATAACTACACCAAAAGATGGTAAGGCATATGGAAAGCTGGCTATAAAACAGTAATACAAACATTTATATATTTATGACAGAATAAATGCATCATAGGAAAACACTGAACACCTCACTGGTAAAATTGATGATACCTCAGATTAAATAACACTCAAAGCTGATAGAAATTTATTTGGACAGCGCTAGAGCTTAACAAGAGGAACCTAAACTCAGCCTTAAAAGGACTTCAAATTAATAAACATAATTTCATTATCACCTTTGTAGAACAAAAAGCGCGCTCAAATGAACTCAAAGTTAATTCCTATTATTACCAAACATAACTGGATCCATAAAACCTGGAATAGAACATTGTTCAAACTTAGTAATACTGAAACTTAACAGAAATAAAATCTACCAAAATTAACCAAATAAAACTTTGCCTTATTTAATTTAACAGAACAAAAGTGAGCATTGCAATATTGGGCTTTAATTTAACAGAGTTAAAATGAACATCCTTAAAAGGTATAGGTATGACATGGTGTAATTTTGTCTAAGGTTATTAACACAAAAAGACTACTTCAAGATGAATAAGCCATAAGTGAAATAACAGCATGATGGTGTACTAGAGGGATTCAAGGTGTTACAAGCATATTAGAATTATTATTTTGTAATTATTAATAAATCAGTTATGAGAAAACCCATGGTAACGGCAAATTCCATGGAAACAGAAATTCAGTTGGACTTTTTAAAGTGCAGGGTTACTGGAAAATAAATATAATAACATGCAATTTAACATATTGCTGAACAACCCAACAGCTTTTTGTGACTGTATCTGGCATCATTTTATATGGCAAATTTGTTAGCATTCTTGTTAAAGAAATCAGACCATGTTAAAATTTGATAGGTAATAAGGCATTGCATTTACTGCTTTTCAATATAGTTGATATTTATCCATAGGGATAGTTACAGGCTTTGTTAATTGCTGATATGTCTTTTTGGTGTGTGTTTTTTGCCTGGTCAATTTCTGGCCAATTGTTTTTCAGGCGTCTCAAGTAAAATTTGACACAGGATGTGGCCTTGGATGACTCCAACAGGTCCAGTTCTTGGGATTCCTCTAGAGCATTGGGCAGCATTTTTGTCCACCTGTCCCAAGTATCTGCCAGGTTGGGTCTCTTACCTGTGGTGCAGAGGAGCTCCGAGTTATAGACAGGCCAGGCATCTGCTACAAAGGTGTTGTGGTTTGACACAATGCCACTTTGGCACAATGCCAGTGCCCCCAGGAAAATACATTCTCCCTGGTGTCTGCTGTGAGATGGGACCAGGAATAGAGCAAAGCAGGCTCCAGCTTAGGAATAAAATGGAAAAAAAAAAAACTTTATTAACTTAGAATATATACGAGAAACACACAGAACTCAGGACGAAAACCTTCCAAATATTCCTCCTCCCCCCACCAAATTCCCAATACATCACAGTAAGCAAAACCTTGGATTCTCAATTCAGATACTACCCCTCAGATCACCAACTCTCAGACCATCACCACCCTTTAGATAATCAATTCTGAGTTCATAAAGAAGAGAAGAGTCCCTCTTGTGCCATAGGCTTCCCCTGGAAACACAGTTGAGACCTCTTGTGTTTCCATGTTACACGTGGCACCGCCCGGAGATCATTTGCCATCCTGACATCTTCCTTCCGTGCCAAGGGCTCTCACCACTGCACATGGACCTGAGCTGCTTCCAGCGTTCCTCTTTTAAGGATGCTTTGCCCAGTTCCAAAAAAAGCGCAGTCTCTCACTTTTAGGACACCTGTCACCCCCAAATTCACCCCCTGGGTCCGATGGGTCTTGAGAACAGAGATCTTCTTCCCTGAAGACAGAGGGCACCACCACCCTCCTCACCCGTCGTCCCTGTTCACGCCACTCCTTCACATAACAACACCACACTCTCTTGGCTCCAAAATTGCCTCCCCCAAAATGCAGTCTCTGTGTCACAGGAGAAATGGTTCTGTCCATGGCTATACAAGAGAAGTCCAGCCAAAGGCCACTCCATCATCTCCTCCCACCTAGGATTTTTCTCAACTCTTCTGATATCTTTCACTTGCACGGACTTTCATCACACTTGTCCATTTCCTTCTATTTCATCTCAATCTCTCTTGTCATTCAGATCCAGAAGGATCTGTATTTGTAAGGTTTCATCATCCAAGAAAGAGTTCAAATCTCAGGCTCTGCCTGTCCAGGACTCCCATGCTGGCCCTGCCGGGCACCTGCTCGCCGCACCCTTGCTGCATGCCCCCCTTCTCCTTCAGCCGCGCTGCCGGCACATGATATCAAATTTCAAGGTGGCACAAGCATAGGCACAATCTCTCTCTCTCTCTGTCTCGGGGGCCGGGGGGCTGCCTGCTGCCTCTCAGTGCTCCTCCACCCTTCCATCCTGCAGGGGCCTTCACCTCCCCTCTCTGTACAAGGGCCCGGCCTACCTCACCCGGCTCCATGGCTTCCTCTCACCCGCCCAGCCCGCAGCTGGGCAGGGGAGCTCTGACCTCTTTCACCCACTGGAACCAAAAGACAGTTTTCTTGGCAGTTCTTTGCTTTTAACCCCCTGTGTTCTCAGAGGCGTATCCATGTCCTCAGTGGCCACACCACATGCCAATATTCAAATCTGAGCACCTATTAGTTTGACTACAGCATATCCCAGAAAACTTACTTCCTTTCAAACCACGACAGGTCCATTTACATATTGGGATTAATTGTCCAATTACAGCCTCAGGTTATGCAATCCCATCCTTCCGGTTGGCTCTCCTCAGTTCACTGTTTTTGGCGCTTTTTGGGCCTGAAGCTGCAACAGTGTCCAGTTCTGGGGCTGGAAAAGAATTGTTTTGTCTAACTACACTGTGAAGAAAACTTGCTAACACTCTGTATGAAGTCCAGAGTTACAGACTAATGCAGTACAGAATCTGGAAATATGCCAGCTAAAACTGAAGGCATCAGCCTGTTCCATGTTCCCTTGGTTCCATGGGGATCCAGAGCATCACAACGGCCGCTTGTTCCCATGAGGCTCCCGAGTGTCACCGTGGTGTCCTTGGACCCACCTGGTCACAACTGACCCAAGGTTCCATGAGGTTCCCCAGTGTCACCATGGTCACTGTCAGAGGCTGGATGTGATCAGTGTCCTGAGACAGCCTGGGATGAGCTGTCAATCAGTCACACAGTGGGGACAGTGCTAACCCAGCCCTGATTGCCTGAGCGATCAGAAATCCCACCTGGGGGAGGCCCACAAGGGCCCGGGGGCTTAAAAACACAGAGCACAAGGTGAGCCCCTGGTATGGACTCTGCCTTCTCCTGGGGTTTGTGTCTCACCCACACTGGAACCCTAGGAACTGATAGTCATGTGCGTGTCTTTCTATAGAGCTTCTGTCTTTCTGTCTCTCTCTCTTTCTTCTCCTTCTAATGGTCTTTATATGCAACATTTTTGGGTACCTCAACAGCTTACATATTTAAAGGTTTTTAGGTTAAATGAGCTAAGTTAATGAAGTTGCTGCTATGAAAAGTGTTTTCTGTGTAATTGGAGGTTGCATTAAATCCTCTTCCAAAGTTTCTTGGTTTTTTGCACTTTGCCAGTAGAATTTTGTGTCATTTTGACCTCTTGAAAATATCTGGCTGGTGTTTCTCCTGTGCACCAAACTCGAGTAAAGGAGCCTTTGGTTACCTCCAGCATTTCAGTGTTCTGGGCTGTTGCGCCCCACAGGCTCACAACGGCCTCTTGTTTCCACACTGGCCCCTTGGTTCCATGGGCCCCAACAGTGCCACGATGATCCCCCTGGTTCCGCAACTTCCCACAGTGTTGTAGAGAATTCATTGTTAAAGGAGTTAATATAAAGTTCCAATGATAGTTATAGATTGTTTGCTGAATGTTTTATAGTTATGTAATGTTCCAATGTTAGTTATTAATTGTTTGTTAAAGGTTTTATAATTATGTAAATCCCCTTACCGTTGGGTATTACCGCCGCTGCTCCCACTCTCGTCTAAAATGGCGAACCATCCAAGACCATAATGAAGATGATTACGTCACCTAATAAGCAAATATGAAACTCCCATAAGACTTAGCAGAAAAGGATTACATAACAAAAACCTCTAGAACAATGAAGCACCATGCAAATAAAGAATCAAAATAACACCTCTAAACAGAGAGAAACTTGAGACAATATCAAAGACACTGGTCAGAACTTTTTGCCTACGTCACCCTAACCAGAGTGGGCCAAGAGCAGTATAAAGATTATGAACCTGAAACCAACAGGCATCTACTCAGAGACTCTTATGAGGAAAGAAGACCCAGCTCTGCTGGACGACGGGGTTGACCTCCTCCTCCTCCTCCACGCTGTCTCGGGAGGAGTGGTGGTGTGCACACACCCCCATGGGTCCCCTTCCTAGACTGTTTCCTGTAAAGCTGAAATCACTAAAGAGCTGGTCATGTGCCATTCATAACAGTCTTGGGGACTGGTCCAGGCCAGACCACACCCAAAGAGGACTGAGGGCCTCCGGGATATCTGGCCCTATCTGGACCGGTCGGCAGCAGCCTAGGACCAGTGTGGAGGAGCATCGGTGAGTAAAGGCGGTGGCAGAAGTAGGAGGCAAGCGAAAGAAGTGTGTGTGAGACGGGGCCCAGCAGCTCGGAGTCCGAAGCAGCTGTGGCCCTCCGAGTACCGCGGTTCCGGACTCCTGCGAGGAGACCGGCCAGAAACAGAGGGAAGCAAGAGAAGCCTGAGTGAGTGAGACGCCTCCCAGGGGAATAAGGTGGGCCCCCCGTCTGGGCGTGGGGAGGAATAGAAACGTGAGTGGCAGACAAGGGGTCGGCCTTTCCCCTTAAGAATTGGTAGGTGCCCTCAGGGTGTGCTGAGGGTGGCAGACGCATTGGTGAGTTGGCACGCAAACCCCGAATGGCTCTCCGGGCGCGTGGAGGATCGGGGCAGTGTGAGTTGCGCACAATCCCTGCAGTGGGGGGACACGGGTCCCTAGCAGGGTTTAGGGTGCCCCGAGTACAGTGGCAGCCCTGAGTAGAGCCAAGAGGGCCCCAGTGCCCAGGGTGGAACGGCGGTGCTGGGGGTTCAGTGTGTTGTCGGTTCAGGTAGAAACCGTAAAGCCACTGGAGGCCCCTGGAGGGATTGGGGTCACAGGGCAGGGCAGGGCTGGGCTCACAGGGCAGGGCAAGGCTGGACCTGCCCCTTCCTCCCCCACACACAAAATGTTTAGAGCCAACAATCTCCTCCAGTCTGTCACAACAGGCAGTGTTGGAGGTGAAATCCCATTTGTGGCCATGGGCACCTGGCTGAGAAGGACAGTTCTTTTCCATGGGAAGGAAAACACAGAGCCCCAAGGTTTGGAAGGCAGGTGACAGCCTCAGCAGGCCAAGGCCAGCTAGACTTGTCAGTAATAGCACAGTTTGGATTTAGGGAATTTTGGAGGTGGAAACCCAATCTCAGCCATGGGCACCTGGAAAAGCAAGACAGTTCTTTCCCATGAGAAGGAGAGCATGGAGCCTCCCTCAGTGTTTTGGGGACGGATGAGAGGTGACCCTTGTGAAACCACTGCCAGCCAGACTTGTCCTGGCAATATTCCTATGGGAAGAATCCCTGGATATAAAGGAAATTTGGAGGTGAAATCCCACTTCTGGCCATGGGTGCCTGGAGCAGAAGGACAGTTCTTTTCCATAGGAAGGAAAGCACAGAGCCCCAGTGTTTTGGCAGCACATGTGAAGTGACCCTCAACATGCAAAGGTCAGTTGGACCAGTCAGGCAGTCCATGGGAGGCCAAACCAGCCAGAGCTGTTCTGTGTTCCCTTGGTTTGATGGGGCTCCATAGTGTCACAATGGTGCCTTGGATCCATGGGGCCCCGCAGTGTCATCATGGTGACTTGATGCCATGGGTTCCAGCAGTGTCACAATGGCCCCTTGATTACAAGAAGACCTGCAGTGTCACACTGGCCCCTAGGTTCAATGGGGTCCCACAATGTCACAGTAGCCCCTAGGTGTCATAAGGCCCCGCAGTGTCACAATGGTCCCAAGGATTCCATGAGGCTTTGCAGTGTCACAATGGTCTCTGTGGTCCCCCAGGCCCCACTCTGTTCCATGAGGTCTGCAATGTCACAATGGACCTTTGGACCCTGGGGGTTTGCTGTGTCTCAATGGTCTCCTTTGGTTGCCCAGTGTCACAATAGACCATTGATGACAGGAGGCCACTCTGTGTCACCCTGGAGCTTTGATTCCATGTAGCCCTGCAGTGTCACAAGGGTCTCCTTTGGCTGCCCAGTGTCACAATGGACCACCGATGACATGAGGCCCTGCAGTGCCACAATGGACCTTTGGTTCCATGCAGCCCTGCAGTGTCACAAAGGCCTCTTGGTTTCACAAGGCCCCACAATATCACAATGATCCTCCCAGGGTCACAATGGTCTCACTGATTCCATGAGGCCTCACAGCGTCACAATGGTCTGCATGTTTCCATGAGTCTCCTGAGTACCACAATGGTCTCTGTTTTTCCGTGGCGCCCCTCAGTGTCACAATGGCCCCTTGGTTCCATGAGGCTGTAAAGTGCCTTAATTGTCTTTGCATGGTTCCATGAAGCCTTGCAATGTCACAATGGACCTTTGGTTCCATGGAGTCTCGCAGTGTCACAATGGCCCCTTGGTTCCATAACACCCCACAGTGTCATAATGGTCTCCATGGTTCCATAAGGCCCCACGGTGCCACAATGGACCCTTGGTTGGAAGGGGCCTCTCAGTGTCACAATGATCCCTACATTCCATGGAGCCACACTGCATCAGTACAGTCCCCTTGGTTCCATGAGGCCCAGCAATGTCACAGTGCTCTCCATGATTCCATGAGGCCCCACAGTGTCACACTGGTCCCTTGGTCTCACAGGGCTCCACAGTGTCCCAATGGTCCCTTGGTCTCACAGGGCCCCACAGTGTCATAATTGTCCCTTAGTCTCACAGGGCTCCACAGTGTCACAATGGTCCCTTGGTTCCATGGCCCTGTGCTGCTGCATTCCCCCCTCCCCTTCTCAGGCCGCCCCTGCCAGCTGAGAAATGCTCCCTGGGCCTCGGCCTTGGCCAACAGCCCCTGGGCTCAGCTCCTCTGCAGCTCATCACAAACACTGTCTGCTCCAGGCACTGCTGCTGCCCAACCAGCTCCTGGTTCCTTTAGCAGCAGCCCTGGGAACTGTTTTTGTTCCCTCCGTGGCACAACATCCCTGTTCTCACCCTGCCAAAGAAAGCTGTTGATGCCAAGTGCGGCCAGGATGAACCATTGCTGGGACTGAAGCCCCTCTCTTGGGGCCCTGCAAACAGCGCTCCAAAAGGAGCCCTTGGAGCTCTCCTGGGCCAGCCACTCCCTCTGAGTGGGGCCTCTCCCAGCCGGGAACTCTCCCGTTTGCTGCACTCGGGGATCCTGAACAACGACGGAGCCTGGGCCGATCCCCCCACTCCTCCAGGCTCAGCCCTTTGCCCTTTGCTGGGGAGATGCCAAAGCATCAGCAGTGAGCATTGCCTGCCCTCAGGGGAATTGCTCATAGCTGCCCTGCACTGACTCTTTGTGTCTGTGTGCACACGAGTGCCTGTGCTAGGGAAATGTGGCAGAAATGCCACAGAACTCTGAGGGGTTGGAGTGCCTTGGATAGCTGAGTCAGTCAGGCCTGTAGCTAAATTAAATCACACGATCTACGTGAAGATAAATGCTGCTAAGAGTTGTTCTTAGTTGCTGAGTTGTTACCTTTAATATAAGTTATAAGATAAGTATAGTAAAGTGTTATTCCTCTGTTAAATTGCAAAGTCATAGGTTTAAGTTAGGTTAAATGCCGTTAGACTCTGCTCTTTTGCTAAATTGTGAAGTTGAAAATATCAGTTAAGGTTAAGGTATCAGTTAAGTCCTGTTGAGTTTGAGCTCTGTTAAGCTTTTAGGCCGTATTCCTTTGATCCTTGCCCTCACTGTCCTTGTGTCACACACACACACAGAGGGACAGTTCTGGGTTAATTTCTGGTTTGATTGCCTGGATTCTGTTTGGCGTTGCTGTTGCTTTGTTTCCCTGGTGTGCCTGAGGTGTCCAGTCAGGAGCAGAGTAACTCTTGCCAAGGAACTCTGTGCTGCTGTCCCTTATTATTCAATCTGGTTTTTGCTGCTCCCTTGCTGGGGATTTTTTCAGCGCTCTCAAGCCCTTGTTCGTACCAGGGTGAAGGAGCCCTGGCCCAGGCTCTGGCCCTGGGGCACACGGGGACGCTGCCGGGGGGTCCCTGTCCCCCTGTGCCACCCCCAGGGCCCCGGCCCCCGTCCCCGTGTCAGGCTCTGGGGTCGATCTCGTGGAACATCCTCTGGGGGAGGCTGCGGGGCCGGGGGACCCGGGGGGACAGGGGACCCCACTGTGCACAAGCAGGGTTGGACTGCTCTGGGGGGAACTGTGAGGGGGGCCGGGGCAGAGTGACCTCCCCAGGATGAAGCAAAGTGAAAATTTTCCAGGGTAGAAATCCATTTTAATTTAGGTGAAATGTACATTTTTGAGTTGAGTCTGTGGTTAGAAATTGTAGTTATTTAGCCAGACTGCAAGGCCTAAGCTCAGTGAAGTTACTTCAGCGAAGGACAGAGATAAAGGGGAGGAGACAGAAGATGATAGAGAGAGACAGGGATTGCTGTAAGGGCAAGTCAGCCTGACCTCGGAATTCTTTCTGATAAAAAGGAACTAGTGGTAAAAGTCGCACAAAACCTATAAAAATGAATATGTATGAACCCATTGTGAAACTGTATGCATATGTATTGGAGAGGGGGATAAAAGGAGATCTGAAGTTCTCAGAGGTACGCATGCCTTTTTGAGGAGAGTTTTCTCCCCATGTGTCTGGCGTCCTAAATAAACATACCAAGCTTTACAACTTTTATAAAGTTGTGAGATTTCTTCTTTTCTCCGCAAAACGGGGGACCTCACACTGCCCCCGTGATGTCACACTGCCCCCTGTGAGTTCACACAGCCCATGTGATGTCACACAGCCCATGTGATGTCACAGAACCAACTTTATGTCACCTTGTGATGTCATACAGCAGTGCTGTGATGTCACACAAGAGTGATGTCACAAAGTCACCCTGTGATGTCACCATCTGTTCTGTGATGTCACAGCCTGCTCTATGATGTTACACAGCCACCAGGTGATGTCACAACTCACTCTCTGATGCCACAGAGACACCCTCTATGATGGCAGACTCTGCTCTATGGCCTCACACCCTACTCTGGGGTGTCACAGCCAGCTCTGTGATGTCACCACCCACTCAGTGATGTCACAAAACCCTCAAGAACTCAGTTCTATTGAAACACTGAAGTTCCTTGTACTTTGAAGAGATCCCTGTCAGGGACACGACTGAGAAAGTGTCCCCAGGCCCCAGGCAGAGCAGAGAACTGGAGGCAGTGATGACAGGTGGGGACAAAGAGAAGCCAGTTCTTGGTGCCCTGGGGCACAGCAGGGTCTGTGCCACCAAGGGCTGGGAGGAGACACCTTGTCCTGAGGCTCTGGGGCCTCCTGGCACAGCCCCAGCCAGGCTGGGCACTGTCAGCCCCTTGTCCTGCCCTCTGCATCCCCCCCTAGCCCACATCCCAGTGGCCTCAAGGATCTGCTGGAAGGAGTCCCTGGGGAGCCTTGCTCAGCAATGGCCCTGGGGGCTCCTGAATGCTCCCTGCAGGGACTGCAAGTTTTTCAAAGGACCTTTTTTGGGTTTGGCTTTTGCCTTGGGGTCTCTGAGAGGTTTGTGCAATCATGGCCTCCAATTTTCTGCTGTAATTAGTCCCTGGAGAGGCTTTGTCAGTAACAACCCTCAGTGGGGCTCATTAATGCCTTGAGATACTCAAGGTTTTTAAGGTACTTTGGATGTTCCTTCCCACACTGAGTGTCTGAAAGGTTTCTGTGCCATCCTGGCCACCAGTTCTCTCCTCCAAGGAGTCCGTGAGGAGCCTGTGTTGGAGAGGGACCTCAGTGGGAGCCATGAATGCCTGGAGACACTCTGGATGTTTCCTCTGACTGTGACTCCTGGCAAGGTTTGTGCAATCTCCTCCCAGGCCCTGGGCTTCAAGGGCTCAGCTCCAAATGCACCACGGAGCTCATCAGGATCAGGCAAGTCCTGACAAACCATGGCTCTGCCTTGATTTCCCTCTGCTCTCATGCAGTTCATCAGGAGGGTTTCTGTAGTGGTTTTGGGTCACCAATTTGAGATTTCTTGGCCAAAGCATCAATTAGTGTGGTGTGGTTGGGTAATTACCAGTGCACTCACTAGAATACATTGAGATAGGCTGTGAGATAGGATTAAGAGAAAGGCAAAGTAGGCTCAAAGCTTAAAAGGGTATAAAGAAAAGTTTGTCAATAGTAACTAAGAGTAGTAGGAATTCAGAACACTTCTCCTCTCTCTACACCCTTTTCTTTCTTACTGACAATGAAAAGAGACAAAACCTAAAATTTTCGGTCAGTTTACCACCTCTAGAATAGTCTTTCTTCAGTTCACTTAGGGAGAGGAGTCTCACTTTCATGCCATGGAGACTTCTCTATAAGAAAACAGTTCTCTTGTGGTTCTCAATTCCCATGAAGAGCAGCTGCCGTGAAAATCTGCAATTGTGAATCCCTTCCATTTTTTCCACAGCTTTTCCCAAAGCTGTGTTTATGGGTCATGTGAACTCATGGGGTATTAGTTTAAAGATGAGCTGTTGAAGAGCAAAGGTTCACTTCATCTATTTCTGGAATCATCTTCATCCCTGAAAATAGAGATCTTCTTCTCCTGTGAGGGCACAGGGTCTCATCACTCTTTTCTCTTTCTCTGTGAAGCTTCTCATGGGATCACAGCTACTTCAATATTTGCTTACTTTAGCATGGAGGCCTGTCGGTTTCTTGTGTTTTTCTTTGCTTTTTTTATGCTGATTTATGCTTGTTGATTTATGTTGATTTAGGCTTGTTGGTTTTCTGTTTCTCTTGGCTGTTTCATGCTCAGGGATGCCACTTGCTCGGTTTCTCAGTAGTTTAGGTGTTCTGGAAAGGCCCAGGGTGGCCTGGGGCAGCCCGACGCTTCAAAGGACGAGGAGAGACTTCTGATCTTGTCTCGGTCTCAGTGTTTATTAATTGTTTATCTAAAAGATTTTCTTTCAGCCCAACAGAGGTCTGCACAGCAAGTCAGCCATGGGCACACTCCCCAGCCCCTGGGGCGGTCACTTACCTTTATACCCGAAGTTACGTGTACAATATTTATAATTTTTCCCCAATACCTACTACTCTTATTAACCGGTGCACTTCTAGTAATAACCAATCCCAAAGTGCCACCACCACCACAGAAGATGGAGGCCAAGAAGAAGAAGAAGAAGGACAGGACACGCCCCAATTCCTCCATCTTACTTCTTTAGACCCCCCTGTACTGAAATCCTAAACCCTGTGTATCACACTAATTAACTTATCCCTTCACCATTCACCCAGTAAAATCCTCCCAGTCCTCATACAGGTGTCATCTCCTGTGTAGGATCAAAGTCCAGCCACCAGACACTTCTGGCAAGATTCCAGGACTCCCGAGCCCCCCAAGGGTGTTCTCGGTCACTCTGCACCCTCATCCTGAGGTGCTGAGATCCCACAGAGGCCTTTGCTGAACAAGTCATCTCTCCATAGTTTTCAACGTGTTATAGGGAATAAGAGAGTCTAATGTATCAATTACATCCTTCTCCATGGCTTTACAAGAGGAGCCCCAAGATCAAGGTATCTCCTCATCCCTCCCATCTGGGACTCAACTTGCTCTTCAGGGATCTTGGTGTCTTCCTGTTGCTCCTCTGTGAGCCTGCACTTTGTCCTTTTCTCTCACTCGATGGAGGATGGAGGCACTGAAAGAGTTCATATCTCACCCGGGGCCTGCAGATGGTTCCGTGACCCCGGCTGGGCTCGGTGCTTGGGCCGGAGCTGTTTTACGATGGGGGTTTCTGCAGCGGCTGCGCTGGGGCTGTGTCAGGATGGGCTGCGCTGGGGCAGGGCCAGGATCTCAGCAGCCAGGCCAGAACACAGCAGCAGCACGGCCGGGGCCGATGGCTTCTCCTCCCCCTGCCCGGGGCTTGCGGCTGAACCCCAACGGTGGCAGAATCTTGGTCGAGCCGGCCCGGCCCGGGGCTGCTCCTGGGGCCCGGCGGATCCTGGCTGGGCCTGGGCTGGTGGCGGGGCAGGGCTCAGCAGTGCCCAGATGGTCACAACTGCAGCCATGGCCTCCCCTGCCCTGCCTGGCAGCCAATGGGGCCTGTAATGGGTTAAAACTTTAAGTTTGTTCATCAAAACTTAAAAAGTTATTCCTGTAAGACTGTTGCATCACCTCTAGTTTGTTTAAGTAAATTTCCAGACTTTAAAGGATAAGGAAGGTGAAACCAAAAGGCAATAGGTTTCACAAACATTTGTTTATCTGTTTTGTAAACTGTTAATATGGGTGGGGGATTTGCTATGATTGATAACACATTATCAGCTTATCCGCTCAGTAAACCTAGGATTCCAGGAACTCAGCAGATTGAGCCTAAAAATTCCAGGAATCAGACAAAGGAAAATTACCAACCTTCATCTTCAGAACCTGGGAGGTGGACTATAACCACCTAAACACAAAAGAAGAATACGCAGAGTACTACACATCAACCTGGAAGAAGGACTCTATAAGAACTCCACGGAAAATCAGAAGAGTGCGGCAGTGGCGGAGCGGAGACTCCCCTGTCGCCCAGCGCTGATTTGCTTATTGCCTTGCCCTCTGTAATCAATAAATTCTCAATTGGTTTTACTTGGCAAATTGTCGTCTCAATTTATAACAGGGCCTGGCGGGGTCCCTGGGAAGGGGCCCGGCCCCACGGCAGGAGCCGCCTGGCCCGGCCTGGCTGAGATGGCGGCCAGGTCAGACTTGTTACCTCTTTGCCAGCCAGAAGGGAAAGAGAACCTCTATCCTGGTTTGAAAAGGAAGTGAGTTTTTTGAAAGGCTGTGGTTAAACCAATAGGTACTCAGATTTGAATATTGGCACGTGGTGTGGCAACTGAAGACATGAATACGCCTCTGAGAACACAGGGGGTTAAAAGCAGAGAACTGCCAAGAAAACTTTCTTTTTTTCCGTGTGGTGAAAGAAACCTGTTGGCTTTGTTCTGCTATTTGAAATATTCCTGATTGTTGTATCCAAATTATTCCTAATTGCTGTAAGTTTCTTGTCCACTGCATGTAATATTTTGCTATGATGTTTCGTCGTACTCATAATAAATAACAGTCTTAAAAAAAAAAATAGAAGAGGAATGAACGCCTTAAGAATGTTCAAGTAATGCAAAATGTACATGAGAAATCTGGACAACTAATCATTTTGAATAATGCAATATTTACATGAGAAATTTGGAAAAAAGATCATCACATCTAAATCCCAATTGAGTGTACCACAGTGAAGCCTGCTTGATTCATTAACTTCAGGAGAAGATGTGCCTGTGTTTTATCATCAGCAGTTCAAAGCAGTCACCTGCTCATTCCATCAGATACTGATCAGCTCTGAAAAAATGAGGCCCAGTGAAAGGAGAAATAACCTCATCACCTTGCAGCCTTTGTGGCCAGAGCAGGAGCAGAAGGAGGACTGCCAAGACATGGCTGTGGCTGGAAACTGACAGAGGCAATTTGCCAACAAAAGCCTCATGGCATCCTCATGGTACAGTGCTCCTACGAACCTTCTGCAGTTATTCCCTGTTCCAGCGCCCAGGAGGACATTCAGTGATGTCAAAGATCAACATTTTCAGCTCATAGACTTTCTCATCCTTCTCAACTCATTGGAAACAATGGTCATTTCTTTCCATTTCCCTAAGAGACATTGGACATTATTCTTTTGTTTTCTCATGCTGCAAAACCCTGTGTCAATGACTTGATAGAATTTGCTACGTTTTGTTGATTGTAATTGGTCTTTTATCTATCTTATCCCATATCTAACCGATAACCAGTGACAACTCTGATGAGATAATACCCTCACAAGAGTGAGCTGTTTCAACATCAGAACATAGGAGCCTTTTTAAATGAACAAAAAGGGGGAGATGTCGTAGACAGGTAGAATAATGATAAAAGAAAGGCCTTTTGAAATCAGGCCTTGTTCTGCCTTATTAATAGCATAATATGGCAGAACATATTCTGAGTGCAGCTAAGCAGTTACAAGTTCCCATGTGAAGCTATTTTGAGAATGAGACTTTGTGAACAATCTATTCTGAGGGTGAAAAACAAATGCACCTGCAACAAGGGATTTGTCCCATGAGAATCAGTGAAGAGAACAGGTAAACAATACAATAGAGAGGTTTGATGCACAAGTAAAATCTAATTTATTAACCAATAACAGAAGAACTGCTAAGAAATCTATGAACTAACTAATGTTGCACACGAGGTCTGTCAAACTGTGTAAAAGGAGTTTTGTGAATAAAGAGTTCTCCAGCTCAGCTGGGTCTTCAATCTTCGGGGATTGCAGTTCCCCCCTTCTTTAGGGCTTTGGTTTTGCTCTTCTTGAGGGCTTTGGTTTCGCTCTTCTCTGGAGCTTTGGGTTCCTTCTTCTTTAGGGCTTTGGTTTCCTTCTTTTCTGGCGCTCTGGTTTCCTTCTCTGGGATTTTGGTTTCCTTCCTCTCTGGGATTTTGCTTTCCTTCTTCTCTGGGATTCTGCTTTCCTTTCTCTGATGCTTTCGCATGGGCTTCTTTCTTCTCCCGGGTCTTGGTTTTCCCCTTCGCTGGTTTTGGAGCTTGCTTCCCAACAGAGACACTCTTCTTTTCCTTCTTCTGCCTCTCATCCTCCTTCCTCCTCTCTTCCTCCTCTAAGGCCTTTGCCTCCTCCTCGACATTTTGAGCTGGCTCCTTCAGCTCCCTTGTGCAGACTAAACAGAAAACATGGCTGAGAGTCCCACCAGAACCTTGGGCTCCCTCATCCTGGCTGGCCCTGCACTTCATTCCTTGACCCTGAGGCCATTTCCGTGAATTCTCCTCAACCCACAGAGGTTGGGAACATCCCAAGTGAGGGCATGGGTGGAAGGGGACCTCCAGGACCGGCCAAACCTGAGCTTTGCCATCAGAAGGTGTTGACTGTGCACGCTGCCTCTGAAGGCACAGCCAGACCCCTCAGCTCCTGCCAAAGGCTGATCCAGCAGCTCTCTGCGCTGGTGCTGGAAACGCCCTTTGTCTCTTGGCTTCCCAGTTTAAAGCAGAGCACAGATTGCTGACATCTGCTTAGCTCTACTACAGTTCTTACTCAGCTCATTCAGCCCCCTTCTCCCTGGGCACAGCTGAAGCATGATTTTAAAGGGTTCAGATTTCAGCTGAGCGTTAGAAGCAATTCCCATTGATCAGGATGTAAGTTAGATAGGCAGACCATAGGTTAATGGTTATGAGATGCTTAAGCTGGAGCTGATTGTTCTATTGTTTACCATTAGGAGCTTCTTTCTAGAAGGAAGTGGAGGAAGTGAACTGTGATAAGAACATCTTGAAAGCAGGAGAACAATGGTTAGCACCTGGGCTTGATGTCAATCCATCACTAAGTTGGGGACCTTGGATGGTGCCAGAGGGTCACAGAGACCTGATGAAGACATTCCTGACCTCATGCCTTAAGACCACTGACCCAATTTGAGACCACCAACCCAATTCAAGTGAAGAAGTGCACAGGAGTGAAGGACCAATGACCTCATTTGAATACAGAGCAGGGATGGGAGGTGCTGGGGTTGTGCAGATGTATTGTGTGTAAGATCTTGGGAAATAAAGAGAGGGCAAAGAACCTTGGACAGCGCGGTCACGCCTTTTAGGGACGGCTCTGGTGCCACCCGCCGGTGTTAATAAACATCCCACTGTCTAACTTGAATTAGTTAGAGAGTCTCTGCCCGTGATCTTCAGTTTTAACGACTCCTAGCCTGCTCCTTCATGAGAACAATCCTATCAGTGAGAAAGCAAAGGCTGCAGGAACTCCTCTCCTGCAAGACAGGCTCTTGTCAGGCAGATTTCCTGCTGGAACCCAGCTGGGACCAAGCAAACCAGTGCTGGCTGCCATGGAAACCATTGGAAGCAGCCTCGTCCGTCTCCTCCCCATGAAACCAACTTCAGCCTGGCCTGAAGAAGTCCTGATGCACAGGCTGGCTTTAAGCAGCCTCCACTCCCAGCTCCACACTTGGCCTGTGTGTCCTGAGCTGGGCTGCCTTGCTGGAGCTGAGCTTCTCCTGTGCTTGCCTACGGCTGCAGCTGCAGGGGAGCCTAAAGCACAGGAGCTTTTCTGGCTGCTGTGCCACCATAAGGAGAACCCTGGCAGATCAGCAGTGCAAGGACTTCATCTGTGGCAGGAGCAGGACCCAAAGCAAGGTTTGCTCTGTGCCCCACGCCTGCCCATACCACAATCCCACTGTTCTGGTGAAGAAGGCAGATGATGAAGAAGATGCCACTCAACACCATGGACTTCAAGACACCTCTAGAGGCGGTGCCAAGGCAAGCCCAGAGCCCAGCTCTCTGCAGGCAGCAGCTAAGCCAGCAGGGCTCAGCACTCAAGTAGAGAAGAAGATGTTCTGTCTCAACAGAAGAAGGTCCTTCCTCTCTTGGCAGCCAGGGAGCTCAGAGTGGCCATCCCTGTGTTGCTGCTGGCCTTTGCTCTGCAGCTCCTCTGAGCTCAGAGGCCTTGGAGCAGGGAAGCCCTGCAGGGACAATAACCCATGGCAGCGCAGGAACCCACGGAAGGCTGACTCACCTGTCCCTGAGAGGGGCCTGAGAGCCACAGTTGATCTCCTGGGGGCTCAGGGAGGAGCTGACACGTGAGGCCTCCCCGGGCACCAGCACCTCGCAGGTGGAGCCTCCCTCCATGTGGCACAGCTCCGGGACATTGCAGGTGGTGGTGAGGTGGCCAGAGAAGGTGGAGGAGACCTGCTGGCTCTCTCCTGGCTGCAGCACACCTGGCAGTGGCAGGATATTGAAAGCCTGGATGGAAGACAGGAGAGATTGAGGTGTTGAGCATGGAAATGGATGCAGAAGAGCATCTTGGAGCTGTAGCCAGAGGGGCCTATTCCCCAAACTCTGCCAGAATCACCCTCACCTCATCCTGCATCCATGCCATCGACCAGTGCAGGGACCATGGGGAAAATCTTCTCCCATACTGACGGGTCAATGCATTAATTAGTACATCACATGAAAGTGAACTGGGATGGCTCCTGGCAGCAGAAATTCTCTCTGATGCACAACTTGCCATTACAAAGTTTCAAAACTTCCTGCTTTTAGAAAAGGAGGAGACTCAGAGTGAGAGCTCTTGGAGCTGAGGGAAGGAGTCCAGCCCAGCTCATCTGACTCCTGAGGCTCTTCCCCTCTCTCTCTGATTTAAATGCTGCTTTCTCAAGGTGCTACAGCAAAAGCTCCTGCAAAAATTTCCTGTGGAGCACCTGAGGAGTTGCAGAGGAAGCAGTGCCCTCCACAGGTGCTGCACAGCGTCCTTGGGCAGCCCTGCAACATGCCCTGCACGGCCTCTCCAACAAGCAGCTGCTCCAGCAGCACTTGGTGATGGGCCTGCAGGGATGGGAGGCCCCTCTGTGGCCAATGCTGAGGGCCCCCAGTGGCACTGGCAGCTCCAGCCCTGCTTGCCACACTGACAACGGGCAAGGGAGACAGATTCCCTCTTGCCTTCTCCGCTCCCAGGGCAGTGTGCGCCACGTCCAGGGAGCACCTGAATCCCTCCAAGCCTCGAGGCAGGTGAGGGTGCTCAGGACTTGGTGCTGGCACCCGAAAAACAAGCCATTCTCTATGCTGGGAGGAAGAGACAGCCCCTCTGCAAAGTCTGCCTTTGTCAGACAGCTCCAGGGCCAGCAGTGCAACAGCAGCTCTGGGTGAAAGCAGAGCCCTGCAAACAGGGAGTCTGGCTGCCTTGGGAAGAGGCTCCATGGAGACCGGGATCATCCCAGCTTGCTCTGGGAGGGAAGCTGGAGGTGTTACCATGATGATGCAGAGAAAAGCCGCATCTTACATGGGGAAGGAAACAAGGCAAAAAATCCCACACTCAGCACAGGCCTGTAGGATCTGAGTCAGCTTCTCCAAGGAAAACTCTCCTATTTCTCCCTCCCCTGACCCAGAAGCAGATGCAGGCGTGAAAAATCCTGAGTGGTGTGGACAATGGGAAAATATAAGCCAAACCCTGAAGGAATTTTCTGATGCTGTAGACCGGGATTTTCCATGGGAACAAATTCAGAACCCAGCTGAGGTGGGGAAATACCTAAAAGAGAAGTGCCATGACGATTCTAAGGAGAAAAGGCTCATTGCAATAAGCTGGGCCCTGCCCTATGCTTATCGCACTCTGTTAGATAGTGTAGGGCAGCAGACAGAGGCAGGGGGGCAGGGAGATAAATCAGCTATCCCAGTCACTCGAGCTGTAGCCAACAGCCCAGGCTTGAAGCCAGCAGCCAAACCAGATAGTGAGCCTAAGCCAGCATCTAAACCCATGGCTGTTGCTACCAGTACTAGAAGTGGGAAATGCACAGAAAAAACTAATCAACCAGTGGATGATGATGATGATGATGGTGATACAGGAGAAGAAGCCTTGATGCCTCCTGACATAAAATCAGGAGTCAAAGCAGCAGGTGCAAGATCAGACGCAAATATGGAGTCCTTTTCCCTGAAGGACCTTCGTGGCCTGGGGAAGGATTACACTCGAAGGTCTGATGAATCCACAATTAGTTGGCTGGTCCATCTCTGAGATGCTGCAGGCAAGGCTACAATTCTGGATGGCACTGAAGCCAAGCATTTGGGATCCCCATCACAGGATCCTGTCACAGACCAAGGAATGATGAGCGGGGCTAACCCTCACAGCCTCGGGCAACGGGTCCTAAGAAGTGTAGCACAAAGATACCTGTGCGCAGACGATCTCTATATGCAGCAAACCCAGTGGAAAACCATAGAGCAAGGGATTCAACGCTTGAGGGAAATGGCAGTGGCCGAGATTGTCTTCTCAGATGATGGAAACACTGTAAATCCAGACTTGGTACCATGCACATCTCTGATGTGGAGAAAACTTGTACGACTTGCGCCACGAGAATACGCTTCTGCGTTAGCAATAATGAAGCAGGATGATGGTGAGGAGACTGTGCTGGATATGGCAAGGAAGCTCCGAGCATATGCAGGTGCTGTGCATGGCCCAACACATGCCAGAATCGCAGCAGTGGAAACATGTCTGCAAAAATTAGAAGACAAGACGGAGGAGGGTCACAAGAAACTGAGGGAGGAGATTAAAGAGGGCTTTCTCCAAATCTCGGCAGTACAGATCAGAGGTTCTGGTACCCAACGCAGACGTTCCCCAGATGGCGAGAGAAGGAACACCCCACGAGCTGAGCTGTGGTTCTACCTGCGTGATTGTGGAGAAGACATGGGGAGATGGCACAGAAAACCTACCGCTGCTCTGGCACAACGCGTGTGTGAACTGAAGACTCAGAGAGGAAGTTCCAAAAGGGAAGCAGCTCCAGTGGCCAGTAACCGAACTGTCACATATGATGATAATGACAATATTTTTGATCCCCTTGAAAGACCCTCCAAGGCATATGGCTAGGGAAAGAAGGATAACCAGGCTTAGGGGGGCCCTGCCTCTAGCCAAGTAGAGGCTGGGGAAAACCGTGTTTTTTGGACTGGGTGGATTCGTTGGCCTGGCACATCTGAACCACAAGTATACAAAGCTTTGGTTGACACTGGTACGCAATGTACATTAATCCCATCGAGACATGTGGGGAACAGAATCTGTTTCTATCGCTGGTGTGACAGGGGGATCACAGGATTTTACTTGATGGAAGCTGAGGTGAGCCTGACTGGAAATGAGTGGAAGAAACACTTTATTGTGACTGGCCCAGAGGCCCCATGCGTTTTAGGCACAGACTTCCCCCGAAGTGGGTATTTCAAAGACCCAAAGGGACTCAGATGGGCATTTGGAATAGCTGCATTAGAGACAGAGGGTGTCAAGCAGTTGAACCGCTTGCCTGGACTGTCAGAAAGCCCATCTGCAGTAGGTCTCCTGAAGGTGGAAGAGCAACGAGTACCAATTGCCACCTCAACAGTGCACCGCCGACAGTACCGAACAAATCGAGATGCTGTGATCCCCATGCACAAAATGATCCGTGAGCTGGAGAGCCAAGGGGTGCTCAGCAAGACCCACTCACCCTTCAACAGCCCCATTTGGCCTGTGCGTAAACCTGAAGGAGAATGGAGATTGACAGTGGACTATCGTGCATTGAATGAAGTGACTCCAGCCCTGAGTGCTGCTGTACCGGACAGGCTGGAACTCCAGTACGAGCTGGAGTCCAAGGCAGCAAGGTGGTACGCCACTATAAACATTGCCAATGCATTTTTCTCCATTCCCCTGGCAGCAGAATGCAGGCCTCAGTTTGCCTTCACCTGGAGAGGCGTGCAGTACACCTGGAACCGACTGCCCCAGGGGTGGAAGCACAGCCCCACCATCTGCCATGGACTGATCCAGGCTGCACTGGAAAAGGGTGAGGCTCCAGAACACCTGCAATGTATTGATGACATCATTGTGTGGGGGAAGACAGCAGCAGATGTGTTCCAGAAAGAGGAGAAAATCATCCAGATTCTCCTAAAAGATGGCTTTGCCATCAAGAAGAGCAAAGTCAAGGGACCTGCCTGAGAGACCCAGTTTCTAAGAGTGAAGTGGCAAGATGGATGGCGTCAGATTCCCACCGATGTCATCAACAAGATCACAGCAATGTCTCCACCATCCAGCAAGAAAGAAACACAAGCTTTCCTAGGTGCCATAGGTTTTTGGAGGATGCACATTCCCGAATACAGTCGGATCGTGAGCCCACTCTACCTGGTCACCCGTAAGAAGAACACTTTCCACTGGGGCCCTGAGCAGCAACAAGCCTTTGCACAGATCAAGCAGGAGATCGCTCATGGAGTGGCCCTTGGCCCAGTCAGGACAGGACCAGAGGTGAAGAACGTGCTCTACTCTGCAGCTGGGAACCATGGCTTGTCCTGGAGCCTTTGGCAGAAGGTGCCTGGGGAGACTCAAAGCCGACCACTGGGATTTTGGAGTCGAAGCTACAGAGGCTCTGAAGCCAACTACACTCCCACAGAGAAGGAAATCTTGGCTGCCTATGAAGGAGTCCAGGCTGCCTCAGAGGTAATAGGCCCTGAAGCACAACTCCTCCTGGCACCCCGACTACCAGTACTGGGGTGGATGTCCAAAGGAAAAGTTCCCTCTACGCACCATGCCACCAGTGCTACATGGAGCAAATGCACAGCGCGCCCATATTGGAAACCTGAATTGCCCTGGGATTCTGGAAATAATTACAAACTGGCCAGAGGGTGAAAACTTTGGTCTCGCTGATGAAGGGGAACAAGAAGCGACACGGGCTGAGGAAGCTCCACCATACAACCAACTGCCAGCAGAAGAGCCACGATACGCTCTCTTTACTGATGGTTCGTGCCGCATTGTGGGAATGAACCGGAAGTGGAAAGCAGCCGCATGGAGCCCTACACGACAGGTGGCAGAGGCCACTGAAGGAGAAGGTGGATCAAGCCAACTTGCTGAACTCAAAGCTGTTCAACTGGCCCTGGACATTGCTGAGAGAGAGAAGTGGCCAAAGCTCTACCTCTACACTGATTCATGGATGGCAGCCAATGCTCTGTGGGGATGGCTGGAGAGGTGGAAACAGGCTAACTGGCAGCGTCGAGGAAAACCAATTTGGGCTGCTGAAGAGTGGAAAGACATTGCTACCAGGGTAGGGAGGCTACCTGTGAAAGTCCGCCATGTGGATGCTCACGTTCCCAAGACTAGGGCCAATGAGGAGCACCAAAACAATGAGCAAGTAGACCAGGCTGCAAAGATAGAGGTGTCAAAGATAGACTTAGATTGGCAACATAAAAGAGAGTTATTCCTAGCTTGATGGGCCCACGATGCCTCAGGCCATCAGGGCAGGGATGCCACCTATAAGTGGGCACGAGACCGAGGGGTGGATTTAACCATGGACAGTATTGCTGAGGTTATCCATGACTGTGAGACGTGTGCTGCCGTCAAGCAGGCCAAGGGAGTGAAGCCCCTCTGGCACGGTGGGAGGTGGTCCAAGTACAAGTATGGGGAGGCCGGGCAGATTGACTCCATCACACTGCCCCAGACACGCCAGGGCAAGCGCTACGTGCTGACCATGGTGGAAGCCACCACTGGATGGTTGGAAACCTACCCTGTGTCTCATGCTACAGCCCGGAACACCATCCTGGGCCTGGAAAAGCAAGTTCTGTGGAGACATGGCACCCCTGAGAGGATTGAGTCAGACAATGGGACTCATTTCAAGAACAGCCTTATCAACACCTGGGCTAGGGAACATGGCATTGAGGGGGTGTACCATATCCCCTACCGTGCACCAGCTGCAGGAAAAGTAGAGAGGTACAACGGACTGTAAAAACCACATTGAAAGCATTAGGTGGGGGATCTTTCAAAAACTGGGAGCAGCTTCTGGCAAAAGCCACCTGGTTAGTTAACACCCGAGGCTCTACTAACTGAGTGGGCCCTGCCCAATCTGAGCCTTTGCAGAGAGTAGATGGAGACAAAGTCCCAGTGGCACATGTCAGAGGTTTATTAGGGAAGACAGTTTGGATTAATCCTGCCTCGAATACAGACAAACCCATTCGTGGGGTTGTTTTTGCTCAGGGACCAGGTTGCACATGGTGGATAATGCAAAAAGATGGAAGAACACGATGTGTACCTCAGGGAGATCTGAATGTTGGATAAAACCTCTGTAAATATCACTGTTTGCTGAATGTTATTACCATTGTCTGTGTATAGCTGTATAATGGATGTATCATGTATGTACTTGTAGAGTTAGAGTTTATATTAGTTTTAGTAGTGAGCAGATGATATGGGGATAAGGGGTGGAATGTCCTGGGTTGACCATATGATGCTTTTATCCCCAGTCGTCTCATTCTGTTTATGTTGAATAATAAGTTTTGCACCTTTAAGAGTGTTCCAGAGAGGGAAGGGGGGAGAGAAGAAGCGCACAGTTTGTTTTCATACACTGCACTCCACTCCCCCACATTCCTGCCCCTGGACTGCTGTTGTCTGCGGACAGACAGCGGGACAGAGCTCTTCTTTGGCTTTTTAGTTAGTGTTAGCTAGCTGAGGCAAAGAAGATCCCTGGACTGTGTATTTTCTTTTCTTTGGACCTCTTGAAACCTGCTCTGGACTGAACACCCGGGAGAGCACCTGCAGCTGCACCTGTAGCCCACCGGGCCGGGCCTGGCCTGAGACAATTCCAGCACCGGAGGGACTGATCAGAGACTGAGTGAGCTGCAACCCAGGGACGGGCTTTTCTCAGTTTGTCATCTCTTTTAGAGTGGCAAGGGGTCTCATTGTTTGATATTGTTTTGGTTTTATTGTTTAACAAACAGGGTTTTTTCCACCTTTCTCCAGGGAGGTATTTTTTCCTGCTGGACCAGTTGGGGGGAGGGGCCGATTGGATCTGCTTTTTTCCCACCGGAGCTGCTTCGGGGGATTCTTCCCCAAATTTGGTCTAAACCTGGACAGGGCTCTGGCTGCCTCCTCCTGTCCAGTCCTGAAGTGCCTCCATCGAGTTGCCGGGCAATCCAGACTGGTTCTCATCTCCTTTGGTGGCTGGGGTTTGAATTTAGGTGGGTGGAGCTCATCTCTGGAAAATAAATAACTATGAACAGGGACCTGCAGTGGGAGGGAGGGAGGGACACCTGCACCAGCAGCTCCTGGCCAGGATGCAGCCCCTGGCTGGGTGCTGGCTCGTTGAACTGAGAAATGGTTTGATCCAGCCCTTCCCAATCCAGGCTGGGGCAGGTCTGTTCTAAAGGCAGCCCAGGGATGGCACTGAGGTGCTGCAGCAGCTGCAACTGCTCGCATTGAGCAATTACAGAGGACAGGCATTTACACCTGGTGGGGATGCAAAAAGCACAGTGGGAGAGGAAAAGACAGAGAAGGCAGCAAAAAGGTGAGATTTGAGACACCGAGGGCCAGACCCAGCCAGTGCCCAGCCAGCACAGCCCACCCAGTGCCCAAGGCCAGAAACTCTGCAGCTCCACCAGGGATTTATCAGGAATGTTCCCCTGACACCGCTGGGGGGTTGGTTGACATTTTACAACACTCCCAGGTGACTCAGGTCGCATTCCCCATCCATCCATCCATCCTTCCATCCTTCCATCCATACATACACAGGCTGTGGTGCTGGGATCCTGCCAAGCTCTGCCAGCCTTGGGCTTGGGGAGATTTCTGCCAGCCGTCCTGAGCTCCGTAATTGTGCTCTCTGTTCCAGGAAGCAAGCAAGAAAGATTTTAAAAAACCCAAAACAAACCACAACAGAGAAACCTAAAAAACCTTCAACAGCTCAACCCTGCTCAAGTTATTCCTTTAGGGACAGCTACCACTCTCCAGCTGAAATGCTGGGCTTTTGGGAAAAAAGAAAATTACATGTTCACCTCCAAATTGGAAAGGATTAGGGTAAGAGAACCTTTCAAACTAAAAATTACTGTTTGAAAGCTTTTATCTTTGCAAGAAATCTCTAGGTAAGACCAGCCTGACAGTTAAACAACTGGTTCTTCTGGTGGGGAGAAACCCTCCTCTTTAAGGGAAGCAGCCTGATAGTTGAAAGCAACTGTTTGGTCAAACTTCAGGCTCCCTGGCACAGCCTGCATTGCCCTTCCTTCCTGTTCACTGATTTACAGGCAGTGCCACGATGGCCCGGGTTCAGATGTTTGGTGCCATCCATGGAATTTGGCATTGCCATTTCCATATGTTTTAATCGAAGCTTCAGTCCTTGCAACCACTCTTCAAATGCCAGCTTTCCTTTCTTTTACAGAAAGCTCAAGGTTCCCAGAAGACTTCTGACATCCTCTCTTGCGCTCAGAGAGATGACATTTTCAAACAGATGTTTCCAAAGTTAACAGCATTTGAAAGAAAAATGACCTCAAATCCCCCTGGATTCCAGCTTAGCCCAACTCCATTCTGTGTCAGACACTGAGATTCCCACCTCTAAGGCAGGAGCTGTTTGTGCCCCATCCCTCCTGTCCTTCTCCCCAGCAGCCTGTGCCTGTTTTCCCCGGCAGAATCCCTGTCCCCGTGCACCCTGCCAGGAGCAGCTGCACACGGGCTCACAGCTCCCCTTGCCCTCACCAGGGGGTTTCTCTCATCCCCGAACACGCCGATGAGAACGTCGGTGCGATGAGTGCCCAGGGCCTGCACTGCCACCACAACTGGGATCTCTGCTGTGCTCTGGGGCTGCACAATCCCACAGGGCTTGGGGCTGGAGTAGAGCACAGCAGAGTCCTCCTTGCGTTTCTGGAAGGGACACAATGAAACGCAGATTCAGAGGGGCCTCTCAAGAAACTTTAGGCTCCTTAACATCAACCACAACAGCAACTTACACACACCTTTAAAGCTCCCCAGGACAAAGGTCAAAGGCACAAACAAGATGCAAGAATTGTAGGTTTAGCACTCCCAGGGCATCCTGCAAGGAGGCTGCCAGCACAGGCACTGGTGTCTGTGGGTGCAGCAGCTTTTCACAACCCTCTAAGTTCTCCCTCAGGAAAACGCCCTGAGGACTAGAGCATCAACTGTTTCCTCAGGAGCTTAAACTGCCTCCTCAAGTTTACAGTTGGGTAGGATCCTGTTCTCAGCAGATCTTTAAGACTGAATAGAAACCAGCAAGGTCTTATCCAAACCCTTTGTTCCCCTAATAATCTCCTCAGGAATATTTGACAGGAGGAGGTGGATGTGATGCCAAACCTGGGGAATAAGCCCGTAGCAGCCAGGAAGGTGGCTGGGATTCCTAATGAGGATCTTCCTCTCATAGGGCACCTTCAGGTGGCACTCATCACACAGCAGCACTGGGGAGGACACTTGGAGCTCAGGAACGAGACACCTGGGCAAAGAGATGAGCCCAGGACAATCAGAGATACTGAGAGAATGGAGAATGCCTACCCCCAAAGATTGTGAAATGGAGCAGAACACATAGGTCACTGTCAAATGCACACTGAAGAGCCCTACAGGGATGAACTGCCTTCTACCTCTTCCCACTCCAACATGTCTTGTCAAGGAGGGGCAAACCCTGAGAGGCAGCACCCAGAGGCTGCCAAGTGCCCCAGGCAGAGCACTTTGCCCCACAGCTGCCTCAGCCCCTCCTTTACCCAAGAAGGCTTGCAAGGACTCCTGCAACAGTGCCAGTGACCCCCGAGTTCTGGGGGAGCCTTCCCAACAAGGATCAGTGCTCCCTAAGGCTCAAGGAACACACAGCTCCAGTGTCTCAGTAAAAATGACTCCCTTCTCTGCCATGGTGCTGTTGCCCTGCCTGAGAACTCGGCTCTTTGCCCCAGCCCTGGAGGGCACGAGACAGCAGCTGCCCCACAGAGGGGCTGATCAGCCCCTGCCAGGCCCTGCAGCTCCCTGGCTCCTTCACTGCACAGCTCCAGGCACTGCCTGGCCCCAGCTCCACCTGCTGTACACAGTGGCAGCCCAGGCACTGCCTGGATGGCTCTGCCTGGCACAGGGAACAGCACCAGGGAGCTGCATCCCTCTGGGCATCACACTGACACCCACAGCAGCACAGCAGCATGGAATTCTGCTGCAGCAACAACGACTTTTGCTCTCAACTCTGACAACATTAAAGCTCAAAATGGGAAGCAGAGGGAAGGACAACAACTGGAGCTGACCTGCCACATCAAGGGCTGCTTTCCCCTTGTCAGACCTTGCCCTCCCCACTCTTGCTGGGAGCCACTTCCCCCCTGCCATGTGCCCTCATGGACAGAGCCAGAGCCTGACTCTCAGCAGCTGCTTGGTGTGGCCCAAACCAGTGCACAGTGCTCACAGCCAGCACAACTCCACCTCTTGCAGCCAGAAGGAGAGGAGGCCCTCAGGAAATTTGTTCCACCTCAAGCACCAAAAACAAGGCCAATCAATGATATCATTCCTGGTGCCTTTAGAAGAGGGCCCAGGACCGTGCTGGGCTGGGAGCAAACGTGCTTTTCACCACAGGCTGCTGCCCAAGCACTGCTGTTCTCGTGTCCAGCTGGCACAACATGAGGGCATTCAGCAGCACTTCTCCTTGGCAGCTGCAGCCAGCACAGCCTGGGCAAGGCAGTGCCTGGGGGAGGCCAGGCAAGGGCTGGTACCTGGCTGTGATGATCAGGGCTGCCACTCCCTTGCCAACACCCTCCACGTCCACCAGCAATCTCCGGTAGAACTCCATCACCGTGTTGGAGCACAGGGTCACCTGGTGGAAGAGAAGAACAGTCAATGCTTCCTTCCAAAAGCTCATTACCCACGGGTGATATCCTCCAGTTCCTGAGGGAGGATTTGCCCTTCATTCTTCTGCTGCTCCATGTGTAGAGCACAGTCTCAGAGTAACAAAAGCCTTCTGGCAATACCACATTTGTTAAACACACCTTGCTATCAGGGCACAGGTCAGCTACATTAAAACATTAGACTACAGCTCCATGCACCACTGCATTCAAATTAAGGGGCCAATTTCTCATCTGACTACAAAGACATCCATGCAGAGGAAATCTGACTTGACCACAACGAGTTCAGCTTTACAGCAGGAGGCTGAGGGCAAAGTGTGGCCCAGCAGGTGCTGGGCAGTTCATGGCTGCCCTGGGACCCCGAGCCCGGGCTGGCTCTGAGAACTCCGGCCCCACGCCAGGAGTGGGGAACTGCCCCAGGGTGGGCATTGACCACAGGCAGAACCCTCAGAACTGCCCCAGGGTGGGCACTGACTACAGGCAGAACCCTCAGAACTGCCCCAGGCTGGGCATTGACCACAGGCAGAACCCTCAGAACGGCCCCAGGCTGGGCATTGACCAGAGGCAGAACCCTCAGAACTGCCCCAGGGTGGGCATTGACCACAGGCAGAAACCTCAGAACTGCCCCAGGCTGGGCAATGACCACAGGCAGAACCCTCAGAACCTCTTTCTCTACACTGCAAGAGACAAGCCACCAACGGGACCAGGCAGAGGAGAAAGGAGGAGGATCTGTGTCTTGAAATTACACAAGAAAGGGTTTATTCCAAGCAAAAGGATCAGAGCCAAAAGAGCCCTGGACACTCCTGTGCAAGGGCTTTTGTACAGACACAAATCAGAAGGTGGATACGAACAGTAAACCAAAAGGGAATCATCAGGGGAGCACTGAGGGGATTACATCAAGTGTCTGGGGCCACTTTGGGTAGGAGGGTGGGGAGGATGGCTCACTTGGGCCAATGGGGCCTCCAGGAACAGGGGAATTCCAAAGGGGCGTTGCAGACAGGGATTGGCTCCAGGTTAAATTGGCAAAGAAAGTTGGGGAACAAAAGGGGCTGGGTTTGACAGGCAGGGAAAGAGCTGGAACAAGGGGCAGGGAATGGCATGAGGGACAGCTTTGAGGGAGGGTAAAACCCAGGGGTAAACTAACTCGGGGACAAGACGGGGTACAACAGAACAAACCACTTAACAAGGAATCAATACAATAAATTTGAACCGCTACACATGGCTGCAGATTTTTTTGTCTCCACTGGAGCTTCCTGCAGTGAACACAAATCATTCTGCTCCCCAGGAGGGGGGAAATGACACCAAGAAGAAAAGCTCACTGCTTGATACAATGACATCTCTCTAACAGCCACCTTCTGCCCTCATCCTTGCTCTGCCCCGTTGCAATCAAATCAATCGCTCTCAAAAACACAAGAATGGTTTCACGCCTTGACCATAAGGTCTGTGAGCTCAGCATATGATTTTGGAAAGCAAACAGTGCTCCTTGAGGAACATCCCGACTAAGCCAGCCAGCAGAGGCCTCCCAGCAGTGCAGATCTCTCAGTGCCAGGATGCTCCAAGCTGGCACCAGAGCTAAAGCCCTCCCACCCTGCAGTGCAGCTCCAGCCCTGGTGCTGCAGCAGCTGTGGCTGGGCTCTTGCCGTACCTCGATGTCCTGGTGTCCCTGGGGGAGGATGGTGCCTCTGCTGGGATTGATGGTGAACTCCCTGGGCTCCACAAGGAAATGGATTCCCTTGCTCCAGGCCGGGTCGGTGTCCCTGCGGATCTGATCCACGCTGTCCACAGCCGGCTGCGTGCCATCGTCCGACATGCGGAGCTGGAACGTCAGGGGCACCGCGGAGCTGTTGGTGAGGCGGCAGCGCTGCGTGTAGGGAAAGCCTGGGCAAGGACACAAATAGCCATTCAGGCACCCAGCAGGGCATGATCCTGGGGGCAAGATCCTGGCAGGATCAAAGTGGGAATGGAGTTGAGCTCTTTATGATCTGAACTACAACTCACCCAGAAGCTGCGTGAGGAATTAATCGTCACTTAGTTCCCTTTGACACAGATTCCAGACTGCAGCCTTGAAAATGCCCACTCCTAGCCCTGCTGAACACTGCAAGCTTCTCTCTTTGTGATGGGGACCAGCTCCCTCACCTGCCCCAAACCAGCACCAGTTCTCTCTCAGTGATGAGTGTGCACCCAGACCCAGCATTTACTCTGAGAATTCAAGCTGTCCGATTCCCTGCTCAGCCTGGTAACACTCCCACCTTTTTCAAGACATATAAAGAGTGAGTTGTCAGTGAGAAGAAGCTACAGCAAAAGAAAGTGAGGATGGGATCAGGAACTAGAACGTGATGCAAAGCACCCTAATGCAGCTTCTCTCTGCAGGATCCTTAAGGCATCTCTTGCTTTGGGCCAAACAGACTGAGCACGTGACAGCTCAGAGCCCACTCAGCTGGGGGCACAGCCCAGCCTTGCTTTGAGATTAGCAATCAGGAACCAGGTCCCACCTCAGCCCACACACAGGGACATCACAGCCGTGCTGCGCACTGAGAGTGCTGCCTGCAAGGGTTTACCCCACGTTGGCTCTGAGATTTGCTTTCCATCCTGCAAAGCCAGAGATACAGCCACTCATGGAGGGGATGTCCTGCAGAGCGCGCAGAGCAGCCACAGCCTGCTCTGCACTGCACATCTGGCTGGGCTGGCCAGCTCTGTGGGGAGGAGACTTCTCCCCAGGCCTGCTCACCAAGAGTCACTGGGACACAGATGGGGAGGAAAAACAACTGCAGCTGCAGCCCAGAGCTTCTCTGTGCCCATCCAAGTGACCACTGCCAGCTCCAGCAGGGACTCCAGCAGGGAGGCAAGAGAGGCACAAAAAGGACAAACCCAGATGTCAAAACCTCCAACGAGACTGAGGCCAGCACACGCAGACAACAGTCAACAGTTACAAAGAAGCAAAGATACAACAGCTGCCTTCAGCCGAAGAGCCCTTAGGCATGAAATTGGATTCAGCAGGATCAGTCTCCTGCTTCAGACCCATATTTCCATCTGTTGCCTTTCTTGTTTCATTCCTTCCAAAGTCAACTTGACAAGCGCCTCCGTGGTGATGCAGGCTGGGGAAGAAGCAGCTCAAGAAAGGCAATGAGTTTCCTTCAGAAGTTCATGAACTTCATTGTTGTGGCTTTAGGCTTGGCCGTGAACGTTGCCCTGGCTCTGGGAAGGGGGACAGCGGTTCTGGGGGGTTTTGGGCGGTTTTGGCCCTGGGCTGGGCTTTTCCCTCGGGGGTTTTTGGGAGTTGTGGCGTGATGCCGTGGGCGGCTGTGCAGCGGGAGCTGAGGCTGGGCAGGGAGCGGAGCTTCCCTTCCTCCCGCTCGGGGGTCGCAGCTCGGCCGCTGCTGCTGCGGGAGGGTTTGTGCTTGGCCCGGGGCTGCCCTGGCTGCAGCTCAGCGCTGGCACCGACCCTGCCTGCCTGCCCCGCTGCTGCTGCGGCTGCTGCTGGGCACTGCCCACATTCCCCTGCCCTCTGGGGCTTTGCAAAAGGAGCATTTCCTCCTTCCCTTCCCTTCCCTTCCCGCACCGGCTGGGGGGGATCCCTGCCCTGCCAGAGCCCACAGCTCCTCCTGCTGTCACCAGACCTCCACCAAAGGGGAAAAACAGGACTTGGCATCTGGGAAATGTCTGTTCTTGCCTTCTTGTCTGTGCTCTCCTGAGACAGTCTAGCAAAGAACTGTTAATTCCTTTTCCCACAGTTTTGCCTGGGAGCCCTGTCATTTCAAAGGGATAATCATTTGGAGGGAGGGGCTCATCTTTCCATTGCAGCAAGATTCCCACCTTCCTTGGCAGACACCTGTCTTTTAAAGCAGCACAGAGACACCAGAAAATTCTGCCTTTCTATTCCTTGCTTCCATTGGATCTCACAATGGCAAGATGCCCCCTGAGGCAGCAGCAGCAGCAGCAGCAGCAGCAGCACTGCAGTTCACAGCCTGAAGAGGCTGCTGGGGCAGAGCAGGAGTGAGGGATGCTTTTCTGTTGGAAGGCACAGATCCCTGAGGCTGTGTCCCAGCCCAGGGAACACTCACCAAAGGAGATGTCCCCGAAGTCGAGCTCAGCGAGGTCGAAGTGTAAACTCGGTGCAGTGACGCTGCCCCTGCAGGCCGAGGACAGAGCAGGCAATGGCTCGGTTAAAGGCATTGCACAGGTCCGGCTGCCGTGGCTCGGGGGCACAAAACCCGGGCTCAGGGCACCCTGGGTTTCCAACCAACACAGCCCCGTGTGCTCAGCACAGGGCCCTGGGCACAGGAGGCAGCTCAAGCCAAGGGGCAGCAGCCAACAGCCCCTGATGGGCTCTGGGCACAGGGCAGGCAGGAGAAGCCCCCGGGTTGCTGGGGGTCCCATGAAGGACCCTGAACACACACCCAGACATGGCTCCGTGCCTCAGTTTCCCCATCTGCAATGGCATGGACATCCAGGTGTCCCCACTAACTTCTCAAAGCAGCCCTTCCAGCCACAGCTTCCCTGCTTTGCTCCTTCTGAGCTGCAATTGCTGTTCCCATGGAGGAGCTTTCTCAAGAGAGTTTGACCCACACAATCATTACAGACACTGTTCTGAGACACGAATCCAGGGCATTCCCAAACATCCTCTGAAAAGAGCAGCAACAGTTCTACCCAGGGCACAGATGAATCCTAGAGGAAAGGACCAGCTTGTCAGCAGTGCACCAGCTGGCACAGCCAAGAGCAAGAGCTTCAACAACCAAACTTGGCTGTCCTGAATCTAGCACAGCACCTCACCTGCCCTTGAACTCAGCAGACACACTCCAAAAGCCACCAACATCCACTGAAATCAGCACTTGAAGCTGCACAACATTCACCAGTTGATTTCATGGTTGATGCCAATCAGTGCCCACTCTGCCTTTTGGTTCAAAATCAAGAACCAGTGAGCTGTGTCCTCTATTGGACTCACAGGACTGCCCCTGCCTCTGCTCTGCACATCTCAACAAGAGACACCTGCCCCTGCTCAAGGAGAAAGCTGCTTATGCAGAAACACCCCATGGCCATTTTGGGGGAGGGACAGAGGAGAATCAATTATTTGATGGTGAAAGGTTCCCTCTTGATTTCCAAATGAAAAAAGCAGCACTTTTCCTCCAAAAACAAAGGCAGCATCATTGTTTCTCCACTATGGGCGCACCTGCTCACCACTTTTCTCTTGCTAAGGAATAACTCCCTTGTTCTTCTTCACCCATCTCCCTTATCTCTTTGCTATCATCCAGTGCAGATTGCTTTCATTTCTTCACTGCCTTGAGCCAGTGCCGCCCAGGAGCAGCAGCCCAGCTCCAAAGCTGCAGAGCAGCCAGCATCAGCTCTCCTGCTTCCACTCCATTATCCTGCAGCACATGGCTCAGGCTGGCAGGGACAAGGCCTCACGCTGCCGTGGTGCTGAGCACTGAGCTCTGCCTCCCCTATGATCCGCCCTTCTCCCTGTGGCTGGGCCAGGATTGTCTCTTGCCATGGCACCAGCCCACGGGATGGTGCCCAAGTCCTTGGCACAGTTCCTGACTCCCACATCAGCGCTTTGCTGGCTGTGCAAAGGAGGCACCAGAGCCCTCTGTGCACAGGAGCTGGGGGCACAGCTTGTGCCCCACAGCATGGCCATGAGAGGTGAGCTGAGGCTGCTGCTGCCCATCTGGCATGGATTATTCATACAAGGTTTTACAAACACTGCTGCAGCTGCAGAATCAGCCAGGCTGGCCCATCTGCAAAGCCCTGAGGGCCTTCCTGGGTGTTCAGGTGGGACATCCCAGAGCAGCTGCTGCCCAAAGCTGATCCATCCCACTGCCTGCCATGGCCCAAGGCACAGGGAGATCCCTGCAGGGAGGAGTCATTCCGGCTCCTGGCTACCACACAGGGCAGCAGGCAGCCCTGACAGTGCTGAGGAAGCATTTCAGAAGCTGCTTGTGCTCAGCAGGGTGCAAGCCAGCTCCCAACATGTTCCAGCAGCCTCCAGGAAATCTGGGACACAGAAAGCTCCAAGGCCACTGAAAGCAAGAGCAGATGCCTTCCATCCTGCTCACTTCAAGCCAGGCTGCAGGGCAGCAGATCCGGTGCTCGGTTCCTTCTGTAGCTCTTTCCCAACTCCGCTCTCACCCAAAGGTGTTTGCACAGGGACAGATGAGCTGCCTCACCTCTGGGTGCCCAGCTGGTACCGAGCTGCCCGGGCACCGACATTGCGCACCAGCAGAGTCTGCTGGGTGCTGACCTTGACTGGACACTTGGAGAAGTCCAGCTGGGCAGGGAAGTCCAGCACAGCTCGGGCACCAATGGCCCGAATTGGCACAACGATCCTTTCCCTTGCAGTGAGGCACACCAGCTCGTGGCAATAATCCTGCAGGAAAAGAAACTGGCTCAGCACAGGACGTTTAGTGCCATCCCCATGGCAGAAGAAAAACCATTTCCTATACCCCTCCAAGGGCATCAATTTACCTATTGCACCCTCAAATGAACACTAAGTTCTACTACTATGTCACATTTTAAAGGCACCAGCGCACTTTGCAAAATCTGTCTCAGTGGCATTCAGCTCTTGTGTCACTCTGGTCATACAGATAACAGCCCTAGGCCCCCATCATTTTTACTCTAAACTTTAATGATGTTAAAGAATTCCTAAGCCCCTTCTAAGCAACATGGAGCTGGGGAACACAGGACATTGCTCTTTAGGCTTCTATATTCCCACTGTCTGAGAATAGGACAAAGTGTTCAACTGACTCTAAGCAGCAAAAGGAAGAGGAGAAAACAGCTGCACCCAAAGACATCCTGCACCTCTGGCCTGGTGCAGAAACATCAGTTGGCTCACAACTCCCCTCTAACTTTGCCTGTCCAACCAAGTCCGGAGAAGAATGGTGCTAAGAGGTAGCAGGATGCTGTTGGAAAGGGCCTCTCTTTGTTTCCCTGCAAGGCTTCCTCCCTTCCATGCCATGCCCTCAACCCTTCTGTATGAACAAGCCTCCAGATCAGAACATGAACCCTCCAGATCCCAGCACTGAGATCAGACTTGCCAGGGCCTCAGCACTGCTGTTCAAACCTCCCCGCAAAAGCACCTTTGGCACGGAATGGGTGCCAGCTGACAGAGCAAGCACAGGGACAGGCATGAAGACAGAGCCCCAGCAGTGTCACTGCCACGGGCTCTGGGCTCACAGCTCTGCCTGCAGCTTGTACCTGCCCCACACCAGCTCCTTCAGGCAGGTGTCCAAGTGCCCTGCAGCTCAGCAACCTCCTGCTGACCAAGGGCACCCAGGGCCCAGTGTGCCTGTGCCAGGCCGGGCTCACGGGCACAGCACATCCTCTGCCCTGGCCCTGCAGCTGTGCCATGCTCACTTGTGCTCTGGGACAGCACAGCTGCAAGGCTGCACAACAGAGGGGGTGAAAAAGCACCGGCTTTGCTCCAGCCCAGGGGCAGGCAGGGAAGCTGTTGGCAGTCCAGGAAGGAGGAAAGCTCTCTGACCTCTTTCTTCCTCTGGTGTTTTCCATCAGAATGAAACCCCTTCCACTGGACCTAGAGATGGCCCAACATCTATCAACAGCCCTCTGTCATTTTCATCCTCTTTCCCGTGCATCTTCCCTTGGCAATGCTCAGCAATGTGCAGGGAGGGGAAGCAGAGCCTGTCAGGCCTGGCTGCAGTGCCTGCCAGCAGTGCCAAGGTGTGACTGGCTGCAGGCTGCCTGCCCACGCCTGGAGCCCAGCTCACAGCATGCAAGGGGCTGCAGCCAGAGTGCAGGGAAAACAATGGCTGTGGAGATCATTGTGTGCTTTGGCTCCTCCAGCCTCACCTTGTTCTTGCTGGGGGTGAAGCGGATGCGCACAGGGACAGAGGCGCCCGGCGGCACGGCACGGTACGCATCGCTGGAGCTCACCAGCTGGAAGTAAGGTGAGCTCTCCATGGAGACCTTCACCACGTGAAGAAACTGCAGCAAAGACATGAAATTATGATTTTGCCACTTGTGGAAACAGGACGAGAGGAGACCTGTCCATGGCCTGCTAACATCCCTCCCCTGCCCCTTTTCCAAAGCACTTTCAGCTGAGCAGGCACAGGCACATCATTCACAAGGCTGAACTTGAATCCCTTCTCTCTGGCTCCAGCATTTTGGCCAGGGGCAGTAGGGCAGTGCCTGCTGGGAAGGAAGGGCCGAGCAGGTCAGCACCAGCAGCATGGAGACACAGCACCTGAACCAAGTCACCTGCATATTCAACAAGGCCAAAAAACCTGCTGGCTTCTGCCTGCACACAGCCATGAAGTGGTCATGTTCCAGAGGGGGAATGTGCTACCTAAAAGCAAACCAGCCCATTTCTGTGGGGGAAGGAAGAAATTCCCTTCTAGCAGATCAGGTTTGGGTAGGGACCTTCTGGGGATACAGTCAGGCAGGCAGAGCAGCAAGACAGGAGACCAAACACTGTGGTCTTACTGGGAATAAAAGCAAACCTGAAAAGCAAAAGAAGGAATGAACACAGCAAGACAATCCCTAAAACAAGGAGATGGCAAAGAGAATTTAAATGGGCAGTAAAGCAGCAAGCAAGAATCATAAAACCATGAGAGCAACCAGCTTGCCAAAAGTGACAGAAACACAGACAGGCGGTGTCTATTGACCATGGGGCTTCAGAGGCATTTTCTGCCTGGAGAAACAGGACCAGCACTGACTGACAGTGTGGTTCCAGTATGAAAAGCCAATCTTGGCTCTCCAGGGCTTCCTGCTGCCTGGGCAGGCAAGCTGGGCTGCTGGGCATTCCTGCCTGCAGCCAGCAGGCCAGGTTCGGCCCTCTGGGGTACTACATGCACAGCACACATGCATTTTCTAGCACACTGATCTCATCAACCCCTGAGCACCAAAATGCTCTCCAAAAGTCTAAACCAGGTGATTTGGACTCCCTCCTGTCTCCTCCCACCAGCCCACTCTTGGCACAAGCCTCACTTGAGAAAATGTTTCCCGGACTGAAGTTCAAATGGTCTCAAGTTTTCCTCTTTACAGTGGAACACAATTGACATTTTTCAACTTTTTCCCTCTCAGCTCTCTTGGGAAACTGCAAAACAATGCCAATTTCTTCAGGTGAAGGTGGAAACCTCCAGGAGCACATGGCTTTGGATGTGCTGTGCTTCTGCAAAGGGAAAGCAGAGCACCGTGTTGCTTTTGGAAAAGCTGAGCAGAGCTGGATGAAGCTGAGCAGGAGCCTCAAGTGGCACCTAAAGGCCTCTCACTGCTTCTGCTCCATCACTCTGATTGCAGGGCTCTTGCAGAACACGGTTCCTGCAGGGCCAATGCCATTAATGAGAAGTGATTCCAGCATAAAGTGCAGAAGGCTCAGCCCCTGAGCTTTGGCTGTGAGCTGCACAAAGGGAGCCAAACTGGCTGAGAGAGGCAGAGATTCCTACCAGGAGCCAAGATGAACCAAGGAGACACAGGGTGTGCTATAGACCCAAGGCAAAGCATGAGAGCAGGTAAGAACTGTACAGCCCTCAACATTCCAGTCAATCCAGAGCTTTCAAGAGAAGGAAACTCCTTTGGGATAGACACCATCAACGCCTGGCCAAAATCTGGGGACAATTCCCAGCACAGGAAGATTTCCACCATCTTGCAGAAGAAGGTGCTGAGACATTTTCTTCTGCATGTGCTGCAGCAGATAACTTGCTTTGCTGTACACTGAGGGAATGAGAGCACTCTCCTCTTCCAGCACAGCGTTAAAGCTCTGGGTGCCAGCACTTACCTTGTCCTTATTCATGAGAGACAGCACCATTTCCGAGACCTCCCGAGCGACAAAGTTCTGAAATACCAGCTCTGGTGGGGAAACCCCAAACCAGCTCTGTTTCGGGGCAGCTGGCGGCAGCTGGAGAGGAGAGAGAGCAGGGAGAGCTTCAGCTGCTGTGAGGAAGGTTCATGCAGGAGAATCTTCCTCTGATCCCCAGTGAAGTACAGACTCTGAGGGAGCACGTCTGCCCAGCCCACACTGGGCAAACAGTGGCTCACCCACCTCTGCTCTGAGCTCATCCACAGCTGCTGGGCCACACAGAGCAGGCTCAAGCCAAGCTGCTCTTTCGGCATGGATTTCTCCAGGTTTCTTTCTCCAGAATGCCAGGCAGCACTTTCCTAAAACACAGCCCTGTGCCCATGCGGTCACAGAGCTCTGGGGCACTGACTGAGCACTCATGGAGTAAGTAAAACCCATGAATTTACAGGAGACTCCATGGGAAAGGATTTGGGATGTCTTTTACTCTGAGACAGGGAAACCGAGGCCCACACAACTGCAAATATCTTTTTTTGCTCTAGAACTTAGACATCAGTAAGAAGAGCACAGGACCAGAGCAGGTGTGAGAGATGAGGTGAAATGTGGCTGAAGCCAAAAGGTTATTAAGCAAAAGAATGGAATTTGTTGGTTCTGTGTGTTATTTGTGGTTTGGATTTGTTCAGGTTGGTTTGTTGAGTGTCACAGTGAGAGGGACAGGCTTGAAGACCTGACCAAAAGGAAGGAGGACGAGAAGGGAGCGGACAGAAAAGTTGGTGCTCAGCAGAGAATGGAAGCTCCAGAGTACCCATCCAATGGCAAAGGTCACAGGGACTAAGAAACACTTTCCTTTTGCTTTGATGATTTTGTTCCTTTTCATTGTATTTAAAAGTTAGTGTGTTCCAAAGAGAGGAAAAGGCAAAAATAAAAAGACAAATGAGATGAAAAGAAAAAGACAAGTGAGGTGAATGCTGAATGAGGATAAGTTTCAGTTATTTTCTCAGCAACTTGGGTAAAAGCAGAGTTGGTATCTCCTTTTTCAATGGCCTTTAAATGGGTGCTTTCTTGTCATTACTGACACCTTATTTCATGCCATTGTAGAGGCATGTCTGGAATGACACAACAACAGCAAATGCTTCTGGAGCAGAGACATGGCTTGGAGAAAACTCTGCCCTGCTTTGTCTGCCTTCTCCAGCCACACTGCTGTCACTGCAGAGACACAAGCAGGTCTCCTCTGTGACTTCACAGCAGACACATTCCGCTGAAGGGAGTGGCTGCAGCACACTGTCCCTTAGCTGTGCCCTTCCCTGAGGTGTTCCCAAGGCTCCTCTCCAGGACAATCCTAAACCTGGATTGTGTTCCGTGTCTCTTGCTGCCAATTTCCTGCTCAACAGCCCACCTCAGTCACCTACCCGTTTGGACTGTGCTTTATACTGAGCTAGTCCTGCCAGAAAAGCAGCTTTAAACACACCTCTGAGTAGGCACTGATCCAGACAAAGCACATCCATTCCCCTCTGCCCAGGGCCAGTCCCCTGTACATCTGGCAGCCTGCAAAATCTAACACCCTGTCAGGGTCCAACACATTGTTCCAGCCCAAAGCAGTAATGCAATTTGTTTTGTTCAATCTGAAGTAATTCCTGCAGATCCTTGGCCTTCAAAGGCCAAGGCTGCCACTCTGCAGGGAATCCTGGCACCCCGAGCATTTGATGGTGACCACACCAAAGCAAGAGGTGGCTCCTTCAGCAGGAGAATGGCAAAGGGCAATTTTGGGCCTCTGTGTCCCCAGCCTTCCTCCCATTGTTTTAGCAATGGCAGCTGCACTCCAGCAGCTTCAGCAGAGGGTATTTGTGTTGGCTTAGTGCAGATCAGGACTCCCAGTCCACCACTCCCAGCACCTTGCAATGACAGCAGGAGCTGGACACTGAGGCATTTTGCTGGAGGCAAGCCTGTCACAAACACACACCCTCTTCAAACTTCATGTGAAACAGAAAGGAAAAGAGCAGGAAAAGGCTACCTTTGGGCGAGTCTCACTCCTGTCTAGAAATGGGCCAAGTCTGGGCAGAATACTCCCCCCAGTGCTGGCCTCCTTCTTCCTGCTGAGAAACTTCTCCCTCTGGAACTTACAGGGAAGCAGCTGAAAGGCAAAAGTAAACCAGCTAGAGCCTCAGAGTTGTGCTTGTTCAGAAAGGCTTTTCTTGAACAAGTGACACTGGTGAATAACTTGTGATCACAGCCACTAGGACATTCCTGGAAGCCCTGGGAGTTTCCTGCTGAAATACTTAGCATCAGGGAATTAATAATACAGAGTGGAACACACGTACTCCAGCCATATGGCTCTGTCCCATTGGCTTCTCCATGACTGGATGGGACATGGTTGGGGATTTCTGCTCTTTGGGCATTTGTTTCCTCTTACGTTTCATTGGATTGAGGCATTGACCTTTCCAGAGAATGGGGAGGGGCTCTCAGAACTGCCTGAACTCCATCCCTGCACAACGCTCAGAACTCACAGCAAGGAGATATCACTGCTGGATGAGTCCAAGAGATGCAAGAAAGGAACACTGTACCAAGAGTGAGGTGCACAGGAATGTCTCTAGGTTTTAGTTCTCCCTGTGAATTGTTTTCTCTGTCTGGGCTGACAGAGCCCTCCACAGAAGAAAACAGAGGCATCTCCTTGACAGAGCCTCAGCAGTGGGGCATCTTCAGCCAAGTGAGCTGCAGACAGCAAGGGACCTTTGTGGCCCTGGCTCCAGCGCTGCCTGCAGGGCTGCATCTGTGCCCACACAGGAGCTGGGAGAGAACAGCTGCTTTGGAAGCTCTTCCAGCTGGGACCAGCCGTGGCTCTCAAGGCTTTGGGCAGAGTTTGAGCTTTCCCCCCCATCCAACACGCCCAGGTGCCCAAGGGCAGCATGGTCAGAGCAGCACAGGTGAGTGGTGCCCAGCCTGACAGAAGGAATTCCTGTGGCACAGGGAAAGGGACAGAACACATGCTCAGGGCTTCAGCTGTACATTGGTTTCACTTGGCTCTGCTGGCATAGCCAGGCAAGACACAGCTGAAGCATCCCACAGTGTTCCCTATTGCACCAGGACAGCCCCAGCAACAGCAGCACAGCACAAAGGGCTGGGGAGGGGCTCTGCAGCTTCACAGCACTGCTGGACAACAGGGCCAGGGAGAGCAGGCACACCAGGGCAGTGCCAGCCTTAACACAGCCCCAGTGGGTACTCACAGTATTAGGCTTCAGCCCTTCCCTGGACAAAAGACGAGGTGTCGGTGTCTTCTTTGGCAATCCAGACGCCATTTCCAAGGGACGATGTCGCAGGTGAGCGACAATGCCTCAACAAAACTGGAAGGAGCAACAATGGAACTCTGAAAATCCACAACCCAATTCATGGCAGATTCAAGGCATATTCTGGTGCTAAAAATGTTACATTACTTGAACGTAGCTAAGTGCTTGTTTGGTGTAAGCAGCTAGTATACTTAGGCCTCTAGTTGGACTTTATTTGAACTCTATGGCTACCTTGTGCAATTCAAAGTTAGATCATACTGAAACCTGGAGCTAAAAATCTGAACATTAATAACAGTTCAAACAGACAAAGCTGTAGCTTAAATATTACTGGAAAATAGCTAGAGTGGGCCTCCTCTTCTTTAGGCTAAAGCACCCTTGCTCTCTCAGCTGCTCCTCACAGCTGAGAGACTAACGAGAGACTGGAATGTTATGGCTAATGGCTTAAATATCATTATAAAGGACCTTCTGCCCATTGTGACAAAACTCTATAAAGAAGCTGCGACCACCCAAGCCCACCCTTCCCTGAAAATGCCACCTGACTGGAACTTGGCACTGTGAGTTAAGCTGCCTAAGGGAACTTGAGACAAGATCAAGGTGACACTATTGTCCCATTAGCTCAGGTCTGGGGAGAAGTAAACAAGGCTGAGGAGAAAAACCTATCCACAACAAAGCCAAACCCAGCAGCTGTCCTGAAAATCAGCTCTGTCTGGGTTCAGGCTGGGGAAGTCACAGCCACAGACTCTTCTGCTGAGGCCAGGTTTGCAAACAAACCTCCCAGCAAAGACCTCCGCAGTGCCTCCAGACCCATTCCTGAGGCCTCGCACTAGACGACTGCAGGGCATGCAAGCTAACAGAACAAATCTGAAAATCCAGAACCCAACTCATGGCAGACTCAAAGGATATACGGGTGCTAAAGATTTTATATGATTTGAAAGTAGCAAGAGACGGAGTCCAACTTGCCCCACTCCTGGGACGTACCTGGGCAAGGTATCACCTTGCCCAAATCTGCATTAATCCATTGGAGTCTTACATTTTGCCAGACCTCACCACATAGAAGACCAGAAGAGGATTTAATGGTAGGCCAATGGGATCCATGGAATGGTGATGTTTTCTACTAAATCTCTCTCTGTCACTCTCTTTCTCCTCCCCCCCTTCCCAACCTCCATCCCCCTCCCACTTTTTCTTTTCATTCTCTCTCTTTCTCCCTCACATTTACTGTTCCATAAAATCCAGACCATTGACTTTGGCATATGCTCTCCTTTGCACCTCAATACAGAGGCATCTCCCTAAAAATTTTAAAACCCAGATGATAAAAACCCACTGAAACTTGAACAGAACTCATTCACCTTTAAGCAGTTTAAGCACTTACCATAGGGAAAAATGTATAGACTACTATCTTTAGAAAATGTTGCATTTCTTCAGTAAAAAAAGCACAATCAGTAGCCCATTTATTGTTCATCCTCTCAGGCGTACATGTCAGTGAACTACTGCGCCAGAAGACTGGCATGATCACATCCTCTATTTCCCTTTGGCATTCTCTTTCAGAGCACAGATGAAACAAAACCAAAAAGTTCAACTTTAGTCGGTCTTTACCTTCAAATGAAATTCAGGACTCCCTAGCAGACACCAGTGTTCTGCACGCTGCGGAGCTTTTCGCAGAGGCCAATGCTCTGCACCTTTAGCAATTCTCTACGCCGACAATTCACCCGGCGAATGGCCCGGTGCAGCCGCCTGCAGGAGCCCGGGCTGCGCACACCCAGCCAGGGCCGCGCTCTCAGGCAGCTGAGGCCGCGCCGCTGTCACAGACGCTGAGGGCCCGGGCGCGGTTACCGGGCAACCGCGGCGCCGAGTGCGGGGCCGGGCGGGGCCGGGCCGGGCCGCAGGGCTTTGCAAAGGACATTGTCACTGCAGCGACTGACTGCAGTTTGGGGCTTCCCAAGAGTCTTTCTGTAACTAATGAAAGGTTAAAATGTGGTGACAAAGGCACCTATGCCAGGTCTGTACATTGCTCTTTGCAGCACTAGTATCCGACCCTGGCTGGAACAGCAGGAGGGGCTGAGGCAGCAGGGAAGGGGGCTCAGCCTGGAGAAAAGGAGGCTCAGGGGGGACCTTCTGGCTCTGCACAACTCCCTGACAGGAGAGGACAAGAGGCTGCTGCAACTTCAGGCAGCGCCGGAGCCGCCTGCCTCCCCCTCTCCTCCCCCGCTCCGCCTCTTCCTCCCTCCTCCTCCTCCTCCTCTTCCTCCTCCGCTCCCGCAGCCCTCGCAGCCCCCGGCAGGGGCGGGGATGGAGCCGGGACAGGCCGGAACGCAGAGAGGCCTGGGGAAATGCCAGGACTGGGAGTGACTGGGCTGTACTGGGATCATCCTGGGAGCAGCTCCTTGGTTGACTCAGTTCTACTGGGATCATCCTGGGATCACACTGGCAGTGAGGAGGAGCAGCGCGATGGCTCCAGCGCTGGGGCTGAGGGCGCTCCTGGGCGGCCAGGGGCGAGTGGGACCCCCGGCACCGGGACCCTGAACCGCCACTGCCAGCACCGGAACCCCCCTGCTCCCCTTAGCCTGCACAGGGACCCCCTGAATCCCCCTGTTCTGGACATCAGGTCCCGCTGCTCCCCTTTTCCTGGCCATCCCATGGCTCCCAGCCTCCAGACTTGGCGTAGGCCTGACTCTGGGACAACCTGGAACGCCTGGGTCTCCCATTCCCGCCTTTCCCAGGCACACCTTTCTGCAAAACCAGAGACAGCCTGAACTCCCCCTTTCCGAACATCCCGGGTGTCCCCACTCTGGTCCCCCCTTTCTGGGAAACCCTGGACTCCCCTTTCCTGGGCTCAAGGACCCCCTGGAACTCCCTTCTACCTCTCCACGTCCCTGCCCACGCCCCCCATTCCCATGACCCTGAGACCCCCCTGGCACCCCCATTCCTGAGAACCCAGACCCCCCTGCATCTTTTCATCGACCACCAACGCAACCTTTTCCCAGCCCCCCGCCTCTCCCAGCCCCCAGCCCCACCCTTTTCTCTGGCCTGGGACCAGAAGTGCAACTGACTGAAAACAAATGTTACAGAAAGAAATTATTTTGCACCTTTTATTTACTTTTGAAATACAATTTCCTCCCTTTCTCACAAATCTCCTCCCGGTGCCATTCAGCAGGGCTGTCAGAAAGTCCTTAATTCTGAGTGGGTGTTCCAAGCTGCAGCCACAAGGAAACAGGGAATGGGGATTTTCCTGCTCCTGGGAAATTTGACATCCTCAGCTGAGGAGAGGAGGAGGCACCAGAAGGAAAGGGCGGCTGGGCTTCATCTTTCCACAGGGAAGAGGGAGGGAAATCTCTCATCCTGTCTGCAGCTGCTCCCACAGGGATGTGAGGGCTGATCCCAGAGCCCTAAGGGTCACAGTCAGGGCTGCCCTCAGGGAATGCTCGCCTGGTATTGAGGGGCAGCGTGAGAGCACCTGGATCTTGGGGCACCCAGCTGCCCCTTGTGTTTGGAGGTGCCTGAGGAGGGCTGGGATGATGCCAGGGACATCCTGCAGTGACATCCCCTCTGTCCCGCTCTGGGTGAGCTCAGTCCCAAACCTGACCTTGATGCTGGTCTCAATCTCACTCCACATTTAGACACACTCACAGTTCTGTATTTAATCACATCCCAATTCCAAACTTGTCTAGCCCCAGACCCAACCCAACCCCAGCCCAAAGCCAATCCCATGTCTAGCCTTAACCCCAATCCCAGCTCTAATCCAAATCTCAGCCCCAACTCCAACCCAGCCCCAATTCCAGCCCCTTCCTAAATCCTCAGCCCCAAACCAAATCCCAGGTTCTGCTGTTCTGGGGGTTTGCGGGTGTCTCTGTCCCTCTGACCCCGATGATGGTGGGGTCACACCAGGGCTGAGAGGGACACAGACTGCCCCGACCTCCGCAGGTGTGAGAAGGTCGGAGAGCCCCTCCAGCCCCAAGCACCCTCATCCGTGAGCAGCACCCCTGCCGTGTCCTTTCTCCGGTGACAGCAAAGACATTGCTTTGTGCCCGGGTCTGTGCCAGCCCCGCACACAGCACTGCTCAGCGGCAACGGGGACACGGGAAACGGTGCCCGTCGTGCGTCCCCTTTGTGTTGCTGTGTGTCCTCCCATGTGCGGCTGTGTTCCCCCGGCCAGGGAGCTGCTCTGGCCCGGGATGGCCGGGCCCAGCCGCTGGGCCTCGCCGGCGGCGGGCAAGAGCCGGCCCGGGCTGCGGGACACGGCGGGGCTGCCCGGCTGGAAAGCAGCTCTGGCTCCCGCCAGGGAGCTGTGGGCCGGGGGCTGCGGGCTGTGCGGGAGGAAAGCCGCTGGGCCGGCCCCTAACGCTGCTCCGCAGAAAGGAAGGGGAGGAGGGAGCTGACAAATGAGTTCGGAATGTGGCAGTGCAGAGATGAAGGGACAAGTGCCCTTGGGGGCCACGGGTCGCTGCCAGCCCTGGGGCACGGCTCCGAGCGGCTCCTGAGCCGGCATGAGGGCTGCCTGTAAGGATTGCAGGCGGCAGCCGAGAGCAGCAGCGCCGGCATTGCCAGCCGGGCCCCATGGCCATCTGCCCGTGCCTTCGCAGCCCGTGAGGGCCGCGGGCTCTGCAGCGCGGCTCCTGCTCCCACAGCCGGCCCCGAGCCTCAGGGCTGCCCCGCAGGCGCCGCGGGAGCAGCAGCGGCCTCAGGGCCTGGCCCGGGGCTCGATCTGCTCAGCCCGGGGGCAGAGACACAGCAGGGGGGAAGGAGCTGAAGGTGCACCAGGTGAAATAAACAGGGCCAGGAGACTTCTTCTCCTTTTTTAATGCCTTTATTAAAAGTGATCAGCTCACGATTGGGCGGCTCGACAGGTGGGTATGCAGCGTCCCGTCGTCTGCCAGGGCGACACAGAGAAGGAAGATATGCACAGCTTTGTCTACTAGGGGCAGAGCTGGGGGATCCGGTCCTCGTGGGAGCCTTTAGGGCGTGGTATCCCCGTCAGATGTTAGTTCGGTCTGAGTCTCGCTCCCCTCCCAGACCTGGCCCGGGGGGATCTCGAAGACAGGGTGAGGAACGATGAAGGTTTCCAGCATCTCTTGCAGGCCCAGCACTCCGCTCCTCACATCCAGACATCACTCTAGTCTCTCAACTCTTAGGTGGCTCGTTGTTTTTGGGGTTTCTCCGTGAGTTTGGAGTCGGGGGTCCCACAAAGCATTCTGGTCTTGGGAGTCACTTTGCATAACCCCCCCCCCACCTTCTCAGGTGTCTTCCCTATTCTGAGAAAGGTAAAACTTAGCCTCGGGCAAGGCTCTGCTAATACAAAAGGAGCAATGAGCCACAACAACCTGTGATTACAATAACAAAACACACAGAACTTGGGCAGGGCCAGTGATCTGGCTGCCTCTCTGTAACTTTTTCTCACAAAAAAATATTAACCGAATTTTTGTTCATAACTCCAGGGGAGCCCGGGGAGAGACAGGCTGTGAGACAAGGCTCTGCCCGTAATTTTAACAGTTTTTATTAACCTAATACCATATACAACTGACTTAGTTATTATATACAAGTAAAAAGTCAAGTTCCTTATGACAGTTGTCACAGGTGTTTCTCGCTTTGGACAAGATGTCCCAGGCCGAGCATTGGGCGCTGAGTCCTTTCCAGCTGGCCAGGGGCTGTTGATGTCTGGCGGGGCTGGAGAGGCTGCTCGAGCCCTGGGGCCCATGAGACCTGTCAAGGAGCTGTGCCTGGCCGGTGCTGTCCTGAGGCGGCAGGGCCTGGGCGGTGAAGGACAAGGGTGAGCTGCCACAGGTGCTGGCCCCAGCGCACCAGGGCTCAAGGTCTTGTCCCACACTGGGCATGGCCATTCTCCCACGTAACTCCGGCTCCAAGCTCAGTTGCCCCATGTGCCAGTCCTCCTGCTCCATTCTGCCCCTTCCTTCTTACCCCAGACGCAAAATACCCATGCCACATTACCCAGCTCACTACACAGAGCCCCACTCATCCCCCAGCTAGCACCCTGCAGATAATCAGCCCCCTATCGTCACTGACCCCCTTGCCCCGACAGGGCCCTGTCTGACGCATCCTGTGTCCTGATCGCCGTGCGATGCTGGTCATTACGGCCCCTCGAGATGTGTCCATCACCGTGCAGCAGGGTCACGCTAGGCTGAGGAGGAGAGGCCAGCTGGCTGCAATGCAGGGCCCAATCCAGCACCCCCCAATAATCCTCCTAACCCAGGTCTCCCTGGGGACTGAAGGCACAGATTCCTCCTGGATAGTCAGCAATGCTTAAAGCCTCAGTCACCATTCTGTGTCTCTACCTTCATCACACCTACCTTGTTGTGGTGTGCCAGGAGACGCTGCAGCTGTGCACTTGTATGTGGGGAAGCCTTGACGTTCTGCATCGTGAAACTGCTGCTTTGATGGTCCCCAGAGATCTGAGGCATACGGGGGACACTGGCACAGACCAGCGGCCTCCTGTGGGATGGGACACAGCAGGCTCAGTGCCCAGCCCTGTGGCAAGCAGGGCATCACGCTGCTGTGCCAGGGAGGGCACTAGCAGTGCTGCTTGCAGGGGCATGTCCCTGCCAGCTCCTGTCCACCTGCTGCAGGAGCCCCAAGCCCATCCCACCAGGCTTGATCTGTTGGCTCTGTCTCCACAGCAAGGTGTGCTGGCCATGGCCATGGCAGGTCCCTGTGCACAGGACACCAGCTGGCAGGAGCTGCGCTGTCCCAGCTGCAGGGATTGGTTTTGGGAACTCCTTTCACAGGAAGCACACAACTCCCCACCAAGCCTGAGCTCAGACTGAAAACAGACACAGCTCATCAGATGTGCTTTCAGCAACCTTGGGACAGAGAGGTGGGCCAGACAGGGCAGTGCAAGGCAAGGAATGCAAAAGCCCCCAGCCCTGGGGCAAGCACTGGCCCTCCACAGCTGCCTTCTGCTCCCCTACCCTGCCCCGTCCCCCCAGGCTCCTCTGCCCCAGCCCAGGTGCAGAGCCCTCCTTGCTGTGTCAGGGCTATCCTGCACCCCAGGCGCGGGGAATGTGTCCTCAGAGCCCTTACCTTTGGCTGGGCGGTGGCTCCTTGCTAGGGGGCATCGGCTGCAAATACGGGAGTTTTTTGGGGTACCTGGGGAGGGCAGGAGTCACAGGTGTGTGGCAGGGGACAACGAACCTGTTCCTGTTGGAGGCAGCACCCCCAAAGCCATGGGATTGTAGCCCATGGCATCTCGCTGCCTGTAGCCCTTGGGATGAGCCCCCACAGGCCCTGCTGATGGGCAGGGCCGCAGAGGGGGCTCCCCACATCAGCCCCTCCCCAGCCGACACTGTCACCCATGTGCCCAGCACAGCGGGCCACTGCTGGCACCCATCTCCCCCCATGCCAGCCCCGCTGCCCCCGATGCACGGGTGCTCCTCACTGGCCAGGAACCTGCACGCTGAGCATGCGGTCACAGGACAGGCACGTGAAAGGGACTGGCAGCTGCCTAAGGAGGGTGAGGGAAGAGGGCCGGCTGAGCTCCTGGGGCCACAGGCCTGCAGCACACAGGCAGCAGCTCCCTGCAGCAGCCAGCTGCTGGGCAGGTCACTGCACAGGGTCACGGCCATTGCAGGGTGAACCGTGGGCTGTTGAGCCTGTTTCTCCCCATCCCCAAGGTGCTGGCTGATGCCAGGTGAAGGGCACAGGCACCCATGCCACCATCTCAAGCAGCCCCTGCAGCGCTTTCAGCCCCTCTCTGGCACCAAAGTCCCCCCGTGTGCACGGCCAGGAGGGCAGGGCACGGCCCAGCTCAGGGACATAGTGTGTGACAGCCCTGCCTGGGAGGAGCAGTTGCCATCTCTGTTCCCAAAGCCATCAGAATCTCCATCGCACTCACTTCTTAATCCCAGCGGCGTTTTCATGCAACAGCCTATCCTCGACTTCCTCCATGTTCCTGTTCCAGGAGTCCTCCAGGTGTTTACGGAAAGTCTTCAGCTCCAGGCGATCCAGCTGTGAACAGGTGCACAGACTCAGCCAGCTGCTCCAGGATGTGACATGGAGCTCTCCAGGGAAAAGCCTGGAGGGGGATCCTCAGAGGGATGCTGCCGCATGCTGTCAAGTCCCAAAGGTGCCAGTTCCTCGTAGTGGGGACGAAATACCCCTCACCTTGTCTTCAATTGCATTGCTGAACTGCTGCTGCATATTGTTCCAGTGCTGCTCCTGGCCTGAAATCTGGCTCTGCAACTCCTGCATTCTCTCATCCAGCTCCTCCATGATCTCTTCAAACTGGCTGCAATTGACTTTGCTGTCCAAGGCAGCTTTGTCCGCCTTCTAGCAGAGGGGAACGGCAGGAGAGCGGCGGGGAAAGGGATGAGGAATGCCAGTGTCCTGGTTTAGGACAAATTAGGGGAAATCTCCAAAAGGGAGCCCCCCAAACAAAACAAACCTCCAACCACCCCTCCCCCAACACCGGGTTCGGGAAGGAATTTCTCAGAGGAGCAAAGTGGAAAACAAAACCTATTTATTTACAAGTAACAAAAGAACACTCCCTGACACAAGAAAAGAAAAGAAAACAGACTGTGTTGTGAGGGCGCCAAGCTTCTCTCACAAGCTCCGGGTGTCCTGGACGTCTCAGGTCAGGTCCGGAGCCGGTCCAGTATCTTCAGGGGAGGGTAAGAAAGAGGGAACAAAAGAAAAGGAAAAAAAAAACAGCGCAAAAAGCAGGAAGCAAGCAAGCAAAGCGGCTAGCCAAGCCAAGCAGCCAAAAGCCAAAAGCAAAAAAAAAGGACCTGGTCAAACACTCCCCCCCTCTCTTCCCCGCCCCGCCGCAGCAAGACGGCCGTGGGGCGGGGGGGGAAGAGAGAAAAGGCACAGCTGCCAGACACAACACAGGATATTGGGATAAAGGCTGTCACCCCACAACAGCCAGGCAGGGCCAGCGTGTGAGGGGCAGAGGGAGGAGTGCTTCCTCCAGGCCATCATGCCCCTTTCAGGCTGCTGTGGCCCCATTTGCCCCATCACCCTGGTGAGCTTGGTCCCACCATGTGAAGGGTGAGGGACCCCATGAACTCAGGAAATTCCCCCTCCCAAAGGGAAAATTTCTGCCACCCAGCCCCCAAGGGACAAGGGGCATTTGTCACCCTGCCTGGGAAGCCCTGGGCTGGCACAGAGGCCCCTTAGACTGTACCATGTCCATGGCAGCCATCATGTCCTGCTGATCTGCTTTGTCCTTCTGCAGCTTCTCCAGGAACTGGGACAGCATCTTTCAGCACAGAAAGGAACCCATGACACCACAGCAAGGTTGGGGCACACCCCAGGATGTAGGAGCACACTCCTCTCCCCCTGTCTGCACACACTCTGTCCCTGATTTGTCACAAGCCTTCTGCCCAGTTGGGTCTGTCAGAGACGAGCAAAATGGACGACAAACAGGGTGAACAAAAGGGTGATAGAAGCAATGAGCAAAGCAATGATAAAAAGGACGAGCAGCCAGCAGGCTCCTTCTCCTTCCACATCCCTTGCAGGACTGAGGCCCTCCTCAACACAACTCCTGTTGCCAGGCAACGCACCCCACTCCACTCCTGGGAGCCAGTGGGGCCCATGAAGTCATAGATTAATGGAGCCTTGGAATGGCATGGGCTGGAAGGGACCTAAAAGATCATCTCGTTTCACGCCCTGTCAGGGACAGGTAAAGGAACATTTTCCACTAGACCTGGTTGCGGCAAGATCCCATCTAAGCTGGTCTTAGACACTTCCAGGAATGGGGCAGGCTCTGTTAAGGCATCACCATGCTCACAAGGAAGAATTTCTTCCCAATATCCCACCTATCTCTCCCCTCTGTCATTGTGATGCCATTTCCATGCCAAGCCCTTGTACAAAGTCCACCTCCAGCCCTTTTATAGTCCTTTTAATTCCCATAAAGTGCTCAAAGTTCTCCCAGGAGAGTACAGCCTCATTGTTTTTCTTTTGATCAGTTTAAGATGTGCATCACATCTGAGCCAGTTCCCCCACTGCTGCAAACCCTCAGCCTGGTTTGGAGCATCCATTGGGATCAGCCTTTGCCAGGGGGGCTGTGCATGAGCCCCTGGCTGAGCTATGGGGTTGTTGGGGCTCAGAATCCTTTCTTCTCAGGAGTTCGGGCAAAAAGTCTCTGTGGGTGAAGCCTTTGGACATTTTCCTTCAAGTCAGGTTTTATATCAGCTTGACAGTCCATAAAGAAGACAATGACATAATTTCTCCTGCCAATGTCCCCAAGACTGTTGGGGAAGACAGATCAAGTTCTTCCCTTCAATACCTGCCATTTACTAAACGTTCTACTTTAGGTGTCCACAGAGCCCCAGAATTACCTTGGGCCGCCTTGATTTGTTACTGAGCTCTCAAGGTAGCGCTGACTGTTCCATTAACTGCCACTTTTGCAAAATTTGCTCCACTTTCAGCGAGGTTTTATTGTCCCCTGGGGAATGGCCTGGGGTGACAGGGACAGGGACAACCCTCCCAAGCCCCTCCCAAGCATCCCCCAGGGCGAGAGGCACAGAGACCCCTTGAGCATCTCCTGGGCACTGGACAAAATAAACTTGGCAGAAATCAAACTTAACTCTGCATAAATCACTTTGAAGAATATTTGCTCTTCCCACAAGTAACTTGTGATGGAAATGCAAACAAATCCCAAATATGAATAAACCGACAATCCAAGCAGTGACGTGGCAATTCCAAGTTTCATTGGTTCCTGCACAGCTCCAGCTCAGCTGCTGGCAGGTTCTGATAGAAGAAAAGAGAAAAATTGGCCCAATACAGATTATTAAAAGGAAGGGGAAGCTCTGTGTAGCTGTCACAAAGGTGACAGGGATCAAGAGAAAAATGATTCTCACATTTGGCAAAGAACCCAAGCCTGGGAATTCAGGAGATATTCAGGAATTTAGGTACTTGAGCTGGGCTTCTTGTAGGACTTTCAGCAGCCTTATGTTCCTCACCGTGGGGTGAATGAGCCTTGTCAGTCTCGCTGGTAACATTTGCTCCCTTTCCTCCAATGATTTTAACACACTTTTCAAGGAAGGACAACAAAATATTTTCTTTTCACTGGCCACTCACAACAGCCATTTTCCTCATCAGTTCTCCCATAAGTTGCTCAGAGGAAGCTGTGTCCAAGTTTCCAAGAGTTCCTCCAGAGAGAACCACAACCTCCTCAGAGGACGGGAACCATGCTGTTGTCAAAGGCACCTGGGGACAGACAACAGTGCCCTGAACTCACTGTGCCAAAATCATGTGGCAATCTGGTTAAGAAAATTGTTAGAGAGATGCCTCAGCCCCAATTAAGGCGCTAATGAGACCAAATCCAAAGTGGATTTTATTGAACAGCAAATGTGGGGTAGAGAGAGAGATGGAAAGAAAGAGAAAAGGGGGGGAGAGCAAGGGAGTGACAGGGACAGAGACCTCCCCTTGAGCGGGTGTAAGAGTCTGTCCGAATTTTCCCTCATCTGCCTCATGATCATCATTTAAGGACCACTGAAGAGAAGATCCCCCCCGTCTCCTCTGTAGGAGAAAGTCATATGCCACAAGGCCCTGAGACCTGAGAGCATTGCTAAGCTACTGTTTCCACAAGCGTTGTTTGCTGTGTGCTACACTGAGCCCAATGAGAAGAAGGGGGCACCGTGCCCTTTTTGCAACAACAGCCTTGGAAGCTGCCCCACCTCTCGGTCTGGCTGGACTTCTCCTGAGTGGTGGAACCCTGCAGGAGACCCCTCTCACTCGTTTGCAACCACCGTGACACACAGACTGAGATGTAAGAAGCCTCTTCATCAAGAGACCGAGACATCAAACCCCCATGTGAGAAGTCCCCCTCTTATACTTTCCAAGGACTGGGACTGAGACCCCCAACCCGGGGGAGGTGTGTGGGGAGAGGCAAGCTGGCCAAAGCGAGATGGATGTTGCAGGTGTGAGCACTGAGCCACAAAAACAATGGCTCACGCCCACTGCCGAACATGGACTGTATGTACCCTTTCGAAGCACCATTCTTTCCCCAAAACTACCTTTGATTCGGTTGCAAAATTCATTCTCCCTTCCCCCATTGAAAAAGAGTACAATTGGGGTCCAGATGAACTGCGCCTCTGAGATCTCCCCGACGTAACAGGCGGATCCTCAACTGGACTGGACCAAAGGACTTCATCTTTACGTTTGGTAGCTATATCCCTCTCTCTCTCCCTCTCTTTTCTCTCTCTTTCTCTGTATTTTTTTCTCCCTTAATCCCTCTATCGCATTTTGTTGTGGTCATTCAATAAAGGTGCGTTTGTTTTGATTATTACTGCAAATAATAATCAATCCTGATTATTATTTGCAGTAATAATCAATCCATGAGATCAATCCTAAGGATGGATCGTGACGCTGGGGTTACTGGGAGCTACCAGGGCCATGCTGGGAGCTCTCTGTGCACACACTGGGAGCAACTGGGAATGACAGGATGCATGCTAGTGACAACTGGGATGTCCTGGCAGTGACTGGGATAAAACTGGGGGCAGCTGAACCATGCTGAGGTAACTGGGAGTGCCTGGCAATGACTACGAGAATGTTCAGGGCAGCTGGGATATACTGGGAGTGCCTGAGACCATGCAGGTGATGACTGGGACTGGACTGGGAGCGACTGGGAGCCACTGGGAGCGTGCTGCGGGGAACTGGGACCATGCTGGGGGCAACTGGGGGCAAGTGTGAATGACTGCGGCCCTGCTGGGAGAGACTGGCATCATACTGGGAGTTACTTGGGGCTACACTAGGGGCAACTGGGAGAACTGGGAACACACTGGATCAAAGGGGGAGCAACTGAGACCAACTGGAACTGTGCCAGAGGCAAATTGCATCATAATAAAGAATGACTGGGAGCAACTGGGATCATACTAGGAGCAGCTCCTGGGTGACTGAGTTCTACTGGGATCATCCTGGGATCATCCTGGCAGTGAGGAGGAGCAGTGCGACGGCTCCAGCGCTGGGGCTGGGGGCGCTCCTGGGGGGCCAGAGGGGAGTGGGACCCCCGGCACCGGCACCCCCCTGCTCCTCCTATCCTGCACAGGGACCCCCTGAATCCCCCATTCTGGACATCAGGACCCCCTGCTCCCCTTTTCCTGGCCTTCCCATGGCTCCCAGCCTCCAGACTTGCCATGGGCGTCACCCTAGGATGCCCTGGAGCACCTTGGATCCCCATTCTTGCCTTTCCCAGCCCCCAGCCCCACTTTCTGCAAAACCAGAGACCCCCTGAACTCCCCCTTCCCGAACATCCCGAGTGTTCCCACCCTGGTCCCCCCTTTTTGGGAAACCCTGGACTCCCCTTTCCTGGGCTCAAGGACCCCCTGGAACTCCCTTCTACCTCTCCATGTCCCTGCCCCTGCCCAGTATGATTCCAGAAGGATCTCAGTCACCCTCAGTATGGTGCCAGTTGCTCCCAGTATGATCCCATTTGTCCCCAGCATGTCCCCATTTCCTCCCAGTGTGATCCCAGTTGCCTCTAGCACAGACCCAGTCCCTCTCAGTATGATCCTACTCTGATGCCATGAAAATGCCAGTTGCTCCTAGTATGGTCCTGGTTGCTCCCAGTTGCTCCCAGTCTGATCCCAGTTGCTCCCAGCGGCCCTGTGTTATGCTTTGGAGTGGGAGGAAATTTAGGGAAGTGATGCAAAGTTTTTTGTGTATCTGACAGTCTGTTGAGCTACTGAAAAGCTAGACACGCTTTTGTGAAACACACATGGTAAAGATGAAAAAATTCAGAAACTTTTTTCTTTGTTGGTCGGCAGGGAGCTGCTGGGTTTGGCTTCTGTGTCTGGGCTGGGCTGGCAGTCTTGCTGCAGGCTGGGCTTCTTTTCTATTTCCTGGGCTGCTTGCTGGCTTCTCTCTCCATGGGCTCTGGTTTGGCCGGGCTGGGCTTCAGCAGCTGCCGGGCAAGGAGACAGGGGAGGCTGCGGAGCTTTAGCCAGAGCAGGGCTGGCTGTGGCTGTGAAGATCTTGCTGTCAGGCTGCTGCTTCTTCTTCTTAGCATGGCTGAGACCAGAGACTTCTGTGGCTGGTGTAGAAAACTAAACACTAACTATAAAGCTGATCTGAACACAACTGAGCCACAGCTTTCTGTTACAAGTTATTGGTGGGTTAGGTAGGCCTCATGCGTGATGTTAAGTTTTTCAGTACTTCAGTCTTCTTCTGAGTGAGAGAAAAGAACAAAATGCAAGCACATAAAAAACAATATGAAGACACTAAAGTCAATAAAGAAGAAGTTAAGTCTTAGATGAGAGGGCTGAGAAGATGCTTTGTTTTTAGAGCTGAAATCTTCTTGTAAGCTGTAAAGGAGAGGAATAGTGGATTTGTTTTTACTAAAAATCTGTGGGTCTGCTCGTAGATAAAACTAGCTCTGGAAGATAAAAGAAACAATGGGAAGGATTCCACTGATCGATGAAGGGAAAAAGATATTTGCTTTTACAAATACACTTTAGGTTTGCAGATAAACAAAATAAGCCATTGAGAAATGAAAGAAACAATGGGGAAGAAAAACCCCTAAACTCCATAAGAATTAAAAACTAAAAGGGAGGGTTATACATTAGAGGGAAATCTTTGGGAAATCTTCGGTGTCAGGCGTATCAGGGCATCTGTACCTCTCAAGCACCTCAGCCAAGGGGAAAGAGAGAAGGGAAATGTGGCCAGGAAATTAGGATAAAAAGAAGGCTGCATCCTCCAAAAATTCAAAGATCCCAGGGGAATGCCCCATGGCCTCTCCCTTTATTGGAATAAAGCCAGAAAGGACTCCTCTGTCTTCTTTGTGAACAAAAAATTCTGGTGTTTCTGGATTAATTTTCCTAAAAACAAGAAAATACACTTTTCCTTCATAACGCATAAAACTATAAGGAGATTAAAGTGTTCAAATTGATATCAAAAAAAGGCTTCTATGTTAAAGTAAGCAGACGTTAAAATAGCTGTAATTCCATGAGAAGTTTGAACAGAGAAAGAGTAGTCTTGTGCTTCAAAAAAGGAAGAAGGGGCTGGGAAAAGGTTGAGTTGGTGCCGGATAAAGGGGTGTAGGGGGGTCTCAGTACTGAGCAAAGGGGTAAAATGGTATCAGGGTTCTCAGGAATGGGGGTGCCAGGGGGGTCTCAGGGTCATGGGAATGGGGGGGGTGGGCAGGGACGTGGAGAGGTAGAAGGGAGTTCCAGGGGGTCCTTGAGCCCAGGAAAGGGGAGTCCAGGGTTTCCCAGAAAGGGGGGACCAGAGTGGGGACACCCGGGATGTTCGGAAAGGGGGAGTTCAGGCTGTCTCTGGTTTTGCAGAAAGGTGTGCCTGGGAAAGGCAGGAATGGGAGACCAAGGCGTTCCAGGTTGTCCCAGAGTCAGGCCTACGCCAAGTCTGGAGGCTGGGAGCCATGGGATGGCCGGGAAAAGGGGAGCAGCGGGACCTGATGTCCAGAACAGGGGGATTCAGGGGGTCCCTGTGCAGGCTAAGGGGAGCAGGGGGGTTCCGGTGCTGGCAGTGGCGGTTCAGGGTCCCGGTGCCGGGGGTCCCACTCGCCCCTGGCCGCCCAGGAGCGCCCTCAGCCCCAGCGCTGGAGCCATCGCGCTGCTCCTCCTCACTGCCAGTGTGATCCCAGGATGATCCCAGTAGAACTGAGTCAACCAAGGAGCTGCTCCCAGGATGATCCCAGTACAGCCCAGTCACTCCCAGTCCTGGCATCCCCCCAGGCCTCTCTGCGTTCCGGCCTGTCCCGGCTCCATCCCCGCCCCTGCCGGGGGCTGCGAGGGCTGCGGGAGCGGAGGAGGAAGAGGAGGAGGAGGAGGAGGGAGGAAGAGGCGGAGCGGGGGAGGAGAGGGGGAGCCAGGCGGCTCCGGCGCTGCCTGAAGTTGCAGCAGCCTCTTGTCCCCTCCTGTCAGGGAGTTGTGCAGAGCCAGAAGGTCCCCCCTGAGCCTCCTTTTCTCCAGGCTGAGCCCCCTTCCCTGCTGCCTCAGCCCCTCCTGCTGTTCCAGCCAGGGTCGGATACTAGTGCTGCAAAGAGCAATGTACAGACCTGGCATAGGTGCCTTTGTCACCACATTTTAACCTTTCATTAGTTACAGAAAGACTCTTGGGAAGCCCCAAACTGCAGTCAGTCGCTGCAGTGACAATGTCCTTTGCAAAGCCCTGCGGCCCGGCCCGGCCCCGCCCGGCCCCGCACTCGGCGCCGCGGTTGCCCGGTAACCGCGCCCGGGCCCTCAGCGTCTGTGACAGCGGCGCGGCCTCAGCTGCCTGAGAGCGCGGCCCTGGCTGGGTGTGCGCAGCCCGGGCTCCTGCAGGCGGCTGCACCGGGCCATTCGCCGGGTGAATTGTCGGCGTAGAGAATTGCTAAAGGTGCAGAGCATTGGCCTCTGCAAAAAGCTCCGCAGCGTGCAGAACACTGGTGTCTGCTAGGGAGTCCTGAATTTCATTTGAAGGTAAAGACCGACTAAAGTTGAACTTTTTGGTTTTGTTTCATCTGTGCTCTGAAAGAGAATGCCAAAGGGAAATAGAGGATGTGATCATGCCAGTCTTCTGGCGCAGTAGTTCACTGACATGTACGCCTGAGAGGATGAACAATAAATGGGCTACTGATTGTGCTTTTTTTACTGAAGAAATGCAACATTTTCTAAAGATAGTAGACATTTTTTTCCTATGGTAAGTGCTTAAACTGCTTAAAGGTGAATGAGTTCTGTTCAAGTTTCAGTGGGTTTTTATCATCTGGGTTTTAAAATTTTTAGGGAGATGCCTCTGTATTGAGGTGCAAAGGAGAGCATATGCCAAAGTCAATGGTCTGGATTTTATGGAACAGTAAATGTGAGGGAGAAAGAGAGAGAATGAAAAGAAAAAGTGGGAGGGGGATGGAGGTTGGGAAGGGGGGGAGGAGAAAGAGAGTGACAGAGAGAGATTTAGTAGAAAATTACACCATTCCATGGATCCCATTGGCCTACCATTAAATCCTCTTCTGGTCTTCTATGTGGTGAGGTCTGGCAAAATGTAAGACTCCAATGGATTAATGCAGATTTGGGCAAGGTGATACCTTGCCCAGGTACGTCCCAGGAGTGGGGCAAGTTGGACTCCGTCTCTTGCTACTTTCAAATCATATAAAATCTTTAGCACCCGTATATCCTTTGAGTCTGCCATGAGTTGGGTTCTGGATTTTCAGATTTGTTCTGTTAGCTTGCATGCCCTGCAGTCGTCTGGTGCCAGGCCTCAGGAATGGGTCTGGAGGCACTGCGGAGGTCTTTGCTGGGAGGTTTGTTTGCAAACCTGGCCTCAGCAGAAGAGTCTATGGCTGTGACTTCCCCAGCGTGAACCCAGACAGAGCTGATTTTCAGGACAGCTGCTGGGTTTGGCTTTGTTGTGGATAGGTTTTTCTCCTCAGCCTTGTTTACTTCTCCCCAGACCTGAGCTAATGGGACAATAGTGTCACCTTGATCTTGTCTCAAGTTCCCTTAGGCAGCTTAACTCACAGTGCCAAGTTCCAGTCAGGAGGCATTTTCAGGGAAGGGTGGGCTTGGGTGGTCGCAGCTTCTTTATAGAGTTTTGTCACAATGGGCAGAAGGTCCTTTATAATGATATTTAAGCCATTAGCCATAACATTCCAGTCTCTTGTTAGTCTCTCAGCTGTGAGGAGCAGCTGAGAGAGCAAGGGTGCTTTAGCCTAAAGAAGAGGAGGCCCACTCTAGCTATTTTTGAGTAATATTTAAGCTACAGCTTTGTCTGTTTGAACTGTTATTAATGTTCAGATTTTTAGCTCCAGGTTTCAGTATGATCTAACTTTGAATTGCACAAGGTAGCCATAGAGTTCAAATAAAGTCCAACTAGAGGCCTAAGTATACTAGCTACTTACACCAAACAAGCACTTAGCTACTTTCAAGTAATGTAACATTTTTAGCACCAGAATATGCCTTGAATCTGCCATGAATTGGGTTGTGGATTTTCAGAGTTCCATTGTTGCTCCTTCCAGTTTTGTTGAGGCATTGTCGCTCACCTGCGACATCGTCCCTTGGAAATGGCGTCTGGATTGCCAAAGAAGACACCGACACCTTGTCTTTTGTCCAGGGAAGGGCTGAAGCCTAATACTGTGAGTACCCACTGGGGCTGTGTTAAGGCTGGCACTGCCCTGGTGTGCCTGCTCTCCCTGCCCCTGTTGTCCAGCAGTGCTGTGAAGCTGCAGAGCCCCTCCCCAGCCCTTTGTGCTGTGCTGCTGTTGCTGGGGCTGTCCTGGTGCAATAGGGAACACTGTGGGATGCTTCAGCTGTGTCTTGCCTGGCTGTGCCAGCAGAGCCAAGTGAAACCAATGTACAGCTGAAGCCCTGAGCATGTGTTCTGTCCCTTTCCCTGTGCCACAGGAATTCCTTCTGTCAGGCTGGGCACCACTCACCTGTGCTGCTCTGACCATGCTGCCCTTGGGCACCTGGGCGTGTTGGCGGGGGGGGAAGCTCAAACTCTGCCCAAAGCCTTGAGAGCCACGGCTGGTCCCAGCTGGAAGAGCTTCCAAAGCAGCTGTTCTCTCCCAGCTCCTGTGTGGGCACAGATGCAGCCCTGCAGGCAGCGCTGGAGCCAGGGCCACAAAGGTCCCTTGCTGTCTGCAGCTCACTTGGCTGAAGATGCCCCACTGCTGAGGCTCTGTCAAGGAGATGCCTCTGTTTTCTTCTGTGGAGGGCTCTGTCAGCCCAGACAGAGAAAACAATTCACAGGGAGAACTAAAACCTAGAGACATTCCTGTGCACCTCACTCTTGGTACAGTGTTCCTTTCTTGCATCTCTTGGACTCATCCAGCAGCGATATCTCCTTGCTGTGAGTTCTGAGCGTTGTGCAGGGATGGAGTTCAGGCAGTTCTGAGAGCCCCTCCCCATTCTCTGGAAAGGTCACTGCCTCAATCCAATGAAACGTAAGAGGAAACAAATGCCCAAAGAGCAGAAATCCCCAACCATGTCCCATCCAGTCATGGAGAAGCCAATGGGACAGAGCCATATGGCTGGAGTACGTGTGTTTCACTCTGTATTATTAATTCCCTGATGCTAAGTATTTCAGCAGGAAACTCCCAGGGCTTCCAGGAATGTCCTAGTGGCTGTGATCACAAGTTATTCACCAGTGTCACTTGTTCAAGAAAAGCCTTTCTGAACAAGCACAACTTTGAGGCTCTAGCTGGTTTACTTTTGCCTTTCAGCTGCTTCCCTGTAAGTTCCAGAGGGAGAAGTTTCTCAGCAGGAAGAAGGAGGCCAGCACTGGGGGGAGTATTCTGCCCAGACTTGGCCCATTTCTAGACAGGAGTGAGACTCGCCCAAAGGTAGCCTTTTCCTGCTCTTTTCCTTTCTGTTTCACATGAAGTTTGAAGAGGGTGTGTGTTTGTGACAGGCTTGCCTCCAGCAAAATGCCTCAGTGTCCAGCTCCTGCTGTCATTGCAAGGTGCTGGGAGTGGTGGACTGGGAGTCCTGATCTGCACTAAGCCAACACAAATACCCTCTGCTGAAGCTGCTGGAGTGCAGCTGCCATTGCTAAAACAATGGGAGGAAGGCTGGGGACACAGAGGCCCAAAATTGCCCTTTGCCATTCTCCTGCTGAAGGAGCCACCTCTTGCTTTGGTGTGGTCACCATCAAATGCTCGGGGTGCCAGGATTCCCTGCAGAGTGGCAGCCTTGGCCTTTGAAGGCCAAGGATCTGCAGGAATTACTTCAGATTGAACAAAACAAATTGCATTACTGCTTTGGGCTGGAACAATGTGTTGGACCCTGACAGGGTGTTAGATTTTGCAGGCTGCCAGATGTACAGGGGACTGGCCCTGGGCAGAGGGGAATGGATGTGCTTTGTCTGGATCAGTGCCTACTCAGAGGTGTGTTTAAAGCTGCTTTTCTGGCAGGACTAGCTCAGTATAAAGCACAGTCCAAACGGGTAGGTGACTGAGGTGGGCTGTTGAGCAGGAAATTGGCAGCAAGAGACACGGAACACAATCCAGGTTTAGGATTGTCCTGGAGAGGAGCCTTGGGAACACCTCAGGGAAGGGCACAGCTAAGGGACAGTGTGCTGCAGCCACTCCCTTCAGCGGAATGTGTCTGCTGTGAAGTCACAGAGGAGACCTGCTTGTGTCTCTGCAGTGACAGCAGTGTGGCTGGAGAAGGCAGACAAAGCAGGGCAGAGTTTTCTCCAAGCAATGTCTCTGCTCCAGAAGCATTTGCTGTTGTTGTGTCATTCCAGACGTGCCTCTACAATGGCATGAAATAAGGTGTCAGTAATGACAAGAAAGCACCCATTTAAAGGCCATTGAAAAAGGAGATACCAACTCTGCTTTTACCCAAGTTGCTGAGAAAACTTATCCTTATCCTCATTCAGCATTCACCTCACTTGACTTTTTCTTTTCATCTCATTTGTCTTTTTATTTTTGCCTTTTCCTCTCTTTGGAACACACTAACTTTTAAATACAATGAAAAGGAACAAAATCATCAAAGCAAAAGGAAAGTGTTTCTTAGTCCCTGTGACCTTTGCCATTGGATGGGTACTCTGGAGCTTCCATTCTCTGCTGAGCACCAACTTTTCTGTCCGCTCCCTTCTCGTCCTCCTTCCTTTTGGTCAGGTCTTCAAGCCTGTCCCTCTCACTGTGACACTCAACAAACCAACCTGAACAAATCCAAACCACAAATAACCCACAGAACCAACAAATTCCATTCTTTTTCTTAATAACCTTTTGGCTTCAGCCAGATGTCACCTCATCTCTCACACCTGCTCTGGTCCTGTGCTCTTCTTACTGATGTCTAAGTTCTAGAGCAAAAAAAGATATTTGCAGTTGTGTGGGCCTCGGTTTCCTTGTCTCAGAGTAAAAGACATCCCAAATCCTTTCCCATGGAGTCTCCTGTAAATTCATGGGTTTTACTTACTCCATGAGTGCTCAGTCAGTGCCCCAGAGCTCTGTGACCGCATGGGCACAGGGCTGTGTTTTAGGAAAGTGCTGCCTGGCATTCTGGAGAAAGAAACCTGGAGAAATCCATGCCGAAAGAGCAGCTTGGCTTGAGCCTGCTCTGTGTGGCCCAGCAGCTGTGGATGAGCTCAGAGCAGAGGTGGGTGAGCCACTGTTTGCCCAGTGTGGGCTGGGCAGACGTGCTCCCTCAGAGTCTGTACTTCACTGGGGATCAGAGGAAGATTCTCCTGCATGAACCTTCCTCACAGCAGCTGAAGCTCTCCCTGCTCTCTCTCCTCTCCAGCTGCCGCCAGCTGCCCCGAAACAGAGCTGGTTTGGGGTTTCCTCACCAGAGCTGGTATTTCAGAACTTTGTCGCTCGGGAGGTCTCGGAAATGGTGCTGTCTCTCATGAATAAGGACAAGGTAAGTGCTGGCACCCAGAGCTTTAACGCTGTGCTGGAAGAGGAGAGTGCTCTCATTCCCTCAGTGTACAGCAAAGCAAGTTATCTGCTGCAGCACATGCAGAAGAAAATGTCTCAGCACCTTCTTCTGCAAGATGGTGGAAATCTTCCTGTGCTGGGAATTGTCCCCAGATTTTGGCCAGGCGTTGATGGTGTCTATCCCAAAGGGATAGAAGGCTTTTCTCTTGAAAGCTCTGGATTGACTGGAATGTTGAGGGCTGTACAGTTCTTACCTGCTCTCATGCTTTGCCTTGGGTCTATAGCACACCCTGTGTCTCCTTGGTTCATCTTGGCTCCTGGTAGGAATCTCTGCCTCTCTCAGCCAGTTTGGCTCCCTTTGTGCAGCTCACAGCCAAAGCTCAGGGGCTGAGCCTTCTGCACTTTATGCTGGAATCACTTCTCATTAATGGCATTGGCCCTGCAGGAACCGTGTTCTGCAAGAGCCCTGCAATCAGAGTGATGGAGCAGAAGCAGTGAGAGGCCTTTAGGTGCCACTTGAGGCTCCTGCTCAGCTTCATCCAGCTCTGCTCAGCTTTTCCAAAAGCAACACGGTGCTCTGCTTTCCCTTTGCAGAAGCACAGCACATCCAAAGCCATGTGCTCCTGGAGGTTTCCACCTTCACCTGAAGAAATTGGCATTGTTTTGCAGTTTCCCAAGAGAGCTGAGAGGGAAAAAGTTGAAAAATGTCAATTGTGTTCCACTGTAAAGAGGAAAACTTGAGACCATTTGAACTTCAGTCCGGGAAACATTTTCTCAAGTGAGGCTTGTGCCAAGAGTGGGCTGGTGGGAGGAGACAGGAGGGAGTCCAAATCACCTGGTTTAGACTTTTGGAGAGCATTTTGGTGCTCAGGGGTTGATGAGATCAGTGTGCTAGAAAATGCATGTGTGCTGTGCATGTAGTACCCCAGAGGGCCGAACCTGGCCTGCTGGCTGCAGGCAGGAATGCCCAGCAGCCCAGCTTGCCTGCCCAGGCAGCAGGAAGCCCTGGAGAGCCAAGATTGGCTTTTCATACTGGAACCACACTGTCAGTCAGTGCTGGTCCTGTTTCTCCAGGCAGAAAATGCCTCTGAAGCCCCATGGTCAATAGACACCGCCTGTCTGTGTTTCTGTCACTTTTGGCAAGCTGGTTGCTCTCATGGTTTTATGATTCTTGCTTGCTGCTTTACTGCCCATTTAAATTCTCTTTGCCATCTCCTTGTTTTAGGGATTGTCTTGCTGTGTTCATTCCTTCTTTTGCTTTTCAGGTTTGCTTTTATTCCCAGTAAGACCACAGTGTTTGGTCTCCTGTCTTGCTGCTCTGCCTGCCTGACTGTATCCCCAGAAGGTCCCTACCCAAACCTGATCTGCTAGAAGGGAATTTCTTCCTTCCCCCACAGAAATGGGCTGGTTTGCTTTTAGGTAGCACATTCCCCCTCTGGAACATGACCACTTCATGGCTGTGTGCAGGCAGAAGCCAGCAGGTTTTTTGGCCTTGTTGAATATGCAGGTGACTTGGTTCAGGTGCTGTGTCTCCATGCTGCTGGTGCTGACCTGCTCGGCCCTTCCTTCCCAGCAGGCACTGCCCTACTGCCCCTGGCCAAAATGCTGGAGCCAGAGAGAAGGGATTCAAGTTCAGCCTTGTGAATGATGTGCCTGTGCCTGCTCAGCTGAAAGTGCTTTGGAAAAGGGGCAGGGGAGGGATGTTAGCAGGCCATGGACAGGTCTCCTCTCGTCCTGTTTCCACAAGTGGCAAAATCATAATTTCATGTCTTTGCTGCAGTTTCTTCACGTGGTGAAGGTCTCCATGGAGAGCTCACCTTACTTCCAGCTGGTGAGCTCCAGCGATGCGTACCGTGCCGTGCCGCCGGGCGCCTCTGTCCCTGTGCGCATCCGCTTCACCCCCAGCAAGAACAAGGTGAGGCTGGAGGAGCCAAAGCACACAATGATCTCCACAGCCATTGTTTTCCCTGCACTCTGGCTGCAGCCCCTTGCATGCTGTGAGCTGGGCTCCAGGCGTGGGCAGGCAGCCTGCAGCCAGTCACACCTTGGCACTGCTGGCAGGCACTGCAGCCAGGCCTGACAGGCTCTGCTTCCCCTCCCTGCACATTGCTGAGCATTGCCAAGGGAAGATGCACGGGAAAGAGGATGAAAATGACAGAGGGCTGTTGATAGATGTTGGGCCATCTCTAGGTCCAGTGGAAGGGGTTTCATTCTGATGGAAAACACCAGAGGAAGAAAGAGGTGAGAGAGCTTTCCTCCTTCCTGGACTGCCAACAGCTTCCCTGCCTGCCCCTGGGCTGGAGCAAAGCCGGTGCTTTTTCACCCCCTCTGTTGTGCAGCCTTGCAGCTGTGCTGTCCCAGAGCACAAGTGAGCATGGCACAGCTGCAGGGCCAGGGCAGAGGATGTGCTGTGCCCGTGAGCCCGGCCTGGCACAGGCACACTGGGCCCTGGGTGCCCTTGGTCAGCAGGAGGTTGCTGAGCTGCAGGGCACTTGGACACCTGCCTGAAGGAGCTGGTGTAGGGCAGGTACAAGCTGCAGGCAGAGCTGTGAGCCCAGAGCCCGTGGCAGTGACACTGCTGGGGCTCTGTCTTCGTGCCTGTCCCTGTGCTTGCTCTGTCAGCTGGCACCCATTCCGTGCCAAAGGTGCTTTTGCGGGGAGGTTTGAACAGCAGTGCTGAGGCCCTGGCAAGTCTGATCTCAGTGCTGGGATCTGGAGGGTTCATGTTCTGATCTGGAGGCTTGTTCATACAGAAGGGTTGAGGGCATGGCATGGAAGGGAGGAAGCCTTGCAGGGAAACAAAGAGAGGCCCTTTCCAACAGCATCCTGCTACCTCTTAGCACCATTCTTCTCCGGACTTGGTTGGACAGGCAAAGTTAGAGGGGAGTTGTGAGCCAACTGATGTTTCTGCACCAGGCCAGAGGTGCAGGATGTCTTTGGGTGCAGCTGTTTTCTCCTCTTCCTTTTGCTGCTTAGAGTCAGTTGAACACTTTGTCCTATTCTCAGACAGTGGGAATATAGAAGCCTAAAGAGCAATGTCCTGTGTTCCCCAGCTCCATGTTGCTTAGAAGGGGCTTAGGAATTCTTTAACATCATTAAAGCTTAGAATAAAAATGATGGGGGCCTAGGGCTGTTATCTGTATGACCAGAGTGACACAAGAGCTGAATGCCACTGAGACAGATTTTGCAAAGTGCGCTGGTGCCTTTAAAATGTGACATAGTAGTAGAACTTAGTGTTCATTTGAGGGTGCAATAGGTAAATTGATGCCCTTGGAGGGGTATAGGAAATGGTTTTTCTTCTGCCATGGGGATGGCACTAAACGTCCTGTGCTGAGCCAGTTTCTTTTCCTGCAGGATTATTGCCACGAGCTGGTGTGCCTCACTGGAAGGGAAAGGATCGTTGTGCCAATTCGGGCCATTGGTGCCCGAGCTGTGCTGGACTTCCCTGCCCAGCTGGACTTCTCCAAGTGTCCAGTCAAGGTCAGCACCCAGCAGACTCTGCTGGTGCGCAATGTCGGTGCCCGGGCAGCTCGGTACCAGCTGGGCACCCAGAGGTGAGGCAGCTCATCTGTCCCTGTGCAAACACCTTTGGGTGAGAGCGGAGTTGGGAAAGAGCTACAGAAGGAACCGAGCACCGGATCTGCTGCCCTGCAGCCTGGCTTGAAGTGAGCAGGATGGAAGGCATCTGCTCTTGCTTTCAGTGGCCTTGGAGCTTTCTGTGTCCCAGATTTCCTGGAGGCTGCTGGAACATGTTGGGAGCTGGCTTGCACCCTGCTGAGCACAAGCAGCTTCTGAAATGCTTCCTCAGCACTGTCAGGGCTGCCTGCTGCCCTGTGTGGTAGCCAGGAGCCGGAATGACTCCTCCCTGCAGGGATCTCCCTGTGCCTTGGGCCATGGCAGGCAGTGGGATGGATCAGCTTTGGGCAGCAGCTGCTCTGGGATGTCCCACCTGAACACCCAGGAAGGCCCTCAGGGCTTTGCAGATGGGCCAGCCTGGCTGATTCTGCAGCTGCAGCAGTGTTTGTAAAACCTTGTATGAATAATCCATGCCAGATGGGCAGCAGCAGCCTCAGCTCACCTCTCATGGCCATGCTGTGGGGCACAAGCTGTGCCCCCAGCTCCTGTGCACAGAGGGCTCTGGTGCCTCCTTTGCACAGCCAGCAAAGCGCTGATGTGGGAGTCAGGAACTGTGCCAAGGACTTGGGCACCATCCCGTGGGCTGGTGCCATGGCAAGAGACAATCCTGGCCCAGCCACAGGGAGAAGGGCGGATCATAGGGGAGGCAGAGCTCAGTGCTCAGCACCACGGCAGCGTGAGGCCTTGTCCCTGCCAGCCTGAGCCATGTGCTGCAGGATAATGGAGTGGAAGCAGGAGAGCTGATGCTGGCTGCTCTGCAGCTTTGGAGCTGGGCTGCTGCTCCTGGGCGGCACTGGCTCAAGGCAGTGAAGAAATGAAAGCAATCTGCACTGGATGATAGCAAAGAGATAAGGGAGATGGGTGAAGAAGAACAAGGGAGTTATTCCTTAGCAAGAGAAAAGTGGTGAGCAGGTGCGCCCATAGTGGAAAAACAATGATGCTGCCTTTGTTTTTGGAGGAAAAGTGCTGCTTTTTTCATTTGGAAATCAAGAGGGAACCTTTCACCATCAAATAATTGATTCTCCTCTGTCCCTCCCCCAAAATGGCCATGGGGTGTTTCTGCATAAGCAGCTTTCTCCTTGAGCAGGGGCAGGTGTCTCTTGTTGAGATGTGCAGAGCAGAGGCAGGGGCAGTCCTGTGAGTACAATAGAGGACACAGCTCACTGGTTCTTGATTTTGAACCAAAAGGCAGAGTGGGCACTGATTGGCATCAACCATGAAATCAACTGGTGAATGTTGTGCAGCTTCAAGTGATGATTTCAGTAGATGTTGGTGGCTTTTGGAGTGTGTCTGCTGAGTTCAAGGGCAGGTGAGGTGCTGTGCTAGATTCAGGACAGCCAAGTTTGGTTGTTGAAGCTCTTGCTCTTGGCTGTGCCAGCTGGTGCACTGCTGACAAGCTGGTCCTTTCCTCTAGGATTCATCTGTGCCCTGGGTAGAACTGTTGCTGCTCTTTTCAGAGGATGTTTGGGAATGCCCTGGATTCGTGTCTCAGAACGGTGTCTGTAATGATTGTGTGGGTCAAACTCTCTTGAGAAAGCTCCTCCATGGGAACAGCAATTGCAGCTCAGAAGGAGCAAAGCAGGGAAGCTGTGGCTGGAAGGGCTGCTTTGAGAAGTTAGTGGGGACACCTGGATGTCCATGCCATTGCAGATGGGGAAACTGAGGCACGGAGCCATGTCTGGGTGTGTGTTCAGGGTCCTTCATGGGACCCCCAGCAACCCGGGGGCTTCTCCTGCCTGCCCTGTGCCCAGAGCCCATCAGGGGCTGTTGGCTGCTGCCCCTTGGCTTGAGCTGCCTCCTGTGCCCAGGGCCCTGTGCTGAGCACACGGGGCTGTGTTGGTTGGAAACCCAGGGTGCCCTGAGCCCGGGTTTTGTGCCCCCGAGCCACGGCAGCCGGACCTGTGCAATGCCTTTAACCGAGCCATTGCCTGCTCTGTCCTCGGCCTGCAGGGGCAGCGTCACTGCACCGAGTTTACACTTCGACCTCGCTGAGCTCGACTTCGGGGACATCTCCTTTGGTGAGTGTTCCCTGGGCTGGGACACAGCCTCAGGGATCTGTGCCTTCCAACAGAAAAGCATCCCTCACTCCTGCTCTGCCCCAGCAGCCTCTTCAGGCTGTGAACTGCAGTGCTGCTGCTGCTGCTGCTGCTGCTGCTGCCTCAGGGGGCATCTTGCCATTGTGAGATCCAATGGAAGCAAGGAATAGAAAGGCAGAATTTTCTGGTGTCTCTGTGCTGCTTTAAAAGACAGGTGTCTGCCAAGGAAGGTGGGAATCTTGCTGCAATGGAAAGATGAGCCCCTCCCTCCAAATGATTATCCCTTTGAAATGACAGGGCTCCCAGGCAAAACTGTGGGAAAAGGAATAACAGTTCTTTGCTAGACTGTCTCAGGAGAGCACAGACAAGAAGGCAAGAACAGACATTTCCCAGATGGCAAGTCCTGTTTTTCCCCTTTGGTGGAGGTCTGGTGACAGCAGGAGGAGCTGTGGGCTCTGGCAGGGCAGGGATCCCCCCCAGCCGGTGCGGGAAGGGAAGGGAAGGGAAGGAGGAAATGCTCCTTTTGCAAAGCCCCAGAGGGCAGGGGAATGTGGGCAGTGCCCAGCAGCAGCCGCAGCAGCAGCGGGGCAGGCAGGCAGGGTCGGTGCCAGCGCTGAGCTGCAGCCAGGGCAGCCCCGGGCCAAGCACAAACCCTCCCGCAGCAGCAGCGGCCGAGCTGCGACCCCCGAGCGGGAGGAAGGGAAGCTCCGCTCCCTGCCCAGCCTCAGCTCCCGCTGCACAGCCGCCCACGGCATCACGCCACAACTCCCAAAAACCCCCAAGGGAAAAGCCCAGCCCAGGGCCAAAACCGCCCAAAACCCCCCAGAACCGCTGTCCCCCTTCCCAGAGCCAGGGCAACGTTCACGGCCAAGCCTAAAGCCACAACAATGAAGTTCATGAACTTCTGAAGGAAACTCATTGCCTTTCTTGAGCTGCTTCTTCCCCAGCCTGCATCACCACGGAGGCGCTTGTCAAGTTGACTTTGGAAGGAATGAAACAAGAAAGGCAACAGATGGAAATATGGGTCTGAAGCAGGAGACTGATCCTGCTGAATCCAATTTCATGCCTAAGGGCTCTTCGGCTGAAGGCAGCTGTTGTATCTTTGCTTCTTTGTAACTGTTGACTGTTGTCTGCGTGTGCTGGCCTCAGTCTCGTTGGAGGTTTTGACATCTGGGTTTGTCCTTTTTGTGCCTCTCTTGCCTCCCTGCTGGAGTCCCTGCTGGAGCTGGCAGTGGTCACTTGGATGGGCACAGAGAAGCTCTGGGCTGCAGCTGCAGTTGTTTTTCCTCCCCATCTGTGTCCCAGTGACTCTTGGTGAGCAGGCCTGGGGAGAAGTCTCCTCCCCACAGAGCTGGCCAGCCCAGCCAGATGTGCAGTGCGGAGCAGGCTGTGGTTGCTCTGCGCGCTCTGCAGGACATCCCCTCCATGAGTGGCTGTATCTCTGGCTTTGCAGGATGGAAAGCAAATCTCAGAGCCAACGTGGGGTAAACCCTTGCAGGCAGCACTCTCAGTGCGCAGCACGGCTGTGATGTCCCTGTGTGTGGGCTGAGGTGGGACCTGGTTCCTGATTGCTAATCTCAAAGCAAGGCTGGGCTGTGCCCCCAGCTGAGTGGGCTCTGAGCTGTCACGTGCTCAGTCTGTTTGGCCCAAAGCAAGAGATGCCTTAAGGATCCTGCAGAGAGAAGCTGCATTAGGGTGCTTTGCATCACGTTCTAGTTCCTGATCCCATCCTCACTTTCTTTTGCTGTAGCTTCTTCTCACTGACAACTCACTCTTTATATGTCTTGAAAAAGGTGGGAGTGTTACCAGGCTGAGCAGGGAATCGGACAGCTTGAATTCTCAGAGTAAATGCTGGGTCTGGGTGCACACTCATCACTGAGAGAGAACTGGTGCTGGTTTGGGGCAGGTGAGGGAGCTGGTCCCCATCACAAAGAGAGAAGCTTGCAGTGTTCAGCAGGGCTAGGAGTGGGCATTTTCAAGGCTGCAGTCTGGAATCTGTGTCAAAGGGAACTAAGTGACGATTAATTCCTCACGCAGCTTCTGGGTGAGTTGTAGTTCAGATCATAAAGAGCTCAACTCCATTCCCACTTTGATCCTGCCAGGATCTTGCCCCCAGGATCATGCCCTGCTGGGTGCCTGAATGGCTATTTGTGTCCTTGCCCAGGCTTTCCCTACACGCAGCGCTGCCGCCTCACCAACAGCTCCGCGGTGCCCCTGACGTTCCAGCTCCGCATGTCGGACGATGGCACGCAGCCGGCTGTGGACAGCGTGGATCAGATCCGCAGGGACACCGACCCGGCCTGGAGCAAGGGAATCCATTTCCATGTGGAGCCCAGGGAGTTCACCATCAATCCCAGCAGAGGCACCATCCTCCCCCAGGGACACCAGGACATCGAGGTACGGCAAGAGCCCAGCCACAGCCGCTGCAGCACCAGGGCTGGAGCTGCACTGCAGGGTGGGAGGGCTTTAGCTCTGGTGCCAGCTTGGAGCATCCTGGCACTGAGAGATCTGCACTGCTGGGAGGCCTCTGCTGGCTGGCTTAGTCGGGATGTTCCTCAAGGAGCACTGTTTGCTTTCCAAAATCATATGCTGAGCTCACAGACCTTATGGTCAAGGCGTGAAACCATTCTTGTGTTTTTGAGAGCGATTGATTTGATTGCAACGGGGCAGAGCAAGGATGAGGGCAGAAGGTGGCTGTTAGAGAGATGTCATTGTATCAAGCAGTGAGCTTTTCTTCTTGGTGTCATTTCCCCCCTCCTGGGGAGCAGAATGATTTGTGTTCACTGCAGGAAGCTCCAGTGGAGACAAAAAAATCTGCAGCCATGTGTAGCGGTTCAAATTTATTGTATTGATTCCTTGTTAAGTGGTTTGTTCTGTTGTACCCCGTCTTGTCCCCGAGTTAGTTTACCCCTGGGTTTTACCCTCCCTCAAAGCTGTCCCTCATGCCATTCCCTGCCCCTTGTTCCAGCTCTTTCCCTGCCTGTCAAACCCAGCCCCTTTTGTTCCCCAACTTTCTTTGCCAATTTAACCTGGAGCCAATCCCTGTCTGCAACGCCCCTTTGGAATTCCCCTGTTCCTGGAGGCCCCATTGGCCCAAGTGAGCCATCCTCCCCACCCTCCTACCCAAAGTGGCCCCAGACACTTGATGTAATCCCCTCAGTGCTCCCCTGAGGATTCCCTTTTGGTTTACTGTTTGTATCCACCTCCTGATTTGTGTCTGTACAAAAGCCCTTGCACAGGAGCGTCCAGGGCTCTTTTGGCTCTGATCCTTTTGCTTGGAATAAACCCTTTCTTGTGTAATTTCAAGACACAGATCCTCCTCCTTTCTCCTCTGCCTGGTCCCGTTGGTGGCTTGTCTCTTGCAGTGTAGAGAAAGAGGTTCTGAGGGTTCTGCCTGTGGTCAATGCCCAGCCTGGGGCAGTTCTGAGGGTTCTGCCTGTGGTCAATGCCCAGCCTGGGGCCGTTCTGAGGGTTCTGCCTGTGGTCATTGCCCAGCCTGGGGCAGTTCTGAGGGTTCTGCCTGTGGTCAATGCCCAGCCTGGGGCAGTTCTGAGGGTTCTGCCTGTGGTCAGTGCCCACCCTGGGGCAGTTCTGAGGGTTCTGCCTGTGGTCAATGCCCACCCTGGGGCAGTTCCCCACTCCTGGCGTGGGGCCGGAGTTCTCAGAGCCAGCCCGGGCTCGGGGTCCCAGGGCAGCCATGAACTGCCCAGCACCTGCTGGGCCACACTTTGCCCTCAGCCTCCTGCTGTAAAGCTGAACTCATTGTGGTCAAGTCAGATTTCCTCTGCATGGATGTCTTTGTAGTCAGATGAGAAATTGGCCCCTTAATTTGAATGCAGTGGTGCATGGAGCTGTAGTCTAATGTTTTAATGTAGCTGACCTGTGCCCTGATAGCAAGGTGTGTTTAACAAATGTGGTATTGCCAGAAGGCTTTTGTTACTCTGAGACTGTGCTCTACACATGGAGCAGCAGAAGAATGAAGGGCAAATCCTCCCTCAGGAACTGGAGGATATCACCCGTGGGTAATGAGCTTTTGGAAGGAAGCATTGACTGTTCTTCTCTTCCACCAGGTGACCCTGTGCTCCAACACGGTGATGGAGTTCTACCGGAGATTGCTGGTGGACGTGGAGGGTGTTGGCAAGGGAGTGGCAGCCCTGATCATCACAGCCAGGTACCAGCCCTTGCCTGGCCTCCCCCAGGCACTGCCTTGCCCAGACTGTGCTGGCTGCAGCTGCCAAGGAGAAGTGCTGCTGAATGCCCTCATGTTGTGCCAGCTGGACACGAGAACAGCAGTGCTTGGGCAGCAGCCTGTGGTGAAAAGCACGTTTGCTCCCAGCCCAGCACGGTCCTGGGCCCTCTTCTAAAGGCACCAGGAATGATATCATTGATTGGCCTTGTTTTTGGTGCTTGAGGTGGAACAAATTTCCTGAGGGCCTCCTCTCCTTCTGGCTGCAAGAGGTGGAGTTGTGCTGGCTGTGAGCACCGTGCACTGGTTTGGGCCACACCAAGCAGCTGCTGAGAGTCAGGCTCTGGCTCTGTCCATGAGGGCACATGGCAGGGGGGAAGTGGCTCCCAGCAAGAGTGGGGAGGGCAAGGTCTGACAAGGGGAAAGCAGCCCTTGATGTGGCAGGTCAGCTCCAGTTGTTGTCCTTCCCTCTGCTTCCCATTTTGAGCTTTAATGTTGTCAGAGTTGAGAGCAAAAGTCGTTGTTGCTGCAGCAGAATTCCATGCTGCTGTGCTGCTGTGGGTGTCAGTGTGATGCCCAGAGGGATGCAGCTCCCTGGTGCTGTTCCCTGTGCCAGGCAGAGCCATCCAGGCAGTGCCTGGGCTGCCACTGTGTACAGCAGGTGGAGCTGGGGCCAGGCAGTGCCTGGAGCTGTGCAGTGAAGGAGCCAGGGAGCTGCAGGGCCTGGCAGGGGCTGATCAGCCCCTCTGTGGGGCAGCTGCTGTCTCGTGCCCTCCAGGGCTGGGGCAAAGAGCTGAGTTCTCAGGCAGGGCAACAGCACCATGGCAGAGAAGGGAGTCATTTTTACTGAGACACTGGAGCTGTGTGTTCCTTGAGCCTTAGGGAGCACTGATCCTTGTTGGGAAGGCTCCCCCAGAGCTCGTGGGTCACTGGCACTGTTGCAGGAGTCCTTGCAAGCCTTCTTGGGTAAAGGAGGGGCTGAGGCAGCTGTGGGGCAAAGTGCTCTGCCTGGGGCACTTGGCAGCCTCTGGGTGCTGCCTCTCAGGGTTTGCCCCTCCTTGACAAGACATGTTGGAGTGGGAAGAGGTAGAAGGCAGTTCATCCCTGTAGGGCTCTTCAGTGTGCATTTGACAGTGACCTATGTGTTCTGCTCCATTTCACAATCTTTGGGGGTAGGCATTCTCCATTCTCTCAGTATCTCTGATTGTCCTGGGCTCATCTCTTTGCCCAGGTGTCTCGTTCCTGAGCTCCAAGTGTCCTCCCCAGTGCTGCTGTGTGATGAGTGCCACCTGAAGGTGCCCTATGAGAGGAAGATCCTCATTACGAATCCCAGCCACCTTCCTGGCTGCTACGGGCTTATTCCCCAGGTTTGGCATCACATCCACCTCCTCCTGTCAAATATTCCTGAGGAGATTATTAGGGGAACAAAGGGTTTGGATAAGACCTTGCTGGTTTCTATTCAGTCTTAAAGATCTGCTGAGAACAGGATCCTACCCAACTGTAAACTTGAGGAGGCAGTTTAAGCTCCTGAGGAAACAGTTGATGCTCTAGTCCTCAGGGTGTTTTCCTGTGGGAGATCTTAGAGGGTTGTGAAAAGCTGCTGCACCCACAGACACCAGTGCCTGTGCTGGCAGCCTCCTTGCAGGATGCCCTGGGAGTGCTAAACCTACAATTCTTGCATCTTGTTTGTGCCTTTGACCTTTGTCCTGGGGAGCTTTAAAGGTGTGTGTAAGTTGCTGTTGTGGTGGATGTTAAGGAGCCTAAAGTTTCTTGAGAGGCCCCTCTGAATCTGCGTTTCATTGTGTCCCTTCCAGAAACGCAAGGAGGACTCTGCTGTGCTCTACTCCAGCCCCAAGCCCTGTGGGATTGTGCAGCCCCAGAGCACAGCAGAGATCCCAGTTGTGGTGGCAGTGCAGGCCCTGGGCACTCATCGCACCGACGTTCTCATCGGCGTGTTCGGGGATGAGAGAAACCCCCTGGTGAGGGCAAGGGGAGCTGTGAGCCCGTGTGCAGCTGCTCCTGGCAGGGTGCACGGGGACAGGGATTCTGCCGGGGAAAACAGGCACAGGCTGCTGGGGAGAAGGACAGGAGGGATGGGGCACAAACAGCTCCTGCCTTAGAGGTGGGAATCTCAGTGTCTGACACAGAATGGAGTTGGGCTAAGCTGGAATCCAGGGGGATTTGAGGTCATTTTTCTTTCAAATGCTGTTAACTTTGGAAACATCTGTTTGAAAATGTCATCTCTCTGAGCGCAAGAGAGGATGTCAGAAGTCTTCTGGGAACCTTGAGCTTTCTGTAAAAGAAAGGAAAGCTGGCATTTGAAGAGTGGTTGCAAGGACTGAAGCTTCGATTAAAACATATGGAAATGGCAATGCCAAATTCCCTGGATGGCACCAAACATCTGAACCCGGGCCATTGTGGCACTGCCTGTAAATCAGTGAACAGGAAGGAAGGGCAATGCAGGCTGTGCCAGGGAGCCTGAAGTTTGACCAAACAGTTGCTTTCAACTATCAGGCTGTTTCCCTTAAAGAGGAGGGTTTCTCCCCACCAGAAGAACCAGTTGTTTAACTGTCAGGCTGGTCTTACCTAGAGATTTCTTGCAAAGAGAAAAGCTTTCGGACAGTAATTTTTAGTTTGAACGGTTCTCTTACCTTAATCCTTTCCAATTTGGAGGTGAACATGTAATTTTCTTTTTTCCCAAAATCCCAGCATTTCAGCTGGAGAGTGGTAGCTGTCCCTAAAGGAATAACTTGAGCAGGGTTGAGCTGTTGAAGGTTTTTTAGGTTTCTCTGTTGTGGTTTGTTTTGGGTTTTTTAAAATCTTTCTTGCTTGCTTCCTGGAACAGAGAGCACAATTACGGAGCTCAGGACGGCTGGCAGAAATCTCCCCAAGCCCAAGGCTGGCAGAGCTTGGCAGGATCCCAGCACCACAGCCTGTGTATGTATGGATGGAAGGATGGAAGGATGGATGGATGGATGGATGGGGAATGCGACCTGAGTCACCTGGGAGTGTTGTAAAATGTCAACCAACCCCCCAGCGGTGTCAGGGGAACATTCCTGATAAATCCCTGGTGGAGCTGCAGAGTTTCTGGCCTTGGGCACTGGGTGGGCTGTGCTGGCTGGGCACTGGCTGGGTCTGGCCCTCGGTGTCTCAAATCTCACCTTTTTGCTGCCTTCTCTGTCTTTTCCTCTCCCACTGTGCTTTTTGCATCCCCACCAGGTGTAAATGCCTGTCCTCTGTAATTGCTCAATGCGAGCAGTTGCAGCTGCTGCAGCACCTCAGTGCCATCCCTGGGCTGCCTTTAGAACAGACCTGCCCCAGCCTGGATTGGGAAGGGCTGGATCAAACCATTTCTCAGTTCAACGAGGCAGCACCCAGCCAGGGGCTGCATCCTGGCCAGGAGCTGCTGGTGCAGGTGTCCCTCCCTCCCTCCCTCCCACTGCAGGTCCCTGTTCATAGTTATTTATTTTCCAGAGATGAGCTCCACCCACCTAAATTCAAACCCCAGCCACCAAAGGAGATGAGAACCAGTCTGGATTGCCCGGCAACTCGATGGAGGCACTTCAGGACTGGACAGGAGGAGGCAGCCAGAGCCCTGTCCAGGTTTAGACCAAATTTGGGGAAGAATCCCCCGAAGCAGCTCCGGTGGGAAAAAAGCAGATCCAATCGGCCCCTCCCCCCAACTGGTCCAGCAGGAAATAATACCTCCCTGGAGAAAGGTGGAAAAAACCCTGTTTGTTAAACAATAAAACCAAAACAATATCAAACAATGAGACCCCTTGCCACTCTAAAAGAGATGACAAACTGAGAAAAGCCCGTCCCTGGGTTGCAGCTCACTCAGTCTCTGATCAGTCCCTCCGGTGCTGGAATTGTCTCAGGCCAGGCCCGGCCCGGTGGGCCACAGGTGCAGCTGCAGGTGCTCTCCCGGGTGTTCAGTCCAGAGCAGGTTTCAAGAGGTCCAAAGAAAAGAAAATACACAGTCCAGGGAACTTCTTTGCCTCAGCTAGCTAACACTAACTAAAAAGCCAAAGAAGAGCTCTGTCCCGCTGTCTGTCCGCAGACAACAGCAGTCCAGGGGCAGGAATGTGGGGGAGTGGAGTGCAGTGTATGAAAACAAACTGCGTGCTTCTTCTCTCCCCCCTTCCCTCTCTGGGACACTCTTAAAGGTGCAAAACTTATTATTCGACATAAACAGAATGAGACGACTGGGGATAAAAGCATCAAATGGTCAAGCCAGGACATTCCACCCCTTATCCCCATATCATCTGCTCACTACTAAAACTAATATAAACTCTAACTCTACAAGTACATACATGATACATCCGTTATACAGCTATACACAGACAATGGTAATAACATTCAGCAAACAGTGATATTTACAGAGGTTTTATCCAACATTCAGATCTCCCTGAGGTACACATCGTGTTCTTCCATCTTTTTGCATTATCCACCATGTGCAACCTGGTCTCTGAGCAAAAACAACCCCACGAATGGGTTTGTCTGTATTCGAGGCAGGATTAATCCAAACTGTCTTCCCTAAAAAACCTCTGACATGTACCACTGGGACTTTGTCTCCATCTACTCTCTGCAAAGGCTCAGATTGGGCAGGGCCCACTCGGTTAGTAGAGCCTCGGGTGTTAACTAACCAGGTGGCTTTTGCCAGAAGCTGCTCCCAGTTTTTGAAAGATCCCCCACCTAATGCTTTCAATGTGGTTTTTACAGTCCGTTGTACCTCTCTACTTTTCCTGCAGCTGGTGCACGGTAGGGGATATGGTACACCCCCTCAATGCCGTGTTCCCTAGCCCAGGTGTTGATAAGGCTGTTCTTGAAATGAGTCCCATTGTCTGACTCAATTCTCTCAGGGGTGCCATGTCTCCACAGAACTTGCTTTTCCAGGCCCAGGATGGTGTTCCGGGCTGTAGCATGAGACACAGGGTAGGTTTCCAACCATCCAGTGGTGGCTTCCACCATGGTCAGCACGTAGCGCTTGCCCTGGCGTGTCTGGGGCAGTGTGATGGAGTCAATCTGCCCGGCCTCCCCATACTTGTACTTGGACCACCGCCCACCGTACCAGAGGGGCTTCACTCCCTTGGCCTGCTTGATGGCAGCACACGTCTCACAGTCATGGATAACCTCAGCAATACTGTCCATGGTTAAATCCACCCCTTGGTCTCGTGCCCACTTATAGGTGGCATCCCTGCCCTGATGGCCTGAGGCATCGTGGGCCCATCGAGCTAGGAATAACTCTCTTTTATGTTGCCAGTCTAAGTCTATCTTTGACACCTCTATCTTTGCAGCCTGGTCTACTTGCTCATTGTTTTGGTGCTCCTCATTGGCCCTAGTCTTGGGAACGTGAGCATCCACATGGCGGACTTTCACAGGTAGCCTCCCTACCCTGGTAGCAATGTCTTTCCACTCTTCAGCAGCCCAAATTGGTTTTCCTCGACGCTGCCAGTTAGCCTGTTTCCACCTCTCCAGCCATCCCCACAGAGCATTGGCTGCCATCCATGAATCAGTGTAGAGGTAGAGCTTTGGCCACTTCTCTCTCTCAGCAATGTCCAGGGCCAGTTGAACAGCTTTGAGTTCAGCAAGTTGGCTTGATCCACCTTCTCCTTCAGTGGCCTCTGCCACCTGTCCTGTGGGGCTCCATGCGGCTGCTTTCCACTTCCGGTTCATTCCCACAATGCGGCACGAGCCATCAGTAAAGAGAGCGTATCGTGGCTCTTCTGCTGGCAGTTGGTTGTATGGTGGAGCTTCCTCAGCCCGTGTCGCTTCTTGTTCCCCTTCATCAGCGAGACCAAAGTTTTCACCCTCTGGCCAGTTTGTAATTATTTCCAGAATCCCAGGGCGATTCAGGTTTCCAATACGGGCGCGCTCTGTGATAACAGCAATGCATTTGCTCCACGTAGCACTGGTGGCATGGTGCGTAGAGGGAACTTTTCCTTTGGACATCCACCCCAGTACTGGTAGTCGGGGTGCCAGGAGGAGTTGTGCTTCAGTGCCTATTACCTCTGAGGCAGCCTGGACTCCTTCATAGGCAGCCAAGATTTCCTTCTCTGTGGGAGTGTAGTTGGCTTCAGAGCCTCTGTAGCTTCGACTCCAAAATCCCAGTGGTCGGCTTTGAGTCTCCCCAGGCACCTTCTGCCAAAGGCTCCAGGACAAGCCATGGTTCCCGGCTGCCGAGTAGAGCACGTTCTTCACCACTGGTCCTGTCCTGACTGGGCCAAGGGCCACTCCATGAGCGATCTCCTGCTTGATCTGTGCAAAGGCTTGTTGCTGCTCAGGGCCCCAGTGGAAAGTGTTCTTCTTACGGGTGACCAGGTAGAGAGGGCTCACGAACCGACTGTATTCGGGAATGTGCATCCTCCAAAAACCTATGGCACCTAGGAAAGCTTGTGTTTCTTGCTGGATGGTGGAGACATTGCTGTGATCTTGTTGATGACATCGGTGGGAATCTGACGCCATCCATCTTGCCACTTCACTCTTAGAAACTGGGTCTCTCAGGCAGGTCCCTTGACTTTGCTCTTCTTGATGGAAAAGCCAGCTTTTAGGAGAATCTGGATGATTTTCTCCTCTTTCTGGAACACATCTGCTGCTGTCTTCCCCCACACAATGATGTCATCAATACATTGCAGGTGTTCTGGAGCCTCACCCTTTTCCAGTGCAGCCTGGATCAGTCCATGGCAGATGGTGGGGCGGTGCTTCCACCCCTGGGGCAGTCGGTTCCAGGTGTACTGCACGCCTCTCCAGGTGAAGGCAAACTGAGGCCTGCATTCTGCTGCCAGGGGAATGGAGAAAAATGCATTGGCAATGTCTATAGTGGCGTACCACCTTGCTGCCTTGGACTCCAGCTCGTACTGGAGTTCCAGCCTGTCCGGTACAGCAGCGCTCAGGGCTGGAGTCACTTCATTCAATGCACGATAGTCCACTGTCAATCTCCATTCTCCTTCAGGTTTACGCACAGGCCAAATGGGGCTGTTGAAGGGTGAGTGGGTCTTGCTGAGCACCCCTTGGCTCTCCAGCTCACGGATCACTTTGTGCATGGGGATCACAGCATCTCGATTCGTTCGGTACTGTCGGCGGTGCACTGTTGAGGTGGCAATTGGTACTCGTTGCTCTTCCACCTTCAGGAGACCTACTGCAGATGGGCTTTCTGACAGTCCAGGCAAGCTGTTCAACTGCTTGACACCCTCTGTCTCTAATGCAGCTATTCCAAATGCCCATCTGAGTCCCTTTGGGTCTTTGAAATACCCACTTCGGGGGAAGTCTGTGCCTAAAACGCATGGGGCCTCTGGGCCAGTCACAATAAAGTGTTTCTTCCACTCATTTCCAGTCAGGCTCATCTCAGCTTCCACCAAAGTAAAATCCTGTGATCCCCCTGTCACACCAGCGATAGAAACAGACTCTGTACCCACATGTCTCGATGGGATTAATGTACATTGCGTACCAGTGTCAACCAAAGCTTTGTATACTTGCGGTTCAGATGTGCCAGGCCAACGAATCCACACAGTCCAAAAAACACGGTTTTCCCCAGCCTCTACTTGGCTAGAGGCAGGGCCCCCCTAAGCCTAGTTATCCTTCTTTCCCTAGCCATATGCCTTGGAGGGTCTTTCAAGGGGATCAAAAATATTGTCATTATCATCATATGTGACAGTTTGGTTACTGGCCACTGGAGCTGCTTCCCTTTTGGAACTTCCTCTCTGAGTCTTCATTTCACACACCCATTGTGCCAGAGCAGTGGTAGGTTTTCTGTGCCATCTCCCCATGTCTTCTCCACAATCACGCAGGTAGAACCACAGCTCAGCTCGTGGGGTGTTCCTTCTCTCGCCATCTGGGGAACGTCTGCATTGGGTACCAGAACCTCTGATCTGTACTGCCGAGATTTGGAGAAAGCCCTCTTTAATCTCCTCCCTCAGTTTCTTGTGATCCTCCTCCGTCTTGTCTTCTAATTTTTGCAGACATGTTTCCACTGCTGCGATTCTGGCATGTGTTGGGCCATGCACAGCACCTGCATATGCTCGGAGCTTCCTTGCCATATCCAGCACAGTCTCCTCACCATCATCCTGCTTCATTATTGCTAACGCAGAAGCGTATTCTCGTGGCGCAAGTCGTACAAGTTTTCTCCACATCAGAGATGTGCATGGTACCAAGTCTGGATTTACAGTGTTTCCATCATCTGAGAAGACAATCTTGGCCACTGCCATTTCCCTCAAGCGTTGAATCCCTTGCTCTATGGTTTTCCACTGGGTTTGCTGCATATAGAGATCGTCTGCGCACAGGTATCTTTGTGCTACACTTCTTAGGACCCGTTGCCCGAGGCTGTGAGGGTTAGCCCCGCTCATCATTCCTTGGTCTATGACAGGATCCTGTGACGGGGATCCCAAATGCTTGGCTTCAGTGCCATCCAGAATTGTAGCCTTGCCTGCAGCATCCCAGAGGCGGACCCGCCAAGAAATTATGGATTCATCAGACCTTCGAGTGTAAACCTTCCCCAGGCCACGAAGGTCCTTCAGGGAAAAGGACTCAATATTTGCGTCTGATCTTGCACCTGCTGCTTTGACTCCTGATTTTATGTCAGGAGGCATCAAGGCTTCTTCTCCTGTATCACCATCATCATCATCATCATCCACTGGTTGATTAGTTTTTTCTGTGCATTTCCCACTTCTAGTACTGGTAGCAACAGCCATGGGTTTAGATGCTGGCTTAGGCTCACTATCTGGTTTGGCTGCTGGCTTCGAGCCTGGGCTGTTGGCTACAGCTCGAGTGACTGGGATAGCTGATTTATCTCCCTGCCCCCCTGCCTCTGTCTGCTGCCCTACACTATCTAACAGAGTGCGATAAGCATAGGGCAGGGCCCAGCTTATTGCAATGAGCCTTTTCTCCTTAGAATCGTCATGGCACTTCTCTTTTAGGTATTTCCCCACCTCAGCTGGGTTCTGAATTTGTTCCCATGGAAAATCCCGGTCTACAGCATCAGAAAATTCCTTCAGGGTTTGGCTTATATTTTCCCATTGTCCACACCACTCAGGATTTTTCACGCCTGCATCTGCTTCTGGGTCAGGGGAGGGAGAAATAGGAGAGTTTTCCTTGGAGAAGCTGACTCAGATCCTACAGGCCTGTGCTGAGTGTGGGATTTTTTGCCTTGTTTCCTTCCCCATGTAAGATGCGGCTTTTCTCTGCATCATCATGGTAACACCTCCAGCTTCCCTCCCAGAGCAAGCTGGGATGATCCCGGTCTCCATGGAGCCTCTTCCCAAGGCAGCCAGACTCCCTGTTTGCAGGGCTCTGCTTTCACCCAGAGCTGCTGTTGCGCTGCTGGCCCTGGAGCTGTCTGACAAAGGCAGACTTTGCAGAGGGGCTGTCTCTTCCTCCCAGCATAGAAAATGGCTTGTTTTTCGGGTGCCAGCACCAAGTCCTGAGCACCCTCACCTGCCTCGAGGCTTGGAGGGATTCAGGTGCTCCCTGGACGTGGCGCACACTGCCCTGGGAGCGGAGAAGGCAAGAGGGAATCTGTCTCCCTTGCCCGTTGTCAGTGTGGCAAGCAGGGCTGGAGCTGCCAGTGCCACTGGGGGCCCTCAGCATTGGCCACAGAGGGGCCTCCCATCCCTGCAGGCCCATCACCAAGTGCTGCTGGAGCAGCTGCTTGTTGGAGAGGCCGTGCAGGGCATGTTGCAGGGCTGCCCAAGGACGCTGTGCAGCACCTGTGGAGGGCACTGCTTCCTCTGTGACTCCTCAGGTGCTCCACAGGAAATTTTTGCAGGAGCTTTTGCTGTAGCACCTTGAGAAAGCAGCATTTAAATCAGAGAGAGAGGGGAAGAGCCTCAGGAGTCAGATGAGCTGGGCTGGACTCCTTCCCTCAGCTCCAAGAGCTCTCACTCTGAGTCTCCTCCTTTTCTAAAAGCAGGAAGTTTTGAAACTTTGTAATGGCAAGTTGTGCATCAGAGAGAATTTCTGCTGCCAGGAGCCATCCCAGTTCACTTTCATGTGATGTACTAATTAATGCATTGACCCGTCAGTATGGGAGAAGATTTTCCCCATGGTCCCTGCACTGGTCGATGGCATGGATGCAGGATGAGGTGAGGGTGATTCTGGCAGAGTTTGGGGAATAGGCCCCTCTGGCTACAGCTCCAAGATGCTCTTCTGCATCCATTTCCATGCTCAACACCTCAATCTCTCCTGTCTTCCATCCAGGCTTTCAATATCCTGCCACTGCCAGGTGTGCTGCAGCCAGGAGAGAGCCAGCAGGTCTCCTCCACCTTCTCTGGCCACCTCACCACCACCTGCAATGTCCCGAGCTGTGCCGCATGGAGGGAGGCTCCACCTGCGAGGTGCTGGTGCCCGGGGAGGCCTCACGTGTCAGCTCCTCCCTGAGCCCCCAGGAGATCAACTGTGGCTCTCAGGCCCCTCTCAGGGACAGGTGAGTTAGCCTTCCGTGGGTTCCTGCTCTGCCATGGGTTATTGTCCCTGCAGGGCTTCCCTGCTCCAAGGCCTCTGAGCTCAGAGCAAAGGCCAGCAGCAACACAGGGATGGCCACTCTGAGCTCCCTGGCTGCCAAGAGAGGAAGGACCTTCTTCTGTTGAGACAGAACATCTTCTTCTCTACTTGAGTGCTGAGCCCTGCTGGCTTAGCTGCTGCCTGCAGAGAGCTGGGCTCTGGGCTTGCCTTGGCACCGCCTCTAGAGGTGTCTTGAAGTCCATGGTGTTGAGTGGCATCTTCTTCATCATCTGCTTTCTTCACCAGAACAGTGGGATTGTGGTATGGGCAGGCGTGGGGCACAGAGCAAACCTTGCTTTGGGTCCTGCTCCTGCCACAGATGAAGTCCTTGCACTGCTGATCTGCCAGGGTTCTCCTTATGGTGGCACAGCAGCCAGAAAAGCTCCTGTGCTTTAGGCTCCCCTGCAGCTGCAGCCGTAGGCAAGCACAGGAGAAGCTCAGCTCCAGCAAGGCAGCCCAGCTCAGGACACACAGGCCAAGTGTGGAGCTGGGAGTGGAGGCTGCTTAAAGCCAGCCTGTGCATCAGGACTTCTTCAGGCCAGGCTGAAGTTGGTTTCATGGGGAGGAGACGGACGAGGCTGCTTCCAATGGTTTCCATGGCAGCCAGCACTGGTTTGCTTGGTCCCAGCTGGGTTCCAGCAGGAAATCTGCCTGACAAGAGCCTGTCTTGCAGGAGAGGAGTTCCTGCAGCCTTTGCTTTCTCACTGATAGGGTTGTTCTCATGAAGGAGCAGGCTAGGAGTCGTTAAAACCGAAGATCACGGGCAGAGACTCTCTAACTAATTCAAGTTAGACAGTGGGATGTTTATTAACACCGGCGGGTGGCACCAGAGCCGTCCCTAAAAGGCGTGACCGCGCTGTCCAAGGTTCTTTGCCCTCTCTTTATTTCCCAAGATCTTACACACAATACATCTGCACAACCCCAGCACCTCCCATCCCTGCTCTGTATTCAAATGAGGTCATTGGTCCTTCACTCCTGTGCACTTCTTCACTTGAATTGGGTTGGTGGTCTCAAATTGGGTCAGTGGTCTTAAGGCATGAGGTCAGGAATGTCTTCATCAGGTCTCTGTGACCCTCTGGCACCATCCAAGGTCCCCAACTTAGTGATTGATTGACATCAAGCCCAGGTGCTAACCATTGTTCTCCTGCTTTCAAGATGTTCTTATCACAGTTCACTTCCTCCACTTCCTTCTAGAAAGAAGCTCCTAATGGTAAACAATAGAACAATCAGCTCCAGCTTAAGCATCTCATAACCATTAACCTATGGTCTGCCTATCTAACTTACATCCTGATCAATGGGAATTGCTTCTAACCCTCAGCTGAAATCTGAACCCTTTAAAATCATGCTTCAGCTGTGCCCAGGGAGAAGGGGGCTGAATGAGCTGAGTAAGAACTGTAGGAGAGCTAAGCAGATGTCAGCAATCTGTGCTCTGCTTTAAACTGGGAAGCCAAGAGACAAAGGGCGTTTCCAGCACCAGCGCAGAGAGCTGCTGGATCAGCCTTTGGCAGGAGCTGAGGGGTCTGGCTGTGCCTTCAGAGGCAGCGTGCACAGTCAACACCTTCTGATGGCAAAGCTCAGGTTTGGCCGGTCCTGGAGGTCCCCTTCCACCCATGCCCTCACTTGGGATGTTCCCAACCTCTGTGGGTTGAGGAGAATTCACGGAAATGGCCTCAGGGTCAAGGAATGAAGTGCAGGGCCAGCCAGGACGAGGGAGCCCAAGGTTCTGGTGGGACTCTCAGCCATGTTTTCTGTTTAGTCTGCACAAGGGAGCTGAAGGAGCCAGCTCAAAATGTCGAGGAGGAGGCAAAGGCCTTAGAGGAGGAAGAGAGGAGGAAGGAGGATGAGAGGCAGAAGAAGGAAAAGAAGAGTGTCTCTGTTGGGAAGCAAGCTCCAAACCCAGCGAAGGGGAAAACCAAGACCCGGGAGAAGAAAGAAGCCCATGCGAAAGCATCAGAGAAAGGAAAGCAGAATCCCAGAGAAGAAGGAAAGCAAAATCCCAGAGAGGAAGGAAACCAAAATCCCAGAGAAGGAAACCAGAGCGCCAGAAAAGAAGGAAACCAAAGCCCTAAAGAAGAAGGAACCCAAAGCTCCAGAGAAGAGTGAAACCAAAGCCCTAAAGAAGAGCAAAACCAAAGCCCTAAAGAAGGGGGGAGCTGCAATCCCAGAAGACCCAGCTGAGCTGGAGAACTCTTTACTCTTTATTCACAAAACTCATTTTACACAGTTTGACAGACCTCGTGTGCAACATTAGTTAGTTCATAGATTTCTTAGCAGTTCTTCTGTTATTGGTTAATAAATTAGATTTTACTTGTGCATCAAACCTCTCTATTGTATTGTTTACCTGTTCTCTTCACTGATTCTCATGGGACAAATCCCTTGTTGTGTGGAAATTCCGTTTTTCTCTTTGCTTTCTGTTTTATGCTGATTTATGTTTCTCAGTTTTCTGTTTCTCTCTGCTCGGCTGTTTTATGTCCGGAGATAGCTCAGGCATGCCACTTTCTCGGTTTCTCGGCTGTTTAGGTGTTCTGTAAAGGCCCAAAGTGGCCTTGGGCAGTCCGACGCTTCAAAGGACGAGGAGAGGCTTCTGATCTTGTTTCGGTCTCAGTGTTTATTAATTGTTTATCTAAAAGATTTTCTTTCAGCCCGACAGAGGTCTGCACAGCAGTCAGCCATGGGCACACTCTCCGCAGCCCCTGGGCGGTCACTTATCTTTATACCCAAAGTTACGTGTACAATATTTATAATTTTTCCCCAATACCTACTACTCTTATTAACTGGTGCACTTCTAGTAAAGACCAATCCTAAAGTGCCACCATCACCACAGAAGATGGAGGCTAAGAAGAAGAAGAAGAAGGACAGGACACGCCCCAATTCCTCCATCTTACTTCTTTAGACCCCCCTGTACAGAAATCCTAAACCCTGTGTTTTACACCTTATCTAACTTATCCCTTCACCATTCACCCAGTGAAATCCTTCCAGTCCTCATACAAGTGTCATCTCCTGTGTAGGATCAAAAGTCCAGCCACCAGACACTTCTGGCAGCATTCCAGGACTCCCGAGCCCCCCAAGGGTGGTCTCGGTCGCTCTGCACCCTCATCCTGAGGTGCTGAGATCCCACATCTCCCCCTTCTGTTTGCACCAGGAAAACTTCTTTTGCTACCCAATTCATAGCGTGTTTTAAACATGCAAATATGCATGGGATAACAATTATGAGGAATAGAAGAAGTATTAAAACATAGAATCCTACCCTTAAAATTCCTCTCCAAATGGGAGAGATGTCAAAGAATTCTATCCTTAAAATTCCTCTCCAAATGGGAGAGATGTCAAAGAATTCTACCATACATTTTGCTTTTGCTGACTAATAGGTAAATTACCCCCATTGCTTATTGCAATGAATGATGCACATAAGCATCATGAAAACCACAACTCTGCTTCTGCGTGGAATCATTGCTCTGCTTGTCATTCAAGACCCTAGAGAAAATTCCCCCCAAAGTCTTTAGTTTCTTTTTATTTCTCTTCCGAGTCGTCTTGTGCCATCTGAGTCTCGACTCCTGTCTTTCACTCGTCTCTTTGTTACTTGGATCATCGTTCTCGGATCCGCGTTTTCATGTTCTCGCACTCGAAATGGTTTCACGTGTCGTACCGACACCCACGTCAGACCTCGATCTGTGGAGATAGAAGCGAAAGCCTTGCCCCCCACTAGGTGGCGCTGTCACCGGCCTCTCTAGGTCAGGTGACAGCATGAGCTCGACTGCCCCTCGTTCCTGTCAACTGCCGAGTTCGTGATCTCGTTTGAGACCGTGTCTGTCCGGCTTTTAATTCAGCTGGAAATGGAGCTCGGACACCCAGAACGTCTCCCTTGAAGGGAAGGGACTGGGACTCCGAGGGTTAAAACCAGAGGTACCAAGGCTGAAGAGGGCGTGGAGCCGCTGGGACATAGGATCCCGAGCACAGCCCCTCCTCGCCCGAGACGTCACCGGGGATGGGCCCGCCCCCGCCTGTGCTCTACTCCCGGCGCATGGGTGCTCTCCGAGCCTAGCCGCCCCCCCGTCTCTCCCGGGCTGACGTCACTCTCCTCGCCTGTTCCACCTCCGAGGCTTCCTCCCCTCGGTCTGTCCCTAACTCTGTCTCTGTGTCCCTGGCTCCTCCCGCCGGTGTGTACGGCCCGCCCCGCCGGCCCCCGGGCCCGCTCTGCCCCGCAATTCGAGCCGAATTTGCCCGCGGGTTCTTGCGAGTTTTGCCTGCCGCGCGTGTCTCCTGGGCGGCCGCCACCCCCCGGCGCTGTGCTGAAAAGCCGCACCGGGACATGTGTCTCCCAGTATCTCTTCTCCCGCGCTCCCCGCCGGCTCCGCCGCTGTCGCGCCGTGCCCTGCCCCCGCGAGGAAGCGTCCCCCCCCCGATCCCTTCTCTCCCTCTTGCACCCCCCCTCCGATCCTGACTCCCTTGTATTCTCCGGAGTTTTCAGGACGTTTTAGGAGCTTCCTGGGGTTTCTCGGTTTTGGGACCGGGGACTTTAATATTATTTCCTGCTCTCTCCTCGAGAGCCCTTTCCCCCTGGCTTCTCGCGGCCAGAACTAATAAAATTTTTTTTTTTTTTCTTCCCGGAGCCTTGCTCCTCCACCCTTCTGTTGAGGGTGCAGCAACTTTTCCGTTGCTCTCCCAGTCTTTTCGACTGTGCTGATATGCTTTTTTCTTTTTTTTTTTCTTTTTCCGGGAGCCTTGCTCCCCCCCACCCTTCTGTTGAGGGTGCAGCAACTTTTCGTTGCTCTCCCAGTCTTTTCGACTGTGCTGAAATATCTTTTCTTTTTTTTTTCTTTTTCCCGGAGCCTTGCTCCACCACCCTTCTGTTGAGGGTGCAGCAACTTTTCCGTTGCTCTCCCAGTCTTTTCGACTGTGCTGATATGCCTTCCAGCATTAATCTTGCCGGCGAGAGCAGCTTTAACGCTGTCTCGTCTTTTTTTTTTGTCATTAAGAAATATAAGTGCCTATTGATTTCCTGCCAAACCTTGGGATCTCTTCTGTGTGTGCTTGAGCCACGCCTTGTAAGGCGGACAAAATTTCCCGTTGTTCTTGGGAGAGTGTGTAATTATGTTCTTATATTTTGACCTTCTCACCGAATCTGTCGTCAGAGCTGTCCGAAGCCTCCCGTCTCTGTCCAGCAGGTCACAGGAGAAGAATCCAGAGGCGCCTTTCTGGTTCCTTTCCGGGCTGCTCTGCTACGAACTGTCTTCGGTAGAAGCTGAGAGATGTAATTCTCAGTGACTGCTGTTTTTTTGCAGACCTCTCTGGCTGTTTTTCTTTCTCTTCTTCTTTTTCTTTTTTCTTCAGGCTTCTCTCCTCAGGAGCTATCAGTGCTCTCCTGAGAATTCGTGGAGCTGCCCTCTTTGCTCTTCAGCTCTTGAGCTTCAGCTCTTCAGGGCTGATCCCCCCCCCGAAAGGTTTGGTGGGAGTAGCCCAAGCAGGGAACGCCACTGTGGAAATTCATTTTTTTCTTCTCTTCTGTTTTATGGTGATATATGTTTCTCAGTTTTCTGTTTCTCTCTGCTCGGCTGTTTTATGTCCGGAGATAGCTCAGGGATGCCACTTGCTCGGTTTCTCGGCTGTTTAGGTGTTCTGTAAAGGCCCAAAGTGGCCTTGGGCAGTCCAACGCTTCAAAGGACGAGGAGAGGCTTCTGATCTTGTTTCGGTCTCAGTGTTTATTAATTGTTTATCTAAAAGATTTTCTTTCAGCCCGACAGAGGTCTGCACAGCAAGTCAGCCATGGGCACACTCTCCGCAGCCCCTGGGCAGTCACTTATCTTTATACCCAAAGTTACGTGTACAATATTTATAATTTTTCCCCAATACCTACTACTCTTATTAACTGGTGCACTTCTAGTAAAGACCAATCCTAAAGTGCCACCATCACCACAGAAGATGGAGGCTAAGAAGAAGAAGAAGAAGGACAGGACACGCCCCAATTCCTCCATCTTACTTCTTTAGACCCCCCTGTACAGAAATCCTAAACCCTGTGTTTTACACCTTATCTAACTTATCCCTTCACCATTCACCCAGTGAAATCCTTCCAGTCCTCATACAAGTGTCATCTCCTGTGTAGGATCAAAAGTCCAGCCACCAGACACTTCTGGCAGCATTCCAGGACTCCCGAGCCCCCCAAGGGTGGTCTCGGTCGCTCTGCACCCTCATCCTGAGGTGCTGAGATCCCACATTGTTGCAGGTGCATTTGTTTTTCACCCTCAGAATAGATTGTTCACAAAGTCTCATTCTCAAAATAGCTTCACATGGGAACTTGTAACTGCTTAGCTGCACTCAGAATATGTTCTGCCATATTATGCTATTAATAAGGCAGAACAAGGCCTGATTTCAAAAGGCCTTTCTTTTATCATTATTCTACCTGTCTACGACATCTCCTCCTTTTCGTTCATTTAAAAAAGTTCCTATGACCTGATGTTGAAACAGCTCACTCTTGTGAGGGTATTATCTCATCAGAGTTGTCACTGGTTATCTGTTAGATATGGGATAAGATAGATAAAAGACCAATTACAATCAACAAAACGTAGCAAATTCTATCAAGTCATTGACACAGGGTTTTGCAGCATGAGAAAACAAAAGAATAATGTCCAATGTCTCTTAGGGAAATGGAAAGAAATGACCATTGTTTCCAATGAGTTGAGAAGGATGAGAAAGTCTATGAGCTGAAAATGTTGATCTTTGACATCACTGAATGTCCTCCTGGGCGCTGGAACAGGGAATAACTGCAGAAGGTTCGTAGGAGCACTGTACCATGAGGATGCCATGAGGCTTTTGTTGGCAAATTGCCTCTGTCAGTTTCCAGCCACAGCCATGTCTTGGCAGTCCTCCTTCTGCTCCTGCTCTGGCCACAAAGGCTGCAAGGTGATGAGGTTATTTCTCCTTTCACTGGGCCTCATTTTTTCAGAGCTGATCAGTATCTGATGGAATGAGCAGGTGACTGCTTTGAACTGCTGATGATAAAACACAGGCACATCTTCTCCTGAAGTTAATGAATCAAGCAGGCTTCACTGAGGTACACTCAATTGGGATTTAGATGTGATGATCTTTTTTCCAAATTTCTCATGTAAATATTGCATTATTCAAAATGATTAGTTGTCCAGATTTCTCATGTACATATTGTATTACTTGAACATTCTTAAGGCGTTCATTCCTCTTCTATTTTGTTTTTTAAGAATGTCTTTTATTATGAGTACGACGAAACATCATAGCAAAATATTACATGCAGTGGACAAGAAACTTACAGCAATTAGGAATAATTTGGATACAACAATCAGGAATATTTCAAATAGCAGAGAAAGCTAACAGGTTTCTTTCACCAAACGGAAAAAAAGAAAGTTTTCTTGGCAGTTCTCTGCTTTTAACCCCCTGTGTTCTCAGAGGCGTATTCATGTCTTCAGTTGCCACACCACGTGCCAATATTCAAATCTGAGTACCTATTGGTTTAACCACAGCCTTTCAAAAAACTCACTTCCTTTTCAAACCAGGATAGAGGTTCTCTTTCCCTTCTGGCTGGCAAAGAGGTAACAAGTCTGACCTGGCCGCCATCTCAGCCAGGCCGGGCCAGGCGGCTCCTGCCGTGGGGCCGGGCCCCTTCCCAGGGACCCCGCCAGGCCCTGTTATAAATTGAGACGACAATTTGCCAAGTAAAACCAATTGAGAATTTATTGATTACAGAGGGCAAGGCAAGAAGCAAATCAGCGCTGGGCGACAGGGGAGTCTCCGCTCCGCCACTGCCGCACTCTTCTGATTTTCCGTGGAGTTCTTATAGAGTCCTTCTTCCAGGTTGATGTGTAGTACTCTGCGTATTCTTCTTTTGTGTTTAGGTGGTTATAGTCCACCTCCCAGGTTCTGAAGATGAAGGTTGGTAATTTTCCTTTGTCTGATTCCTGGAATTTTTAGGCTCAATCTGCTGAGTTCCTGGAATCCTAGGTTTACTGAGCGGATAAGCTGATACTGTGTTATCAATCATAGCAAATCCTCCACCCATATTAACAGTTTACAAAACAGATAAATAAATGTTTGTGAAACCTATTGCCTTTTGGTTTTACCTTCCTTATCCTTTAAAGTCTGGAAATTTACTTAAACAAACTAGAAGTGGTGCAACAGTCTTACAGGAATAACTTTGTAAGTTTTGATGAACAAACTTAAAGTTTTAACCCATTACAGGCCCCATTGGCTGCCGGGCAGGGCAGGGGAGGCCATGGCTGCAGTTGTGACCATCTGGGCACTGCTGAGCCCTGCCCCGCCACCAGCCCAGGCCCAGCCAGGATCCGCCGGGCCCCAGGAGCAGCCCCGGGCCGGGCCGGCTCGACCAAGATTCTGCCACCGTTGGGGTTCAGCCGCAAGCCCCGGGCAGGGGGAGGAGAAGCCATCGGCCCCGGCCGTGCTGCTGCTGTGTTCTGGCCTGGCTGCTGAGATCCTGGCCCTGCCTCAGCGCGGCCCATCCTGACACAGCCCCAGCGCAGCCGCTGCAGAAACCCCCATCGTAAAACAGCTCCGGCCCAAGCACCGAGCCCGGCCGGGGTCACGGAACAATCTGCAGGCCCCGGGTGAGATATGAACTCTTTCAGTGCCTCCATCCTCCATCGAGTGAGAGAAAAGGACAAAGTGCAGGCTCACAGAGGAGCAACAGGAAGACACCAAGATCCCTGAAGAGCAAGTTGAGTCCCAGATGGGAGGGATGAGGAGATACCTTGATCTTGGGGCTCCTCTTGTAAAGCCATGGAGAAGGATGTAATTGATACATTAGACTCTCTTATTCCCTATAACACGTTGAAAACTATGGAGAGATGACTTGTTCAGCAAAGGCCTCCATGCTAAAGTAAGCAAATATTGAAGTAGCTGTGATCCCATGAGAAGCTTCACAGAGAAAGAGAAAAGAGTGATGAGACCCTGTGCCCTCACAGGAGAAGAAGATCTCTATTTTCAGGAATGAAGATGATTTCAGAAATAGATGAAGTGAACCTTTGCTCTTCAACAGCTCATCTTTAAACTAATACCCCATGAGTTCACATGACCCATAAACACAGCTTTGGGAAAAGCTGTGGAAAAAATGGAAGGGATTCACAATTGCAGATTTTCATGGCAGCTGCTCTTCATAGGAATTGAGAACCACAAGAGAACTGTTTTCTTATAGAGAAGTCTCCATGGCATGAAAGTGAGACTCCTCTCCCTAAGTGAACTGAAGAAAGACTATTCTAGAGGTGGTAAACTGACCGAAAATTTTAGGTTTTGTCTCTTTTCATTGTCAGTAAGAAAGAAAAGGGTGTAGAGAGAGGAGAAGTGTTCTGAATTCCTACTACTCTTAGTTACTATTGACAAACTTTTCTTTATACCCTTTTAAGCTTTGAGCCTACTTTGCCTTTCTCTTAATCCTATCTCACAGCCTATCTCAATGTATTCTAGTGAGTGCACTGGTAATTACCCAACCACACCACACTAATTGATGCTTTGGCCAAGAAATCTCAAATTGGTGACCCAAAACCACTACAGAAACCCTCCTGATGAACTGCATGAGAGCAGAGGGAAATCAAGGCAGAGCCATGGTTTGTCAGGACTTGCCTGATCCTGATGAGCTCCGTGGTGCATTTGGAGCTGAGCCCTTGAAGCCCAGGGCCTGGGAGGAGATTGCACAAACCTTGCCAGGAGTCACAGTCAGAGGAAGCACCCAGAGTGTCTCCAGGCATTCATGGCTCCCACTGAGGTCCCTCTCCAACACAGGCTCCTCACGGACTCCTTGGAGAAGAGAACTGGTGGCCAGGATGGCACAGAAACCTTTCAGACACTCAGTGTGGGAAGGAACATCCAAAGTACCTTAAAAACCTTGAGTATCTCAAGGCGTTAATGAGCCCCACTGAGGGTTGTTACTGACAAAGACTCTCCAGGGACTAATTACAGCAGAAAATTGGAGGCCATGATTGCACAAACCTCTCAGAGACCCCAAGGCAAAAGCCAAACCCAAAAAAGGTCCTTTGAAAAACTTGCAGTCCCTGCAGGGAGCATTCAGGAGCCCCCAGGGCCATTGCTGAGCAAGGCTCCCCAGGGACTCCTTCCAGCAGATCCTTGAGGCCACTGGGATGTGGGCTAGGGGGGGATGCAGAGGGCAGGACAAGGGGCTGACAGTGCCCAGCCTGGCTGGGGCTGTGCCAGGAGGCCCCAGAGCCTCAGGACAAGGTGTCTCCTCCCAGCCCTTGGTGGCACAGACCCTGCTGTGCCCCAGGGCACCAAGAACTGGCTTCTCTTTGTCCCCACCTGTCATCACTGCCACCAGTTCTCTGCTCTGCCTGGGGCCTGGGGACACTTTCTCAGTCGTGTCCCTGACAGGGATCTCTTCAAAGTACAAGGAACTTCAGTGTTTCAAAAGAACTGAGTTCTTGAGGGTTTTGTGACATCACTGAGTGGGTGGTGACATCACAGAGCTGGCTGTGACACCCCAGAGTAGGGTGTGAGGCCATAGAGCAGAGTCTGCCATCATAGAGGGTGTCTCTGTGGCATCAGAGAGTGAGTTGTGACATCACCTGGTGGCTGTGTAACATCATAGAGCAGGCTGTGACATCACAGAACAGATGGTGACATCACAGGGTGACTTTGTGACATCACTCTTGTGTGACATCACAGCACTGCTGTATGACATCACAAGGTGACATAAAGTTGGTTCTGTGACATCACGGGGGGCTGTGTGACATCACATGGGCTGTTTGAACTCACAGGGGCAGTGTGACATCACAGGGGCAGTGTGAGGTCCCCCGTTTTGCGGAGGAAAGAAGAAACCTCACAACTTTATAAAAGTTGTAAAGCTCGGTATGTTTATTTAGGGCGCCAGACACATGCGGAGAAAAATCTCCTCAAAAAGGCATGCGTACCTCTGAGAACTTCAGATCTCCTTTTATCCCCCTCTCCAATACATATGCATACAGTTTCACAATGGGTTCATACATATTCATTTTTATAGGTTTTGTGCGACTTTTACCACTAGTTCCTTTTTATCAGAAAGAATTCCGAGGTCAGGCTGACTTGCCCTTACAGCAATCCCTGTCTCTCTCTATCATCTTCTGTCTCCTCCCCTTTATCTCTGTCCTTCGCTGAAGTAACTTCACTGAGCTTAGGCCTTGCAGTCTGGCTAAATAACTACGATTTCTAACCACAGACTCAACTCAAAAATGTACATTTCACCTAAATTAAAATGGATTTCTACCCTGGAAAATTTTCACTTTGCTTCATCCCGGGGAGGTCACTCTGCCCCGGCCCCCCTCGCAGTTCCCCCCAGAGCAGTCCAACCCTGCTTGTGCACAGTGGGGTCCCCTGTCCCCCCGGGTCCCCTGGCCCCGCAGCCTCCCCCAGAGGATGTTCCACGAGATCGACCCCAGAGCCTGACACGGGGACGGGGGCCGGGGCCCTGGGGGTGGCACAGGGGGACAGGGACCCCCCGGCAGCGTCCCCGTGTGCCCCAGGGCCAGAGCCTGGGCCAGGGCTCCTTCACCCTGGTACGAACAAGGGCTTGAGAGCGCTGAAAAAATCCCCAGCAAGGGAGCAGCAAAAACCAGATTGAATAATAAGGGACAGCAGCACAGAGTTCCTTGGCAAGAGTCACTCTGCTCCTGACTGGACACCTCAGGCACACCAGGGAAACAAAGCAACAGCAACGCCAAACAGAATCCAGGCAATCAAACCAGAAATTAACCCAGAACTGTCCCTCTGTGTGTGTGTGTGACACAAGGACAGTGAGGGCAAGGATCAAAGGAATACGGCCTAAAAGCTTAACAGAGCTCAAACTCAACAGGACTTAACTGATACCTTAACCTTAACTGATATTTTCAACTTCACAATTTAGCAAAAGAGCAGAGTCTAACGGCATTTAACCTAACTTAAACCTATGACTTTGCAATTTAACAGAGGAATAACACTTTACTATACTTATCTTATAACTTATATTAAAGGTAACAACTCAGCAACTAAGAACAACTCTTAGCAGCATTTATCTTCACGTAGATCGTGTGATTTAATTTAGCTACAGGCCTGACTGACTCAGCTATCCAAGGCACTCCAACCCCTCAGAGTTCTGTGGCATTTCTGCCACATTTCCCCAGCACAGGCACTCATGTGTGCACACAGACACAAAGAGTCAGTGCAGGGCAGCTATGAGCAATTCCCCTGAGGGCAGGCAATGCTCACTGCTGATGCTTTGGCATCTCCCCAGCAAAGGGCAAAGGGCTGAGCCTGGAGGAGTGGGGGGATCGGCCCAGGCTCCATCATTGTTCAGGATCCCCGGGTGCTGCAAACGGGAGAGTTCCCGGCTGGGAGAGGCCCCACTCAGAGGGAGTGGCTGGCCCAGGAGAGCTCCAAGGGCTCCTTTTGGAGCGCTGTTTGCAGGGCCCCAAGAGAGGGGCTTCAGTCCCAGCAATGGCTCATCCTGGCCGCACTTGGCATCAACAGCTTTCTTTGGCAGTGTGAGAACAGGGATGTTGTGCCACGGAGGGAACAAAAACAGTTCCCAGGGCTGCTGCTAAAGGAACCAGGAGCTGGTTGGGCTCAGCAGCAGTGCCTGGAGCAGACAGTGTTTGTGATGAGCTGCAGAGGAGCTGAGCCCAGGGGCTGTTGGCCAAGGCCGAGGCCCAGGGAGCATTTCTCAGCTGGCAGGGGCGGCCTGAGAAGGGGAGGGGGGAATGCAGCAGCACAGGGCCATGGAACCAAGGGACCATTGTGACACTGTGGAGCCCTGTGAGACTAAGGGACAATTATGACACTGTGGGGCCCTTTGAGACCAAGGGACCATTGGGACACTGTGGGGCTGTGTGAGACCAAGGGACCAGTGTGACACTGTGGGGCCACATGGAATCATGGAGAGCACTGGGGCTCTGTGCTTTCCTTCCTATGGAAAAGAACTGTCCTTCTGCTCCAGGCACCCATGGCCAGAAGTGGGATTTCACCTCCAAATTTCCTTTATATCCAGGGATTCTTCCCATAGGAATATTGCCAGGACAAGTCTGGCTGGCAGTGGTTTCACAAGGGTCACCTCTCATCCGTCCCCAAAACACTGAGGGAGGCTCCATGCTCTCCTTCCCATGGGAAAGAACTGTCCTGCTTTTCCAGGTGCCCATGGCTGAGATTGGGTTTCCACCTCCAAAATTCCCTAAATCCAAACTGTGCTATTACTGACAAGTCTAGCTGGCCTTGGCCTGCTGAGGCTGTCACCTGCCTTCCAAACCTTGGGGCTCTGTGTTTTCCTTCCCATGGAAAAGAACTGTCCTTCTCAGCCAGGTGCCCATGGCCACAAATGGGATTTCACCTCCAACACTGCCTGTTGTGACAGACTGGAGGAGATTGTTGGCTCTAAACATTTTGTGTGTGGGGGAGGAAGGGGCAGGTCCAGCCTTGCCCTGCCCTGTGAGCCCAGCCCTGCCCTGCCCTGTGACCCCAGTCCCTCCAGGGGCCTCCAGTGGCTTTACGGTTTCTACCTGAACTGCAACACACTGAACCCCCAGCACCGCCGTTCCACCCTGGGCACTGGGGCCTTCTTGGCTCTACTCAGTGCTGCTGCTGTACTCGGGGCACCCTAAACCCTGCTAGGGACCCGTGTCCCCCCACTGCAGGGATTGTGCGCAACTCACACTGCACCGATCCTCCACGCACCCGGAGAGCCATTCGGGGTTTGCGTGCCAGCTCACCAATGCGTCTGCCACCCTCAGCACACCCTGAGGGCACCTACCAAGTCTTAAGGGGAAAGGCCAACCCCTTGTGTGCCACTCACGTTTCTATTCCTCCCCACGCCCAGACGGGGGGCCCACCTTATTCCCCTGGGAGGCGTCTCACTCACTCAGGCTTCTCTTGCTTCCCTCTGTTTCTGGCCGGTCACCTCGCAGGAGTCCAGAACCGCAGTACTCGGAGGGCCACAGCTGCTTCGGACTCCGAGCTGCTGGGCCCCGTCTCACACACACTTCTTTCGCTTGCCTCCTACTTCTGCCACCGCCTTTACTCACCGATGCTCCTCCACACTGGTCCTAGGCTGCTGCCGACCGGTCCAGATAGGGCCAGATATCCCGGAGGCCCTCAGTCCTCTTTGGGTGTGGTCTGGCCTGGACCAGTCCCCAAGACTGTTATGAATGGCACATGACCAGCTCTTTAGTGATTTCAGCTTTACTGGAAACAGTCTAGGTAGGGGACCCATGGGGGTGTGCGCACACCACCACTCCTCCCGAGACGGCGTGGAGGAGGAGGAGGAGGTCAACTCCGTCGTCCAGCAGAGCTGGGTCTTCTTTCCTCATAAGAGTCTCTGAGTAGACGCCTGTTGGTTTCAGGTTCATAATCTTTATACTGCTCTTGGCCCACTCTGGTTAGGGTGACGTAGGCAAAAAGTTCTGACCAGTGTCTTTGATATTGTCTCAAGTTTCTCTCTGTTTAGAGGTGTTATTTTGATTCTTTATTTGCATGGTGCTTCATTGTTCTAGAGGTTTTTGTTATGTAATCCTTTTCTGCTAAGTCTTATGGGAGTTTCATATTTGCTTATTAGGTGACAGAATCATCTTCTTTATTGGCCTTGGATGGTTCGCCATTTTAGACGAGAGTGGGAGCAGCGGCGGTAATACCCAACGGTAAGGGGATTTACATAATTATAAAACCTTTAACAAACAATTAATAACTAACATTGGAACATTACATAACTATAAAACATTCAGCAAACAATCTATAACTATCATTGGAACTTTATATTAACTCCTTTAACAATGAATTCTCTACAACACTGTGGGAAGTTGCGGAACCAGGGGGATCATCGTGGCACTGTTGGGGCCCATGGAACCAAGGGGCCAGTGTGGAAACAAGAGGCCGTTGTGAGCCTGTGGGGCGCAACAGCCCAGAACACTGAAATGCTGGAGGTAACCAAAGGCTCCTTTACTCGAGTTTGGTGCACAGGAGAAACACCAAGAGGTCAAAATGACACAAAATTCTACTGGCAAAGTGCAAAAAACCAAGAAACTTTGGAAGAGGATTTAATGCAACCTCCAATTACACAGAAAACACTTTTCATAGCAGCAACTTCATTAACTTAGCTCATTTAACCGTAAAACCTTTAAATATGTAAGCTGTTGAGGTACCCAAAAATGTTGCATATAAAGACCATTAGAAGGAGAAGAAAGAGAGAGAGACAGAAAGACAGAAGCTCTATAGAAAGACACGCACATGACTATCAGTTCCTAGGGTTCCAGTGTGGGTGAGACACAAACCCCAGGAGAAGGCAGAGTCCATACCAGGGGCTCACCTTGTGCTCTGTGTTTTTAAGCCCCCGGGCCCTTGTGGGCCTCCCCCAGGTGGGATTTCTGATCGCTCAGGCAATCAGGGCTGGGTTAGCACTGTCCCCACTGTGTGACTGATTGACAGCTCATCCCAGGCTGTCTCAGGACACTGATCACATCCAGCCTCTGACAGTGACCATGGTGACACTGGGGAACCTCATGGAACCTTGGGTCAGTTGTGACCAGGTGGGTCCAAGGACACCACGGTGACACTCGGGAGCCTCATGGGAACAAGCGGCCGTTGTGATGCTCTGGATCCCCATGGAACCAAGGGAACATGGAACAGGCTGATGCCTTCAGTTTTAGCTGGCATATTTCCAGATTCTGTACTGCATTAGTCTGTAACTCTGGACTTCATACAGAGTGTTAGCAAGTTTTCTTCACAGTGTAGTTAGACAAAACAATTCTTTTCCAGCCCCAGAACTGGACACTGTTGCAGCTTCAGGCCCAAAAAGCGCCAAAAACAGTGAATTGAGGAGAGCAAACCGGAAGGATGGGATTGCATAACCTGAGGCTGTAATTGGACAATTAATCTCAATATGTAAATGGACCTGTCGTGGTTTGAAAGGAAGTAAGTTTTCTGGGATATGCTGTAGTCAAAATAATAGGTGCTCAGATTTGAATATTGGCATGTGGTGTGGCCACTGAGGACATGGATACACCTCTGAGAACACAGGGGGTTAAAAGCAAAGAACTGCCAAGAAAACTGTCTTTTGGTTCCAGTGGGTGAAAGAGGTCAGAGCTCCCCTGCCCAGCTGCGGGCTGGGCGGGTGAGAGGAAGCCATGGAGCCGGGTGAGGTAGGCCGGGCCCTTGTACAGAGAGGGGAGGTGAAGGCCCCTGCAGGATGGAAGGGTGGAGGAGCACTGAGAGGCAGCAGGCAGCCCCCCGGCCCCCGAGACAGAGAGAGAGAGAGATTGTGCCTATGCTTGTGCCACCTTGAAATTTGATATCATGTGCTGGCAGCGCGGCTGAAGGAGAAGGGGGGCATGCAGCAAGGGTGCAGCGAGCAGGTGCCCGGCAGGGCCAGCATGGGAGTCCTGGACAGGCAGAGCCTGAGATTTGAACTCTTTCTTGGATGATGAAACCTTACAAATACAGATCCTTCTGGATCTGAATGACAAGAGAGATTGAGATGAAATAGAAGGAAATGGACAAGTGTGATGAAAGTCCGTGCAAGTGAAAGATATCAGAAGAGTTGAGAAAAATCCTAGGTGGGAGGAGATGATGGAGTGGCCTTTGGCTGGACTTCTCTTGTATAGCCATGGACAGAACCATTTCTCCTGTGACACAGAGACTGCATTTTGGGGGAGGCAATTTTGGAGCCAAGAGAGTGTGGTGTTGTTATGTGAAGGAGTGGCGTGAACAGGGACGACGGGTGAGGAGGGTGGTGGTGCCCTCTGTCTTCAGGGAAGAAGATCTCTGTTCTCAAGACCCATCGGACCCAGGGGGTGAATTTGGGGGTGACAGGTGTCCTAAAAGTGAGAGACTGCGCTTTTTTTGGAACTGGGCAAAGCATCCTTAAAAGAGGAACGCTGGAAGCAGCTCAGGTCCATGTGCAGTGGTGAGAGCCCTTGGCACGGAAGGAAGATGTCAAGATGGCAAATGATCTCCGGGCGGTGCCACGTGTAACATGGAAACACAAGAGGTCTCAACTGTGTTTCCAGGGGAAGCCTATGGCACAAGAGGGACTCTTCTCTTCTTTATGAACTCAGAATTGATTATCTAAAGGGTGGTGATGGTCTGAGAGTTGGTGATCTGAGGGGTAGTATCTGAATTGAGAATCCAAGGTTTTGCTTACTGTGATGTATTGGGAATTTGGTGGGGGGAGGAGGAATATTTGGAAGGTTTTCGTCCTGAGTTTTGTGTGTTTCTCGTATATATTCTAAGTTAATAAAGTTTGTTTTTTTTTTCCATTTTATTCCTAAGCTGGAGCCTGCTTTGCTCTATTCCTGGTCCCATCTCACAGCAGACACCAGGGAGAATGTATTTTCCTGGGGGCACTGGCATTGTGCCAAAGTGGCATTGTGACACCTTTGTAGCAGATGCCTGGCCTATCTATAACTCGGAGCTCCTCTGCACCACAGGTAAGAGACCCAACCTGGCAGATACTTGGGACAGGTGGACAAAAATGCTGCCCAATGCTCTAGAGGAATCCCAAGAACTGGACCTGTTGGAGTCATCCAAGGCCACATCCTGTGTCAAATTTTACTTGAGACGCCTGAAAAACAATTGGCCAGAAATTGACCAGGCAAAAAACACACACCAAAAAGAAATATCAGCAATTAACAAAGCCTGTAACTATCCCTATGGATAAATATCAACTATATTGAAAAGCAGTAAATGCAATGCCTTATTACCTATCAAATTTTAACATGGTCTGATTTCTTTAACAAGAATGCTAACAAATTTGCCATATAAAATGATGCCAGATACAGTCACAAAAAGCTGTTGGGTTGTTCAGCAATATGTTAAATTGCATGTTATTATATTTATTTTCCAGTAACCCTGCACTTTAAAAAGTCCAACTGAATTTCTGTTTCCATGGAATTTGCCGTTACCATGGGTTTTCTCATAACTGATTTATTAATAATTACTTAATAATAATTCTAATATGCTTGTAACACCTTGAATTCCTCTAGTACACCATCATGCTGTTATTTCACTTATGGCTTATTCATCTTGAAGTAGTCTTTTTGTGTTAATAACCTTAGACAAAATTACACCATGTCATACCTATACCTTTTAAGGATGTTCATTTTAACTCTGTTAAATTAAAGCCCAATATTGCAATGCTCAGTTTTGTTCTGTTAAATTAAATAAGGCAAAGTTTTATTTGGTTAATTTTGGTAGATTTTATTTCTGTTAAGTTTCAGTATTACTAAGTTTGAACAATGTTCTATTCCAGGTTTTATGGATCCAGTTATGTTTGGTAATAATAGGAATTAACTTTGAGTTCATTTGAGCGCGCTTTTTGTTCTACAAAGGTGATAATGAAATTATGTTTATTAATTTGAAGTCCTTTTAAGGCTGAGTTTAGGTTCCTCTTGTTAAGCTCTAGCACTGTCCAAATAAATTTCTATCAGGTTTGAGTGTTATTTAATCTGAGGTATCATCAATTTTACCAGTGAGGTGTTCAGTGTTTTCCTATGATGCATTTATTCTGTCATAAATATATAAATGTTTGTATTACTGTTTTTATAGCCAGCTTTCCATATGCCTTACCATCTTTTGGTGTAGTTATCTACAAGACACGTGTCATTTCAAGATCCTCCTTTTGTTCCCTAGCTGCTTATGTATCTCTCAGACCAGACTACCCCTCTAGCTGGGCTTCACACTGTGGCTCTGCGGTTTGACCCAGTGCTGTCTCATCATTTTTAAGTATTTTTCACAGTTCCAAGAAATGAGATCTCAGCTTTGTCGGAAGTCTCCTCTAAACTGATGGTATTGTGGCATCTACTCTAAATGATCAGATGCTGCCCCAATTATTATTACAGAACCACTCCAACAGTTTGCTGGGTTTAAAGCATCTCTGTGCTGAGGAAATTTTGGAGGAGACAGCTATTGGATGGTTCATTAGTCTGTCACCCCTAGACCTTTACTCTTAAGTGCTATTCTCAAGAGCCTTGTTTAAAATTACATTTAAGGAATTCTCTCCCACTTAGAGCTTGGGTGGTGGCCAGGCCTTAGCTCTACCTGGATGGGAATTTGCCAACAGACCCAGATGTTTTCTGCATCAAAGCTAGATTTGAGTTGCTTTGACTTGGCAATTTGACCCTCTAGACATGACAGTTGAACGATTTTTCAAGGGAGCTTGGGAATTATTAGCTGGAAATAATTATCCAAGTCCCCACTGAATTGAGGTTTGTCAGCTGTTTGCAGACTCTGAGGTGATGGTAGATTATTTCAGAGATTGCTATTTACCTAATTCCACCTATGTTGTTAGCTTTCTCTGCTATTTGAAATATTCCTGATTGTTGTATCCAAATTATTCCTAATTGCTGTAAGTTTCTTGTCCACTACATGTAATATTTTGCTATGGTGTTGTTTCATACTCATAACAAAAGACATGCATCTCATTCTTAAAAAATAAAATAGAAGAGGAATGAACACCTTAAGAACGTTCAAATAAGGCAATGTGTACATGAGAAATCTGGACAACTAATCATTTTGAATAATGCAATATTTACATGAGAAATTTGGAAAAAAGATCATCACATCTAAATCCCAATTGAGTGTACCTCAGTGAAGCCTGCTTGATTCATTAACTTCAGGAGAAGATGTGCCTGTGTTTTATCATCAGCAGTTCAAAGCAGTCACCTGCTCATTCCATCAGATACTGATCAGCTCTGAAAAAATGAGGCCCAGTGAAAGGAGAAATAACCTCATCACCTTGCAGCCTTTGTGGCCAGAGCAGGAGCAGAAGGAGGACTGCCAAGACATGGCTGTGGCTGGAAACTGACAGAGGCAATTTGCCAACAAAAGCCTCATGGCATCCTCATGGTACAGTGCTCCTACGAACCTTCTGCAGTTATTCCCTGTTCCAGCGCCCAGGAGGACATTCAGTGATGTCAAAGATCAACATTTTCAGCTCATAGACTTTCTCATCCTTCTCAACTCATTGGAAACAATGGTCATTTCTTTCCATTTCCCTAAGAGACATTGGACATTATTCTTTTGTTTTCTCATGCTGCAAAACCCTGTGTCAATGACTTGATAGAATTTGCTACGTTTTGTTGATTGTAATTGGTCTTTTATCTATCTTATCCCATAGCTAACAGATAACCAGTGACAACTCTGATGAGATAATACCCTCACAAGAGTGAGCTGTTTCAACATCAGAACATAGGAGCCTTTTTAAATGAACAAAAAGGAGGAGATGTCGTAGACAGGTAGAATAATGATAAAAGAAAGGCCTTTTGAAATCAGGCCTTGTTCTGCCTTATTAATAGCATAATATGGCAGAACATATTCTGAGTGCAGCTAAGCAGTTACAAGTTCCCATGTGAAGCTATTTTGAGAATGAGACTTTGTGAACAATCTATTCTGAGGGTGAAAAACAAATGCACCTGCAACAAGGGATTTGTCCCATGAGAATCAGTGAAGAGAACAGGTAAACAATACAATAGAGAGGTTTGATGCACAAGTAAAATCTAATTTATTAACCAATAACAGAAGAACTGCTAAGAAATCTATGAACTAACTAATGTTGCACACGAGGTCTGTCAAACTGTGTAAAATGAGTTTTGTGAATAAAGAGTAAAGAGTTCTCCAGCTCAGCTGGGTCTTCTGGGATTGCAGCTCCCCCCTTCTTTAGGGCTTTGGTTTTGCTCTTCTTTAGGGCTTTGGTTTCACTCTTCTCTGGAGCTTTGGGTTCCTTCTTCTTTAGGGCTTTGGTTTCCTTCTTTTCTGGCGCTCTGGTTTCCTTCTCTGGGATTTTGGTTTCCTTCCTCTCTGGGATTTTGCTTTCCTTCTTCTCTGGGATTCTGCTTTCCTTTCTCTGATGCTTTCGCATGGGCTTCTTTCTTCTCCCGGGTCTTGGTTTTCCCCTTCGCTGGGTTTGGAGCTTGCTTCCCAACAGAGACACTCTTCTTTTCCTTCTTCTGCCTCTCATCCTCCTTCCTCCTCTCTTCCTCCTCTAAGGCCTTTGCCTCCTCCTCGACATTTTGAGCTGGCTCCTTCAGCTCCCTTGTGCAGACAAAACAGAAAACATGGCTGAGAGTCCCACCAGAACCTTGGGCTCCCTCGTCCTGGCTGGCCCTGCACTTCATTCCTTGACCCTGAGGCCATTTCCGTGAATTCTCCTCAACCCACAGAGGTTGGGAACATCCCAAGTGAGGGCATGGGTGGAAGGGGACCTCCAGGACCGGCCAAACCTGAGCTTTGCCATCAGAAGGTGTTGACTGTGCACGCTGCCTCTGAAGGCACAGCCAGACCCCTCAGCTCCTGCCAAAGGCTGATCCAGCAGCTCTCTGCGCTGGTGCTGGAAACGCCCTTTGTCTCTTGGCTTCCCAGTTTAAAGCAGAGCACAGATTGCTGACATCTGCTTAGCTCTCCTACAGTTCTTACTCAGCTCATTCAGCCCCCTTCTCCCTGGGCACAGCTGAAGCATGATTTTAAAGGGTTCAGATTTCAGCTGAGCGTTAGAAGCAATTCCCATTGATCAGGATGTAAGTTAGATAGGCAGACCATAGGTTAATGGTTATGAGATGCTTAAGCTGGAGCTGATTGTTCTATTGTTTACCATTAGGAGCTTCTTTCTAGAAGGAAGTGGAGGAAGTGAACTGTGATAAGAACATCTTGAAAGCAGGAGAACAATGGTTAGCACCTGGGCTTGATGTCAATCCATCACTAAGTTGGGGACCTTGGATGGTGCCAGAGGGTCACAGAGACCTGATGAAGACATTCCTGACCTCATGCCTTAAGACCACTGACCCAATTTGAGACCACCAACCCAATTCAAGTGAAGAAGTGCACAGGAGTGAAGGACCAATGACCTCATTTGAATACAGAGCAGGGATGGGAGGTGCTGGGGTTGTGCAGATGTATTGTGTGTAAGATCTTGGGAAATAAAGAGAGGGCAAAGAACCTTGGACAGCACGGTCACGCCTTTTAGGGACGGCTCTGGTGCCGCCCGCCGGTGTTAATAAACATCCCACTGTCTAACTTGAATTAGTTAGAGAGTCTCTGCCCGTGATCTTCAGTTTTAACGACTCCTAGCCTGCTCCTTCATGAGAACAATCCTATCAGTGAGAAAGCAAAGGCTGCAGGAACTCCTCTCCTGCAAGACAGGCTCTTGTCAGGCAGATTTCCTGCTGGAACCCAGCTGGGACCAAGCAAACCAGTGCTGGCTGCCATGGAAACCATTGGAAGCAGCCTCGTCCGTCTCCTCCCCATGAAACCAACTTCAGCCTGGCCTGAAGAAGTCCTGATGCACAGGCTGGCTTTAAGCAGCCTCCACTCCCAGCTCCACACTCGGCCTGTGTGTCCTCAGCTGGGCTGCCTTGCTGGAGCTGAGCTTCTCCTGTGCTTGCCTACGGCTGCAGCTGCAGGGGAGCCTAAAGCACAGGAGCTTTTCTGGCTGCTGTGCCACCATAAGGAGAACCCTGGCAGATCAGCAGTGCAAGGACTTCATCTGTGGCAGGAGCAGGACCCAAAGCAAGGTTTGCTCTGTGCCCCACGCCTGCCCATACCACAATCCCACTGTTCTGGTGAAGAAGGCAGATGATGAAGAAGATGCCACTCAACACCATGGACTTCAAGACACCTCTAGAGGCGGTGCCAAGGCAAGCCCAGAGCCCAGCTCTCTGCAGGCAGCAGCTAAGCCAGCAGGGCTCAGCACTCAAGTAGAGAAGAAGATGTTCTGTCTCAACAGAAGAAGGTCCTTCCTCTCTTGGCAGCCAGGGAGCTCAGAGTGGCCATCCCTGTGTTGCTGCTGGCCTTTGCTCTGCAGCTCCTCTGAGCTCAGAGGCCTTGGAGCAGGGAAGCCCTGCAGGGACAATAACCCATGGCAGAGCAGGAACCCACGGAAGGCTGACTCACCTGTCCCTGAGAGGGGCCTGAGAGCCACAGTTGATCTCCTGGGGGCTCAGGGAGGAGCTGACACGTGAGGCCTCCCCGGGCACCAGCACCTCGCAGGTGGAGCCTCCCTCCATGCGGCACAGCTCGGGACATTGCAGGTGGTGGTGAGGTGGCCAGAGAAGGTGGAGGAGACCTGCTGGCTCTCTCCTGGCTGCAGCACGCCTGGCAGTGGCAGGATATTGAAAGCCTGGATGGAAGACAGGAGAGATTGAGGTGTTGAGCATGGAAATGGATGCAGAAGAGCATCTTGGAGCTGTAGCCAGAGGGGCCTATTCCCCAAACTCTGCCAGAATCACCCTCACCTCATCCTGCATCCATGCCATCGACCAGTGCAGGGACCATGGGGAAAATCTTCTCCCATACTGACGGGTCAATGCATTAATTAGTACATCACATGAAAGTGAACTGGGATGGCTCCTGGCAGCAGAAATTCTCTCTGATGCACAACTTGCCATTACAAAGTTTCAAAACTTCCTGCTTTTAGAAAAGGAGGAGACTCAGAGTGAGAGCTCTTGGAGCTGAGGGAAGGAGTCCAGCCCAGCTCATCTGACTCCTGAGGCTCTTCCCCTCTCTCTCTGATTTAAATGCTGCTTTCTCAAGGTGCTACAGCAAAAGCTCCTGCAAAAATTTCCTGTGGAGCACCTGAGGAGTTGCAGAGGAAGCAGTGCCCTCCACAGGTGCTGCACAGCGTCCTTGGGCAGCCCTGCAACATGCCCTGCACGGCCTCTCCAACAAGCAGCTGCTCCAGCAGCACTTGGTGATGGGCCTGCAGGGATGGGAGGCCCCTCTGTGGCCAATGCTGAGGGCCCCCAGTGGCACTGGCAGCTCCAGCCCTGCTTGCCACACTGACAACGGGCAAGGGAGACAGATTCCCTCTTGCCTTCTCCGCTCCCAGGGCAGTGTGCGCCACGTCCAGGGAGCACCTGAATCCCTCCAAGCCTCGAGGCAGGTGAGGGTGCTCAGGACTTGGTGCTGGCACCCGAAAAACAAGCCATTTTCTATGCTGGGAGGAAGAGACAGCCCCTCTGCAAAGTCTGCCTTTGTCAGACAGCTCCAGGGCCAGCAGCGCAACAGCAGCTCTGGGTGAAAGCAGAGCCCTGCAAACAGGGAGTCTGGCTGCCTTGGGAAGAGGCTCCATGGAGACCGGGATCATCCCAGCTTGCTCTGGGAGGGAAGCTGGAGGTGTTACCATGATGATGCAGAGAAAAGCCGCATCTTACATGGGGAAGGAAACAAGGCAAAAAATCCCACACTCAGCACAGGCCTGTAGGATCTGAGTCAGCTTCTCCAAGGAAAACTCTCCTATTTCTCCCTCCCCTGACCCAGAAGCAGATGCAGGCGTGAAAAATCCTGAGTGGTGTGGACAATGGGAAAATATAAGCCAAACCCTGAAGGAATTTTCTGATGCTGTAGACCGGGATTTTCCATGGGAACAAATTCAGAACCCAGCTGAGGTGGGGAAATACCTAAAAGAGAAGTGCCATGACGATTCTAAGGAGAAAAGGCTCATTGCAATAAGCTGGGCCCTGCCCTATGCTTATCGCACTCTGTTAGATAGTGTAGGGCAGCAGACAGAGGCAGGGGGGCAGGGAGATAAATCAGCTATCCCAGTCACTCGAGCTGTAGCCAACAGCCCAGGCTTGAAGCCAGCAGCCAAACCAGATAGTGAGCCTAAGCCAGCATCTAAACCCATGGCTGTTGCTACCAGTACTAGAAGTGGGAAATGCACAGAAAAAACTAATCAACCAGTGGATGATGATGATGATGATGGTGATACAGGAGAAGAAGCCTTGATGCCTCCTGACATAAAATCAGGAGTCAAAGCAGCAGGTGCAAGATCAGACGCAAACATTGAGTCCTTTTCCCTGAAGGACCTTCGTGGCCTGGGGAAGGATTACACTCGAAGGTCTGATGAATCCACAATTAGTTGGCTTGTCCGTCTCTGGGATGCTGCAGGCAAGGCTACAATTCTGGATGGCACTGAAGCCAAGCATTTGGGATCCCCATCACAGGATCCTGTCATAGACCAAGGAATGATGAGCGGGGCTAACCCTCACAGCCTCGGGCAACGGGTCCTAAGAAGTGTAGCACAAAGATACCTGTGCGCAGACGATCTCTATATGCAGCAAACCCAGTGGAAAACCATAGAGCAAAGGATTCAACGCTTGAGGGAAATGGAAGTGGCCAAGATTGTCTTCTCAGATGATGGAAACACTGTAAATCCAGACTTGGTACCATGCACATCTCTGATGTGGAGAAAACTTGTACGACTTGCGCCACGAGAATACGCTTCTGCGTTAGCAATAATGAAGCAGGATGATGGTGAGGAGACTGTGCTGGATATGGCAAGGAAGCTCCGAGCTTATGCAGGTGCTGTGCATGGCCCAACACATGCCAGAATCGCAGCAGTGGAAACATGTCTGCAAAAATTAGAAGACAAGACGGAGGAGGGTCACAAGAAACTGAGGGAGGAGATTAAAGAGGGCTTTCTCCAAATCTCGGCAGTACAGATCAGAGGTTCTGGTACCCAACGCAGACGTTGCCCAGATGGCGAGAGAAGGAACACCCCACAAGCTGAGCTGTGGTTCTACCTGCGTGATTGTGGAGAAGACATGGGGAGATGGCACAGAAAACCTACCGCTGCTCTGGCACAATGGGTGTGTGAAATGAAGACTCAGAGAGGAAGTTCCAAAAGGGAAGCAGCTCCAGTGGCCAGTAACCAAACTGTCACATATGATGATAATGACAATATTTTTGATCCCCTTGAAAGACCCTCCAAGCCATATGGCTAGGGAAAGAAGGATAACTAGGCTTAGGGGGGCCCTGCCTCTAGCCAAGTAGAGGCTGGGGAAAACCGTGTTTTTTGGACTGTGTGGATTCGTTGGCCTGGCACATCTGAACCGCAAGTATACAAAGCTTTGGTTGACACTGGTACGCAATGTACATTAATCCCATCGAGACATGTGGGGACAGAGTCTGTTTCAATCGCTGGTGTGACAGGGGGATCACAGGATTTTACTTCGGTGGAAGCTGAGGTGAGCCTGACTGGAAATGAGTGGAAGAAACACTTTATTGTGACCGGCCCAGAGGCCCCATGCGTTTTAGGCACAGACTTCCCCCGAAGTGGGTATTTCAAAGACCCAAAGGGACTCAGATGGGCATTTGGAATAGCTGCATTAGAGACAGAGGGTGTCAAGCAGTTGAACAGCTTGCCTGGACTGTCAGAAAGCCCATCTGCAGTAGGTCTCCTGAAGGTGGAAGAGCAACGAGTACCAATTGCCACCTCAACAGTGCACCGCCGACAGTACCGAACGAATCGAGATGCTGTGATCCCCATGCACAAAGTGATCCGTGAGCTGGAGAGCCAAGGGGTGCTCAGCAAGACCCACTCACCCTTCAACAGCCCCATTTGGCCTGTGCGTAAACCTGAAGGAGAATGGAGATTGACAGTGGACTATCGTGCATTGAATTAAGTGACTCCAGCCCTGAGCGCTGCTGTACCGGACAGGCTGGAACTCCAGTACGAGCTGGAGTCCAAGGCAGCAAGGTGGTACGCCACTATAGACATTGCCAATGCATTTTTCTCCATTCCCCTGGCAGCAGAATGCAGGCCTCAGTTTGCCTTCACCTGGAGAGGCGTGCAGTACACCTGGAACCGACTGCCCCAGGGGTGGAAGCACAGCCCCACCATCTGCCATGGACTGATCCAGGCTGCACTGGAAAAGGGTGAGGCTCCAGAACACCTGCAATGTATTGATGACATCATTGTGTGGGGGAAGACAGCAGCAGATGTGTTCCAGAAAGAGGAGAAAATCATCCAGATTCTCCTAAAAGCTGGCTTTGCCATCAAGAAGAGCAAAGTCAAGGGACCTGCCTGAGAGACCCAGTTTCTAAGAGTGAAGTGGCAAGATGGATGGCGTCAGATTCCCACCGATGTCATCAACAAGATCACAGCAATGTCTCCACCATCCAGCAAGAAAGAAACACAAGCTTTCCTAGGTGCCATAGGTTTTTGGAGGATGCACATTCCCGAATACAGTCGGATCGTGAGCCCTCTCTACCTGGTCACCCGTAAGAAGAACACTTTCCACTGGGGCCCTGAGCAGCAACAAGCCTCTGCACAGATCAAGCAGGAGATCGCTCATGGAGTGGCCCTTGGCCCCGTCAGGTCAGGACCAGAGGTGAAGAACGTGCTCTACTCGGCAGCCGGGAACCATGGCTTGTCCTGGAGCCTTTGGCAGAAGGTGCCTGGGGAGACTCAAAGCCGACCACTGGGATTTTGGAGTCGAAGCTACAGAGGCTCTGAAGCCAACTACACTCCCACAGAGAAGGAAATCTTGGCTGCCTATGAAGGAGTCCAGGCTGCCTCAGAGGTAATAGGCCCTGAAGCACAACTCCTCCTGGCACCCCGACTACCAGTACTGGGGTGGATGTCCAAAGGAAAAGTTCCCTCTACGCACCATGCCACCAGTGCTACGTGGAGCAAATGCATTGCTGTTATCACACAGCGCGCCCGTATTGGAAACCTGAATCGCCCTGGGATTCTGGAAATAATTACAAACTGGCCAGAGGGTGAAAACTTTGGTCTCGCTGATGAAGGGGAACAAGAAGCGACACGGGCTGAGGAAGCTCCACCATACAACCAACTGCCAGCAGAAGAGCCACGATACGCTCTCTTTACTGATGGCTCGTGCCGCATTGTGGGAATGAACCGGAAGTGGAAAGCAGCCGCATGGAGCCCCACAGGACAGGTGGCAGAGGCCACTGAAGGAGAAGGTGGATCAAGCCAACTTGCTGAACTCAAAGCTGTTCAACTGGCCCTGGACATTGCTGAGAGAGAGAAGTGGCCAAAGCTCTACCTCTACACTGATTCATGGATGGCAGCCAATGCTCTGTGGGGATGGCTGGAGAGGTGGAAACAGGCTAACTGGCAGCGTCGAGGAAAACCAATTTGGGCTGCTGAAGAGTGGAAAGACATTGCTACCAGGGTAGGGAGGCTACCTGTGAAAGTCCACCATGTGGATGCTCGTGTTCCCAAGAGTAGGGCCAATGAGGAGCACCAAAACAATGAGCAAGTAGACCAGGCTGCAAAGATAGAGGTGTCAAACATAGACTTAGACTGGCAACATAAAGAGAGTTATTCCTAGCTCGATGGGCCCACGATGCCTCAGGCCATCAGGGCAGAGATGCCACCTATAAGTGGGCACGAGACCAAGGGGTGGATTTAACCATGGACAGTATTGCTGAGGTTATCCATGACTGTGAGACGTGTGCTGCCATCAAGCAGGCCAAGGGAGTGAAGCCCCTCTGGCACGGTGGGAGGTGGTCCAAGTACAAGTATGGGGAGGCCTGGCAGATTGACTCCATCACACTGCCCCAGACACGCCAGGGCAAGCGCTACGAGCTGACCATGGTGGAAGCCACCACTGGATGGTTGGAAACCTACCCTGTGTCTCATGCTACAGCCCGGAACACCATCCTGGGCCTGGAAAAGCAAGTTCTGTGGAGACATGGCACCCCTGAGAGGATTGAGTCAGACAATGGGACTCATTTCAAGAACAGCCTTATCAACACCTGGGCTAGGGAACATGGCATTGATGGCGTGTACCATATCCCCTACCATGCACCAGCTGCGGGAAAAGTAGAGAGGTACAACGGACTGTTAAAAACCACATTGAAAGCATTAGGTGGGGGATCTTTCAAAAACTGGGAGCAGCTTCTGGCAAAAGCCACCTGGTTAGTTAACACCCGAGGCTCTACTAACCGAGTGGGCCCTGCCCAATCTGAGCCTTTGCAGAGAGTAGATGGAGACAAAGTCCCAGTGGTACATGTCAGAGGTTTATTAGGGAAGACAGTTTGGATTAATCCTGCCTCGAATACAGACAAACCCATTCGTGGGGTTGTTTTTGCTCAGGGACCAGGTTGCACATGGTGGATAATGCAAAAAGATGGAAGAACACGATGTGTACCTCAGGGAGATCTGAATGTTGGATAAAACCTCTGTAAATATCACTGTTTGCTGAATGTTATTACCATTGTCTGTGTATAGCTGTATATTGGATGTATCATGTATGTACTTGTAGAGTTAGAGTTTATATTAGTTTTAGTAGTGAGCAGATGATATGGGGATAAGGGGTGGAATGTCCTGGCTTGACCATATGATGCTTTTATCCCTAGTCATCTCATTCTGTTTATGTTGAATAAAAAGTTTTGCACCTTTAAGAGTGTTCCAGAGAGGGAAGGGGGGAGAGAAGAAGCGTGCAGTTTGTTTTCATACACTGCACTCCACTCCCCCACATTCCTGCCCCTGGACTGCTGTTGTCTGCGGACAGACAGCGGGACAGAGCTCTTCTTTGGCTTTTTAGTTAGTGTTAGCTAGCTGAGGCAAAGAAGTTCCCTGGACTGTGTATTTTCTTTTCTTTGGACCTCTTGAAACCTGCTCTGGACTGAACACCCGGGAGAGCACCTGCAGCTGCACCTGTGGCCCACCGGGCCGGGCCTGGCCTGAGACAATTCCAGCACCGGAGGGACTGATCAGAGACTGAGTGAGCTGCAACCCAGGGACGGGCTTTTCTCAGTTTGTCATCTCTTTTAGAGTGGCAAGGGGTCTCATTGTTTGATATTGTTTTGGTTTTATTGTTTAACAAACAGGGTTTTTTCCACCTTTCTCCAGGGAGGTATTATTTCCTGCTGGACCAGTTGGGGGGAGGGGCCGATTGGATCTGCTTTTTTCCCACCGGAGCTGCTTCGGGGGATTCTTCCCCAAATTTGGTCTAAACCTGGACAGGGCTCTGGCTGCCTCCTCCTGTCCAGTCCTGAAGTGCCTCCATCGAGTTGCCGGGCAATCCAGACTGGTTCTCATCTCCTTTGGTGGCTGGGGTTTGAATTTAGGTGGGTGGAGCTCATCTCTGGAAAATAAATAACTATGAACAGGGACCTGCAGTGGGAGGGAGGGAGGGAGGGACACCTGCACCAGCAGCTCCTGGCCAGGATGCAGCCCCTGGCTGGGTGCTGCCTCGTTGAACTGAGAAATGGTTTGATCCAGCCCTTCCCAATCCAGGCTGGGGCAGGTCTGTTCTAAAGGCAGCCCAGGGATGGCACTGAGGTGCTGCAGCAGCTGCAACTGCTCGCATTGAGCAATTACAGAGGACAGGCATTTACACCTGGTGGGGATGCAAAAAGCACAGTGGGAGAGGAAAAGACAGAGAAGGCAGCAAAAAGGTGAGATTTGAGACACCGAGGGCCAGACCCAGCCAGTGCCCAGCCAGCACAGCCCACCCAGTGCCCAAGGCCAGAAACTCTGCAGCTCCACCAGGGATTTATCAGGAATGTTCCCCTGACACCGCTGGGGGGTTGGTTGACATTTTACAACACTCCCAGGTGACTCAGGTCGCATTCCCCATCCATCCATCCATCCATCCATCCATCCATCCATCCATCCATCCATCCATCCATCCATCAATCCATCCTTCCATCCTTCCATCTATACATCCAACCATCCATCCATCCTTGCATCCTTCCATCCATACATACACAGGCTGTGGTGCTGGGATCCTGCCAAGCTCTGCCAGCCTTGGGCTTGGGGAGATTTCTGCCAGCCGTCCTGAGCTCCGTAATTGTGCTCTCTGTTCCAGGAAGCAAGCAAGAAAGATTTTAAAAAACTCAAAACAAACCACAACAGAGAAACCTGAAAAACCTTCAACAGCTCAACCCTGCTCAAGTTATTCCTTTAGGGACAGCTACCACTCTCCAGTTGAAATGCTGGGCTTTTGGGAAAAAAGAAAATTACATGTTCACCTCCAAATTGAAAAAGATTAGGGTAAGAGAACCTTTCAAACTAAAAATTACTGTTTGAAAGCTTTTATCTTTGCAAGAAATCTCTAGGTAAGACCAGCCTGACAGTTAAACAACTGGTTCTTCTGGTGGGGAGAAACCCTCCTCTTTAAGGGAAGCAGCCTGATAGTTGAAAGCAACTGTTTGGTCAAACTTCAGGCTCCCTGGCACAGCCTGCATTGCCCTTCCTTCCTGTTCACTGATTTACAGGCAGTGCCACGATGGCCCGGGTTCAGATGTTTGGTGCCATCCAGGGAATTTGGCATTGCCATTTCCATATGTTTTAATCGAAGCTTCAGTCCTTGCAACCACTCTTCAAATGCCAGCTTTCTTTTATTTTACATAAAGCTCAAGGTTCCCAGAAGACTTCTGACATCCTCTCTTGCGCTCAGAGAGATGACATTTTCAAACAGATGTTTCCAAAGTTAACAGCATTTGAAAGAAAAATGACCTCAAATCCCCCTGGATTCCAGCTTAGCCCAACTCCATTCTGTGTCAGACACTGAGATTCCCACCTCTAAGGCAGGAGCTGTTTGTGCCCCATCCCTCCTGTCCTTCTCCCCAGCAGCCTGTGCCTGTTTTCCCCGGCAGAATCCCTGTCCCCGTGCACCCTGCCAGGAGCAGCTGCACACGGGCTCACAGCTCCCCTTGCCCTCACCAGGGGGTTTCTCTCATCCCCGAACACGCCGATGAGAACGTCGGTGCGATGAGTGCCCAGGGCCTGCACTGCCACCACAACTGGGATCTCTGCTGTGCTCTGGGGCTGCACAATCCCACAGGGCTTGGGGCTGGAGTAGAGCACAGCAGAGTCCTCCTTGCGTTTCTGGAAGGGACACAATGAAACGCAGATTCAGAGGGGCCTCTCAAGAAACTTTAGGCTCCTTAACATCCACCACAACAGCAACTTACACACACCTTTAAAGCTCCCCAGGACAAAGGTCAAAGGCACAAACAAGATGCAAGAATTGTAGGTTTAGCACTCCCAGGGCATCCTGCAAGGAGGCTGCCAGCACAGGCACTGGTGTCTGTGGGTGCAGCAGCTTTTCACAACCCTCTAAGATCTCCCACAGGAAAACGCCCTGAGGACTAGAGCATCAACTGTTTCCTCAGGAGCTTAAACTGCCTCCTCAAGTTTACAGTTGGGTAGGATCCTGTTCTCAGCAGATCTTTAAGACTGAATAGAAACCAGCAAGGTCTTATCCAAACCCTTTGTTCCCCTAATAATCTCCTCAGGAATATTTGACAGGAGGAGGTGGATGTGATGCCAAACCTGGGGAATAAGCCCGTAGCAGCCAGGAAGGTGGCTGGGATTCCTAATGAGGATCTTCCTCTCATAGGACACCTTCAGGTGGCACTCATCACACAGCAGCACTGGGGAGGACACTTGGAGCTCAGGAACGAGACACCTGGGCAAAGAGATGAGCCCAGGACAATCAGAGATACTGAGAGAATGGAGAATGCCTACCCCCAAAGATTGTGAAATGGAGCAGAACACATTGGTCACTGTCAAATGCACACTGAAGAGCCCTACAGGGATGAACTGCCTTCTACCTCTTCCCACTCCAACATGTCTTGTCAAGGAGGGGCAAACCCTGAGAGGCAGCACCCAGAGGCTGCCAAGTGCCCCAGGCAGAGCACTTTGCCCCACAGCTGCCTCAGCCCCTCCTTTACCCAAGAAGGCTTGCAAGGACTCCTGCAACAGTGCCAGTGACCCACGAGCTCTGGGGGAGCCTTCCCAACAAGGATCAGTGCTCCCTAAGGCTCAAGGAACACACAGCTCCAGTGTCTCAGTAAAAATGACTCCCTTCTCTGCCATGGTGCTGTTGCCCTGCCTGAGAACTCAGCTCTTTGCCCCAGCCCTGGAGGGCACGAGACAGCAGCTGCCCCACAGAGGGGCTGATCAGCCCCTGCCAGGCCCTGCAGCTCCCTGGCTCCTTCACTGCACAGCTCCAGGCACTGCCTGGCCCCAGCTCCACCTGCTGTACACAGTGGCAGCCCAGGCACTGCCTGGATGGCTCTGCCTGGCACAGGGAACAGCACCAGGGAGCTGCATCCCTCTGGGCATCACACTGACACCCACAGCAGCACAGCAGCATGGAATTCTGCTGCAGCAACAACGACTTTTGCTCTCAACTCTGACAACATTAAAGCTCAAAATGGGAAGCAGAGGGAAGGACAACAACTGGAGCTGACCTGCCACATCAAGGGCTGCTTTCCCCTTGTCAGACCTTGCCCTCCCCACTCTTGCTGGGAGCCACTTCCCCCCTGCCATGTGCCCTCATGGACAGAGCCAGAGCCTGACTCTCAGCAGCTGCTTGGTGTGGCCCAAACCAGTGCACAGTGCTCACAGCCAGCACAACTCCACCTCTTGCAGCCAGAAGGAGAGGAGGCCCTCAGGAAATTTGTTCCACCTCAAGCACCAAAAACAAGGCCAATCAATGATATCATTCCTGGTGCCTTTAGAAGAGGGCCCAGGACCGTGCTGGGCTGGGAGCAAACGTGCTTTTCACCACAGGCTGCTGCCCAAGCACTGCTGTTCTCGTGTCCAGCTGGCACAACATGAGGGCATTCAGCAGCACTTCTCCTTGGCAGCTGCAGCCAGCACAGCCTGGGCAAGGCAGTGCCTGGGGGAGGCCAGGCAAGGGCTGGTACCTGGCTGTGATGATCAGGGCTGCCACTCCCTTGCCAACACCCTCCACGTCCACCAGCAATCTCCGGTAGAACTCCATCACCGTGTTGGAGCACAGGGTCACCTGGTGGAAGAGAAGAACAGTCAATGCTTCCTTCCAAAAGCTCATTACCCACGGGTGATATCCTCCAGTTCCTGAGGGAGGATTTGCCCTTCATTCTTCTGCTGCTCCATGTGTAGAGCACAGTCTCAGAGTAACAAAAGCCTTCTGGCAATACCACATTTGTTAAACACACCTTGCTATCAGGGCACAGGTCAGCTACATTAAAACATTAGACTACAGCTCCATGCACCACTGCATTCAAATTAAGGGGCCAATTTCTCATCTGACTACAAAGACATCCATGCAGAGGAAATCTGACTTGACCACAACGAGTTCAGCTTTACAGCAGGAGGCTGAGGGCAAAGTGTGGCCCAGCAGGTGCTGGGCAGTTCATGGCTGCCCTGGGACCCCGAGCCCGGGCTGGCTCTGAGAACTCCGGCCCCACGCCAGGAGTGGGGAACTGCCCCAGGGTGGGCATTGACCACAGGCAGAACCCTCAGAACTGCCCCAGGCTGGGCATTGACCACAGGCAGAACCCTCAGAACTGCCCCAGGCTGGGCATTGACCACAGGCAGAACCCTCAGAACCTCTTTCTCTACACTGCAAGAGACAAGCCACCAACGGGACCAGGCAGAGGAGAAAGGAGGAGGATCTGTGTCTTGAAATTACACAAGAAAGGGTTTATTCCAAGCAAAAGGATCAGAGCCAAAAGAGCCCTGGACGCTCCTGTGCAAGGGCTTTTGTACAGACACAAATCAGGAGGTGGATACAAACAGCAAACCAAAAGGGAATCCTCAGGGGAGCACTGAGGGGATTACATCAAGTGTCTGGGGCCACTTTGGGTAGGAGGGTGGGGAGGATGGCTCACTTGGGCCAATGGGGCCTCCAGGAACAGGGGAATTCCAAAGGGGCGTTGCAGACAGGGATTGGCTCCAGGTTAAATTGGCAAAGAAAGTTGGGGAACAAAAGGGGCTGGGTTTGACAGGCAGGGAAAGAGCTGGAACAAGGGGCAGGGAATGGCATGAGAGACAGCTTTGAGGGAGGGTAAAACCCAGGGGTAAACTAACTCGGGGACAAGACGGGGTACAACAGAACAAACCACTTAACAAGGAATCAATACAATAAATTTGAACCGCTACACATGGCTGCAGATTTTTTTGTCTCCACTGGAGCTTCCTGCAGTGAGCACAAATCATTCTGCTCCCCAGGAGGGGGGAAATGACACCAAGAAGAAAAGCTCACTGCTTGATACAATGACATCTCTCTAACAGCCACCTTCTGCCCTCATCCTTGCTCTGCCCCGTTGCAATCAAATCAATCGCTCTCAAAAACACTAGAATGGTTTCACGCCTTGACCATAAGGTCTGTGAGCTCAGCATATGATTTTGGAAAGCAAACAGTGCTCCTTGAGGAACATCCCGACTAAGCCAGCCAGCAGAGGCCTCCCAGCAGTGCAGATCTCTCAGTGCCAGGATGCTCCAAGCTGGCACCAGAGCTAAAGCCCTCCCACCCTGCAGTGCAGCTCCAGCCCTGGTGCTGCAGCGGCTGTGGCTGGGCTCTTGCCGTACCTCGATGTCCTGGTGTCCCTGGGGGAGGATGGTGCCTCTGCTGGGATTGATGGTGAACTCCCTGGGCTCCACAAGGAAATGGATTCCCTTGCTCCAGGCCGGGTCGGTGTCCCTGCGGATCTGATCCACGCTGTCCACAGCCGGCTGCGTGCCATCGTCCGACATGCGGAGCTGGAACGTCAGGGGCACCGCGGAGCTGTTGGTGAGGCGGCAGCGCTGCGTGTAGGGAAAGCCTGGGCAAGGACACAAATAGCCATTCAGGCACCCAGCAGGGCATGATCCTGGGGGCAAGATCCTGGCAGGATCAAAGTGGGAATGGAGTTGAGCTCTTTATGATCTGAACTACAGCTCACCCAGAAGCTGCGTGAGGAATTAATCGTCACTTAGTTCCCTTTGACACAGATTCCAGACTGCAGCCTTGAAAATCCCCACTCCTAGCCCTGCTGAACACTGCAAGCTTCTCTCTTTGTGATGGGGACCAGCTCCCTCACCTGCCCCAAACCAGCACCAGTTCTCTCTCAGTGATGAGTGTGCACCCAGACCCAGCATTTACTCTGAGAATTCAAGCTGTCCGATTCCCTGCTCAGCCTGCCAACACTCCCACCTTTTTCAAGACATATAAAGAGTGAGTTGTCAGAGAGAAGAAGCTACAGCAAAAGAAAGTGAGGATGGGATCAGGAACTAGAACGTGATGCAAAGCACCCTAATGCAGCTTCTCTCTGCAGGATCCTTAAGGCATCTCTTGCTTTGGGCCAAACAGACTGAGCACGTGACAGCTCAGAGCCCACTCAGCTGGGGGCACAGCCCAGCCTTGCTTTGAGATTAGCAATCAGGAACCAGGTCCCACCTCAGCCCACACACAGGGACATCACAGCCGTGCTGCGCACTGAGAGTGCTGCCTGCAAGGGTTTACCCCACATTGGCTCTGAGATTTGCTTTCCATCCTGCAAAGCCAGAGATACAGCCACTCATGGAGGGGATGTCCTGCAGAGCGCGCAGAGCAGCCACAGCCTGCTCTGCACTGCACATCTGGCTGGGCTGGCCAGCTCTGTGGGGAGGAGACTTCTCCCCAAGACTGCTCACCAAGAGTCACTGGGACACAGATGGGGAGGAAAAACAACTGCAGCTGCAGCCCAGAGCTTCTCTGTGCCCATCCAAGTGACCACTGCCAGCTCCAGCAGGGACTCCAGCAGGGAGGCAAGAGAGGCACAAAAAGGACAAACCCAGATGTCAAAACCTCCAACGAGACTGAGGCCAGCACACGCAGACAACAGTCAACAGTTACAAAGAAGCAAAGATACAACAGCTGCCTTCAGCCGAAGAGCCCTTAGGCATGAAATTGGATTCAGCAGGATCAGTCTCCTGCTTCAGACCCATATTTCCATCTGTTGCCTTTCTTGTTTCATTCCTTCCAAAGTCAACTTGACAAGCGCCTCCGTGGTGATGCAGGCTGGGGAAGAAGCAGCTCAAGAAAGGCAATGAGTTTCCTTCAGAAGTTCATGAACTTCATTGTTGTGGCTTTAGGCTTGGCCGTGAACGTTGCCCTGGCTCTGGGAAGGGGGACAGCGGTTCTGGGGGGTTTTGGGCGGTTTTGGCCCTGGGCTGGGCTTTTCCCTCGGGGGTTTTTGGGAGTTGTGGCGTGATGCCGTGGGCGGCTGTGCAGCGGGAGCTGAGGCTGGGCAGGGAGCGGAGCTTCCCTTCCTCCCGCTCGGGGCTCGCAGCTCGGCCGCTGCTGCTGCGGGAGGGTTTGTGCTTGGCCCGGGGCTGCCCTGGCTGCAGCTCAGCGCTGGCACCGACCCTGCCTGCCTGCCCCGCTGCTGCTGCGGCTGCTGCTGGGCACTGCCCACATTCCCCTGCCCTCTGGGGCTTTGCAAAAGGAGCATTTCCTCCTTCCCTTCCCTTCCCGCACCGGCTGGGGGGGATCCCTGCCCTGCCAGAGCCCACAGCTCCTCCTGCTGTCACCAGACCTCCACCAAAGGGGAAAAACAGGACTTGGCATCTGGGAAATGTCTGTTCTTGCCTTCTTGTCTGTGCTCTCCTGAGATAGTCTAGCAAAGAACTGTTATTCCTTTTCCCACAGTTTTGCCTGGGAGCCCTGTCATTTCAAAGGGATAATCATTTGGAGGGAGGGGCTCATCTTTCCATTGCAGCAAGATTCCCACCTTCCTTGGCAGACACCTGTCTTTTAAAGCAGCACAGAGACACCAGAAAATTCTGCCTTTCTATTCCTTGCTTCCATTGGATCTCACAATGGCAAGATGCCCCCTGAGGCAGCAGCAGCAGCAGCAGCAGCAGCCCTGCAGTTCACAGCCTGAAGAGGCTGCTGGGGCAGAGCAGGAGGGAGGGATGCTTTTCTGTTGGAAGGCACAGATCCCTGAGGCTGTGTCCCAGCCCAGGGAACACTCACCAAAGGAGATGTCCCCGAAGTCGAGCTCAGCGAGGTCGAAGTGTAAACTCGGTGCAGTGACGCTGCCCCTGCAGGCCGAGGACAGAGCAGGCAATGGCTCGGTTAAAGGCATTGCACAGGTCCGGCTGCCGTGGCTCGGGGGCACAAAACCCGGGCTCAGGGCACCCTGGGTTTCCAACCAACACAGCCCCGTGTGCTCAGCACAGGGCCCTGGGCACAGGAGGCAGCTCAAGCCAAGGGGCAGCAGCCAACAGCCCCTGATGGGCTCTGGGCACAGGGCAGGCAGGAGAAGCCCCCGGGTTGCTGGGGGTCCCATGAAGGACCCTGAACACACACCCAGACATGGCTCCGTGCCTCAGTTTCCCCATCTGCAATGGCATGGACATCCAGGTGTCCCCACTAACTTCTGAAAGCAGCCCTTCCAGCCACAGCTTCCCTGCTTTGCTCCTTCTGAGCTGCAACTGCTGTTCCCATGGAGGAGCTTTCTCAAGAGAGTTTGACCCACACAATCATTACAGACACTGTTCTGAGACACGAATCCAGGGCATTCCCAAACATCCTCTGAAAAGAGCAGCAACAGTTCTACCCAGGGCACAGATGAATCCTAGAGGAAAGGACCAGCTTGCCAGCAGTGCACCAGCTGGCACAGCCAAGAGCAAGAGCTTCAACAACCAAACTTGGCTGTCCTGAATCTAGCACAGCACCTCACCTGCCCTTGAACTCAGCAGACACACTCCAAAAGCCACCAACATCCACTGAAATCAGCACTTGAAGCTGCACAACATTCACCAGTTGATTTCATGGTTGATGCCAATCAGTGCCCACTCTGCCTTTTGGTTCAAAATCAAGAACCAGTGAGCTGTGTCCTCTATTGTACTCACAGGACTGCCCCTGCCTCTGCTCTGCACATCTCAACAAGAGACACCTGCCCCTGCTCAAGGAGAAAGCTGCTTATGCAGAAATACCCCATGGCCATTTTGGGGGAGGGACAGAGGAGAATCAATTATTTGATGGTGAAAGGTTCCCTCTTGATTTCCAAATGAAAAAAGCAGCACTTTTCCTCCAAAAACAAAGGCAGCATCATTGTTTCTCCACTATGGGCGCACCTGCTCACCACTTTTCTCTTGCTAAGGAATAACTCCCTTGTTCTTCTTCACCCATCTCCCTTATCTCTTTGCTATCATCCAGTGCAGATTGCTTTCATTTCTTCACTGCCTTGAGCCAGTGCCGCCCAGGAGCAGCAGCCCAGCTCCAAAGCTGCAGAGCAGCCAGCATCAGCTCTCCTGCTTCCACTCCATTATCCTGCAGCACATGGCTCAGGCTGGCAGGGACAAGGCCTCACGCTGCTGTGGTGCTGAGCACTGAGCTCTGCCTCCCCCATGATCCGCCCTTCTCCCTGTGGCTGGGCCAGGATTGTCTCTTGCCATGGCACCAGCCCACGGGCTGGTGCCCAAGTCCTTGGCACAGTTCCTGACTCCCACATCAGCGCTTTGCTGGCTGTGCAAAGGAGGCACCAGAGCCCTCTGTGCACAGGAGCTGGGGGCACAGCTTGTGCCCCACAGCATGGCCATGAGAGGTGAGCTGAGGCTGCTGCTGCCCATCTGGCATGGATTATTCACACAAGGTTTTACAAACACTGCTGCTGCTGCAGAATCAGCCAGGCTGGCCCATCTGCAAAGCCCTGAGGGCCTTGCTGGGTGTTCAGGTGGGACATCCCAGAGCAGCTGCTGCCCAAAGCTGATCCATCCCACTGCCTGCCATGGCCCAAGGCACAGGGAGATCCCTGCAGGGAGGAGTCATTCCGGCTCCCGGCTACCACACAGGGCAGCAGGCAGCCCTGACAGTGCTGAGGAAGCATTTCAGAAGCTGCTTGTGCTCAGCAGGGTGCAAGCCAGCTCCCAACATGTTCCAGCAGCCTCCAGGAAATCTGGGACACAGAAAGCTCCAAGGCCACTGAAAGCAAGAGCAGATGCCTTCCATCCTGCTCACTTCCAGCCAGGCTGCAGGGCAGCAGATCCCGTGCTCGGTTCCTTCTGTAGCTCTTTCCCAACTCCGCTCTCACCCAAAGGTGTTTGCACAGGGACAGATGAGCTGCCTCACCTCTGGGTGCCCAGCTGGTACCGAGCTGCCCGGGCACCGACATTGCGCACCAGCAGAGTCTGCTGGGTGCTGACCTTGACTGGACACTTGGAGAAGTCCAGCTGGGCAGGGAAGTCCAGCACAGCTCGGGCACCAATGGCCCGAATTGGCACAACGATCCTTTCCCTTGCAGTGAGGCACACCAGCTCGTGGCAATAATCCTGCAGGAAAAGAAACTGGCTCAGCACAGGACGTTTAGTGCCATCCCCATGGCAGAAGAAAAACCATTTCCTATACCCCTCCAAGGGCATCAATTTACCTATTGCACCCTCAAATGAACACTAAGTTCTACTACTATGTCACATTTTAAAGGCACCAGCGCACTTTGCAAAATCTGTCTCAGTGGCATTCAGCTCTTGTGTCACTCTGGTCATACAGATAACAGCCCTAGGCCCCCATCATTTTTACTCTAAACTTTAATGATGTTAAAGAATTCCTAAGCCCCTTCTAAGCAACATGGAGCTGGGGAACACAGGACATTGCTCTTTAGGCTTCTATATTCCCACTGTCTGAGAATAGGACAAAGTGTTCAACTGACTCTAAGCAGAAAAAGGAAGAGGAGAAAACAGCTGCACCCAAAGACATCCTGCACCTCTGGCCTGGTGCAGAAACATCAGTTGGCTCACAACTCCCCTCTAACTTTGCCTGTCCAACCAAGTCCGGAGAAGAACGGTGCTAAGAGGTAGCAGGATGCTGTTGGAAAGGGCCTCTCTTTGTTTCCCTGCAAGGCTTCCTCCCTTCCATGCCATGCCCTCAACCCTTCTGTATGAACAAGCCTCCAGATCAGAACATGAACCCTCCAGATCCCAGCACTGAGATCAGACTTGCCAGGGCCTCAGCACTGCTGTTCAAACCTCCCCGCAAAAGCACCTTTGGCACGGAATGGGTGCCAGCTGACAGAGCAAGCACAGGGACAGGCATGAAGACAGAGCCCCAGCAGTGTCACTGCCACGGGCTCTGGGCTCACAGCTCTGCCTGCAGCTTGTACCTGCCCTACACCAGCTCCTTCAGGCAGGTGTCCAAGTGCCCTGCAGCTCAGCAACCTCCTGCTGACCAAGGGCACCCAGGGCCCAGTGTGCCTGTGCCAGGCCGGGCTCACGGGCACAGCACATCCTCTGCCCTGGCCCTGCAGCTGTGCCATGCTCACTTGTGCTCTGGAACAGCACAGCTGCAAGGCTGCACAACAGAGGGGGTGAAAAAGCACCGGCTTTGCTCCAGCCCAGGGGCAGGCAGGGAAGCTGTTGGCAGTCCAGGAAGGAGGAAAGCTCTCTGACCTCTTTCTTCCTCTGGTGTTTTCCATCAGAATGAAACCCCTTCCACTGGACCTAGAGATGGCCCAACATCTATCAACAGCCCTCTGTCATTTTCATCCTCTTTCCTGTGCATCTTCCCTTGGCAATGCTCAGCAATGTGCAGGGAGGGGAAGCAGAGCCTGTCAGGCCTGGCTGCAGTGCCTGCCAGCAGTGCCAAGGTGTGACTGGCTGCAGGCTGCCTGCCCACGCCTGGAGCCCAGCTCACAGCATGCAAGGGGCTGCAGCCAGAGTGCAGGGAAAACAATGGCTGTGGAGATCATTGTGTGCTTTGGCTCCTCCAGCCTCACCTTGTTCTTGCTGGGGGTGAAGCGGATGCGCACAGGGACAGAGGCGCCCGGCGGCACGGCACGGTACGCATCGCTGGAGCTCACCAGCTGGAAGTAAGGTGAGCTCTCCATGGAGACCTTCACCACGTGAAGATACTGCAGCAAAGACATGAAATTATGATTTTGCCACTTGTGGAAACAGGATGAGAGGAGACCTGTCCATGGCCTGCTAACATCCCTCCCCTGCCCCTTTTCCAAAGCACTTTCAGCTGAGCAGGCACAGGCACATCATTCACAAGGCTGAACTTGAATCCCTTCTCTCTGGCTCCAGCATTTTGGCCAGGGGCAGTAGGGCAGTGCCTGCTGGGAAGGAAGGGCCGAGCAGGTCAGCACCAGCAGCATGGAGACACAGCACCTGAACCAAGTCACCTGCATATTCAACAAAGCCAAAAAACCTGCTGGCTTCTGCCTGCACACAGCCATGAAGTGGTCATGTTCCAGAGGGGGAATGTGCTACCTAAAAGCAAACCAGCCCATTTCTGTGGGGGAAGGAAGAAATTCCCTTCTAGCAGATCAGGTTTGGGTAGGGACCTTCTGGGGATACAGTCAGGCAGGCAGAGCAGCAAGACAGGAGACCAAACACTGTGGTCTTACTGGGAATAAAAGCAAACCTGAAAAGCAAAAGAAGAATGAACACTGCAAGATCCCTAAATCCCTAAAACAAGGAGATGGCAAAGAGAATTTAAATGGGCAGTAAAGCAGCAAGCAAGAATCATAAAACCATGAGAGCAACCAGCTTGCCAAAAGTGACAGAAACACAGACAGGCGGTGTCTATTGACCATGGGGCTTCAGAGGCATTTTCTGCCTGGAGAAACAGGACCAGCACTGACTGACAGTGTGGTTCCAGTATGAAAAGCCAATCTTGGCTCTCCAGGGCTTCCTGCTGCCTGGGCAGGCAAGCTGGGCTGCTGGGCATTCCTGCCTGCAGCCAGCAGGCCAGGTTCGGCCCTCTGGGGTACTACATGCACAGCACACATGCATTTTCTAGCACACTGATCTCATCAACCCCTGAGCACCAAAATGCTCTCCAAAAGTCTAAACCAGGTGATTTGGACTCCCTCCTGTCTCCTCCCACCAGCCCACTCTTGGCACAAGCCTCACTTGAGAAAATGTTTCCCGGACTGAAATTCAAATGGTCTCAAGTTTTCCTCTTTACAGTGGAACACAATTGACATTTTTCAACTTTTTCCCTCTCAGCTCTCTTGGGAAACTGCAAAACAATGCCAATTTCTTCAGGTGAAGGTGGAAACCTCCAGGAGCACATGGCTTTGGATGTGCTGTGCTTCTGCAAAGGGAAAGCAGAGCACCGTGTTGCTTTTGGAAAAGCTGAGCAGAGCTGGATGAAGCTGAGCAGGAGCCTCAAGTGGCACCTAAAGGCCTCTCACTGCTTCTGCTCCATCACTCTGATTGCAGGGCTCTTGCAGAACACGGTTCCTGCAGGGCCAATGCCATTAATGAGAAGTGATTCCAGCATAAAGTGCAGAAGGCTCAGCCCCTGAGCTTTGGCTGTGAGCTGCACAAAGGGAGCCAAACTGGCTGAGAGAGGCAGAGATTCCTACCAGGAGCCAAGATGAACCAAGGAGACACAGGGTGTGCTATAGACCCAAGGCAAAGCATGAGAGCAGGTAAGAACTGTACAGCCCTCAACATTCCAGTCAATCCAGAGCTTTCAAGAGAAAAGCCTTCAATCCCTTTGGGATAGACACCATCAACGCCTGGCCAAAATCTGGGGACAATTCCCAGCACAGGAAGATTTCCACCATCTTGCAGAAGAAGGTGCTGAGACATTTTCTTCTGCATGTGCTGCAGCAGATAACTTGCTTTGCTGTACACTGAGGGAATGAGAGCACTCTCCTCTTCCAGCACAGCGTTAAAGCTCTGGGTGCCAGCACTTACCTTGTCCTTATTCATGAGAGACAGCACCATTTCCGAGACCTCCCGAGCGACAAAGTTCTGAAATACCAGCTCTGGTGGGGAAACCCCAAACCAGCTCTGTTTCGGGGCAGCTGGCGGCAGCTGGAGAGGAGAGAGAGCAGGGAGAGCTTCAGCTGCTGTGAGGAAGGTTCATGCAGGAGAATCTTCCTCTGATCCCCAGTGAAGTACAGACTCTGAGGGAGCACGTCTGCCCAGCCCACACTGCGCAAACAGTGGCTCACCCACCTCTGCTCTGAGCTCATCCACAGCTGCTGGGCCACACAGAGCAGGCTCAAGCCAAGCTGCTCTTTCGGCATGGATTTCTCCAGGTTTCTTTCTCCAGAATGCCAGGCAGCACTTTCCTAAAACACAGCCCTGTGCCCATGTGGTCACAGAGCTCTGGGGCACTGACTGAGCACTCATGGAGTAAGTAAAACCCATGAATTTACAGGAGACTCCATGGGAAAGGATTTGGGATGTCTTTTACTCTGAGACAGGGAAACCGAGGCCCACACAACTGCAAATATCTTTTTTTGCTCTAGAACTTAGACATCAGTAAGAAGAGCACAGGACCAGAGCAGGTGTGAGAGATGAGGTGACATCTGGCTGAAGCCAAAAGGTTATTAAGCAAAAGAATGGAATTTGTTGGTTCTGAGTGTTATTTGTGGTTTGGATTTGTTCAGGTTGGTTTGTTGAGTGTCACAGTGAGAGGGACAGGCTTGAAGACCTGACCAAAAGGAAGGAGGACGAGAAGGGAGCGGACAGAAAAGTTGGTGCTCAGCAGAGAATGGAAGCTCCTGAGTACCCATCCAATGGCAAAGGTCACAGGGACTAAGAAACACTTTCCTTTTGCTTTGATGATTTGGTTCCTTTTCATTGTATTTAAAAGTTAGTGTGTTCCAAAGAGAGGAAAAGGCAAAAATAAAAAGACAAATGAGATGAAAAGAAAAAGACAAGTGAGGTGAATGCTGAATGAGGATAAGTTTCAGTTATTTTCTCAGCAACCTGGGTAAAAGCAGAGTTGGTATCTCCTTTTTCAATGGCCTTTAAATGGGTGCTTTCTTGTCATTACTGACACCTTATTTCATGCCATTGTAGAAGCACGTCTGGAATGACACAACAACAGCAAATGCTTCTGGAGCAGAGACATGGCTTGGAGAAAACTCTGCCCTGCTTTGTCTGCCTTCTCCAGCCACACTGCTGTCACTGCAGAGACACAAGCAGGTCTCCTCTGTGACTTCACAGCAGACACATTCCGCTGAAGGGAGTGGCTGCAGCACACTGTCCCTTAGCTGTGCCCTTCCCTGAGGTGTTCCCAAGGCTCCTCTCCAGGACCATCCTAAACCTGGATTGTGTTCCGTGTCTCTTGCTGCCAATTTCCTGCTCAACAGCCCACCTCAGTCACCTACCCGTTTGGACTGTGCTTTATACTGAGCTAGTCCTGCCAGAAAAGCAGCTTTAAACACACCTCTGAGTAGGCACTGATCCAGACAAAGCACATCCATTCCCCTCTGCCCAGGGCCAGTCCCCTGTACATCTGGCAGCCTGCAAAATCTAACACCCTGTCAGGGTCCAACACATTGTTCCAGCCCAAAGCAGTAATGCAATTTGTTTTGTTCAATCTGAAGTAATTCCTGCAGATCCTTGGCCTTCAAAGGCCAAGGCTGCCACTCTGCAGGGAATCCTGGCACCCCGAGCATTTGATGGTGACCACAACAAAGCAAGAGGTGGCTCCTTCAGCAGGAGAATGGCAAAGGGCAATTTTGGGCCTCTGTGTCCCCAGCCTTCCTCCCATTGTTTTAGCAATGGCAGCTGCACCCCAGCAGCTTCAGCAGAGGGTATTTGTGTTGGCTTAGTGCAGATCAGGACTCCCAGTCCACCACTCCCAGCACCTTGCAATGACAGCAGGAGCTGGACACTGAGGCATTTTGCTGGAGGCAAGCCTGTCACAAACACACACCCTCTTCAAACTTCATGTGAAACAGAAAGGAAAAGAGCAGGAAAAGGCTACCTTTGGGCGAGTCTCACTCCTGTCTAGAAATGGGCCAAGTCTGGGCAGAATACTCCCCCCAGTGCTGGCCTCCTTCTTCCTGCTGAGAAACTCCTCCCTCTGGAACTTACAGGGAAGCAGCTGAAAGGCAAAAGTAAACCAGCTAGAGCCTCAGAGTTGTGCTTGTTCAGAAAGGCTTTTCTTGAACAAGTGACACTGGTGAATAACTTGTGATCACAGCCACTAGGACATTGCTGGAAGCCCTGGGAGTTTCCTGCTGAAATACTTAGCATCAGGGAATTAATAATACAGAGTGGAACACACGTACTCCAGCCATATGGCTCTGTCCCATTGGCTTCTCCATGACTGGATGGGACATGGTTGGGGATTTCTGCTCTTTGGGCATTTGTTTCCTCTTACGTTTCATTGGATTGAGGCAGTGACCTTTCCAGAGAATGGGGAGGGGCTCTCAGAACTGCCTGAACTCCATCCCTGCACAACGCTCAGAACTCACAGCAAGGAGATATCGCTGCTGGATGAGTCCAAGAGATGCAAGAAAGGAACACTGTACCAAGAGTGAGGTGCACAGGAATGTCTCTAGGTTTTAGTTCTCCCTGTGAATTGTTTTCTCTGTCTGGGCTGACAGAGCCCTCCACAGAAGAAAACAGAGGCATCTCCTTGACAGAGCCTCAGCAGTGGGGCATCTTCAGCCAAGTGAGCTGCAGACAGCAAGGGACCTTTGTGGCCCTGGCTCCAGCGCTGCCTGCAGGGCTGCATCTGTGCCCACACAGGAGCTGGGAGAGAACAGCTGCTTTGGAAGCTCTTCCAGCTGGGACCAGCCGTGGCTCTCAAGGCTTTGGGCAGAGTTTGAGCTTTCCCCCCCATCCAACACGCCCAGGTGCCCAACGGCAGCATGGTCAGAGCAGCACAGGTGAGTGGTGCCCAGCCTGACAGAAGGAATTCCTGTGGCACAGGGAAAGGGACAGAACACATGCTCAGGGCTTCAGCTGTACATTGGTTTCACTTGGCTCTGCTGGCACAGCCAGGCAAGACACAGCTGAAGCATCCCACAGTGTTCCCTATTGCACCAGGACAGCCCCAGCAACAGCAGCACAGCACAAAGGGCTGGGGACGGGCTCTGCAGCTTCACAGCACTGCTGGACAACGGGGGCAGGGAGAGCAGGCACACCAGGGCAGTGCCAGCCTTAACACAGCCCCAGTGGGTACTCACAGTATTAGGCTTCAGCCCTTCCCCGGACAAAAGACGAGGTGTCGGTGTCTTCTTTGGCAATCCAGACGCCATTTCCAAGGGACGATGTCGCAGGTGAGCGACAATGCCTCAACAAAACTGGAAGGAGCAACAATGGAACTCTGAAAATCCACAACCCAATTCATGGCAGATTCAAGGCATATTCTGGTGCTAAAAATGTTACATTACTTGAAAGTAGCTAAGTGCTTGTTTGGTGTAAGCAGCTAGTATACTTAGGCCTCTAGTTGGACTTTATTTGAACTCTATGGCTACCTTGTGCAATTCAAAGTTAGATCATACTGAAACCTGGAGCTAAAAATCTGAACATTAATAACAGTTCAAACAGACAAAGCAGTAGCTTAAATATTACTGGAAAATAGCTAGAGTGGGCCTCCTCTTCTTTAGGCTAAAGCACCCTTGCTCTCTCAGCTGCTCCTCACAGCTGAGAGACTAACGAGAGACTGGAATGTTATGGCTAATGGCTTAAATATCATTATAAAGGACCTTCTGCCCATTGTGACAAAACTCTATAAAGAAGCTGCGACCACCCAAGCCCACCCTTCCCTGAAAATGCCTCCTGACTGGAACTTGGCACTGTGAGTTAAGCTGCCTAAGGGAACTTGAGACAAGATCAAGGTGACACTATTGTCCCATTAGCTCAGGTCTGGGGAGAAGTAAACAAGGCTGAGGAGAAAAACCTATCCACAACAAAGCCAAACCCAGCAGCTGTCCTGAAAATCAGCTCTGTCTGGGTTCAGGCTGGGGAAGTCACAGCCACAGACTCTTCTGCTGAGGCCAGGTTTGCAAACAAACCTCCCAGCAAAGACCTCCGCAGTGCCTCCAGACCCATTCCTGAGGCCTGGCACCAGACGACTGCAGGGCATGCAAGCTAACAGAACAAATCTGAAAATCCAGAACCCAACTCATGGCAGACTCAAAGGATATACGGGTGCTAAAGATTTTATATGATTTGAAAGTAGCAAGAGACGGAGTCCAACTTGCCCCACTCCTGGGAGGTACCTGGGCAAGGTATCACCTTGCCCAAATCTGCATTAATCCATTGGAGTCTTACATTTTGCCAGACCTCACCACAGAGAAGACCAGAAGAGAATTTAATGGTAGGCCAATGGGATCCATGGTGATATTTTCTACTAAATCTCTCTCTGTCACTCTCTTTCTCCTCCCCCCCTTCCCAACCTCCATCCCCCTCCCACTTTTTCTTTTCATTCTCTCTCTTTCTCCCTCACATTTACTGTTCCATAAAATCCAGACCATTGACTTTGGCATATGCTCTCCTTTGCACCTCAATACAGAGGCATCTCCCTAAAAATTTTAAAACCCAGATGATAAAAACCCACTGAAACTTGAACAGAACCCATTCACCTTTAAGCAGTTTAAGCACTTACCATAGGAAAAAAATGTATAGACTACTCTCTTTAGAAAATGTTGCATTTCTTCAGTAAAAAAAAGCACAATCAGTAGTCCATTTATTGTTCATCCTCTCAGGTGTACATGTCAGTGAACTACTGCACCAGAAGACTGGCATGATCACATCCTCTATTTCCCTTTGGCATTCTCTTTCAGAGCACAGATGAATCAAAACCAAAAAGTTCAACTTTAGTCGGTCTTTACCTTCAAATGAAATTCAGGACTCCCTAGCAGACACCAGTGTTCTGCACGCTGCGGAGCTTTTCGCAGAGGCCAATGCTCTGCACCTTTAGCAATTCTCTACGCCGACAATTCACCCGGCGAATGGCCCGGTGCAGCCGCCTGCAGGAGCCCGGGCTGCGCACACCCAGCCAGGGCCGCGCTCTCAGGCAGCTGAGGCCGCGCCGCTGTCACAGACGCTGAGGGCCCGGGCGCGGTTACCGGGCAACCGCGGCGCCGAGTGCGGGGCCGGGCGGGGCCGGGCCGGGCCGCAGGGCTTTGCAAAGGACATTGTCACTGCAGCGACTGACTGCAGTTTGGGGCTTCCCAAGAGTCTTTCTGTAACTAATGAAAGGTTAAAATGTGGTGACAAAGGCACCTATGCCAGGTCTGTACATTGCTCTTTGCAGCACTAGTATCCGACCCTGGCTGGGCTCAGCCTGGAGAAAAGGAGGCTCAGGGGGGACCTTCTGGCTCTGAACAACTCCCTGACAGGAGGGGACAAGAGGCTGCTGCAACTTCAGGCAGCGCCCGAGCCGCCTGCCTCCCCCTCTCCTCCCCCGCTCCGCCTCTTCCTCCCTCCCTCCTCCTCCTCTTCCTCCTCCGCTCCCGCAGCCCTCGCAGCCCCCGGCAGGGGCGGGGATGGAGCCGGGACAGGCCGGAACGCAGAGAGGCCTGGGGGGATGCCAGGACTGGGAGTGACTGGGCTGTACTGGGATCATCCTGGGAGCAGCTCCCGGGTGACTCAGTTCTACTGGGATCATCCTGGGATCACACTGGCAGTGAGGAGGAGCAGCGCGATGGCTCCAGCGCTGGGGCTGAGGGCGCTCCTGGGGCGGCCAGGGGCGAGTGGGACCCCCGGCACCGGGACCCTGAACCGCCACTGCCAGCACCGGAACCCCCCTGCTCCCCTTAGCCTGCACAGGGACCCCCTGAATCCCCCTGTTCTGGACATCAGGTCCCGCTGCTCCCCTTTTCCCGGCCATCCCATGGCTCCCAGCCTCCAGACTTGGCGTAGGCCTGACTCTGGGACAACCTGGAACGCCTGGGTCTCCCATTCCTGCCTTTCCCAGGCACACCTTTCTGCAAAACCAGAGACAGCCTGAACTCCCCCTTTCCGAACATCCCGGGTGTCCCCACTCTGGTCCCCCCTTTCTGGGAAACCCTGGACTCCCCTTTCCTGGGCTCAAGGACCCCCTGGAACTCCCTTCTACCTCTCCACGTCCCTGCCCACCCCCCCCATTCCCATGACCCTGAGACCCCCCTGGCACCCCCATTCCTGAGAACCCTGATACCATTTTACCCCTTTGCTCAGTACTGAGACCCCCCTACACCCCTTTATCCGCCACCAACTCAACCTTTTCCCAGCCCCTTCTTCGTTTTTTGAAGCACAAGACTACTCTTTCTCTGTTCGAACTTCTCATGGAATTACAGCTATTTTAACGTCTGCTTACTTTAACATAGAAGCCTTTATTTGATATCAATTTGAACACTTTAATCTCCTTATAGTTTTATGCGTTATGAAGGAAAAGAGTATTTTCTTGTTGTTAAGAAAATTAATCCAGGATCACCTGAAGTTTATGTTCACTAAGAAGACAGAGGAGTCCTTTCTGGCTTTATTCCAATAAAGGGAGAGGCCATGGGGCATTCCCCTGGGATCTTTGAATTTTTGGAGGATGCAGCCTTCTTTTTATCCTAATTTCCTGGCCACATTTCCCTTCTCTCTTTCCCCTTGGCTGAGGTGCTTGAGAGGTACAGATGCCCTGATACGCCTGACACCGAAGATTTCCCAAAGATTTCCCTCTAATGTATAACCTTCCCTTTTAGTTTTTAATTCTTAATGGAGTTTAGGGGTTTTTCTTCCCCATTGTTTCTTTCATTTCTCAATGGCTTATTTTGTTTATCTGCAAAACTAAAGTGTATTTGTAAAAGCAAATATCTTTTTCCCTTCATCGATCAGTGGAATCCTTCCCATTGTTTCTTTTATCTTCCAGAGCTAGTTTTATCTACGAGCAGACCCACAGATTTTTAGTAAAAACAAATCCACTATTCCTCTCCTTTACAGCTTACAAGAAGATTTCAGCTCTAAAAACAAAGCATCTTCTCAGCCCTCTCATCTAAGACTTAACTTCTTCTTTATTGACTTTAGTGTCTTCATATTGTTTTTTATATACTTGCATTTTGTTCTTTTCTCTCACTCAGAAGAAGACTGAAGTACTGAAAAACTTAACATCACGCATGAGGCCTACCTAACCCACCAATAACTTGTAACAGAAAGCTGTGGCTCGGTTGTGTTCAGATCAGCTTTATAGTTAGTGTTTAGTTTTCTACACCAGCCGCAGAAGTCTCTGGTCTCAGCCATGCTAAGAAGAAGAAGAAGCAGCCTGACAGCAAGATCTTCACAGCCGCAGCCAGCCCTCCTCTGGCTAAAGCTCCGCAGCCTCCCCTGTCTCCTTGCCCGGCAGCTGCTGAAGCCCAGCCCGGCCAAACCAGAGCCCATGGAGAGAGAAGCCAGCAAGCAGCCCAGGAAATAGAAAAGAAGCCCAGCCTGCAGCAAGACTGCCAGCCCAGCCCAGACACAGAGCAGAAGCCAAACCCAGCAGCTCCCTGCCGACCAACAAAGAAAAAAAGTTTCTGAATTTTTTCATCTTTACCATCTGTGTTTCACAAAAGCGTGTCTAGCTTTTCAGTAGCTCAACAGACTGTCAGATACACAAAAAACTTTGCATCACTTCCCTAAATTTTCTCCCACTCCAAAGCATAACACAGGGCCGCTGGGAGCAACTGGGATCAGACTGGGAGCAACTGGGAGCAACCAGGACCATACTAGGAGCAACTGGCATTATCATGGCATCAGAGTAGGATCATACTGAGAGGGACTGGGTCTGTGCTAGAGGCAACTGGGATCACACTGGGAGGAAATGGGGACATGCTGGGGACAAATGGGATCATACTGGGAGCAACTGGCACCATACTGAGGGTGACTGGGTTCTTTCTGGAATCATACTGGAAGTGATTGGGAGCAGGCTGAGGGCAACTGGGACCATGCTGGGGCAACTGGGATATACAGGAAGTGACAGGAATCATGTTGGAGGTGACTGGGAGTGGTTATGAGCAACTGGAATAATGCTAGAAACTACTGGGAGCAACTGGGAGTGAGTGGAAACACATTAAGGACAACTGGGATATACTGGGGGAGACCAGGAGTGACTGGGACCACAGAGGAAGCTTAAAGTTACTGGAATAATACTGGGAGTATCTGGAATCATACTGGGGGCAAATGGCACTGTACTGAGAGTGACTGGGTTCATATTGGAATCATACTGGGAAGGACTGGAACCATACTGGGAGTGCCTGGAACTATGGTAGGGGTGAATGGGAACAGCTGGGACTGTGCTGGGACCATGCTGGGATCATACTGGGATCATACTGGGAGTGACTGGGATGATACTGGGATCACACTGAGTGTAACTGGAAGTGACTGGGACCATGCTGGGGGTGACTGGGAGCCACAGGGCCCATGCTGGGAGTGACCTGGGGGGAACTGGCCCAGCTGGGGCTCAGGGTTGTTCTCCCCCAGGGCTGCCCTGGGTTCTGCTGCTGTCCCTGGCCCCACAGAGCCGAGGGACAGGGGACAGCTGAGGGACAGGAGACAGGGGCAGGGACGTGGAGAGGTAGAAGGGAGTTCCAGGGGGTCCTTGAGCCCAGGAAAGGGGAGTCCAGGGTTTCCCAAAAAGGGGGGACCAGGGTGGGAACACTCGGGATGTTTGGGAAGGGGGAGTTCAGGGGGTCTCTGGTTTTGCAGAAAGTGGGGCTGGGGGCTGGGAAAGGCAAGAATGGGGATCCAAGGTGCTCCAGGGCATCCTAGGGTGACGCCCATGGCAAGTCTGGAGGCTGGGAGCCATGGGAAGGCCAGGAAAAGGGGAGCAGGGGGTCCTGATGTCCAGAATGGGGGATTCAGGGGGTCCCTGTGCAGGATTAGAGGAGCAGGGGGGTGCCGGTGCCGGGGGTCCCACTCCCCCCTGGCCCCCCAGGAGCGCCCCCAGCCCCAGCGCTGGAGCCGTCGCACTGCTCCTCCTCACTGCCAGGATGATCCCAGGATGATCCCAGTAGAACTCAGTCACCCAGGAGCTGCTCCTAGTATGATCCCAGTTGCTCCCAGTCATTCTTTATTATGATGCAATTTGCCTCTGGCACAGTTCCAGTTGGTCTCAGTTGCTCCCCTTTTGATCCAGTGTGTTCCCAGTTCTCCCAGTTGCCCCTGGTGTAGCCCCAAGTAACTCCCAGTATGATGCCAGTCTCTCCCAGCAGGGCCGCAGTCATTCACACTTGCCCCCAGTTGCCCCCAGCATGGTCCCAGTTCCCCGCAGCATGCTCCCAGTGGCTCCCAGTCGCTCCCAGTCCAGTCCCAGTCATCACCTGCATGGTCTCAGGCACTCCCAGTATATCCCAGCTGCCCTGAACATTCTCGTAGTCATTGCCAGGCACTCCCAGTTACCTCAGCATGGTTCAGCTGCCCCCAGTTTTATCCCAGTCACTGCCAGGACATCCCAGTTGTCACTAGCATGCATCCTGTCATTCCCAGTTGCTCCCAGTGTGTGCACAGAGAGCTCCCAGCATGGCCCTGGTAGCTCCCAGTTACCCCAGCGTCACGATCCGTCCTTAGGAGTGATCTCATGGATTGATTATTACTGCAAATAATAATCAGGATTGATTATTATTTGCAGTAATAATCAAAACAAACGCACCTTTATTGAATGACCACAACAAAATGCGATAGAGGGATTAAGGGAGAAAAAAATACAGAGAAAGAGAGAGAAAAGAGAGGGAGAGAGAGAGGGATATAGCTACCAAACGTAAAGATGAAGTCCTTTGGTCCAGTCCAGTTGAGGATCCGCCTGTTACGTCGGGGAGATCTCAGAGGCGCAGATCATCTGGACCCCAATTGTACTCTTTTTCAATGGGGGAAGGGAGAATGAATTTTGCAACCGAATCAAAGGTAGTTTTGGGGAAAGAATGGTGCTTCGAAAGGGTACATACAGTCCATGTTCGGCAGTGGGCGTGAGCCATTGTTTTTGTGGCCCAGTGCTCACACCTGCAACATCCATCTCGCTTTGGCCAGCTTGCCTCTCCCCACACACCTCCCCCGGGTTGGGGGTCTCAGTCCCAGTCCTTGGAAAGTATAAGAGGGGGACTTCTCACATGGGGGTTTGATATCTCGGTCTCTTGATGAAGAGGCTTCTTACATCTCAGTCTGTGTGTCACGGTGGTTGCAAACAAGTGAGAGGGGTCTCCTGCAGGGTTCCACCACTCAGGAGAAGTCCAGCCAGACCGAGAGGTGGGGCAGCTTCCAAGGCTGTTGTTGCAAAAAGGGCACGGTGCCCCCTTCTTCTCATTGGGCTCAGTGCAGCACACAGCAAACAACGCTTGTGGAAACAGTAGCTTAGCAATGCTCTCAGGTCTCAGGGCCTTGTGGCATATGACTTTCTCCTACAGAGGAGACGGGGGGGATCTTCTCTTCAGTGGTCCTCAAATGATGATCATGAGGCAGATGAGGGAAAATTTGGACAGACTCTTACACCCGCTCAAGGGGAGGTCTCTGTCCCTGTCACTCCCTTGCTCTCCCCCCCTTTTCTCTTTCTTTCCATCTCTCTCTCTACCCCACATTTGCTGTTCAATAAAATCCACTTTGGATTTGGTCTCATTAGCGCCTTAATTGGGGCTGAGGCATCTCTCTAACAATTTTCTTAACCAGATTGCCACATGATTTTGGCACAGTGAGTTCAGGGCACTGTTGTCTGTCCCCAGGTGCCTTTGACAACAGCATGGTTCCCGTCCTCTGAGGAGGTTGTGGTTCTCTCTGGAGGAACTCTTGGAAACTTGGACACAGCTTCCTCTGAGCAACTTATGGGAGAACTGATGAGGAAAATGGCTGTTGTGAGTGGCCAGTGAAAAGAAAATATTTTGTTGTCCTTCCTTGAAAAGTGTGTTAAAATCATTGGAGGAAAGGGAGCAAATGTTACCAGCGAGACTGACAAGGCTCATTCACCCCACGGTGAGGAACATAAGGCTGCTGAAAGTCCTACAAGAAGCCCAGCTCAAGTACCTAAATTCCTGAATATCTCCTGAATTCCCAGGCTTGGGTTCTTTGCCAAATGTGAGAATCATTTTTCTCTTGATCCCTGTCACCTTTGTGACAGCTACACAGAGCTTCCCCTTCCTTTTAATAATCTGTATTGGGCCAATTTTTCTCTTTTCTTCTATCAGAACCTGCCAGCAGCTGAGCTGGAGCTGTGCAGGAACCAATGAAACTTGGAATTGCCACGTCACTGCTTGGATTGTCGGTTTATTCATATTTGGGATTTGTTTGCATTTCCATCACAAGTTACTTGTGGGAAGAGCAAATATTCTTCAAAGTGATTTATGCAGAGTTAAGTTTGATTTCTGCCAAGTTTATTTTGTCCAGTGCCCAGGAGATGCTCAAGGGGTCTCTGTGCCTCTCGCCCTGGGGGATGCTTGGGAGGGGCTTGGGAGGGTTGTCCCTGTCCCTGTCACCCCAGGCCATTCCCCAGGGGACAATAAAACCTCGCTGAAAGTGGAGCAAATTTTGCAAAAGTGGCAGTTAATGGAACAGTCAGCGCTACCTTGAGAGCTCAGTAACAAATCAAGGCGGCCCAAGGTAATTCTGGGGCTCTGTGGACACCTAAAGTAGAACGTTTAGTAAATGGCAGGTATTGAAGGGAAGAACTTGATCTGTCTTCCCCAACAGTCTTGGGGACATTGGCAGGAGAAATTATGTCATTGTCTTCTTTATGGACTGTCAAGCTGACATAAAACCTGACTTGAAGGAAAATGTCCAAAGGCTTCACCCACAGAGACTTTTTGCCCGAACTCCTGAGAAGAAAGGATTCTGAGCCCCAACAACCCCATAGCTCAGCCAGGGGCTCATGCACAGCCCCCCTGGCAAAGGCTGATCCCAATGGATGCTCCAAACCAGGCTGAGGGTTTGCAGCAGTGGGGGAACTGGCTCAGATGTGATGCACATCTTAAACTGATCAAAAGAAAAACAATGAGGCTGTACTCTCCTGGGAGAACTTTGAGCACTTTATGGGAATTAAAAGGACTATAAAAGGGCTGGAGGTGGACTTTGTACAAGGGCTTGGCATGGAAATGGCATCACAATGACAGAGGGGAGAGATAGGTGGGATATTGGGAAGAAATTCTTCCTTGTGAGCATGGTGATGCCTTAACAGAGCCTGCCCCATTCCTGGAAGTGTCTAAGACCAGCTTAGATGGGATCTTGCCGCAACCAGGTCTAGTGGAAAATGTTCCTTTACCTGTCCCTGACAGGGCGTGAAACGAGATGATCTTTTAGGTCCCTTCCAGCCCATGCCATTCCAAGGCTCCATTAATCTATGACTTCATGGGCCCCACTGGCTCCCAGGAGTGGAGTGGGGTGCGTTGCCTGGCAACAGGAGTTGTGTTGAGGAGGGCCTCAGTCCTGCAAGGGATGTGGAAGGAGAAGGAGCCTGCTGGCTGCTCGTCCTTTTTATCATTGCTTTGCTCATTGCTTCTATCACCCTTTTGTTCACCCTGTTTGTCCTCCATTTTGCTCGTCTCTGACAGACCCAACTGGGCAGAAGGCTTGTGACAAATCAGGGACAGAGTGTGTGCAGACAGGGGGAGAGGAGTGTGCTCCTACATCCTGGGGTGTGCCCCAACCTTGCTGTGGTGTCATGGGTTCCTTTCTGTGCTGAAAGATGCTGTCCCAGTTCCTGGAGAAGCTGCAGAAGGACAAAGCAGATCAGCAGGACATGATGGCTGCCATGGACATGGTACAGTCTAAGGGGCCTCTGTGCCAGCCCAGGGCTTCCCAGGCAGGGTGACAAATGCCCCTTGTCCCTTGGGGGCTGGGTGGCAGAAATTGTCCCCTTGGGAGGGGGAATTTCCTGAGTTCATGGGGTCCCTCACCCTTCACATGGTGGGACCAAGCTCACCAGGGTGATGGGGCAAATGGGGCCACAGCAGCCTGAAAGGGGCATGATGGCCTGGAGGAAGCACTCCTCCCTCTGCCCCTCACACGCTGGCCCTGCCTGGCTGTTGTGGGGTGACAGCCTTTATCCCAATATCCTGTGTTGTGTCTGGCAGCTGTGCCTTTTCTCTCTTCCCCCCCCGCCCCACGGCCGTCTTGCTGCGGCGGGGCGGGGAAGAGAGGGGGGGAGTGTTTGACCAGGTCCTTTTTTTTTGCTTTTGGCTTTTGGCTGCTTGGCTTGGCTAGCCGCTTTGCTTGCTTGCTTCCTGCTTTTTGCGCTGTTTTTTTTTTCCTTTTCTTTTGTTCCCTCTTTCTTACCCTCCCCTGAAGATACTGGACCGGCTCCGGACCTGACCTGAGACGTCCAGGACACCCGGAGCTTGTGAGAGAAGCTTGGCGCCCTCACAACACAGTCTGTTTTCTTTTCTTTTCTTGTGTCAGGGAGTGTTCTTTTGTTACTTGTAAATAAATAGGTTTTGTTTTCCACTTTGCTCCTCCGAGAAATTCCTTCCCGAACCCAGTGTTGGGGGAGGGGTGGTTGGAGGTTTGTTTTGTTTGGGGGACTTCCTTTTGGAGATTTCCCCTAATTTGTCCTAAACCAGGACACTGGCATTCCTCATCCCTTTCCCCGCCGCTCTCCTGCCGTTCCCCTCTGCTAGAAGGCGGACAAAGCTGCCTTGGACAGCAAAGTCAATTGCAGCCAGTTTGAAGAGATCATGGAGGAGCTGGATGAGAGAATGCAGGAGTTGCAGAGCCAGATTTCAGGCCAGGAGCAGCACTGGAACAATATGTAGCAGCAGTTCAGGAATGCAATTGAAGACAAGGTGAGGGGTATTTCGTCCCCACCACGAGGAACTGGCACCTTTGGGACTTGACAGCCTGCGGCAGCATCCCTCTGAGGATCCCCCTCCAGGCTTTTCCCTGGAGAGCTCCATGTCACATCCTGGAGCAGCTGGCTGAGGCTGTGCACCTGTTCACAGCTGGATCGCCTGGAGCTGAAGACTTTCTGTAAACACCTGGAGGACTCCTGGAACAGGAACATGGAGGAAGTCGAGGATAGGCTGTTGCATGAAAACGCCGCTGGGATTAAGAAGTGAGTGCGATGGAGATTCTGATGGCTTTGGGAACAGAGATGGCAACTGCTCCTCCCAGGCAGGGCTGTCACACACTATGTCCCTGAGCTGGGCCGTGCCCTGCCCTCCTGGCCGTGCACACGGGGGGACTTTGGTGCCAGAGAGGGGCTGAAAGCGCTGCAGGGGCTGCTTGAGATGGTGGCATGGGTGCCTGTGCCCTTCACCTGGCATCCCCCCGTGCACACGGGGGGACTTTGGTGCCAGAGAGGGGCTGAAAGCGCTGCAGGGGCTGCTTGAGATGGTGGCATGGGTGCCTGTGCCCTTCACCTGGCATCAGCCAGCACCTTGGGGATGGGGAGAAACAGGCTCAACAGCCCACGGTTCACCCTGCAATGGCCGTGACCCTGTGCAGTGACCTGCCCAGCAGCTGGCTGCTGCAGGGAGCTGCTGCCTGTGTGCTGCAGGCCTGTGGCCCCAGGAGCTCAGCCGGCCCTCTTCCCTCACCCTCCTTAGGCAGCTGCCAGTCCCTTTCACGTGCCTGTCCTGTGACCGCATGCTCAGCGTGCAGGTTCCTGGCCAGTGAGGAGCACCCGTGCATCGGGGGCAGCGGGGCTGGCATGGGGGGAGATGGGTGCCAGCAGTGACCCGCTGTGCTAGGCACATGGGTGACAGTGTCGGCTTGGGAGGGGCTGATGTGGGGAGCCCCCTCTGCGGCCCTGCCCATCAGCAGGGCCTGTGGGGGCTCATCCCAAGGGCTACAGGCAGCGAGATGCCATGGGCTACAATCCCATGGCTTTGGGGGTGCTGCCTCCAACAGGAACAGGTTTGTTGTCCCCTGCCACACACCTGTGACTCCTGCCCTCCCCAGGTACCCCAAAAAACTCCCGTATTTGCAGCCGATGCCCCCTAGCAAGGAGCCACCGCCCAGCCAAAGGTAAGGGCTCTGAGGACACATTCCCCGCGCCTGGGGTGCAGGGTAGCCCTGACACAGCAAGGAGGGCTCTGCACCTGGGCTGGGGCAGAGGAGCCTGGGGGGACGGGGCAGGGTAGGGGAGCAGAAGGCAGCTGTGGAGGGCCAGTGCTTGCCCCAGGGCTGGGGGCTTTTGCATTCCTTGCCTTGCACTGCCCTGTCTGGCCCACCTCTCTGTCCCAAGGTTGCTGAAAGCACATCTGATGAGCTGTGTCTGTTTTCAGTCTGAGCTCAGGCTTGGTGGGGAGTTGTGTGCCTCCTGTGAAAGGAGTTCCCAAAACCAATCCCTGCAGCTGGGACAGCGCAGCTCCTGCCAGCTGGTGTCCTGTGCACAGGGACCTGCCATGGCCATGGCCAGCACACCTTGCTGTGGAGACAGAGCCAGCAGATCAAGCCTGGTGGGATGGGCTTGGGGCTCCTGCAGCAGGTGGACAGGAGCTGGCAGGGACATGCCCCTGCAAGCAGCACTGCTAGTGCCCTCCCTGGCACAGCAGCGTGATGCCCTGCTTGCCACAGGGCTGGGCACTGAGCCTGCTGTGTCCCATCCCACAGGAGGCCGCTGGTCTGTGCCAGTGTCCCCCGTATGCCTCAGATCTCTGGGGACCATCAAAGCAGCAGTTTCACGATGCAGAACGTCAAGGCTTCCCCACATACAAGTGCACAGCTGCAGCGTCTCCTGGTACACCACAACAAGGTAGGTGTGATGAAGGTAGAGACACAGAATGGTGACTGAGGCTTTAAGCATTGCTGACTATCCAGGAGGAATCTGTGCCTTCAGTCCCCAGGGAGACCTGGGTTAGGAGGATTATTGGGGGGTGCTGGATTGGGCCCTGCATTGCAGCCAGCTGGCCTCTCCTCCTCAGCCTAGTGTGACCCTGCTGCACGGTGATGGACACATCTCGAGGGGCCGTAATGACCAGCATCGCACGGCAATCAGGACACAGGATGCGTCAGACAGGGCCCTGTCGGGGCAAGGGGGTCAGTGACGACAGGGGGCTGATTATCTGCAGGGTGCTAGCTGGGGGATGAGTGGGGCTCTGTGTAGTGAGCTGGGTAATGTGGCATGGGTATTTTGCGTCTGGGGTAAGAAGGAAGGGGCAGAATGGAGCAGGAGGACTGGCACATGGGGCAACTGAGCTTGGAACCGGAGTTACGTGGGAGAATGGCCATGCCCAGTGTGGGACAAGACCTTGAGCCCTGGTGCGCTGGGGCCAGCACCTGTGGCAGCTCACCCTTGTCCTTCACCGCCCAGGCCCTGCCGCCTCAGGACAGCACCGGCCAGGCACAGCTCCTTGACAGGTCTCATGGGCCCCAGGGCTCGAGCAGCCTCTCCAGCCCCGCCAGACATCAACAGCCCCCGGCCAGCTGGAAAGGACTCAGCGCCCAATGCTTGGCCTGGGACATCTTGTCCAAAGCGAGAAACACCTGTGACAACTGTCATAAGGAACTTGACTTTTTACTTGTATATAATAACTAAGTTAGTTGTATATAGTTATTAGGGTAATAAAAACTGTTAAAATTACGGGCAGAGCCTTGTCTCACAGCCTGTCTCTCCCCGGGCTCCCTGGTGTTATGAACAAAAATTCGGTTAATATTTTTTTGTGAGAAAAAGTTACAAAGAGGCAGCCAGATCACTGGCCCTGCCAAAGTTCTGCGTGTTTTGTTATTGCAATCACGGGTTGTTGTGGCTAATTGCTCCTTTTGTATTAGCAGAGCCTTGCCCGAGGCTAAGTTTTACCTTTCTCAGAATAGGGAAGACACCTGAGAAGGTGGGGGGGGGTTATGCAAAGTGACTCCCAAGACCAGAATGCTTTGTGGGACCCCCGACTCCAAACTCACGGAGAAACCCCAAAAACAACGAGCCACCTAAGAGTTGAGAGACTAGAGTGATGTCTGGATGTGAGGAGCGGAGTGCTGGGCCTGCAAGAGATGCTGGAAACCTTCATCGTTCCTCACCCTGTCTTCGAGATCCCCCCGGCCAGGTCTGGGAGGGGAGCGAGAGTCAAGTGAACAAACATCTGACGGGGATACCATGCCCTAAAGGCTCCCACGAGGACCGGATCCCCCAGGTCTTCCCCTAGTGGACAGAGCTGTGCATATCCTCCTGCTCTGAGTCGCCCTGGCAGACGACGGGACGCTGCAGACCCGCCCGTCGAGCTGCCCAATCGTGAGCTGATCACTTTTAATAAAGGCATTAAAAAAGGAGAAGAAGTCTCCTGGCCCTGTTTATTTCACCTGGTGCACCTTCAGCTCCTTCCCCCCTGCTGTGTCTCTGCCCCCGGGCTGAGCAGATCGAGCCCCGGGCCAGGCCCTGAGGCCGCTGCTGCTCCCGCGGCGCCTGCGGGGCAGCCCTGAGGCTCGGGGCCGGCTGTGGGAGCAGGAGCCGCGCTGCAGAGCCCGCGGCCCTCACGGGCTGCGAAGGCACGGGCAGATGGCCATGGGGCCCGGCTGGCAATGCCGGCGCTGCTGCTCTCGGCTGCCGCCTGCAATCCTTACAGGCAGCCCTCATGCCGGCTCAGGAGCCGCTCGGAGCCGTGCCCCAGGGCTGGCAGCGACCCGCGGCCCCCAAGGGCACTTGTCCCTTCATCTCTGCACTGCCACATTCCAAGCTCATTTGTCAGCTCCCTCCTCCCCTTCCTTTCTGCAGGGCAGCGTTAGGGGCCGGCCCAGCGGCTTTCCTCCCGCACAGCCGGCAGCCCCCGGCCCACAGCTCCCTGGCGGGAGCCAGAGCTGCTTTCCAGCCGGGCAGCCCCGCCGTGTCCCGCAGCCCGGGCTGGCTCTTGCCCGCCGCCGGCGAGGCCCAGCGGCTGGGCCCGGCCATCCCGGGCCAGAGCAGCTCCCTGGCCGGGGGAACACGGCCGCACATGGGAGGACGCACAGCAACACAAAGGGGACACACGACGGGCACAGTTTCCCGTGTCCCCGTTGCCGCTGAGCAGTGCTGTGTGCGGGGCTGGCACAGACCCGGGCAGAAAGCAATGTCTTTGCTGTCACCGGAGAAAGGACACGGCAGGGGTGCTGCTCACGGATGAGGGTGCTTGGGGCTGGAGGGGCTCTCCGACCTTCTCACACCTGCGGAGGTCGGGGCAGTCTCTGTCCCTCTCAGCCCTGGTGTGACCCCACCATCATCGGGGTCAGAGGGACAGAGACACCCGCAAACCCCCGGAACGGCAGAACCTGGGATTTGGTTTGGGGCTGAGGATTTAGGAAGGGGCTGGAATTGGGGCTGGGTTGGAGTTGGGGCTGAGATTTGGATTAGAGCTGGGATTGGGGTTAAGGCTAGACATGGGATTGGCTTTGGGCTGGGGTTGGGTTGGGTCTGGGGCTAGACAAGTTTGGAATTGGGATGTGAATAAATACAGAACTGTGAGTGTGTCTAAACGTGGAGTGAAATTGAGACCAGCATCAAGGTCAGGTTTGGGACTGAGCTCACCCAGAGCGGGACAGAGGGGATGTCACTGCAGGATGTCCCTGGCATCACCCCAGCCCTCCTCAGGCACCTCCAAACATGAGGGGCAGCTGGGTGCCCCAAGATCCAGGTGCTCTCACGCTGCCCCTCAATACCAGGCGAGCATTCCCTGAGGGCAGCCCTGACTGTGACCCTTAGGGCTCTGGGATCAGCCCTCACATCCCTGTGGGAGCAGCTGCAGACAGGATGAGAGATTTCCCCCCCTCTTCCCTGTGGAAAGATGAAGCCCAGCTGCCCTTTCCTTCTGGTGCCTCCTCCTCTCCTCAGCTGAGGATGTCAAATTTCCCAGGAGCAGGAAAATCCCCATTCCCTGTTTCCTTGTGGCTGCAGCTTGGAACACCCACTCAGAATTAAGGACTTTCTGACAGCCCTGCTGAATGACACTGGGAGATTTGTGAGAAAGGGAGGAAATTGTATTTCAATAGTAAATAAAAGGTGCAAAATTATTTCTTTCCGTAACATTTGTTTTCAGTCAGTTGCACTTCTGGTCCCAGGCCAGAGAAAAGGGTGGGGCTGGGGGCTGGGAGAGGCGAGGGGCTGGGAAAAGGTTGCGTTGGTGGTCGATGAAAAGATGCAGGGGGGTCTGGGTTCTCAGGAATGGGGGTGCCAGGGGGGTCTCAGGGTCATGGGAATGGGGGGGGTGGGCAGGAACGTGGAGAGGTAGAAGGGAGTTCCAGGGGGTCCTTGAGCCCAGGAAAGGGGAGTCCAGGGTTTCCCAAAAAGGGGGGACCAGAGTGGGGACACCCGGGATGTTTGGAAAGGGGGAGTTCAGGCTGTCTCTGGTTTTGCAGAAAGGTGTGCCTGGGAAAGGCAGGAATGGGAGACCCAGGCGTTCCAGGTTGTCCCAGAGTCAGGCCTACGCCAAGTCTGGAGGCTGGGAGCCATGGGATGGCCGGGAAAAGGGGAGCAGCGGGACCTGATGTCCAGAACAGGGGGATTCAGGGGGTCCCTGTGCAGGCTAAGGGGAGCAGGGGGGTTCCGGTGCTGGCAGTGGCGGTTCAGGGTCCCGGTGCCGGGGGTCCCACTCGCCCCTGGCCGCCCAGGAGCGCCCTCAGCCCCAGCGCTGGAGCCATCGCGCTGCTCCTCCTCACTGCCAGTGTGATCCCAGGATGATCCCAGTAGAACTGAGTCACCCGGGAGCTGCTCCCAGGATGATCCCAGTACAGCCCAGTCACTCCCAGTCCTGGCATTCCCCCAGGCCTCTCTGCGTTCCGGCCTGTCCCGGCTCCATCCCCGCCCCTGCCGGGGGCTGCGAGGGCTGCGGGAGCGGAGGAGGAAGAGGAGGAGGGAGGGAGGAAGAGGCGGAGCGGGGGAGGAGAGGGGGAGCCAGGCGGCTCGGGCGCTGCCTGAACTTGCAGCAGCCTCTTGTCCTCTCCTGTCAGGGAGTTGTGCAGAGCCAGAAGGTCCCCCCTGAGCCTCCTTTTCTCCAGGCTGAGCCCCCTTCCCTGCTGCCTCAGCCCCTCCTGCTGTTCCAGCCAGGGTCGGATACTAGTGCTGCAAAGAGCAATGTACAGACCTGGCATAGGTGCCTTTGTCACCACATTTTAACCTTTCATTAGTTACAGAAAGACTCTTGGGAAGCCCCAAACTGCAGTCAGTCGCTGCAGTGACAATGTCCTTTGCAAAGCCCTGCGGCCCGGCCCGGCCCCGCCCGGCCCCGCACTCGGCGCCGCGGTTGCCCGGTAACCGCGCCCGGGCCCTCAGCGTCTGTGACAGCGGCGCGGCCTCAGCTGCCTGAGAGCGCGGCCCTGGCTGGGTGTGCGCAGCCCGGGCTCCTGCAGGCGGCTGCACCGGGCCATTCGCCGGGTGAATTGTCGGCGTAGAGAATTGCTAAAGGTGCAGAGCATTGGCCTCTGCGAAAAGCTCCGCAGCGTGCAGAACACTGGTGTCTGCTAGGGAGTCCTGAATTTCATTTGAAGGTAAAGACCGACTAAAGTTGAACTTTTTGGTTTTGTTTCATCTGTGCTCTGAAAGAGAATGCCAAAGGGAAATAGAGGATGTGATCATGCCAGTCTTCTGGCGCAGTAGTTCACTGACATGTACGCCTGAGAGGATGAACAATAAATGGACTACTGATTGTGCTTTTTTCACTGAAGAAATGCAACATTTTCTAAAGATAGTAGATATTTTTTTCCTATGGTAAGTGCTTAAACTGCTTAAAGGTGAATGAGTTCTGTTCAAGTTTCAGTGGGTTTTTATCATCTGGGTTTTAAAATTTTTAGGGAGATGCCTCTGTATTGAGGTGCAAAGGAGAGCATATGCCAAAGTCAATGGTCTGGATTTTATAGAACAGTAAATGTGAGGGAGAAAGAGAGAGAATGAAAAGAAAAAGTGGGAGGGGGATGGAGGTTGGGAAGGGGGGGAGGAGAAAGAGAGTGACAGAGAGAGATTTAGTAGAAAATTACACCATTCCATGGATCCCATTGGCCTACCATTAAATCCTCTTCTGGTCTTCTCTGTGGTGAGGTCTGGCAAAATGTAAGACTCCAATGGATTAATGCAGATTTGGGCAAGGTGATACCTTGCCCAGGTACGTCCCAGGAGTGGGGCAAGTTGGACTCCGTCTCTTGCTACTTTCAAATCATATAAAATCTTTAGCACCCGTATATCCTTGGAGTCTGCCATGAGTTGGGTTCTGGATTTTCAGATTTGTTCTGTTAGCTTGCATGCCCTGCAGTCGTCTGGTGCGAGGCCTCAGGAATGGGTCTGGAGGCACTGCGGAGGTCTTTGCTGGGAGGTTTGTTTGCAAACCTGGCCTCAGCAGAAGAGTCTGTGGCTGTGACTTCCCCAGCCTGAACCCAGACAGAGCTGATTTTCAGGACAGCTGCTGGGTTTGGCTTTGTTGTGGATAGGTTTTTCTCCTCAGCCTTGTTTACTTCTCCCCAGACCTGAGCTAATGGGACAATAGTGTCACCTTGATCTTGTCTCAAGTTCCCTTAGGCAGCTTAACTCACAGTGCCAAGTTCCAGTCAGGAGGCATTTTCAGGGAAGGGTGGGCTTGGGTGGTCGCAGCTTCTTTATAGAGTTTTGTCACAATGGGCAGAAGGTCCTTTATAATGATATTTAAGCCATTAGCCATAACATTCCAGTCTCTCGTTAGTCTCTCAGCTGTGAGGAGCAGCTGAGAGAGCAAGGGTGCTTTAGCCTAAAGAAGAGGAGGCCCACTCTAGCTATTTTCCAGTAATATTTAAGCTACAGCTTTGTCTGTTTGAACTGTTATTAATGTTCAGATTTTTAGCTCCAGGTTTCAGTATGATCTAACTTTGAATTGCACAAGGTAGCCATAGAGTTCAAATAAAGTCCAACTAGAGGCCTAAGTATACTAGCTGCTTACACCAAACAAGCACTTAGCTACGTTCAAGTAATGTAACATTTTTAGCACCAGAATATGCCTTGAATCTGCCATGAATTGGGTTGTGGATTTTCAGAGTTCCATTGTTGCTCCTTCCAGTTTTGTTGAGGCATTGTCGCTCACCTGCGACATCGTCCCTTGGAAATGGCGTCTGGATTGCCAAAGAAGACACCGACACCTCGTCTTTTGTCCAGGGAAGGGCTGAAGCCTAATACTGTGTGTACCCACTGGGGCTGTGTTAAGGCTGGCACTGCCCTGGTGTGCCTGCTCTCCCTGGCCCCGTTGTCCAGCAGTGCTGTGAAGCTGCAGAGCCCCTCCCCAGCCCTTTGTGCTGTGCTGCTGTTGCTGGGGTGTGGGATCTCAGCACCTCAGGATGAGGGTGCAGAGTGACCGAGACCACCCTTGGGGGGCTCGGGAGTCCTGGAATGCTGCCAGAAGTGTCTGGTGGCTGGACTTTGATCCCACACAGGAGATGACACCTGTATGAGGACTGGGAGGATTCTACTGGGTGAATGGTGAAGGGATAAGTTAATTAGAGTATAGAACACAGGGTTTAGAATTTCTGGACAAGGGGGTCTAAAGGAGTAAGATGGAGGAATTGGGGCGTGTCCTGTCCTTCTTCTTCTTCTTCTTAGCCTCCATCTTCTGTGGTGATGGTGGCACTTTGAGATTGGTCTTTACTAGAAGTGCACCGGTTAATAACAGTAGTAGGTATTGGGGAAAAATTATAAATATTGTGTACGTAACATCGGGTATAAAGATAAGTGACCGCCCAGGGGCTGCGGGGAGTGTGCCCATGGCTGACTTGCTGTGCAGACCTCTGTTGGGCTGAAAGAAAATCTTTTAGATAAACAATTAATAAACACTGAGACCGAGACAAGATCAAGTCTCTCCTCGTCCTTTGAAGCGCGGGCTGCCCAAGGCCACTTTAGGCCTTTCCAGGACACTTAAACAGCACAAGAAACCAAGCAAGTGGCATCCCTGAACTATCTCCGGACATAAAACCGCCGAGCAGAGAGAAACAGAGAACAGACAAACATAAATCAACGAGCATAAATCAGCATAAAACAGAAGAGAAGAAAGAGAAAAATGAAAATCCTACACTGGGGCTGTCCTGGTGCAATAGGGAACACTGTGGGATGCTTCAGCTGTGTCTTGCCTGGCTGTGCCAGCAGAGCCAAGTGAAACCAATGTACAGCTGAAGCCCTGAGCATGTGTTCTGTCCCTTTCCCTGTGCCACAGGAATTCCTTCTGTCAGGCTGGGCACCACTCACCTGTGCTGCTCTGACCATGCTGCCCTTGGGCACCTGGGCGTGTTGGATGGGGGGGAAGCTCAAACTCTGCCCAAAGCCTTGAGAGCCACGGCTGGTCCCAGCTGGAAGAGCTTCCAAAGCAGCTGTTCTCTCCCAGCTCCTGTGTGGGCACAGATGCAGCCCTGCAGGCAGCGCTGGAGCCAGGGCCACAAAGGTCCCTTGCTGTCTGCAGCTCACTTGGCTGAAGATGCCCCACTGCTGAGGCTCTGTCAAGGAGATGCCTCTGTTTTCTTCTGTGGAGGGCTCTGTCAGCCCAGACAGAGAAAACAATTCACAGGGAGAACTAAAACCTAGAGACATTCCTGTGCACCTCACTCTTGGTACAGTGTTCCTTTCTTGCATCTCTTGGACTCATCCAGCAGCGATATCTCCTTGCTGTGAGTTCTGAGCGTTGTGCAGGGATGGAGTTCAGGCAGTTCTGAGAGCCCCTCCCCATTCTCTGGAAAGGTCACTGCCTCAATCCAATGAAACGTAAGAGGAAACAAATGCCCAGAGAGCAGAAATCCCCAACCATGTCCCATCCAGTCATGGAGAAGCCAATGGGACAGAGCCATATGGCTGGAGTACGTGTGTTCCACTCTGTATTATTAATTCCCTGATGCTAAGTATTTCAGCAGGAAAGTCCCAGGGCTTCCAGGAATGTCCTAGTGGCTGTGATCACAAGTTATTCACCAGTGTCACTTGTTCAAGAAAAGCCTTTCTGAACAAGCACAACTCTGAGGCTCTAGCTGGTTTACTTTTGCCTTTCAGCTGCTTCCCTGTAAGTTCCAGAGGGAGGAGTTTCTCAGCAGGAAGAAGGAGGCCAGCACTGGGGGGAGTATTCTGCCCAGACTTGGCCCATTTCTAGACAGGAGTGAGACTCGCCCAAAGGTAGCCTTTTCCTGCTCTTTTCCTTTCTGTTTCACATGAAGTTTGAAGAGGGTGTGTGTTTGTGACAGGCTTGCCTCCAGAAAAATGCCTCAGTGTCCAGCTCCTGCTGTCATTGCAAGGTGCTGGGAGTGGTGGACTGGGAGTCCTGATCTGCACTAAGCCAACACAAATACCCTCTGCTGAAGCTGCTGGAGTGCAGCTGCCATTGCTAAAACAATGGGAGGAAGGCTGGGGACACAGAGGCCCAAAATTGCCCTTTGCCATTCTCCTGCTGAAGGAGCCACCTCTTGCTTTGTTGTGGTCACCATCAAATGCTCGGGGTGCCAGGATTCCCTGCAGAGTGGCAGCCTTGGCCTTTGAAGGCCAAGGATCTGCAGGAATTACTTTAGATTGAACAAAACAAATTGCATTACTGCTTTGGGCTGGAACAATGTGTTGGACCCTGACAGGGTGTTAGATTTTGCAGGCTGCCAGATGTACAGGGGAATGGCCCTGGGCAGAGGGGAATGGATGTGCTTTGTCTGGATCAGTGCCTACTCAGAGGTGTGTTTAAAGCTGCTTTTCTGGCAGGACTAGCTCAGTATAAAGCACAGTCCAAACGGGTAGGTGACTGAGGTGGGCTGTTGAGCAGGAAATTGGCAGCAAGAGACACGGAACACAATCCAGGTTTAGGATTGTCCTGGAGAGGAGCCTTGGGAACACCTCAGGGAAGGGCACAGCTAAGGGACAGTGTGCTGCAGCCACTCCCTTCAGCGGAATGTGTTTGCTGTGAAGTCACAGAGGAGACCTGCTTGTGTCTCTGCAGTGACAGCAGTGTGGCTGGAGAAGGCAGACAAAGCAGGGCAGAGTTTTCTCCAAGCAATGTCTCTGCTCCAGAAGCATTTGCTGTTGTTGTGTCATTCCAGACGTGCCTCTACAATGGCATGAAATAAGGTGTCAGTAATGACAAGAAAGCACCCATTTAAAGGCCATTGAAAAAGGAGATACCAACTCTGCTTTTACCCAAGTTGCTGAGAAAATAACTGAAACTTATCCTCATTCAGCATTCACCTCACTTGACTTTTTCTTTTCATCTCATTTGTCTTTTTATTTTTGCCTTTTCCTCTCTTTGGAACACACTAACTTTTAAATACAATGAAAAGGAACAAAATCATCAAAGCAAAAGGAAAGTGTTTCTTAGTCCCTGTGACCTTTGCCATTGGATGGGTACTCTGGAGCTTCCATTCTCTGCTGAGCACCAACTTTTCTGTCCGCTCCCTTCTCGTCCTCCTTCCTTTTGGTCAGGTCTTCAAGCCTGTCCCTCTCACTGTGACACTCAACAAACCAACCTGAACAAATCCAAACCACAAATAACACACAGAACCAACAAATTCCATTCTTTTGCTTAATAACCTTTTGGCTTCAGCCAAATGTCACCTCATCTCTCACACCTGCTCTGGTCCTGTGCTCTTCTTACTGATGTCTAAGTTCTAGAGCAAAAAAAGATATTTGCAGTTGTGTGGGCCTCGGTTTCCCTGTCTCAGAGTAAAAGACATCCCAAATCCTTTCCCATGGAGTCTCCTGTAAATTCATGGGTTTTACTTACTCCATGAGTGCTCAGTCAGTGCCCCAGAGCTCTGTGACCGCATGGGCACAGGGCTGTGTTTTAGGAAAGTGCTGCCTGGCATTCTGGAGAAAGAAACCTGGAGAAATCCATGCCGAAAGAGCAGCTTGGCTTGAGCCTGCTCTGTGTGGCCCAGCAGCTGTGGATGAGCTCAGAGCAGAGGTGGGTGAGCCACTGTTTGCCCAGTGTGGGCTGGGCAGACGTGCTCCCTCAGAGTCTGTACTTCACTGGGGATCAGAGGAAGATTCTCCTGCATGAACCTTCCTCACAGCAGCTGAAGCTCTCCCTGCTCTCTCTCCTCTCCAGCTGCCGCCAGCTGCCCCGAAACAGAGCTGGTTTGGGGTTTCCCCACCAGAGCTGGTATTTCAGAACTTTGTCGCTCGGGAGGTCTCGGAAATGGTGCTGTCTCTCATGAATAAGGACAAGGTAAGTGCTGGCACCCAGAGCTTTAACGCTGTGCTGGAAGAGGAGAGTGCTCTCATTCCCTCAGTGTACAGCAAAGCAAGTTATCTGCTGCAGCACATGCAGAAGAAAATGTCTCAGCACCTTCTTCTGCAAGATGGTGGAAATCTTCCTGTGCTGGGAATTGTCCCCAGATTTTGGCCAGGCGTTGATGGTGTCTATCCCAAAGGAGTTTCCTTCTCTTGAAAGCTCTGGATTGACTGGAATGTTGAGGGCTGTACAGTTCTTACCTGCTCTCATGCTTTGCCTTGGGTCTATAGCACACCCTGTGTCTCCTTGGTTCATCTTGGCTCCTGGTAGGAATCTCTGCCTCTCTCAGCCAGTTTGGCTCCCTTTGTGCAGCTCACAGCCAAAGCTCAGGGGCTGAGCCTTCTGCACTTTATGCTGGAATCACTTCTCATTAATGGCATTGGCCCTGCAGGAACCGTGTTCTGCAAGAGCCCTGCAATCAGAGTGATGGAGCAGAAGCAGTGAGAGGCCTTTAGGTGCCACTTGAGGCTCCTGCTCAGCTTCATCCAGCTCTGCTCAGCTTTTCCAAAAGCAACACGGTGCTCTGCTTTCCCTTTGCAGAAGCACAGCACATCCAAAGCCATGTGCTCCTGGAGGTTTCCACCTTCACCTGAAGAAATTGGCATTGTTTTGCAGTTTCCCAAGAGAGCTGAGAGGGAAAAAGTTGAAAAATGTCAATTGTGTTCCACTGTAAAGAGGAAAACTTGAGACCATTTGAATTTCAGTCCGGGAAACATTTTCTCAAGTGAGGCTTGTGCCAAGAGTGGGCTGGTGGGAGGAGACAGGAGGGAGTCCAAATCACCTGGTTTAGACTTTTGGAGAGCATTTTGGTGCTCAGGGGTTGATGAGATCAGTGTGCTAGAAAATGCATGTGTGCTGTGCATGTAGTACCCCAGAGGGCCGAACCTGGCCTGCTGGCTGCAGGCAGGAATGCCCAGCAGCCCAGCTTGCCTGCCCAGGCAGCAGGAAGCCCTGGAGAGCCAAGATTGGCTTTTCATACTGGAACCACACTGTCAGTCAGTGCTGGTCCTGTTTCTCCAGGCAGAAAATGCCTCTGAAGCCCCATGGTCAATAGACACCGCCTGTCTGTGTTTCTGTCACTTTTGGCAAGCTGGTTGCTCTCATGGTTTTATGATTCTTGCTTGCTGCTTTACTGCCCATTTAAATTCTCTTTGCCATCTCCTTGTTTTAGGGATTTAGGGATCTTGCAGTGTTCATTCTTCTTTTGCTTTTCAGGTTTGCTTTTATTCCCAGTAAGACCACAGTGTTTGGTCTCCTGTCTTGCTGCTCTGCCTGCCTGACTGTATCCCCAGAAGGTCCCTACCCAAACCTGATCTGCTAGAAGGGAATTTCTTCCTTCCCCCACAGAAATGGGCTGGTTTGCTTTTAGGTAGCACATTCCCCCTCTGGAACATGACCACTTCATGGCTGTGTGCAGGCAGAAGCCAGCAGGTTTTTTGGCCTTGTTGAATATGCAGGTGACTTGGTTCAGGTGCTGTGTCTCCATCCTGCTGGTGCTGACCTGCTCGGCCCTTCCTTCCCAGCAGGCACTGCCCTACTGCCCCTGGCCAAAATGCTGGAGCCAGAGAGAAGGGATTCAAGTTCAGCCTTGTGAATGCTCAGTGCCTGTGCCTGCTCAGCTGAAAGTGCTTTGGAAAAGGGGCAGGGGAGGGATGTTAGCAGGCCATGGACAGGTCTCCTCTCGTCCTGTTTCCACAAGTGGCAAAATCATAATTTCATGTCTTTGCTGCAGTTTCTTCACGTGGTGAAGGTCTCCATGGAGAGCTCACCTTACTTCCAGCTGGTGAGCTCCAGCGATGCGTACCGTGCCGTGCCGCCGGGCGCCTCTGTCCCTGTGCGCATCCGCTTCACCCCCAGCAAGAACAAGGTGAGGCTGGAGGAGCCAAAGCACACAATGATCTCCACAGCCATTGTTTTCCCTGCACTCTGGCTGCAGCCCCTTGCATGCTGTGAGCTGGGCTCCAGGCGTGGGCAGGCAGCCTGCAGCCAGTCACACCTTGGCACTGCTGGCAGGCACTGCAGCCAGGCCTGACAGGCTCTGCTTCCCCTCCCTGCACATTGCTGAGCATTGCCAAGGGAAGATGCACGGGAAAGAGGATGAAAATGACAGAGGGCTGTTGATAGATGTTGGGCCATCTCTAGGTCCAGTGGAAGGGGTTTCATTCTGATGGAAAACACCAGAGGAAGAAAGAGGTCAGAGAGCTTTCCTCCTTCCTGGACTGCCAACAGCTTCCCTGCCTGCCCCTGGGCTGGAGCAAAGCCGGTGCTTTTTCACCCCCTCTGTTGTGCAGCCTTGCAGCTGTGCTGTCCCAGAGCACAAGTGAGCATGGCACAGCTGCAGGGCCAGGGCAGAGGATGTGCTGTGCCCGTGAGCCCGGCCTGGCACAGGCACACTGGGCCCTGGGTGCCCTTGGTCAGCAGGAGGTTGCTGAGCTGCAGGGCACTTGGACACCTGCCTGAAGGAGCTGGTGTGGGGCAGGTACAAGCTGCAGGCAGAGCTGTGAGCCCAGAGCCCGTGGCAGTGACACTGCTGGGGCTCTGTCTTCATGCCTGTCCCTGTGCTTGCTCTGTCAGCTGGCACCCATTCCGTGCCAAAGGTGCTTTTGCGGGGAGGTTTGAACAGCAGTGCTGAGGCCCTGGCAAGTCTGATCTCAGTGCTGGGATCTGGAGGGTTCATGTTCTGATCTGGAGGCTTGTTCATACAGAAGGGTTGAGGGCATGGCATGGAAGGGAGGAAGCCTTGCAGGGAAACAAAGAGAGGCCCTTTCCAACAGCATCCTGCTACCTCTTAGCACCGTTCTTCTCCGGACTTGGTTGGACAGGCAAAGTTAGAGGGGAGTTGTGAGCCAACTGATGTTTCTGCACCAGGCCAGAGGTGCAGGATGTCTTTGGGTGCAGCTGTTTTCTCCTCTTCCTTTTTCTGCTTAGAGTCAGTTGAACACTTTGTCCTATTCTCAGACAGTGGGAATATAGAAGCCTAAAGAGCAATGTCCTGTGTTCCCCAGCTCCATGTTGCTTAGAAGGGGCTTAGGAATTCTTTAACATCATTAAAGCTTAGAATAAAAATGATGGGGGCCTAGGGCTGTTATCTGTATGACCAGAGTGACACAAGAGCTGAATGCCACTGAGACAGATTTTGCAAAGTGCGCTGGTGCCTTTAAAATGTGACATAGTAGTAGAACTTAGTGTTCATTTGAGGGTGCAATAGGTAAATTGATGCCCTTGGAGGGGTATAGGAAATGGTTTTTCTTCTGCCATGGGGATGGCACTAAACGTCCTGTGCTGAGCCAGTTTCTTTTCCTGCAGGATTATTGCCACGAGCTGGTGTGCCTCACTGGAAGGGAAAGGATCGTTGTGCCAATTCGGGCCATTGGTGCCCGAGCTGTGCTGGACTTCCCTGCCCAGCTGGACTTCTCCAAGTGTCCAGTCAAGGTCAGCACCCAGCAGACTCTGCTGGTGCGCAATGTCGGTGCCCGGGCAGCTCGGTACCAGCTGGGCACCCAGAGGTGAGGCAGCTCATCTGTCCCTGTGCAAACACCTTTGGGTGAGAGCGGAGTTGGGAAAGAGCTACAGAAGGAACCGAGCACGGGATCTGCTGCCCTGCAGCCTGGCTGGAAGTGAGCAGGATGGAAGGCATCTGCTCTTGCTTTCAGTGGCCTTGGAGCTTTCTGTGTCCCAGATTTCCTGGAGGCTGCTGGAACATGTTGGGAGCTGGCTTGCACCCTGCTGAGCACAAGCAGCTTCTGAAATGCTTCCTCAGCACTGTCAGGGCTGCCTGCTGCCCTGTGTGGTAGCCGGGAGCCGGAATGACTCCTCCCTGCAGGGATCTCCCTGTGCCTTGGGCCATGGCAGGCAGTGGGATGGATCAGCTTTGGGCAGCAGCTGCTCTGGGATGTCCCACCTGAACACCCAGCAAGGCCCTCAGGGCTTTGCAGATGGGCCAGCCTGGCTGATTCTGCAGCTGCAGCAGTGTTTGTAAAACCTTGTGTGAATAATCCATGCCAGATGGGCAGCAGCAGCCTCAGCTCACCTCTCATGGCCATGCTGTGGGGCACAAGCTGTGCCCCCAGCTCCTGTGCACAGAGGGCTCTGGTGCCTCCTTTGCACAGCCAGCAAAGCGCTGATGTGGGAGTCAGGAGCTGTGCCAAGGACTTGGGCACCATCCCGTGGGCTGGTGCCATGGCAAGAGACAATCCTGGCCCAGCCACAGGGAGAAGGGCGGATCATAGGGGAGGCAGAGCTCAGTGCTCAGCACCACGGCAGCGTGAGGCCTTGTCCCTGCCAGCCTGAGCCATGTGCTGCAGGATAATGGAGTGGAAGCAGGAGAGCTGATGCTGGCTGCTCTGCAGCTTTGGAGCTGGGCTGCTGCTCCTGGGCGGCACTGGCTCAAGGCAGTGAAGAAATGAAAGCAATCTGCACTGGATGATAGCAAAGAGATAAGGGAGATGGGTGAAGAAGAACAAGGGAGTTATTCCTTAGCAAGAGAAAAGTGGTGAGCAGGTGCGCCCATAGTGGAGAAACAATGATGCTGCCTTTGTTTTTGGAGGAAAAGTGCTGCTTTTTTCATTTGGAAATCAAGAGGGAACCTTTCACCATCAAATAATTGATTCTCCTCTGTCCCTCCCCCAAAATGGCCATGGGGTGTTTCTGCATAAGCAGCTTTCTCCTTGAGCAGGGGCAGGTGTCTCTTGTTGAGATGTGCAGAGCAGAGGCAGGGGCAGTCCTGTGAGTCCAATAGAGGACACAGCTCACTGGTTCTTGATTTTGAACCAAAAGGCAGAGTGGGCACTGATTGGCATCAACCATGAAATCAACTGGTGAATGTTGTGCAGCTTCAAGTGCTGATTTCAGTGGATGTTGGTGGCTTTTGGAGTGTGTCTGCTGAGTTCAAGGGCAGGTGAGGTGCTGTGCTAGATTCAGGACAGCCAAGTTTGGTTGTTGAAGCTCTTGCTCTTGGCTGTGCCAGCTGGTGCACTGCTGACAAGCTGGTCCTTTCCTCTAGGATTCATCTGTGCCCTGGGTAGAACTGTTGCTGCTCTTTTCAGAGGATGTTTGGGAATGCCCTGGATTCGTGTCTCAGAACAGTGTCTGTAATGATTGCGTGGGTCAAACTCTCTTGAGAAAGCTCCTCCATGGGAACAGCAGTTGCAGCTCAGAAGGAGCAAAGCAGGGAAGCTGTGGCTGGAAGGGCTGCTTTCAGAAGTTAGTGGGGACACCTTGATGTCCATGCCATTGCAGATGGGGAAACTGAGGCACAGAGCCATGTCTGGGTGTGTGTTCAGGGTCCTTCATGGGACCCCCAGCAACCCGGGGGCTTCTCCTGCCTGCCCTGTGCCCAGAGCCCATCAGGGGCTGTTGGCTGCTGCCCCTTGGCTTGAGCTGCCTCCTGTGCCCAGGGCCCTGTGCTGAGCACACGGGGCTGTGTTGGTTGGAAACCCAGGGTGCCCTGAGCCCGGGTTTTGTGCCCCCGAGCCACGGCAGCCGGACCTGTGCAATGCCTTTAACCGAGCCATTGCCTGCTCTGTCCTCGGCCTGCAGGGGCAGCGTCACTGCACCGAGTTTACACTTCGACCTCGCTGAGCTCGACTTCGGGGACATCTCCTTTGGTGAGTGTTCCCTGGGCTGGGACACAGCCTCAGGGATCTGTGCCTTCCAACAGAAAAGCATCCCTCACTCCTGCTCCGCCCCAGCAGCCTCTTCAGGCTGTGAACTGCAGGGCTGCTGCTGCTGCTGCTGCTGCTGCCTCAGGGGGCATCTTGCCATTGTGAGATTCAATGGAAGCAAGGAATAGAAAGGCAGAATTTTCTGGTGTCTCTGTGCTGCTTTAAAAGACAGATGTCTGCCAAGGAAGGTGGGAATCTTGCTGCAATGGAAAGATGAGCCCCTCCCTCCAAATGATTATCCCTTTGAAATGACAGGGCTCCCAGGCAAAACTGTGGGAAAAGGAATAACAGTTCTTTGCTAGACTGTCTCAGGAGAGCACAGACAAGAAGGCAAGAACAGACATTTCCCAGATGCCAAGTCCTGTTTTTCCCCTTTGGTGGAGGTCTGGTGACAGCAGGAGGAGCTGTGGGCTCTGGCAGGGCGGGGATCCCCCCCAGCCGGTGCGGGAAGGGAAGGGAAGGAGGAAATGCTCCTTTTGCAAAGCCCCAGAGGGCAGGGGAATGTGGGCAGTGCCCAGCAGCAGCCGCAGCAGCAGCGGAGCAGGCAGGCAGGGTCGGTGCCAGCGCTGAGCTGCAGCCAGGGCAGCCCCGGGCCAAGCACAAACCCTCCCGCAGCAGCAGCGGCCGAGCTGCGACCCCCGAGCGGGAGGAAGGGAAGCTCCGCTCCCTGCCCAGCCTCAGCTCCCGCTGCACAGCCGCCCACGGCATCACGCCACAACTCCCAAAAACCCCCGAGGGAAAAGCCCAGCCCAGGGCCAAAACCGCCCAAAACCCCCCAGAACCGCTGTCCCCCTTCCCAGAGCCAGGGCAACGTTCACGGCCAAGCCTAAAGCCACAACAATGAAGTTCATGAACTTCTGAAGGAAACTCATTGCCTTTCTTGAGCTGCTTCTTCCCCAGCCTGCATCACCACGGAGGCGCTTGTCACGTTGACTTTGGAAGGAATGAAACAAGAAAGGCAACAGATGGAAATATGGGTCTGAAGCAGGAGACTGATCCTGCTGAATCCAATTTCATGCCTAAGGGCTCTTCGGCTGAAGGCAGCTGTTGTATCTTTGCTTCTTTGTAACTGTTGACTGTTGTCTGCATGTGCTGGCCTCAGTCTCGTTGGAGGTTTTGACATCTGGGTTTGTCCTTTTTGTGCCTCTCTTGCCTCCCTGCTGGAGTCCCTGCTGGAGCTGGCAGTGGTCACTTGGATGGGCACAGAGAAGCTCTGGGCTGCAGCTGCAGTTGTTTTTCCTCCCCATCTGTGTCCCAGTGACTCTTGGTGAGCAGGCCTGGGGAGAAGTCTCCTCCCCACAGAGCTGGCCAGCCCAGCCAGATGTGCAGTGCAGAGCAGGCTGTGGCTGCTCTGCGCGCTCTGCAGGACATCCCCTCCATGAGTGGCTGTATCTCTGGCTTTGCAGGATGGAAAGCAAATCTCAGAGCCAACGTGGGGTAAACCCTTGCAGGCAGCACTCTCAGTGCGCAGCACGGCTGTGATGTCCCTGTGTGTGGGCTGAGGTGGGACCTGGTTCCTGATTGCTAATCTCAAAGCAAGGCTGGGCTGTGCCCCCAGCTGAGTGGGCTCTGAGCTGTCACGTGCTCAGTCTGTTTGGCCCAAAGCAAGAGATGCCTTAAGGATCCTGCAGAGAGAAGCTGCATTAGGGTGCTTTGCATCACGTTCTAGTTCCTGATCCCATCCTCACTTTCTTTTGCTGTAGCTTCTTCTCACTGACAACTCACTCTTTATATGTCTTGAAAAAGGTGGGAGTGTTACCAGGCTGAGCAGGGAATCGGACAGCTTGAATTCTCAGAGTAAATGCTGGGTCTGGGTGCACACTCATCACTGAGAGAGAACTGGTGCTGGTTTGGGGCAGGTGAGGGAGCTGGTCCCCATCACAAAGAGAGAAGCTTGCAGTGTTCAGCAGGGCTAGGAGTGGGCATTTTCAAGGCTGCAGTCTGGAATCTGTGTCAAAGGGAACTAAGTGACGATTAATTCCTCACGCAGCTTCTGGGTGAGCTGTAGTTCAGATCATAAAGAGCTCAACTCCATTCCCACTTTGATCCTGCCAGGATCTTGCCCCCAGGATCATGCCCTGCTGGGTGCCTGAATGGCTATTTGTGTCCTTGCCCAGGCTTTCCCTACACGCAGCGCTGCCGCCTCACCAACAGCTCCGCGGTGCCCCTGACGTTCCAGCTCCGCATGTCGGACGATGGCACGCAGCCGGCTGTGGACAGCGTGGATCAGATCCGCAGGGACACCGACCCGGCCTGGAGCAAGGGAATCCATTTCCATGTGGAGCCCAGGGAGTTCACCATCAATCCCAGCAGAGGCACCATCCTCCCCCAGGGACACCAGGACATCGAGGTACGGCAAGAGCCCAGCCACAGCCGCTGCAGCACCAGGGCTGGAGCTGCACTGCAGGGTGGGAGGGCTTTAGCTCTGGTGCCAGCTTGGAGCATCCTGGCACTGAGAGATCTGCACTGCTGGGAGGCCTCTGCTGGCTGGCTTAGTCGGGATGTTCCTCAAGGAGCACTGTTTGCTTTCCAAAATCATATGTTGAGCTCACAGACCTTATGGTCAAGGCGTGAAACCATTCTAGTGTTTTTGAGAGCGATTGATTTGATTGCAACGGGGCAGAGCAAGGATGAGGGCAGAAGGTGGCTGTTAGAGAGATGTCATTGTATCAAACAGTTAGCTTTTCTTCTTGGTGTCATTTCCCCCCTCCTGGGGAGCAGAATGATTTGTGTTCACTGCAGGAAGCTCCAGTGGAGACAAAAAAATCTGCAGCCATGTGTAGCGGTTCAAATTTATTGTATTGATTCCTTGTTAAGTGGTTTGTTCTGTTGTACCCCGTCTTGTCCCCGAGTTAGTTTACCCCTGGGTTTTACCCTCCCTCAAAGCTGTCCCTCATGCCATTCCCTGCCCCTTGTTCCAGCTCTTTCCCTGCCTGTCAAACCCAGCCCCTTTTGTTCCCCAACTTTCTTTGCCAATTTAACCTGGAGCCAATCCCTGTCTGCAACGCCCCTTTGGAATTCCCCTGTTCCTGGAGGCCCCATTGGCCCAAGTGAGCCATCCTCCCCACCCTCCTACCCAAAGTGGCCCCAGACACTTGATGTAATCCCCTCAGTGCTCCCCTGAGGATTCCCTTTTGGTTTGCTGTTCGTATCCACCTCCTGATTTGTGTCTGTACAAAAGCCCTTGCACAGGAGCGTCCAGGGCTCTTTTGGCTCTGATCCTTTTGCTTGGAATAAATCCTTTCTTGTGTAATTTCAAGACACAGATCCTCCTCCTTTCTCCTCTGCCTGGTCCCGTTGGTGGCTTGTCTCTTGCAGTGTAGAGAAAGAGGTTCTGAGGGTTCTGCCTGTGGTCAATGCCCACCCTGGGGCAGTTCTGAGGGTTCTGCCTGTGGTCAGTGCCCAGCCTGGGGCAGTTCTGAGGGTTCTGCCTGTGGTCAATGCCCAGCCTGGGGCAGTTCTGAGGGTTCTGCCTGTGGTCAATGCCCACCCTGGGGCAGTTCCCCACTCCTGGCGTGGGGCCGGAGTTCTCAGAGCCAGCCCGGGCTCGGGGTCCCAGGGCAGCCATGAACTGCCCAGCACCTGCTGGGCCACACTTTGCCCTCAGCCTCCTGCTGTAAAGCTGAACTCGTTGTGGTCAAGTCAGATTTCCTCTGCATGGATGTCTTTGTAGTCAGATGAGAAATTGGCCCCTTAATTTGAATGCAGTGGTGCATGGAGCTGTAGTCTAATGTTTTAATGTAGCTGACCTGTGCCCTGATAGCAAGGTGTGTTTAACAAATGTGGTATTGCCAGAAGGCTTTTGTTACTCTGAGACTGTGCTCTACACATGGAGCAGCAGAAGAATGAAGGGCAAATCCTCCCTCAGGAACTGGAGGATATCACCCGTGGGTAATGAGCTTTTGGAAGGAAGCATTGACTGTTCTTCTCTTCCACCAGGTGACCCTGTGCTCCAACATGGTGATGGAGTTCTACCGGAGATTGCTGGTGGACGTGGAGGGTGTTGGCAAGGGAGTGGCAGCCCTGATCATCACAGCCAGGTACCAGCCCTTGCCTGGCCTCCCCCAGGCACTGCCTTGCCCAGGCTGTGCTGGCTGCAGCTGCCAAGGAGAAGTGCTGCTGAATGCCCTCATGTTGTGCCAGCTGGACACGAGAACAGCAGTGCTTGGGCAGCAGCCTGTGGTGAAAAGCACGTTTGCTCCCAGCCCAGCACGGTCCTGGGCCCTCTTCTAAAGGCACCAGGAATGATATCATTGATTGGCCTTGTTTTTGGTGCTTGAGGTGGAACAAATTTCCTGAGGGCCTCCTCTCCTTCTGGCTGCAAGAGGTGGAGTTGTGCTGGCTGTGAGCACCGTGCACTGGTTTGGGCCACACCAAGCAGCTGCTGAGAGTCAGGCTCTGGCTCTGTCCATGAGGGCACATGGCAGGGGGGAAGTGGCTCCCAGCAAGAGTGGGGAGGGCAAGGTCTGACAAGGGGAAAGCAGCCCTTGATGTGGCAGGTCAGCTCCAGTTGTTGTCCTTCCCTCTGCTTCCCATTTTGAGCTTTAATGTTGTCAGAGTTGAGAGCAAAAGTCGTTGTTGCTGCAGCAGAATTCCATGCTGCTGTGCTGCTGTGGGTGTCAGTGTGATGCCCAGAGGGATGCAGCTCCCTGGTGCTGTTCCCTGTGCCAGGCAGAGCCATCCAGGCAGTGCCTGGGCTGCCACTGTGTACAGCAGGTGGAGCTGGGGCCAGGCAGTGCCTGGAGCTGTGCAGTGAAGGAGCCAGGGAGCTGCAGGGCCTGGCAGGGGCTGATCAGCCCCTCTGTGGGGCAGCTGCTGTCTCGTGCCCTCCAGGGCTGGGGCAAAGAGCCGAGTTCTCAGGCAGGGCAACAGCACCATGGCAGAGAAGGGAGTCATTTTTACTGAGACACTGGAGCTGTGTGTTCCTTGAGCCTTAGGGAGCACTGATCCTTGTTGGGAAGGCTCCCCCAGAGCTCGTGGGTCACTGGCACTGTTGCAGGAGTCCTTGCAAGCCTTCTTGGGTAAAGGAGGGGCTGAGGCAGCTGTGGGGCAAAGTGCTCTGCCTGGGGCACTTGGCAGCCTCTGGGTGCTGCCTCTCAGGGTTTGCCCCTCCTTGACAAGACATGTTGGAGTGGGAAGAGGTAGAAGGCAGTTCATCCCTGTAGGGCTCTTCAGTGTGCATTTGACAGTGACCAATGTGTTCTGCTCCATTTCACAATCTTTGGGGGTAGGCATTCTCCATTCTCTCAGTATCTCTGATTGTCCTGGGCTCATCTCTTTGCCCAGGTGTCTCGTTCCTGAGCTCCAAGTGTCCTCCCCAGTGCTGCTGTGTGATGAGTGCCACCTGAAGGTGCCCTATGAGAGGAAGATCCTCATTAGGAATCCCAGCCACCTTCCTGGCTGCTACGGGCTTATTCCCCAGGTTTGGCATCACATCCACCTCCTCCTGTCAAATATTCCTGAGGAGATTATTAGGGGAACAAAGGGTTTGGATAAGACCTTGCTGGTTTCTATTCAGTCTTAAAGATCTGCTGAGAACAGGATCCTACCCAACTGTAAACTTGAGGAGGCAGTTTAAGCTCCTGAGGAAACAGTTGATGCTCTAGTCCTCAGGGCGTTTTCCTGTGGGAGATCTTAGAGGGTTGTGAAAAGCTGCTGCACCCACAGACACCAGTGCCTGTGCTGGCAGCCTCCTTGCAGGATCCCCTGGGAGTGCTAAACCTACAATTCTTGCATCTTGTTTGTGCCTTTGACCTTTGTCCTGGGGAGCTTTAAAGGTGTGTGTAAGTTGCTGTTGTGGTTGATGTTAAGGAGCCTAAAGTTTCTTGAGAGGCCCCTCTGAATCTGCGTTTCATTGTGTCCCTTCCAGAAACGCAAGGAGGACTCTGCTGTGCTCTACTCCAGCCCCAAGCCCTGTGGGATTGTGCAGCCCCAGAGCACAGCAGAGATCCCAGTTGTGGTGGCAGTGCAGGCCCTGGGCACTCATCGCACCGACGTTCTCATCGGCGTGTTCGGGGATGAGAGAAACCCCCTGGTGAGGGCAAGGGGAGCTGTGAGCCCGTGTGCAGCTGCTCCTGGCAGGGTGCACGGGGACAGGGATTCTGCCGGGGAAAACAGGCACAGGCTGCTGGGGAGAAGGACAGGAGGGATGGGGGCACAAACAGCTCCTGCCTTAGAGGTGGGAATCTCAGTGTCTGACACAGAATGGAGTTGGGCTAAGCTGGAATCCAGGGGGATTTGAGGTCATTTTTCTTTCAAATGCTGGTAACTTTGGAAACATCTGTTTGAAAATGTCATCTCACTGAGCGCAAGAGAGGATGTCAGAAGTCTTCTGGGAACCTTGAGCTTTCTGTAAAAGAAAGGAAAGCTGGCATTTGAAGAGTGGTTGCAAGGACTGAAGCTTCGATTAAAACATATGGAAATGGCAATGCCAAATTCCCTGGATGGCACCAAACATCTGAACCCGGGCCATCGTGGCACTGCCTGTAAATCAGTGAACAGGAAGGAAGGGCAATGCAGGCTGTGCCAGGGAGCCTGAAGTTTGACCAAACAGTTGCTTTCAACTATCAGGCTGCTTCCCTTAAAGAGGAGGGTTTCTCCCCACCAGAAGAACCAGTTGTTTAACTGTCAGGCTGGTCTTACCTAGAGATTTCTTGCAAAGATAAAAGCTTTCAAACAGTAATTTTTAGTTTGAAAGGTTCTCTTACCCTAATCTTTTTCAATTTGGAGGTGAACATGTAATTTTCTTTTTTCCCAAAAGCCCAGCATTTCAGCTGGAGAGTGGTAGCTGTCCCTAAAGGAATAACTTGAGCAGGGTTGAGCTGTTGAAGGTTTTTTAGGTTTCTCTGTTGTGGTTTGTTTTGGGTTTTTTAAAATCTTTCTTGCTTGCTTCCTGGAACAGAGAGCACAATTACGGAGCTCAGGACGGCTGGCAGAAATCTCCCCAAGCCCAAGGCTGGCAGAGCTAGGCAGGATCCCAGCACCACAGCCTGTGTATGTATGGATGGAAGGATGGAAGGATGGATGGATGGATGGATGGATGGGGAATGCGACCTGAGTCACCTGGGAGTGTTGTAAAATGTCAACCAACCCCCCAGCGGTGTCAGGGGAACATTCCTGATAAATCCCTGGTGGAGCTGCAGAGTTTCTGGCCTTGGGCACTGGGTGGGCTGTGCTGGCTGGGCACTGGCTGGGTCTGGCCCTCGGTGTCTCAAATCTCACCTTTTTGCTGCCTTCTCTGTCTTTTCCTCTCCCACTGTGCTTTTTGCATCCCCACCAGGTGTAAATGCCTGTCCTCTGTAATTGCTCAATGCGAGCAGTTGCAGCTGCTGCAGCACCTCAGTGCCATCCCTGGGCTGCCTTTAGAACAGACCTGCCCCAGCCTGGATTGGGAAGGGCTGGATCAAACCATTTCTCAGTTCAACGAGGCAGCACCCAGCCAGGGGCTGCATCCTGGCCAGGAGCTGCTGGTGCAGGTGTCCCTCCCTCCCTCCCACTGCAGGTCCCTGTTCATAGTTATTTATTTTCCAGAGATGAGCTCCACCCACCTAAATTCAAACCCCAGCCACCAAAGGAGATGAGAACCAGTCTGGATTGCCCGGCAACGCGATGGAGGCACTTCAGGACTGGACAGGAGGAGGCAGCCAGAGCCCTGTCCAGGTTTAGACCAAATTTGGGGAAGAATCCCCCGAAGCAGCTCCGGTGGGAAAAAAGCAGATCCAATCGGCCCCTCCCCCCAACTGGTCCAGCAGGAAAAAATACCTCCCTGGAGAAAGGTGGAAAAAACCCTGTTTGTTAAACAATAAAACCAAAACAATATCAAACAATGAGACCCCTTGCCACTCTAAAAGAGATGACAAACTGAGAAAAGCCCGTCCCTGGGTTGCAGCTCACTCAGTCTCTGATCAGTCCCTCCGGTGCTGGAATTGTCTCAGGCCAGGCCCGGCCCGGTGGGCCACAGGTGCAGCTGCAGGTGCTCTCCCGGGTGTTCAGTCCAGAGCAGGTTTCAAGAGGTCCAAAGAAAAGAAAATACACAGTCCAGGGAACTTCTTTGCCTCAGCTAGCTAACACTAACTAAAAAGCCAAAGAAGAGCTCTGTCCCGCTGTCTGTCCGCAGACAACAGCAGTCCAGGGGCAGGAATGTGGGGGAGTGGAGTGCAGTGTATGAAAACAAACTGCGCGCTTCTTCTCTCCCCCCTTCCCTCTCTGGGGCAATCTTAAAGGTGCAAAACTTATTATTCAACATAAACAGAATGAGACGACTGGGGATAAAAGCATCATATGGTCAAGCCAGGACATTCCACCCCTTATCCCCATATCATCTGCTCACTACTAAAACTAATATAAACTCTAACTCTACAAGTACATACATGATACATCCATTATACAGCTATACACAGACAATGGTAATAACATTCAGCAAGCAGTGATATTTACAGAGGTTTTATCCAACATTCAGATCTCCCTGAGGTACACATCATGTTCTTCCATCTTTTTGCATTATCCACCATGTGCAACCTGGTCCCTGAGCAAAAACAACCCCACGAATGGGTTTGTCTGTATTCGAGGCAGGATTAATCCAAACTGTCTTCCCTAAAAAACCTCTGACATGTACCACTGGGACTTTGTCTCCATCTACTCTCTGCAAAGGCTCAGAATGGGCAGGGCCCACTCGGTTAGTAGAGCCTCGGGTGTTAACTAACCAGGTGGCTTTTGCCAGAAGCTGCTCCCAGTTTTTGAAAGATCCCCCACCTAATGCTTTCAATGTGGTTTTTACAGTCCGTTGTACCTCTCTACTTTTCCTGCAGCTGGTGCATGGTAGGGGATATGGTACACCCCCTCAATGCCATGTTCCCTAGCCCAGGTGTTGATAAGGCTGTTCTTGAAATGAGTCCCATTGTCTGACTCAATCCTCTCAGGGGTGCCATGTCTCCACAGAACTTGCTTTTCCAGGCCCAGGATGGTGTTCCGGGCTGTAGCATGAGACACAGGGTAGGTTTCCAACCATCCAGTGGTGGCTTCCACCATGGTCAGCACGTAGAGCTTGCCCTGGCGTGTCTGGGGCAGTGTGATGGAGTCAATCTGCCAGGCCTCCCCATACTTGTACTTGGACCACCACCCACTGTACCAGAGGGGCTTCACTCCCTTGGCCTGCTTGACGGCAGCACACGTCTCACAGTCATGGATAACCTCAGCAATACTGTCCATGGTTAAATCCACCCCTCGGTCTCGTGCCCACTTATAGGTGGCATCCCTGCCCTGATGGCCTGAGGCATCGTGGGCCCATCGAGCTAGGAATAACTCTCTTTTATGTTGCCAGTCTAAGTCTATCTTTGACACCTCTATCTTTGCAGCCTGGTCTACTTGCTCATTGTTTTGGTGCTCCTCATTGGCCCTAGTCTTGGGAACGTGAGCATCCACATGGCGGACTTTCACAGGTAGCCTCCCTACCCTGGTAGCAATGTCTTTCCACTCTTCAGCAGCCCAAATTGGTTTTCCTCAACGCTGCCAGTTAGCCTGTTTCCACCTCTCCAGCCATCCCCACAGAGCATTGGCTGCCATCCATGAATCAGTGTAGAGGTAGAGCTTTGGCCACTTCTCTCTCTCAGCAATGTCCAGGGCCAGTTGAACAGCTTTGAGTTCAGCAAGTTGGCTTGATCCACCTTCTCCTTCAGTGGCCTCTGCCACCTGTCGTGTGGGGCTCCATGCGGCTGCTTTCCACTTCCGGTTCATTCCCACAATGCGGCACGAGCCATCAGTAAAGAGAGCGTATCGTGGCTCTTCTGCTGGCAGTTGGTTGTATGGTGGAGCTTCCTCAGCCCGTGTCGCTTCTTGTTCCCCTTCATCAGCAAGACCAAAGTTTTCACCCTCTGGCCAGTTTGTAATTATTTCCAGAATCCCAGGGCGATTCAGGTTTCCAATACGGGCGCGCTGTGTGATAACAGCAATGCATTTGCTCCACGTAGCACTGGTGGCATGGTGCGTAGAGGGAACTTTTCCTTTGGACATCCACCCCAGTACTGGTAGTCGGGGTGCTGTGCTTCAGGAGGAGTTGTGCTTCAGGGTCTATTACCTCTGAGGCAGCCTGGACTCCTTCATAGGCAGCCAAGATTTCCTTCTCTGTGGGAGTGTAGTTGGCTTCAGAGCCTCTGTAGCTTCGACTCCAAAATCCCAGTGGTCGGCTTTGAGTCTCCCCAGGCACCTTCTGCCAAAGGCTCCAGGACAAGCCATGGTTCCCGGCTGCCGAGTAGAGCACGTTCTTCACCTCTGGTCCTGTCCTGACTGGGCCAAGGGCCACTCCATGAGCGATCTCCTGCTTGATCTGTGCAAAGGCTTGTTGCTGCTCAGGGCCCCAGTGGAAAGTGTTCTTCTTACGGGTGACCAGGTAGAGAGGGCTCACAATCCGACTGTATTCGGGAATGTGCATCCTCCAAAAACCTATGGCACCTAGGAAAGTTTGTGTTTCTTTCTTGCTGGATGGTGGAGACATTGCTGTGATCTTGTTGATGACATCGGTGGGAATCTGACGCCATCCATCTTGCCACTTCACTCTTAGAAACTGGGTCTCTCAGGCAGGTCCCTTGACTTTGCTCTTCTTGATGGCAAAGCCAGCTTTTAGGAGAATCTGGATGATTTTCTCCTCTTTCTGGAACACATCTGCTGCTGTCTTCCCCCACACAATGATGTCATCAATACATTGCAGGTGTTCTGGAGCCTCACCCTTTTCCAGTGCAGCCTGGATCAGTCCATGGCAGATGGTGGGGCTGTGCTTCCACCCCTGGGGCAGTCGGTTCCAGGTGTACTGCACGCCTCTCCAGGTGAAGGCAAACTGAGGCCTGCATTCTGCTGCCAGGGGAATGGAGAAAAATGCATTGGCAATGTCTATAGTGGCGTACCACCTTGCTGCCTTGGACTCCAGCTCGTACTGGAGTTCCAGCCTGTCCGGTACAGCAGCGCTCAGGGCTGGAGTCACTTCATTCAATGCACGATAGTCCACTGTCAATCTCCATTCTCCTTCAGGTTTACGCACAGGCCAAATGGGGCTGTTGAAGGGTGAGTGGGTCTTGCTGAGCACCCCTTGGCTCTCCAGCTCACGCATCATTTTGTGCATGGGGATCACAGCATCTCGATTTGTTCGGTACTGTCGTTCGGTGTCGACTGTTGAGGTGGCAATTGGTACTCGTTGCTCTTCCACCTTCAGGAGACCTACTGCAGATGGGCTTTCTGACAGTCCAGGCAAGCTGTTCAAATGCATGACACCCTCTGTCTCTAATGCAGCTATTCCAAATGCCCATCTGAGTCCCTTTGGGTCTTTGAAATACCCACTTCGGGGGAAGTCTGTGCCTAAAACGCATGGGGCCTCTGGGCCAGTCACAATAAAGTGTTTCTTCCACTCATTTCCAGTCAGGCTCACCTCAGCTTCCATCAAGTAAAATCCTGTGATCCCCCTGTCACACCAGCGATAGAAACAGACTCTGTCCCCACATGTCTCGATGGGATTAATGTACATTGCGTACCAGTGTCAACCAAAGCTTTGTATACTTGCGGTTCAGATGTGCCAGGCCAACGAATCCACACAGTCCAAAAAACACGGTTTTCCCCAGCCTCTACTTGGCTAGAGGCAGGGCCCCCCTAAGCCTGGTTATCCTTCTTTCCCTAGCCATATGGCTTGGAGGGTCTTTCAAGGGGATCAAAAATATTGTCATTATCATCATATGTGACAGTTTGGTTACTGGCCACTGGAGCTGCTTCCCTTTTGGAACTTCCTCTCTGAGTCTTCATTTCACACACCCATTGTGCCAGAGCAGTGGTAGGTTTTCTGTGCCATCTCCCCATGTCTTCTCCACAATCACGCAGGTAGAACCACAGCTCAGCTCGTGGGGTGTTCCTTCTCTCGCCATCTGGGCAACGTCTGCGTTGGGTACCAGAACCTCTGATCTGTACTGCCGAGATTTGGAGAAAGCCCTCTTTAATCTCCTCCCTCAGTTTCTTGTGACCCTCCTCCGTCTTGTCTTCTAATTTTTGCAGACATGTTTCCACTGCTGCGATTCTGGCATGTGTTGGGCCATGCACAGCACCTGCATATGCTCGGAGCTTCCTTGCCATATCCAGCACAGTCTCCTCACCATCATCCTGCTTCATTATTGCTAACGCAGAAGCGTATTCTCGTGGCGCAAGTCGTACAAGTTTTCTCCACATCAGAGATGTGCATGGTACCAAGTCTGGATTTACAGTGTTTCCATAATCTGAGAAGACAATCTCGGCCACTGCCATTTCCCTCAAGCGTTGAATCCCTTGCTCTATGGTTTTCCACTGGGTTTGCTGCATATAGAGATCGTCTGCGCACAGGTATCTTTGTGCTACACTTCTTAGGACCCGTTGCCCGAGGCTGTGAGGGTTAGCCCCGCTCATCATTCCTTGGTCCATGACAGGATCCTGTGACGGGGATCCCAAATGCTTGGCTTCAGTGCCATCCAGAATTGTAGCCTTGCCTGCAGAACCCCAGAGATGGACCAGCCAACAAATTATGGATTCATCAGACCTTCGAGTGTAATCCTTCCCCAGGCCACGAAGGTCCTTCAGGGAAAAGGACTCAATATTTGCGTCTGATCTTGCACCTGCTGCTTTGATTCCTGATTTTATGTCAGGAGGCATCAAGGCTTCTTCTCCTGTATCACCATCATCATCATCATCATCCACTGGTTGATTAGTTTTTTCTGTGCATTTCCCACTTCTAGTACTGGTAGCAACAGCCATGGGTTTAGATGCTGGCTTAGGCTCACTATCTGGTTTGGCTGCTGGCTTCAAGCCTGGGCTGTTGGCTACAGCTCGAGTGACTGGGATAGCTGATTTATCTCCCTGCCCCCCTGCCTCTGTCTGCTGCCCTATACTATCTAACAGAGTGCCATAAGCATAGGGCAGGGCCCAGCTTATTGCAATGAGCCTTTTCTCCTTAGAATCGTCATGGCACTTCTCTTTTAGGTATTTCCCCACCTCAGCTGGGTTCTGAATTTGTTCCCATGGAAAATCCCGGTCTACAGCATCAGAAAATTCCTTCAGGGTTTGGCTTATATTTTCCCATTGTCCACACCACTCAGGATTTTTCACGCCTGCATCTGCTTCTGGGTCAGGGGAGGGAGAAATAGGAGAGTTTTCCTTGGAGAAGCTGACTCAGATCCTACAGGCCTGTGCTGAGTGTGGGATTTTTTGCCTTGTTTCCTTCCCCATGTAAGATGAGGCTTTTCTCTGCATCATCATGGTAACACCTCCAGCTTCCCTCCCAGAGCAAGCTGGGATGATCCCGGTCTCCATGGAGCCTCTTCCCAAGGCAGCCAGACTCCCTGTTTGCAGGGCTCTGCTTTCACCCAGAGCTGCTGTTGCGCTGCTGGCCCTGGAGCTGTCTGACAAAGGCAGACTTTGCAGAGGGGCTGTCTCTTCCTCCCAGCATAGAGAATGGCTTGTTTTTCGGGTGCCAGCACCAAGTCCTGAGCACCCTCACCTGCCTCGAGGCTTGGAGGGATTCAGGTGCTCCCTGGACGTGGCGCACACTGCCCTGGGAGCGGAGAAGGCAAGAGGGAATCTGTCTCCCTTGCCCGTTGTCAGTGTGGCAAGCAGGGCTGGAGCTGCCAGTGCCACTGGGGGCCCTCAGCATTTCCACAGAGGAGCCTCCCATCCCTGCAGGCCCATCACCAAGTGCTGCTGGAGCAGCTGCTTGTTGGAGAGGCCGTGCAGGGAATGTTGCAGGGCTGCCCAAGGACGCTGTGCAGCACCTGTGGAGGGCACTGCTTCCTCTGCAACTCCTCAGGTGCTCCACAGGAAATTTTTGCAGGAGCTTTTGCTGTAGCACCTTGAGAAAGCAGCATTTAAATCAGAGAGAGAGGGGAAGAGCCTCAGGAGTCAGATGAGCTGGGCTGGACTCCTTCCCTCAGCTCCAAGAGCTCTCACTCTGAGTCTCCTCCTTTTCTAAAAGCAGGAAGTTTTGAAACTTTGTAATGGCAAGTTGTGCATCAGAGAGAATTTCTGCTGCCAGGAGCCATCCCAGTTCACTTTCATGTGATGTACTAATTAATGCATTGACCCGTCAGTATGGGAGAAGATTTTCCCCATGGTCCCTGCACTGGTCGATGGCATGGATGCAGGATGAGGTGAGGGTGATTCTGGCAGAGTTTGGGGAATAGGCCCCTCTGGCTACAGCTCCAAGATGCTCTTCTGCATCCATTTCCATGCTCAACACCTCAATCTCTCCTGTCTTCCATCCAGGCTTTCAATATCCTGCCACTGCCAGGTGTGCTGCAGCCAGGAGAGAGCCAGCAGGTCTCCTCCACCTTCTCTGGCCACCTCACCACCACCTGCAATGTCCCGAGCTGTGCCGCATGGAGGGAGGCTCCACCTGCGAGGTGCTGGTGCCCGGGGAGGCCTCACGTGTCAGCTCCTCCCTGAGCCCCCAGGAGATCAACTGTGGCTCTCAGGCCCCTCTCAGGGACAGGTGAGTCAGCCTTCCGTGGGTTCCTGCTCTGCCATGGGTTATTGTCCCTGCAGGGCTTCCCTGCTCCAAGGCCTCTGAGCTCAGAGGAGCTGCAGAGCAAAGGCCAGCAGCAACACAGGGATGGCCACTCTGAGCTCCCTGGCTGCCAAGAGAGGAAGGACCTTCTTCTGTTGAGACAGAACATCTTCTTCTCTACTTGAGTGCTGAGCCCTGCTGGCTTAGCTGCTGCCTGCAGAGAGCTGGGCTCTGGGCTTGCCTTGGCACCGCCTCTAGAGGTGTCTTGAAGTCCATGGTGTTGAGTGGCATCTTCTTCATCATCTGCCTTCTTCACCAGAACAGTGGGATTGTGGTATGGGCAGGCGTGGGGCACAGAGCAAACCTTGCTTTGGGTCCTGCTCCTGCCACAGATGAAGTCCTTGCACTGCTGATCTGCCAGGGTTCTCCTTATGGTGGCACAGCAGCCAGAAAAGCTCCTGTGCTTTAGGCTCCCCTGCAGCTGCAGCCGTAGGCAAGCACAGGAGAAGCTCAGCTCCAGCAAGGCAGCCCAGCTGAGGACACACAGGCCAAGTGTGGAGCTGGGAGTGGAGGCTGCTTAAAGCCAGCCTGTGCATCAGGACTTCTTCAGGCCAGGCTGAAGTTGGTTTCATGGGGAGGAGACGGACGAGGCTGCTTCCAATGGTTTCCATGGCAGCCAGCACTGGTTTGCTTGGTCCCAGCTGGGTTCCAGCAGGAAATCTGCCTGACAAGAGCCTGTCTTGCAGGAGAGGAGTTCCTGCAGCCTTTGCTTTCTCACTGATAGGATTGTTCTCATGAAGGAGCAGGCTAGGAGTCGTTAAAACCGAAGATCACGGGCAGAGACTCTCTAATTAATTCAAGTTAGACAGTGGGATGTTTATTAACACCGGCGGGCGGCACCAGAGCCGTCCCTAAAAGCGTGACCGCGCTGTCCAAGGTTCTTTGCCCTCTCTTTATTTCCCAAGATCTTACACACAATACATCTGCACAACCCCAGCACCTCCCATCCCTGCTCTGTATTCAAATGAGGTCATTGGTCCTTCACTCCTGTGCACTTCTTCACTTGAATTGGGTTGGTGGTCTCAAATTGGGTCAGTGGTCTTAAGGGATGAGGTCAGGAATGTCTTCATCAGGTCTCTGTGACCCTCTGGCACCATCCAAGGTCCCCAACTTAGTGATTGATTGACATCAAGCCCAGGTGCTAACCATTGTTCTCCTGCTTTCAAGATGTTCTTATCACAGTTCACTTCCTCCACTTCCTTCTAGAAAGAAGCTCCTAATGGTAAACAATAGAACAATCAGCTCCAGCTTAAGCATCTCATAACCATTAACCTATGGTCTGCCTATCTAACTTACATCCTGATCAATGGGAATTGCTTCTAACGCTCAGCTGAAATCTGAACCCTTTAAAATCATGCTTCAGCTGTGCCCAGGGAGAAGGGGGCTGAATGAGCTGAGTAAGAACTGTAGGAGAGCTAAGCAGATGTCAGCAATCTGTGCTCTGCTTTAAACTGGGAAGCCAAGAGACAAAGGGCGTTTCCAGCACCAGCGCAGAGAGCTGCTGGATCAGCCTTTGGCAGGAGCTGAGGGGTCTGGCTGTGCCTTCAGAGGCAGCGTGCACAGTCAACACCTTCTGATGGCAAAGCTCAGGTTTGGCCGGTCCTGGAGGTCCCCTTCCACCCATGCCCTCACTTGGGATGTTCCCAACCTCTGTGGGTTGAGGAGAATTCACGGAAATGGCCTCAGGGTCAAGGAATGAAGTGCAGGGCCAGCCAGGACGAGGGAGCCCAAGGTTCTGGTGGGACTCTCAGCCATGTTTTCTGTTTTGTCTGCACAAGGGAGCTGAAGGAGCCAGCTCAAAATGTCGAGGAGGAGGCAAAGGCCTTAGAGGAGGAAGAGAGGAGGAAGGAGGATGAGAGGCAGAAGAAGGAAAAGAAGAGTGTCTCTGTTGGGAAGCAAGCTCCAAACCCAGCGAAGGGGAAAACCAAGACCCGGGAGAAGAAAGAAGCCCATGCGAAAGCATCAGAGAAAGGAAAGCAGAATCCCAGAGAAGAAGGAAAGCAAAATCCCAGAGAGGAAGGAAACCAAAATCCCAGAGAAGGAAACCAGAGCGCCAGAAAAGAAGGAAACCAAAGCCCTAAAGAAGAAGGAACCCAAAGCTCCAGAGAAGAGTGAAACCAAAGCCCTAAAGAAGAGCAAAACCAAAGCCCTAAAGAAGGGGGGAGCTGCAATCCCAGAAGACCCAGCTGAGCTGGAGAACTCTTTACTCTTTATTCACAAAACTCATTTTACACAGTTTGACAGACCTCGTGTGCAACATTAGTTAGTTCATAGATTTCTTAGCAGTTCTTCTGTTATTGGTTAATAAATTAGATTTTACTTGTGCATCAAACCTCTCTATTGTATTGTTTGCCTGTTCTCTTCACTGATTCTCATGGGACAAATCCCTTGTTGCAGGTGCATTTGTTTTTCACCCTCAGAATAGATTGTTCACAAAGTCTCATTCTCAAAATAGCTTCACATGGGAACTTGTAACTGCTTAGCTGCACTCAGAATATGTTCTGCCATATTATGCTATTAATAAGGCAGAACAAGGCCTGATTTCAAAAGGCCTTTCTTTTATCATTATTCTACCTGTCTACGACATCTCCTCCTTTTTGTTCATTTAAAAAGGCTCCTATGTTCTGATGTTGAAACAGCTCACTCTTGTGAGGGTATTATCTCATCAGAGTTGTCACTGGTTATCTGTTAGCTATGGGATAAGATAGATAAAAGACCAATTACAATCAACAAAACGTAGCAAATTCTATCAAGTCATTGACACAGGGTTTTGCAGCATGAGAAAACAAAAGAATAATGTCCAATGTCTCTTAGGGAAATGGAAAGAAATGACCATTGTTTCCAATGAGTTGAGAAGGATGAGAAAGTCTATGAGCTGAAAATGTTGATCTTTGACATCACTGAATGTCCTCCTGGGCGCTGGAACAGGGAATAACTGCAGAAGGTTCGTAGGAGCACTGTACCATGAGGATGCCATGAGGCTTTTGTTGGCAAATTGCCTCTGTCAGTTTCCAGCCACAGCCATGTCTTGGCAGTCCTCCTTCTGCTCCTGCTCTGGCCACAAAGGCTGCAAGGTGATGAGGTTATTTCTCCTTTCACTGGGCCTCATTTTTTCAGAGCTGATCAGTATCTGATGGAATGAGCAGGTGACTGCTTTGAACTGCTGATGATAAAACACAGGCACATCTTCTCCTGAAGTTAATGAATCAAGCAGGCTTCACTGTGGTACACTCAATTGGGATTTAGATGTGATGATCTTTTTTCCAAATTTCTCATGTAAATATTGCATTATTCAAAATGATTAGTTGTCCAGATTTCTCATGTACATTTTGCATTACTTGAACATTCTTAAGGCATTCATTCCTCTTCTATTTTGTTTTTTAAGACTGTTATTTATTATGAGTACGACGAAACATCATAGCACAATATTACATGCAGTGGACAAGAAATTTACAGCAATTAGGAATAATTTGGATACAACAATCAGGAATATTTCAAATAGCAGACAAAGCTAACAGGTTTCTTTCACCACACGGAAAAAAAGAAAGTTTTCTTGGCAGTTCTCTGCTTTTAACCCCCTGTGTTTTCAGAGGCGTATTCATGTCTTCAGTTGCCACACCACGTGCCAATATTCAAATCTGAGTACCTATTGGTTTAACCACAGCCTTTCAAAAAACTCACTTCCTTTTCAAACCAGGATAGAGGTTCTCTTTCCCTTCTGGCTGGCAAAGAGGTAACAAGTCTGACCCGGCCGCCATCTCAGCCAGGCCGGGCCAGGCGGCTCCTGCCGTGGGGCCGGGCCCCTTCCCAGGGACCCCGCCAGGCCCTGTTCCCTGTTATAAATTGAGACGACAATTTGCCAAGTAAAACCAATTGAGAATTTATTGATTACAGAGGGCAAGGCAATAAGCAAATCAGCGCTGGGCGACAGGGGAGTCTCCGCTTCGCCACTGCCGCACTCTTCTGATTTTCCATGGAGTTCTTATAGAGTCCTTCTTCCAGGTTGATGTGTAGTACTCTGCGTATTCTTCTTTTGTGTTTAGGTGGTTATAGTCCACCTCCCAGGTTCTGAAGATGAAGGTTGGTAATTTTCCTTTGTCTGATTCCTGGAATTTTTAGGCTCAATCTGCTGAGTTCCTGGAATCCTAGGTTTACTGAGCGGATAAGCTGATAATGTGTTATCAATCATAGCAAATCCCCCACCCATATTAACAGTTTACAAAACAGATAAACAAATGTTTGTGAAACCTATTGCCTTTTGGTTTCACCTTCCTAATCCTTTAAAGTCTGGAAATTTACTTAAACAAACTAGAAGTGGTGCAACAGTCTTACAGGAATAACTTTGTAAGTTTTGATGAACAAACTTAAAGTTTTAACCCATTACAGGCCCCATCAGCTGCCGGGCAGGGCAGGGGAGGCCATGGCTGCAGTTGTGACCATCTGGGCACTGCTGAGCCCTGCCCCGCCACCAGCCCGGGCCCAGCCAGGATCCGCCAGGCCCCAGGAGCAGCCCCGGGCCGGGCCGGCTCGACCAAGATTCTGCCACCGTTGGGGTTCAGCCGCAAGCCCCGGGCAGGGGGAGGAGAAGCCATCGGCCCCGGCCGTGCTGCTGCTGTGTTCTGGCCTGGCTGCTGAGATCCTGGCCCTGCCCCAGCGCGGCCCATCCTGACACAGCCCCAGCGCAGCCACTGCAGAAACCTCCATCGTAAAACAGCTCCGGCCCAAGCACCGAGCCCGGCCGGGGTCACGGAACCATCTGCAGGCCCCGGGTGAGATATGAACTCTTTCAGTGCCTCCATCCTCCATCGAGTGAGAGAAAAGGACAAAGTGCAGGCTCACAGAGGAGCAACAGGAAGACACCAAGATCCCTGAAGAGCAAGTTGAGTCCCAGATGGGAGGGATGAGGAGATACCTTGATCTTGGGGCTCCTCTTGTAAAGCCATGGAGAAGGATGTAATTGATACATTAGACTCTCTTATTCCCTATAACACGTTGAAAACTATGGAGAGATGACTTGTTCAGCAAAGGCCTCTGTGGGATCTCAGCACCTCAGGATGAGGGTGCAGAGTGACCGAGACCAACCTTGGGGGGCTCGGGAGTCCTGGAATCTTGCCAGAAGTGTCTGGTGGCTGGACTTTGATCCTACACAGGAGATGACACCTGTATGAGGACTGGGAGGATTTTACTGGGTGAATGGTGAAGGGATAAGTTAATTAGTGTGAAACACAGGGTTTAGGATTTCTGTACAGGGGGGTCTAAAGAAGTAAGATGGAGGAATTGGGGCGTGTCCTGTCCTTCTTCTTCTTCTTCTTGGCCTCCATCTTCTGTGGTGGTGGTGGCACTTTGGGATTGGTTATTACTAGAAGTGCACAGGTTAATAAGAGTAGTAGGTATTGGGGAAAAATTATAAATATTGTACACGTAACTTCGGGTATAAAGATAAGTGACCGCCCCAGGGGCTGGGGAGTGTGCCCATGGCTGACTTGCTGTGCAGACCTCTGTCGGGCTGAAAGAAAATCTTTTAGATAAACAATTAATAAACACTGAGACCGAGACAAGATCAGAAGTCTCTCCTCGTCCTTTGAAGCGTCGGGCTGTCCAAAGCCACCCTGGGCCTTTCCAGAACACCTAAACAGCACAAGAAACCGAGCAAGTGGCATCCCTGAGCATGAAACAGCTGAGAGAAACAGAAAACCAACAAGCCTAAATCAACATAAATCAACAAGCATAAATCAGCATAAAAAAAGCAAAGAAAAACACAAGAAACCGACAGGCCTCCATGCTAAAGTAAGCAAATATTGAAGTAGCTGTGATCCCATGAGAAGCTTCACAGAGAAAGAGAAAAGAGTGATGAGACCCTGTGCCCTCACAGGAGAAGAAGATCTCTATTTTCAGGGATGAAGATGATTTCAGAAATAGATGAAGTGACCCTTTGCTCTTCAACAGCTCATCTTTAAACTAATACCCCATGAGTTCACATGACCCATAAACACAGCTTTGGGAAAAGCTGTGGAAAAAATGGAAGGGATTCACAATTGCAGATTTTCACCGCAGCTGCTCTTCATGGGAATTGAGAACCACAAGAGAACTGTTTTCTTATAGAGAAGTCTCCATGGCATGAAAGTGAGACTCCTCTCCCTAAGTGAACTGAAGAAAGACTATTCTAGAGGTGGTAAACTGACCGAAAATTTTAGGTTTTGTCTCTTTTCATTGTCAGTAAGAAAGAAAAGGATGTAGAGAGAGGAGAAGGGTTCTGAATTCCTACTACTCTTAGTTACTATTGACAAACTTTTCTTTATACCCTTTTAAGCTTTGAGCCCACTTTGCCTTTCTCTTAATCCTATCTCACAGCCTATCTCAATGTATTCTAGTGAGTGCACTGGTAATTACCCAACCACACCACACTAATTGATGCTTTGGCCAAGAAATCTCAAATTGGTGACCCAAAACCACTACAGAAACCCTCCTGATGAACTGCATGAGAGCAGAGGGAAATCAAGGCAGAGCCATGGTTTGTCAGGACTTGCCTGATCCTGATGAGCTCCGTGGTGCATTTGGAGCTGAGCCCTTGAAGCCCAGGGCCTGGGAGGAGATTGCACAAACCTTGCCAGGAGTCACAGTCAGAGGAAACACCCAGAGTGTCTCCAGGCATTCATGGCTCCCACTGAGGTCCCTCTCCAACACAGGCTCCTCACGGACTCCTTGGAGGAGAGAACTGGTGGCCAGGATGGCACAGAAACCTTTCAGACACTCAGTGTGGGAAGGAACATCCAAAGTACCTTAAAAACCTTGAGTATCTCAAGGCATTAATGAGCCCCACTGAGGGTTGTTACTGACAAAGCCTCTCCAGGGACTAATTACAGCAGAAAATTGGAGGCCATGATTGCACAAACCTCTCAGAGACCCCAAGGCAAAAGCCAAACCCAAAAAAGGTCCTTTGAAAAACTTGCAGTCCCTGCAGGGAGCATTCAGGAGCCCCCGGGGCCATTGCTGAGCAAGGCTCCCCAGGGACTCCTTCCAGCAGATCCTTGAGGCCACTGGGATGTGGGCTAGGGGGGGATGCAGAGGGCAGGACAAGGGGCTGACAGTGCCCAGCCTGGCTGGGGCTGTGCCAGGAGGCCCCAGAGCCTCAGGACAAGGTGTCTCCTCCCAGCCCTTGGTGGCACAGACCCTGCTGTGCCCCAGGGCACCAAGAACTGGCTTCTCTTTGTCCCCACCTGTCATCACTGCCTCCAGTTCTCTGCTCTGCCTGGGGCCTGGGGACACTTTCTCAGTCGTGTCCCTGACAGGGATCTCTTCAAAGTACAAGGAACTTCAGTGTTTCAATAGAAGTGAGTTCTTGAGGGTTTTGTGACATCACTGAGTGGGTGGTGACATCACAGAGCTGGCTGTGACACCCCAGAGTAGGGTGTGAGGCCATAGAGCAGAGTCTGCCATCATAGAGGGTGTCTCTGTGGCATCAGAGAGTGAGTTGTGACATCACCTGGTGGCTGTGTAACATCATAGAGCAGGCTGTGACATCACAGATGGTGACATCACAGGGTGACTTTGTGACATCACTCTTGTGTGACATCACAGCACTGCTGTATGACATCACAAGGTGACATAAAGTTGGTTCTGTGAAATCACATGGGCTGTGTGACATCACATGGGCTGTGTGACATCACATGGGCTGTGTGAACTCACAGGGGGCAGTTTGACATCACAGGGGCAGTGTGAGGTCCCCCGTTTTGCAGAGGAAAGAAGAAATCTAAGAAACCTCACAACTTTATAAAAGTTGTAAAGGTCGGTATGTTTATTTAGGGCACCAGACACATGGGGAGAAAACTCTCCTCAAAAAGGCATGCGTACCTCTGAGAACTTCAGATCTCCTTTTATCCCCCTCTCCAATACATATGCATACAGTTTCACAATGGGTTCATACATATTCATTTTTATAGGTTTTGTGCGACTTTTACCACTAGTTCCTTTTTATCAGAAAGAATTCCGAGGTCAGGCTGACTTGCCCTTACAGCAATCCCTGTCTCTCTCTATCATCTTCTGTCTCCTCCCCTTTATCTCTGTCCTTCGCTGAAGTAACTTCACTGAGCTTAGGCCTTGCAGTCTGGCTAAATAACTACAATTTCTAACCACAGACTCAACTCAAAAATGTACATTTCACCTAAATTAAAATGGATTTCTACCCTGGAAAATTTTCACTTTGCTTCATCCCGGGGAGGTCACTCTGCCCCGGCCCCCCTCGCAGTTCCCCCCAGAGCAGTCCAACCCTGCTTGTGCACAGTGGGGTCCCCTGTCCCCCCGGGTCCCCTGGCCCCGCAGCCTCCCCCAGAGGATGTTCCACGAGATCGACCCCAGAGCCTGACACGGGGACGGGGGCCGGGGCCCTGGGGGTGGCACAGGGGGACAGGGACCCCCCGGCAGCGTCCCCGTGTGCCCCAGGGCCAGAGCCTGGGCCAGGGCTCCTTCACCCTGGTACGAACAAGGGCTTGAGAGCGCTGAAAAAATCCCCAGCAAGGGAGCAGCAAAAACCAGACTGAATATTAAGGGACAGCAGCACAGAGTTCCTTGGCAAGAGTCACTCTGCTCCTGACTGGACACCTCAGGCACACCAGGGAAACAAAGCAACAGCAACGCCAAACAGAATCCAGGCAATCAAACCAGAAATTAACCCAGAACTGTCCCTCTGTGTGTGTGTGTGACACAAGGACAGTGAGGGCAAGGATCAAAGGAATACGGCCTAAAAGCTTAACAGAGCTCAAACTCAACAGGACTTAACTGATACCTTAACCTTAACTGATATTTTCAACTTCACAATTTAGCAAAAGAGCAGAGTGTAATGGCATTTAACCTAACTTAAACCTATGACTTTGCAATTTAACAGAGGAATAACACTTTACTATACTTATAACTTATATTAAAGGCAATAACTCAGCAACTAAGAACAACTCTTAGCAGCATTTATCTTCACGTAGATCGTGTGATTTAATTTAGCTACAGGCCTGACTGACTCAGCTATCCAAGGCACTCCAACCCCTCAGAGTTCTGTGGCATTTCTGCCACATTTCCCCAGCACAGGCACTCATGTGTGCACACAGACACAAAGAGTCAGTGCAGGGCAGCTGTGAGCAATTCCCCTGAGGGCAGGCAATGCTCACTGCTGATGCTTTGGCATCTCCCCAGCAAAGGGCAAAGGGCTGAGCCTGGAGGAGTGGGGGGATCGGCCCAGGCTCCATCATTGTTCAGGATCCCTGGGTGCTGCAAACGGGAGAGTTCCCGGCTGGGAGAGGCCCCACTCAGAGGGAGTGGCTGGCCCAGGAGAGCTCCAAGGGCTCCTTTTGGAGCGCTGTTTGCAGGGCCCCAAGAGAGGGGCTTCAGTCCCAGCAATGGTTCATCCTGGCCGCACTTGGCATCAACAGCTTTCTTTGGCAGTGTGAGAACAGGGATGTTGTGCCACGGAGGGAACAAAAACAGTTCCCAGGGCTGCTGCTAAAGGAACCAGGAGCTGGTTGGGCAGCAGCAGTGCCTGGAGCAGACAGTGTTTGTGATGAGCTGCAGAGGAGCTGAGCCCAGGGGCTGTTGGCCAAGGCCGAGGCCCAGGGAGCATTTCTCAGCTGGCAGGGGCGGCCTGAGAAGGGGAGGGGGGAATGCAGCAGCACAGGGCCATGGAACCAAGGGACCATTGTGACACTGTGGAGCCCTGTGAGACTAAGGGACAATTATGACACTGTGGGGCCCTGTGAGACCAAGGGACCATTGGGACACTGTGGAGCCCTGTGAGACCAAGGGACCAGTGTGACACTGTGGGGCCACATGGAATCATGGAGAGCACTGTGACATTGCTGGGCCTCATGGAACCAAGGGGACTGTACTGATGCAGTGTGGCTCCATGGAATGTAGGGATCATTGTGACACTGAGAGGCCCCTTCCAACCAAGGGTCCATTGTGGCACCGTGGGGCCTTATGGAACCATGGAGACCATTATGACACTGTGGGGTGTTATGGAACCAAGGGGCCATTGTGACACTGCGAGACTCCATGGAACCAAAGGTCCATTGTGACATTGCAAGGCTTCATGGAACCATGCAAAGACAATTAAGGCACTTTACAGCCTCATGGAACCAAGGGGCCATTGTGACACTGAGGGGCACCACGGAAAAACAGAGACCATTGTGGTACTCAGGAGACTCATGGAAACATGCAGACCATTGTGACGCTGTGAGGCCTCATGGAATCAGTGAGACCATTGTGACCCTGGGAGGATCATTGTGATATTGTGGGGCCTTGTGAAACCAAGAGGCCTTTGTGACACTGCAGGGCTGCATGGAACCAAAGGTCCATTGTGGCACTGCAGGGCCTCATGTCATCGGTGGTCCATTGTGACACTGGGCAACCAAAGGAGACCCTTGTGACACTGCAGGGCTGCATGGAATCAAAGCTCCAGGGTGACACAGAGTGGCCTCCTGTCATCAATGGTCTATTGTGACACTGGGCAACCAAAGGAGACCATTGAGACACAGCAAACCCCCAGGGTCCAAAGGTCCATTGTGACATTGCAGACCTCATGGAACAGAGTGGGGCCTGGGGGACCACAGAGACCATTGTGACACTGCAAAGCCTCATGGAATCCTTGGGACCATTGTGACACTGCGGGGCCTTATGACACCTAGGGGCTACTGTGACATTGTGGGACCCCATTGAACCTAGGGGCCAGTGTGACACTGCAGGTCTTCTTGTAATCAAGGGGCCATTGTGACACTGCTGGAACCCATGGCATCAAGTCACCATGATGACACTGCGGGGCCCCATGGATCCAAGGCACCATTGTGACACTATGGAGCCCCATCAAACCAAGGGAACACAGAACAGCTCTGGCTGGTTTGGCCTCCCATGGACTGCCTGACTGGTCCAACTGACCTTTGCATGTTGAGGGTCACTTCACATGTGCTGCCAAAACACTGGGGCTCTGTGCTTTCCTTCCTATGGAAAAGAACTGTCCTTCTGCTCCAGGCACCCATGGCCAGAAGTGGGATTTCACCTCCAAATTTCCTTTATATCCAGGGATTCTTCCCATAGGAATATTGCCAGGACAAGTCTGGCTGGCAGTGGTTTCACAAGGGTCACCTTTCATCCGTCCCCAAAACACTGAGGGAGGCTCCATGCTCTCCTTCCCATGGGAAAGAACTGTCCTGCTTTTCCAGGTGCCCATGGCTGAGATTGGGTTTCCACCTCCAAAATTCCCTAAATCCAAACTGTGCTATTACTGACAAGTCTAGCTGGCCTTGGCCTGCTGAGGCTGTCACCTGCCTTCCAAACCTTGGGGCTCTGTGTTTTCCTTCCCATGGAAAAGAACTGTCCTTCTCAGCCAGGTGCCCATGGCCACAAATGGGATTTCACCTCCAACACTGCCTGTTGTGACAGACTGGAGGAGATTGTTGGCTCTAAACATTTTGTGTGTGGGGGAGGAAGGGGCAGGTCCAGCCTTGCCCTGCCCTGTGAGCCCAGCCCTGCCCTGCCCTGTGACCCCAATCCCTCCAGGGGCCTCCAGTGGCTTTACGGTTTCTACCTGAACCGCAACACACTGAACCCCAAGCACCGCCGTTCCACCCTGGGCACTGGGGCCCTCTTGGCTCCACTCAGTGCTGCTGCTGTACTCGGGGCACCCTAAACCCTGCTAGGGACCCGTGTCCCCCCACTGCAGGGATTGTGCGCAACTCACACTGCCCCGATCCTCCACGCACCCGGAGAGCCATTCGGGGTTTGCGTGCCAACTCACCAATGCGTCTGCCACCCTCAGCACACCCTGAGGGCACCTACCAAGTCTTAAGGGGAAAGGCCGACCCCTTGTGTGCCACTCACGTTTCTGTTCCTCCCCACGCCCAGACGGGGGGCCCACCTTATTCCCCTGGGAGGCGTCTCACTCACTCAGGCTTCTCTTGCTTCCCTCTGTTTCTGGCCGGTCACCTCGCAGGAGTCCGGAACCGCGGTACTCGGAGGGCCACAGCTGCTTCGGACTCCGAGCTGCTGGGCCCCGTCTCACACACACTTCTTTCGCTTGCCTCCTACTTCTGCCACCGCCTTTACTCACCGATGCTCCTCCACACTGGTCCTAGGCTGCTGCCGACCGGTCCAGATAGGGCCAGATATCCCGGAGGCCCTCAGTCCTTTTTGGGTGTGGTCTGGCCTGGACCAGTCCCCAAAACTGTTATGAATGGCACATGACCAGCTCTTTAGTGATTTCAGCTTTACTGGAAACAGTCTAGGTAGGGGACCCATGGGGGTGTGCGCACACCACCACTCCTCCCGAGACGGCGTGGAGGAGGAGGAGGAGGTCAACCCCGTCGTCCAGCAGAGCTGGGTCTTCTTTCCTCATAAGAGTCTCTGAGTAGACACCTGTTGGTTTCAGGTTCATAATCTTTATACTGCTCTTGGCCCACTCTGGTTAGGGTGACGTAGGCAAAAAGTTCTGACCAGTGTCTTTGATATTGTCTCAAGTTTCTCTCTGTTTAGAGGTTTAATTTTGATTCATTATTTGCATGGTGCTTCATTGTTCTAGAGGTTTTTGTTATGTAATCCTTTTCTGCTAAGTCTTATGGGAGTTTCATATTTGCTTATTAGGTGACAGAATCATCTTCTTTATTGGCCTTGGATGGTTCGCCATTTTAGACGAGAGTGGGAGCAGCGGCGGTAATACCCAACGGTAAGGGGATTTACATAATTATAAAACCTTTAACAAACAATTAATAACTAACATTGGAACATTACATAACTATAAAACATTCAGCAAACAATCTATAACTATCATTGGAACTTTATATTAACTCCTTTAACAATGAATTCTCTACAACACTGTGGGAAGTTGCGGAACCAGGGGGATCATCGTGGCACTGTTGGGGCCCATGGAACCAAGGGGCCAGTGTGGAAACAAGAGGCCGTTGTGAGCCTGTGGGGCGCAACAGCCCAGAACACTGAAATGCTGGAGGTAACCAAAGGCTCCTTTACTCGAGTTTGGTGCACAGGAGAAACACCAGCCAGATATTTTCAGGAGGTCAAAATGACACAAAATTCTACTGGCAAAGTGCAAAAAACCAAGAAACTTTGGAAGAGGATTTAATGCAACCTCCAATTACACAGAAAACACTTTTCATAGCAGCAACTTCATTAACTTAGCTCATTTAACCGTAAAACCTTTAAATATGTAAGCTGTTGAGGTACCCAAAAATGTTGCATATAAAGACCATTAGAAGGAGAAGAAAGAGAGAGAGACAGAAAGACAGAAGCTCTATAGAAAGACACGCACATGACTATCAGTTCCTAGGGTTCCAGTGTGGGTGAGACACAAACCCCAGGAGAAGGCAGAGTCCATACCAGGGGCTCACCTTGTGCTCTGTGTTTTTAAGCCCCCGGGCCCTTGTGGGCCTCCCCCAGGTGGGATTTCTGATCGCTCAGGCAATCAGGGCTGGGTTAGCACTGTCCCCACTGTGTGACTGATTGACAGCTCATCCCAGGCTGTCTCAGGACACTGATCACATCCAGCCTCTGACAGTGACCATGGTGACACTGGGGAACCTCATGGAACCTTGGGCCAGTTGTGACCAGGTGGGTCCAAGGACACCACGGTGACACTCGGGAGCCTCATGGGAACAAGCGGCCGTTGTGATGCTCTGGATCCCCATGGAACCAAGGGAACATGGAACAGGCTGATGCCTTCAGTTTTAGCTGGCATATTTCCAGATTCTGTACTGCATTAGTCTGTAACTCTGGACTTCATACAGAGTGTTAGCAAGTTTTCTTCACAGTGTAGTTAGACAAAACAATTCTTTTCCAGCCCCAGAACTGGACACTGTTGCAGCTTCAGGCCCAAAAAGCGCCAAAAACAGGGAATTGAGGAGAGCAAACCGGAAGGATGGGATTGCATAACCTGAGGCTGTAATTGGACAATTAATCCCAATATGTAAATGGACCTGTCGTGGTTTGAAAGGAAGTAAGTTTTCTGGGATATGCTGTAGTCTAACTAATAGGTGCTCAGATTTGAATATTGGCATGTGGTGTGGCCACTGAGGACATGGATACGCCTCTGAGAACACAGGGGGTTAAAAGCAAAGAACTGCCAAGAAAACTGTCTTTTGGTTCCAGTGGGTGAAAGAGGTCAGAGCTCCCCTGCCCAGCTGCGGGCTGGGCGGGTGAGAGGAAGCCATGGAGCCGGGTGAGGTAGGCCGGGCCCTTGTACAGAGAGGGGAGGTGAAGGCCCCTGCAGGATGGAAGGGTGGAGGAGCACTGAGAGGCAGCAGGCAGCCCCCCGGCCCCCGAGACAGAGAGAGAGAGAGATTGTGCCTATGCTTGTGCCACCTTGAAATTTGATATCATGTGCCGGCAGCGCGGCTGAAGGAGAAGGGGGGCATGCAGCAAGGGTGCAGCGAGCAGGTGCCCGGCAGGGCCAGCATGGGAGTCCTGGACAGGCAGAGCCTGAGATTTGAACTCTTTCTTGGATGATGGAACCTTACAAATACAGATCCTTCTGGATCTGAATGACAAGAGAGATTGAGATGAAATAGAAGGAAATGGACAAGTGTGATGAAAGTCCATGCAAGTGAAAGATATCAGAAGAGTTGAGAAAAATCCTAGGTGGGAGGAGATGATGGAGTGGCCTTTGGCTGGACTTCTCTTGTATAGCCATGGACAGAACCATTTCTCCTGTGACACAGAGACTGCATTTTGGGGGAGGCAATTTTGGAGCCAAGAGAGTGTGGTGTTGTTATGTGAAGGAGTGGCGTGAACAGGGACGACGGGTGAGGAGGGTGGTGGTGCCCTCTGTCTTCAGGGAAGAAGATCTCTGTTCTCAAGACCCATCGGACCCAGGGGGTGAATTTGGGGGTGACAGGTGTCCTAAAAGTGAGAGACTGCGCTTTTTTTGGAACTGGGCAAAGCATCCTTAAAAGAGGAACGCTGGAAGCAGCTCAGGTCCATGTGCAGTGGTGAGAGCACTGGGCACGGAAGGAAGATGTCAAGATGGCAAATGATCTCCGGGCGGTGCCACGTGTAACATGGAAACACAAGAGGTCTCAACTGTGTTTCCAGGGGAAGCCTATGGCACAAGAGGGACTCTTCTCTTCTTTATGAACTCAGAATTGATTATCTAAAGGGTGGTGATGGTCTGAGAGTTGGTGATCTGAGGGGTAGTATCTGAATTGAGAATCCAAGGTTTTGCTTACTGTGATGTATTGGGAATTTGGTGGGGGGAGGAGGAATATTTGGAAGGTTTTCGTCCTGAGTTCTGTGTGTTTCTCGTATATATTCTAAGTTAATAAAGTTTTTTTTTTTTCCATTTTATTCCTAAGCTGGAGCCTGCTTTGCTCTATTCCTGGTCCCATCTCACAGCAGACACCAGGGAGAATGTATTTTCCTGGGGGCACTGGCATTGTGCCAAAGTGGCATTGTGTCAAACCGTGACACCTTTGTAGCAGATGCCTGGCCTGTCTATAACTCGGAGCTCCTCTGCACCACAGGTAAGAGACCCAACCTGGCAGATACTTGGGACAGGTGGACAAAAATGCTGCCCAATGCTCTAGAGGAATCCCAAGAACTGGACCTGTTGGAGTCATCCAAGGCCACATCCTGTGTCAAATTTTACTTGAGACGCCTGAAAAACAATTGGCCAGAAATTGACCAGGCAAAAAACACACACCAAAAAGAAATATCAGCAATTAACAAAGCCTGTAACTATCCCTATGGATAAATATCAACTATATTGAAAAGCAGTAAATGCAATGCCTTATTACCTATCAAATTTTAACATGGTCTGATTTCTTTAACAAGAATGCTAACAAATTTGCCATATAAAATGATGCCAGATACAGTCACAAAAAGCTGTTGGGTTGTTCAGCAATATGTTAAATTGCATGTTATTATATTTATTTTCCAGTAACCCTGCACTTTAAAAAGTCCAACTGAATTTCTGTTTCCATGGAATTTGCCGTTACCATGGGTTTTCTCATAACTGATTTATTAATAATTACTTAATAATAATTCTAATATGCTTGTAACACCTTGAATCCCTCTAGTACACCATCATGCTGTTATTTCACTTATGGCTTATTCATCTTGAAGTAGTCTTTTTGTGTTAATAACCTTAGACAAAATTACACCATGTCATACCTATACCTTTTAAGGATGTTCATTTTAACTCTGTTAAAGCCCAATATTGCAATGCTCAGTTTTGTTCTGTTAAATTAAATAAGGCAAAGTTTTATTTGGTTAATTTTGGTAGATTTTATTTCTGTTAAGTTTCAGTATTACTAAGTTTGAACGATGTTCTATTCCAGGTTTTATGGATCCAGTTATGTTTGGTAATAATAGGAATTAACTTTGAGTTCATTTGAGCGCGCTTTTTGTTCTACAAAGGTGATAATGAAATTATGTTTATTAATTTGAAGTCCTTTTAAGGCTGAGTTTAGGTTCCTCTTGTTAAGCTCTAGCACTGTCCAAATAAATTTCTATCAGGTTTGAGTGTTATTTAATCTGAGGTATCATCAATTTTACTAGTGAGGTGTTCAGTGTTTTCCTATGATGCATTTATTCTGTCATAAATATATAAATGTTTGTATTACTGTTTTTATAGCCAGCTTTCCATATGCCTTACCATCTTTTGGTGTAGTTATCTACAAGACACGTGTCATTTCAAGATCCTCCTTTTGTTCCCTAGCTGCTTATGTATCTCTCAGACCAGACTACCCCTCTAGCTGGGCTTCACACTGTGGCTCTGCGGTTTGACCCAGTGCTGTCTCATCATTTTTAAGTATTTTTCACAGTTCCAAGAAATGAGATCTCAGCTTTGTCGGAAGTCTCCTCTAAACTGATGGTATTGTGGCATCTACTCTAAATGATCAGATGCTGCCCCAATTATTATTACAGAACCACTCCAACAGTTTGCTGGGTTTAAAGCATCTCTGTGCTGAGGAAATTTTGGAGGAGACAGCTATTGGATGGTTCATTAGTCTGTCACCCCTAGACCTTTACTCTTAAGTGCTATTCTCAAGAGCCTTGTTTAAAATTACATTTAAGGAATTCTCTCCCACTTAGAGCTTGGGTGGTGGCCAGGCCTTAGCTCTACCTGGATGGGAATTTGCCAACAGACCCAGATGTTTTCTGCATCAAAGCTAGATTTGAGTTGCTTTGACTTGGCAATTTGACCCTCTAGACATGACAGTTGAACGATTTTTCAAGGGAGCTTGGGAATTATTAGCTGGAAATAATTATCCAAGTCCCCACTGAATCGAGGTTTGTCAGCTGTTTGCAGACTCTGAGGTGATGGTAGATTATTTCAGAGATTGCTATTTACCTAATTCCACCTATGTTGTTAGCTTTCTCTGCTATTTGAAATATTCCTGATTGTTGTATCCAAATTATTCCTAATTGCTGTAAGTTTCTTGTCCACTGCATGTAATATTTTGCTATGGTGTTGTTTCATACTCATAACAAAAGACATGCATCTCATTCTTAAAAAATAAAATAGAAGAGGAATGAACACCTTAAGAACGTTCAAATAAGGCAATGTGTACATGAGAAATTTGGACAACTAATAATTTTGAATAATGCAATATTTACATGAGAAATTTGGAAAAAAGATCATCACATCTAAATCCCAATTGAGTGTGCCTCAGTGAAGCCTGCTTGATTCATTAACTTCAGGAGAAGATGTGCCTGTGTTTTATCATCAGCAGTTCAAAGCAGTCACCTGCTCATTCCATCAGATACTGATCAGCTCTGAAAAAATGAGGCCCAGTGAAAGGAGAAATAACCTCATCACCTTGCAGCCTTTGTGGCCAGAGCAGGAGCAGAAGGAGGACTGCCAAGACATGGCTGTGGCTGGAAACTGACAGAGGCAATTTGCCAACAAAAGCCTCATGGCATCCTCATGGTACAGTGCTCCTACGAACCTTCTGCAGTTATTCCCTGTTCCAGCGCCCAGGAGGACATTCAGTGATGTCAAAGATCAACATTTTCAGCTCATAGACTTTCTCATCCTTCTCAACTCATTGGAAACAATGGTCATTTCTTTCCATTTCCCTAAGAGACATTGGACATTATTCTTTTGATTTCTCATGCTGCAAAACCCTGTGTCAATGACTTGATAGAATTTGCTACGTTTTGTTGATTGTAATTGGTCTTTTATCTATCTTATCCCATATCCAACAGATAACCAGTGACAACTCTGATGAGATAATACCCTCACAAGAGTGAGCTGTTTCAACATCAGAACATAGGAGCCTTTTTAAATGAACAAAAAGGGGGAGATGTCGTAGACAGGTAGAATAATGATAAAAGAAAGGCCTTTTGAAATCAGGCCTTGTTCTGCCTTATTAATAGCATAATATGGCAGAACATATTCTGAGTGCAGCTAAGCAGTTACAAGTTCCCATGTGAAGCTATTTTGAGAATGAGACTTTGTGAACAATCTATTCTGAGGGTGAAAAACAAATGCACCTGCAACAAGGGATTTGTCCCATGAGAATCAGTGAAGAGAACAGGTAAACAATACAATAGAGAGGTTTGATGCACAAGTAAAATCTAATTTATTAACCAATAACAGAAGAACTGCTAAGAAATCTATGAACTAACTAATGTTGCACACGAGGTCTGTCAAACTGTGTAAAATGAGTTTTGTGAATAAAGAGTAAAGAGTTCTCCAGCTCAGCTGGGTCTTCTGGGATTGCAGCTCCCCCCTTCTTTAGGGCTTTGGTTTTGCTCTTCTTTAGGGCTTTGGTTTCACTCTTCTCTGGAGCTTTGGGTTCCTTCTTCTTTAGGGCTTTGGTTTCCTTCTTTTCTGGCGCTCTGGTTTCCTTCTCTGGGATTTTGGTTTCCTTCCTCTCTGGGATTTTGCTTTCCTTCTTCTCTGGGATTCTGCTTTCCTTTCTCTGATGCTTTCGCATGGGCTTCTTTCTTCTCCCGGGTCTTGGTTTTCCCCTTCGCTGGGTTTGGAGCTTGCTTCCCAACAGAGACACTCTTCTTTTCCTTCTTCTGCCTCTCATCCTCCTTCCTCCTCTCTTCCTCCTCTAAGGCCTTTGCCTCCTCCTCGACATTTTGAGCTGGCTCCTTCAGCTCCCTTGTGCAGACTAAACAGAAAACATGGCTGAGAGTCCCACCAGAACCTTGGGCTCCCTCGTCCTGGCTGGCCCTGCACTTCATTCCTTGACCCTGAGGCCATTTCCGTGAATTCTCCTCAACCCACAGAGGTTGGGAACATCCCAAGTGAGGGCATGGGTGGAAGGGGACCTCCAGGACCGGCCAAACCTGAGCTTTGCCATCAGAAGGTGTTGACTGTGCACGCTGCCTCTGAAGGCACAGCCAGACCCCTCAGCTCCTGCCAAAGGCTGATCCAGCAGCTCTCTGCGCTGGTGCTGGAAACGCCCTTTGTCTCTTGGCTTCCCAGTTTAAAGCAGAGCACAGATTGCTGACATCTGCTTAGCTCTCCTACAGTTCTTACTCAGCTCATTCAGCCCCCTTCTCCCTGGGCACAGCTGAAGCATGATTTTAAAGGGTTCAGATTTCAGCTGAGCGTTAGAAGCAATTCCCATTGATCAGGATGTAAGTTAGATAGGCAGACCATAGGTTAATGGTTATGAGATGCTTAAGCTGGAGCTGATTGTTCTATTGTTTACCATTAGGAGCTTCTTTCTAGAAGGAAGTGGAGGAAGTGAACTGTGATAAGAACATCTTGAAAGCAGGAGAACAATGGTTAGCACCTGGGCTTGATGTCAATCAATCACTAAGTTGGGGACCTTGGATGGTGCCAGAGGGTCACAGAGACCTGATGAAGACATTCCTGACCTCATCCCTTAAGACCACTGACCCAATTTGAGACCACCAACCCAATTCAAGTGAAGAAGTGCACAGGAGTGAAGGACCAATGACCTCATTTGAATACAGAGCAGGGATGGGAGGTGCTGGGGTTGTGCAGATGTATTGTGTGTAAGATCTTGGGAAATAAAGAGAGGGCAAAGAACCTTGGACAGCGCGGTCACGCTTTTAGGGACGGCTCTGGTGCCACCCGCCGGTGTTAATAAACATCCCACTGTCTAACTTGAATTAGTTAGAGAGTCTCTGCCCGTGATCTTCGGTTTTAACGACTCCTAGCCTGCTCCTTCATGAGAACAATCCTATCAGTGAGAAAGCAAAGGCTGCAGGAACTCCTCTCCTGCAAGACAGGCTCTTGTCAGGCAGATTTCCTGCTGGAACCCAGCTGGGACCAAGCAAACCAGTGCTGGCTGCCATGGAAACCATTGGAAGCAGCCTCGTCCGTCTCCTCCCCATGAAACCAACTTCAGCCTGGCCTGAAGAAGTCCTGATGCACAGGCTGGCTTTAAGCAGCCTCCACTCCCAGCTCCACACTTGGCCTGTGTGTCCTCAGCTGGGCTGCCTTGCTGGAGCTGAGCTTCTCCTGTGCTTGCCTACGGCTGCAGCTGCAGGGGAGCCTAAAGCACAGGAGCTTTTCTGGCTGCTGTGCCACCATAAGGAGAACCCTGGCAGATCAGCAGTGCAAGGACTTCATCTGTGGCAGGAGCAGGACCCAAAGCAAGGTTTGCTCTGTGCCCCACGCCTGCCCATACCACAATCCCACTGTTCTGGTGAAGAAGGCAGATGATGAAGAAGATGCCACTCAACACCATGGACTTCAAGACACCTCTAGAGGCGGTGCCAAGGCAAGCCCAGAGCCCAGCTCTCTGCAGGCAGCAGCTAAGCCAGCAGGGCTCAGCACTCAAGTAGAGAAGAAGATGTTCTGTCTCAACAGAAGAAGGTCCTTCCTCTCTTGGCAGCCAGGGAGCTCAGAGTGGCCATCCCTGTGTTGCTGCTGGCCTTTGCTCTGCAGCTCCTCTGAGCTCAGAGGCCTTGGAGCAGGGAAGCCCTGCAGGGACAATAACCCATGGCAGAGCAGGAACCCACGGAAGGCTGACTCACCTGTCCCTGAGAGGGGCCTGAGAGCCACAGTTGATCTCCTGGGGGCTCAGGGAGGAGCTGACACGTGAGGCCTCCCCGGGCACCAGCACCTCGCAGGTGGAGCCTCCCTCCATGCGGCACAGCTCGGGACATTGCAGGTGGTGGTGAGGTGGCCAGAGAAGGTGGAGGAGACCTGCTGGCTCTCTCCTGGCTGCAGCACACCTGGCAGTGGCAGGATATTGAAAGCCTGGATGGAAGACAGGAGAGATTGAGGTGTTGAGCATGGAAATGGATGCAGAAGAGCATCTTGGAGCTGTAGCCAGAGGGGCCTATTCCCCAAACTCTGCCAGAATCACCCTCACCTCATCCTGCATCCATGCCATCGACCAGTGCAGGGACCATGGGGAAAATCTTCTCCCATACTGACGGGTCAATGCATTAATTAGTACATCACATGAAAGTGAACTGGGATGGCTCCTGGCAGCAGAAATTCTCTCTGATGCACAACTTGCCATTACAAAGTTTCAAAACTTCCTGCTTTTAGAAAAGGAGGAGACTCAGAGTGAGAGCTCTTGGAGCTGAGGGAAGGAGTCCAGCCCAGCTCATCTGACTCCTGAGGCTCTTCCCCTCTCTCTCTGATTTAAATGCTGCTTTCTCAAGGTGCTACAGCAAAAGCTCCTGCAAAAATTTCCTGTGGAGCACCTGAGGAGTTGCAGAGGAAGCAGTGCCCTCCACAGGTGCTGCACAGCGTCCTTGGGCAGCCCTGCAACATGCCCTGCACGGCCTCTCCAACAAGCAGCTGCTCCAGCAGCACTTGGTGATGGGCCTGCAGGGATGGGAGGCCCCTCTGTGGCCAATGCTGAGGGCCCCCAGTGGCACTGGCAGCTCCAGCCCTGCTTGCCACACTGACAACGGGCAAGGGAGACAGATTCCCTCTTGCCTTCTCCGCTCCCAGGGCAGTGTGCGCCACGTCCAGGGAGCACCTGAATCCCTCCAAGCCTCGAGGCAGGTGAGGGTGCTCAGGACTTGGTGCTGGCACCCGAAAAACAAGCCATTTTCTATGCTGGGAGGAAGAGACAGCCCCTCTGCAAAGTCTGCCTTTGTCAGACAGCTCCAGGGCCAGCAGCGCAACAGCAGCTCTGGGTGAAAGCAGAGCCCTGCAAACAGGGAGTCTGGCTGCCTTGGGAAGAGGCTCCATGGAGACCGGGATCATCCCAGCTTGCTCTGGGAGGGAAGCTGGAGGTGTTACCATGATGATGCAGAGAAAAGCCTCATCTTACATGGGGAAGGAAACAAGGCAAAAAATCCCACACTCAGCACAGGCCTGTAGGATCTGAGTCAGCTTCTCCAAGGAAAACTCTCCTATTTCTCCCTCCCCTGACCCAGAAGCAGATGCAGGCGTGAAAAATCCTGAGTGGTGTGGACAATGGGAAAATATAAGCCAAATCCTGAAGGAATTTTCTGATGCTGTAGACCGGGATTTTCCACGGCAACAAATTCAGAACCCAGCTGAGGTGGGGAAATACCTAAAAGAGAAGTGCCATGACGATTCTAAGGAGAAAAGGCTCATTGCAATAAGCTGGGCCCTGCCCTATGCTTATGGCACTCTGTTAGATAGTGTAGGGCAGCAGACAGAGGCAGGGGGGCAGGGAGATAAATCAGCTATCCCAGTCACTCAAGCTGTAGCCAACAGCCCAGGCTCGAAGACAGCAGCCAAACCAGATAGTGAGCCTAAGCCAGCATCTAAACCCATGGCTGTTGCTACCAGTACTAGAAGTGGGAAATGCACAGAAAAAACTAATCAACCAGTGGATGATGATGATGATGATGGTGATACAGGAGAAGAAGCCTTGATGCCTCCTGACATAAAATCAGGAGTCAAAGCAGCAGGTGCAAGATCAGACGCAAACATTGAGTCCTTTTCCCTGAAGGACCTTCGTGGCCTGGGGAAGGATTACACTCGAAGGTCTGATGAATCCACAATTAGTTGGCTTGTCCGTCTCTGGGATGCTGCAGGCAAGGCTACAATTCTGGATGGCACTGAAGCCAAGCATTTGGGATCCCCGTCACAGGATCCTGTCATAGACCAAGGAATGATGAGCGGGGCTAACCCTCACAGCCTCGGGCAACGGGTCCTAAGAAGTGTAGCACAAAGATACCTGTGCGCAGACGATCTCTATATGCAGCAAACCCAGTGGAAAACCATAGAGCAAAGGATTCAACGCTTGAGGGAAATGGAAGTGGCCAAGATTGTCTTCTCAGATGATGGAAACACTGTAAATCCAGACTTGGTACCATGCACATCTCTGATGTGGAGAAAACTTGTACGACTTGCGCCACGAGAATACGCTTCTGCGTTAGCAATAATGAAGCAGGATGATGGTGAGGAGACTGTGCTGGATATGGCAAGGAAGCTCCGAGCTTATGCAGGTGCTGTGCATGGCCCAACACATGCCAGAATCGCAGCAGTGGAAACATGTCTGCAAAAATTAGAAGACAAGACGGAGGAGGGTCACAAGAAACTGAGGGAGGAGATTAAAGAGGGCTTTCTCCAAATCTCGGCAGTACAGATCAGAGGTTCTGGTACCCAACGCAGACGTTGCCCAGATGGCGAGAGAAGGAACACCCCACGAGCTGAGCTGTGGTTCTACCTGCGTGATTGTGGAGAAGACATGGGGAGATGGCACAGAAAACCTACCACTGCTCTGGCACAATGGGTGTGTGAAATGAAGACTCAGAGAGGAAGTTCCAAAAGGGAAGCAGCTCCAGTGGCCAGTAACCAAACTGTCACATATGATGATAATGACAATATTTTTGATCCCCTTGAAAGACCCTCCAAGGCATATGGCTAGGGAAAGAAGGATAACTAGGCTTAGGGGGGCCCTGCCTCTAGCCAAGTAGAGGCTTGGGAAAACTGTGTTTTTTGGACTGTGTGGATTCGTTGGCCTGGCACATCTGAACCGCAAGTATACAAAGCTTTGGTTGACACTGGTACGCAATGTACATTAATCCCATCGAGACATGTGGGTACAGAGTCTGTTTCTATCGCTGGTGTGACAGGGGGATCACAGGACTTTACTTCGGTGGAAGCTGAGGTGAGCCTGACTGGAAATGAGTGGAAGAAACACTTTATTGTGACCGGCCCAGAGGCCCCATGCGTTTTAGGCACAGACTTCCCCCGAAGTGGGTATTTCAAAGACCCAAAGGGACTCAGATGGGCATTTGGAATAGCTGCATTAGAGACAGAGGGTGTCAAGCATTTGAACAGCTTGCCTGGACTGTCAGAAAGCCCATCTGCAGTAGGTCTCCTGAAGGTGGAAGAGCAACGAGTACCAATTGCCACCTCAACAGTGCACCGCCGACAGTACCGAACGAATCGAGATGCTGTGATCCCCATGCACAAAATGATCCGTGAGCTGGAGAGCCAAGGGGTGCTCAGCAAGACCCACTCACCCTTCAACAGCCCCATTTGGCCTGTGCGTAAACCTGAAGGAGAATGGAGATTGACAGTGGACTATCGTGCATTGAATGAAGTGACTCCAGCCCTGAGCGCTGCTGTACCGGACAGGCTGGAACTCCAGTACGAGCTGGAGTCCAAGGCAGCAAGGTGGTACGCCACTATAGACATTGCCAATGCATTTTTCTCCATTCCCCTGGCAGCAGAATGCAGGCCTCAGTTTGCCTTCACCTGGAGAGGCGTGCAGTACACCTGGAACCGACTGCCCCAGGGGTGGAAGCACAGCCCCACCATCTGCCATGGACTGATCCAGGCTGCACTGGAAAAGGGTGAGGCTCCAGAACACCTGCAATGTATTGATGACATCATAGTGTGGGGGAAGACAGCAGCAGATGTGTTCCAGAAAGAGGAGAAAATCATCCAGATTCTCCTAAAAGCTGGCTTTGCCATCAAGAAGAGCAAAGTCAAGGGACCTGCCTGAGAGACCCAGTTTCTAAGAGTGAAGTGGCAAGATGGATGGCGTCAGATTCCCACCAATGTCATCAACAAGATCACAGCAATGTCTCCACCATCCAGCAAGAAAGAAACACAAGCTTTCCTAGGTGCCATAGGTTTTTGGAGGATGCACATTCCCGAATACAGTCGGATCGTGAGCCCTCTCTACCTGGTCACCCGTAAGAAGAACACTTTCCACTGGGGCCCTGAGCAGCAACAAGCCTCTGCACAGATCAAGCAGGAGATCGCTCATGGAGTGGCCCTTGGCCCCGTCAGGTCAGGACCAGAGGTGAAGAACGTGCTCTACTTGGCAGCCGGGAACCATGGCTTGTCCTGGAGCCTTTGGCAGAAGGTGCCTGGGGAGACTCAAAGCCGACCACTGGGATTTTGGAGTCGAAGCTACAGAGGCTCTGAAGCCAACTACACTCCCACAGAGAAGGAAATCTTGGCTGCCTATGAAGGAGTCCAGGCTGCCTCAGAGGTAATAGGCCCTGAAGCACAACTCCTCCTGGCACCCCGACTACCAGTACTGGGGTGGATGTCCAAAGGAAAAGTTCCCTCTACGCACCATGCCACCAGTGCTACGTGGAGCAAATGCATTGCTGTTATCACACAGCGCGCCCGTATTGGAAACCTGAATCGCCCTGGGATTCTGGAAATAATTACAAACTGGCCAGAGGGTGAAAACTTTGGTCTCGCTGATGAAGGGGAACAAGAAGCCACACGGGCTGAGGAAGCTCCACCATACAACCAACTGCCAGCAGAAGAGCCACGATACGCTCTCTTTACTGATGGTTCGTGCCGCATTGTGGGAATGAACCGGAAGTGGAAAGCAGCCGCATGGAGCCCCACAGGACAGGTGGCAGAGGCCAATGAAAGAGAAGGTGGATCAAGCCAACTTGCTGAACTCAAAGCTGTTCAACTGGCCCTGGACATTGCTGAGAGAGAGAAGTGGCCAAAGCTCTACCTCTACACTGATTCATGGATGGCAGCCAATGCTCTGTGGGGATGGCTGGAGAGGTGGAAACAGGCTAACTGGCAGCGTTGAGGAAAACCAATTTGGGCTGCTGAAGAGTGGAAAGACATTGCTACCAGGGTAGGGAGGCTACCTGTGAAAGTCCGCCATGTGGATGCTCACGTTCCCAAGACTAGGGCCAATGAGGAGCACCAAAACAATGAGCAAGTAGACCAGGCTGCAAAGATAGAGGTGTCAAACATAGACTTAGACTGGCAACATAAAAGAGAGTTATTCCTAGCTCGATGGGCCCACGATGCCTCAGGCCATCAGGGCAGGGATGCCACCTATAAGTGGGCACGAGACCGAGGGGTGGATTTAACCATGGACAGTATTGCTGAGGTTATCCATGACTGTGAGATGTGTGCTGCCATCAAGCAGGCCAAGGGAGTGAAGCCCCTCTGGTACGGTGGGTGGTGGTCCAAGTACAAGTATGGGGAGGCCTGGCAGATTGACTCCATCACACTGCCCCAGACACGCCAGGGCAAGCGCTATGAGCTGACCATGGTGGAAGCCACCACTGGATGGTTGGAAACCTACCCTGTGTCTCATGCTACAGCCCGGAACACCATCCTGGGCCTGGAAAAGCAAGTTCTGTGGAGACATGGCACCCCTGAGAGGATTGAGTCAGACAATGGGACTCATTTCAAGAACCTTATCAACACCTGGGCTAGGGAACACGGCATTGAGGGGGTGTACCATATCCCCTACCATGCACCAGCTGCAGGAAAAGTAGAGAGGTACAACGGACTGTTAAAAACCACATTGAAAGCATTAGGTGGGGGATCTTTCAAAAACTGGGAGCAGCTTCTGGCAAAAGCCACCTGGTTAGTTAACACCCGAGGCTCTACTAACCGAGTGGGCCCTGCCCAATCTGAGCCTTTGCAGAGAGTAGATGGAGACAAAGTCCCAGTGGTACATGTCAGAGGTTTATTAGGGAAGACAGTTTGGATTAATCCTGCCTCGAATACAGACAAACCCATTCGTGGGGTTGTTTTTGCTCAGGGACCAGGTTGCACATGGTGGATAATGCAAAAAGATGGAAGAACACGATGTGTACCTCAGGGAGATCTGAATGTTGGATAAAACCTCTGTAAATATCACTGTTTGCTGAATGTTATTACCATTGTCTGTGTATAGCTGTATATTGGATGTATCATGTATGTACTTGTAGAGTTAGAGTTTATATTAGTTTTAGTAGTGAGCAGATGATATGGGGATAAGGGGTGGAATGTCCTGGCTTGACCATATGATGCTTTTATCCCCAGTTGTCTCATTCTGTTTATGTTGAATAAAAAGTTTTGCACCTTTAAGAGTGTTCCAGAGAGGGAAGGGGGGAGAGAAGAAGCGCGCAGTTTGTTTTCATACACTGCACTCCACTCCCCCACATTCCTGCCCCTGGACTGCTGTTGTCTGCGGACAGACAGCGGGACAGAGCTCTTCTTTGGCTTTTTAGTTAGTGTTAGCTAGCTGAGGCAAAGAAGTTCCCTGGACTGTGTATTTTCTTTTCTTTGGACCTCTTGAAACCTGCTCTGGACTGAACACCCGGGAGAGCACCTGCAGCTGCACCTGTGGCCCACCGGGCCGGGCCTGGCCTGAGACAATTCCAGCACCGGAGGGACTGATCAGAGACTGAGTGAGCTGCAACCCAGGGACGGGCTTTTCTCAGTTTGTCATCTCTTTTAGAGTGGCAAGGGGTCTCATTGTTTGATATTGTTTTGGTTTTATTGTTTAACAAACAGGGTTTTTTCCACCTTTCTCCAGGGAGGTATTTTTTCCTGCTGGACCAGTTGGGGGGAGGGGCCGATTGGATCTGCTTTTTTCCCACCGGAGCTGCTTCGGGGGATTCTTCCCCAAATTTGGTCTAAACCTGGACAGGGCTCTGGCTGCCTCCTCCTGTCCAGTCCTGAAGTGCCTCCATCGAGTTGCCGGGCAATCCAGACTGGTTCTCATCTCCTTTGGTGGCTGGGGTTTGAATTTAGGTGGGTGGAGCTCATCTCTGGAAAATAAATAACTATGAACAGGGACCTGCAGTGGGAGGGAGGGAGGGACACCTGCACCAGCAGCTCCTGGCCAGGATGCAGCCCCTGGCTGGGTGCTGCCTCGTTGAACTGAGAAATGGTTTGATCCAGCCCTTCCCAATCCAGGCTGGGGCAGGTCTGTTCTAAAGGCAGCCCAGGGATGGCACTGAGGTGCTGCAGCAGCTGCAACTGCTCGCATTGAGCAATTACAGAGGACAGGCATTTACACCTGGTGGGGATGCAAAAAGCACAGTGGGAGAGGAAAAGACAGAGAAGGCAGCAAAAAGGTGAGATTTGAGACACCGAGGGCCAGACCCAGCCAGTGCCCAGCCAGCACAGCCCACCCAGTGCCCAAGGCCAGAAACTCTGCAGCTCCACCAGGGATTTATCAGGAATGTTCCCCTGACACCGCTGGGGGGTTGGTTGACATTTTACAACACTCCCAGGTGACTCAGGTCGCATTCCCCATCCATCCATCCATCCTTCCATCCTTCCATCCATACATACACAGGCTGTGGTGCTGGGATCCTGCCACGCTCTGCCAGCTTTGGGCTTGGGGAGATTTCTGCCAGCCGTCCTGAGCTCCGTAATTGTGCTCTCTGTTCCAGGAAGCAAGCAAGAAAGATTTTAAAAAACTCAAAACAAACCACAACAGAGAAACCTGAAAAACCTTCAACAGCTCAACCCTGCTCAAGTTATTCCTTTAGAGACAGCTACCACTCTCCAGCTGAAATGCTGGGCTTTTGGGAAAAAAGAAAATTACATGTTCACCTCCAAATTGAAAAAGATTAGGGTAAGAGAACCTTTCAAACTAAAAATTACTGTTTGAAAGCTTTTATCTTTGCAAGAAATCTCTAGGTAAGACCAGCCTGACAGTTAAACAACTGGTTCTTCTGGTGGGGAGAAACCCTCCTCTTTAAGGGAAGCAGCCTGATAGTTGAAAGCAACTGTTTGGTCAAACTTCAGGCTCCCTGGCACAGCCTGCATTGCCCTTCCTTCCTGTTCACTGATTTACAGGCAGTGCCACGATGGCCCGGGTTCAGATGTTTGGTGCCATCCAGGGAATTTGGCATTGCCATTTCCATATGTTTTAATCGAAGCTTCAGTCCTTGCAACCACTCTTCAAATGCCAGCTTTCCTTTCTTTTACAGAAAGCTCAAGGTTCCCAGAAGACTTCTGACATCCTCTCTTGCGCTCAGTGAGATGACATTTTCAAACAGATGTTTCCAAAGTTACCAGCATTTGAAAGAAAAATGACCTCAAATCCCCCTGGATTCCAGCTTAGCCCAACTCCATTCTGTGTCAGACACTGAGATTCCCACCTCTAAGGCAGGAGCCATTTGTGCCCCATCCCTCCTGTCCTTCTCCCCAGCAGCCTGTGCCTGTTTTCCCCGGCAGAATCCCTGTCCCCGTGCACCCTGCCAGGAGCAGCTGCACACGGGCTCACAGCTCCCCTTGCCCTCACCAGGGGGTTTCTCTCATCCCCGAACACGCCGATGAGAACGTCGGTGCGATGAGTGCCCAGGGCCTGCACTGCCACCACAACTGGGATCTCTGCTGTGCTCTGGGGCTGCACAATCCCACAGGGCTTGGGGCTGGAGTAGAGCACAGCAGAGTCCTCCTTGCGTTTCTGGAAGGGACACAATGAAACGCAGATTCAGAGGGGCCTCTCAAGAAACTTTAGGCTCCTTAACATCCACCACAACAGCAACTTACACACACCTTTAAAGCTCCCCAGGACAAAGGTCAAAGGCACAAACAAGATGCAAGAATTGTAGGTTTAGCACTCCCAGGGCATCCTGCAAGGAGGCTGCCAGCACAGGCACTGGTGTCTGTGGGTGCAGCAGCTTTTCACAACCCTCTAAGATCTCCCACAGGAAAACGCCCTGAGGACTAGAGCATCAACTGTTTCCTCAGGAGCTTAAACTGCCTCCTCAAGTTTACAGTTGGGTAGGATCCTGTTCTCAGCAGATCTTTAAGACTGAATAGAAACCAGCAAGGTCTTATCCAAACCCTTTGTTCCCCTAATAATCTCCTCAGGAATATTTGACAGGAGGAGGTGGATGTGATGCCAAACCTGGGGAATAAGCCCGTAGCAGCCAGGAAGGTGGCTGGGATTCCTAATGAGGATCTTCCTCTCATAGGGCACCTTCAGGTGGCACTCATCACACAGCAGCACTGGGGAGGACACTTGGAGCTCAGGAACGAGACACCTGGGCAAAGAGATGAGCCCAGGACAATCAGAGATACTGAGAGAATGGAGAATGCCTACCCCCAAAGATTGTGAAATGGAGCAGAACACATTGGTCACTGTCAAATGCACACTGAAGAGCCCTACAGGGATGAACTGCCTTCTACCTCTTCCCACTCCAACATGTCTTGTCAAGGAGGGGCAAACCCTGAGAGGCAGCACCCAGAGGCTGCCAAGTGCCCCAGGCAGAGCACTTTGCCCCACAGCTGCCTCAGCCCCTCCTTTACCCAAGAAGGCTTGCAAGGACTCCTGCAACAGTGCCAGTGACCCACGAGCTCTGGGGGAGCCTTCCCAACAAGGATCAGTGCTCCCTAAGGCTCAAGGAACACACAGCTCCAGTGTCTCAGTAAAAATGACTCCCTTCTCTGCCATGGTGCTGTTGCCCTGCCTGAGAACTCGGCTCTTTGCCCCAGCCCTGGAGGGCACGAGACAGCAGCTGCCCCACAGAGGGGCTGATCAGCCCCTGCCAGGCCCTGCAGCTCCCTGGCTCCTTCACTGCACAGCTCCAGGCACTGCCTGGCCCCAGCTCCACCTGCTGTACACAGTGGCAGCCCAGGCACTGCCTGGATGGCTCTGCCTGGCACAGGGAACAGCACCAGGGAGCTGCATCCCTCTGGGCATCACACTGACACCCACAGCAGCACAGCAGCATGGAATTCTGCTGCAGCAACAACGACTTTTGCTCTCAACTCTGACAACATTAAAGCTCAAAATGGGAAGCAGAGGGAAGGACAACAACTGGAGCTGACCTGCCACATCAAGGGCTGCTTTCCCCTTGTCAGACCTTGCCCTCCCCACTCTTGCTGGGAGCCACTTCCCCCCTGCCATGTGCCCTCATGGACAGAGCCAGAGCCTGACTCTCAGCAGCTGCTTGGTGTGGCCCAAACCAGTGCACGGTGCTCACAGCCAGCACAACTCCACCTCTTGCAGCCAGAAGGAGAGGAGGCCCTCAGGAAATTTGTTCCACCTCAAGCACCAAAAACAAGGCCAATCAATGATATCATTCCTGGTGCCTTTAGAAGAGGGCCCAGGACCGTGCTGGGCTGGGAGCAAACGTGCTTTTCACCACAGGCTGCTGCCCAAGCACTGCTGTTCTCGTGTCCAGCTGGCACAACATGAGGGCATTCAGCAGCACTTCTCCTTGGCAGCTGCAGCCAGCACAGCCTGGGCAAGGCAGTGCCTGGGGGAGGCCAGGCAAGGGCTGGTACCTGGCTGTGATGATCAGGGCTGCCACTCCCTTGCCAACACCCTCCACGTCCACCAGCAATCTCCGGTAGAACTCCATCACCGTGTTGGAGCACAGGGTCACCTGGTGGAAGAGAAGAACAGTCAATGCTTCCTTCCAAAAGCTCATTACCCACGGGTGATATCCTCCAGTTCCTGAGGGAGGATTTGCCCTTCATTCTTCTGCTGCTCCATGTGTAGAGCACAGTCTCAGAGTAACAAAAGCCTTCTGGCAATACCACATTTGTTAAACACACCTTGCTATCAGGGCACAGGTCAGCTACATTAAAACATTAGACTACAGCTCCATGCACCACTGCATTCAAATTAAGGGGCCAATTTCTCATCTGACTACAAAGACATCCATGCAGAGGAAATCTGACTTGACCACAACGAGTTCAGCTTTACAGCAGGAGGCTGAGGGCAAAGTGTGGCCCAGCAGGTGCTGGGCAGTTCATGGCTGCCCTGGGACCCCGAGCCCGGGCTGGCTCTGAGAACTCCGGCCCCACGCCAGGAGTGGGGAACTGCCCCAGGTTGGGCATTGACCACAGGCAGAACCCTCAGAACGGCACCAGGCTGGGCATTGACCACAGGCAGAAACCTCAGAACTGCCCCAGGGTGGGCACTGACCACAGGCAGAACCCTCAGAACTGCCCTAGGGTGGGCAATGACCACAGGCAGAACCCTCAGAACTGCCCCAGGCTGGGCAATGACCACAGGCAGAACCCTCAGAGCCTCTTTCTCTACACTGCAAGAGACAAGCCACCAATGGGACCAGGCAGAGGAGAAAGGAGGAGGATCTGTGTCTTGAAATTACACAAGAAAGGATTTATTCCAAGCAAAAGGATCAGAGCCAAAAGAGCCCTGGACGCTCCTGTGCAAGGGCTTTTGTACAGACACAAATCAGGAGGTGGATACGAACAGCAAACCAAAAGGGAATCCTCAGGGGAGCACTGAGGGGATTACATCAAGTGTCTGGGGCCACTTTGGGTAGGAGGGTGGGGAGGATGGCTCACTTGGGCCAATGGGGCCTCCAGGAACAGGGGAATTCCAAAGGGGCGTTGCAGACAGGGATTGGCTCCAGGTTAAATTGGCAAAGAAAGTTGGGGAACAAAAGGGGCTGGGTTTGACAGGCAGGGAAAGAGCTGGAACAAGGGGCAGGGAATGGCATGAGGGACAGCTTTGAGGGAGGGTAAAACCCAGGGGTAAACTAACTCGGGGACAAGACGGGGTACAACAGAACAAACCACTTAACAAGGAATCAATACAATAAATTTGAACCGCTACACATGGCTGCAGATTTTTTTGTCTCCACTGGAGCTTCCTGCAGTGAACACAAATCATTCTGCTCCCCAGGAGGGGGGAAATGACACCAAGAAGAAAAGCTAACTGTTTGATACAATGACATCTCTCTAACAGCCACCTTCTGCCCTCATCCTTGCTCTGCCCCGTTGCAATCAAATCAATCGCTCTCAAAAACACTAGAATGGTTTCACGCCTTGACCATAAGGTCTGTGAGCTCAGCATATGATTTTGGAAAGCAAACAGTGCTCCTTGAGGAACATCCCGACTAAGCCAGCCAGCAGAGGCCTCCCAGCAGTGCAGATCTCTCAGTGCCAGGATGCTCCAAGCTGGCACCAGAGCTAAAGCCCTCCCACCCTGCAGTGCAGCTCCAGCCCTGGTGCTGCAGCGGCTGTGGCTGGGCTCTTGCCGTACCTCGATGTCCTGGTGTCCCTGGGGGAGGATGGTGCCTCTGCTGGGATTGATGGTGAACTCCCTGGGCTCCACAAGGAAATGGATTCCCTTGCTCCAGGCCGGGTCGGTGTCCCTGCGGATCTGATCCACGCTGTCCACAGCCGGCTGCGTGCCATCGTCCGACATGCGGAGCTGGAACGTCAGGGGCACCGCGGAGCTGTTGGTGAGGCGGCAGCGCTGCGTGTAGGGAAAGCCTGGGCAAGGACACAAATAGCCATTCAGGCACCCAGCAGGGCATGATCCTGGGGGCAAGATCCTGGCAGGATCAAAGTGGGAATGGAGTTGAGCTCTTTATGATCTGAACTACAGCTCACCCAGAAGCTGCGTGAGGAATTAATCGTCACTTAGTTCCCTTTGACACAGATTCCAGACTGCAGCCTTGAAAATCCCCACTCCTAGCCCTGCTGAACACTGCAAGCTTCTCTCTTTGTGATGGGGACCAGCTCCCTCACCTGCCCCAAACCAGCACCAGTTCTCTCTCAGTGATGAGTGTGCACCCAGACCCAGCATTTACTCTGAGAATTCAAGCTGTCCGATTCCCTGCTCAGCCTGCCAACACTCCCACCTTTTTCAAGACATATAAAGAGTGAGTTGTCAGTGAGAAGAAGCTACAGCAAAAGAAAGTGAGGATGGGATCAGGAACTAGAACGTGATGCAAAGCACCCTAATGCAGCTTCTCTCTGCAGGATCCTTAAGGCATCTCTTGCTTTGGGCCAAACAGACTGAGCACGTGACAGCTCAGAGCCCACTCAGCTGGGGGCACAGCCCAGCCTTGCTTTGAGATTAGCAATCAGGAACCAGGTCCCACCTCAGCCCACACACAGGGACATCACAGCCGTGCTGCACACTGAGAGTGCTGCCTGCAAGGGTTTACCCCACGTTGGCTCTGAGATTTGCTTTCCATCCTGCAAAGCCAGAGATACAGCCACTCATGGAGGGGATGTCCTGCAGAGCGCGCAGAGCAGCCACAGCCTGCTCTGCACTGCACATCTGGCTGGGCTGGCCAGCTCTGTGGGGAGGAGACTTCTCCCCAGGCCTGCTCACCAAGAGTCACTGGGACACAGATGGGGAGGAAAAACAACTGCAGCTGCAGCCCAGAGCTTCTCTGTGCCCATCCAAGTGACCACTGCCAGCTCCAGCAGGGACTCCAGCAGGGAGGCAAGAGAGGCACAAAAAGGACAAACCCAGATGTCAAAACCTCCAACGAGACTGAGGCCAGCACACGCAGACAACAGTCAACAGTTACAAAGAAGCAAAGATACAACAGCTGCCTTCAGCCGAAGAGCCCTTAGGCATGAAATTGGATTCAGCAGGATCAGTCTCCTGCTTCAGACCCATATTTCCATCTGTTGCCTTTCTTGTTTCATTCCTTCCAAAGTCAACGTGACAAGCGCCTCCGTGGTGATGCAGGCTGGGGAAGAAGCAGCTCAAGAAAGGCAATGAGTTTCCTTCAGAAGTTCATGAACTTCATTGTTGTGGCTTTAGGCTTGGCCGTGAACGTTGCCCTGGCTCTGGGAAGGGGGACAGCGGTTCTGGGGGGTTTTGGGCGGTTTTGGCCCTGGGCTGGGCTTTTCCCTTGGGGGTTTTTGGGAGTTGTGGCGTGATGCCGTGGGCGGCTGTGCAGCGGGAGCTGAGGCTGGGCAGGGAGCGGAGCTTCCCTTCCTCCCGCTCGGGGGTCGCAGCTCGGCCGCTGCTGCTGCGGGAGGGTTTGTGCTTGGCCCGGGGCTGCCCTGGCTGCAGCTCAGCGCTGGCACCGACCCTGCCTGCCTGCCCCGCTGCTGCTGCGGCTGCTGCTGGGCACTGCCCACATTCCCCTGCCCTCTGGGGCTTTGCAAAAGGAGCATTTCCTCCTTCCCTTCCCTTCCCGCACCGGCTGGGGGGGATCCCCGCCCTGCCAGAGCCCACAGCTCCTCCTGCTGTCACCAGACCTCCACCAAAGGGGAAAAACAGGACTTGGCATCTGGGAAATGTCTGTTCTTGCCTTCTTGTCTGTGCTCTCCTGAGACAGTCTAGCAAAGAACTGTTATTCCTTTTCCCACAGTTTTGCCTGGGAGCCCTGTCATTTCAAAGGGATAATCATTTGGAGGGAGGGGTTCATCTTTCCATTGCAGCAAGATTCCCACCTTCCTTGGCAGACATCTGTCTTTTAAAGCAGCACAGAGACACCAGAAAATTCTGCCTTTCTATTCCTTGCTTCCATTGGATCTCACAATGGCAAGATGCCCCCTGAGGCAGCAGCAGCAGCAGCAGCAGCAGCCCTGCAGTTCACAGCCTGAAGAGGCTGCTGGGGCAGAGCAGGAGGGAGGGATGCTTTTCTGTTGGAAGGCACAGATCCCTGAGGCTGTGTCCCAGCCCAGGGAACACTCACCAAAGGAGATGTCCCCGAAGTCGAGCTCAGCGAGGTCGAAGTGTAAACTCGGTGCAGTGACGCTGCCCCTGCAGGCCGAGGACAGAGCAGGCAATGGCTCGGTTAAAGGCATTGCACAGGTCCGGCTGCCGTGGCTCGGGGGCACAAAACCCGGGCTCAGGGCACCCTGGGTTTCCAACCAACACAGCCCCGTGTGCTCAGCACAGGGCCCTGGGCACAGGAGGCAGCTCAAGCCAAGGGGCAGCAGCCAACAGCCCCTGATGGGCTCTGGGCACAGGGCAGGCAGGAGAAGCCCCCGGGTTGCTGGGGGTCCCATGAAGGACCCTGAACACACACCCAGACATGGCTCTGTGCCTCAGTTTCCCCATCTGCAATGGCATGGACATCAAGGTGTCCCCACTAACTTCTGAAAGCAGCCCTTCCAGCCACAGCTTCCCTGCTTTGCTCCTTCTGAGCTGCAACTGCTGTTCCCATGGAGGAGCTTTCTCAAGAGAGTTTGACCCAGGCAATCATTACAGACACTGTTCTGAGACACGAATCCAGGGCATTCCCAAACATCCTCTGAAAAGAGCAGCAACAGTTCTACCCAGGGCACAGATGAATCCTAGAGGAAAGGACCAGCTTGTCAGCAGTGCACCAGCTGGCACAGCCAAGAGCAAGAGCTTCAACAACCAAACTTGGCTGTCCTGAATCTAGCACAGCACCTCACCTGCCCTTGAACTCAGCAGACACACTCCAAAAGCCACCAACATCCACTGAAATCAGCACTTGAAGCTGCACAACATTCACCAGTTGATTTCATGGTTGATGCCAATCAGTGCCCACTCTGCCTTTTGGTTCAAAATCAAGAACCAGTGAGCTGTGTCCTCTATTGTACTCACAGGACTGCCCCTGCCTCTGCTCTGCACATCTCAACAAGAGACACCTGCCCCTGCTCAAGGAGAAAGCTGCTTATGCAGAAACACCCCTTGGCCATTTTGGGGGAGGGACAGAGGAGAATCAATTATTTGATGGTGAAAGGTTCCCTCTTGATTTCCAAATGAAAAAAGCAGCACTTTTCCTCCAAAAACAAAGGCAGCATCATTGTTTCTCCACTATGGGCGCACCTGCTCACCACTTTTCTCTTGCTAAGGAATAACTCCCTTGTTCTTCTTCACCCATCTCCCTTATCTCTTTGCTATCATCCAGTGCAGATTGCTTTCATTTCTTCACTGCCTTGAGCCAGTGCCGCCCAGGAGCAGCAGCCCAGCTCCAAAGCTGCAGAGCAGCCAGCATCAGCTCTCCTGCTTCCACTCCATTATCCTGCAGCACATGGCTCAGGCTGGCAGGGACAAGGCCTCACGCTGCCGTGGTGCTGAGCACTGAGCTCTGCCTCCCCTATGATCCGCCCTTCTCCCTGTGGCTGGGCCAGGATTGTCTCTTGCCATGGCACCAGCCCACGGGATGGTGCCCAAGTCCTTGGCACAGTTCCTGACTCCCACATCAGCGCTTTGCTGGCTGTGCAAAGGAGGCACCAGAGCCCTCTGTGCACAGGAGCTGGGGGCACATCTTGTGCCCCACAGCATGGCCATGAGAGGTGAGCTGAGGCTGCTGCTGACCATCTGGCATGGATTATTCACACAAGGTTTTACAAACACTGCTGCAGCTGCAGAATCAGCCAGGCTGGCCCATCTGCAAAGCCCTGAGGGCCTTGCTGGGTGTTCAGGTGGGACATCCCAGAGCAGCTGCTGCCCAAAGCTGATCCATCCCACTGCCTGCCATGGCCCAAGGCACAGGGAGATCCCTGCAGGGAGGAGTCATTCCGGCTCCCGGCTACCACACAGGGCAGCAGGCAGCCCTGACAGTGCTGAGGAAGCATTTCAGAAGCTGCTTGTGCTCAGCAGGGTGCAAGCCAGCTCCCAACATGTTCCAGCAGCCTCCAGGAAATCTGGGACACAGAAAGCTCCAAGGCCACTGAAAGCAAGAGCAGATGCCTTCCATCCTGCTCACTTCCAGCCAGGCTGCAGGGCAGCAGATCCCGTGCTCGGTTCCTTCTGTAGCTCTTTCCCAACTCCGCTCTCACCCAAAGGTGTTTGCACAGGGACAGATGAGCTGCCTCACCTCTGGGTGCCCAGCTGGTACCGAGCTGCCCGGGCACCGACATTGCGCACCAGCAGAGTCTGCTGGGTGCTGACCTTGACTGGACACTTGGAGAAGTCCAGCTGGGCAGGGAAGTCCAGCACAGCTCGGGCACCAATGGCCCGAATTGGCACAACGATCCTTTCCCTTCCAGTGAGGCACACCAGCTCGTGGCAATAATCCTGCAGGAAAAGAAACTGGCTCAGCACAGGACGTTTAGTGCCATCCCCATGGCAGAAGAAAAACCATTTCCTATACCCCTCCAAGGGCATCAATTTACCTATTGCACCCTCAAATGAACACTAAGTTCTACTACTATGTCACATTTTAAAGGCACCAGCGCACTTTGCAAAATCTGTCTCAGTGGCATTCAGCTCTTGTGTCACTCTGGTCATACAGATAACAGCCCTAGGCCCCCATCATTTTTATTCTAAGCTTTAATGATGTTAAAGAATTCCTAAGCCCCTTCTAAGCAACATGGAGCTGGGGAACACAGGACATTGCTCTTTAGGCTTCTATATTCCCACTGTCTGAGAAGAGGACAAAGTGTTCAACTGACTCTAAGCAGAAAAAGGAAGAGGAGAAAACAGCTGCACCCAAAGACATCCTGCACCTCTGGCCTGGTGCAGAAACATCAGTTGGCTCACAACTCCCCTCTAACTTTGCCTGTCCAACCAAGTCCGGAGAAGAACGGTGCTAAGAGGTAGCAGGATGCTGTTGGAAAGGGCCTCTCTTTGTTTCCCTGCAAGGCTTCCTCCCTTCCATGCCATGCCCTCAACCCTTCTGTATGAACAAGCCTCCAGATCAGAACATGAACCCTCCAGATCCCAGCACTGAGATCAGACTTGCCAGGGCCTCAGCACTGCTGTTCAAACCTCCCCGCAAAAGCACCTTTGGCACGGAATGGGTGCCAGCTGACAGAGCAAGCACAGGGACAGGCATGAAGACAGAGCCCCAGCAGTGTCACTGCCACGGGCTCTGGGCTCACAGCTCTGCCTGCAGCTTGTACCTGCCCTACACCAGCTCCTTCAGGCAGGTGTCCAAGTGCCCTGCAGCTCAGCAACCTCCTGCTGACCAAGGGCACCCAGGGCCCAGTGTGCCTGTGCCAGGCCGGGCTCACGGGCACAGCACATCCTCTGCCCTGGCCCTGCAGCTGTGCCATGCTCACTTGTGCTCTGGGACAGCACAGCTGCAAGGCTGCACAACAGAGGGGGTGAAAAAGCACCGGCTTTGCTCCAGCCCAGGGGCAGGCAGGGAAGCTGTTGGCAGTCCAGGAAGGAGGAAAGCTCTCTGACCTCTTTCTTCCTCTGGTGTTTTCCATCAGAATGAAACCCCTTCCACTGGACCTAGAGATGGCCCAACATCTATCAACAGCCCTCTGTCATTTTCATCCTCTTTCCCGTGCATCTTCCCTTGGCAATGCTCAGCAATGTGCAGGGAGGGGAAGCAGAGCCTGTCAGGCCTGGCTGCAGTGCCTGCCAGCAGTGCCAAGGTGTGACTGGCTGCAGGCTGCCTGACCACGCCTGGAGCCCAGCTCACAGCATGCAAGGGGCTGCAGCCAGAGTGCAGGGAAAACAATGGCTGTGGAGATCATTGTGTGCTTTGGCTCCTCCAGCCTCACCTTGTTCTTGCTGGGGGTGAAGCGGATGCGCACAGGGACAGAGGCGCCCGGCGGCACGGCACGGTACGCATCGCTGGAGCTCACCAGCTGGAAGTAAGGTGAGCTCTCCATGGAGACCTTCACCACGTGAAGAAACTGCAGCAAAGACATGAAATTATGATTTTGCCACTTGTGGAAACAGGATGAGAGGAGACCTGTCCATGGCCTGCTAACATCCCTCCCCTGCCCCTTTTCCAAAGCACTTTCAGCTGAGCAGGCACAGGCACTGAGCATTCACAAGGCTGAACTTGAATCCCTTCTCTCTGGCTCCAGCATTTTGGCCAGGGACAGTAGGGCAGTGCCTGCTGGGAAGGAAGGGCCGAGCAGGTCAGCACCAGCAGGATGGAGACACAGCACCTGAACCAAGTCACCTGCATATTCAACAAGGCCAAAAAACCTGCTGGCTTCTGCCTGCACACAGCCATGAAGTGGTCATGTTCCAGAGGGGGAATGTGCTACCTAAAAGCAAACCAGCCCATTTCTGTGGGGGAAGGAAGAAATTCCCTTCTAGCAGATCAGGTTTGGGTAGGGACCTTCTGGGGATACAGTCAGGCAGGCAGAGCAGCAAGACAGGAGACCAAACACTGTGGTCTTACTGGGAATAAAAGCAAACCTGAAAAGCAAAAGAAGAATGAACACTGCAAGATCCCTAAATCCCTAAAACAAGGAGATGGCAAAGAGAATTTAAATGGGCAGTAAAGCAGCAAGCAAGAATCATAAAACCATGAGAGCAACCAGCTTGCCAAAAGTGACAGAAACACAGACAGGCGGTGTCTATTGACCATGGGGCTTCAGAGGCATTTTCTGCCTGGAGAAACAGGACCAGCACTGACTGACAGTGTGGTTCCAGTATGAAAAGCCAATCTTGGCTCTCCAGGGCTTCCTGCTGCCTGTGCAGGCAAGCTGGGCTGCTGGGCATTCCTGCCTGCAGCCAGCAGGCCAGGTTCGGCCCTCTGGGGTACTACATGCACAGCACACATGCATTTTCTAGCACACTGATCTCATCAACCCCTGAGCACCAAAATGCTCTCCAAAAGTCTAAACCAGGTGATTTGGACTCCCTCCTGTCTCCTCCCACCAGCCCACTCTTGGCACAAGCCTCACTTGAGAAAATGTTTCCCGGACTGAAATTCAAATGGTCTCAAGTTTTCCTCTTTACAGTGGAACACAATTGACATTTTTCAACTTTTTCCCTCTCAGCTCTCTTGGGAAACTGCAAAACAATGCCAATTTCTTCAGGTGAAGGTGGAAACCTCCAGGAGCACATGGCTTTGGATGTGCTGTGCTTCTGCAAAGGGAAAGCAGAGCACCGTGTTGCTTTTGGAAAAGCTGAGCAGAGCTGGATGAAGCTGAGCAGGAGCCTCAAGTGGCACCTAAAGGCCTCTCACTGCTTCTGCTCCATCACTCTGATTGCAGGGCTCTTGCAGAACACGGTTCCTGCAGGGCCAATGCCATTAATGAGAAGTGATTCCAGCATAAAGTGCAGAAGGCTCAGCCCCTGAGCTTTGGCTGTGAGCTGCACAAAGGGAGCCAAACTGGCTGAGAGAGGCAGAGATTCCTACCAGGAGCCAAGATGAACCAAGGAGACACAGGGTGTGCTATAGACCCAAGGCAAAGCATGAGAGCAGGTAAGAACTGTACAGCCCTCAACATTCCAGTCAATCCAGAGCTTTCAAGAGAAGGAAACTCCTTTGGGATAGACACCATCAACGCCTGGCCAAAATCTGGGGACAATTCCCAGCACAGGAAGATTTCCACCATCTTGCAGAAGAAGGTGCTGAGACATTTTCTTCTGCATGTGCTGCAGCAGATAACTTGCTTTGCTGTACACTGAGGGAATGAGAGCACTCTCCTCTTCCAGCACAGCGTTAAAGCTCTGGGTGCCAGCACTTACCTTGTCCTTATTCATGAGAGACAGCACCATTTCCGAGACCTCCCGAGCGACAAAGTTCTGAAATACCAGCTCTGGTGGGGAAACCCCAAACCAGCTCTGTTTCAGGGCAGCTGGCGGCAGCTGGAGAGGAGAGAGAGCAGGGAGAGCTTCAGCTGCTGTGAGGAAGGTTCATGCAGGAGAATCTTCCTCTGATCCCCAGTGAAGTACAGACTCTGAGGGAGCACGTCTGCCCAGCCCACACTGGGCAAACAGTGGCTCACCCACCTCTGCTCTGAGCTCATCCACAGCTGCTGGGCCACACAGAGCAGGCTCAAGCCAAGCTGCTCTTTCGGCATGGATTTCTCCAGGTTTCTTTCTCCAGAATGCCAGGCAGCACTTTCCTAAAACACAGCCCTGTGCCCATGCGGTCACAGAGCTCTGGGGCACTGACTGAGCACTCATGGAGTAAGTAAAACCCATGAATTTACAGGAGACTCCATGGGAAAGGATTTGGGATGTCTTTTACTCTGAGACAGGGAAACCGAGGCCCACACAACTGCAAATATCTTTTTTTGCTCTAGAACTTAGACATCAGTAAGAAGAGCACAGGACCAGAGCAGGTGTGAGAGATGAGGTGATATGTGGCTGAAGCCAAAAGGTTATTAAGCAAAAGAATGGAATTTGTTGGTTCTGTGTATTATTTGTGGTTTGGATTTGTTCAGGTTGGTTTGTTGAGTGTCACAGTGAGAGGGACAGGCTTGAAGACCTGACCAAAAGGAAGGAGGACGAGAAGGGAGCGGACAGAAAAGTTGGTGCTCAGCAGAGAATGGAAGCTCCAGAGTACCCATCCAATGGCAAAGGTCACAGGGACTAAGAAACACTTTCCTTTTGCTTTGATGATTTTGTTCCTTTTCATTGTATTTAAAAGTTAGTGTGTTCCAAAGAGAGGAAAAGGCAAAAATAAAAAGACAAATGAGATGAAAAGAAAAAGTCAAGTGAGGTGAATGCTGAATGAGGATAAGTTTCAGTTATTTTCTCAGCAACTTGGGTAAAAGCAGAGTTGGTATCTCCTTTTTCAATGGCCTTTAAATGGGTGCTTTCTTGTCATTACTGACACCTTATTTCATGCCATTGTAGAGGCACGTCTGGAATGACACAACAACAGCAAATGCTTCTGGAGCAGAGACATGGCTTGGAGAAAACTCTGCCCTGCTTTGTCTGCCTTCTCCAGCCACACTGCTGTCACTGCAGAGACACAAGCAGGTCTCCTCTGTGACTTCACAGCAGACACATTCCGCTGAAGGGAGTGGCTGCAGCACACTGTCCCTTAGCTGTGCCCTTCCCTGAGGTGTTCCCAAGGCTCCTCTCCAGGACAATCCTAAACCTGGATTGTGTTCCGTGTCTCTTGCTGCCAATTTCCTGCTCAACAGCCCACCTCAGTCACCTACCCGTTTGGACTGTGCTTTATACTGAGCTAGTCCTGCCAGAAAAGCAGCTTTAAACACACCTCTGAGTAGGCACTGATCCAGACAAAGCACATCCATTCCCTACTGCCCAGGGCCAGTCCCCTGTACATCTGGCAGCCTGCAAAATCTAACACCCTGTCAGGGTCCAACACATTGTTCCAGCCCAAAGCAGTAATGCAATTTGTTTTGTTCAATCTGAAGTAATTCCTGCAGATCCTTGGCCTTCAAAGGCCAAGGCTGCCACTCTGCAGGGAATCCTGGCACCCCGAGCATTTGATGGTGACCACAACAAAGCAAGAGGTGGCTCCTTCAGCAGGAGAATGGCAAAGGGCAATTTTGGGCCTCTGTGTCCCCAGCCTTCCTCCCATTGTTTTAGCAATGGCAGCTGCACTCCAGCAGCTTCAGCAGAGGGTATTTGTGTTGGCTTAGTGCAGATCAGGACTCCCAGTCCACCACTCCCAGCACCTTGCAATGACAGCAGGAGCTGGACACTGAGGCATTTTTCTGGAGGCAAGCCTGTCACAAACACACACCCTCTTCAAACTTCATGTGAAACAGAAAGGAAAAGAGCAGGAAAAGGCTACCTTTGGGCGAGTCTCACTCCTGTCTAGAAATGGGCCAAGTCTGGGCAGAATACTCCCCCCAGTGCTGGCCTCCTTCTTCCTGCTGAGAAACTCCTCCCTCTGGAACTTACAGGGAAGCAGCTGAAAGGCAAAAGTAAACCAGCTAGAGCCTCAGAGTTGTGCTTGTTCAGAAAGGCTTTTCTTGAACAAGTGACACTGGTGAATAACTTGTGATCACAGCCACTAGGACATTCCTGGAAGCCCTGGGAGTTTCCTGCTGAAATACTTAGCATCAGGGAATTAATAATACAGAGTGGAACACACGTACTCCAGCCATATGGCTCTGTCCCATTGGCTTCTCCATGACTGGATGGGACATGGTTGGGGATTTCTGCTCTTTGGGCATTTGTTTCCTCTTACGTTTCATTGGATTGAGGCAGTGACCTTTCCAGAGAATGGGGAGGGGCGCTGAGAACTGCCTGAACTCCATCCCTGCACAACGCTCAGAACTCACAGCAAGGAGATATCGCTGCTGGATGAGTCCAAGAGATGCAAGAAAGGAACACTGTACCAAGAGTGAGGTGCACAGGAATGTCTCTAGGTTTTAGTTCTCCCTGTGAATTGTTTTCTCTGTCTGGGCTGACAGAGCCCTCCACAGAAGAAAACAGAGGCATCTCCTTGACAGAGCCTCAGCAGTGGGGCATCTTCAGCCAAGTGAGCTGCAGACAGCAAGGGACCTTTGTGGCCCTGGCTCCAGCGCTGCCTGCAGGGCTGCATCTGTGCCCACACAGGAGCTGGGAGAGAACAGCTGCTTTGGAAGCTCTTCCAGCTGGGACCAGCCGTGGCTCTCAAGGCTTTGGGCAGAGTTTGAGCTTTCCCCCCCATCCAACACGCCCAGGTGCCCAAGGGCAGCATGGTCAGAGCAGCACAGGTGAGTGGTGCCCAGCCTGACAGAAGGAATTCCTGTGGCACAGGGAAAGGGACAGAACACATGCTCAGGGCTTCAGCTGTACATTGGTTTCACTTGGCTCTGCTGGCACAGCCAGGCAAGACACAGCTGAAGCATCCCACAGTGTTCCCTATTGCACCAGGACAGCCCCAGCAACAGCAGCACAGCACAAAGGGCTGGGGAGGGGCTCTGCAGCTTCACAGCACTGCTGGACAACGGGGGCAGGGAGAGCAGGCACACCAGGGCAGTGCCAGCCTTAACACAGCCCCAGTGGGTACTCACAGTATTAGGCTTCAGCCCTTCCCTGGACAAAAGACGAGGTGTCGGTGTCTTCTTTGGCAATCCAGACGCCATTTCCAAGGGACGATGTCGCAGGTGAGCGACAATGCCTCAACAAAACTGGAAGGAGCAACAATGGAACTCTGAAAATCCACAACCCAATTCATGGCAGATTCAAGGCATATTCTGGTGCTAAAAATGTTACATTACTTGAAAGTAGCTAAGTGCTTGTTTGGTGTAAGCAGCTAGTATACTTAGGCCTCTAGTTGGACTTTATTTGAACTCTATGGCTACCTTGTGCAATTCAAAGTTAGATCATACTGAAACCTGGAGCTAAAAATCTGAACATTAATAACAGTTCAAACAGACAAAGCTGTAGCTTAAATATTACTGAAAAATAGCTAGAGTGGGCCTCCTCTTCTTTAGGCTAAAGCACCCTTGCTCTCTCAGCTGCTCCTCACAGCGGAGAGACTAACGAGAGACTGGAATGTTATGGCTAATGGCTTAAATATCATTATAAAGGACCTTCTGCCCATTGTGACAAAACTCTATAAAGAAGCTACGACCACCCAAGCCCACCCTTCCCTGAAAATGCCTCCTGACTGGAACTTGGCACTGTGAGTTAAGCTGCCTAAGGGAACTTGAGACAAGATCAAGGTGACACTATTGTCCCATTAGCTCAGGTCTGGGGAGAAGTAAACAAGGCTGAGGAGAAAAACCTATCCACAACAAAGCCAAACCCAGCAGCTGTCCTGAAAATCAGCTCTGTCTGGGTTCACGCTGGGGAAGTCACAGCCACAGACTCTTCTGCTGAGGCCAGGTTTGCAAACAAACCTCCCAGCAAAGACCTCCGCAGTGCCTCCAGACCCATTCCTGAGGCCTCGCACCAGACGACTGCAGGGCATGCAAGCTAACAGAACAAATCTGAAAATCCAGAACCCAACTCATGGCAGACTCAAAGGATATACGGGTGCTAAAGATTTTATATGATTTGAAAGTAGCAAGAGACGGAGTCCAACTTGCCCCACTCTTGGGAGGTACCTGGGCAAGGTATCACCTTGCCCAAATCTGCATTAATCCATTGGAGTCTTACATTTTGCCAGACCTCACCACAGAGAAGACCAGAAGAGGATTTAATGGTAGGCCAATGGGATCCATGGTGATATTTTCTACTAAATCTCTCTCTGTCACTCTCTTTCTCCTCCCCCCCTTCCCAACCTCCATCCCCCTCCCACTTTTTCTTTTCATTCTCTCTCTTTCTCCCTCACATTTACTGTTCCATAAAATCCAGACCACTGACTTTGGCATATGCTCTCCTTTGCACCTCAATACAGAGGCATCTCCCTAAAAATTTTAAAACCCAGATGATAAAAACCCACTGAAACTTGAACAGAACTCATTCACCTTTAAGCAGTTTAAGCACTTACCATAGGAAAAAAATGTATAGACTACTCTCTTTAGAAAATGTTGCATTTCTTCAGTAAAAAAAGCACAATCAGTAGTCCATTTATTGTTCATCCTCTCAGGCGTACATGTCAGTGAACTACTGCGCCAGAAGACTGGCATGATCACATCCTCTATTTCCCTTTGGCATTCTCTTTCAGAGCACAGATGAAACAAAACCAAAAAGTTCAACTTTAGTCGGTCTTTACCTTCAAATGAAATTCAGGACTCCCTAGCAGACACCAGTGTTCTGCACGCTGCGGAGCTTTTCGCAGAGGCCAATGCTCTGCACCTTTAGCAATTCTCTACGCCGACAATTCACCCGGCGAATGGCCCGGTGCAGCCGCCTGCAGGAGCCCGGGCTGCGCACACCCAGCCAGGGCCGCGCTCTCAGGCAGCTGAGGCCGCGCCGCTGTCACAGACGCTGAGGGCCCGGGCGCGGTTACCGGGCAACCGCGGCGCCGAGTGCGGGGCCGGGCGGGGCCGGGCCGGGCCGCAGGGCTTTGCAAAGGACATTGTCACTGCAGCGACTGACTGCAGTTTGGGGCTTCCCAAGAGTCTTTCTGTAACTAATGAAAGGTTAAAATGTGGTGACAAAGGCACCTATGCCAGGTCTGTACATTGCTCTTTGCAGCACTAGTATCCGACCCTAGCTGGAACAGCAGGAGGGGCTGAGGCAGCAGGGAAGGGGGCTCAGCCTGGAGAAAAGGAGGCTCAGGGGGGACCTTCTGGCTCTGCACAACTCCCTGACAGGAGAGGACAAGAGGCTGCTGCAACTTCAGGCAGCGCCGGAGCCACCTGGCTCCCCCTCTCCTCCCCCGCTCCGCCTCTTCCTCCCTCCTCCTCCTCCTCCTCCTCCTCCTCCGCTCCCGCAGCCCTCGCAGCCCCCGGCAGGGGCGGGGATGGAGCCGGGACAGGCCGGAACGCAGAGAGGCCTGGGGGGATGCCAGGACTGGGAGTGACTGGGCTGTACTGGGATCATCCTGGGAGCAGCTCCTTGGTGACTCAGTTCTACTGGGATCATCCTGGGATCACACTGGCAGTGAGGAGGAGCAGCGCGATGGCTCCAGCGCTGGGGCTGAGGGCGCTCCTGGGCGGCCAGGGGCGAGTGGGACCCCCGGCACCGGGACCCTGAACCGCCACTGCCAGCACCGGAACCCCCCTGCTCCCCTTAGCCTGCACAGGGACCCCCTGAATCCCCCTGTTCTGGACATCAGGTCCCGCTGCTCCCCTTTTCCCGGCCATCCCATGGCTCCCAGCCTCCAGACTTGGCGTAGGCCTGACTCTGGGACAACCTGGAACGCCTTGGTCTCCCATTCCTGCCTTTCCCAGGCACACCTTTCTGCAAAACCAGAGACAGCCTGAACTCCCCCTTTCCGAACATCCCGGGTGTCCCCACTCTGGTCCCCCCTTTCTGGGAAACCCTGGACTCCCCTTTCCTGGGCTCAAGGACCCCCTGGAACTCCCTTCTACCTCTCCACGTCCCTGCCCACGCCCCCCATTCCCATGACCCTGAGACCCCCCTGGCACCCCCATTCCTGAGAACCCTGATACCATTTTACCCCTTTGCTCAGTACTGAGACCCCCCTACACCCCTTTATCCGCCACCAACTCAACCTTTTCCCAGCCCCTTCTTCGTTTTTTGAAGCACAAGACTACTCTTTCTCTGTTCGAACTTCTCATGGAATTACAGCTATTTTAACGTCTGCTTACTTTAACATAGAAGCCTTTATTTGATATCAATTTGAATACTTTAATCTCCTTATAGTTTTATGCGTTATGAAGAAAAAGAGTATTTTCTTGTTGTTAGGAAAATTAATCCAGGATCACCTGAAGTTTATGTTCACAAAGAAGACAGAGGAGTCCTTTCTGGCTTTATTCCAATAAAGGGAGAGACCATGGGGCATTCCCCTGGGATCTTTGAATTTTTGGAGGATGCAGCCTTCTTTTTATCCTAATTTCCTGGCCACATTTCCCTTCTCTCTTTCCCCTTGGCTGAGGTGCTTGAGAGGTACAGATGCCCTGATACGCCTGACACCGAAGATTTCCCAAAGATTTCCCTCTAATGTATAACCTTCCCTTTTAGTTTTTAATTCTTATGGAGTTTAGGGGTTTTTCTTCCCCATTGTTTCTTTCATTTCTCAATGGCTTATTTTGTTTATCTGCAAACCTAAAGTGTATTTGTAAAAGCAAATATCTTTTTCCCTTCATCGATCAGTGGAATCCTTCCCATTGTTTCTTTTATCTTCCAGAGCTAGTTTTATCTACGAGCAGACCCACAGATTTTTAGTAAAAACAAATCCACTATTCCTCTCCTTTACAGCTTACAAGAAGATTTCAGCTTTGTTTTTAACAAAGCATCTTCTCAGCCCTCTCATCTAAGACTTAACTTCTTCTTTATTGACTTTAGTGTCTTCATATTGTTTTTTATATACTTGCATTTTGTTCTTTTCTCTCACTCAGAAGAAGACTGAAGTACTGAAAAACTTAACATCACGCATGAGGCCTACCTAACCCACCAATAACTTGTAACAGAAAGCTGTGTCTCAGTTGTGTTCAGATCAGCTTTATAGTTAGTGTTTAGTTTTCTACACCAGCCACAGAAGTCTCTGGTCTCAGCCATGCTAAGAAGAAGAAGAAGCAGCCTGACAGCAAGATCTTCACAGCCACAGCCAGCCCTGCTCTGGCTAAAGCTCCGCAGCCTCCCCTGTCTCCTTGCCCGGCAGCTGCTGAAGCCCAGCCCGGCCAAACCAGAGCCCATGGAGAGAGAAGCCAGCAAGCAGCCCAGGAAATAGAAAAGAAGCCCAGCCTGCAGCAAGACTGCCAGCCCAGCCCAGACACAGAGCAGAAGCCAAACCCAGCAGCTCCCTGCCGACCAACAAAGAAAAAAAGTTTCTGAATTTTTTCATCTTTACCATCTGTGTTTCACAAAAGCGTGTCTAGCTTTTCAGTAGCTCAACAGACTGTCAGATACACAAAAAACTTTGCATCACTTCCCTAAATTTCCTCCCACTCCAAAGCATAACACAGGGCCGCTGGGAGCAACTGGGATCAGACTGGGAGCAATTGGGAGCAACCAGGACCATACTAGGAGCAACTGGCATTATCATGGCATCAGAGTAGGATCATACTGAGAGGGACTGGGTCTGTGCTAGAGGCAACTGGGATCACACTGGGAGGAAATGGGGACATGCTGGGGACAAATGGGATCATACTGGGAGCAACTGGCACCATACTGAGGGTGACTGGGATCCTTCTGGAATCATACTGGAAGTGATTGGGAGCAGGCTGAGGGCAACTGGGACCATGCTGGGGCAACTGGGATATACAGGAAGTGACAGGAATCATGTTGGAGGTGACTGGGAGTGGTTATGAGCAACTGGAATAATGCTAGAAACTACTGGGAGCAACTGGGAGTGAGTGGAAACACATTAAGGACAACTGGGATATACTGGGGGAGACCAGGAGTGACTGGGACCACAGAGGAAGCTTAAAGTTACTGGAATAATACTGGGAGTATCTGGAATCATACTGGGGGCAAATGGCACTGTACTGAGAGTGACTGGGTTCATATTGGAATCATACTGGGAAGGACTGGAACCATACTGGGAGTGCCTGGAACTATGGTAGGGGTGAATGGGAACAGCTGGGACTGTGCTGGGACCATGCTGGGATCATACTGGGATCATACTGGGAGTGACTGGGATGATACTGGGATCACACTGAGTGTAACTGGAAGTGACTGGGACCATGCTGGGGGTGACTGGGAGCCACAGGGCCCATGCTGGGAGTGACCTGGGGGGAACTGGCCCAGCTGGGGCTCAGGGTTGTTCTCCCCCAGGGCTGCCCTGGGTCCTGCTGCTGTCCCTGGCCCCACAGAGCCGAGGGACAGGGGACAGCTGAGGGACAGGAGACAGGGGCAGGGACGTGGAGAGGTAGAAGGGAGTTCCAGGGGGTCCTTGAGCCCAGGAAAGGGGAGTCCAGGGTTTCCCAAAAAGGGGGGACCAGGGTGGGAACACTCGGGATGTTCGGGAAGGGGGAGTTCAGGGGGTCTCTGGTTTTGCAGAAAGTGGGGCTGGGGGCTGGGAAAGGCAAGAATGGGGATCCAAGGTGCTCCAGGGCATCCTAGGGTGACGCCCATGGCAAGTCTGGAGGCTGGGAGCCATGGGAAGGCCAGGAAAAGGGGAGCAGGGGGTCCTGATGTCCAGAATGGGGGATTCAGGGGGTCCCTGTGCAGGATAGGAGGAGCAGGGGGGTGCCGGTGCCGGGGGTCCCACTCCCCCCTGGCCCCCCAGGAGTGCCCCCAGCCCCAGCGCTGGAGCCGTCGCACTGCTCCTCCTCACTGCCAGGATGATCCCAGGATGATCCCAGTAGAACTCAGTCACCCAGGAGCTGCTCCTAGTATGATCCCAGTTGCTCCCAGTCATTCTTTATTATGATGCAATTTGCCTCTGGCACAGTTCCAGTTGGTCTCAGTTGCTCCCCCTTTGATCCAGTGTGTTCCCAGTTCTCCCAGTTGCCCCTGGTGTAGCCCCAAGTAACTCCCAGTATGATGCCAGTCTCTCCCAGCAGGGCCGCAGTCATTCACACTTGCCCCCAGTTGCCCCCAGCATGGTCCCAGTTCCCCGCAGCACGCTCCCAGTGGCTCCCAGTCGCTCCCAGTCCAGTCCCAGTCATCACCTGCATGGTCTCAGGCACTCCCAGTATATCCCAGCTGCCCTGAACATTCTCGTAGTCATTGCCAGGCACTCCCAGTTACCTCAGCATGGTTCAGCTGCCCCCAGTTTTATCCCAGTCACTGCCAGGACATCCCAGTTGTCACTAGCATGCATCCTGTCATTCCCAGTTGCTCCCAGTGTGTGCACAGAGAGCTCCCAGCATGGCCCTGGTAGCTCCCAGTAACCCCAGCGTCACGATCCGTCCTTAGGATTGATCTCATGGATTGATTATTACTGCAAATAATAATCAGGATTGATTATTATTTGCAGTAATAATCAAAACAAACGCACCTTTATTGAATGACCACAACAAAATGCGATAGAGGGATTAAGGGAGAGAAAAATACAGAGAAAGAGAGAGAAAAGAGAGGGAGAGAGAGAGGGATATAGCTACCAAACGTAAAGATGAAGTCCTTTGGTCCAGTCCAGTTGAGGATCCGCCTGTTACGTCGGGGAGATCTCAGAGGCGCAGTTCATCTGGACCCCAATTGTACTCTTTTTCAATGGGGGAAGGGAGAATGAATTTTGCAACCGAATCAAAGGTAGTTTTGGGGAAAGAATGGTGCTTCGAAAGGGTACACACAGTCCATGTTCGGCAGTGGGCGTGAGCCATTGTCTTTGTGGCCCAGTGCTCACACCTGCAACATCCATCTCGCTTTGGCCAGCTTGCCTCTCCCCACACACCTCCCCCGGGTTGGGGGTCTCAGTCCCAGTCCTTGGAAAGTATAAGAGGGGGACTTCTCACATGGGGGTTTGATGTCTCGGTCTCTTGATGAAGAGGCTTCTTACATCTCAGTCTGTGTGTCACGGTGGTTGCAAACGAGTGAGAGGGGTCTCCTGCAGGGTTCCACCACTCAGGAGAAGTCCAGCCAGACCGAGAGGTGGGGCAGCTTCCAAGGCTGTTGTTGCAAAAAGGGCACGGTGCCCCCTTCTTCTCATTGGGCTCAGTGTAGCACACAGCAAACAACGCTTGTGGAAACAGTAGCTTAGCAATGCTCTCAGGTCTCGGGGCCTTGTGGCATATGACTTTCTCCTACAGAGGAGACGGGGGGGATCTTCTCTTCAGTGGTCCTCAAATGATGATCGTGAGGCAGATGAGGGAAAATTCGGACAGACTCTTACACCTGCTCAAGGGGAGGTCTCTGTCCCTGTCACTCCCTTGCTCTCCCCCCCCTTTTCTCTTTCTTTCCATCTCTCTCTCTACCCCACATTTGCTGTTCAATAAAATCCACTTTGGATTTGGTCTCGTTAGCGCCTTAATTGGGGCTGAGGCATCTCTCTAACAATTTTCTTAACCAGATTGCCACATGATTTTGGCACAGTGAGTTCAGGGCACTGTTGTCTGTCCCCAGGTGCCTTTGACAACAGCATGGTTCCCGTCCTCTGAGGAGGTTGTGGTTCTCTCTGGAGGAACTCTTGGAAACTTGGACACAGCTTCCTCTGAGCAACTTATGGGAGAACTGATGAGGAAAATGGCTGTTGTGAGTGGCCAGTGAAAAGAAAATATTTTGTTGTCCTTCCTTGAAAAGTGTGTTAAAATCATTGGAGGAAAGGGAGCAAATGTTACCAGCGAGACTGACAAGGCTCATTCACCCCACGGTGAGGAACATAAGGCTGCTGAAAGTCCTACAAGAAGCCCAGCTCAAGTACCTAAATTCCTGAATATCTCCTGAATTCCCAGGCTTGGGTTCTTTGCCAAATGTGAGAATCATTTTTCTCTTGATCCCTGTCACCTTTGTGACAGCTACACAGAGCTTCCCCTTCCTTTTAATAATCTGTATTGGGCCAATTTTTCTCTTTTCTTCTATCAGAACCTGCCAGCAGCTGAGCTGGAGCTGTGCAGGAACCAATGAAACTTGGAATTGCCACGTCACTGCTTGGATTGTCGGTTTATTCATATTTGGGATTTGTTTGCATTTCCATCACAAGTTACTTGTGGGAAGAGCAAATATTCTTCAAAGTGATTTATGCAGAGTTAAGTTTGATTTCTGCCAAGTTTATTTTGTCCAGTGCCCAGGAGATGCTCAAGGGGTCTCTGTGCCTCTCGCCCTGGGGGATGCTTGGGAGGGGCTTGGGAGGGTTGTCCCTGTCCCTGTCACCCCAGGCCATTCCCCAGGGGACAATAAAACCTCGCTGAAAGTGGAGCAAATTTTGCAAAAGTGGCAGTTAATGGAACAGTCAGCGCTACCTTGAGAGCTCAGTAACAAATCAAGGCGGCCCAAGGTAATTCTGGGGCTCTGTGGACACCTAAAGTAGAACGTTTAGTAAATGGCAGGTATTGAAGGGAAGAACTTGATCTGTCTTCCCCAACAGTCTTGGGGACATTGGCAGGAGAAATTATGTCATTGTCTTCTTTATGGACTGTCAAGCTGACATAAAACCTGACTTGAAGGAAAATGTCCAAAGGCTTCACCCACAGAGACTTTTTGCCCGAACTCCTGAGAAGAAAGGATTCTGAGCCCCAACAACCCCATAGCTCAGCCAGGGGCTCATGCACAGCCCCCCTGGCAAAGGCTGATCCCAATGGATGCTCCAAACCAGGCTGAGGGTTTGCAGCAGTGGGGGAACTGGCTCAGATGTGATGCACATCTTAAACTGATCAAAAGAAAAACAATGAGGCTGTACTCTCCTGGGAGAACTTTGAGCACTTTATGGGAATTAAAAGGACTATAAAAGGGCTGGAGGTGGACTTTGTACAAGGGCTTGGCATGGAAATGGCGTCACAATGACAGAGGGGAGAGATAGGTGGGATATTGGGAAGAAATTCTTCCTTGTGAGCATGGTGATGCCTTAACAGAGCCTGCCCCATTCCTGGAAGTGTCTAAGACCAGCTTAGATGGGATCTTGCCGCAACCAGGTCTAGTGGAAAATGTTCCTTTACCTGTCCCTGACAGGGCGTGAAACGAGATGATCTTTTAGGTCCCTTCCAGCCCATGCCATTCCAAGGCTCCATTAATCTATGACTTCATGGGCCCCACTGGCTCCCAGGAGTGGAGTGGGGTGCGTTGCCTGGCAACAGGAGTTGTGTTGAGGAGGGCCTCAGTCCTGCAAGGGATGTGGAAGGAGAAGGAGCCTGCTGGCTGCTCATCCTTTTTATCATTGCTTTGCTCATTGCTTCTATCACCCTTTTGTTCACCCTGTTTGTCCTCCATTTTGCTCGTCTCTGACAGACCCAACTGGGCAGAAGGCTTGTGACAAATCAGGGACAGAGTGTGTGCAGACAGGGGGAGAGGAGTGTGCTCCTACATCCTGGGGTGTGCCCCAACCTTGCTGTGGTGTCATGGGTTCCTTTCTGTGCTGAAAGATGCTGTCCCAGTTCCCGAAGAAGCTGCAGAAGGACAAAGCAGATCAGCAGGACATGATGGCTGCCATGGACATGGTACAGTCTAAGGGGCCTCTGTGCCAGCCCAGGGCTTCCCAGGCAGGGTGACAAATGCCCCTTGTCCCTTGGGGGCTGGGTGGCAGAAATTGTCCCCTTGGGAGGGGGAATTTCCTGAGTTCATGGGGTCCCTCACCCTTCACATGGTGGGACCAAGCTCACCAGGGTGATGGGGCAAATGGGGCCACAGCAGCCTGAAAAGGGGCATGATGGCCTGGAGGAAGCACTCCTCCCTCTGCCTCTCACACGCTGGCCCTGCCTGGCTGTCGTGGGGTGACAGCCTTTATCCCAATATCCTGTGTTGTGTCTGGCAGCTGTGCCTTTTCTCTCTTCCCCCCCCGCCCCACGGCCGTCTTGCTGCGGCGGGGCGGGGAAGAGAGGGGGGGAGTGTTTGACCAGGTCCTTTTTTTTTGCTTTTGGCTTTTGGCTGCTTGGCTTGGCTAGCCGCTTTGCTTGCTTGCTTCCTGCTTTTTGCGCTGTTTTTTTTTTCCTTTTCTTTTGTTCCCTCTTTCTTACCCTCCCCTGAAGATACTGGACCGGCTCCGGACCTGACCTGAGACGTCCAGGACACCCGGAGCTTGTGAGAGAAGCTTGGCGCCCTCACAACACAGTCTGTTTTCTTTTCTTTTCTTGTGTCAGGGAGTGTTCTTTTGTTACTTGTAAATAAATAGGTTTTGTTTTCCACTTTGCTCCTCCGAGAAATTCCTTCCCGAACCCGGTGTTGGGGGAGGGGTGGTTGGAGGTTTGTTTTGTTTGGGGGGCTCCCTTTTGGAGATTTCCCCTAATTTGTCCTAAACCAGGACACTGGCATTCCTCATCCCTTTCCCCGCCGCTCTCCTGCCGTTCCCCTCTGCTAGAAGGCGGACAAAGCTGCCTTGGACAGCAAAGTCAATTGCAGCCAGTTTGAAGAGAACATGGAGGAGCTGGATGAGAGAATGCAGGAGTTGCAGAGCCAGATTTCAGGCCAGGAGCAGCACTGGAACAATATGCAGCAGCAGTTCAGCAATGCAATTGAAGACAAGGTGAGGGGTATTTCGTGCCCACCACGAGGAACTGGCACCTTTGGGACTTGACAGCCTGCGGCAGCATCCCTCTGAGGATCCCCCTCCAGGCTTTTCCCTGGAGAGCTCCATGTCACATCCTGGAGCAGCTGGCTGAGGCTGTGCACCTGTTCACAGCTGGATCGCCTGGAGCTGAAGACTTTCTGTAAACACCTGGAGGACTCCTGGAACAGGAACATGGAGGAAGTCGAGGATAGGCTGTTGCATGAAAACGCCGCTGGGATTAAGAAGTGAGTGCGATGGAGATTCTGATGGCTTTGGGAACAGAGATGGCAACTGCTCCTCCCAGGCAGGGCTGTCACACACTATGTCCCTGAGCTGGGCCGTGCCCTGCCCTCCTGGCCGTGCACACGGGGGACTTTGGTGCCAGAGAGGGGCTGAAAGCGCTGCAGGGGCTGCTTGAGATGGTGGCATGGGTGCCTGTGCCCTTCACCTGGCATCAGCCAGCACCTTGGGGATGGGGAGAAACAGGCTCAACAGCCCACGGTTCACCCTGCAATGGCCGTGACCCTGTGCAGTGACCTGCCCAGCAGCTGGCTGCTGCAGGGAGCTGCTGCCTGTGTGCTGCAGGCCTGTGGCCCCAGGAGCTCAGCCGGCCCTCTTCCCTCACCCTCCTTAGGCAGCTGCCAGTCCCTTTCACGTGCCTGTCCTGTGACCGCATGCTCAGCGTGCAGGTTCCTGGCCAGTGAGGAGCACCCGTGCATCGGGGGCAGCGGGGCTGGCATGGGGGGAGATGGGTGCCAGCAGTGACCCGTTGTGCTGGGCACATGGGTGACAGTGTCGGCTTGGGAGGGGCTGATGTGGGGAGCCCCCTCTGCGGCCCTGCCCATCAGCAGGGCCTGTGGGGGCTCATCCCAAGGGCTACAGGCAGCGAGATGCCATGGGCTACAATCCCATGGCTTTGGGGGTGCTGCCTCCAACAGGAACAGGTTCGTTGTCCCCTGCCACACACCTGTGACTCCTGCCCTCCCCAGGTACCCCAAAAAACTCCCGTATTTGCAGCCGATGCCCCCTAGCAAGGAGCCACCGCCCAGCCAAAGGTAAGGGCTCTGAGGACACATTCCCCGCGCCTGGGGTGCAGGGTAGCCCTGACACAGCAAGGAGGGCTCTGCACCTGGGCTGGGGCAGAGGAGCCTGGGGGGACGGGGCAGGGTAGGGGAGCAGAAGGCAGCTGTGGAGGGCCAGTGCTTGCCCCAGGGCTGGGGGCTTTTGCATTCCTTGCCTTGCACTGCCCTGTCTGGCCCACCTCTCTGTCCCAAGGTTGCTGAAAGCACATCTGATGAGCTGTGTCTGTTTTCAGTCTGAGCTCAGGCTTGGTGGGGAGTTGTGTGCCTCCTGTGAAAGGAGTTCCCAAAACCAATCCCTGCAGCTGGGACAGCGCAGCTCCTGCCAGCTGGTGTCCTGTGCACAGGGACCTGCCATGGCCATGGCCAGCACACCTTGCTGTGGAGACAGAGCCAGCAGATCAAGCCTGGTGGGATGGGCTTGGGGCTCCTGCAGCAGCTGGACAGGAGCTGGCAGGGACATGCCCCTGCAAGCAGCACTGCTAGTGCCCTCCCTGGCACAGCAACGTGATGCCCTGCTTGCCACAGGGCTGGGCACTGAGCCTGCTGTGTCCCATCCCACAGGAGGCCGCCGGTCTGTGCCAGTGTCCCCCGTATGCCTCAGATCTCTGGGGACCATCAAAGCAGCAGTTTCACGATGCAGAACGTCAAGGCTTCCCCACATACAAGTGCACAGCTGCAGCGTCTCCTGGTACACCACAACAAGGTAGGTGTGATGAAGGTAGAGACACAGAATGGTGACTGAGGCTTTAAGCATTGCTGACTATCCAGGAGGAATCTGTGCCTTCAGTCCCCAGGGAGACCTGGGTTAGGAGGATTATTGGGGGGTGCTGGATTGGGCCCTGCATTGCAGCCAGCTGGCCTCTCCTCCTCAGCCTAGCGTGACCCTGCTGCACGGTGATGGACACATCTCGAGGGGCCGTAATGACCAGCATCGCACGGCGATCAGGACACAGGATGCGTCAGACAGGGCCCTGTCGGGGCAAGGGGGTCAGTGACGACAGGGGGCTGATTATCTGCAGGGTGCTAGCTGGGGGATGAGTGGGGCTCTGTGTAGTGAGCTGGGTAATGTGGCATGGGTATTTTGCGTCTGGGGTAAGAAGGAAGGGGCAGAATGGAGCAGGAGGACTGGCGCATGGGGCAACTGAGCTTGGAGCCGGAGTTATGTGGGAGAATGGCCATGCCCAGTGTGGGACAAGACCTTGAGCCCTGGTGCGCTGGGGCCAGCACCTGTGGCAGCTCACCCTTGTCCTTCACCGCCCAGGCCCTGCCGCCTCAGGACAGCACCGGCCAGGCACAGCTCCTTGACAGGTCTCATGGGCCCCAGGGCTCGAGCAGCCTCTCCAGCCCCGCCAGACATCAACAGCCCCCGGCCAGCTGGAAAGGACTCAGCGCCCAATGCTTGGCCTGGGACATCTTGTCCAAAGCGAGAAACACCTGTGACAACTGTCATAAGGAACTTGACTTTTTACTTGTATATAATAACTAAGTTAGTTGTATATAGTTATTAGGTTAATAAAAACTGTTAAAATTACGGGCAGAGCCTTGTCTCACAGCCTGTCTCTCCCCGGGCTCCCTGGTGTTATGAACAAAAATTCGGTTAATATTTTTTTGTGAGAAAAAGTTACAGAGAGGCAGCCAGATCACTGGCCCTGCCAAAGTTCTGCGTGTTTTGTTATTGCAATCACGGGTTGTTGTGGCTAATTGCTCCTTTTGTATTAGCAGAGCCTTGCCCGAGGCTAAGTTTTACCTTTCTCAGAATAGGGAAGACACCTGAGAAGGTGGGGGGGGTTATGCAAAGTGACTCCCAAGACCAGAATGCTTTGTGGGACCCCCGACTCCAAACTCACGGAGAAACCCCAAAAACAACGAGCCACCTAAGAGTTGAGAGACTAGAGTGATGTCTGGATGTGAGGAGCGGAGTGCTGGGCCTGCAAGAGATGCTGGAAACCTTCATCGTTCCTCACCCTGTCTTCGAGATCCCCCCGGCCAGGTCTGGGAGGGGAGGAAGAGTCAAGCGAACAAACATCTGACAGGGATACCATGCCCTAAAGGCTCCCACGAGGACTGGATCCCCCAGGTCTTCCCCTAGTGGACAGAGCTGTGCATATCCTCCTGCTCTGAGTCGCCCTGGCAGACGACGGGACGCTGCAGACCCGCCCGTCGAGCCGCCCAATCGTGAGCTGATCACTTTTAATAAAGGCATTAAAAAAGAAGAAGAAGTCTCCTGGCCCTGTTTATTTCACCTGGTGCACCTTCAGCTCCTTCCCCCCTGCTGTGTCTCTGCCCCCGGGCTGAGCAGATCGAGCCCCGGGCCAGGCCCTGAGGCCGCTGCTGCTCCCGCGGCGCCTGCGGGGCAGCCCTGAGGCTCGGGGCCGGCTGTGGGAGCAGGAGCCGCGCTGCAGAGCCCGCGGCCCTCACGGGCTGCGAAGGCACGGGCAGATGGCCATGGGGCCCGGCTGGCAATGCCGGCGCTGCTGCTCTCGGCTGCCGCCTGCAATCCTTACAGGCAGCCCTCATGCCGGCTCAGGAGCCGCTCGGAGCCGTGCCCCAGGGCTGGCAGCGACCCGCGGCCCCCAAGGGCACTTGTCCCTTCATCTCTGCACTGCCACATTCCGAGCTCATTTGTCAGCTCCCTCCTCCCCTTCCTTTCTGCAGGGCAGCGTTAGGGGCCGGCCCAGCGGCTTTCCTCCCGCACAGCCGGCAGCCCCCGGCCCACAGCTCCCTGGCGGGAGCCAGAGCTGCTTTCCAGCCGGGCAGCCCCGCCGCGTCCCGCAGCCCGGGCTGGCTCTTGCCCGCCGCCGGCGAGGCCCAGCGGCTGGGCCCGGCCATCCCGGGCCAGAGCAGCTCCCTGGCCGGGGGAACACGGCCGCACATGGGAGGACACACAGCAACACAAAGGGGACACACGACGGGCACAGTTTCCCGTGTCCCCGTTGCCGCAGAGCAGTGCTGTGTGCGGGGCTGGCACAGACCCGGGCAGAAAGCAATGTCTTTGCTGTCACCGGAGAAAGGACACGGCAGGGGTGCTGCTCACGGATGAGGGTGCTTGGGGCTGGAGGGGCTCTCCGACCTTCTCACACCTGCGGAGGTCGGGGCAGTCTCTGTCCCTCTCAGCCCTGGTGTGACCCCACCATCATCGGGGTCAGAGGGACAGAGACACCCACAAACCCCCCGAACGGCAGAACCTGGGATTTGGTTTGGGGCTGAGGATTTAGGAAGGGGCTGGAATTGGGGCTGGGTTGGAGTTGGGGCTGAGATTTGGATCAGAGCTGGGATTGGGGTTAAGGCTAGACATGGGATTGGCTTTGGGCTGGGGTTGGGTTGGGTCTGGGGCTAGACAAGTTTGGAATTGGGATGTGATTAAATACAGAACTGTGAGTGTGTCTAAACGTGGAGTGAGATTGAGACCAGCATCAAGGTCAGGTTTGGGACTGAGCTCACCCAGAGCGGGACAGAGGGGATGTCACTGCAGGATGTCCCTGGCATCATCCCAGCCCTCCTCAGGCACCTCCAAACACAAGGGGCAGCTGGGTGCCCCAAGATCCAGGTGCTCTCACGCTGCCCCTCAATACCAGGCGAGCATTCCCTGAGGGCAGCCCTGACTGTGACCCTTAGGGCTCTGGGATCAGCCCTCACATCCCTGTGGGAGCAGCTGCAGACAGGATGAGAGATTTCCCCCCCTCTTCCCTGTGGAAAGATGAAGCCCAGCTGCCCTTTCCTTCTGGTGCCTCCTCCTCTCCTCAGCTGAGGATGTCAAATTTCCCAGGAGCAGGAAAATCCCCATTCCCTGTTTCCTTGTGGCTGCAGCTTGGAACACCCACTCAGAATTAAGGACTTTCTGACAGCCCTGCTGAATGACACTGGGAGGAGATTTGTGAGAAAGGGAGGAAATTGTATTTCAATAGTAAATAAAAGGTGCAAAATTATTTCTTTCCGTAACATTTGTTTTCAGTCAGTTGCACTTCTGGTCTCAGGCCAGAGAAAAGGGTGGGGCTGGGGGCTGGGAGAGGCGAGGGGCTGGGAAAAGGTTGCGTTGGTGGTCGATGAAAAGATGCAGGGGGGTCTGGGTTCTCAGGAATGGGGGTGCCAGGGGGGTCTCAGGGTCATGGGAATGGGAGGGGGTTGGGCAGGGACGTGGAGAGGTAGAAGGGAGTTCCAGGGGGTCCTTGAGCCCAGGAAAGGGGAGTCCAGGGTTTCCCAGAAAGGGGGGACCAGAGTGGGGACACCCGGGAGGTTTGGAAAGGGGGAGTTCAGGCTGTCTCTGCTTTTGCAGAAAGGTGTGCCTGGGAAAGGCAGGAATGGGAGACCCAGGCGTTCCAGGTTGTCCCAGAGTCAGGCCTACGCCAAGTCTGGAGGCTGGGAGCCATGGGATGGCCGGGAAAAGGGGAGCAGCGCGACCTGATGTCCAGAACAGGGGGATTCAGGGGGTCCCTGTGCAGGCTAAGGGGAGCAGGGGGGTTCCGGTGCTGGCAGTGGCGGTTCAGGGTCCCGGTGCCGGGGGTCCCACTCGCCCCTGGCCGCCCAGGAGCGCCCTCAGCCCCAGCGCTGGAGCCATCGCGCTGCTCCTCCTCACTGCCAGTGTGATCCCAGGATGATCCCAGTAGAACTGAGTCAACCAAGGAGCTGCTCCCAGGATGATCCCAGTACAGCCCAGTCACTCCCAGTCCTGGCATCCCCCCAGGCCTCTCTGCGTTCCGGCCTGTCCCGGCTCCATCCCCGCCCCTGCCGGGGGCTGCGAGGGCTGCGGGAGCGGAGGAGGAAGAGGAGGAGGAGGAGGAGGGAGGAAGAGGCGGAGCGGGGGAGGAGAGGGGGAGCCAGGCGGCTCCGGCGCTGCCTGAAGTTGCAGCAGCCTCTTGTCCCCTCCTGTCAGGGAGTTGTGCAGAGCCAGAAGGTCCCCCCTGAGCCTCCTTTTCTCCAGGCTGAGCCCCCTTCCCTGCTGCCTCAGCCCCTCCTGCTGTTCCAGCCAGGGTCGGATACTAGTGCTGCAAAGAGCAATGTACAGACCTGGCATAGGTGCCTTTGTCACCACATTTTAACCTTTCATTAGTTACAGAAAGACTCTTGGGAAGCCCCAAACTGCAGTCAGTCGCTGCAGTGACAATGTCCTTTGCAAAGCCCTGCGGCCCGGCCCGGCCCCGCCCGGCCCCGCACTCGGCGCCGCGGTTGCCCGGTAACCGCGCCCGGGCCCTCAGCGTCTGTGACAGCGGCGCGGCCTCAGCTGCCTGAGAGCGCGGCCCTGGCTGGGTGTGCGCAGCCCGGGCTCCTGCAGGCGGCTGCACCGGGCCATTCGCCGGGTGAATTGTCGGCGTAGAGAATTGCTAAAGGTGCAGAGCATTGGCCTCTGCGAAAAGCTCCGCAGCGTGCAGAACACTGGTGTCTGCTAGGGAGTCCTGAATTTCATTTGAAGGTAAAGACCGACTAAAGTTGAACTTTTTGGTTTTGTTTCATCTGTGCTCTGAAAGAGAATGCCAAAGGGAAATAGAGGATGTGATCATGCCAGTCTTCTGGCGCAGTAGTTCACTGACATGTACACCTGAGAGGATGAACAATAAATGGACTACTGATTGTGCTTTTTTTACTGAAGAAATGCAACATTTTCTAAAGAGAGTAGTCTATACATTTTTTTCCTATGGTAAGTGCTTAAACTGCTTAAAGGTGAATGAGTTCTGTTCAAGTTTCAGTGGGTTTTTATCATCTGGGTTTTAAAATTTTTAGGGAGATGCCTCTGTATTGAGGTGCAAAGGAGAGCATATGCCAAAGTCAATGGTCTGGATTTTATGGAACAGTAAATGTGAGGGAGAAAGAGAGAGAATGAAAAGAAAAAGTGGGAGGGGGATGGAGGTTGGGAAGGGGGGGAGGAGAAAGAGAGTGACAGAGAGAGATTTAGTAGAAAATTACACCATTCCATGGATCCCATTGGCCTACCATTAAATCCTCTTCTGGTCTTCTATGTGGTGAGGTCTGGCAAAATGTAAGACTCCAATGGATTAATGCAGATTTGGGCAAGGTGATACCTTGCCCAGGTACGTCCCAAGAGTGGGGCAAGTTGGACTCCGTCTCTTGCTACTTTCAAATCATATAAAATCTTTAGCACCCGTATATCCTTTGAGTCTGCCATGAGTTGGGTTCTGGATTTTCAGATTTGTTCTGTTAGCTTGCATGCCCTGCAGTCGTCTGGTGCCAGGCCTCAGGAATGGGTCTGGAGGCACTGCGGAGGTCTTTGCTGGGAGGTTTGTGTGCAAACCTGGCCTCAGCAGAAGAGTCTGTGGCTGTGACTTCCCCAGCCTGAACCCAGACAGAGCTGATTTTCAGGACAGCTGCTGGGTTTGGCTTTGTTGTGGATAGGTTTTTCTCCTCAGCCTTGTTTACTTCTCCCCAGACCTGAGCTAATGGGACAATAGTGTCACCTTGATCTTGTCTCAAGTTCCCTTAGGCAGCTTAACTCACAGTGCCAAGTTCCAGTCAGGAGGCATTTTCAGGGAAGGGTGGGCTTGGGTGGTCGCAGCTTCTTTATAGAGTTTTGTCACAATGGGCAGAAGGTCCTTTATAATGATATTTAAGCCATTAGCCATAACATTCCAGTCTCTCGTTAGTCTCTCAGCTGTGAGGAGCAGCTGAGAGAGCAAGGGTGCTTTAGCCTAAAGAAGAGGAGGCCCACTCTAGCTATTTTTCAGTAATATTTAAGCTACAGCTTTGTCTGTTTGAACTGTTATTAATGTTCAGATTTTAAGCTCCAGGTTTCAGTATGATCTAACTTTGAATTGCACAAGGTAGCCATAGAGTTCAAATAAAGTCCAACTAGAGGCCTAAGTATACTAGCTGCTTACACCAAACAAGCACTTAGCTACTTTCAAGTAATGTAACATTTTTAGCACCAGAATATGCCTTGAATCTGCCATGAATTGGGTTGTGGATTTTCAGAGTTCCATTGTTGCTCCTTCCAGTTTTGTTGAGGCATTGTCGCTCACCTGCGACATCGTCCCTTGGAAATGGCGTCTGGATTGCCAAAGAAGACACCGACACCTCGTCTTTTGTCCAGGGAAGGGCTGAAGCCTAATACTGTGAGTACCCACTGGGGCTGTGTTAAGGCTGGCACTGCCCTGGTGTGCCTGCTCTCCCTGCCCCTGTTGTCCAGCAGTGCTGTGAAGCTGCAGAGCCCCTCCCCAGCCCTTTGTGCTGTGCTGCTGTTGCTGGGGCTGTCCTGGTGCAATAGGGAACACTGTGGGATGCTTCAGCTGTGTCTTGCCTGGCTGTGCCAGCAGAGCCAAGTGAAACCAATGTACAGCTGAAGCCCTGAGCATGTGTTCTGTCCCTTTCCCTGTGCCACAGGAATTCCTTCTGTCAGGCTGGGCACCACTCACCTGTGCTGCTCTGACCATGCTGCCCTTGGGCACCTGGGCGTGTTGGCGGGGGGGGAAGCTCAAACTCTGCCCAAAGCCTTGAGAGCCACGGCTGGTCCCAGCTGGAAGAGCTTCCAAAGCAGCTGTTCTCTCCCAGCTCCTGTGTGGGCACAGATGCAGCCCTGCAGGCAGCGCTGGAGCCAGGGCCACAAAGGTCCCTTGCTGTCTGCAGCTCACTTGGCTGAAGATGCCCCACTGCTGAGGCTCTGTCAAGGAGATGCCTCTGTTTTCTTCTGTGGAGGGCTCTGTCAGCCCAGACAGAGAAAACAATTCACAGGGAGAACTAAAACCTAGAGACATTCCTGTGCACCTCACTCTTGGTACAGTGTTCCTTTCTTGCATCTCTTGGACTCATCCAGCAGCGATATCTCCTTGCTGTGAGTTCTGAGCGTTGTGCAGGGATGGAGTTCAGGCAGTTCTCAGCGCCCCTCCCCATTCTCTGGAAAGGTCACTGCCTCAATCCAATGAAACGTAAGAGGAAACAAATGCCCAGAGAGCAGAAATCCCCAACCATGTCCCATCCAGTCATGGAGAAGCCAATGGGACAGAGCCATATGGCTGGAGTACGTGTGTTCCACTCTGTATTATTAATTCCCTGATGCTAAGTATTTCAGCAGGAAACTCCCAGGGCTTCCAGCAATGTCCTAGTGGCTGTGATCACAAGTTATTCACCAGTGTCACTTGTTCAAGAAAAGCCTTTCTGAACAAGCACGACTCTGAGGCTCTAGCTGGTTTACTTTTGCCTTTCAGCTGCTTCCCTGTAAGTTCCAGAGGGAGGAGTTTCTCAGCAGGAAGAAGGAGGCCAGCACTGGGGGGAGTATTCTGCCCAGACTTGGCCCATTTCTAGACAGGAGTGAGACTCGCCCAAAGGTAGCCTTTTCCTGCTCTTTTCCTTTCTGTTTCACATGAAGTTTGAAGAGGGTGTGTGTTTGTGACAGGCTTGCCTCCAGAAAAATGCCTCAGTGTCCAGCTCCTGCTGTCATTGCAAGGTGCTGGGAGTGGTGGACTGGGAGTCCTGATCTGCACTAAGCCAACACAAATACCCTCTGCTGAAGCTGCTGGGGTGTGCTGGAGTGCAGCTGCCATTGCTAAAACAATGGGAGGAAGGCTGGGGACACAGAGGCCCAAAATTGCCCTTTGCCATTCTCCTGCTGAAGGAGCCACCTCTTGCTTTGGTGTGGTCACCATCAAATGCTCGGGGTGCCAGGATTCCCTGCAGAGTGGCAGCCTTGGCCTTTGAAGGCCAAGGATCTGCAGGAATTACTTCAGATTGAACAAAACAAATTGCATTACTGCTTTGGGCTGGAACAATGTGTTGGACCCTGACAGGGTGTTAGATTTTGCAGGCTGCCAGATGTACAGGGGACTGGCCCTGGGCAGAGGGGAATGGATGTGCTTTGTCTGGATCAGTGCCTACTCAGAGGTGTGTTTAAAGCTGCTTTTCTGGCAGGACTAGCTCAGTATAAAGCACAGTCCAAACGGGTAGGTGACTGAGGTGGGCTGTTGAGCAGGAAATTGGCAGCAAGAGACACGGAACACAATCCAGGTTTAGGATTGTCCTGGAGAGGAGCCTTGGGAACACCTCAGGGAAGGGCACAGCTAAGGGACAGTGTGCTGCAGCCACTCCCTTCAGCGGAATGTGTCTGCTGTGAAGTCACAGAGGGGACCTGCTTGTGTCTCTGCAGTGACAGCAGTGTGGCTGGAGAAGGCAGACAAAGCAGGGCAGAGTTTTCTCCAAGCCATGTCTCTGCTCCAGAAGCATTTGCTGTTGTTGTGTCATTCCAGACGTGCCTCTACAATGGCATGAAATAAGGTGTCAGTAATGACAAGAAAGCACCCATTTAAAGGCCATTGAAAAAGGAGATACCAACTCTGCTTTTACCCAAGTTGCTGAGAAAATAACTGAAACTTATCCTCATTCAGCATTCACCTCACTTGTCTTTTTCTTTTCATCTCATTTGTCTTTTTATTTTTGCCTTTTCCTCTCTTTGGAACACACTAACTTTTAAATACAATGAAAAGGAACAAAATCATCAAAGCAAAAGGAAAGTGTTTCTTAGTCCCTGTGACCTTTGCCATTGGATGGGTACTCTGGAGCTTCCATTCTCTGCTGAGCACCAACTTTTCTGTCCGCTCCCTTCTCGTCCTCCTTCCTTTTGGTCAGGTCTTCAAGCCTGTCCCTCTCACTGTGACACTCAACAAACCAACCTGAACAAATCCAAACCACAAATAACACTCAGAACCAACAAATTCCATTCTTTTGCTTAATAACCTTTTGGCTTCAGCCAAATGTCACCTCATCTCTCACACCTGCTCTGGTCCTGTGCTCTTCTTACTGATGTCTAAGTTCTAGAGCAAAAAAAGATATTTGCAGTTGTGTGGGCCTCGGTTTCCCTGTCTCAGAGTAAAAGACATCCCAAATCCTTTCCCATGGAGTCTCCTGTAAATTCATGGGTTTTACTTACTCCATGAGTGCTCAGTCAGTGCCCCAGAGCTCTGTGACCGCATGGGCACAGGGCTGTGTTTTAGGAAAGTGCTGCCTGGCATTCTGGAGAAAGAAACCTGGAGAAATCCATGCCGAAAGAGCAGCTTGGCTTGAGCCTGCTCTGTGTGGCCCAGCAGCTGTGGATGAGCTCAGAGCAGAGGTGGGTGAGCCACTGTTTGCCCAGTGTGGGCTGGGCAGACGTGCTCCCTCAGAGTCTGTACTTCACTGGGGATCAGAGGAAGATTCTCCTGCATGAACCTTCCTCACAGCAGCTGAAGCTCTCCCTGCTCTCTCTCCTCTCCAGCTGCCGCCAGCTGCCCCGAAACAGAGCTGGTTTGGGGTTTCCCCACCAGAGCTGGTATTTCAGAACTTTGTCGCTCGGGAGGTCTCGGAAATGGTGCTGTCTCTCATGAATAAGGACAAGGTAAGTGCTGGCACCCAGAGCTTTAACGCTGTGCTGGAAGAGGAGAGTGCTCTCATTCCCTCAGTGTACAGCAAAGCAAGTTATCTGCTGCAGCACATGCAGAAGAAAATGTCTCAGCACCTTCTTCTGCAAGATGGTGGAAATCTTCCTGTGCTGGGAATTGTCCCCAGATTTTGGCCAGGCGTTGATGGTGTCTATCCCAAAGGAATAGAAGGCTTTTCTCTTGAAAGCTCTGGATTGACTGGAATGTTGAGGGCTGTACAGTTCTTACCTGCTCTCATGCTTTGCCTTGGGTCTATAGCACACCCTGTGTCTCCTTGGTTCATCTTGGCTCCTGGTAGGAATCTCTGCCTCTCTCAGCCAGTTTGGCTCCCTTTGTGCAGCTCACAGCCAAAGCTCAGGGGCTGAGCCTTCTGCACTTTATGCTGGAATCACTTCTCATTAATGGCATTGGCCCTGCAGGAACCGTGTTCTGCAAGAGCCCTGCAATCAGAGTGATGGAGCAGAAGCAGTGAGAGGCCTTTAGGTGCCACTTGAGGCTCCTGCTCAGCTTCATCCAGCTCTGCTCAGCTTTTCCAAAAGCAACACGGTGCTCTGCTTTCCCTTTGCAGAAGCACAGCACATCCAAAGCCATGTGCTCCTGGAGGTTTCCACCTTCACCTGAAGAAATTGGCATTGTTTTGCAGTTTCCCAAGAGAGCTGAGAGGGAAAAAGTTGAAAAATGTCAATTGTGTTCCACTGTAAAGAGGAAAACTTGAGACCATTTGAACTTCAGTCCGGGAAACATTTTCTCAAGTGAGGCTTGTGCCAAGAGTGGGCTGGTGGGAGGAGACAGGAGGGAGTCCAAATCACCTGGTTTAGACTTTTGGAGAGCATTTTGGTGCTCAGGGGTTGATGAGATCAGTGTGCTAGAAAATGCATGTGTGCTGTGCATGTAGTACCCCAGAGGGCCGAACCTGGCCTGCTGGCTGCAGGCAGGAATGCCCAGCAGCCCAGCTTGCCTGCACAGGCAGCAGGAAGCCCTGGAGAGCCAAGATTGGCTTTTCATACTGGAACCACACTGTCAGTCAGTGCTGGTCCTGTTTCTCCAGGCAGAAAATGCCTCTGAAGCCCCATGGTCAATAGACACCGCCTGTCTGTGTTTCTGTCACTTTTGGCAAGCTGGTTGCTCTCATGGTTTTATGATTCTTGCTTGCTGCTTTACTGCCCATTTAAATTCTCTTTGCCATCTCCTTGTTTTAGGGATTGTCTTGCTGTGTTCCTTCCTTCTTTTGCTTTTCAGGTTTGCTTTTATTCCCAGTAAGACCACAGTGTTTGGTCTCCTGTCTTGCTGCTCTGCCTGCCTGACTGTATCCCCAGAAGGTCCCTACCCAAACCTGATCTGCTAGAAGGGAATTTCTTCCTTCCCCCACAGAAATGGGCTGGTTTGCTTTTAGGTAGCACATTCCCCCTCTGGAACATGACCACTTCATGGCTGTGTGCAGGCAGAAGCCAGCAGGTTTTTTGGCCTTGTTGAATATGCAGGTGACTTGGTTCAGGTGCTGTGTCTCCATCCTGCTGGTGCTGACCTGCTCGGCCCTTCCTTCCCAGCAGGCACTGCCCTACTGCCCCTGGCCAAAATGCTGGAGCCAGAGAGAAGGGATTCAAGTTCAGCCTTGTGAATGATGTGCCTGTGCCTGCTCAGCTGAAAGTGCTTTGGAAAAGGGGCAGGGGAGGGATGTTAGCAGGCCATGGACAGGTCTCCTCTCGTCCTGTTTCCACAAGTGGCAAAATCATAATTTCATGTCTTTGCTGCAGTTTCTTCACGTGGTGAAGGTCTCCATGGAGAGCTCTCCTTACTTCCAGCTGGTGAGCTCCAGCGATGCGTACCGTGCCGTGCCGCCGGGCGCCTCTGTCCCTGTGCGCATCCGCTTCACCCCCAGCAAGAACAAGGTGAGGCTGGAGGAGCCAAAGCACACAATGATCTCCACAGCCATTGTTTTCCCTGCGCTCTGGCTGCAGCCCCTTGCATGCTGTGAGCTGGGCTCCAGGCGTGGGCAGGCAGCCTGCAGCCAGTCACACCTTGGCACTGCTGGCAGGCACTGCAGCCAGGCCTGACAGGCTCTGCTTCCCCTCCCTGCACATTGCTGAGCATTGCCAAGGGAAGATGCACGGGAAAGAGGATGAAAATGACCGAGGGCTGTTGATAGATGTTGGGCCATCTCTAGGTCCAGTGGAAGGGGTTTCATTCTGATGGAAAACACCAGAGGAAGAAAGAGGTCAGAGAGCTTTCCTCCTTCCTGGACTGCCAACAGCTTCCCTGCCTGCCCCTGGGCTGGAGCAAAGCCGGTGCTTTTTCACCCCCTCTGTTGTGCAGCCTTGCAGCTGTGCTGTCCCAGAGCACAAGTGAGCATGGCACAGCTGCAGGGCCAGGGCAGAGGATGTGCTGTGCCCGTGAGCCCGGCCTGGCACAGGCACACTGGGCCCTGGGTGCCCTTGGTCAGCAGGAGGTTGCTGAGCTGCAGGGCACTTGGACACCTGCCTGAAGGAGCTGGTGTGGGGCAGGTACAAGCTGCAGGCAGAGCTGTGAGCCCAGAGCCCGTGGCAGTGACACTGCTGGGGCTCTGTCTTCATGCCTGTCCCTGTGCTTGCTCTGTCAGCTGGCACCCATTCCGTGCCAAAGGTGCTTTTGCGGGGAGGTTTGAACAGCAGTGCTGAGGCCCTGGCAAGTCTGATCTCAGTGCTGGGATCTGGAGGGTTCATGTTCTGATCTGGAGGCTTGTTCATACAGAAGGGTTGAGGGCATGGCATGGAAGGGAGGAAGCCTTGCAGGGAAACAAAGAGAGGCCCTTTCCAACAGCATCCTGCTACCTCTTAGCACCGTTCTTCTCCAGACTTGGTTGGACAGGCAAAGTTAGAGGGGAGTTGTGAGCCAACTGATGTTTCTGCACCAGGCCCGAGGTGCAGGATGTCTTTGGGTGCAGCTGTTTTCTCCTCTTCCTTTTGCTGCTTAGAGTCAGTTGAACACTTTGTCCTCTTCTCAGACAGTGGGAATATAGAAGCCTAAAGAGCAATGTCCTGTGTTCCCCAGCTCCATGTTGCTTAGAAGGGGCTTAGGAATTCTTTAACATCATTAAAGCTTAGAGTAAAAATGATGGGGGCCTAGGGCTGTTATCTGTATGACCAGAGTGACACAAGAGCTGAATGCCACTGAGACAGATTTTGCAAAGTGCGCTGGTGCCTTTAAAATGTGACATAGTAGTAGAACTTAGTGTTCATTTGAGGGTGCAATAGGTAAATTGATGCCCTTGGAGGGGTATAGGAAATGGTTTTTCTTCTGCCATGGGGATGGCACTAAACGTCCTGTGCTGAGCCAGTTTCTTTTCCTGCAGGATTATTGCCACGAGCTGGTGTGCCTCACTGGAAGGGAAAGGATCGTTGTGCCAATTCGGGCCATTGGTGCCCGAGCTGTGCTGGACTTCCCTGCCCAGCTGGACTTCTCCAAGTGTCCAGTCAAGGTCAGCACCCAGCAGACTCTGCTGGTGCGCAATGTCGGTGCCCGGGCAGCTCGGTACCAGCTGGGCACCCAGAGGTGAGGCAGCTCATCTGTCCCTGTGCAAACACCTTTGGGTGAGAGCGGAGTTGGGAAAGAGCTACAGAAGGAACCGAGCACGGGATCTGCTGCCCTGCAGCCTGGCTGGAAGTGAGCAGGATGGAAGGCATCTGCTCTTGCTTTCAGTGGCCTTGGAGCTTTCTGTGTCCCAGATTTCCTGGAGGCTGCTGGAACATGTTGGGAGCTGGCTTGCACCCTGCTGAGCACAAGCAGCTTCTGAAATGCTTCCTCAGCACTGTCAGGGCTGCCTGCTGCCCTGTGTGGTAGCCGGGAGCCGGAATGACTCCTCCCTGCAGGGATCTCCCTGTGCCTTGGGCCATGGCAGGCAGTGGGATGGATCAGCTTTGGGCAGCAGCTGCTCTGGGATGTCCCACCTGAACACCCAGCAAGGCCCTCAGGGCTTTGCAGATGGGCCAGCCTGGCTGATTCTGCAGCTGCAGCAGTGTTTGTAAAACCTTGTGTGAATAATCCATGCCAGATGGGCAGCAGCAGCCTCAGCTCACCTCTCATGGCCATGCTGTGGGGCACAAGCTGTGCCCCCAGCTCCTGTGCACAGAGGGCTCTGGTGCCTCCTTTGCACAGCCAGCAAAGCGCTGATGTGGGAGTCAGGAACTGTGCCAAGGACTTGGGCACCATCCCGTGGGCTGGTGCCATGGCAAGAGACAATCCTGGCCCAGCCACAGGGAGAAGGGCGGATCATAGGGGAGGCAGAGCTCAGTGCTCAGCACCACGGCAGCGTGAGGCCTTGTCCCTGCCAGCCTGAGCCATGTGCTGCAGGATAATGGAGTGGAAGCAGGAGAGCTGATGCTGGCTGCTCTGCAGCTTTGGAGCTGGGCTGCTGCTCCTGGGCGGCACTGGCTCAAGGCAGTGAAGAAATGAAAGCAATCTGCACTGGATGATAGCAAAGAGATAAGGGAGATGGGTGAAGAAGAACAAGGGAGTTATTCCTTAGCAAGAGAAAAGTGGTGAGCAGGTGCGCCCATAGTGGAGAAACAATGATGCTGCCTTTGTTTTTGGAGGAAAAGTGCTGCTTTTTTCATTTGGAAATCAAGAGGGAACCTTTCACCATCAAATAATTGATTCTCCTCTGTCCCTCCCCCAAAATGGCCATGGGGTGTTTCTGCATAAGCAGCTTTCTCCTTGAGCAGGGGCAGGTGTCTCTTGTTGAGATGTGCAGAGCAGAGGCAGGGGCAGTCCTGTGAGTACAATAGAGGACACAGCTCACTGGTTCTTGATTTTGAACCAAAAGGCAGAGTGGGCACTGATTGGCATCAACCATGAAATCAACTGGTGAATGTTGTGCAGCTTCAAGTGATGATTTCAGTGGATGTTGGTGGCTTTTGGAGTGTGTCTGCTGAGTTCAAGGGCAGGTGAGGTGCTGTGCTAGATTCAGGACAGCCAAGTTTGGTTGTTGAAGCTCTTGCTCTTGGCTGTGCCAGCTGGTGCACTGCTGACAAGCTGGTCCTTTCCTCTAGGATTCATCTGTGCCCTGGGTAGAACTGTTGCTGCTCTTTTCAGAGGATGTTTGGGAATGCCCTGGATTCGTGTCTCAGAACGGTGTCTGTAATGATTGTGTGGGTCAAACTCTCTTGAGAAAGCTCCTCCATGGGAACAGCAGTTGCAGCTCAGAAGGAGCAAAGCAGGGAAGCTGTGGCTGGAAGGGCTGCTTTCAGAAGTTAGTGGGGACACCTGGATGTCCATGCCATTGCAGATGGGGAAACTGAGGCACGGAGCCATGTCTGGGTGTGTGTTCAGGGTCCTTCATGGGACCCCCAGCAACCCGGGGGCTTCTCCTGCCTGCCCTGTGCCCAGAGCCCATCAGGGGCTGTTGGCTGCTGCCCCTTGGCTTGAGCTGCCTCCTGTGCCCAGGGCCCTGTGCTGAGCACACGGGGCTGTGTTGGTTGGAAACCCAGGGTGCCCTGAGCCCGGGTTTTGTGCCCCCGAGCCACGGCAGCCGGACCTGTGCAATGCCTTTAACCGAGCCATTGCCTGCTCTGTCCTCGGCCTGCAGGGGCAGCGTCACTGCACCGAGTTTACACTTCGACCTCGCTGAGCTCGACTTCGGGGACATCTCCTTTGGTGAGTGTTCCCTGGGCTGGGACACAGCCTCAGGGATCTGTGCCTTCCAACAGAAAAGCATCCCTCACTCCTGCTCTGCCCCAGCAGCCTCTTCAGGCTGTGAACTGCAGTGCTGCTGCTGCTGCTGCTGCTGCTGCCTCAGGGGGCATCTTGCCATTGTGAGATCCAATGGAAGCAAGGAATAGAAAGGCAGAATTTTCTGGTGTCTCTGTGCTGCTTTAAAAGACAGGTGTCTGCCAAGGAAGGTGGGAATCTTGCTGCAATGGAAAGATGAGCCCCTCCCTCCAAATGATTATCCCTTTGAAATGACAGGGCTCCCAGGCAAAACTGTGGGAAAAGGAATAACAGTTCTTTGCTAGACTGTCTCAGGAGAGCACAGACAAGAAGGCAAGAACAGACATTTCCTAGATGCCAAGTCCTGTTTTTCCCCTTTGGTGGAGGTCTGGTGACAGCAGGAGGAGCTGTGGGCTCTGGCAGGGCAGGGATCCCCCCCAGCCGGTGCGGGAAGGGAAGGGAAGGGAAGGGAAGGAGGAAATGCTCCTTTTGCAAAGCCCCAGAGGGCAGGGGAATGTGGGCAGTGCCCAGCAGCAGCCGCAGCAGCAGCGGGGCAGGCAGGCAGGGTCGGTGCCAGCGCTGAGCTGCAGCCAGGGCAGCCCCGGGCCAAGCACAAACCCTCCCGCAGCAGCAGCGGCCGAGCTGCGACCCCCGAGCGGGAGGAAGGGAAGCTCCGCTCCCTGCCCAGCCTCAGCTCCCGCTGCACAGCCGCCCACGGCATCACGCCACAACTCCCAAAAACCCCCAAGGGAAAAGCCCAGCCCAGGGCCAAAACCGCCCAAAACCCCCCAGAACCGCTGTCCCCCTTCCCAGAGCCAGGGCAACGTTCACGGCCAAGCCTAAAGCCACAACAATGAATTTCATGAACTTCTGAAGGAAACTCATTGCCTTTCTTGAGCTGCTTCTTCCCCAGCCTGCATCACCACGGAGGCGCTTGTCAAGTTGACTTTGGAAGGAATGAAACAAGAAAGGCAACAGATGGAAATATGGGTCTGAAGCAGGAGACTGATCCTGCTGAATCCAATTTCATGCCTAAGGGCTCTTCGGCTGAAGGCAGCTGTTGTATCTTTGCTTCTTTGTAACTGTTGACTGTTGTCTGCGTGTGCTGGCCTCAGTCTCGTTGGAGGTTTTGACATCTGGGTTTGTCCTTTTTGTGCCTCTCTTGCCTCCCTGCTGGAGTCCCTGCTGGAGCTGGCAGTGGTCACTTGGATGGGCACAGAGAAGCTCTGGGCTGCAGCTGCAGTTGTTTTTCCTCCCCATCTGTGTCCCAGTGACTCTTGGTGAGCAGGCCTGGGGAGAAGTCTCCTCCCCACAGAGCTGGCCAGCCCAGCCAGATGTGCAGTGCAGAGCAGGCTGTGGCTGCTCTGCGCGCTCTGCAGGACATCCCCTCCATGAGTGGCTGTATCTCTGGCTTTGCAGGATGGAAAGCAAATCTCAGAGCCAACGTGGGGTAAACCCTTGCAGGCAGCACTCTCAGTGCGCAGCACGGCTGTGATGTCCCTGTGTGTGGGCTGAGGTGGGACCTGGTTCCTGATTGCTAATCTCAAAGCAAGGCTGGGCTGTGCCCCCAGCTGAGTGGGCTCTGAGCTGTCACGTGCTCAGTCTGTTTGGCCCAAAGCAAGAGATGCCTTAAGGATCCTGCAGAGAGAAGCTGCATTAGGGTGCTTTGCATCACGTTCTAGTTCCTGATCCCATCCTCACTTTCTTTTGCTGTAGCTTCTTCTCACTGACAACTCACTCTTTATATGTCTTGAAAAAGGTGGGAGTGTTGGCAGGCTGAGCAGGGAATCGGACAGCTTGAATTCTCAGAGTAAATGCTGGGTCTGGGTGCACACTCATCACTGAGAGAGAACTGGTGCTGGTTTGGGGCAGGTGAGGGAGCTGGTCCCCATCACAAAGAGAGAAGCTTGCAGTGTTCAGCAGGGCTAGGAGTGGGGATTTTCAAGGCTGCAGTCTGGAATCTGTGTCAAAGGGAACTAAGTGACGATTAATTCCTCACGCAGCTTCTGGGTGAGCTGTAGTTCAGATCATAAAGAGCTCAACTCCATTCCCACTTTGATCCTGCCAGGATCTTGCCCCCAGGATCATGCCCTGCTGGGTGCCTGAATGGCTATTTGTGTCCTTGCCCAGGCTTTCCCTACACGCAGCGCTGCCGCCTCACCAACAGCTCCGCGGTGCCCCTGACGTTCCAGCTCCGCATGTCGGACGATGGCACGCAGCCGGCTGTGGACAGCGTGGATCAGATCCGCAGGGACACCGACCCGGCCTGGAGCAAGGGAATCCATTTCCATGTGGAGCCCAGGGAGTTCACCATCAATCCCAGCAGAGGCACCATCCTCCCCCAGGGACACCAGGACATCGAGGTACGGCAAGAGCCCAGCCACAGCCGCTGCAGCACCAGGGCTGGAGCTGCACTGCAGGGTGGGAGGGCTTTAGCTCTGGTGCCAGCTTGGAGCATCCTGGCACTGAGAGATCTGCACTGCTGGGAGGCCTCTGCTGGCTGGCTTAGTCGGGATGTTCCTCAAGGAGCACTGTTTGCTTTCCAAAATCATATGTTGAGCTCACAGACCTTATGGTCAAGGCGTGAAACCATTCTAGTGTTTTTGAGAGCGATTGATTTGATTGCAACGGGGCAGAGCAAGGATGAGGGCAGACGGTGGCTGTTAGAGAGATGTCATTGTATCAAGCAGTGAGCTTTTCTTCTTGGTGTCATTTCCCCCCTCCTGGGGAGCAGAATGATTTGTGTTCACTGCAGGAAGCTCCAGTGGAGACAAAAAAATCTGCAGCCATGTGTAGCGGTTCAAATTTATTGTATTGATTCCTTGTTAAGTGGTTTGTTCTGTTGTACCCCGTCTTGTCCCCGAGTTAGTTTACCCCTGGGTTTTACCCTCCCTCAAAGCTGTCCCTCATGCCATTCCCTGCCCCTTGTTCCAGCTCTTTCCCTGCCTGTCAAACCCAGCCCCTTTTGTTCCCCAACTTTCTTTGCCAATTTAACCTGGAGCCAATCCCTGTCTGCAACGCCCCTTTGGAATTCCCCTGTTCCTGGAGGCCCCATTGGCCCAAGTGAGCCATCCTCCCCACCCTCCTACCCAAAGTGGCCCCAGACACTTGATGTAATCCCCTCAGTGCTCCCCTGAGGATTCCCTTTTGGTTTGCTGTTTGTATCCACCTCCTGATTTGTGTCTGTACAAAAGCCCTTGCACAGGAGTGTCCAGGGCTCTTTTGGCTCTGATCCTTTTGCTTGGAATAAACCCTTTCTTGTGTAATTTCAAGACACAGATCCTCCTCCTTTCTCCTCTGCCTGGTCCCGTTGGTGGCTTGTCTCTTGCAGTGTAGAGAAAGAGGTTCTGAGGGTTCTGCCTGTGGTCAGTGCCCACCCTGGGGCAGTTCTGAGGGTTCTGCCTGTGGTCAATGCCCACCCTGGGGCAGTTCTGAGGGTTCTGCCTGTGGTCAATGCCCACCCTGGGGCAGTTCCCCACTCCTGGCGTGGGGCCGGAGTTCTCAGAGCCAGCCCGGGCTCGGGGTCCCAGGGCAGCCATGAACTGCCCAGCACCTGCTGGGCCACACTTTGCCCTCAGCCTCCTGCTGTAAAGCTGAACTCATTGTGGTCAAGTCAGATTTCCTCTGCATGGATGTCTTTGTAGTCAGATGAGAAATTGGCCCCTTAATTTGAATGCAGTGGTGCATGGAGCTTTAGTCTAATGTTTTAATGTAGCTGACCTGTGCCCTGATAGCAAGGTGTGTTTAACAAATGTGGTATTGCCAGAAGGCTTTTGTTACTCTGAGACTGTGCTCTACACATGGAGCAGCAGAAGAATGAAGGGCAAATCCTCCCTCAGGAACTGGAGGATATCACCCGTGGGTAATGAGCTTTTGGAAGGAAGCATTGACTGTTCTTCTCTTCCACCAGGTGACCCTGTGCTCCAACACGGTGATGGAGTTCTACCGGAGATTGCTGGTGGACGTGGAGGGTGTTGGCAAGGGAGTGGCAGCCCTGATCATCACAGCCAGGTACCAGCCCTTGCCTGGCCTCCCCCAGGCACTGCCTTGCCCAGACTGTGCTGGCTGCAGCTGCCAAGGAGAAGTGCTGCTGAATGCCCTCATGTTGTGCCAGCTGGACACGAGAACAGCAGTGCTTGGGCAGCAGCCTGTGGTGAAAAGCACGTTTGCTCCCAGCCCAGCACGGTCCTGGGCCCTCTTCTAAAGGCACCAGGAATGATATCATTGATTGGCCTTGTTTTTGGTGCTTGAGGTGGAACAAATTTCCTGAGGGCCTCCTCTCCTTCTGGCTGCAAGAGGTGGAGTTGTGCTGGCTGTGAGCACCGTGCACTGGTTTGGGCCACACCAAGCAGCTGCTGAGAGTCAGGCTCTGGCTCTGTCCATGAGGGCACATGGCAGGGGGGAAGTGGCTCCCAGCAAGAGTGGGGAGGGCAAGGTCTGACAAGGGGAAAGCAGCCCTTGATGTGGCAGGTCAGCTCCAGTTGTTGTCCTTCCCTCTGCTTCCCATTTTGAGCTTTAATGTTGTCAGAGTTGAGAGCAAAAGTCGTTGTTGCTGCAGCAGAATTCCATGCTGCTGTGCTGCTGTGGGTGTCAGTGTGATGCCCAGAGGGATGCAGCTCCCTGGTGCTGTTCCCTGTGCCAGGCAGAGCCATCCAGGCAGTGCCTGGGCTGCCACTGTGTACAGCAGGTGGAGCTGGGGCCAGGCAGTGCCTGGAGCTGTGCAGTGAAGGAGCCAGGGAGCTGCAGGGCCTGGCAGGGGCTGATCAGCCCCTCTGTGGGGCAGCTGCTGTCTCGTGCCCTCCAGGGCTGGGGCAAAGAGCTGAGTTCTCAGGCAGGGCAACAGCACCATGGCAGAGAAGGGAGTCATTTTTACTGAGACACTGGAGCTGTGTGTTCCTTGAGCCTTAGGGAGCACTGATCCTTGTTGGGAAGGCTCCCCCAGAGCTCGTGGGTCACTGGCACTGTTGCAGGAGTCCTTGCAAGCCTTCTTGGGTAAAGGAGGGGCTGAGGCAGCTGTGGGGCAAAGTGCTCTGCCTGGGGCACTTGGCAGCCTCTGGGTGCTGCCTCTCAGGGTTTGCCCCTCCTTGACAAGACATGTTGGAGTGGGAAGAGGTAGAAGGCAGTTCATCCCTGTAGGGCTCTTCAGTGTGCATTTGACAGTGACCTATGTGTTCTGCTCCATTTCACAATCTTTGGGGGTAGGCATTCTCCATTCTCTCAGTATCTCTGATTGTCCTGGGCTCATCTCTTTGCCCAGGTGTCTCGTTCCTGAGCTCCAAGTGTCCTCCCCAGTGCTGCTGTGTGATGAGTGCCACCTGAAGGTGCCCTATGAGAGGAAGATCCTCATTAGGAATCCCAGCCACCTTCCTGGCTGCTACGGGCTTATTCCCCAGGTTTGGCATCACATCCACCTCCTCCTGTCAAATATTCCTGAGGAGATTATTAGGGGAACAAAGGGTTTGGATAAGACCTTGCTGGTTTCTATTCAGTCTTAAAGATCTGCTGAGAACAGGATCCTACCCAACTGTAAACTTGAGGAGGCAGTTTAAGCTCCTGAGGAAACAGTTGATGCTCTAGTCCTCAGGGCGTTTTCCTGTGGGAGATCTTAGAGGGTTGTGAAAAGCTGCTGCACCCACAGACACCAGTGCCTGTGCTGGCAGCCTCCTTGCAGGATGCCCTGGGAGTGCTAAACCTGCAATTCTTGCATCTTGTTTGTGCCTTTGACCTTTGTCCTGGGGAGCTTTAAAGGTGTGTGTAAGTTGCTGTTGTGGTGGATGTTAAGGAGCCTAAAGTTTCTTGAGAGGCCCCTCTGAATCTGCGTTTCATTGTGTCCCTTCCAGAAACGCAAGGAGGACTCTGCTGTGCTCTACTCCAGCCCCAAGCCCTGTGGGATTGTGCAGCCCCAGAGCACAGCAGAGATCCCAGTTGTGGTGGCAGTGCAGGCCCTGGGCACTCATCGCACCGACGTTCTCATCGGCGTGTTCGGGGATGAGAGAAACCCCCTGGTGAGGGCAAGGGGAGCTGTGAGCCCGTGTGCAGCTGCTCCTGGCAGGGTGCACGGGGACAGGGATTCTGCCGGGGAAAACAGGCACAGGCTGCTGGGGAGAAGGACAGGAGGGATGGGGCACAAACAGCTCCTGCCTTAGAGGTGGGAATCTCAGTGTCTGACACAGAATGGAGTTGGGCTAAGCTGGAATCCAGGGGGATTTGAGGTCATTTTTCTTTCAAATGCTGGTAACTTTGGAAACATCTGTTTGAAAATGTCATCTCTCTGAGCGCAAGAGAGGATGTCAGAAGTCTTCTGGGAACCTTGAGCTTTCTGTAAAAGAAAGGAAAGCTGGCATTTGAAGAGTGGTTGCAAGGACTGAAGCTTCGATTAAAACATATGGAAATGGCAATGCCAAATTCCCTGGATGGCACCAAACATCTGAACCCGGGCCATCGTGGCACTGCCTGTAAATCAGTGAACAGGAAGGAAAGGCAATGCAGGCTGTGCCAGGGAGCCTGAAGTTTGACCAAACAGTTGCTTTCAACTATCAGGCTGCTTCCCTTAAAGAGGAGGGTTTCTCCCCACCAGAAGAACCAGTTGTTTAACTGTCAGGCTGGTCTTACCTAGAGATTTCTTGCAAAGAGAAAAGCTTTCGGACAGTAATTTTTAGTTTGAAAGGTTCTCTTACCTTAATCCTTTCCAATTTGGAGGTGAACATGTAATTTTCTTTTTTCCCAAAATCCCAGCATTTCAGCTGGAGAGTGGTAGCTGTCCCTAAAGGAATAACTTGAGCAGGGTTGAGCTGTTGAAGGTTTTTTAGGTTTCTCTGTTGTGGTTTGTTTTGGGTTTTTTAAAATCTTTCTTGCTTGCTTCCTGGAACAGAGAGCACAATTACGGAGCTCAGGACGGCTGGCAGAAATCTCCCCAAGCCCAAGGCTGGCAGAGCTTGGCAGGATCCCAGCACCACAGCCTGTGTATGTATGGATGGAAGGATGGAAGGATGGATGGATGGATGGGGAATGCGACCTGAGTCACCTGGGAGTGTTGTAAAATGTCAACCAACCCCCCAGCGGTGTCAGGGGAACATTCCTGATAAATCCCTGGTGGAGCTGCAGAGTTTCTGGCCTTGGGCACTGGGTGGGCTGTGCTGGCTGGGCACTGGCTGGGTCTGGCCCTCGGTGTCTCAAATCTCACCTTTTTGCTGCCTTCTCTGTCTTTTCCTCTCCCACTGTGCTTTTTGCATCCCCACCAGGTGTAAATGCCTGTCCTCTGTAATTGCTCAATGCGAGCAGTTGCAGCTGCTGCAGCACCTCAGTGCCATCCCTGGGCTGCCTTTAGAACAGACCTGCCCCAGCCTGGATTGGGAAGGGCTGGATCAAACCATTTCTCAGTTCAACGAGGCAGCACCCAGCCAGGGGCTGCATCCTGGCCAGGAGCTGCTGGTGCAGGTGTCCCTCCCTCCCTCCCTCCCACTGCAGGTCCCTGTTCATAGTTATTTATTTTCCAGAGATGAGCTCCACCCACCTAAATTCAAACCCCAGCCACCAAAGGAGATGAGAACCAGTCTGGATTGCCCGGCAACTCGATGGAGGCACTTCAGGACTGGACAGGAGGAGGCAGCCAGAGCCCTGTCCAGGTTTAGACCAAATTTGGGGAAGAATCCCCCGAAGCAGCTCCGGTGGGAAAAAAGCAGATCCAATCGGCCCCTCCCCCCAACTGGTCCAGCAGGAAAAAATACCTCCCTGGAGAAAGGTGGAAAAAACCCTGTTTGTTAAACAATAAAACCAAAACAATATCAAACAATGAGACCCCTTGCCACTCTAAAAGAGATGACAAACTGAGAAAAGCCCGTCCCTGGCTTGCAGCTCACTCAGTCTCTGATCAGTCCCTCCGGTGCTGGAATTGTCTCAGGCCAGGCCCGGCCCGGTGGGCCACAGGTGCAGCTGCAGGTGCTCTCCCGGGTGTTCAGTCCAGAGCAGGTTTCAAGAGGTCCAAAGAAAAGAAAATACACAGTCCAGGGAACTTCTTTGCCTCAGCTAGCTAACACTAACTAAAAAGCCAAAGAAGAGCTCTGTCCCGCTGTCTGTCCGCAGACAACAGCAGTCCAGGGGCAGGAATGTGGGGGAGTGGAGTGCAGTGTATGAAAACAAACTGCGCGCTTCTTCTCTCCCCCCTTCCCTCTCTGGGACACTCTTAAAGGTGCAAAACTTATTATTCAACATAAACAGAATGAGACGACTGGGGATAAAAGCATCAAATGGTCAAGCCAGGACATTCCACCCCTTATCCCCATATCATCTGCTCACTACTAAAACTAATATAAACTCTAACTCTACAAGTACATACATGATACATCCGTTATACAGCTATACACAGACAATGGTAATAACATTCAGCAAACAGTGATATTTACAGAGGTTTTATCCAACATTCAGATCTCCCTGAGGTACACATCGTGTTCTTCCATCTTTTTGCATTATCCACCATGTGCAACCTGGTCCCTGAGCAAAAACAACCCCACAAATGGGTTTGTCTTTATTGGAGGCAGGATTAATCCAAACTGTCTTCCCTAATAAACCTCTGACATGTACCACTGGGACTTTGTCTCCATCTACTCTCTGCAAAGGCTCAGATTGGGCAGGGCCCACTCGGTTAGTAGAGCCTCGGGTGTTAACTAACCAGGTGGCTTTTGCCAGAAGCTGCTCCCACTTTTTGAAAGATCCCCCACCTAATGCTTTCAATGTGGTTTTTAACAGTCCGTTGTACCTCTCTACTTTTCCTGCAGCTGGTGCACGGTAGGGGATATGGTACACCCCCTCAATGCCGTGTTCCCTAGCCCAGGTGTTGATAAGGCTGTTCTTGAAATGAGTCCCATTGTCTGACTCAATTCTCTCAGGGGTGCCATGTCTCCACAGAACTTGCTTTTCCAGGCCCAGGATGGTGTTCCGGGCTGTAGCATGAGACACAGGGTAGGTTTCCAACCATCCAGTGGTGGCTTCCACCATGGTCAGCACGTAGCGCTTGCCCTGGCGTGTCTGGGGCAGTGTGATGGAGTCAATCTGCCCGGCCTCCCCATACTTGTACTTGGACCACCGCCCACCGTACCAGAGGGGCTTCACTCCCTTGGCCTGCTTGATGGCAGCACACGTCTCACAGTCATGGATAACCTCAGCAATACTGTCCATGGTTAAATCCACCCCTTGGTCTCGTGCCCACTTATAGGTGGCATCCCTGCCCTGATGGCCTGAGGCATCGTGGGCCCATCGAGCTAGGAATAACTCTCTTTTATGTTGCCAGTCTAAGTCTATCTTTGACACCTCTATCTTTGCAGCCTGGTCTACTTGCTCATTGTTTTGGTGCTCCTCATTGGCCCTAGTCTTGGGAACGTGAGCATCCACATGGCGGACTTTCACAGGTAGCCTCCCTACCCTGGTAGCAATGTCTTTCCACTCTTCAGCAGCCCAAATTGGTTTTCCTCGACGCTGCCAGTTAGCCTGTTTCCACCTCTCCAGCCATCCCCACAGAGCATTGGCTGCCATCCATGAATCAGTGTAGAGGTAGAGCTTTGGCCACTTCTCTCTCTCAGCAATGTCCAGGGCCAGTTGAACAGCTTTGAGTTCAGCAAGTTGGCTTGATCCACCTTCTCCTTCAGTGGCCTCTGCCACCTGTCGTGTGGGGCTCCATGCGGCTGCTTTCCACTTCCGGTTCATTCCCACAATGCGGCACGAACCATCAGTAAAGAGAGCGTATCGTGGCTCTTCTGCTGGCAGTTGGTTGTATGGTGGAGCTTCCTCAGCCCGTGTCGCTTCTTGTTCCCCTTCATCAGCGAGACCAAAGTTTTCACCCTCTGGCCAGTTTGTAATTATTTCCAGAATCCCAGGGCGATTCAGGTTTCCAATACGGGCGCGCTGTGTGATAACAGCAATGCATTTGCTCCACGTAGCACTGGTGGCATGGTGCGTAGAGGGAACTTTTCCTTTGGACATCCACCCCAGTACTGGTAGTCGGGGTGCCAGGAGGAGTTGTGCTTCAGGGCCTATTACCTCTGAGGCAGCCTGGACTCCTTCATAGGCAGCCAAGATTTCCTTCTCTGTGGGAGTGTAGTTGGCTTCAGAGCCTCTGTAGCTTCGACTCCAAAATCCCAGTGGTCGGCTTTGAGTCTCCCCAGGCACCTTCTGCCAAAGGCTCCAGGACAAGCCATGGTTCCCGGCTGCCGAGTAGAGCACGTTCTTCACCTCTGGTCCTGTCCTGACTGGGCCAAGGGCCACTCCATGAGCGATCTCCTGCTTGATCTGTGCAAAGGCTTGTTGCTGCTCAGGGCCCCAGTGGAAAGTGTTCTTCTTACGGGTGACCAGGTAGAGAGGGCTCACGAACCGACTGTATTCGGGAATGTGCATCCTCCAAAAACCTATGGCACCTAGGAAAGCTTGTGTTTCTTTCTTGCTGGATGGTGGAGACATTGCTGTGATCTTGTTGATGACATCGGTGGGAATCTGACGCCATCCATCTTGCCACTTCACTCTTAGAAACTGGGTCTCTCAGGCAGGTCCCTTGACTTTGCTCTTCTTGATGGCAAAGCCATCTTTTAGGAGAATCTGGATGATTTTCTCCTCTTTCTGGAACACATCTGCTGCTGTCTTCCCCCACACAATGATGTCATCAATACATTGCAGGTGTTCTGGAGCCTCACCCTTTTCCAGTGCAGCCTGGATCAGTCCATGGCAGATGGTGGGGCTGTGCTTCCACCCCTGGGGCAGTCGGTTCCAGGTGTACTGCACGCCTCTCCAGGTGCAGGCAAACTGAGGCCTGCATTCTGCTGCCAGGGGAATGGAGAAAAATGCATTGGCAATGTCTATAGTGGCGTACCACCTTGCTGCCTTGGACTCCAGCTCGTACTGGAGTTCCAGCCTGTCCGGTACAGCAGCACTCAGGGCTGGAGTCACTTCATTCAATGCACGATAGTCCACTGTCAATCTCCATTCTCCTTCAGGTTTACGCACAGGCCAAATGGGGCTGTTGAAGGGTGAGTGGGTCTTGCTGAGCACCCCTTGGCTCTCCAGCTCACGGATCACTTTGTGCATGGGGATCACAGCATCTCGATTCGTTCGGTACTGTCGGCGGTGCACTGTTGAGGTGGCAATTGGTACTCGTTGCTCTTCCACCTTCAGGAGACCTACTGCAGATGGGCTTTCTGACAGTCCAGGCAAGCTGTTCAAATGCTTGACACCCTCTGTCTCTAATGCAGCTATTCCAAATGCCCATCTGAGTCCCTTTGGGTCTTTGAAATACCCACTTCGGGGGAAGTCTGTGCCTAAAACGCATGGGGCCTCTGGGCCGGTCACAATAAAGTGTTTCTTCCACTCATTTCCAGTCAGGCTCATCTCAGCTTCCACCAAAGTAAAATCCTGTGATCCCCCTGTCACACCAGCGATAGAAACAGACTCTGTCCCCACATGTCTCGATGGGATTAATGTACATTGCGTACCAGTGTCAACCAAAGCTTTGTATACTTGCGGTTCAGATGTGCCAGGCCAACGAATCCACACAGTCCAAAAAACACGGTTTTCCCCAGCCTCTACTTGGCTAGAGGCAGGGCCCCCCTAAGCCTGGTTATCCTTCTTTCCCTAGCCATATGGCTTGGAGGGTCTTTCAAGGGGATCAAAAATATTGTCATTATCATCATATGTGACAGTTTGGTTACTGGCCACTGGAGCTGCTTCCCTTTTGGAACTTCCTCTCTGAGTCTTCAGTTCACACACGCGTTGTGCCAGAGCAGCGGTAGGTTTTCTGTGCCATCTCCCCATGTCTTCTCCACAATCACGCAGGTAGAACCACAGCTCAGCTCGTGGGGTGTTCCTTCTCTCGCCATCTGGGGAACGTCTGCGTTGGGTACCAGAACCTCTGATCTGTACTGTCGAGATTTGGAGAAAGCCCTCTTTAATCTCCTCCCTCAGTTTCTTGTGACCCTCCTCCGTCTTGTCTTCTAATTTTTGCAGACATGTTTCCACTGCTGCGATTCTGGCATGTGTTGGGCCATGCACAGCACCTGCTTAAGCTCGGAGCTTCCTTGCCATATCCAGCACAGTCTCCTCACCATCATCCTGCTTCATTATTGCTAACGCAGAAGCGTATTCTCGTGGCCCAAGTCGTACAAGTTTTCTCCACATCAGAGATGTGCATGGTACCAAGTCTGGATTTACAGTGTTTCCATCATCTGAGAAGACAATCTCGGCCACTGCCATTTCCCTCAAGCGTTGAATCCCTTGCTCTATGGTTTTCCACTGGGTTTGCTGCATATAGAGATCGTCTGCGCACAGGTATCTTTGTGCTACACTTCTTAGGACCCGTTGCCCGAGGCTGTGAGGGTTAGCCCCGCTCATCATTCCTTGGTCTATGACAGGATCCTGTGACGGGGATCCCAAATGCTTGGCTTCAGTGCCATCCAGAATTGTAGCCTTGCCTGCAGCATCCCAGAGACGGACCAGCCAACAAATTGTGGATTCATCAGACCTTCGAGTGTAATCCTTCCCCAGGCCACGAAGGTCCTTCAGGGAAAAGGACTCAATATTTGCGTCTGATCTTGCACCTGCTGCTTTGATTCCTGATTTTATGTCAGGAGGCATCAAGGCTTCTTCTCCTGTATCACCATCATCATCATCATCATCATCCACTGGTTGATTAGTTTTTTCTGTGCATTTCCCACTTCTAGTACTGGTAGCAACAGCCACTGGTTTAGATGCTGGCTTAGGCTCACTATCTGGTTTGGCTGCTGGCTTCAAGCCTGGGCTGTTGGCTACAGCTCGAGTGACTGGGATAGCTGATTTATCTCCCTGCCCCCCTGCCTCTGTCTGCTGCCCTACACTATCTAACAGAGTGCGATAAGCATAGGGCAGGGCCCAGCTTATTGCAATGAGCCTTTTCTCCTTAGAATCGTCATGGCACTTCTCTTTTAGGTATTTCCCCACCTCAGCTGGGTTCTGAATTTGTTGCCGTGGAAAATCCCGGTCTACAGCATCAGAAAATTCCTTCAGGATTTGGCTTATATTTTCCCATTGTCCACACCACTCAGGATTTTTCACGCCTGCATCTGCTTCTGGGTCAGGGGAGGGAGAAATAGGAGAGTTTTCCTTGGAGAAGCTGACTCAGATCCTACAGGCCTGTGCTGAGTGTGGGATTTTTTGCCTTGTTTCCTTCCCCATGTAAGATGAGGCTTTTCTCTGCATCATCATGGTAACACCTCCAGCTTCCCTCCCAGAGCAAGCTGGGATGATCCCGGTCTCCATGGAGCCTCTTCCCAAGGCAGCCAGACTCCCTGTTTGCAGGGCTCTGCTTTCACCCAGAGCTGCTGTTGCGCTGCTGGCCCTGGAGCTGTCTGACAAAGGCAGACTTTGCAGAGGGGCTGTCTCTTCCTCCCAGCATAGAAAATGGCTTGTTTTTCGGGTGCCAGCACCAAGTCCTGAGCACCCTCACCTGCCTCGAGGCTTGGAGGGATTCAGGTGCTCCCTGGACGTGGCGCACACTGCCCTGGGAGCGGAGAAGGCAAGAGGGAATCTGTCTCCCTTGCCCGTTGTCAGTGTGGCAAGCAGGGCTGGAGCTGCCAGTGCCACTGGGGGCCCTCAGCATTGGCCACAGAGGGGCCTCCCATCCCTGCAGGCCCATCACCAAGTGCTGCTGGAGCAGCTGCTTGTTGGAGAGGCCGTGCAGGGCATGTTGCAGGGCTGCCCAAGGACGCTGTGCAGCACCTGTGGAGGGCACTGCTTCCTCTGCAACTCCTCAGGTGCTCCACAGGAAATTTTTGCAGGAGCTTTTGCTGTAGCACCTTGAGAAAGCAGCATTTAAATCAGAGAGAGAGGGGAAGAGCCTCAGGAGTCAGATGAGCTGGGCTGGACTCCTTCCCTCAGCTCCAAGAGCTCTCACTCTGAGTCTCCTCCTTTTCTAAAAGCAGGAAGTTTTGAAACTTTGTAATGGCAAGTTGTGCATCAGAGAGAATTTCTGCTGCCAGGAGCCATCCCAGTTCACTTTCATGTGATGTACTAATTAATGCATTGACCCGTCAGTATGGGAGAAGATTTTCCCCATGGTCCCTGCACTGGTCGATGGCATGGATGCAGGATGAGGTGAGGGTGATTCTGGCAGAGTTCGGGGAATAGGCCCCTCTGGCTACAGCTCCAAGATGCTCTTCTGCATCCATTTCCATGCTCAACACCTCAATCTCTCCTGTCTTCCATCCAGGCTTTCAATATCCTGCCACTGCCAGGTGTGCTGCAGCCAGGAGAGAGCCAGCAGGTCTCCTCCACCTTCTCTGGCCACCTCACCACCACCTGCAATGTCCCGAGCTGTGCCGCATGGAGGGAGGCTCCACCTGCGAGGTGCTGGTGCCCGGGGAGGCCTCACGTGTCAGCTCCTCCCTGAGCCCCCAGGAGATCAACTGTGGCTCTCAGGCCCCTCTCAGGGACAGGTGAGTCAGCCTTCCGTGGGTTCCTGCTCTGCCATGGGTTATTGTCCCTGCAGGGCTTCCCTGCTCCAAGGCCTCTGAGCTCAGAGGAGCTGCAGAGCAAAGGCCAGCAGCAACACAGGGATGGCCACTCTGAGCTCCCTGGCTGCCAAGAGAGGAAGGACCTTCTTCTGTTGAGACAGAACATCTTCTTCTCTACTTGAGTGCTGAGCCCTGCTGGCTTAGCTGCTGCCTGCAGAGAGCTGGGCTCTGGGCTTGCCTTGGCACCGCCTCTAGAGGTGTCTTGAAGTCCATGGTGTTGAGTGGCATCTTCTTCATCATCTGCCTTCTTCACCAGAACAGTGGGATTGTGGTATGGGCAGGCGTGGGGCACAGAGCAAACCTTGCTTTGGGTCCTGCTCCTGCCACAGATGAAGTCCTTGCACTGCTGATCTGCCAGGGTTCTCCTTATGGTGGCACAGCAGCCAGAAAAGCTCCTGTGCTTTAGGCTCCCCTGCAGCTGCAGCCGTAGGCAAGCACAGGAGAAGCTCAGCTCCAGCAAGGCAGCCCAGCTGAGGACACACAGGCCAAGTGTGGAGCTGGGAGTGGAGGCTGCTTAAAGCCAGCCTGTGCATCAGGACTTCTTCAGGCCAGGCTGAAGTTGGTTTCATGGGGAGGAGACGGACGAGGCTGCTTCCAATGGTTTCCATGGCAGCCAGCACTGGTTTGCTTGGTCCCAGCTGGGTTCCAGCAGGAAATCTGCCTGACAAGAGCCTGTCTTGCAGGAGAGGAGTTCCTGCAGCCTTTGCTTTCTCACTGATAGGATTGTTCTCATGAAGGAGCAGGCTAGGAGTCGTTAAAACCGAAGATCACGGGCAGAGACTCTCTAACTAATTCAAGTTAGACAGTGGGATGTTTATTAACACCGGCGGGCGGCACCAGAGCCGTCCCTAAAAGGCGTGACCGCGCTGTCCAAGGTTCTTTGCCCTCTCTTTATTTCCCAAGATCTTACACACAATACATCTGCACAACCCCAGCACCTCCCATCCCTGCTCTGTATTCAAATGAGGTCATTGGTCCTTCACTCCTGTGCACTTCTTCACTTGAATTGGGTTGGTGGTCTCAAATTGGGTCAGTGGTCTTAAGGGATGAGGTCAGGAATGTCTTCATCAGGTCTCTGTGACCCTCTGGCACCATCCAAGGTCCCCAACTTAGTGATTGATTGACATCAAGCCCAGGTGCTAACCATTGTTCTCCTGCTTTCAAGATGTTCTTATCACAGTTCACTTCCTCCACTTCCTTCTAGAAAGAAGCTCCTAATGGTAAACAATAGAACAATCAGCTCCAGCTTAAGCATCTCATAACCATTAACCTATGGTCTGCCTATCTAACTTACATCCTGATCAATGGGAATTGCTTCTAACGCTCAGCTGAAATCTGAACCCTTTAAAATCATGCTTCAGCTGTGCCCAGGGAGAAGGGGGCTGAATGAGCTGAGTAAGAACTGTAGGAGAGCTAAGCAGATGTCAGCAATCTGTGCTCTGCTTTAAACTGGGAAGCCAAGAGACAAAGGGCGTTTCCAGCACCAGCGCAGAGAGCTGCTGGATCAGCCTTTGGCAGGAGCTGAGGGGTCTGGCTGTGCCTTCAGAGGCAGCGTGCACAGTCAACACCTTCTGATGGCAAAGCTCAGGTTTGGCCGGTCCTGGAGGTCCCCTTCCACCCATGCCCTCACTTGGGATGTTCCCAACCTCTGTGGGTTGAGGAGAATTCACGGAAATGGCCTCAGGGTCAAGGAATGAAGTGCAGGGCCAGCCAGGACGAGGGAGCCCAAGGTTCTGGTGGGACTCTCAGCCATGTTTTCTGTTTAGTCTGCACAAGGGAGCTGAAGGAGCCAGCTCAAAATGTCGAGGAGGAGGCAAAGGCCTTAGAGGAGGAAGAGAGGAGGAAGGAGGATGAGAGGCAGAAGAAGGAAAAGAAGAGTGTCTCTGTTGGGAAGCAAGCTCCAAACCCAGCGAAGGGGAAAACCAAGACCCGGGAGAAGAAAGAAGCCCATGCGAAAGCATCAGAGAAAGGAAAGCAGAATCCCAGAGAAGAAGGAAAGCAAAATCCCAGAGAGGAATGAAACCAAAATCCCAGAGAAGGAAACCAGAGCGCCAGAAAAGAAGGAAACCAAAGCCCTAAAGAAGAAGGAACCCAAAGCTCCAGAGAAGAGTGAAACCAAAGCCCTAAAGAAGAGCAAAACCAAAGCCCTAAAGAAGGGGGGAGCTGCAATCCCAGAAGACCCAGCTGAGCTGGAGAACTCTTTACTCTTTATTCACAAAACTCATTTTACACAGTTTGACAGACCTCGTGTGCAACATTAGTTAGTTCATAGATTTCTTAGCAGTTCTTCTGTTATTGGTTAATAAATTAGATTTTACTTGTGCATCAAACCTCTCTATTGTATTGTTTACCTGTTCTCTTCACTGATTCTCATGGGACAAATCCCTTGTTGTGTGGAAATTCCGTTTTTCTCTTTGCTTTCTGTTTTATGCTGATTTATGTTTCTCAGTTTTCTGTTTCTCTCTGCTCGGCTGTTTTATGTCCGGAGATAGCTCAGGCATGCCACTTTCTCGGTTTCTCGGCTGTTTAGGTGTTCTGTAAAGGCCCAAAGTGGCCTTGGGCAGTCCGACGCTTCAAAGGACGAGGAGAGGCTTCTGATCTTGTTTCGGTCTCAGTGTTTATTAATTGTTTATCTAAAAGATTTTCTTTCAGCCCGACAGAGGTCTGCACAGCAAGTCAGCCATGGGCACACTCTCCGCAGCCCCTGGGCGGTCACTTATCTTTATACCCAAAGTTACGTGTACAATATTTATAATTTTTCCCCAATACCTACTACTCTTATTAACTGGTGCACTTCTAGTAAAGACCAATCCTAAAGTGCCACCATCACCACAGAAGATGGAGGCTAAGAAGAAGAAGAAGAAGGACAGGACACGCCCCAATTCCTCCATCTTACTTCTTTAGACCCCCCTGTACAGAAATCCTAAACCCTGTGTTTTACACCTTATCTAACTTATCCCTTCACCATTCACCCAGTGAAATCCTTCCAGTCCTCATACAAGTGTCATCTCCTGTGTAGGATCAAAAGTCCAGCCACCAGACACTTCTGGCAGCATTCCAGGACTCCCGAGCCCCCCAAGGGTGGTCTCGGTCGCTCTGCACCCTCATCCTGAGGTGCTGAGATCCCACATCTCCCCCTTCTGTTTGCACCAGGAAAACTTCTTTTGCTACCCAATTCATAGCGTGTTTTAAACATGCAAATATGCATGGGATAACAATTATGAGGAATAGAAGAAGTATTAAAACATAGAATCCTACCCTTAAAATTCCTCTCCAAATGGGAGAGATGTCAAAGAATTCTATCCTTAAAATTCCTCTCCAAATGGGAGAGATGTCAAAGAATTCTACCATACATTTTGCTTTTGCTGACTAATAGGTAAATTACCCCCATTGCTTATTGCAATGAATGAATGATGCACATAAGCATCATGAAAACCACAACTCTGCTTCTGCGTGGAATCATTGCTCTGCTTGTC